>JAXCHB010000163.1:962500-2330434 GCA_036926305.1 Uropetala carovei | reverse complement strand
CTCTCCCTCTCCCTCTCTCTCTCTCTCTCTCTCTCCCTCTCGAGGCGTGGTTTTGAATAGAACCAGTGGTGAGAAGATGGGGTGGTGGGGCGAGGCGTGATGGTGGTCTTGGTGTGGAAATACGAACGGATTTGGTAAGACTAGTAGAGTAAGGGATTGAAAGATGGATGGGTCTCTCGGGAATTTCTCTTTCGGAGACCACTTCCGCCCTCCCTTGGGGCGGCCTTGTCCAGGGAAGGACGGCTGCCAGGAAGTTGCCCTCTTAAGTCTAACAATAAGATTTGATGAAATTCCAGAACGGAGGCGGATTTTGATTAGACTGGAATAATGTGTTCCGCCGAGGACTGGTTATTTTTTGTCTCGGCCAATCGAATTAATCCATTGCGTTTACCGTCGCACTACCCTGCAGATGAGGAACTTAAAGGCGGCCGTTTTGAATTGCCCCGTGCCCCAAATCTACTAGGATTTTGAATTTAATTGGAATATATGCAATTCAGACGGATATGTTTTATAATAAACGAGCTACAGTACCCGGCGTTGCCCGGGGAAAAAACAAAAATATATGTTCTAACAAAAATTGTTTTATTTCAGTGCTTCGTTGTAAACAATGTTTTTGGTTTTTTGATTATTTATAAGCATATATAAGTTTTTTCCGGATCCAACTCTTGATGCTGCAACATACGTACAGCTGACCATGCGAAAAATTAACATACAAAGTTATTTTGCTTTTGCTATAGAAAAACTTAATATTAATTATTCTGAATTTGATAGTTTTGTTGACTTCAGAATTGGAATGCATGGGTGTTTTATTTTATTTCACGTCAATATAAGATGTATACAACTAAATTGGGAGGAGTTCCTAGTGTTATTTAGTCATGTAAATCATAATAAAGATGTTTGACTTTTTGTATTATCGGAAGTTAATATTAATTCTATGGAAACTGACTATTTAAATATTGATGGTTTTACCAAATGTTACTGACTAAGAGAAGATGTAAGAGGTGGTGGAATTATACTTTTTGTTAAAAATACCTTAACTTTTTGTGAAATAAGACAATTTTAATAGTTTTGAATCGGTTCATGGAGTACTTAAGCTAGGTTACAAAGATCTAATGATAATTGGGGTATATCGTCCTCCCAGATTGAGACCTAAAGATTTTACTGATGAAATTTATCAGTTCCTATATAAAAATTCTTATAATTATATGGTTATAGTAGTTGATACTAATATTGATTTTAAAAAGAAAATACCTGCTGTGGTGGAGCTTAAGGATGTCTTCAGCTCCTTAGGCTTAATCAATATTATTAAAGGATATACCAGGGAAGAGATTATTGGTTATAATACCTCCAAATCTAGCATAGATCAAATAATTTATAGAGGTCCACTTCAAACCATTGAGAGTTTTGTAATTAAGGCTAAACTGCTGATCACTACATTATTGGAGCTGCTATTGGAGATGACTGGTATTTGACTTGTAGTAAACAAATCAAGATACATAAAAGTCACATTACTACTATCAACAATAATAAAGTTAGTGTACTTTTAACTGAATTAAATTATGATCACATACTTGCAGAAAAAGAGCCTAATAAGCAGTTTCAATTAATTAAAGGTTATTTTCATAACATATATAGGAAGGCCACTGATGTTGTAGCCTTCAATAAGGTTAAATTTAGAAAGAATTGGATGTCTGTTAGACTCCTACGCTTGATGGAATTGAGAGATAAACTATTTAGGAAATTTAAAAGTTGTCCAACAAATTTGTCATACAGGAAGGAATATGTTAAGCAAAGAAATATTACAACTTCTGAAATTAGGAAAGCTAAAACTTCATTGTATGAATTAAAAGTTCGGAAAGTTGAAAATAACCCTAGAGCATTATGGGCTGAAATAAAATAATTGACTGGTACTAATAATCGTAGCTCCCCGTCAGCCCCTTTGTTGAGGCTTTTCACAGATCTATCTTCTGAGCAAACCCTTGCTAATTGCTTTTAAAAATATTTTACTTCTGAAGTGCTTAAACTTAGATGCAATTGTAAAACTAAAATAATGACTACATCGCATACATTATGTCCTGTGTTAAATAGTATATGTTCCTGAGGCTACAAAAGAGGAGGTTGGGCAAATAATAAAAAACATACCTATAAAAGGCCCAGGACATGATGGCATAAGAATTAAGGATTTGAAGAACCCTAACTTTGACTATGAACTAATAACCAGTTTCATCAATAACTGTTTATCTAGTGGCATGGTGCCAGATGAGCTAAAATAGGCTGTTGTTAAGCCTATACATAAAGGAGGCAAAAGATCTGATTTGAATAATTACCTTCTTCAGTCCTGGGATAAAAATTTTGGTCCCAAAGTTTTTTGGCTTAATTTTTCTAAAAGAATGGGTGAGCAATATGGGATACAACCATAAGAACAATTTTTGTTTTGGTGGCAAAAGGGCATAACTGAATTTCCTCATGTGTGGACCTCAGTTCTTAATTAATACCGAACTGATACATATTTTATCTTTTGGTAGTTAAGTCTGAGGTTATTTTTTTCTGTTAACACAGATTATGATTGCATTTGCAAAACATCAGCTTTAATTACATCATTAGAATACACATTATGTTATAACCTTTGCAGAAAGAAAACAAAAACATCACTGTACAACTTTTTTTTTGCTGAAAACAGCTTGTAGATCAATCACACTTCCTTTTTTTTTTATATAAACTGCTTTACATTATTGGCATTTTATGTGCAGTGTCATACTATTTACTTTGTGTGGTAAATTTCAAAACAATTGTTTTTTATTACACAGAGATAAATTTTACATTTGGTGCATATTACTCACTTGATACTGTACCTGCCCCTGTGTAAAACATAAAATCCAAAACCAACCCGTCAGGTGCAGCCAAAACAAAGCACTTCACTCCTAATGGGTTTGGTTTTGATGGAACATATTGTCTGAAGCCACATTTGCCTGAAAAGGGTACCATCTGCTCATCAAGTGAAACATGGTAAGACCTTGGAAATGTCAAGCATTTTTGCTTGACACAATCAAGAAATGGTTTCACCTTCCAAAGCGCCTCCCCATGTTCACCCTCGTTATCCACAGAATACATGAAATTTCTAAGCTCAAAAAATCTGGCACCTATGTATCACGCTGCCAGTACATTTTAGTTTGTGGATAACCCAAAACCCCCATTACAACATGTAACCTAGCTAAACGAAGAATTTCCTCTGCAGTGGTATTTACTGATTTCAAGTCACGCTTTTTTGCTGAATACAAATTGGTTTGTTTTGCATGCTGCTGCCAGAAACTCAAGAGGGAGATATTCCAGGAAAGACTTGAATACTCCTTTTTCTTCTTCATAATCTGGCAAAAGAATTTCCTCTCTACAAGGACCCTGAAGTATCATTGATTTCTTTTTCCCATTTCATTTGATGTATTTTGGAGGCTGGTGGTGTTGCAGGTTGAAGGATTCCGGGTGCATCGCCACCGCTATTATTTCTTTGAGATTCGTCGCCATCACCATTTCTTCGGGCTTCGTAATCATCACTTATATCACCATTAGCATTTCTTTCATGTTCATTATCATCAAATATATCACCATAATTGTTTTCTATGGGTACACCGTTATTCACATATGAAAACTCTTTATCTTCTCCTTCAGAAACTTCTCCATCACTGTTGTTCAGAAAAGCTGCTATTTGCTTTTCGTCAAGTAATTGTGTTTCTGTAACATAAAATAAACATAACGTCTCATCACTGTTGTTGCGAAAAGCCACAAAATGCTTGTCATTTAGTAAATGAGTTTCTGTAACACAAGTAAACATTACCTTATAAAAATGTTGGTACAAAACTGAGGTCCACACACGAGGACCGTTAAAAAATACGATACTCATGAAAATCAAGTCATTCCAATGATAATCTAAATTACTGTATTAGTTGTAGAATATTTATAAAGCATTATAAAAAACATGACTACAAAAACCCGCAGAATTTTTTAAAAATGTATACTTTCCTGATGTCGGTACGAAGTCATCTTTGCAGAGTCAGCTCATGAAAAACAGACTGCCAGTCAACCGCAGCATCCAGAGAAATCGTGAACTAGAAGGGTCACATACGTGTATTATTGGTCCCTACCAAAATTTTTCCCGGTATTTCATAGGGAAAAAAATTTCAGAACAAAGGTGGACCCAGGGAACCTAGAGGAGGCCTATTTCATTATTATGTTCTATTAAAAAAATAATGGAAAAATATATTTATGGTTATCTTTTAAACTTTCTAAATGTTAATAAAGTGCTTTCTAGGAATCAATACGGATTGTAAAGGGAAGAGGAACGAAAGAAGCAATTCAGTTATTTTCTAATATAGTAAATAGAAAACTAGATATTCATTGCAATGCACTTGTGAAGTTTATAAACTTCAGGAATGCCTTCGACTCCTTACATATAGAAATACTGATTAATATACTGGAGATGTATGGGGTTAGGGATTAAATATTAAATTGGTTCAGGAGCTATTTATTTAATCGATCCCTTAAAGTAGTTGTCATTGACTCTTATAGTGAATTAGGCTCTCCTTGTTATGGAGTTCCACAGGGGTCCATCTTGGGCCCCTTGTTATTATTTTCTCCATACGTAGTAATGGGAAAGTATTGTGTTCATGAAAAAAATCGACTTCGAGATTTCAATGGAAATACACGTTTTGAGGTCCCTAGAACATGTTTAGACTATTTTAGGAATGATGTCTGTGTGCGTGCGTGCATGTGTGTGTGTGTATGCGTGTGTGTGCATGTGCGCATGTGTGTGTATGTGATTGTGGGCGCTCTAACACAAAACGTACTTGCCATATCGTTACCAAACATCATATATAACACACTAGCATCAGCACAAAGAAATGATTAGTTCTTGGACAATAACGGTTAACCGGAAGTCTTGGTTTATTCGAAACCCGATTCGGTTTTTGCGATATTTCTCCGTTAAAACATTATTGTATATACAATTCTATAAAAACCTTATAGAGAATGTAATTTCCTACAACTTTCATTTGAAACAATTTTCCATAGCAGTTATTGTTTAACAATTATTTATAAATAAACTGTTTTTTCGGTTTCCGTCAAATATCTCCTTAAAAACGTCGTTATTGGTGATCTTCGTGAGGACCAAAGTTGTAGAGAATAATATTTCTTACAGATTTGTTTTAAACAAATTTTCGTAGAACCATCGATTTCGGAGATATTAAACTTTTTTCGTAATATCCAGTATACAGCGCCACAACCACGTATCGGTGAACTCTGGAAGCGTAAAATATAATTTTCGGCAATAAGGACGACTGTATTCTTTTACGATACGAAATAATAATTATGCCTCATAATGTTATTCACAATAATTTAAATATCTATACCCCAAATATGGAGAAAGTCATGTGTTGGCCACATCAGATTTTTAAAATTCAGTATGCTAAGGCGACGTAAAAATGGGACATTTCCTATGTCCCGAGAGACCTTTCCGGGAGAACGGACAAGGCAATGATGTACGGGGCAATCCCGTATAATACATTAAGTCTGGCATCCGTAGCCTAAACGGTACAACGAAAATGAATGAAATCTCGTACTTAGGCATTTTATCACACTGAGCAGAGTACATGAAGAAATGGTTGATCTTGCTCGATAATTAAGTTTATTCTACGCATTTTTATCAATATTGTGATTTTCTGAAAAACGGATGATACGATTTTGTTCAAATTTCGCACAGTAACTTGAGTTTACGTCTTTAATAATACTACCTAGTTCATATCTCTCAATAAATATATATAAGTCTAGGTTATTCTAGGGCCACTTTAACAACAATTGGATTTTCTAAAAAAAACGGCTAATACGATTTTCATCAAATTTGCTATAGCTATTTACGTTGATGTTTATAAGGATCTACATAGTTCATTTTTTCAAAAGATAACTAAACGACGCATGAGTACGTGGGAGGGTCAGAAAGTATCCGCAATATATTTTTAAATTTTTGTTTTGTTGACTGCCCTACTAATTGCATGCGCAACTCTAAGTGTGGACTCTCTTAGTCATTTTGGTGTGGTTTCGACCTTGAATGGTCAGTTATCGTGTCGTTGTAGCGGTGTTAACATGGCCGCTCCACTTGCCGTATGCACCAAAGAAGAGCAGCGTGCAGTGATTCGATTTTTGTGGACTGAAGGTGTACCAGGGGCAGAAATACATCGAAGACTTTCAGCACAGTATGGGAACAGTGCTATGCCGCAGCGGAGTGTGTACGATTGGATTAACATGTTCAAAAACGGTCGCACAAGTGTCACTGATGAAGAACGATCGGGGCGCCTCCACGTCCGCTACTGATGAGAACATTGAATGGCCCACGCCATGATTCTGAATAATAGACGGGTGACTATTGATGAAGTGGCAGATCGCCTGCAAATCAGTCATGGTTCTGCCCATGAAACCATCCACAACAGATTTGACTTTCATAAAGTCTGTGCGAGATGGGTTCCCAAACAACTCACAGAAGAGCACAAGCGCAATCGTTTGGACATCTGCCTACGCCTTTTGAACCGTTATCATAAAGAAGGTGACGCATTTTTGAGACACATCATCACTGGGGACGAAACATTGGTCCACCACTACTAGCCAGAGAGTAAACGCCAGAGTTTGGAATGGAAACATCCGAAATAGACGGTCAAAAATGGTCATAACTCAACCAGCAGCTGGAAAAGTGATGCTCACAGTTTTTTGGGATTCACAAGGGCCAATATTGGAACACTATCAGGAGAGGGGCACAATAGTAAAGCGTGATCGTTACAGTGAGATGCTGTGAGACAAGCTGAAGGCAGCAATTCGAAGCAAACGCCGAGGACTATTGTCGGAAGTGTTGCATTGTTGCACGGCAATGTCCGTCCACACACTGCCACCCAGACTGTTGAAACACTCCGGAAACTGCACTTTGAGGTATAGGAGCATCCTTCCTACAGCCCTGACCTCGCCCCTTCGGACTATCACCTCTTTGGTCCACTCAAAGACGCTTTAAGAGGCCGCCGATTTGCCAGTGACCAAGAAGTGAAGGAAGCGGTGCATGCGTGGCTTGTCACTCAGCCGAAAACATTTTTTTCTGAGGGCATACAGAATCTTGTGCAACGTTGGACTAAGTGTGTTGAAAAATGATACTCTTGTAAGTTCTCTATTGGTTTTGTATTAATTTAAAAAAATACATTGCTGATACTTTCTGACTCACCCTCGTATATGAGAAAGTTTGTGCAAATTATATTGTACCGATTCTTCTTTTATCCTACGCATTTTCGGGTGAAGCTCACCCAATAAAATGTGTGGAGCTGATATATTTTTTATGGCATCTTCGAATCTGAAAATTCTTATCCATCCCATCGAAGCACACTCAACTACAAATACAGTAATCAGTCTCACTCCTTCCGCATGAAACGCATTTTCAACTATGTATATTCAAAGTTGTATTTTCTTCTTTATGTTCCGTGAATGTAAATTTGGTGCTCAATCGTGGTGTTTGCTTGGTATAATTTTTAATATCAAGATAGAAGAGCATCTAACTTGTCATTGTTTAGTTTTTATCTTTTACTTTCTCATATACGAAGTACATATATTGAGAAAGTATTGTTATCGCGAAAAAATCCGACCTCGAGATTTTTACGGAGTTATACGTTTTAGGTGTAATTGACAATGAGTCCGAAAAAGTGGTTTTCGCAATGCCGTCTGTCTATCTGTCTGTTACTGGCTCTGGAGCCTAAACGGTACAGCGAAAATGTATAAAACCTCGTACTTAGGCATTTTATCATATTGAGCAGAGTATACTAAGAAATGGTTGGCATTGTTAAATAATTAAGGGAAGTTTATTCTACGCATTTTTATCAACAATTTGATTTTTTCAATAATGACTAACGATTTTGATCAAATTTCATAGTTACTTTAGTTTACGTATTCAATAATACCAAGTAGTTCATATTTCTCAAAAAATCTGGTGTGGCCAACACATAGCTTTCTCCATGTAGAGCAATGAATACGATTGCTTGTGACATCACCATTCTCAGAAATATTTATCAGCAATTACACTAGAGAAAATTTTTAAAACATTTTCAGTAGTCTTTATTAAAAACAAAGTGGAAAGAACAAAAAAACACCAACGGAAAATTCTCCTCAGCTCAATGTATCACAAGGTAATTTTAAAGTAGCGTGACGCTTTGAATTCAGTTGCTATGTAAACAAAATAATACGAAATTGCATGTTATAGTGAAGAGTAAACATTGAAGACGTGAAACATTTACAATAAATCAATTATTTCGAAAATACATATATTTCAAAGAACTTTTGAGCTGAAATTATTATTTTGTGTGAAATAAGAATACAGTCATCCTTTTTAAGAACCATTATTTGGTAGATAATAATTTCCAGTTTCTCCGATAGGTGGTGTCGCTGTGAACTGGAGTTTTAAGAATAAGTAAAATATCTCCAAATTGTATAGCTCTACGAAAATTTGTTTCAAACATCAGTTGAAAGGAATATTATTCTCTAGAACTTTGGTCCTTCGAAGATTACCAATAATAACGTCTTTAAGGAGACATTTTAAGGAAACAGAAAAAACCGATTATTTATAAGTAATTCCTAAACAACTGCTATGGAAAACTGTTTCATTTAAAAGATTAACGGAAATTATATTTTCTACAGTTTTTGTAATGATCAATGTATAAAATAATGAAGTATTATCGGAGAAATATCGCAAAAACCGAATCGAGTTTGGAATAAACCTCGGCTTCCGGTTAACCGTTATTGTCCAAAACCTAATCAGTTCTTTGTGCTCATGCTAAAGTGTTATATATGAAATTTGGTATTAACATGACAAGTACTTTTTGAGTTAGAGCGCCCACGTTCACATACCTCCACACAGACACACACACACAGATATCATTCCGAAAATAGTCTAAACGTGTTCGAGGGACCTCAAAACCTGTATTTACGTTGAAATCCCGAATTCGATTTTTTTCAAGAAAACAATACTTTATACTACGTATGTGAAGAAAGTAAAAATGAGTATAAGGCTAGTTTATTCTAGGCAACTTCAACAATAATTTGATTTTCTCAAAAACGGCTGCAACGATTCTGATCAAATTTCGTACCTTTACTTGGGTATACGTCTGCAATAATACTACATCTTTCATTTTTCTCAATGAATGAATATAAGGCTAGTTTATTCTTGGGCAGCTTTAACAAAAATTGGATTTTCTAAAAACCGGCTGATACGATTTCAATTTTCTAATGATAAGAAAACGACGCATTATTATATGAGAAAGTTTGTACAATGTATGTTGTACCGATTCTTAGGCGCGTTTCTCTTCCAGCGTGAGCGCCTGTTATCGTCGGTCTGTCCGTCCGTCCGTCCGCATGTTCGTTCTCGGCTTCTACTTAACGGATTTTCATGAAATTTGATATTAAGGACTTACAATCAAATATAAGAAGAAAATCGCACAAATGAATCACGTACTCCAATCAGGGGTGTATCACTTTACTGTTGACAAAAATGAACTTTCCGTCATATCTCGTAAAATATTTTTCGAATAAAACTTGTAGAAGAATTAAATTAGAGTATTTCTTTCCCTTTATATTTATATCGTAGGTGTTGCCGTTATCAAGAAAATCAAACCAGATGTCTTAATTCGAGTTGAATTTTGAAAATTTCTTGCATGGTTACTTCTTCATTGTTGCTAACATAAACAATCTCACAAACAAACGTTTCATTTACTTACGTGTGCATGCACTATTTTTAAATAGGAAGAAAATGGATTACTTATGATGAAGAAAAGAAATTTAAAACGCAATTTCCCTCACGTACAGGTATATAATTGCTTTCTAATACTTCATTGCACGAAACGCGCCCATTTGTGATGCTTTGTACACTTTCCTAACTTGTTACTTTCTCCATACGTACTAATGGGAAAGCATTGTGATCACGAAAAAAGTCGACTTCAAGATTTCAACGGAAATATACGTTTTGAGGTCCCTAGAACACGTTTAGACTATTTTCGGAATGATGTCTGTGTGTGTGTGTGCGCGTGAATATGTGATTGAGGGCTCTCTAACTCAAAAAGTACTTGCCACTTCGTGAGGACCAAAGTTGTAGAGAATAATATTTCTTCCAGATTTTGTTTGAAACAAATTATCGTAGAACCATCCATGTCGGAGATATTCAACTTTTTCGTAATTTCCAGTATAGAGCGCCACCGCCATGTATCTGTAAACATATTCAGAATATACCTAATTTACGGAAATAAGGACGACTGTATTCTTTTACGGTACGAAATGGTAATTATGCTCCATAATGCTATTCATAATAATTTAAATATCTATACCCCAAATATGGAGAATGTCGTGTGTTGGCCATCAGATTTTTTTCCATTTTGTCCAATTCATCGAAATGGGCTCGTATCCTCTTTAGACGGCGTTCATATCATCTATTCGTATTTATTATATTCTTATGAGTCGAGATCGAGATGATCTTTTTCGGAATGGAAGAATCCATTGCGAAAGAATACAATTGTTATTTCCAATCGACGAGAAAACGAATTCTCTTGGTGGAAATAAATAGAAGATTCAACACGGCGGATCAGAGATTTCCCAATGCCCTCATAGATTGCTCTGATGGGAGCTATTGCTTCCCTCGTGAGTGCTTTCAAGAGATGCGATTTTTTTTTGGAAAATGCGCACTTTTTAAAAGGCGGACTGCGGTTTACGAATGAGGGAGAGAGAGAGAGAGGCGAGGGAGAAAGAGAGAAGGGGGAGTGGTTGCCAGGTGTCGATGCGGATGGCGAAAGTGCTCATGAGGAATGTATATGCGGCAGAATGAGACGCATCGAGAGATTGCGAACGAATGGATTTGGCCGGGAAGGGGACGAGATGGTTCCGAGGGAGGGAGAGAGGGATGGAGGCGGCGGGGTGGGTGGGTGGGCGACACACGGGTCCGTTTCCGGGGACTCTTCCGATCGATCCTCGATGTTCGGCTGTTTCGAGTGCGTGTGGCTTTCGAGAGGCCGCTAGGTGCGAATGATGTTCGCGCCCCCCCCTCCCCCCTCTTCCCCTCTTCCTCCACGGTTCTCTCCCGAATCGACTACTCCCTCTCTTCGCCTTCCTCTCCTCTCCCTCCCAGCATACTCTCTGCCTCATTACCTCACTCCCGCCACGCCCCCAACGAATCAAGCCTTTTCCTTGCCTTCCTTTGGCGCATAAATCACCCTCTCATCTCAATATGTTAATTACTAATTGCTCTACAGTCTTTGAGGCTTACTCGCCTTATTCGTGATACTTACTTATCTTTCATTTTCCCATTAAACGAATGCATAATTCGAAAAGCCCTAGTTTGCTGCCGTTAGCATTTTTTCAAGAGTTGGATTAATCTAAACATGATACTATTCATCTGACACCCTCTTAGAGTCAGTTGTATGTATGACAGCTTATGTTAATGAATAAAAGATAAAAGTTATGTTCGCGAAGAGCTTGTTAGCTCCGAAAATTATATTTTGTGTTTAACTATAAATTTTTTACGAACATTTTTATAGATGTTCTCTTTCCAAATGTCTACGAGGACGAATAAACAAAAAATGCTGAGAATATCGTTAACAACATAAGAAAAAATTACATTTTAATAAAGAAGACGTATTTTTTAAATTATCGGTACAATCGTGATATTAAATGAAGTAAAACTTTTTTATTATTATTATCTCGCTTTTAACCGCGTTATGCAACAATGTCATCAAATTGGCAAATACTGTGTATCTAGCAGGCGTCCTCCAGTCGATGATTTTGAGGACTGAGCTCCATATTGGCCACGAGCTGTTTGCGCCGTCGCTAGTTCAGAGACAAATTCCTTACTATTCAATATCTCCTATGCTTGACGAGATTTTCTCGGTCCGCCGTGAGAAGAGCGCGATTCGGAACGACACGAAACTCGACACACCAGAAGCGAATTTTCAATGCGACATTCGACCGACGTGTTACAGTCGCCCGATATTTTTCGACTCTTCTCTTTGGCGCTGACGCCGTTAATTAAATATCGCGTTGGACGTTCAGCACGAGCTTCGGAGAGTGTGACTGTGTGTGTGTGTGTGTGCGTGCGTCCGTGTGCGTGAGCGCGAGCATGCCGCGGCAGGCATACATGCATGCATGCCGATAATCCATTTGACCCCAGCGAATTTGAATGGGGTAATCACTGCGGGAATAGAGAGTGGAGGTGCACCCACATTGAACGATAGAAGCCGCAGGAATTTAGATTCATCGGAGGTTTGTCGACACTATTAGTACGTGTGTGTGTATATATATATTTAAGTGCAGCTTACCACGAATCTATAAATTCGCATCAAATCCTTGGGCTGCGCGAAATTTTTCACGCGGTCACACAAATTGGTTAGTTCCGCTGACCACATGTCCGAAGGAGCGGCGGAATCAAAGGCAGATTCGCCATTCTGTCTCGTTTCCCTCCCCATTTAGTTCGGCCGGTTTTATCTATGCTAAAATGTTCCACATTTTGGGAGACGGGTACTCCGTTAAAGCAAGTGCTTACCTTTTTCAGTGATTTAGCACGATATTCTTTTCTAATAGGTATTACAGTATTACCGAGTCCTCATACTATCAGTGCTAACTCTCCTTTTATTAATTTGTGTAGCGTTATCCGATTTTATATAACTACATCGATTATCCACGCCTCTTCAGCGTTCCCCTCTCGACTTCCTTGGCCCCACAAATCCCACTATTTATTTTCTCTCTCTGTAATTCGCTCTACTTATCGCCATCTTGTAGACGTCTGTCTCACAACACTGGCCGCTTCATTCGATAATAGTAATTTACGTTTCTCTCTTCTCTTCGCCTTCAAATTTTGCTGTCTTTATTATTCGTTCAATTCTTTTCCAAATAAATTTAAGAGAATCTCTAATGTGCCGTAGTCCTTGCATTAAATTAACCGTAGTATAAAATAAAATAGTAATAAAAATAACAAAGTAGAAAAATTGACATTTTGGCACGTAAGACGCGTTGCATAACATTGGATACAGCATCATGGCTTTGCTGCGGGCGTAATCCTTCAGAGAAAAAATTCACCTCGTGAAATTTATTTCAATACAAACACTCAAAAAACATAATGCGTGAATGCGTCCTGCTCTTTCTCCTGGTTATTCACAATATCTCACTTTCTGGATTTATTTTTCATTTCTTGCCAGTGTTATTGTCGTCTACTTTTGCATCTTTGTGATAATACTCCCTGATAGCTTCTTATGTTTCTTCAAATGTACTAAATGGAATAGGTTTCTTCCTATGCTAATTCTGATGGCATATCTTTTACCACGACATCCATATTTTAAAAAATACTCCATCAGCTTTTTTCGGTTCTTTCCCTTATTACCTAATTAATCTGAGGCATATTTATTTGTTTTGCACATTCTGTGCTATCAACAGTGCCATTATAGAAATAAAGCTACAAATCTTTTTCCAACTACTGAAAATAAAAAAGCTAAAATTGAAGCTACCAGATGAGAATTAAATTTAAGCATCGCTATCCAAGCTATAGCTCTCCCTCAGGAAAATGTGCCTTTTCTCCCATTGAGAAATTAGTCACATATAAATGGCATTTCTATGGATACCCAATTTCAAGCTATTTATATAAATAGCGATCTCGTGCTAAAGAAAGGAAGGTAAATACTTTACGAGTAAGTACATAGTTACGAAAAGAAAATGAACAAGGTATGGCTATGTTATCATTAATTCCACGCAGCAAAAAATTTAAGGTTACAGCGATGTGTGTGGACATATTTTCCCGTAATTAAAAGATGAAGAAACAAAATAAATGGATCTCTATGTCAAAACTTAAGCTGATTGATCTGATAATAATGCACTTCGAATCCGTCATATTTCATTTTCCGAGAGCCTGATCATATGAATCGCTAGCTTTTGCATTGCATCACTAACCGATTTTCCGCATCTCTGAAATCCAGGTTAATGACTCGCCATGGCTACGATTTAAATGACTCAGTTCGAACCTCAAAGAGCAGCCCTTTCCCGTTTTGAAATTCTTAAGCGCCTTTGACTAAATCCATTACGGGATAATTGTATTCTCTTCTTTAGAATTAATGTCCGGTAAGACCATCGAGTCTCATTTGAACGATTTTCTATTTCTTCGGTCATATCTTATATTTAAGACACGAAATGAAGCTGTGCGTCGATGCTCAAAGCGACAATGATTTCACAGATTTGGAGTCTCCTTCTCTTGATCTGAGGATTAATCGTGGTAATGTTCGACGAACTTCGAAATTCAACAATTAAAATTGTTCCGCATTTTCCAAGCTAACAAAAATACATGCGACTATTCCAATGGAAACAATTCATAAAAAATCGGTACAACATACTTTGTACAAACTTTCTCATATACGTACTAATGCGTCGTTTAGTTATCTTTAGAAAATGAAAATCGTATGAGCCTGTTTTTAGAAAATCCAATTTTTGTTAAAGTTGCCCAAGAATAAACTAGCCTTATAGTCATTCGTTGGGAAAAACGAAATACGTAGTATTATTGAAGACGTATACTCAAGTAACTGTACGGAATTTGACCAAAATCGTTGCAGCCGTTTCTGAGAAAATGGAATTATTGTTAAAGTTGCCTAGAATAAACTAGCCTTATATTCATTTTTTGAGAAATATGAACTATACAGTATTATTGAGGATGTAAACTTAAGTAACTGTACGAAAGTTGATCAAAATCGTTATAGCCGTTTTTGAGAAAATCGAATAGTTGTTAAAGTTGCCTAGAATAAACTAGCCTTATATTCATTTTTTGAGAAATACGAACTATACGGTATTATTGAAGATGTAAACTCAAGTGGCTGTGCGAAATTTGATCAAAATCGTTTTAGCCGTTTTCGAGAAAATTGGATTGTTGTTAAAAATGCGTAGAATAAACTACTCTTAATTATTGATCAATGTCAACCATTTCAATTTATACTCTGGTCAGCATGATAAAATGCATAAATACGAGATTTCATTCATTTTCGTTCGACCGTCTGGGCTCCAGCGCCAGTAACAGACAGACAGACCCTATCCTCCCTTCCTCCCCTCTCCACTCACGTTGTTTTTACTTTCTCCATACGTACTATAGAGAATGTAATTTCCTACAGTTTTAATTGACACAATTTTCTATGGGAGTTATTGTTTAGGAGTTATTTATAAATAAACGGTTTTTAGATTTTCTACTTAAAAACATCGTTATTGGTAATCTTCGTGAGGACCAAAGTTGTAGAGAATAATATTTCTTCCAAGTTTTGTTTGAAACAAATTTCCGTAGAACCATCCATTTCGGAGATATTTTGTTTTTTACTTTCTCCATACGTAGTAATGGGATATTGTGATCATGAAAAATATCGGCTTCGAGATTTCAACGGATATACACGTTTTGAGATCTCTAGAAAACGTTTAGACTATTTTCGGAAAGATGTCTGGGTGTGCGTTCGTGTGCGTGCGTGCGTCCGTGCGTGTGTGTGTGTGAGGTTTTGGGCGTTCTAACGCAAAAGGTACTTGTCATATCGTTACCAAACTTCATATATAAAACTTTAGCATGAGCAAAAAGAACTGATTAGTTTTTGAACAATAACGGTTAATCGGAAGTCGAGGTTTATTCGAAACCCGATTCGGTTTTTGCGATATTTCTCCGTTAAAACATCATTATTGTATTTACAATTCTACACAAAGGTTATAGAGAATGTAATTTCCTACAACTTTTATTTGAAAGAATTTTCTATTGTAGTTATTGTTTAGGAGTTATTTATAAATAACCGGTTTTTCGGTTTTCTCCAAAAAATCGTTATTGGTAATCTTCGTGAAGACCAGAGTTGTAGAGAATAATATTTCTTCCAAGTTTTGTTTGAAACAAATTTTCGTAGAACCATCCATTTCGGAGAGATTTTGCTTTATCTTAATACCAGCATACAGCGCCAGCACCATGTAGCGGTGAATTCTGTAAACATATTCAAAATATACGTAATTTACGGCAGAGAGGACGACTGTATTCTTTTACGATATGAGATAATAATTTTGCCTCATAATGCTATTCATAATAATTTAAATATCTATACCCCAAATATGGAGATAGTCATGTGTTGGCCACATCAGATTTTCTTTAACATATGCATGCCCCTCTGAACCTCGAAGTAGTTCCGAGAGCTCCGAAAGACCTTTGAAGGTATTTCTAGCCATCTTAAAAAGTTGTGGTAGCTTCTGAATCGGTAGGCAGCGAGCATCGACTTAATTCTTATCGCTCTGAATGACCCAGGAATAGTCTACAAGTGTATGTCCGCTTTTGACTCTTTAACCGATGACAGGACCGTTCCAAGGTATTAGCCTCCTCAGGCGAACCTCCAACCTTCCCCCTCATCCTGCTCTCACTACCAACCTTCGTCCCCCTCCTCTTCTCACTACCAACTTTCGAAACGAATGACGCGCATTAGCAAGAATAAATTTCTACATTCAACAGTTATGTATAACAGTGGCTCTATGTCAGTGGTGTCCAATACGCTCGCCACATGTGGCATATCGACTATTGACGTGAGGTGTATTGATTCTCTGCTTACTCTACTACAGTAGTTGCCGCTTATTATTATCACTGGTTATTCTTATCAGCCGGTTATTGTAATCAAACGCGGAATTCCAAAACCAGATCTAGTTTAAGAAGATTTGCCGTTTAATCCTATCAGCCGCTTGCTATAATCATTTAAATGTAACCCAGTATGATCACATAAAGCGAAACACATTGTACTACGTTGTAATAATGTAGTAGTTGTAGGAAAGTAATGTAAAATGTCATTTTTAAAAATAATGGATAATATAAAATATATTATATCATTCTAGCGCTCTCGTATAAATTCCTATTTATAAATATAACATTGCATTTTGTATAATGTCGCAAAAATAGTATTGCATTTGTCGCAATTGTGGCAAGCATGAAAATTATATTGGACACAACTGCTACAGACCAGGGGTCGGTAGCCTATGTCACGCGCGCCAAAAGTTACACGCGAGGTGATTTTGAATGTCAAGCGAAAGAAGAAATGACAAAGAAGATAAATAAGTCATATTCTATATATTTATTACAAGTATTTAGAACTAACGTTATGCTTTGCAGTAAGAGTAATTCTTCATCTTTAAACTTTGCTTCTAATTCTGTAACACTGTTTTTATATAATTCATATGCCTTCCGTCTCGTGTTCTCTATCGCCGCCTATATGACTGAATGAATGCAAAATATGGAAATTCAGACTGATACGTACAAATGTACACCGTTTACATTGTGATCCTTCTTTAATTAAACCAACTCAACTAATAGAAAATGATCATTCAGTTTTATTAAAATTTATTACTGGCACGCAAGACCATATATTGACGTGAATTTGGCACGCCACTTGTGCAACCACTTCTCTAGACCTTTCATATCCCACTGTATACAGCACTTATGTGCGAGAAATTAATTTAGATTATTGTCTCCGCCCTCCTAATTCTGCCGCGATATGTGGTCTCCTGGTTTACGTAAAGGTTGAACCTGCCTTTCTCCAGGAGCCTCGACTTATCGAGCCTTTTTGACCAGAGCTTGTAAAATAGTTCCTATGAACCTCTCCTCGCGTTCCTGAAATGGACTAGGAACATTTTATCCGATACGTAACCATGGCTGGGGCCCGGTTATCTGGGTCGGTTCTGTTTCGAGCAAGCGATAGTCATCTATCTACTGAAAATCAACCTTCGCACATGCGCCGCGAGCGTTTTTTTTTTTGCCGCCATCTTAGCCCGTCAGTCAAACTTTGCCTTCATAGACGGAAGGCAGTGTTCTTTCTCTATAGTGCCGATAAGTACACCTTTTTCGGAAGTGACCTATTTTTGTATTCCTGAGGATAAATTCATAATCTGGGACCTCATCAGCGGACCTTAGTGCCTACTGGAAAAGTGTTTGTGAGCAGAAGTAGCCAGATTCGTACGCCGTTGGAATCATCAAAGGTAAGAGGTCATTTCATCTAAATTCTCCTGAAGTGTAATGATGTAGTTGCATGACTTCATTTAATTGGTAAACGTTTTCATGGTGCTGTGGATTAGATCCCATTTTTCAATGGATGGGAATTATAATGTAGTGTAGAAATTTATATTTTCGTCGAAGTTAAATGTGTCACATTTAAATGGGAAAGGAGAAGCCATTAAGCGATCTATTTTTCATCTTCGCAATCCCATTCATGCAAATATTCTGATTAAAAAGATACGCGCATTAAAAGCTATCAGCAGCTTTTATCCCGAGCATTCATTAGAATAGTAGCTGAGGTTATTGCCCACAAACACCAATTCCGGTTTAAGCTTCTTCGAGGTACCTATCAATCGTATTTAATGGACCTAAACGTGTATTCGATCATCCTAAAAATATGTTAGCGTACGCTACTAAGCAGGCGTCGTTTTGAGTTCTTAGTTTTACAAAAGTGTGATAAAATCTGGATGAGTAGAATGCCTCCTTCCAGGCTTTACTCCAGGGCTTCCCAACGCGGTGCCCGCGAGCGTCATGGCGCCCGCCAAGGTTCGCTGTGACGCCCGCCGAGGTTTGTTCAGGTGTCATGCGAATGATAGTGTTTAGCGGTCACAGAATACTGGAAAGTACCAATCTAAAAAGACTTGGGGACCTTGTATTATAGGATTTACATACTATGTCATTTAATGCATTTCATGATTTTTCTCGCAGTTTTTTTCATCAATTCACCAACCTGTCGGAAGTGGCTCATTGTATCATTTACCTTTAATCTTTATTGTAATCTATCTCACCCCTTTTGTGAACAGTCATCATTCTTTTCTTCCTTGTTGATTAGGGAATGTCACTTCATGTTTGCCCTCTAGTCACATTTTTCTGTTCATGGATTTATTAAAAACACCGGTTAGTACTTTCCTTATAAAACTAGTGTAATTCCCGTCGAAATATCAACGGAAGAGTTATAGATAGATTATTAATATTTGCATTTAAAATAATTAACAGCACACTATTACATATGAAATATTTCGTCATATACTACATTTCTAGTGAATACTCTGTTGTTGTTTAGTGAATGCCTTTGGTTTTTATTTTCGGCCATAAAATTCTGATATTCTTCTCCCACCTTGTTCTCGTCAATGCTACATATAATTGTCTGTGTGCAAAGACAGGGAAATAATTATATTTATACATATATAACGTAGGGAAACTAATAGGTATGATATTCACATTAACAAATAAATGTGCCACTCGAATATTAACAACTAGCAAAAATATATTGTGATAGAATGCGTTCAGTATTAGTTAACTGACAAAACATTTTCAAGTGATCTAATTAGATTTCGCTGTCGGCCATCTTGCGTTCCTTACAGAGCGACGTTTTTATTATAGAGAATATTCGAAAGGCTGTATGTTCGTATTATACAGAGCGATTTTTTTATTCGAGAACGTTGAAAAATCGCGTCAGACAACATGCTGAGGAGAGCACGTATATGTACTCAGCAATGTGGTGCTCATTTTCGACATTTGCTGTAATTTTTTAAAAAATAACATTAAATTATGTTCGTAAACATTATAGCAATTCTCTCCATTTAGTATTCTTAGATATAGCGATTTTTCAGGGTGCTCGAAAAAAACATCAGCCCGTATAATCTCGCTACTTTGTAATTTTTGTTGTATGGTTTTTTAGAATAAAATTTAAAACTTACAGCTACGAGCTATAAGTGTTGAGTGGAAGGGGAGGGGGAGAGAGGACATTGGCGCCCGTCGCCTTCGCTGTTGAACCGAAGGCGCCCTTGCCAACGTAAAGGTTGAGAACCCCTGCTTTACACAATTCAGCGGTTCACTGCTCCATTTACCCCCCCTCCTCCCCCCTTGCTCCTTCCCCTCCATATCTACCCCTACCCTATCCTCCCTTCCTCCCCTCTCCACTCACGTTGTTTTTACTTTCTCCATACGTAGTATGGGAAAGTATTGTGATCAAGAAAAAAATCGACCGAGATTTTATCGGAAATACACGTTCTATGTCCCTAGAACACGTTTAGACTATTTTAGGAGTGATGTCTGAGTGTGTGCGTGTGTATGTGATTGTGGGCACTCTAACTGAAAAAGTACTTGCTATATCGTTACCAAATTTCAAATATAACAATTCAGCATAAGCACAAAGAACTGATTAGTTTTTGGACAATAAAGGTTAACCGGATTCGAGGTTTACTCGAAACCCGATTCGGTATTTGCGATATTTCTCCCTTAAAACATCAATATTTTATATACAATTCTATACAAAGGTGCGTGTGCGTGCATGCTTGTGCGTGCGTCCGTGCGTGTGTGTGAGATTTTGGGCGCTCTAACTCAAAAGGTACTTGTTATATCGTTACCAAACTTCATATATAAAACTTTAGCATGAGCACAAAGAACTGATTAGTTTTTTAACAATAACGGTTAATCGGAAGTCGAGGTTTATTCGAAACCCGATTCGGTTTTTTCGATATTTCTCCGTTAAAACATCATTATTGTATTTACAATTCTGTAAAAAAGTTATAGAGAATGTAATTTCCTACAACTTTTATTTGAAAGAATTTTCTATTGTAGTTATTGTTTAGGAGTTATTTATAAATAACCGGTTTTTCGGTTTTCTCCAAAAAATCGTTATTGGTAATCTTCGTGAAGACCAGAGTTGTAGAGAATAATATTTCTTCCAAGTTTTGTTTGAAACAAATTTTCGTAGAACCATCCATTTCGGAGAGATTTTGCTTTATCTTAATACCAGCATATAGCGCCAGCACCATGTAGCGGTGAATTCTGTAAACATATTCAAAATATACGTAATTTACGGCAGAGAGGACGACTGTATTCTTTTACGATATGAGATAATAATTTTGCCTCATAATGCTATTCATAATAATTTAAATATCTATACCCCAAATATGGAGATAGTCATGTGTTGGCCACATCAGATTTTCTTTAATATATGCATGCCCCTCTGAACCTCGAAGTAGTTCCGAGAGCTCCGAAAGACCTTTGAAGGTAGTTCTAGCCATCTTAAAAAGTTGTGGTAGCTTCTGAATCGGTAGGCAGCGAGCATCGACTTAATTCTTATCGCTCTGAATGACCCAGGAATAGTCTACAAGTGTATGTCCGCTTTTGACTCTTTAACCGATGACAGGACCGTTCCAAGGTATTAGCCTCCTCAGGCGAACCTCCAACCTTCCCCCTCATCCTGCTCTCACTACCAACCTTCGTCCCCCTCCTCTTCTCATTACCAACTTTCGAAAACGCATGACGCGCATTAGCAAGAATAATTTTCTACATTCAACATTTATGTATAACAGTGGCTCTATGTCAGTGGTGTCCAATACGCTCGCCACATGTGGCATATCGACTATTGTCGTGAGATGAATTGATTCTCTGCTTACTCTACTACAGTAGTTGCCGCTTATTATTATCACTGGTTATTCTTATCAGCCGGTTATTGTAATCAAACGCGGAATTCCAAAACCAGATCTAGTTTAAGAAGATTTGCCGTTTAATCCTATCAGCCGCTTGCTATAATCATTTAACTGTAACCCAGTATGATCACATAAAGCGAAACACATTGTACTACGTTGTAATAATGTAGTAGTTGTAGGAAAGGAATGTAACATAGGCTATATGACGATAAAACAATTTGGGGGCAGGGGGTGCTTGATTCAATAATTATTTTCCCATAAGTTTACACGTAATTTTAGATTTTTCACGGTGCAAGATTTTGTTCCTTCAATCATCAAAATACCTAAATATAATCCGATTTTCTTCATTTTAGCTTTATTCGAAGGTTAAAACTGTGCACTATCTTATTCTTGCGATGTTTACATATTACACGGTCGAAGTTGGAATTCAACGGGCACTTCCGCTAGTATCATTATAATATTATCAAAAGTATGCATCAAATTGCGAATACTTATTTATTATTATAACTTGGCATTATTTTTCTAGTGAAAAATTAAAATTAATAAGGCTCGGCTTTTATTAGTTGAATTATAAATCGGGTTCCACAGAATATGTTGGGTGGCTTTAGACAGCCTCGGTTTAAAAAAAGTTAAGGAGGCAGAACGTGAAAATATCGCTTCGGTCAATTTCTCGGCCGGAGTAGACCGCGCTTTTGTTTTGTACACCCATATCATGAGAACTGCAAATGATATTTGATTAGTGTTTTATCCAAAAGTAAATTTAAACATTTATGCACATTTTCCTAGCTTAATATATCACTAACTCGATTAGGGAAAAGGTTTTCTGCAGACTGACTTTTTCATGTCCCAAGCAAAAATTTCGGTGAATAAGAAAAGTTATTTGTTTTTCAAAGGCGTTTGAGTAATAATATATGCTTTTCATTTCTGCCTTTTTTATAGTCAATCTATCCTGAGATACAATAAAAAAAATTGTTCCTATTGGATTACTAGAAGCCGAGATATGACATTTTGTGTTTAAAGAGAAATAAAAACGCAGATAGCGGAAGGTTTTATGAGTAAAGTTATTAATTTTTCAAAGGCGTTTGACTGATAATATGTGTTTTTGACTTCTACAGTTGTTATAATCAATGTCTCGAGAGGCATACTGAAAATAATTGTCCCTATTGGATTAATAGAAGCCGAGATATGACGTTTTATGTTTAAAGAAGTGTAAGTGCCCGTTGAATTTCAACGGATTTTGTGACTCTAGTTTCGCTGACAATTCTAGGGCGTATGCAGAATATACAAATACACTTTCTACTACGAAAAACTGAAAACCACCTATAAAGAATACTTTTTCACTAAGATTTTCTTAACAATTAATCAAATTTGTTTGTAAACAATCTGCTTCCAAGTGTATGGCATTCAAATATAACGATAATTTGATTTCCTATAGTATCACTTTCGTCAAATCCAGCTCCATTTCTTGTGTAATTACGCCTTTCTGAAATGTTTACTTTTATGTTTTGTAAGCATGAAACTCGTGAATGGGCAATGTTGTCCATGATTGGACACTGGCTTTGGTTCAGATTCTTTCGATAATAACTAATAATTAACGCTAAATCGTTACGATAATTTAAAACACGAATTCGGAACTTGACGGGAAATAATTTTAAAAAGCAAACTTAAAAACCCCTACACCGATATACGGGCTTTACTTATGGGGCAATGCGCAACGAGTTCGTCCTGCGACGAATTGGCGTGCGTAGAGGTTTAATGCGCTATCGTAGGAGTTTCAAGCATCCCACGATACGCGTATTTTCTTCCATCGTCTTTCTTTATTTAGTTATATTTTTAATGCAGAATTCTTTTGGGGTAAAGAAACACCGAATTCGAAAGAAAAGACTTAGAAATAAAGAGTTTAAGAGTTCAAGTCCAAAAAATTGTATCGGGGTAATGAAAAAAATATTCCAAAACGGTTTCTTCCAATTTTCTTTGATTTACAATTTTGTTGTGTTTCGGAAAACAGCCTATTTTAGTTATTCGCAGAGGAATATATTTTTGCACTGTAGAGCATAATAATGTATCTATAAATTTGTAAAACATACTAACTTTGTTAAATTACACACATATGAATAAGAATTCGTATCTATTACGTTTGATACAAACGCGCTAATCTGAATTAAACCTTATTAATTTCTCCAGACGTAGTAACGGGAAAATATTGTGATGACGAAAAAAATCGACTTGGAGATTTCAACGGAAATACACGTTTTGAGGTCCCTAGAACACGTTTAGACGTGTATGTGTGTGTGTTGATGTATGTGATTGTGGGCGCTCTAACTCAAAACGTACTTGCCATATCGTTACCAAATTTCATATATAACAGTTTAGCCTGAGCAAAAAGAACTGATTAGTTTCTGGACAATATCGGTTAACCGGATGTCGAGGTTTATTCGAAACCTGTTTCGGTTTTTGCGATATTTCTCCGTTAAAACATCATTATTGTATAAACAATTCTATATAAAGGTCATAGAGAATGTAATTTTCTACAACACTCATTTGAAAGAATTTTCCATAGCAGTTATTGTTTAGGAATTATTTATAAACTAGCTGAAATGCCCGGCTTTGCTCGGGAGTGGTAAACGATTTTTATTGCTCGGGGCAAACGTTCCCCATTCCTTAATTACGCAAGCGATGCTTACATTAACATTTACCATTTTATGTATTGTATTGTACGCATTAACGTCTTACTTAATATTCGCATAGATAGATGCACCGAAGCCTTTAAAGCGGCGATAGTATGTCAATACTATTAGCCAAAACAATAAATAATAAACAACATTCTGGTTACCGAACAAATGTAAGTAGATGTATGGATTTATGTTGCGATAAATCTTTCAATGTTAATGATAAAAGATAACAACATTCTAATATTCCTTAAAAATCATTTGACTCACTTTAAAAGTATTCATAGACTATATTTAGGCATATCTACGGCGTGCCACGGCGTGGATTTTCCTTGCATTAATCTTCACGTGTATATCTCCCTTTGAAGAGGACAAAAATTAAGAAATTTAGCTTTGTTGCCGCCTGGAAAATGGACATCTAAACCGATAAATTTTGCGCTTAAAGGAAAATTTCGAGCGATTTAGCATGTAATACTATGAAACATGAACAGAATTAAAATATTCACATCAGTGAAGGGCTGCATAGCATTTTGGGGTTTCTCCACACCATTTCCCATGAATTCTTATGGAAATAGTATTTTGTTGACCTCATGGGGTATAAGAGACCCCACAGTCTTCAAACCTAGACCAAGTTCTTCCTTTGGTCCATAGGATGGCCCATGATACTTTTTAATTCGATAGCCTCAACGGTGTATAAACGTATAAAGAACATACATACACACATACACATATTAAAATATTTATAAGATAATCTGTTTTTTCGGATTCCGTCAAATAACTCGTTAAAGACGTCGTTATTTGTGATCTTCGTGAGGAACAAAGTTGTAGAGAATAACATTTTTTCCAACCTTTTTTTAAAACAATTTTTCGCAGAACCATCCATTTCGGAGATATTGAACTCTTTCGTAATATGCATTATACAGCGCCACCACCATGTAGCGGTGAATTCTGTAAACATATACTTAACATACCTAATTTACGGAAACACGGACGACTATATTCTTTTACCATACGAAATAATAATTTTGCCTTATAATGCTATTCATAATAATTTAAATAACTATACCCCAAATATGGCCACATCAGATTTTTTTCTATTGTTATCTGAAGATCGCCATAATGCGTTATGATTAGATTACTCAATAATATCCAGGGTAATTATACTTGCTTTACGTAAAAGCTTTGTTAAGTTGACTCCTTAGAGCACTTAGAAAGCTTAATTTCTCTTTCAGTTGATTTTCCTACACTGGTGATAGGAACACCATATTATAATATAATATGTTCGAATTAAATTTAGTTTATAATAGAGGGAAAACTAGTATTTTTAGCGATGCGATCACATTTCTCTGTGGTAAAAACCGACTCTCCATTTTCTAAAGACGGAGCACATCTGGAGAGTAATCCTCCGTATACGGGTACTTTTAAGAGATTTACGTCATTCTTGCAAAGGGACAAAACGACAAAGCTCTGTTTGTGCCGACGAATTCATCTGGTCGGATTTAACCGCATTTGCGGGTATTTCGAACGAACTAATCCTCCTCGTGCACAGATTCCATCTTCTAGCCGACGCCGCGTGCCTTAATGTAGATCTCCTTATGCAATTCTCAGTTAATGCACGTGTCCTGAGGAAGAAGAAACAGAGAGGGAGGGGAAAGTTATATTCTACGGGACGTAACGTTGACGCTAATTATAATGGCGATCGGATGTTAGCGATCCGACTTTAAATTAATTCACTCACAATATACTATTTATTCCTCGACGATTAAATTAGAGTTTTGGAGTCAGAGTGTGGTATCATTGTTATCGTTAACGCCACCAGAATTAGGGAATTTAGAGAGAGAGAGAGAGTAAGAGAGAAGGAGGGAGGGGGAGAGAGAGAGAGAGGGAGGGAGGGGGAGAGAGAGAAAGGGGGGGAGAGAGAGAGAGCGAGAGAGATAGAGAGAGATAGAGAGAGAAATGGACGCCCGCGTGTGGCGAACTTCATCCGAGCAAATTATAACGGAGATTGGGAATGGAGAACCGATTGGGGCGGAGTGTTCCAATGTCTCTTAGCTGGAAAATTTCTCCCATCCTTAATAAAATAACTCGTGGAAACGGAGAATATTTCACTTAAGATAAAAGTGACCCGAAAATCGGCGAAAAGGAAATGTTTTAAGAGTTATTTTAGCCAAGGAACAGAAAACTTAGGATCGAGAACATTGAAGAGAAGGAGAATGATCAAGATGCTTCCACATTTGCATAAATCTGCATAAAACTGCCATCTCTAGTTCATTTTATTTATTATTTTTGACTCGGTTTTGGATTCGTAAAAAGTTAAAGTAAAAATCGACAGAAACACATTTAACAGGCAAAGGGGCTTCATTATTTTTTTAAAAATCTTATGAACGCTGTAAATCTCATTAATTTAGCTTGAACACGGTAACCTACTTTCGGAAACGAATAGAGATTTCCGTCGCCCTTCTCTTAACTGAAATTAATTCATACGTCTCGCTAATCAAAAGAGGTTCCCGACTGATTGTCTGTTGCTGCATTGTCTGAAAATCATTGGAAATAATTTCGAAACGGAGTAGTTGCTTCGATCGACGATTCAAAATTAAGTCTACCTGCTATCTTTTGTCAAGAAGAAAATCGGAATCCCAATACTATATTTGGACTGGTATGTCGTCTCGATTCACCAACTGGAGCCTCCAGAGGGAATTTTGATCTTTTGTTCTCTGATCGAAGCAAGTGCATCCGCCATTTTTATCGACCTTTTTACTTTCTCCATAGTAATGGGAAAGTATTGTGATCAAGAAAAAAATCGGCTACGAGATTTCAGTGGAAATACACGTTTTAAGGTCCCTAGAACACGTTTAGACTATTTTCGGAACGATGTCTGTGTGTATGTATGTGATTGTGGGCGCTCTAACTAAAAAAGTACTTGCCATATCGTTACCAAATTTCATATATAACACTTTAGCATAAGCACAAAGAACTGATTTGTTTTTGGACAATACCTGTTAACCGGAAGTCTTGGTTTATTCGAAACCCGATTCGGTTTTTGCGATATTTCTCCGTTAAAACATCATTATTGCATATACAGTTTTATACAAATGTTATAGTGAATGTAATTTCCTACAACTTTCATTTGAAACAATTTTCCATAGCAGTTATTTTTTAGGAATTATTTATAAATAATCTTTTTTTCTGTTTCCGTCAAATATCTTCTTAAAAACATCGTTATTGGTAATCTTCGTAAGGACCAAAGTTGTAGAGAATAATATTTCTTACAGGTTTTGTTTGAAACAAAGTTTCGTAGAACCATCCATTTCGGAGATATTTTGCTTTTTCTTAACACCAGTATACAGCGCCATCACCATGTAGCGGTGAATTCTGTAAACATATTCAAAATATACGTAATTTACGGAAATAAGGACGACTGTATTCTTTTACGATTCGAAATAATAATTTTGCCTTATAATGCTATTCATAATAATTTAAATATCTATACCCCAAATATGGAGAAAGTCATGTGTTGGCCACATCAGATTTTTTTAGGTTTATCATGAGATTTCCGAAACAATTTCCATAAAATTCAATCAGAGGACATTAAAATATAATGACACATTTTTCATCACGAAATTTAAGGTGCAATTTAATTGTAGTAATTAAATGCCGTTTCAGATAATTTGCCATTTTCCTTATTTAACTCCGATATTTAAACTTACTTCTTCTGCTCCAAGACTTAAAACAGAGGACCACGTATTTATGAGAATCTTATTGACTGTTCTTGCATCGCAGCTTCGGTCTTAAAATTTTGAATTTGTCTTCATATGTTAACCAACGCCGGAATCTTTACGTTTTTCAATAATACGACATCACGACATCTGTTATTAATTTTCAACGCTGTTGACAAATTTACAATTAGATAAAAATCGAAATATTCTTTATAAGTATAAGAAGAGAAAGAAAGACATTATCTTTGGATTCTAAAAACAAATGAACGGTAATTTTTCATTAATTCGATTTTTCTGTTCAGAAAAAGTATATGCGCTTTTATGAATTAAATTTTTGTTATCGTCTTCATTTTAGCTTATTAAAAATACGCTTTAAAAATCCATTCGCCAATTCCTACGAAGTTCTTATGCTAAATGCTGAATGTCAGATTATCAAGAAACCCTGCTTTTCTATTGATCATAACTTTATAATGAGGTAGAATATTTTAAAATTAGACGAACAATCTAGAAAAGACGCGTATACAATTGTACGGAGAGATTTTATATAAACATATCATTATCATAATAAATTCGGACATAACTATTTCCATGACAGCGAAAGAGTTGTCTCCTTGAATGATGCGGAAATGTCGCAATTATAGTGTTTTAGGATAGTTAAAGGATAATTTAAACGTAGCTTCCGTAAAAGATTCTCTAAATACATATAGATTTAGATTACGAAAAAGCGCTTCAAAATATAATTTTTACATGTTTATTGTTAATCGTGGAAATCAATCCTAAATTAAGAAATAAAATAGAAAGTACCGATTTGCATTAGCTTATATTAAAATAAATCATATTATCAGATTATAATAAAACAGCTTTCCGTCTCTACGTTTCTTTCGTGGCGCGGTATAAAATGCGTTTTTCATATTCTCTGTCTCTCGGCCTATATCTCCTCCCTTTCCCATGTTCCCTTTAAAAGCATTATAAAAATACATTTAAAATTTGGAATTGTTTCAAAATGGTATCAGAAATTGTGCTCAAAATCATTGAATGCTTTTTTCTCACATTAAACGAACTTTATAACAAATTTGGCGTGCTTTCGAATTCTCTCATCGAGAAAAATACGCTTCGTTCTTTTAGCCGCGCAAATGTCCAAGTTTCAAGTTGGTAATTTTTTTCTAAATTATTTAACATCGCACTGTTTTTTGATATAAATGGTGCAGCTTCTGAAAAATTTTATAACTTAAAAAATTAATTAATTTTCCACTTTCAGGGTTTTTAGTTTTTTCTGATACTTTCGAATACGATAAAATAAAGCTATTATATTTAAAACTACCATTATTTAGGTTTCGAGTTTGAGTAAAAAAAAGTAGGCCTCTTTAAGTGACACTGTCATAGTATTTGAGAAGCTTCCATCTTCTTCTTTATTCACGCAACTCTTTTGCGATTTACTTTCCAGTTTTCGGATGGATATTATTAATTAATTAGATAGAATGCTCTAATGTAAAACGAAGTCATTTTTAAAAGCACGTATCTCTATGTGTCCTCCGAAGAAGGCATCTAAAGCATCGTTTTCCTTTCCAGAGTTTCGCACCAAAATAATAATAAACACCTTTCTCCTCCAAAATGACATACCTAAAGAACGAGAACACGCTCCGAGCGATTCCATTGCTCTCTTATTTTCACCGCCGCCGTCGCCACACTGCTCAGTCACTCAGTCGCTCTTAAAATCGCATTCTGCTCCTATTTACGCACACCACTTGCACACTCCATCGCTCGCTCTCAATCCTTTTCAAACCAATTCCAGCGACATTTTTAACTTTTGCTTTTAAGCTGCAATTACAGCATGCTCCGTAATAAGTTTGTTTGTGCTCTTATTATCGAGGTGACACTTGTCCACTCATTACTCCCTTCCTATTCTTCTTCCTATTCTTCTTCCTATTCTTCTTCCTCTTCCTCCTCCTCTTTCCTCTCTCCCTGTTTTCCCCTATTTCTTTTCTCTCCCTATCTGCAATCGCCATTTCAAGCTGATCCCGACCGTGTTAAGCCGAGCGCCAATACACCATCGCCACTTTCTCTCCCGCTACATACATGGTAGGTACTTGCATTTCTTCTATCCAACTCTTCTCCCTTCAATTCACTCACATCTTCCCTTCTTCTCCTCCTCCTCTCCCATCCAATCTCTTTCCTCTATCACCTTCACTTCCCCTTCTCTTTCCCACCCCTCTCTCTCTCTCTCTATCGCTGCCTCTTCCTCCCTTTATCGAATTACCTCGCTTCTTCCTCTTTCTCCGCTCTTCCGCCAACGCGCGATACGACCTCCTCCCTCTTGTCATTTAATAAAGGTGGTTGTTTGGAGGCCCCGCCGCGAGTGAGGAGAGGCGGGAGGAGGGGATGGCTTCAGATGGCGAGATTAGTCCCTACGGAGTTATTGCGAGGTTTTTCGCTAAACCCCCGCATCCTCTACTCTACTCACTCCCTCCCATTCTCTCCCTCCGCCGCACTCTGCATCACGTTTACCAGTATTTCTTATGTGGTCTCTCCTCCATTTCATTTCCTTTCTTCCCTCTCGCGATATGACATAGCAGCCGCTCATCTCGGAGAATGTCTTGAGACCGAAGCGATGCGATGGCTGCCGCCGAAGGCTGATTGCGCTCCCGAATTTGACGCTCCTCTCCAGATAGTTTCTTTTGAAAGGGATCGAGCTGGCGTGTGAAGAATACTCGAAGAGATATGCTTGTTATGAGCATGATTTTTCAGACGAAGATCCCGCTTCCTAAGTATGAGGTTGTTTCTGATGTGCTTACATCTAAAGATGCGCGTTATTCGCCATATTAGGGACAGGGATTCTTCGCGTTCCATTTAATTTTGAATGTGCGTGTTATTAGATCAAATAAATAGACAAGTCAGTGCGCAATCCATAGTGTATATGTACGTCTCTATTATAATTTATCCACAATTGCAAATTCTTACTTAAATCTAGACGAACAGTATGAATTACTGTATGGATGAATTTCAGCAGAGAGTAAAGCGCTTGAAACCGAAGAGTGATACATCATTTAAACAAAATGATAAAGAAAAAGGCGCTTTCGATCACACACATCCATTCGAGTCAAGTGATATTAGAAGTTTCTTTCAGACACATTTTAAAATATCAATAATGTTAGTTTACCGATTCGTGCAAATACGTATAATATGTATGTACCTCGAGTTTCAGAGGTTCCCAACAGGCGGCGCGCAAAGACATTCTGTGCGGCCTGCAGCAACCGCCATTGCTTTATTCACTCATGTGTATTCAGTTATAAAAATTTCAAGAATCGCCTCGGTATCATATCTGATATGCTATTTACGAAACAGAAGCGAACTGCAACATGTGCAACCCTTGACAACCTCGAGCTTGGCAGAAGATCCTCATTGTATTACATTTTGATTACAAATGCAACGTTTGTTAATCAAAGAATTCTTCCGATATTTTGAACGCATTTTAACATCTCACACTTGTCCTGTGCAGCTGGATTAGAACGAACGTGAGTTTTAAGCAGTAATTTAGCAGGGATTTAATCGTGACATTCTTCAGGAAATAATGCATACATAAATGTATTTTAAACATTTAAATTACTAAAATATGTATAAAATTTAAATTAAATACCACATCATTAACAGAAAAGAAACGTAATGTAAGAAACTGAAAATAGTTACCATTTATTGTTATCTTTTTAAATGACTATTTATTTCGAGTTCCTTATAACTTTCGTTTCATATTTTGAGCCCTAAAACGATGCCTTCCACCTCTAATTAAAATTTAAACAGAAAGAGAAACATTGAAGAAGTATGCCGTATTTTTAATACAATATGGACGGAACAATATTTTTTGTTCAAATTCATAACTGGGCATAATGCTTGATTTGCCAATATAGCATTAATGTATAAAACAATACAATTTAAAAAGATACATTACATTGCGGCACAGTGAAAAATATTCTTATTTTCAAGGAAAGGCAAAGGATACAAAAATTAATCATATAAGTGCACCTGGAGAGCCTACAATTATTTTTTAAACTAGTTGGAGACCCCTGGTTTAAGTGATTTATATTAAATAGTTATTTTGACGAATTACACAACCAGTGATAACAATTCCTCGCGCGCTTTTATGTTAAATAAGGATTCCGTCCACGTAACATGGATATTGGATACACATTTTCTCTCTCTATTTTTTATTCTCCGTAACAGCCTCGTATATTATAGACTCAAATGGCGAAATTAAATCATTAAAATAAGAAAAAATAAAGTCGGTCGCCCATCAAAACATTCGAGATGAGGAGAATTGTCTGGGATTCGGGGAGGAGATGCAAGGAAAATGAATATGTTTTCTTTCCGTAGCTGTGTTGAAGAGGGCTTGGATAGGGCTTGGTAAAGCAAGGGATTGGGAAGAACAAATGTTAAAATGGCGATTGACACGAGTATGAAAGTCTTTTTCAATGGAATGTTGGATTGAAGCGAGTCTTGAAGATAAACGAGTACGAAAAAATTGCAAGAAGATATTTTTTGGCATAGGCACGGGTAACAAGCTGGCCTAAGTGCAGAAGAGGTTTTATAGTGATTCTTATGAAGTGTATCGGAGAAAATTTAATTCCTAACTTGACGCCAATCTCTCTACCTCACTTTCTCTTCCTTTCGCTCTTTTCCTTTATCTTCTTTCTCGCCTCCCTCTCCTCCCTTTCTCTCCCCCTCTTTCCCTCCCTCTTACTTCCCTTCCTCTCTTCTCTCCCTCTCTCCCCCTCCCCTCTCCGCGCGTAAAAGATGCCTCAGACGGAAACGGTTTCGGCATGCGAGTTTTGGGAAAGCGGAATTATGGAATTATATAAATGCTAAATGACGGCAAGCAATAGTAACTTTAATATTCTTTACTGAAAATAATGTTATTGCTTTAAAGATAACGTTCATTAAATGAATCCCTAATATCAATGTTTCTTAACCTCTGATCCGCAAACAATTCAGAGGTTGTCTGCTTTTATTGAGTATTGATCTATAAAATAAAATTTTTAAAAATCTGATCAAGTCAAACTAATTCAGATTATTTTTATTATTTTCATATGGATTTAGAAATAGTGGTGGTTCTCGTGAAATCCGTTCATTGAAATTGGTCCGCGAGGTCGGAAAGGTTAAGAAACACTGCCTTATATTACGACGATCATAAATACTCATAGTGTCATAGCTTCCGCGCAAAAAAATGCGCATTTTCAAGTGTTTGTAATTCATTAACAATGATTCGGAAATTTCGAAAACGGATTAATTTAACCGAACTATACTCTGTTGTTTGATTTGATTTTTTTCTAAATCACGTGATCATGATTATATTTGTATCAAACGTCTGATATTCTTGTTAAATAAATCTCACAATCAAACATTTTTAAAGCGGTTTCGTTTTCGTTGCGATACAGAGAGTCAGTGCCGTAACTAGGGTGTGGCGACGGTGGCATTTGCCAAGGGCACCTCTTGCAAAAGAGGCCAATCATTCCCGAAAATAAATATTAATTTAATGCCCAAACGTTAATTTATATGTGATAAAAACGCTGTTATTCATTATTAAAAGGCAGAAAAAATTATATCCTACATAACCAAGGTGCCATAGGGGCCATTTCGCCTAGGTACGTCTCTGCAGAGAGTATTTTGCGCGTCAAAGAGCACGTGAAATTCCGCGGCAAGTTTTCACTGCGACCAAAAGTACAGTTTCACAAGCGAAAGCTATAAAAGGCGCCATTGGGGCGAAAATGCGGCAAAGTGCAAATGGTCGGGCCGGGAATAGCGTTTTCCTGCCCCCTAAAAGTAGGTACACACTGGACAGTATCGCTTCGACTTGGCAACTTTCAACATCGTAAGTTGAACTGACGTTGAACAGGTCGTTGCGCGCCCACGCAGCGGGCGATTTCTTTTTCAACTTTTCAGGCCAGTATTCGTCATGGCTTCAACGAGTCAGAAGATTGCTGCCGCGTGCTGTGCTGCTTATGTTATCATTGCGAAAAGAATAAAAACGCGTCGAACCAATTTCTGAACAGTGCGTATGTTGTTGATCTCATAACCGAACTGCAAATGGAGGACATCGTCCCTTCTGTACTCTTTACAACTTGCATCCCACAAGGAAGGGCATGGACGAAAACGTTCGATAAAGAGACAGTTTTTCTATTGGTCCACATGCTGAACGAAGAAGATGGAATGTCACAAAAAAATAGTGGGTTATTTAAAAAAAACGAAATGCCTAATTTTCGCGGAAGAACGAAAAAAGTTGTTCTGAGTGAAAGGCGGGTTGAAAGGGTGTTGAAAGTTGCAGAGTTGAAGCGATGTTGTGCAGTGTGTACATACCTTTAGGAGCTCACGAAAGAGGCAACTTTTTGTGTATCGAATAGCCGGCAGATGTAAGGGGACCCAAAGCCCCTTCAGGGCGCCCCTCGCCATCCGCCCACGGGAGTGCACTCCGCAACATTTAGCCCACGGTACAGATAACCGCCCGCGCGCGTGCATGCGTGCGAATTCAGGCGTGCGTCTCTTCTCCCTGGCCCTCGCAATTCCTTCCTCTCCCTCATCTCTTCTTCTCCCATTCCCCCTCCACCCTATCCTCCTTCCCCCTCTACCCCCACTCTCTCCCCCTCTTCCCACACTTCCGGAAGTTATTGGCGTCAAAAAAAACGTTCCCCCATCATCCCTCGCCGGTTCGCCAGCCGCTGCACGCGTCGTCCCTCCTCCCTCTCCCCTCTCTCTCTCTTTTAAGGCGCCCCTTTCGCTCCCATCGCCTATTTCATCCCCTTCTATTCTTCCCTAACCGACTTATTGCGTTTTCCATTTTTCTCGAGATAACCCTGCGTGTATCGGAGAGCAAGGAAGGAGATAAGGAGATTGCCCTCTTTCCTTCCCTCGCCTAAAAGAAAATAGCCGTGGGATGGAGGGGAATGGAAGGAGAAAGACGCGCATTTAGCGAAATGAAGGGAAAGAATAACAGATGAGGACGGTAAAGTTTACGGACAGGGTCGCGGAAAGGTTTAAATGAAAAAGCCACGCGGGGACAAATGGGGCGAAGGGTTAATATGTAATTGAAAATTCACCGCGTTGAGGTTTAATGCGCTATCGTAGGAGTTTCAAGCATCCCACGATACGCGTATTTTCTTCCATCGTCTTTCTTTATTTAGTTATATTTTTAATGCAGAATTCTTTTGGGGTAAAGAAACACCGAATTCGAAAGAAAAGACTTAGAAATAAAGAGTTTAAGAGTTCAAGTCCAAAAAATTGTATCGGGGTAATGAAAAAAATATTCCAAAACGGTTTCTTCCAATTTTCTTTGATTTATAATTTTGTTGTGTTTCGGAAAACAGCCTATTTTAGTTACTCGCAGAGGAATATATTTTTGCACTGTAGAGCATAATAATGTATCTATAAATTTGTAAAACATACTAACTTTGTTAAATTACACACATATGGATAAGAATTCGTATCTATTACGTTTGATACAAACGCGCTAATCTGAATTAAACCTTATTAATTTCTCCAGACGTAGTAACGGGAAAATATTGTGATGACGAAAAAAATCGACTTCGAGCAAAGCCGGGCATTTCAGCTAGTTTATAAATAATTCCTAAACAATAACTGCTATGTAAAATTCTTTCAAATGAGTGTTGTAGAAAATTACATTCTCTATTACCTTTGTATAGAATTGTTTATACAATAATGATGTTTTAACGGAGAAATATCGCAAAAACCGAATCAGGTTTCGAGTAAACCTCGACTTCCAGTTAACCGATATTGTCCAAAAACTAATCAGTTCTTTGTGCTCATGTTAAAGTGTTATATATGAATTTTGGTAACGATATGGCAAGTACGTTTTGAGTTAGAGCGCCCACAATCACATACATCAACACACACACATACAGCATTTCGAAATTAGTCTAAACGTGTTCTCGGGACCTCAAAACGTGTATTTCCGTTGAAATCTCCAAGTCGATTTTTTTCGTGATCACAATACTTTCCCATTACTTCGTATGGAGAAACTAAAAAGTCGTTATTGTTAATCTTAGTAAGGATCAAAGTTGTAGAGAATAATATTTCTTCCGAGTTTTGTTTGAAAGAAATTTTTGTAAAACCATCCATTTCGTAAATATTTAACTTAATTCCTCGGATCGACTGTGCATACCTTTATTCTAAGAACAATAAAATTTAATTACACAAAAAGAGGAACGATTCAGAATTATTTTTCAAGTGTAATATCAAAAACTAAAATATTGTGCGTATTCTGTAAAATTCGGGTAAACTGCAATGGGTTTTTTTCAATTATTCCGCGGAGTGTAAATATATTTAATAGTTTTTGTGTGTAATTGGAAATGGTCGTAATCATAAAACGCATATAAAAGACAGTGTCACTTTAACCCTTTGTCCTTTTGTCTCGTTGCCATGTAATGCTTTTTGAAGCTTAATATCTTGCAAACGACTGAATCGAATTTGATGGAATTTTCAGGATAGTATTATGATATAATAACAAAACGTTTAAATGTATCGGTAATATATAAAAGCCTTATTCTGTCCCTTTGTCCTTTTGTCACTCCCTCGGTCACGCTCTGAAAAACAGAAATATACCTGGCAAGAGGGGACTAAGGTCAGCTTTTGAAGCGCAATAGTTAGTCCGGGCGAGGGTTTCGAACCTTCGCTCGGCTCGAAAGCAACCCTCTGAGCAGGAGGTATGATGTCAGGCCGAAGAAGACTGCCTCTATTTTATTTCAGAATAATCGATCATCCCCGTCATTTTTGAAAGGCACTTATAGTAGTTTTGTTAGAAAATCCGGTTACGAATGTCAGAGAGCTCGCTTCTGTGAAATGATGGAGTTGTGCAAAACTTCCGATTTTTATAAAACAATAATATTTAAGATCTCCGTTAAAAGCATTTTACATTAACTGAGTTAACTTAATATTAATTAATAAATAAACATTGATCCCTTTTATAAAACTGAGATATGAACAGAGTATCGTCTCAAACGGTGATTTTAAAAAATTTCGTTTTAACTTGTCTTTTTCAACGATATTCAATACTAATTGATAGCAAAACTTTTATGAAAACATGGAATGTCTCTCTCTGTGAAATATTCACAATTCCATAGTAACAAAGAGAACTGCATTATCTGCAAGAGGTCGCGCTAAAAAAAGGAAAATACCCAAAGTATCACGTTAACACACAATCTACGATGTTATTTGTTTAAAAAAACTTCGGCCCCTCGAAGTCAGCACACCTCGGAGCGCTTTCAATGGGAGAGTTGGAGGGTGGAAGGGAAGATGGAGAATGAGGGGGGGAGGGGGGAGGGTGGAGAGAGAATGAGGGGGAGGGGGGAAGGGTAGATGGAGAATGAGGGGGGGAGGGGGGGGGAGAGAGACGTCCTTTTAGTGCTCCTCGGAGGGCGATTCGCGAAGCAGCTCTGCGGGGTAGGAGCAGGGAAATATAAAAGGGGAGAGTAGCGCGCAGAGATGGTCGTAGATTAGGGTGGTTGGGGGAGCCGTGGCGTAGTGGTGAGGGCGCTGGCCTTATACGCTGACCAAACCCGGTGCGTGGTTAAGAGAAGAACAGGCAAATCAGCGCTCCGTCCTTCGGAAGGGCCGTTGGTCCCCTAGGTGTTTCTCGTCAATAGTAGGCTAATGCCGACACCGGGTATCTCTTCCCTCTTGTTTTTTTCATTTAGACTGACAATGAGAAGCATACTAGCGCTGGAGTCGTTTGAAGTCACAAGGTCCCCAGTTGGAGATGGCTGCAGGTTCCCGGGGCGCGACCCCGCCCCGTATGGCTCATTGCGGGTTAGGCGGCGAGAGCGAGGGCTGACTGGGGGCAAAGGCGACGAAGAGGGGAGGGGGAGTGACGAGGAGGAACGGAGGGGCGATGGACCATTTTCGAATGCGAATCGGAAGCGTTTTTTGCGAGGCGCCGCCGAAATCGATCTTTTCCTTGCCAAGCGCCTCTTGCAATACAAGGGCTCCATATCTCTCTCCTCCTCTCTCTCTCCTCCTCTCTCTCTCCCTCTCCCCCCTCTCTCTTCCTCCCCCTCTCCCTCTCTCTCCTCGTGGACTAGCGCTAGAATAGCAAAACAGTATCCATTCCAACACATACCTGATAGGGTGGCTATGGGAATTCTAAGAGACACTCGTGGTCTTTAATATAAGGGATTTATTTCTTTGCCGTGCTTCTGTTGGTGTATATTTAACTATCTCAATACAATAAGAAAACGAGACATATTTTTAGTGTGGAATATTTCCAAATATTTTTCTTTTACTTGCTATTAATATGTAGAACTTAGCATTAATCGGTTTGAATGTTTAGCTTCATCGATGTCTGAAACTGTATATTACTGGCCGATTTCGATTCCGGCCTTTGTTCACATCGGTCACAGTGTAAAAATTCCAATAAAATCCGCTTATGTAACTATTCTGTCTCTCTACCGAAGTATGAAAATGTGAGTACCGATGAAATCTTGAGCAGTCTTATGATACTTTCTAGGCTTCTGAAATAGTGCTCTCGACTGTCCTGCATTCGTTTCTTATTATCTTTATAAGTGGCACATTACCAATAATTTAGACTGTTTTCTTATGCGCATGACTATTTATTTTATTTGATTTTTAATAGCGGCTATCGCTTGATATCAGCTGGTCGCATCGAAAAGATTGGGTTAGGTCGATGTGAAGTATTGCTATTAACTAGATAAACCAGAGTCACTCTTGCTCGCACGCATCTTTATCGTTGAGCAGGAAGCAAAATAAGATTCGATGGAAATAGTATTTTTTACAAATTCTTCAGTCGATAGCGTTACAATTTGTAAAAAAATCAATTTCCAGGTATAACCATTTTTCGGTGGAGAACACTTCCAACGCTCGACTCTGAGAAACCCTTTTTTGCAGTCAGACCATACACACAGCGATTCGATTCCGGCGACGCTCGCTTGGAACTATCGGTTCGAGAAGGAATCGTTGGATCGAGTGGCAAATATGGTCCGTTGCTTCCTTTGGCTTCCTTGTACGCGCATCTATACATATTGAAGGTGACTTTGAGAAATGGACCGAAAAAGAGTATTGATTAACAATGTTTACAAACAAATAATCCACGGAGATGATGAAAGTTGTTTCTCGTGATTTGTTTTCCATAAAAAGAACATTTTTCTCAAATATATGAAAGAATCCTTTCAGCGTTCAATCGACGAGGCATTGCCAAAGGCTATTTCGCGTATTTCAAGCGCCTTCCCAAGGCACCGAGATAGAAAAATATGGGACATTTTTCGATTCATTCGGCGACATGATCGATCGCCATTTCCGCATAGTTTACATTAATTTAGGATCATAACTTTTTTGTGCGACAGCCTATTTTAGGTCTTCCTTTCGTAGCGAATAAAGAGAAGAGCACTCAGGCGGTCCAACTTTTTGATTAACCTCATTCGTCCCCCTCTACCTCCCTCATCACTCCCCTACCCCCATTTCTCTCTCTCTCTCTCTCTTCTGGAGACCCGCTCTCCAATCCGAGTTCGACCGTTGCCTTTCTGGGAGAGAACGCATCCCATAACCTCTTTGGTCATTCTCCCGAGGGAAGATCGCGCTCCGAGGGAATTTCTGGCCGGCATCCAGTCGAAAGGGTTGGATGGAGAGCGAGGAGGAGTCGTGCCTTATTTTTACGTTTATATAACACGAGAGGGGAATAAGGGGCGGAGGGCGGTTTGGAGGGAAGGGGAATAAGGGAGGGGAAGGAGCGGCTATGTTTCCTTTTCCGCTTTTGTCACATCTCATCTTACTCTTCGAGGGTCGATTGGCTTTTTTTATTTCCGTTTCGTTGGAGTTTGTAGATAAAGAGAATTCGGATCGGTTTTTATAGTCGCGTGACCCCATCCTGAGCTTGGCCATGGACACGCGTTACCTATCGCCAGACTTGAAGATTTTCGCCTTCTTCTAGCTTTTGAAAAAACTAGGGAACGCTGCATAAATAGATATGTGCCGCATTATTATGGTTTTCTATTACTATAGACTTTTTCAGGTTTCGCACATAAGTAGGTTTTAAAAATTGATCTATGTATGTAACTGAAATTCCTAACTACGAAGAACGACTCCTAGTTCGAGATAGCGCGTTGCGCTAAATGCAGGTAAAACTCGTTAAAACGAGCTTGCAATTATTGGTCTATGCACTGGATTAATATTTTGGTGGGAGATAAAAAATGCGTATAAACCTGAAGTAATTGCGCCGCTTATTAATTTTGGTTCTCAGATTGAACTATGAGAATTAAATGTTTGCGTTAAAGGAGACGAATCGATTCATTTGCTTCAACAAAATATTCCTAAGTGATGTCTGCGATGTGTTATAATTCACGTAAGGTAAACCCACCGATGTTGAATTTAAAACATAAATCGCTTATCTATTCAATCTTCCAAAATGTAATTATTTAAAATTCTACGCGTGTGAATTAAAGTTGATTAGTTTATACTTCTAGCACATTCGTCATTAAGTGCTTTTGATTGCAAAACAATTAAAATAGACTAATTGTCAAACTCATTAAAGATGGAAATGAATCCTTCCTGGGGGATTAAAAGAAATCAACAGACCGAAAACGTTAGCTTAATGCTTTCTCGTGGCAGAAAATTAAATCGAGCAACTTTTATCAAGTATGCAAATAAATTAATCAGACGTCTCAACCAGATATTTTAGGTCAGGAAAATGAACCGATTTTATCCCTCTTAAGAAGAAGAACGGTGCAAAAGTATTATCGTGCCAGAGAATATGGAGAGGAGGAGGAGGAGCAGTTTATAACGAAGAAAATTAGGAGTAGAGGGAAGGAGGCGACGGTGGTGCCGCGGAGTGGAAGGCGGAGGCATAGCGAAGCGCAGGAAGGAACATTATGGCTGTACCTCAAGATGGAGTCGATTCATTACGTGGTTTCCGTTTTGGATATCAGTCTTGCAGCGCGTTACCCTTGGGTGAAAGCCTCACTAATGAAGGGTTGAGGACTCAAAAAATTAATTTGTATGTATTCCTGGCGACGGTTGACTGGATTTATGCAAGCGTACTCTTAATGATGGAAAGTATGAAAGAAATTCCTTGTATGAGCGAATTATTCCTCATATGCATCTAAATTTGCGTACACTAAGCTTTAATGGCCTTCAAAATACTCTATTCTGTAGTGGTAAAGCAATAATATAACGACAATATATTTTAATCGAATAACTCTTGCCAGAAAAGGAAAAGGAAGGAATTGTGTGGCGAAAAGTAATATTTTTTCGATTTATAACAATAAAACGAGTCCGATACTTTTAACTGTGAAACAAATTATTACATATCAGTGATATTATGATTTTAAAGGAAATTTATACTATGGTACCGTCGATTTCAATCAAATATGTAAATGTTACGATGAATTTGTAATCCTAAAACAAGAAAAAAAGCACCTTATGTGTTTGAAGGTGACTTCCCATGCGTTGTTTTTACTTTCTACAAACGTAGTAATGGGAAAGTATTGTGATCACGAAAAAACTCGACTTCGATATTTCAACGGAAATACACGTTTTGAGGTCCATAGAACACGTTTAGACTATTTTCGGAATGATGTCTGTCTGTGTAAATATGTGATTGTGGGCGCTCTAACTCAAAACGTACGTGCCATATCGTTACCAAATTTCATATATTACACTTTAGCATGAGTACAAAGAACTGATTAGTTTTTGGACAATACCGGTTAACCGAAAGTCGAGGTATATTCGAAACTGGATTCGGTTTTTTCGATATTTCTCCGTTAAAACATCATTATTGTATATAATACAATTCTATGCAAAGGTTAGAATGTAATTTCCTACAACTTTCATTTGAAACAATTTTCCATAGCAGTTATTGTTTTGGAATTATTTAAAAATAATCGGTTTTTTCGGTTTCCGTCAAATATCTCGTTAAAAACGTCGTTATTGGTAATCTTCGTGAGGACCAGAGTAGTAGAGAATAATATTTCTTACAGGTTTTGTTTGAAACAAATTTTCGTAGAAGCATCCATTTCGGAGATATTCAACTTTTTTCGTAATTTCCAGTATACAGCGCCGCCGCCATACAGCGGTGATTTCTGTAAACTCATAAAAAATATAATTTACGGCAATAAGGACGACTGTATTCTTTTACGATACGAAATGATAGTTTTGCCTCATAATACTATTCATAATAATTTAAATATCTATCCCCAAATATAAAGAAAGTCATGTGTTGGCCATATCAGATTTTTTACATAATGAATTCTTCCCTCGCTTGTTTATTTAGCGCCTATAGTGAAATTTTTACAGGAAAATCTCCATTAAAAAGGAAAAATATTGTCAGGTGCTCGAGGTGGCATCGCTATCTTTGTCTCTCTCTCTCTAATGAGCGAAGATTTAATACCGAACTCTTGGGAAAATGAGGGGAGTTGTAGCCGCCCGCCCTGCCCTCTTGCCGATAATGGTCCAGTGAATCTTTCTCTGAAGGAAAGGTAAGGCAGCGGCAATTTCATCCAAAGGCCACAGAATAAATCTCAATTGGATTCTCGAGTGAATTCGCGGTGATTAACGGAGAGGGAGGGAAGGAGCGGCCATCTTGTTCAAAGAGACCACAGATGATGTCATGGCGTCCATTTGTTAGGATCATCGATTAGCAGAATGAGTCACGTTGGCAGAAAACTAAATTTTGAGGCATTTGTTTTTTGCGATCTACAATAAAATACTATTTGAAAGTTGTTATCGTTTTGCCGGTGAATAATTCATTCGCGGTCATCATTTTCATAGCATTTCTTTCGTTAACTCCTTTGCTTTTATTTTTCTAATCGCATTAAAATATCTTTTTAATAATCGCCAAATGCCTCGGACCTTACCTGGCAGCTGCTATCGTTCTGCTGCAGATACTCTCTTTAACATTTGTCTGTTTAACACCTGAAGGCCTCGTTTTAATTATGTCACGCATAAGTATTTGATATTTTAAAAAGATTGACGTCTTTTCAATATGACTTATGATAAGTTTTTGTTGAGCTGCGAATCGCAGGTCAAGAATCCTGTCTGTTATTATATGCGTTGAAGATTGTGAATTAGAAATTTCTCTTATAGGAATTTACGTCAGCAACAAAAGATTATCAATATTTCCAGTCGTATTAATTTCCAATATTTCCCCCTTGGAAATTAATTCCAAAAATTAATAACCTGGATCTGAAAGAATAGGTAACGATATCTTTTTATAACAGTTGACCCAGAAAAGATAAACATTACCAAAGTGTGTGTGAAACAAACCAAAGTGATAATGAATCGCTTACGATTTCAAAAATGCTACATCTACATCTACATGATCACCAGACTGGTGGGTGGCAGGGGGTGCGGCACACCAAAACCTACCTAATAACGTCCCTCGTGGGAATCACTCTCCTGTTATGATCCCGTATGGTCCTTGGGGAAAACGACCTCTGATATCGCACGGTCCTACGGTCTCACGTATTTTATTCTCGTGATCGTGCCTGCCCATGTACGTAGGTGCCTCTAATATTCCTGAGACCTCCTCTAAGAGAACATCCGACCTAAATTTCTCCAGAAGCCTTAACCTAGCGCTAATTCTGCGATCCTCTAGCGATATCCAATTCAACTGCTTCAAGAGTGATGTGAGGCTTAATTTTTGGTCATATTTTTGCTTTACGAATCTGGCTGTTCTGCGTTGGATTCTTTCAAACTCAAGCATCTGTCCCTTTTCGTATAGTGTGACTTTAAAATTTTCTAGATAATATATTAAAGATAAAAAATCCAGATGGAATGATCGACTTCACTTCCGTCAGCATTTCCCAAAGTATGGCTCTTAAAGGTGATGACAGATTTGCTCTTTGAGAAATGAACCCAATGACGCCACAATTCGAGATTAACCATTAGTTTAATGGGTTTCTTCTGGCATCGATTACTTTAATTGTGAATTTACGAAATCTCTACCATTACGATTTTCTTATTTATGGGATCCCAAAGATCGGTGCTCTTTTCACTTTGTCAGTCAGTCAAACATTCGAAGTACACTGTCATTCCCATTGCGGTTTGTATGCGAGGAAATATTAATTGGAGTTGGAGTACATATTGGGTGATTTTTTAGAATAAATCCCACGTGCAGCCTCACAGGGTTATTTACATTTAATATTGTAATCAACAGAATATAGATATGGAGAGTTAGAAAAGAGACATTTTTGGCACAGAATTGGACTATGTGTTTCGGGAGAAAAGGCGAAAATGAAACGAGCCACAAGGAAGAGGACTGGGACGGAAGAGGAGATATGTACATGTAGGAAGAAATGGGTGGAATGAGGGGAGGAGGGAACCGCCATTAACATAAAAGAGGGAGGTAGAATGTGGGAATAAGGGGAAAGAAGAATCTAGAGGTCTTGCAAAAGAAAGAAGAGAGAGAGAAAGGTCAGTGTCTCCGAGGACCAATCAGCGCGCAACCTATGGCTACAACTCCCCAAAGAAAATCACGAGCGGAGACAGCTACGCCTCTTTCTCGCTGCCTCGTCCTACGGAGTGATTACCGCGATCCTAATGAGACACGTTCAATCCTCAGCCCCCCTCTCCCCCCTCATCCTTCATCTCTCCTAATTCATTCTTTTCTTATCCACGCCCTCAAAATCCATCCGCTATCTCACCTCCTCCTCCTTCCCCTCTCTCTCTCTCCCTGCTTCCATTCCATTTTCTTTCCGTGCCTTATATCCCTCGCCTCGATACCTATCGCCTTTCCAAAATAAAATCAATTCGCCCTCTCCGCCACCGCTATCCCGCGCCACTCCGCATTCCCTCGGCTTCGCTCCTCCACATCTGTCCTCCGCCCTACTCCAAAAACCCCCTCCCTCTTCCTCTCCCCTCTCTCCCCCACCCCTCTCTCCCTTCCGCTCTTCATTTTCCCCTTCCATTTCTCGTCACTATTCTCGTACAATGGAAATGCGAAGGTGATTTATCCTCGCTTTCGACGAAAACCGCAAATTGGATGGAATTCAAAAAAAATATCTCTCTCTGCTCCTTCGACACCGTTCGCTGCCTCTTTATTGGTGCTTAATTGGTGAATCCGATTTCCCATTGTTGGCTGCAACCGGATACTCTTGCATGGTGAGTCATTTGTTTACATTCAAGAAAATCCGTCTGAACCACTGCGATTGCGAGATTTTCGTCCCGCGTTTTGCAGTTTTGTTCGAAATAGGTCAGTTAGGTATAACAAGTTATTGCAATTCATTTAGTTTTATCCTGTTTGAAAATGACTTTTTTCAAACCTATGTATAAATATAGTTAAAATGCCAGTAAATTTATGATCTCAACTAGAGACATTTGCCGTGGGTCGACCGTAGTAGTTAATTTTCATCACACGATTTTTCTAATGCAATGGCTAATTGACGCATTTCATATGAATTGCAATCTGCCGTTTCATATTATAATTGCGTCGAATAATCTGCTATTTCTTTATTTCAATACCTTTGATAGCGGGATAAATATTTCTCCAATACAATTAATACTTTTGGAACTGAAATGGAGTTGTTATAGCACCATCAAATATTTGTTCAGCACTTTCCTATCAGTTAAATACTTTCTTTACCTAAAAACGGCATTTTCGTTGAAACTGTATTCCGTGAAAACGGTGTTTACTGTACATGCATGTACATAGTATATGTGGCACATACATAGTTACGCACAGTGGCGGAACTTAAAATTAGGTGCACCTAGCAAAAATGTTTTAAGGCCCTCCCCTCAATTTATCTAAAACAAAATTACTTCACATTTAGGGTGCCATGAGTATTTCTGGTGCAATCATATGTACTTTTTTCCAATACAGCTGTGAGAAGCACGTATACTACTCATTGCCAGTCGCAGTAGCTCGTAGTATATTTCAATACTTTCGATTGCTATTGTTTTTTTAAATTTGTTTTTAAAAAATAGTGTTTTTACTACCTGTCGCCTAAATTTCGTTAGGTTAATTATATATTTTATTGAAATAAGCGAAAGAAAAATAATATTCGTTGTAATATTTGGGGGACCCTAAGTTCTTGGAGTCCCTATAGTAAGCGTTGCTTTGCCTGCTTATACCAAATTAGGCGTATGCGTACACAAATATTCATATCGTGTTGTGAATACATATACAGTCATTCCTCTGTTAACGTGATTTCGCCATAATGTGGCTTTTACTTTAATATCCATAATTCAATTAACGTCCTCTATCCTCACCGTAATGTGATTATCACTCAGCTTGTCGAAGACCGGAGCAATATATAAATGCACCACGGATGGAAAATGATTTTTGTGTCGCTTTTTAAGAATTTATTGTGAATCATCAGAATTTTTTCGCATACTTCTTCTTTAAGAAATTTCATGTTTTATACAGAAAATACAAGCGTACCAAATGAAATCGCACACATTCCACTTCAGACCCATTTCAAATACAGGTTTTCTTTTAATATAAAGAATGCCATTGATATAAATGGGGAGAACCGAGCTGAAGTTTCACAATCATGTATGAACGCAATTTGAAAGAAATTGTGGCGTGCATGACTTCAGGGGCTTAGGATGTAACAGCAGCGAGGCATAATCAAATTGGCAAAAGAAGCTGGAATTGAGGAAGTGGAAGGGTGAGATATTCTACATCTACATCTACATGATACCCTGCAAATCACCAGAATGGTGGGTGGCAGGGGGTGCAGCACACCAAAACCTACATAATAACGTCCCTCGTGGGGATCACTCTCCTGTTATGATCCCGTATGGTCCTTGGGAAAAAAGAGCCCTGATATCTCACGGTCCTACAGTCGATCTCTCGTATTTTATCCTCGTGATCGTGCCTGCCCATGTACGTAGGTGCCTCTAATATTCCTGAAACCTCCTCTAAGAGAACTTCCGACCTAAATTTCTCCAGAAGCGCAGAGGCGTTGGAATCTTTCTAACTCAAGTATCTGTCCCTTTTCGTACGGATCCCAATGCTGGAAGCGTATTCGACCTGAGATATGACCAATGATATATAACATATTCTTCATACCTGTTACTATTCTGCCTACGAAGCCCATTTTCTTATTGGCTGCGCCTACGATCCTTCGAATATGCATATTCCACGATAGATCACGACAAATGGTGACTCCTAAATATTTAACGTATTCCGCAGATTGGATATTCAATTTATCAATATATTGGGGAGGTTTTAGAAGCTGATGAAAAGGAGTCATCAAATGTAGAACAGAAGCAGTTGGAAAAGTATCGTGAAGAGGAAGCTGACGACCCTGGCCTTACTACTCCTCAAAAATGCTAACCACCAAGAGGCTAGAAGAAACTTTCGAATGTATCTAAGAAGCATTGGTTATTTTTGAAGAAGATTACCCTGATCGAGAAATGAGCCCCAAAATGCAGAAGATGGTTGATGAAGACATTCATTGCTACCGTGAACTGCACAAGGAAAAAATTACGTCAGCTACACGATTCATTTACTAACGCTAGTATGTTAAATCGGTTCTTTGAAAATTGCTTCACAATAGACAGCGGTGATTTCATTGATTTCCCTACTCGTATAGACTCAAATATGAGCGACATAGAAATATCCGAAAGCGGTATCGTCAAATTACTAATTCAGGTCCACAAAAGAAAATCGCCAGGGCCTGAAGCCATACCTGCATTCATTATAAACTCGTTAGCAAACGAATTAGCTGCGTACCTTAAGCTTCTATTCAGAAAATCTTTAGATGAGTTTGTAGTTCCTTTGATATGGAAAACAGCCCACGTTACACCAATACATAAAACGGGAAGTAAATTAAAAGTGGAAAACTACCGCCCTATATCGTTGACGTCAATCTTCTGTAAGGTTTTTGAGCACATTATCGGTAGCTCAATAATGCGATTTCTCGAAAGCAAAGAAGCGCTTAACAGTAGCCAGCATGGTTTCCGGAGAGGCAGGTCATGCGAGACTCAGTTAGCTCTGCTCACACAAGATATTGTGAAAGCAACGGATAAAGGAATAGGAGTTGATGCAGTATTTTTAGACTTTAGGAAAGCCTTCGACTACGTTTCTCACGTGAAAATAGTGCAAAAATTAAGGGCTTATTCAATTAACGAGAAAATTGTAAATTGGATCGCCTCGTTTCTTTCCGATAGAACCCAGAGAGTAGTCCTCGATGGAGTTGCATCAGACGTCGTCAAAGTGACTTCCGGCGTGCCTCAGGGAAGTGTAATCGGACCTCTGTTATTCTTGATATATATAAATGATTTAGCGGATAATATAAAGTGTAAAGTTAGACTCTTCGCGGATGACACACTTGTGTATGGAGAAATCAACACAATACACGATCAGGAGAATTTGCAAAAGGACCTTCAGGCTATTACGAAATGGTGTAAAAATTGGCAACTCGATCTGAATATAAAGAAATGCGCCGCAATGAACTTCACGCGCTCCACGAATTTCAACCGTTACCCGTACCAAATATCTGAACTAAAGCTAAAATACGTCAATAGCTACAAATACCTAGGAGTAATTCTCAGTAGCAATTTGTGTAGTAGAGAGCATATCAAAACCGTTATAGCATCGGCAAACAGAATTCAAGGGCTTTCCTCTATAGTCCTGCGGGGATGCCCCTCGAATGTGAAGGAAATCGCATACTTTTCCCTAATACGACCCATCGTGGAATACTGTTGCGCCGTCTGGGACCCTTTCGAGGAGGGCCTAACTAGAGAGCTCGAAATGGTTCAGCGTAGAGCGGCTAGATTTGTAAAAGGAGAATATCGGTATGATGCGAGTGTATCAGAGTTATTGAGAGGTCTGAAATGGCAGACGTTGAAGAGTAGAAGAATTGAATACAAGAGGAAACTATTTGAAAAATTTGAAAGTTCCGAATTCGTTGAAGACGTACGCGACATAGTCATCCCCATCGGTGTTAGTGAACGTAATGTTAGATCACAGTGCCGGAGAAAATATGTCGAAATTACCGCTAGAACAGAGAAATACTACCGATCCTTTTTCCCAGACGCAATAAGACAATCCAACAGAGGAATTAGCTAGACTTCACTTGGTGTTGTGACACCCCCTGCCAAACGCTTCTAGCGGCTTGCAGGGTATTGATGTAAATGTAAATGTAAATTAGGGCTGGATAAGTATTTCAAGGTATTAGTCATAAAGGACCCAAGACCTACCACCTCCAAAGAAACAGCAGATGGACCTAATCACCTCCAGTGCGCCAGACAAGGAGCCGCTCTGTCTAGTGGACTTGGATTTTCCATCACCTCTCCTTGATTATAAATCTCCTGCCATTACTTTATATTTGTATTTTAGCAATGATAGAAGTGTTCATGTTTTCCCGTAATGCAAACTGAACAATTTACAATGATCGCAATGGGAAAATCATTTTGAATGACGCGATTTCACTTAACGCGCCACTTTTCAGGAAAGCAACTATCGCGTTAATCGAGAAATTACTATCTTAATTTATAGGTCGTGATCATAATTTAACAAATATCAACGTATGCGTCGGAAACAAGAAAATATAGAAAAAGTGTTAACCGGTCAACATTTTTATGTGATGTTCCTGTCACATCAATTATTTTAAGCTTTATTATTCTTTAAAACTTGTATTGTTACGAAAGTAATCCTTATGCTACATCTTTTTAACGCATCAGCATTAAAAGTCCGAATTTTTTCCTACACATGTGATGTACACCAAATTCATTCCCATGATGCACTGCATTTCATGAAAGGCGGATTCCTCCATAAATAATGCGGTGGGCGTAAAGGTTAATCATTGCACTTTAAACGGAATAGCGGTTAAAGGAAAGAATAAAATCTCCAATAGAAGCGTAATGGATGTTTTAAATAGTCATATAATTCTTTTATTCCATTCGCATAATGCCCACGAGGATAGAGTGGAGGATATGTTAAGACAATATTCTGAAGCGCACGTTAGATCTCGGACAATAATACTTGCTCATGTTTATTGCCTTTTCCAGTTCACGTGCGTCAGTGATGCTTTTAGCCTCGAATTTCTCGGAGCAACACTTCTCTCGTGCATATCTTATAATGCTATAGTAGTCCATTTTCGGTCGGCGGTCGTAAAAACTACGGAATTTATCTCGCTCGCCGCAGCGAGGGCGCACAGGGGCAAAAAGGGGGGATTTCGCTGATTCGCCGCCCCAGGGCACCGCATCCTCACCGCGTCTCGACCCTAACCTTTCCGGAGCGCCGAGAAACAACAAACTGCAAACGCATTCAACTCGGGCGAATGGCGTATGCCACGGTGACGCGTGTTTCCCTGGGGCGTTTTGAATCGCGATGCCTTAAATGCATAATATAGGTGCGAGAGGCGAAACGGAGAGTTGTGGACCAGCGACGAAGAACGATCTTAAAGAGGTTTGACGTGGTTGGGAGAGGTGGGGGCGATAGAGGACGATGTGGGCACTTGGGGGGCAGGGGAAGGCAATTAGGGAACTTCTCGTGGGCGGCAATCTGTTCTCGTCCGTGACTTTTTTGCCTTCATTAGGAATGCTTGGGACATGTGTGGGGCTCCCTCCCCTACCTCCCACCCCTCCTCCTATCTTACCTCCCACCCCTCCTCCTATCCTACCTCCCCCAATCTCTTCACCCCACCCCACCCCTCTCATTCCCATTCTCCCTCAAATTATCTCTCCTACTCCCGCATTCATCGCGAAGAGTAATGAATTACAACTCCCGGACACGAAGAAACTTCGCACGATGTGCGCTTCGCTTCCTACTCTTTCCCCTCAAAATGTCCCGTGGCTCTCTCTCCCTCCCTCCCCCCCCCCTCTCTCTCTCTCTCTTTCCCTCCCCTGTCCTTTTATTTCCAACTCTAGAGGGAATGGGAGAGAATAAATCGCTCGCCTTATGATTTTTTGCAATCATTAACTTCGCTGGATGTTTCCGATGAGAAATGTTAAGTCGAGAAGATATTTTCAATTCCCTTCCGACACGAAATTCCTGTATTTTCACTGCATTTTCCACGAAAATGATTTAATTCGATTTAGGTCAAAATCCCAAATTAACCGATCCTGGAATGCTTGTTTCATTTTACATAGGTCAAAGGAATACATTTGCATGTAATGTGATTAGAATATGGTTCAAAATTTTAATAAAGTGAAATTTTTCATAATTCTTTACCTTTAGAAATCACAAATAGAATAAAACAAAGTAAAGACCAAATAATACGTCTTCACGAATATATATATATTTGTTTATTTAAAAGTCGTCGTTACAATATAGTCGTATGACTAGGTGGCAACAAGAACTATTTTATCCTAAATACTTCATATATATATATATATATATATATATATATATACAGGGCGGCGAGGCAACCTCTCGAAGGGGGGCGCCAAAATTTGACAAAAATGAAAACCTATCAAAATAAATTCATAAGGCCAGCCCGCGTCCGAGGCGTCAATGTAGTTAGGGCGTTTAAACGACTTTTATATATCTGTCCATTATTGCAAATTTCTCTTTTGCATTCCAAAGTGAATATTAACGAAGCGGCAACTTTGTATCTATTACAACAAAGCGTATAAGCGAACATAAATATTAACGGCATGTTTGTGAAATTTTTATATGCAAAAGGGGGCGCCGTTTGTTTGATTGGCCGGGCGTCTAAATACGATACCTCGGGCTGACAATGCATATTCATTATTTTTTCGATATCGTTTATTTCTTTTTAACCATGCTGCAAAAACTCGTTTTTATATTGAGTTGACCATGAGTTGGACAATAGCATATTTGTAGAAGAATCTTTCAGCCTAACCCCGCAAAGCATGGTTGAGTGAACGACTTTGTTGCAGAAATGAAGGCGCAATAATAAATACATATTAGTATGACATATTTTATTTTCGATATTACTCTTATAAAAAATTAAGAGGCCATACCGGTTGATATTTTTCATAAATATATGTTATTATGGATGTTAATAAATATATTTTTATTATTCTCTATCGTTTTCGACTAACATATAATAAAATTACTCAGTAAAAAAATTAAGGAGGCGGCATATTATATCTCGCCTCAGGCGGCAAAATGTCTGGGCACGGCCCTGTATTACAAATTAAATTAATACCACTAAAGTTAACTAAATTCTTCACGGCATAAAATCTCAATGGATACATCGATATGTCCTAACAGCTGTTCTTAATCCCCTCCTTTGTTTGGAAAAATCAAAAATGGTTACTTTATTAAAGTATTAGCAGTGGCAAGACGGGACTGGATGGGGTAGGTGGTAGGTCTTTTGCCTGTCGAAGTGGTCCGAGAACGGAAAAAGTTTGAGAACCATTGCCATTGACAACTACTTTCATTTCATTGTTTTGGCAGTGCCATGTCATTTCAGTTGTTTCAAGTAGGTATTTGCTTTTTTCTGGAATAGTGTTTTCTTTAATTGTATACGGAGCTTTAAATATTGAGGTTTTCGTATCATTTCCTCTTTTGAAGCCAGATTTTTGGGCTTTGTACTGTATATGGCAGGAAACGTATTTACGAATATTATTTTCAGATTTTACACAGTGAAAATTGTTTTAACATAACATAATTTCAATAATGTTGCTTATGGTTTTTCCCGTAGGATAAACTTCTCAGCTGAGACACTCAACCGAGTAAGTGGTTCACGAATTAAAATGTTTGTGAACCGCGTAGTGAAACCAAATAGTATTTGTTTCTCCAGTAAATTTAGTCCTTTAATTGAGTGATTTTTACTTTTGAATTTGTCACTTCCATCTGCCATTCTAAATCTTAAATAACAAATAACGTAGTTAAACCAAATAAAATTTGTTTCTCCAGTAAATTTGGTCCTTTAATTGAGTGATTTTGCCTTTTGAATGTGTCACTTCCATCTGCCATTCTAAATCTTAAATAACAAATTTAACCTAGCTACTGATAGTAGTCAATCACCTGATACAATCGTACAAACAGAGAGACACACCAACCGAATGTAGTTACCGCGTGTTATTTTAGAAAACGAGCTCAAAAATTTGCATTCGACAGTTAAATCGAATTCGACTTTCTCGCATTTTCCCAAAAGGTCGGGGATTGAGTCATCCGCTCCACGCACACTTATGAAATATTAAGTACAGCGACACGCAAGACCTAATTTTCGTTATCAAAGGTCAAAACGTAGCCATTGATGTTGGTCATTTCCCTAGTGAAACTAATATATCATCTACTCAAGCCTATTAGCATTGCTATAATATAATAGACACTTCCTCAATTTTCATACGCAATTTTTATTTAGAATGTTTCCTTTCTTAATCAAAACGGTGTAATTGTAATGTTATATTTTTCGCCATAGATAATTTCAACTTTAATTTGAAACTACATATATTAGTTTCTCTAGCATGTATTGTCAATAGAGCATATCGCTTAGTTTCTATGAACTGTAAATTCCTTAGGATATGAGTGACATAACCATTTTATACTAATTAGTCCACCGCATTGCTTTTTCCGAAATATGACCAACTCATCTCTCCACTGTACTTACTTTATTTTTAAGTTAAGATAAAAATTCAATACTCTTCATTTCCCTCGCCATTTCCCGACTGCTTTTCCTCGTGATTTCCACCTTCCCTCCATTTGGAAACATTAGCGAAGCCATGCGACAAGCGATCGAATGTCTTCCGAACGCACTCCTTCCTCGGAAGATGAGCGCCCCAATATATGTCTAATGGCCCTCGCTCGCCCCCCTCTACACTTCAAAGGCTCATTCCTTCGCATTTCGGATCACTTATCTTTCCACCTCGCCGACTCTGGGTTATGTGCAATAAGGGCCCCCGAATATCACCGCAATATCACCAGCAAGAATGAGGGACATTCCTACGCTCCATCTTTTTCTTTATAAGTTAACATTTTTCCTTTTATCACCTACATCAGGGGTCGGCAACCTTTCACAAGGGGAGTGCCAAATCCACGTCAATGTATGGTCACGCGTGCCACTAATTATTTTTAATTTAGTTAAATGATAATTTTTATGAGCATCGTCCTCGGTTAACTTAAAGATCACATTGTACACGGTATGTAGTTATACCTATAGGTATAAATTTCCGTATTTTGTGTTCATTAGTCACAAAGACGGCGATAGAAATCACGAGAAGGCAGGCACATGAACCATTTAAGAACATTGCTACAGAATTAGAATTAACGGACTTTAGAGGTGAATAGTTACTCTTGCTATAAAATATAACATTATTTCACTAAATTTCCAAAAATCTTGTACATACTACATACTTATCATAAATATATTTATTTTATTTATCGTTTCTACTTTCCCGTGCCATTCAAAATAACCTCGCGTGCCACTTATTCCATAGGTTGCCGACCCCTGGCCTACACCAATCCACCTCTCGTCTATCTCCTTCCCCTCAAAACCTTCTTCCTTCTTTCTCTCTCTTCACTTTCTGTAATCCAAAATGTACCCCTCGGCCTTTAGCTTCTCCAGTTTGGCGACTATTCCTCTAAAATTGCCTATTTCCTATAAATCTCTTTCATGTCGATGCACAGATTCAAACCTTGACTACAGTCTCATCAGTTTCGTTATATAAAGACATTATGTCTGTATGGCTTTTTTAATCTCTCCATTTTCCGAATGTCTCGCTTTTATCTCGTGCACTTCCGTGTTTTCTATCAGGAGTATAGTCGCACGCTTCCAAGTATTTTCCTTTACCTTCGTATTTTTGCTAATTCAGGAATCTAATCGACCATAAAACAATTGACTAAACTTTCATTCTACTTCTTACTAATACTATAGGCAGTTGATCAAATTCTCCGGACGGGATAAAATTTCTCGCATTCGTTTTCCCCGAGAGCACTTCCTTATCACTCTCCCGCGCTTATCTCCCTCTCTCCTGCCTCCCCTTCTTCTCCCAGTCCGCCTGCCTCCTTCCCATACCCTCTCTCCCTCTCCGCCCTCTCTCTCTCTCAAAATGACCGGGAACGCTCCTTTCTCACTTTGTCCCGAAACTTTCTTTACTCCCACTCCCACTAAATTGTATAAATTGATTTTGTTAATTTATTGGCGCTGTCATATCGACGGCCGGTAACGAAGGAAGTCGATGGCCTTAATCTCTGTCGATAAGAACAATATCTCTCTCTCTCTCATTACACCCTCCGCTCTTTATTTCACCCGCTCGCTCCCTCTCACAGCTGAGGTGTGTTTGGAAGGGTCGTTTCGAATACCTCTTGTGAGGGAGGCCTTCGAGAGGAGAGGTAGGGAGGGAGTGGGAGGAGTGGATCAGTAGGGGATTCTGCGCCACGAGAGAGGATCAGATTTAATTAAATTTGCCCCCCTCCCTCTCCCTTTCTCTTCCTTACTCCTTACTTGCAAGATATTCTCCTCCAATATATTTCCCTTTCTCTCCCTCTCCCTCTCCTTCTCCCTCTCCTTCTCCCTCTCCTTCTCCTTCCCTTTCCTTTTTCTCCTTCCCCTCCATTTCCCCATTTTCTAGCCTTGCGGGAGATGGCCGTGCAAACAGAGGATCTCACTTGCAACACTTTTCCTGCCCAAATTAGACGTTGTATTCAATATTTTACTGAAGCAAAATGTTAAGTGAAGTTACGTATTTCTAAAAATTCTTTTTAGTAAATAGTTCATTTATCTTTGATATTAAATTGAGGTACATTCTTTTTAGAAGAAGAATATATTCGTGGATTGTCAATTAGTGCAGCACGTTACATTTAGCGAAATCGAATTGAATATTTCCACCATTTATTCCGCAGCTGCACATCCTGGATCCAGCAATGTTTTACCATATGTAGCTCTAATGTAGAAAAATCTATCATGGAATTTTGTAACTTAAGTAGTGTTTGAGTTGTTTCCTACACGATCAAGCAGACGGATGAATATATTATACAAGCGATGTGCTTAGAAAAAACCGCTAAACAGTAGTCTATATTAAAATATATTATGGATTCTCAAGAGCTTTATCCAACATTCGCAATGTTCGACATTCTTCCAGTGCGTGCGTTTCGCATGGATTCCAGGCAGTGATTATGTTACTATAAGGAATATTACTTTCCGAAAAAAATTTTTGTTATAATATTCATAAAAATATATAATGTCCCTTCTTTCAGCAAAAAGGAGAAAAATCGTTTTAAAAAATTATAGTGTTTGATTTAGATATAATGTATTATGTTCTAATGATCCTAACGATAAATTAAGCACCAGATCGAGAGAATGTTTTCAGTCACTACACAAGGACTATTTTATTTTCCCTCACGAGTCATATCAATGATATTGAAAAATACGTATTATTTTTAACTACACACATCTGTGATTCCGTGTTTAATACTGTATTTAATTTGTATGTTATTAGACGTCTATTAACATGAAGTTTAATTTTAATAACTTCACGAAATTCCCTTAATTAGGTAAATATATTTTCCTGTATGATTCAATCGCCAATTTTTCTCAGTCGCCCTACATAAATAAGGAAGAAAATTTACAGTTTTTTTAATACTCCTTATGTTGGCATAAAATACCTACTCATTCAACATTCATGTTAGTATAAACATAGGAATTTAGACCAGTCCCTTGTGAACCGCGACTACGAGTTATTAAAATTTCCATTCAATGAAATTGCGATGGGAATAATATCACAATTAAAGGATTTGTTGGAAGTATGTCATTGTTACTTAGACCCATTCCACTCGAACACGTGCATTCGTGCGTTCCGCTCGTTACGCTCGGCATTACAGCGAGGGCCATCGAAAATTACGACCTCTCCCCCGCACGCTATTTCAAATATTCGAAGACAATTTCGGAGCGCAATACGCCCTCTGCCAAATGGAACCGAGGTCGCAAATAGGAAACGGCGAGGAGCAAAGACGATTAGACGAAGGAATGGACCGTTTAGCTAAGGAACGTATCCGAGCGGAACACTTTGAGAGAAACGAGGAGGGATCCTCAATCGGCCGAGGCCTCCTCCTCCTCCCACTCCTTTTCCCTTCTCCTCCTCTCCTCCCTCACTCATTCGCACTAGACTAAAAATGAAATTCCCTTCAAACTGCTTCTCCTCGTCTATTCCTTTCATTTTCCATCCTTCTCGTTTCTCTCCTTTCTCCCACGCTTTACTGACATTTTATCTCCCCCAGTGGAAAGCTGCCTGAGGTGGGAGTGAAATAGAGAAATGGATTCATCCTTCCATCGCTGCCCTTCCTCGCACTTATGTCTCACTAATTTCATCGCTACCTCCCTCTGATCTACTTTTATGCCTCTCCCCCCCCCCTCCCTCCCCTCCCCCTCCCCCTTACCCTCTCCTTCTCATTCACTTGAATCTGAGTACCGCCGTGCGTCACTGCCTTGTTTGTAGTTCTTTTGTCTCTCATTATTTACATAGAACATTGCCTCGCATATCTTTGGATGCATTCGAGCTCTAATGAGCGCATGTGGCAACAGCGCTACGTATCTTTTCAACTTGTTTCCAAATAAAAAATTCCTTGTATTTACTACACGTTTATGCTTTTGGATTATTCTCCCTTTGTGGAATTTTTAGTGAATTAAAAATGGGTCGTATTCCTTGTTTCTACACATAAGCTTGGGAAAATGTGTTATTCGTTCTGTATTTCATATTAATTCAAAAGCCTACGAATAATATAGTAAAAGGTAAAGGTTTTAATAACTTTGATTTTAAACATTTTCCGTCAGACAATTTGCAAGTGATGGTACACTCTTCCTTGTAATAACAAGATTTCTCACACAATTAACACATAAATTTGCTAATGACAATGCGATTATTTCACTTGCATGGCACAAGATATTTAAGCGTGACAAACGTATAAACTTACAATTTAATTCGAAGAGTAATTTTGAAGCATTCCAAGTCATAAATGAAAGTTCTTTTGCCCAAAATGGTGTGCAGGAGAGCAGAGATAGAACATTTCTGCTATCAAAGATGATTTTAATCCAATTCAGCGGCCATATTCACTTCTTTAAGAAGGGAAAAGACGCTTGGGTTTTTGGGAGAGAATTTTTTCTATCTGTCAAAAATGTATATTCTACACTGAAATCGGAAGATCTTGAAACCTTTTAAGACCGTTTCTCGCGTATCTCAGACACGGTGATAGTTTCTGTGGAGACACAATACATACTAGATTAGCCCATGTAACTAATATATTTTCCATGTTAATTTATTTCAATTCAGCTGTATGTCAGTATTTAAGCTCTTGAATTCTGAGAAGATGAGTGGCAAGTGATTTACGATTAAAATAATACAAAAACACAATAACGCGATAATTACATTTATTTTTAGTATCTAAAGTGTTTTCTGTAAATTATATATATATATATATAAACTGTGCCTTAGCATTATAAATATATTGCAATATATTTAAGCGAGGCTAAAACGAGAACATAAAAAAGTTTTATATTATATGAATATAAATGAACTTTGGATCTTTTCCAACATATCCATAATACGTTCTATTGTTTACGTAAGCAATGACCTCTTTATGATTCGCTGAATAACGCGAAGGCATTGGAATTTTGTTAACCTCTCAGACGAACTTGGTGCAGCAAGAAGTATTTTGGGGGAAATTAGCTACTTGGAAATTAACATGCCTCTTAAATTCTTCCGATTTGCGTTTAATATCCAGTGATACATCTTCTCTTTATACGACTCATTAAACAGTTGATTTCCTGAATTTATAGCATCAGTTTGATTAACGATTCTCGAAGTATGTGAATAATAGAGATTTTCAAGGAAAGCATGTCTGCGCAAATATCAATTATGAGTCATCTCTGCTTTGGGGGAGAGAGATATATACACACGCACACACACACACATATACATATATAGGGAGTGAAGGAGAGGGCTCTCTGGTGACCTAACAGGGAATTAAAAGAGAAATGGGCTGAATTAGTAAAAGTGGGAAATTTCCTCCACTCTTCATTTCACCGAATATCACGACATATACGTATATGTAATATTATTAAAACTATGGCTAATATGAAATGCGGTTGTGCCGAAAAAGTTACCTGCACGAAAATACATTCACTGGAAGATCTCTAGCGAAGTCGTGCTATCGGACATCGCAGGATATATAGCGTTTAACTAAATAGCGGAGCGGACTGGGGTCATGCGTAGTAGACAACTGCCTGAACACCCACGTATAGCGACGCGGTGGAGAGAACGTGGAAGTTCGTGAGTCAACACTCCGGGCAGGGCTGTTCAGAGATCTATCCCATCTGAAACAGTTTGCGCTGAAGACAAGCGCAGTGGAGAGATATTTGGGTTATGAATGTTTCGATATAGCCGTCTGGGCGTGCTGCTATTTTAGCGGACCCAAGAGAAGTTGCAGTCTTCGGGATTATCGACTGCCTTATCGATAACGTGGTCGCTAATCCTGCAGAAACATACGCAGCAATCTTGACTGTACTCTATTGCCCTTTCTGATCTGATTCTCACTACACCGATAGCATCTCTGGTTCCTCGTCCTATTCTGAAGCGGAATTGATCTTCCCCTAGCATTTCTTCGGCCTTTTTCTCTAGCCTTTTATTAAGAATCCTCGTGATGATCTTGGAAGTGTGTGACAGTAGGGATATCGTTCTGTAGTCCTTACACTGCATTGCCTTTGGCTTCTTCTTTAGAGGGATCATTGTTACATCTAAGAAATCCTGTGGCCACTCTCCCGAGCCGTAAAGTATTTATACACACACACACATCACACCCTCTTCAACCTTCTCTCCCGATTCACTTCGAACACCTTTCCGTTACTTATCTTTATTCTCCTACGGTCACTTCCCTCTATTTTCTCTCTCTCTCCCACCCTTCTTTACCCTATTCCGCTTTCCTCGCCCATCACTCCTCTCTCCCTCCCTTTCATATATCCCTCCTTCCTCCTCTCTTGCACCAAACTCATCCTGACGCTCATCTCATTTCGCCTCTGAAAAGGCCTCGCTGATGGATTTTCCTCGCCATTAATGAATACTCTCCTTTTGCACTCCACTTACGCATCGCAGCTTGCACCTCCGCATTTTCCCTCCCTCCCTCCTCTCCCCCTCCTCCTCCTCCCTCCCTCACTCCTTCTCACCCTACTTCTCTCTCTCCTCCTCTTCCCTATGCTCTTTCATACCGATTCCTTTTTCCAACCTTTCTTGTCTCTTCTCTTCTCTGCTACCTCAGCGCCGCCCGTCTTCCGGTGTGGATTCCTACTTCCGCCTCATTACGTCCACGTGCCAATTGGCGTCATTATTGTCCCTTTTTCGTCCAGGCCTATCTCCCGCTCCTTTTATCCTTTCCAATTTCGCCCCTCTTCTTCCCCTGTCTCTCTTTGGAAGTCACTGCGGCTACTCCTTTTGCTCTTTCCACCATCTCTCCTCTGCCCCTCTCCTTTCACCCCCTCCCCTCTATTCCCCTCCCCTATATTCTATTCTTATTCCGCTTTCCTTCACTCGCTCCTTTAACTGCCCTTCAATGCTATCTCCTTTCATCTCTCACTCGAATACTCCAATGGCCCATTTTTTTCAAACACGCTATTAATTGCTTTCGCAACTGTTAGGGCACAAACACAGTTATTCATTATTGATATTCCTTTTTATAATATATATCCCAAGAACGTCAATATCAAATCCTTGGAAGAGTACACGTTAAAGTCGTCCATCAGAATAAATTATTCCCGCGCCATTAAAACTAAGTGGAGTGTTTTCAGCTAGCTTATGGCGGAATGACGTTTTATCGTTCCCGTAGTAGTAGTAATTAGGATTTTAGGTGCGTCAACAGCTAAGGTTATTTTGCACCGTCAAATTCTGTTAGAGAAAATCAACATACATCACAACATCCATGACCGAAGCGGGATTCGAACCCGCGACCTTTGGGTTAGAAGGCAGGCCTACCAGTCTAAACCGGCCGGCATCGTTCCCGTGTTTGGATTTTAATTATGTAAATTATTCCTCGAAACCAGATTGTATTCTGATTTTTATTTATTTAGATTTCAATTATATGACGACTACATCTTAGAAAATTGATTTATTAGTTGCCATCAACGGTGAATCGCCGAAATTAATCTTAGCTTAACTTGGTATATTTTCGCTTTACATAATCTCTTTATATTAATCCCCTTTATTCTCTGTTTCTCATATCTTTCGACTGCGATCTAAACCTGAACGACAAAGAAGAATACACCGATTTTGAAATGATCTGTGCTCATTCAAAAGAGAGCACAAAGAAAGGCAGATTCAGCCAGAGAGATAGATTTACCGAAATGATTAAAATGTTGGTTTGGGAAACACTTGAGAACAGGAGGAGGCCTGTTAATAGACCAAAGGTCATATTCCAGACATTTAGCAAAAATAAAGAGTAGGATAGAGAAGTTGAATGGAAAAAACGGACACGAGTTTAAAATGAAATTGAGGCCTCAAAGAACAAATATTGCCAGTTATTCTTTTCTTAATGGGGGGAGATTGGAGGGATTGGATCATGTTACCTCAAGAGCTCTTCAAACTCTTACCAAAACATAAAATTCCTTAGATAATAGAGACTCTAGTAAATTGTAACAGGTGACAATGGAGTTGGATTAAGTGAAGAAATGCTTGATGGGGTGAAGAAGTAGAGTCGGGACTTTACTTTTAAGGCTCTTAATCGCTGCGGTAGCCTTTATGAAGACCCATCATGAACCTAGGAAACTCGAACTCCACGAAATACGTAATAATCGAACTGATTAGTTTATAAATTATATATTGTTGTATTGGTTTATGGATAAATTAGTTATTATTGAGAATATTGTATAACTATTTGACATTTTAGAATTTTAGTTAATGTATGTTAATGATTTTATGTGTTCAGTATTGTAGCACTCGAGGCCACCTGACTTTAGCCTACTTGCGATATAAGATTAAATAAATAAATACCATTCTACCCGATGGCTTCATTCCTTCATTGTTTTGTTCAGGCATTACATCAGGTAATGTACTCTTTCCAAATAACGTTAAACTTGCATAAATTCCTATAATTAAACTATTAAAAATTCCCTTAGAATAATACAAGTGTTTAACCATGGATTTGCCATTATTTTTCCTGTTTTTTCAAAGCGATTAGATACCAATAAGCATTGATTATTTTATTTCAAATAATTATATCATACTTTAAATATTTTCCTCGTGCAAAAGGAAATCTCTATTAATTTAACTTCTTCCTCATTCTTTTCGTAGATTAGAATTTGTATGCGGTGCTCCAGAGTTCCGCACTAAATAGAGCAAAGCATTCAAAGGATGCGAACTGTGTTCAGAAACTTCTCGATCTATTCGTGGATTACTGTTAATCCCGCGTGACTCTTCCATTGCACGTCCGCTTCTTTTCCTAATCCTTTGAGCCACCTTTTGATTGTCTTTATATTGCACTTACAGCCTCCTCGCATCTGTGATTAACCCCAGCCTCCTTCTGGGATTAAGGAAAACGTTCGTTTCTAATTCCAAGTTACATCCGACGCCAAACGCTGAGACCGTATGACGTTTCGTATGCTGCGTCTTTTAATCCCTTAATCTCACGAGAATAATTCCGAAAGACTAAAAGTTGGGACGTTGTTACGTACGCGCAAGAAGTATCATTTTAATTCATAATTTCCGTCGTTTTTAGTCCGTTAAGCTCGTGCGTTCCTTCGCCTCGAATAATTTCTTCGAATTAACTAGCAGCGATGTGCGTATGCAATGCGCCCATAGTTTCTTCGGTTTTCGTACAAATGGCGCTAGCGTTGCGATAAAATTGAATGCACCACTTCCCGCCGAAATGGAACTATAATATGGAAACGATCGTTAGTTGGTCTCTGAAGTAATTCAAATTGCCATACTTATTTTCCGTTCTAATGCTTCTCCACGTCGTTTTTCGTTCTTTTCCATCGAAATATCTATTTCATTTATCTTAAAGATTATGCATCTAACGCGGAGAGTAGGTAAGCGTTACCCGCGATATTGGCCTCCAGTCAGTTAAGGGAGATAGGTGACCTCAAAGTTGCAATTCTAGGCGACGATGGAAGAAGCACTTAAGTCTCCTCTTTTAGTTTAAACCTATTGTCTCTGTTGACCAAACACTCTTCTGACAATTCCTCTGGGTTCGGACGAACTCGCCGTTTATTCTTGCGAAATCACCAAACTACTAGGTCAAAGATAGAGTGAGAGAGACAGGCTAACAATTCCTTTTGTCCTGATTTACTGAGTGCGCAGACGACGGATGAAAAATAAATATATGGAAACAGAGCGATCTTTTTTTCTACTATTACGCGTACTTGTACAAATCTTCAAAGAATATGGAGTTTTATAGATTTCCTATGTCGAAGAATAATCTTTTAAAGAAAAGAATAGAAAATTATTGTCAACTAGCGTAATTGCCCGTCAATATGACGGGATATCTTTAGTTAACCTTAAAATAGTTGCCTCCCTCCCCCTCTCTCCTCGTCCTCTCCTTCCCTTCTCCCTCCCTCCCTCTCTCCCTCTCTCTCTTAAATGTAAGAAGAGACTATTAGTCTCAATTTCGCCCTCAATAAAGTCGTTTGTCTGTCTGTCTCCCTCCCTCCATCTCTATCCCTCTCTTTCCCTCCCTCCCCCTCACTCCCTCCCCCTCACTCCCTCTCCCTCCCTCTCTCTCCCTCCCTCTCTCTCTCCCTCCCTATCTCGTACTAAAACCATTCAAAGCACGCTTACACCCATAAGGATTGATATAACAGTAGGATTTTGAGGTATAACAATATAATTGGTAGCAAAGGCAACATCCCCTTAAAATGGCAATATTTCCACAAAATATGTGAAATAAACGTATAATATGAGCGATTTCGAATTGTATGCGGAAAAAGATGAAAAGAATAAGAAACTTTGTAATATTTTCTTCAAAATGGTTCAGATCCGAAGATCGTAGGTTAAATCTTTCTAATTTTAATTTCCAAAACAATAAAAGCCTGCACGCAAAATAATGGATTCTTACGTTACCTTACGGAAAATGGAAATGTCTTCTTTGGAGTCGAACCCAGGACTTTTTTGGATATTTATTTTCGTCGTTACCTTAAAATATGTTAATCAAGCATCCTTGCCAAATTTCAATCTTCTACCTATTCGGGAAGTTTGTTAAAACGCCCTATATCGGCGATCGTGAAAGCGTGACCAACCAACCAACGGACCTGGGCTATTATAGTATTAATACTTGAGTTATTGAGGGGACTTCTTAATTGTACACTTATAATAGTATAATAGTTAAACGTAAATATTTTTACCATTCGCCAAATTACGGAAAAGTGAGGAAACGGTAAAACGCGTTATGGTGATCGAAGTGATTCAAGGCTTACGTAAAGAACATAATAGTGATCGACAGAGCGACGTTGGAGTTCGTTTGTTTTCTCTTGGAAAATGGAAGTCGTAATCGAAAATTTGAGAGATTATTTTTAGAGAGACACTGAGTTTTACACCCCATTCCACCCAACAGTATAGTTAAACGTAGAGTGTTGTAAATGTAGATATAGAAACGGAAGCTCACCTATGGAACAGAACGTGCGAATGGACTCTTCCTACCGTTAATGACTATATCCGTAACACTAGAAGGACCGAGGGGTCATTTTTGACTCCTTTACATTTTAGTTACAATGCGTATGGAAAAAGTTACCTCTTAGACATTGTCTCATAGCTTTCTTGTAATTCGCCACTCAGTCCTCGTACTACTCACGCACCAGTCTCAACATCTGTAGCGCCCCATCCCCCTCGCTCCGCCTGGGCGGCCGACAAGTCTGCGCGCGCCGTTGACTCGCTGAGTGGCTGCGTCAGGGAAGTAGGGAAGCGATTTGTGAATTTTGAGATTGGAGGCCATTGCGTGTACTCTATGGCAAGGAGAGATGGTTGCTGCTCTGCAAGTACTATCAGAGAATGAATCCGGTGATTCGGAGAAAGGCAGCGAATCAATCAGTGATTCAGATGATGAGATCCCAAGTCAAAGGGCACAAGCTTGGTTGGTACAGTCAACTGGATTCGAAGGAGGATACCTGCTGAGGTGAAGAAGTCTCGCGCACCTCTTTATGACACTCAGGTTCTAAATAAAGAAGACATTACGCTCACAGTTTATCAGGGTAAAACTAACAAGGACGTAATCGTCATTAGCTCCCTCCATCCTGATGTTGCACTCGGGTCAGATGAGAAAAAGAAGCCACAAACAGTCACATTCTACAACGAAACTAAGTATGGAGTAGATATTTTGGATCAAATGACCAGAAAATACTCCCTGAATACAGCTGCACGAAGATGGCCCTTGCACACATTCAGTAACATTCTAGACCTCGCTGGAATAAATGCGTAGATTTTGTTCAAAGAGGTCACAGGAAAAAAGATTCCACGTCGTGAGTATCTGCTGAAGCTTGTTGAAGAACTCGCGGAGGCTAACATAGCTAGCCGAGGTGGCAATCCAGCAGAAGAGAGCACCAGAAGTGAACCTGATACAGAGAACATTCGCAGGAAATGTCAAGTGCGTAATAGCTGCAAGAAAGACACCGATGGAGTGAACAAGTGTCATTCTTGTAAAAAAGTTGCATGCAGAAATGCATTGGTAAAGAGCAAACTGTGGCGACCTGCGTGAAATGTCTGTGAAAAGACTTTGCTAATACTTACCTTGTGTATATACCTCCAATTCCTCTCGATGTGAGCTTTAAATTCTTGACTTTATCACAGAAAAGAACGTGTTTTTAGATTTCATAAGTATTTTCATAAGGACTTCAAGGCAGTGCTGTGTCTAATGATTAAGAATTTTGAACATTTATTCGTGTGAATTTTGTTTTTACTCTATTATAATGTACTTTTAAAAACTTGAAAAGTAAAACTGTATTTGATGAAAACAGAAAGACCCTAGTCCAATCCGGCCAAGCATAACGACCAAAAGTCTTATATTCGGGATGGGGTCATTTTTGACTCCTCGGTCCTTCTAGGGTGGAGACCAAGTCCGGTCCTTCTAGTGTTAAAGCTTCTAGAGTAGGCAACCTTTCACAAGTGAGGTGCCAAATCCACTTCAATGTATGGTATTGCGTGCCAATAATAAATTTCAATTTAATTATGTGATAAATTTTGTCATTTGATCGCCCCCGGTTTAGTTAAAGAAGGATTACTTTGTAAACGGTATGCTTTTGTAAATAACGGTTTTGATTTTCCGTATTTTGTGTTTATTAGTCACAAAGGCAGCGAGAGAGAACAAAGAATTAGAATAAGCAGAATTTAGAAGTGTAAAATTACTCTCACTATAAATTTCCAAAAATCTTTGATTGTATGTACTAGTAGGTATAACTTGGTGATTTCCGCATGCCCCTTGAACGCAGAGGGGGAAGTTGCTACCCAGCTCATTTTTTTTTTTTTTTTTTTACGACCTGCTGATTCCCTCTTGCCTACGCACAATGGGTATCTAAGAGGTAGTGCAATGAATAGCTGGTCAATTTCAAAAATTTATGTCATACTGATAACATCCCAGCTCATTTCGGCCCCATGGGTTACATACATTTGCAAAAATATTAAATATTCTTCAACATACATGGAAATGTAAAATGTACACATCCTCAAATAGATATGAACAGAATTTATTTGTAAAGCGTATAATTTCGCCCTTAATTCGATTTTATGCGGTGCTCCTCTGACGTAATTCGCTTTATGGAAAAGATTGCGTGATGAGCCGTCCCCGCCATTGCCCACTCTCCTCACGCTCAGCACTGCCATCTGAGTGGTCATAACCTAAAGTGGTACTTAAGTGTCAACATTCAATACAACGATGGAGTAACAACAACATTGTCATGGAAACCCTTTCGCTGCGTCGCAAAGTGCTATGAAAACCTTGTAGACGAAGACATCCATTTCTTGGCAAATAAAATGGATCATAGATTAGGTCAAAATGATCTCGTAAACAAGATCCACTCTCCGCAGTTTTTGCTCGTTTTCCAGCCTCGTGCGAGATAGTAAATCTTTAAATAAATCCACTGAATAGATCGAATAGACCGCAAGGATAATTACACTTATCGTTTTACCTTTTATAGAAACAAAGATTGAAAATGGAATTTCAAAACAGTTCCATTCCCAATAACATATTTTCCAGAGCAAATGAAATTCTCCCAGGGAAAATTAAATTTCTTACTTACATATATATTTTATACAGTTTTAACTAATAAAACAATAATAAATCAATTGAAACACCTCATTTGAGTTAAGTAGTTGTAATGTTGTTTCTACGTTCACGTTCATTCCTTTGTCCTAAATTATGCTCATTTATTTTCACTTACAACCGCTGCGTACCCAAGGAAAATATACCCATTTATGTTCATTTATTGTTCTGAAATAATCCATCTCCTTTCACTTAATAAATTCTGCGTGGACACTAAAGGAAATTAAACGTATTTACGTAACTATAGAATATATTATTTATTTTGGGTGATAATATTGTTTTTGTTCACATTATATAACATACCATGCAATAAATTCTTTAAGCTCAAAACGAATTACTGCTTTCTTTTTTATTGTATTGAAAACGGATACTCTTTCTGTAAAAATGTATTATTCAATTTGAAAACGTTGTTCATTGTATGAATAATATTTTACGAGACATAACGGAATGTTCGTTTTTTGTTTTTTCTAAAGTGGCACTCTTAACTGTGAATTGTGTCATTTTCTAATTTCCTTTGCTCAGAAATCCTGATTTTCACATTTAATGATAGTAATCCAATCCGTTGAAGCAAAGAACAAACATATCTATGGACAGACAGAAGCTAATATGTTCCAACGATGGAAAGGAATCGCGCCTAATAACTGAAATCATTCAATATCAACTTTGGGATATCAAGTCAATATTCGGAGATATGAAAATTCGTCAAACGCTAAGGATATTTATGAGCAGAAGTATTTTTCGAGAAGCTTTTAATTTAATTTGGTTTTCATTCGTTAGAAAGCAGGGAAATTTTGTGGTTACTGGTGAGATATATTATGTTTATTGGACTATATTTCATATCATTGGAATAAAGTCCAAATGAAAACTTATCCAAAACTTTCTCTGAAACAGCAACGCAAATACTGATAAGGAATAAATGACTAACGTTGTACATTTTGTAATATAATTATTATATCGAAACATGAAAAATATTCCGTTTCGTATTCATTAGTGTACTATTTGTCTTCATAATTTATGCTCTATTTCAAATGTTAATATAATTTAGGTATATCTTAACTTCTTTTCCGACGTGTGGATAAATCTTTTGCGTTATTTGCGACACCATTTATTTGATAAACAAAGCACCCATTGAACCTATGTAGACATTTTGGTACTTAAAATGTAATATTTCAACAAACAAGTTCCGTTTTAATTTCCAGGTTGAAAAGATTAAATGTTTTATGGTTTATTTCGCTCTATTTCGTAGACTTAGTTTTTTCTCACGCGCAAGTCTACTGACGCCTTGATTATCATTGACTCGTCGGTAAGTTACCCATTCATTCATTCTTTCTTTTCTGTTGATTTCAGGACACCGACTGGCGCTGGAAATTGATTGGAATCTTCGTCGGTGAGTGCACATAGGTTAGGTAAATTATTATTACTAGCTCATAATCAGATGAATCTTGTTCGCGGACATTTTACTTAGGACCAAGGATGATAATGGCTGTAATGGAGAACATAAACATAATCCGTATCTATTTCAATTCTCTTACTTTGTATTTACAGCTCATGTTCTAATTTATCTATTAGACTAGATGTCCTTGAATAAGAAGTGCTGAAAATATGTATTCCGAAGAAGAAACTCCTCTAACGTGTCTTCTTAAATCTTCGTTTATATGTGCGATACGAATGAGATATTCTTCGTCTCCTGATTTATACCCAATTCTTTGAATCTCGTTCGAATTTTTATTACTGATACTTACAATTAGAATCAAATACGTAATTTTATATGTTTCCATGGCATGCATGCATGCACACACATACACACACACATACATATATATATATACACACACACATATACATATACACACGTTCTTTAAGGAGGTATTTCGTAAATACGAAATTCAAAGCGTAATCCAAGGAGATAACCGATTAGGCTGCCAATCCACGATTCGATCTCCAATCCCTCATTCGCTTTCCTCTCTCCTTTCTTCCTTCTCTTCCCCCTCTTCCTCCCCTCCCCCCTCTCCCTTCCCCTCCCCTCTTCCTCCCCTCATCCTCTCCACCCCCCCTCCCCCCCGTCACATCCGGTCTCTTTTCTCTCATCTCTTTCTTCAGTCTTTCCTCTCTCTCTCTCTCTTCTAGTGATTTTCTCTCAAACGCCACTATACGTATCATTATATAAATTTCTCCCTATTTCGTAAATCGAATGACTTTTAAATAATTCATTAAGTAAAAATCAGTGTCTCTATATAATACTGACTGTTAGTTGTGAATGCCTACGCTTAAAATTTCTTTGCAATTCTATTTTTTAGCTTGATTTCATTTATAATATTATCACATCACTCTTTTACGTTATAAAAAACCCTCGATGTAAATTATTTTGTCTTTGTAAAAAAAACCATTTGAAATCAAATTTTGAACTATTATATGTTTCATATGTATAAGGCTAGAAGTGTGGCATTCGTCAAAATGTTTAAAACCGTTTAAAAAATAATTATCTTAAGTGTTTCTGCGACAATAAATCTTATTCGGTTGTTCGTCCTAAAACAAAATTCGTGTATTGGTTCAATTCAAAGTAATTCTACCTTCCGGTAGGTTTACAGGCACACGCACCACCAAATACTTTCTTTTAAAATTCTCACATCCCATCCCTTCTTTCAACTCATCTGATAATATACCTATCCTCTATTCCTACCTCTTCGCCCATTTCCTAACATTCTTCCTTCTATGACGTCTTTCAGCAAACCGTATTCTTTCAAATTTTTACCCACCCACTTCTTCTGTCTGCCCATTAATCCACTAATTAATATCCTCTCTTATCCTAATATATTCCAAACTTCCACGTTCGTTTCCTCCCTGTCCAATTGATTTTCTCTGATCTACGCCATACCTACCTACATCTCTAACGCCTCTAATCTCCTCACATCTTCTGGTCTCATTGTCCATGTAATCGTTATGGGCTTCATAAACCTAAAGCTAACAAAAATAAAATACAAGGCGTTAGTGGGTTCTCGGGACATTCCGACGTTTGCTTAACAATAGCGAGAAAATGAGGCGCTTTCCAAATATTCCTCTCCGTCCGACTGAAGAACCCAGGTTCGCATTCTGCCTAGATTGAGCAAGGGTGGAGTGAGGGACGTAGAAATGTAAGGAAGGAGATGAAACTGATGAGAAGGATAGAGATGAGACATGATAGGGAAGAGAGGGAGGGGGAGAGGAAGTGCTTCTGCCGATATTTCTCCAATAGATCTCTGCTGGTGTTTCACCATAACGAGCGTGTAATTACCGATATCTTTGTTTATACGTCTCCGCGACGGCAGCCTTAACGACGTCCCCGTCGTTGCAGCACTGGAGGAATGAGGTGAGTGGGAGGAGAGTATTTGGGAGGGCGATCGGGTGCTAAGGTAGGCATCGGTGGAAGAGTGCAGATGAATGGAGGAATGCAGAGGGAGGCGATAGGGAGCGGGGAGGTGAAAATATCGAGACATTACATAAATCGATGTAATTTGCAGACAAAAGATTAACCGTCTTCTCCCCTGAACTCTCTTCCTCTCTTTTTACTTTCTCATATGCGAAGTACTATAGGTATCGAGAAAGTATTGTTATCGCGAAAAAATTCGACCTCGAGATTTTTACGGAACTATACGTTTTAGGTGTCGCTGAATCCGAAAAAGTGGTTTTCGCAATGCCGTCTGTCTGTCTGTTACTGGAGCTAGAGCCTGAACGGTAGAGTGAAAATGAATGAAACTTCGTACTTAGGTATTTATCATACAGAGTAGAGTATATGAAGAAATGGTTTACATTGCTCAATAATTAAGGCTAGTTTATTCTTGGACAATTTTAACAATTTCATTTTCAAAAAAACGGCTATAACGATTTTGATCAAATTTCGTACAGTTACTTGAGTATACGTCTGAAATAATACTACCTATTTCATTTTTCTCAATGAATGAATATAAGACTAGTTTATTCTTGGGAAACTTAACAAAAATTGGATTTTCTAAAAACTGGCCGATAAGTTTTTCATTTTCTAAAGATAACTAAACGACGCATTAGTATATGAGAAAGTACGTCCAATGTATGTTGTACCGATTTTTACAGTTTTCATTCGTGAAATTCGGGCGAATGATTGTTAAATTTATCGGAGATTAGAAATTAATTTCTCTACGGCCGATAGGGGTATTCCTTATACTATCCGATCAAAATTTCGGTGAGAGACGAAAAAGAGTTTTAAGAATAGTTTGTGAAGGAGGAAAGACGGAAGTAATGGATAGTTTGCGGAAGAACAACCGAAATGAAGGACCCGAAATGTGGTCGAATGGAATTTGAAAAGAAGCGTCGTGGATGATGATGATGAGCGGAAGTGAAGAATGGAAGATGGAATGGGAAAAGGAATGGCGAAGGTGCCGAGGGGTGGGGGAAGTGGAGGAGGAGAATGATTGGAGAGGGGAGAGGGAGGGAGGGAGGGAAGAGGGAATTTGGGAGTTTGTTGTATGTCGCCGTTGAGATTCCCGCCGGCCGTGAATTAGGAGCACTAAAATTTACGAGGTCGTCCACAGCGCCCAATACGCCCTCCGTCAACGTGAGGAAAGGGAAAAAAGGACAAATGAACGAGGCCCAAATAAAACGCCCCCCACGAGGCCCTCCTCCACTTAGCTAAACTAACTCCGAATCCTCTTCCTTTTACTCTTGCCTCCCTCATAGTCAACTTGTATGTACCTCCGTCATCTCCTCTTTTCTCTTTCCCTCTTCACTACTCACCTCGCCTTCCTTCCTCCCCCAAAGTCCCCTCTCATTTACTTCCCTCCCCTCCTCCATTCCATCCTCTCTTCCTTCCGTTCTCTCTCTCCCTCCTCCGTCTGTTTCCCTCCTCTCTAATAATATCACCACCTTCCCTTCCGCCCGTTAGCCATTGTAAACCTGCACACTCCTTCCGAGTTGTCACTTGTGTGCCACTATATAATGATTGGCGTGAGACGCATTGTTCGCCATTGTTTATGAAACGAAAGAATTACTAGGGCTCTATTTTTAATAAATATATTATGATCTACTTCTGTTTTAAATATGCTCGTTTTCACACTTATGCTTGACTTTTTAGTTTATCCTGCTAATTTTCGTTCACAATTGTTAAATGAACATTTAACTCATCGACAACTAAATATTAATAGGGAAAATGGAGTGATTATAGTGTTTTTTTATTACCGCATTTTTAACTAAACGGTTTTCGGTTAATAAAATCTTGAACTAACCTTTAAAACCGGTTAACCGGTAATCTAAAAGTCATAACATTCATCCATCCAACATATTTAAAAGAAGAAGAAATAAATTTTATTCAGTAAAAAATACAAGAAAAAATAGAAAATAAATTTTATACATTTCGTAGTATATTTTATTGTTTAAAAAAATATGATTTTAAAAACACGCGTTTACAAATTTGTCGTTCCGACGCGATCTAATTTTTGTTGCGAAATTTCCTGCAATCGAAAATACACTTTCACTTTCAGTTGATGTCCGAAGTGCATCGTAGAGTAATTGAAAGTTTGTCGTGCGGTCCACAGTTGCTTCAAATAAATTGAACTTCCTCGACAGGGTTTTACAATTTCTACCATTTTCTTCTATTTGTTTCCGTTCCACGACATCCACCATTGCCATGAATAAGCATATCAGGACGGAAGAATGGATCACTGGTGTCATATTGCCCTTGACGTATGAGTGAAACGACGTAAAACGGACCGACGAAAAACGGGGTCTGCCTGTACGTTCGCCAGCTGCAAACACTAAACATATAGATGGAAAATATAAATAAAAATATTTTCCAAAACATATTATCCTATATATTTTTTCTGAAGTGTCCGTCCGTCCGTCCCTCTATCTCGAAAACCGTTTGCCGTAGAGATTTGCAGTAAACTGCGTTTTGTTTCTACAGGCCAGGAGGTTCCTAGAAAACTATTCTCAATTTCCTAAAGTCCCGGGTTCGATTCCAGGAGATAATTATATTTTTCCATAACTTTACACGGGATTTTCGATTTTTCAGAGTGCAAGGTTTTTTTCCTTCATTTATTAAAACACGTAAATATCGACCGATTTTCTTAGTTGTTGCTTTATTCGACGGATAAAACTCTACACTATCTTATTCTTACGATGCTTACACGTAATACGGTCGAATTATTCAGAAATACGCAATGTTTTCGAAATTTTACGGATATTTCGTACTCTTTCTGGACGTTGTCAAGGCGACCGTCATTGTTGCCTCCGATTCAATTAATGCCAATTAAAACTTTAAATAGGTGAAAGAATAGCGTTATTCGCTATGGAGCAGAATCGCCTCAATTACATAAGAACGCATCAGGTGGAACTTCGTGCAGAAACATACAACGGACTTATGGATTACATGGGAGAAGCTGGAGTTGCAGACAACAACGCTGTCACTGGAAGAAGATTGATTTTGCCAGCTTCATTTACAGAAAGTCCAAGATCATTTGTTCAAGGGTATCAAGATTCAATGTTTATAATACGTCGATTTGGGAAACCAGATTTCTTCATCACGGTTACATACAACCCGAAATGGATTGAAATTCAGCGGTGCATTTAAGAAAATGAATCACCTTTGAATCGTCCAGACATTGTGGCAGGAGTTTTCCACCTGAAGTTAAAGGAAATTAAAAACGATTTGTTTACGCGGCATATATTTGCAAAAGTTTTAGCGTACATTTGGGTCGTCGAATTTTGGACACGGGCAACTCTACGTAGCTATGTCACGGATACGACGGAGAGATGCGCTGCGGATTCTATCTAAATAGAACCGAGCCAAGGCGAAGAATGTTGTTTTCCAAGAGGTTCTTATATAACTCACTTTAGTTTACGTACCGGCTATTCTGCCTATGGTTTTCTATGGATTTCCATAGGCTACCAAGGTGAATACCACAATAGCTTAAAATTAAATCGGCCATAGACGCAAAAAACAATGAGTTTCCTGATGAAAGTTTAAAAAAAAAGCATCGAACAGTGCAATGGTCGATGCAAAAAATCTCGCAGAAAAATTGAATGTCAAAGAGGCAGTTCCACGCGTATGTGGATTACAGAGAAACAGACCCAATGTTCTTTTTAATACCCCTGAAGAATATTATCAAAGTACAATTTTGAATCCATACGCCGACTATCTTATTGTTTCGCTGACGGAAAGTCTCATGGCTCATGAGGAGGTAATCACTTCTTTGCAATACCTGCTTCTCATGTATTCAGTAGATGACAAACCTTATACAAGCATAAAATCTTCGATGGAAATTTATGAAGATGATTTACCTGGATTTCCCGATGTCGTTAAAGAAGAATATGAGCTGTGGAAAACTAAATTGAGAACAGTAGATAAGAAATCTTGCCCAACAGCTGCAGTATGACAAGAATATATTTCCTAATATATATGTCTTCCTTCAAATATTAGCTGTGCTTCTAGTCTCCACAGCAACAGTTGAACGAAGATTTTAAACCCTACGGAGACTTAAAAATTATGTGAGGAACACAACGTCAGAATCACGTCTTGTAGTACTGGCGCTCTTGTCCATGCACAGAGACTATACTATAGCAGATTTTAAGGAATGCTGATCTCCAAAAATATCCTAAAACCGTTAATCCGCAAACACCCTAAGATACTCTTCCTTTGACACTTTTATTTAATAATAAAAGACATCCGATCTCATCCTGACAAAGATTATTGGCAACATTATTAATTTTTTGTTTTCTGCTCCGATCCATTTTAAATTCTTTGGAAATGCCCGTTATTTCGCTCTTTCGCGTGCCTGACATTCACTTAACGACGCGGATTAGTGGAGTTCATTTCGGTTGTCGTTCATATAACACGGCAATAACAAGGGATTCGGCGCCAAAACCGCGGCGGCGTCTCCTTTATGACCACTCCCAACTTGTGTCCTTGCCATGAAAACCCTCAAATCTCAATTTGATATTCGTAGAAGGGAAGCTCCTCACATGACGACGGTTATCCTCCGCGCCCTGCATCCTTCTCTGTTTCACAACTGCTCTCCGATGGGAGCTACAAATCGCACATTATACACAGTTTATTGTACGAGGTCAACGCTCATAAACTATTCCAATTTTTTACATTTCCAGTGCTGTCGACTCACGTGCCGTCACTGACTTAAGATTTATTCATCCGAGTGATCTGTGCTTTTAAATGTTTCATTTTAACATGTTCCTTCGTCAAACCCTTATATTATATTATATAATATTATAATGCAGTGTTTTGAAAAATTGCGAAAATGTTATGAGAAGTGTATCACATCTCAATGTAAATATAATTAAATGGAAATATTTTTGGTGAATATGGAGTCAATATTGTTCGATTTCGAGTCAGTTTCGAACTTTTTCTCAGTCTATGTTGAAATTTATTTTCAGGCATATGCGTCCGTGCATACAAAACTTCATTTCCTACTTTCCACCTCATCATTGATTATAATCTAATAAGCCAATCATTATTGGCTTTTTTTAAATTCCTGAAAAGCAATACGTAATACTCGGGGCTCTGATGTTCGCGTCGCTCTATCATAATTTTCAAACTAATTTAATATGACTTGAATAAACATTTTAGTTAACTGATTTATACGAATAAATGGAAGAAGTAATTTAAAAAAAAATTATTATGGTATTTGGCTGAGTTGTTGAGCGGGAGAGTCTTTTGGGAGACTGTGAAACATCTATTGAAAGATGGCTTACCGCATCACGGTCGCTGGAAGTGGGCGACGCTGTTCCGATGGGGTCTAGGACAGTTCGTCGCGGCCGGTTATCCGAAGCCAATTCGCCGCAGCCGGTTCGCCGCAGCCAATTCGCCGCAGCCGGTTCGCCGCGAGACCGAATTTACTTTTCTTATCATAAAATATAGGATTTCGGCACTTAAATAAAGCTAAATTCTAAACATTAAACTTTAAACCAAATAAAAGAGGTTGGTTATAATGTAAGAAATATACCATTTGCAAATTTTTTAGGATGCTATTAATTTTATTTTATTCTTTTAAAAAGTGGCCATAAAAATATGGTTATACGGCAACTAGTCGAGGTCAGTTCGTCATGCGTCAGTTCGTCGCTGGACAAACTCATCGCGCGTCAGTTGGTAGCGAGACAAATTGGAGAGCGAGTCACCGAGGTTGGTTTATGGCAGGGAGTGACACCACTCCCTGGCCTTCACTAACCACGGTGTCTCTCCTAGCGTAGTTCGCAAAGTTAATCGCGATTCGTCTGGCTAATAGCGAAATTAAAAGAAAAATTTCTGATTACTAGGTTCCGTCAAAGCATATTCTATATTATTGGCGGGCGAGGGAGTAATAGGTGTTGGAGGTGTCAGCTGGTATAGGTATTGTTGGCGATTGGTGGCTTTGTTATTCACCGAGATGCTGATGCGCACATTCCTCAGAAAATGATTTGCGTCGAGGAGCGTGGATTGCGTTATAGAGGAGTGATGTTTGATGAGAAAGAAAAGGCCTTCTTCCATAACCGTGGACGTTCTTAACACCACGTGTCCACTGGCTCCCTCATATACCTCTCAACCACTAGCTGCTCCTTACTCATATATGTAATATATTAATTCCAATTCAAAAACATTTGACTCATTGCCCTGTTACATGACATTTTTCATTGTAAAAACAATAAAATTCGCATTTTCATCTGATTAAAACTTTTATTCGGTAAACGGGCACGGATTTTAACTTTGCCTTAAAAAAAGCAATAAACTCCATTTTTTCAGCTGTGAGACTGTTCATTGCTTCGAGTTCCTATCTCATTTTTTACTAATTCAAAAGTCAAATTTAATACTGCTCTGCACTGGATTCCATGCTTTTATACATGTATTATTGTTGAGTATAAGAATGAAACCATGTGAATCGGAATTGTTTCCCTAAAAATGAATTTCCCGTCGGTTGTGCCTAATCTCTTATAAATATTTTAGTGTGTATGTGTGTATGTATGTTCTTTATACGTTTTTACACCGTTGAATCTATCGAATTAAAAAGTTCCATGGGCCGTCCTATGGACCAAAGGAAGAACTTGTTCTAGGTTTGCAGACCGTGGGGTCTCTTATACCCCTTGGGGTCAACAAAATACTATTTCCATAAGAATGCATGGGAAATGGTGTGGAGAAACCCCAAAATGCCATGCAGCCCTTCACTGATGTGGATATAAATATACCTAAATATTAACTTACGACCACGGGAAATGTATTATTTTACGCACGAAAGACTGAATATTTTAATTCTGTTCATATTTCGTAGTATTATATGCTAAATCGCTCGAAATTTTCCTTTAAGCGCAAAATTTATCTGTTTAGATGTTCATTTTCCAGGCGGCAACAAAGCTAAATTTCTTAATTGTTCTCCTCTTCAAAGAGAGATATACAGGTAAAGATTAATACAAGGAAAATCCACACCGTGGAGGAAGAATAGCTAACGTCAAGATATGCCTAAATATAGTCTATGAATACTTTTAAAATGAGTCAAATGATTTTTAAGAAATATTTGAACATTGTTATCTTTTACCATTAACATTGAAAGATTTATAGCAACATAAATCGATACGTCTACTTACATTTGTTCGGTAACCAAGATGTTGTTTATTGTTTACGTTTTGGCTAATAGTATTGACATAATCCACATAATTTATTGCCGCTTTAAAGGCTTCGGTGCATCTATCCATGTGAATATTAAGTAAGACGTTAATGCGTAATTATATTAATGGTAAAAACTAAACAATACAATACATAAAATAGTAAATGTTAATGCAAGCATCGCTTGCGTAATTAAGTAATGGGGAACGTTTGCCCCGAACAATAAAAATCGTTTGCCACTCTTTCCCGAGCGAAGACGGGCGTTTCAGCTAGTAGCCTATAATCACGCCAAATTTTTAGGCCCGTAGCTCTTCTGAAAGTACCTTAATTTTTAGAAATTAAAAATCTCTTTCGCCGAATAACCTACAGTGGCTATAAGCGTTTAATACTTTAATGGTGTTTACTTATAACTTCATTTACACTTTTCTGTCATGGGAATGCAAGTCCATTCGCACGTATCGCTGTCGATCGCTCTGCTGCTAGAATATTTCTTAAATCAGCATAATCTTTTAGCACGAAATCCAGCTTTATACATATTTAATTTAAAAGCCCGATTCGATTGCACTTCTTCGAATTCAGGTGGATTTCCCGTGAGTGCAAACACACACACATGTTGTATGTACACACGTTTCGCGTTTTGTGACGAGAACCAGAACGGCTACTGTGCACTCTCGCATGTAATCAGAAATACAAGTCGTTACTCTCTCGCTAGCGAGCTATTGAATCTCACTGTTCATTCTCTCGAATGACAAACAAAGGAATAAATAAAACGGTTGATTTGGAAGCGTTCGTTGAATTTGGCATGAAGAGGAATTGCGAGGAATAGTAGACGCATAGAGGATTCTAATAGGTTGGAAGTTAGAAAATGAGAAGGCGGAGGTAAAAGAGTGACAGAGGGAGAGGGGGGGGGAGAGAGGGGGAGGAAGTTGAGGGGGAGAGATAGAGGGGTAAGAGAGAGGGTTGAAAGAGGGGAGGGGAGAGAGGGAGGGGAAGGGAGAGAGGGAAACGTCGGTGTGGGACGACATTACCCGATGGACAACCCGAGAAGAGTTCACCCCTGTGTGTAGTGTAGTTTCACGAACAAGGTAATAATTTATTTAGACTAAATATCCAAAATAGCATCTTACTTGGATACAAGTATCCTTGCCTTTCTTGTATTGCAGCGCATCAGAGCCTCGTTAACGGAATCAATCGAGAATGTGTTCGCTCCAATTTATTAATCAAAAATTCGAATTGACCAAGATGATCCGGAAAGAATTTAATACGCTGATTAGAAAGGAAAATACGAGCAGAGAGAGATTCGCCTCTTCAATTAAAAGCTAAAAGGATAGACGCGAGAAATTGAGGGCGAAAGAAGTGCGTGAAAAGAAAGACAGAGAGGGGGGGTGGGAGACCTCTGGAAGAAGAAGAAGAGAGCGGGAGAGACACCGATGAAACAGTCGTCAAAGGCGTGTGGGTGCGATCTGAAGACGCCATGGACATATCTCTCCCACTTTGCCATTCCTCTCTCTCTCTCTCTCTTTCTCTCCTCCCACGATAACACTCGTGGATACACACAGCTAACGTTCCCATGGCAGCATGATCAAATGTATGGGAATAACCGCACTCGAATATGAGTTGGATTGGGTACGAGAGCCAAGTTGGCATTCCGGAAAATTGATACACATGTTGCATAAGATGTGTTTGCTGGGCCACAAATCAACGGTGATGTACTTTCATACGATCGCTTGTTTTCATACGTATATGGGTCATTAACCATTCAATTTCAATTCCATATCGGATTGCACAGCGGTGGCGATCCATTTTTTTTTGGATCGAGCTGATGAACGGGAGATCTGAAAATAGAGCCCACCGCTTGCAACACGCAATTAATCTCGTATCTCTAACATTCAACACTGTAACGGTAATATTGTGTGCCGAAATGGACCGAATGCATGTTTATCTCCGCTATTAATTGATGTTGTGATAGAAATATCCCTTTAGCGTTCCCTCCTCTGAAATAGAATCAATTGGCCGTGAAGTATTCTCGCACAATAAAAAGCACATTTATAATATCTATATATTTGCAATTGACTATTCGTATTTATGTTATTTTATGCGAGTTTAAAGCGTACGCAATTCTGTTGTACCGGTAAATATTGATTTTCGCGGGTGAATTCTTTAAAGTAAACAACTGAAGTGTTCCACAAAAGTATGTTTGGTTTACGAATGGAATGAACCTAAATGAAATTAAAAAACTAAAATAATTGGCTGAACGTAAAAGAATCAGAAGGTGAATTACGCGAAAATCTAGACAAATTATTTAGGAATTTTGAAATCGCATTTTAAAATAAATGGCAAATATCTACATACTTCAACTTTTGCGTAATTATCGTTTAAGGAAAATGCAGGTCGTGTCGCGGATTTCGACCATGGGATCTAAGGTTTAAATAGGACAACGAAATTGTTGATGATTTTTCGGAGGCCAAAAGCTTTAGAATTTTACCCTTCAGCCCTTTCATCGATTATCATTCATCTACATCTACAGTTCACCCTGCAAGCCACCGCAATGGTGTGTGGCAGGGAGTGCAATAGCACCAAGGGAAAGCACTTAATAATGAGGATGTATGTCACCCTACGTCGGCTGATTTTTAATAGTAACTTCTGTTCTGCTCAGCTATTGTTCTAGGGAAAAACGAGCCTTTGTACCTCTCAGTCCTATAGGCTATCTCTCTTATTTTACGAGAACGGTCCATTCTACCAATATAAGTTGGCGCTCTTATTATTTCTTCTACGTCGCTGGAGAATGTATGCGTTCTAAATCTTTCAAGTTTTAACCTAGAGCGTGATCGGCGCTCAGTGAGTGTTTCTCATCCTAAGTCCTGTATCAAGCGCGTAACACTTTTATTTCTACCGTAACAATTTTTGACGAATCTAGCGGCTTTTCGCTGCACTCTTTCTAACTCTGAGATTGATCCTTTCTCGTACGGATCCCATATGCTCGACGCGTACTCTAATAGCGGTCTTACTAAAGAGAAGTAACATGTCTCTTTGACTTTTTCCTCACTTTTACCTACTATGCGTTTGATGAATCCTAGTTTCTGTTTAGCCTTCCCGCATATATTTCGTATGTGCATATCACACGAGAGGTTACTTGTTAATGTAACGCCTAAGTATTTGACGGAATCGGCCGAATAACTTGATTTTACTTTTAACAACCTTACGTAAGTCGTTTATATATAAAAGGAATAGTAGGGGGCCGAAGACACTTCCCTGTGGAACACCTGAGGCTACACTGACTGAATGTGATTTAAATCCATCTTTAACTACTATTTGTTCACGGTCATTAACCCGATCCATTCGATTAACTTTCGATTTATTCCACAGTCATGTAATTTCTTCACTAACTTACTATGAGGAACTTTATCGAAAGCCTTCTTGAAGTCAAGGAAAATCGCGTCTAACTGAGTCTTACGATCTCCTGATTTTAGTATATCATGAACGAACAGAGCGAGCTGTGTTTCACAAAATCTCTTCTTCCTGAAGCCGTGCTGATATTTACTTAGCAAGTTCTGGCTATCTAAGAAGTCCATCACGGAACTAACGATAATGTGCTCGAGAACCTTGTAGGATAGGGAGGTGAGCGAAATTTTCTGTCTTCTTTTTTCCACCTTTGTGTAACGGCGTTATAAACGCTAATTTCCATTCCTTAGGTACAACGCCATGACTAAGTGACTTACAGAAAACTATTTAGAGATAAGGTGCTATTTCCAGTGCTAACTCTTTGAATACTCTAGCTGGTATCTCTTCTGGGCCCGGAGTATTATTTGCCTTGATATTTTTAAGCTGTTGTGCTATCTCTTTCGCTGATATGACTATATCGTTCATTTTTTCCTTGCCTGGTTCGGGCGCCACGACCTTCGCTCTCACATCTTCGGTAGTAAATACGCTCTGAAAAAATAAGTTTAACAAATTTCCTTTATATGTGCTATCGTTAACTACCTCTCCTTTGTCGTTTTTAACGGTGCTACGTTTGGGCGTCGACCTTGAACTTCCCTAACAACTGTTTTGATATGAAGCTCATGAATGAGGCAAAAGAGAAGAATGAATATCATAGTTTCACTCAAGTTAAACTGATTATGGTCAGTCACTTGAAAATTTTGTCACTTCATTTCGATTCAGACGAAATCGAGTCGTTTTCGAAACGAAAGAATCGAACCTTTCTTGTCCACGTGATATAGATAACAGCTCAACCCTCGCCACGAGCAGAAAACCTTATGGGAAACACTTACCTCCTTTTCCGCCTCCTCTGCAGGACACTGCCTTACCTATCTCCACCTCTTCTTCCCCCTTTCGATAAATAATTCACGGCGCACGCGCTCAAGACCAGTCATTCCAAGCCTCCTTACCGTGTTCCCTTTCGGTTAAAGAATTCTTTCCTCTCTTCTGCACTTCACCTCCCCCTTCTCGCCCTCTCCTGCATCTCCCCCTTTCCCTCCCACCTCTTCCTCTATCTTTTTTATCTCAGCTCTCTCCGTAACATTAATTTTCTCTCGCCACGCCTGTAAATGAATTTAAACTCGCTAATTCCCTCATCCCCCACCGACTCACTCTGTTCGAGTACTTATTAATAAAACCGTGACCGCTTTTCTAGTGGCCCACTTGGTAGTTTGCCCCATCTTTCTAGTGGCCCTTTTCACTCGGTGGGGGCCTCTCCATTCGCCTTCCATCTTGTTTATTCCGCTCATAATTACGAGGTGTTGCGAACTGCAATGCGACCTGGTTCCTCGTCTTCTTGCTGTTCCCTGAGGGAATGACGTAGGAAAGAGAGGCGGTTTTTTTCATTGGATACGGAATAAAATAAACTGATGGGAATATAGATGTTCATGTGTTTGTGTGCGGGTCGCTTAGGCTGCCAGTGGCATATTTATGCGATGGAAGCAGGAAACGTACCGATTCCGTTAAACACTTTCTGATGCACCGAAAAATATTCCGAATTAGAAATGCTTTCTTATGAATGTTGCAAAATATAACGGATTTTTCTTTCTTCTTGACACCCAGAGCGGCTCACCAATTAAATTACAAGGAAATTACTGAAATACCGTAATACCTGGAAACCCTACGTTTTTTCCCGCGTTACCACTGATGGAAAACCATAACAGTCATATCTCTGGCAATTTCTAATCGAAAGTAACGATTTTTCATATGGTACTTCTTTAACCCCTCAAGCCCGGATGAGATTTATGAGAACCTACCTTATTCGTCGGATGAGGTTTTATTAAAACACAGGTAAAGCTGAAAAAATTTGCGAAGATTTTCAAAAATTCATAACTTTTGATATTTTATTGTTATTTTGATGAAATTTTTTGTGAATATACATAAAAGATGAAATTTTAAAACGGTATCATTTAAAATATCATATGCCGGACACAAACATTGCTGCAGTAGAAGTGAATAAATAATTTTCCGGTGTGCGCTCACGGTTTATATAAACTTTCGGAATCGCGATAACTATGAAATGTATTGACAATAAATCTTATTTTAAAAACACTTAAAAATTACTGAACATTTATTCGCTGAATGTATCTATATAAACCAATTAGGTAAAAAGTTTGTCGCATGTCAACTTTTCCATGTATTGACTGGAAATTTTTAACTAAGGCTTGTATTTATGATTTTTAAAAGACGTTTTATAAATAATATAAACGTCTTAGTTATGCAGTCATCATTCTTAATCATTACAGAAGTCAAATTCGAAAAATTGGTTACATTTCGTTCATTAGAAGCGGAGATATGGGGTTGTATTTATCATGAGATTTTTGACACAGAATACGGAAAACTTTTAAAAGTTACATATTAGCTCACAGCTCACAAGCCCCTTCCCGATTGTTTTAGAAAATGTACACATGCGTAATAGGACTCAGCATGAAATTTACATTATAACATCATAAACATCTCTTGTAAGCGAAGTCTTTGAAAAGATACCGTGAATCATATCCGAGCGTGACCGTTTCCTCGTCTACACGCACTATATGGGTCTATATGGGTCAACATAAGAAATCGAAACTGCGTAGGTTCGTGGAATACAAAAGACAAAAACTTTGTTTTATTATTATTATTATAGATTATTCATAAATTGCATTTTTTATTATTGTAATCGATAAAAATGTATATTTACGTCAAAAATTGATTTTAATGCGGTTTTATTTAGTTTTCCCTAATATTAAATATCGATAAAACATACTTACCTATTGATTCACTAAAATATCAGTCATGTTACGGTTTTGAGTTAGCCTTTCATTTTAACGCGCCGTTTCGAGTCTCTGGGGGACGGAAGGACTTGATAGGTAAACATTGCAAACAATACAAATAGCGGAACAAGCCGGTTGTTGAAGGTCTTAGAAGGATCGCCGAAGAGGAAAGCATTCTTGGTGAATTGAAAAGCGATTTTTAGAAACATCTAAAGTGGGTTGTGTGTATTTATTAAGTAGGAGACATTTCTTTCTCAAGCGCACGACCGCTTTCCTCACAAGGCTCCACAAAGATACAAGGGAAAAGATTATATTTCTTCTTCCAGAAAGTGAAAAGGGGAATCGTAATTTCGTGGGAAAATGAGAATTTCATCGCAAACTTTCACGTTGATTATAAAACGTTAGAACAATAGTAAAATTACAGGTCGTGCATTACTGAAGAGGCCAAAGCTTCCTCTATCAAACTACGTATATATTATTCAGATGGACGAATATGCCTTCCGTATTTAGACAAAAGTATGTGGTTGCGCTCCAAATTTTCGTCGTAGAAACGAAAATTTCACCGCAAATTTCACGTTGATTATAAAACGTTAGAACAATAGTAAAATTACAGGTCGTGCATTACTGAAGAGGCCAAAGCTTCCTCTATCAAACTACGTAAAGCTTATTCAGATCGACGAATATGCCTTCCGTATTTAGACAAAAGTATGTAGTTGCGCTCCAAATTTTCGGAGCAGAAATGAAAATTTCACCGCAAACTTTCACGTTGATTATAAAACGTTAGAACAACTGTAGAAATACAGGTCGTACATTACTGAAGAGCACAAAGCTTCCTCTATCAAACTACTATAGCTAATTCAGATTGAGGAATATTCCTTCCTTATTTAGACAACAGTATGTGGTTGCGCTCCAAATTTTCGGCGCAGAAATGAAAATTTCACCGAAAATTTCACGTTGATTATAAAACGTTATAAGAAAAGTAAAATTACAATTCCTGCATTATTGAAAAGGCCAAAGCATCTTCATTCACAATGTATAAAGCTTATTTATTTTTACGAAACTCTGTTACGCCAAAAGGCGATGAAAGTTTCATTCGCACGGTACTTTCGTAAAAAATCGAGCGCAAACTTTATCGTACATTATAAATTATAAAAACACAACAAAAAATACAAGGCATAAATTACTAGAAAGGCCAAAGATATATAAAGATTATTCAGATTTAATTATGTCCCTTGCGTCAAAAGACAATTAAAATTAGTGCTGGCGCTCCGTAATTTTATGGCAAAAATGAAAAATCCATCTCAAACTTTAACGTAGATTATAAAAAATAAAGTCATGCATTATTAGAAAGGCCAAAGCTTCCTCTTTCAAAATATATAAACATTATTCAGACTTATATATGTCTATTGTGTCAAAAGGCAGTTAAGATTAATGCTGACGCACCGTAATTTCGTGGAAAAAATGAAAATTTCGTCGCAAAATTTAACGTAGAATATAATATACAAAAACACTATTAAAATTACAAAGCATGCACTACTAGAAAGGCCATAGCTTCCTCTTTGAAAATGTATAAAGTTTATTTTGATGTAAGAATATCTGTCGCGCCAAAAGACAATTAAATATAGTGCTGACGGAGGACGTAATAGAATGACGGCGAATGGGACAGTTTTCGGAGGACCTAATAGTACGTATGACGGCGACTACGGGTTAAAGGTTGTGATCAATGAATATCTCCATGATTGTCGACCAAAAAGTACGACAAATGTTTTGAAATAGTTTAAACCATAACGCAACTCGAAAATACAAAGAAATTTTCAGTCTGCAGCTAACTTTCGTTCTGTTGGATTTAGATGGGTATAGTATGCGGCAGAAAGGCGAAAAAAGGTTCATATTTGCAGATGCTGCAATCGGGAAATAGTAGTGATCGATGGTTTTCGAAATATCGAATTATATTTGAAAGATCGCATCAGCGAATATACGTATATACATACATATACATACATGCATACATACACATACATGCATACATACACACACACATACGCCCACACACACATATAATTATTAGACACAAATAAAAAGAAAACTAAGTGATAAATGAAATTTATATTGACATTTATTGAAATTCTGTAGTGGACCATTTTGGATAAGGGAATTCATAGGGCACTGATGAAATACGATGAATGTTTAACCGTACGACACATACAAAGAAATATTCTGTGATTATGTTCTTGATAGAGTCAGAAGACTAATGTCAGAGCGACGCAGATTGTAGCTAGTTGGTAAAAACAAATTTCCTCTCAAATGGTACATATTTTTATTTCGCAGAATAAGTACATGGATGTACTTTGAAGTATGAAGAATTTTTATTCCTCAGATGTAAAAGAAAGGCATGAGAGGCTGATACTCGTATTTACAAAGTGAAAAATTTCAATTTTTTAAATAGTAAACACGAGGCAAAATATGAGATAAAAATAATCCGTTTAAATGGAGTGAGAAAGAGAGAGAGAGGAAGGGAGAGGGAGATAAAATGTACGACATTCAGTTGTGAATGAGAGAGAGAACTAACTAACTAGTAGTATGTACATTTGAACATCCCTTGATCCGGCAATTTTGAGACCTGACCGAAGCCGGATTAGGGAATATGCCGGATTACGAGAGGCCCTAAAGTTAAGCCTAGCCATCTCTTTATGATATTACACGTTGTAATATGGTAAATATTAAATATTAAATTTAAACATAAGTTATAATAATAGGCTAATAAACAAAAAAGTTAAGATATGCGGTGCGTTTTATTTTATGCTAAATTGGTACATATCGTCGTGTGATTTCAAAATTTTTGAAGCTCGTATAAAATGGATATTTTCGATAATAACTGAGGAAATCAGCATTTGTGTACGAATTACGATTTTGACAGTTTCAGCGTAATCTCAGTTTGTTCGGTTTATTTACGCACTGACACCATAAACCAGTGTTTCTCAACCTGGGTGCCGCGAAGTGTTCTGAAGGGTGCCGCAAAAAATATTGTTTTCCCGTTGTTAGCCCCATTTTGCATCGTCGGCTTTCAAGAATGCAAACCAGAGTTAAGTCGACTTTCATTTCATCGCAAAGGCACTTCGAAATGAAAGGAGATATGGATATTTGAGTTATGGGTTCAACTTCAGCACGATTATTATTGATGGTGGATAGGGAGGGGTGCCGTCAAATTCTGAAAAGTCACTTAAGGGTGCCGCGACTGTAAAAAGGTTGGGAAACTGCCATAAACAATTGAAAAACGCCACTGTTAAAGCTGCTCATCAAAATAAAGGTAGCGAAAAATAAGTGAGAATTGCACAAGAAAATTTTAAGTACAGATACGCGCTTTCCTCTGTAAAAGTGGTTGCACGGTAGGCAACCACTCGCGGGAGGTGAAGTAATATGCAACCTGTTCCAGGAAGATTTTTTTCTGATATATGAGGTGTTAAATATATGTAAGACATAAGTAGCGAAGTTAATATAAAAGTTGGTAATAAAGGAAATCATATTCAAATCCTTTAATCCATTGAGAGGTTAATAAATAATGCATTGAACTTGGCGATCGTCGGTTCTAAACATTGCGGTTCACGGGAAACAAGGCAAACTCGGATACTATGCCGGATTAGGGGAGTTGCCGGATTATAGAGATTTGTTTTTTATGACTGGGGATGGGGAGAGGAGGAGAGAAGGAAAAATAAATGATGGGAGAAGTGGTGTGGAGTGGGAGGAGAATTGGCGAAGGAGAGTGAGAAAAGGAACGGCGAACATTCAGAGAGATTGGAAGGGTGTGAGACCGGAGGAGTGGAAAAGTTTAGAAGGAGCGCGAGGAAGGAATGCCTATTAAACTGGGAAAGAATATGCGATAGAAAATTTGGAGTTAGGGAGGGAGGGAGAACCTGATTTGGAGTAGTGCAATGGAGGAGGAGGAGGATCACAAAAGGAGAAGGAGGCGAGATGTGGGGACTGGCGAGTCTGGGTAAGGACAGAGAGAGAGAGAGAGAGGGGAGCGGGAAATGGAGTAGATGTAAATAGTTGTAAAAGAAGGAGATGTTTTGGGGCGGTGATGAATGAGTAAAAGGGTGAGTGGAGGGGAAGGGAGCGGTAAAAGAAGGTAAAAGCGGAATGCGCGTAGAAGGGGCGGTAGAAGGGAGATGAACGGTAAGACAGGGAGGGGTTGGCGAGGGGAGGAGAGCGGTATGAGGGAGCAGGAGGGAGGGGGCGGAGTGGGGTTGTGGTATGGGTTGGTGTGGGAAGGGAGGTGGCAGGGGGTCCGAAGGATGATCAAAATCCTCAAATTCGGCTAATTTTCTCGGACTTATTATGTGCTATGTGCGCTACCTAAGTCAGTAATAAGATTCCAGCTACAATATTTGCTTCAATTTGCTTCATTTTGTGCCTTAAATTTTTGGATCGAGCGAATGCAACTTTGAAATACGACATAAAGGGGGCGCTTAGCGAAATAATTAATACTCACTTAAGGTTTCTATACCGGTTAGCCGTAACCGGTAAAAACAGGTTAACCGAACAAAATTCTGTTAACTTATAACTGGTTAATTCTTATCGGTTAACCGGTTTTTAACAATTAATTACGAATGATTCTTTAAAAACGTTTTTGTTTGTTTTTTCATTATGCAGCGCTTTCATATCTTCATTAACATTTCAAAAGAGCCGACTCATTGTCAGCCGCGTCACGCGCCTTCGTGAGCGCGGTTCGCACGGGATCGAATCGAACCGAACATCGTGACTGTGGATTGAAAATGATAGAAAGAGTTTGGAAAAAGTATCGGAAGGTCTAAAAACAATGGAATTATCATTAGAGGAGCTGAGTAGAGAAGACGCAACATTATTATCTAGTGAAGCAATACTTTCATTTTTATTCGATAAACTAAGGGAATTAAATAGCTCAAAATTACTATCGCGTTTACAGCTCCGACTAAGAAAAAGAAGGTATTATTTTCATTAGAAAAATTCCTCTACAATACGTCTACAATTGGACGAGTACAAGAAGATAGACACCACTTTCTTCAAAACATGTCAAAAACCGCCATGGTTAACTATGGGACAAAGTTATTAGTGAGACTCTTCTCAAAAAATTTAGAGAACGATGCAAATGGAAGTGTTGACGATTCTCAACAATCGATGGCCAGAAGTACTTCGGCATCGACTGTTTCGTCGAACGATAAGTTGGAGAAAGCAATAACTTCGGCCATTGGCGTGTCCAGGATTTTGCGAAGGGGGGTGCTGAGTTGGAAGTGAACATCAAAAGTGGAATTTTTATCCTTTTTCCCTTGAAGGTAATAAAGCAACCTAACCTTACTAAATAATTCTAAAGTGTATTGTAATCGCTTGCATGAATACCAAAATAAAATAAAATATTCCCTTTTAAGAATACAACTTTTAATTTAAAAAATCCTTACTATCCATACTTTGGTCCTTACGAAGATTACCAATAAAAATCTTTTTAAGGGGATATTTGACGGAAACCGAAAAACCGGTTATTTATAAATAACTCCTAAACAATGACTCACATAGAAAATTGTTTCAAATAAAAACTGTAGGAAATTACATTCTCTATAACCTTTGTAGAGAAAAGTCATCAGACTCTACGTTTGAAAATTTTTTATTGAAAATTTAATCAAAAGAAATATATTTTAGTTGTGTTTTACATAGTTACAGGTATATTGGACGCTGTTTAGAGTAAGTGTTGGAAATGTCCACCTTTTTCCTGCAAGCACAATTACACACGCTTACACATATTCCGTGACATGCGTCTCAGCATTGTGGGAGTGATTGCATGTAGTGCCTGCGTGATGTTCTGCTTCAGATGGTCCAATGTACGGGGGTTGTCTTTATAAACCCTTTCTTTTAAATAACACCACAGAAAAAAATCAGGTGAAGTTAAATCTGGGGAGCGTGGTGGCCAGAGATTCTTAGAGATTATGCGATTATAAAAAAAGCCTCTGAGCATGTCCATGGTTTCATTAGCAGTGCGGCACGTTGCGTCATCCTGCTGAAACCAGCAGTAACGTTCATCCGGTTCCAGCAATGCCACAAACTGTTGGACAATATCTCTGTATGCAGCACCGTCTACCGTGCACTCGAAAAACAGAGGACCCACAACTCTCCGACGAGATATAGCACACCAAACGCCGACTTTCTGAGCCTGCAGCGGGACCTGAAGTAAAACCTGGGGATTTTCTGCAGCCCAAACTCGTGTGTTCTGAGAGTTGATGTACTCACTTAAATGGAACCATGCCTCATCTGTAAAGAAAGTCTTCTCCAGAATGGCGACAATGTTTCGAATTAAATTCTTAAACCGCCGGTCTGCCACTTCGCAGCCTATCCTCCACAGAACCAGTGTCATGAAACTGACGTACCAGTTTGTAGAGTACGGCTTTGCCTGGCGTCGGAGTACCGGGATATTTGCACTGCCATACCTCTACACACCTCTGATAGGATTTGCATTGAAAGTACGCCTCCAGTAAAGCAATCCTCTGTTCCCGCGGAAACCTAATTTCTGACTGATGCACAATCTGCTCCTTTCCTAGATGTTACTGATTGTTCGCGCGCCCTATACATGGTTCCAAAATGTAATACAAAGTTGTACAATGTCTCAACATAAAACACTATTTCTCCAATAGATACAATACATTGTCAAACTTTGAGTCTGGCGACTTTATGGACACCCTGTACAATAATGATCTTTTAATGGAGAAATATCGCAATAACCGAATCGGGTTTCGTATAAACCTCGACTTCCGGTTACCCGTTATTGTCCAAAAATTAATCAGTTCTTTGTGCTCATCTTAAAGTGTTATATATGAAGTTTGGTAACGATGTGGCACGTACTTTTTAAGTTAGAGCGCACACAATCACATACACACACAGACATCATTCCGAAAATAGTCTAAACGTGTTCTAGGGACCTCAAAACGTGTATTTCCGTTGAAATCTCGAAGTCGATTTTTTTCATGGACACAATACTTTCTCATTACTACGTATGGAGAAAGTAAATATCTGATGTGACCAACGCATGACTCTCTCCATATTTGGGATATATATATTTAAATTATTATGAATAGCATTATAAGGTAAAATTATTATTTCGTATCGTAAAAGAATACAGTCGTCCTTATTGCCGTAAATTAAGTATATTCTGAATATGTTTACAGAATTCACCGGTACATGGTGGTGTCGCTGTATACTGGAAATTAGGAAAAAGTTAAATATCTCCGAAACAGATGGTTCTACGAAAATTTGTTTCAAACAAAACTTGGAAGAACTATTATTCTCTACAACTTTGGTCCTCACGTTACGACGTTTTTAAGGAGATATTTGACGGTTACCGAAAAAACCAATTATTTATAAATAATTCTTAAACAATAACTACTATGGAAAATCATTTTAAATGAAAGTTGTAGGAAATTACATTCTCTATAACCTTTGTAGAGAATTGTTTATACAATAATGATGTTTTAACTGAGAAATATTGCTAAAACCGAATTGGGTTTTGAATAAACCTCGACTTTCGTTTAACCGGTTTTGTCCAAAAACTAATCAATTCTTTGTGCTCATGTTAAAGTGTTATATATGAAGTTAGGTAACGATAAGGAAAGTACTTTTTGAGTTAGAGCGCCCACAATCACATACACACACATGCACACACACACACAGACATCATTCCGAAAACAGTCTAAACGTATTCGAGGGACCTCAAAACGTGTATTTCCTTTGAAATCTCGAAGTCGATTTTTTTCGTGATCACAGTACTAACCCCATCCTATGTATGGGGAAAGTAAAAAGATCCTTCTTGATGCGAATGCAATGCCTTAAAGAAGGAATATAGTCTTATAACGACGTCTGCTGGATTTGAGCCAGTCCAGAGTGGAGAGCCGACCGTATTCCACTCCTCTTTCACCTCTCCCTGCCTTCCACTCTGGCCATCTTTTAATTAGCAGCGTTGCCATAGTTCATTATTCCACCTCCTGTAGCCGCCGCGAGTGCCAAACGAAGAACTCCTGCCCGGTTGGAGGTTTGAAAATTTAAAACGCTTCGGAGGTGAGAGGGAAGAAAAGAGGAGTGGGCGATGAGAAGATGGGGAGAGGAGAATATGGGGAGGGGGGGAGAGGAGGGAAAGGGGACGAGAGGGGGGGGGGGAGAGGCAAAGAGAAGGAGGGACGCGAGACCTATCCTCTGGAGGAGCTGGAGTACCTACTTCATGAATAATCTCTTCCTGTGAAGCCAATTCCATTAGATTCTACCTCCCGCACAATGCATGTAAATATATGTGATTCATGTATGTGTACACACACGCACACGGAAAAATACACACATATCTACTATAATATATTTTGAAGCGGGTTTTTGTTGGTTTGTGTGTTTTTTCATGGAACTCCTCCTAAACGATAAAAGCTAGAATAACCAAATTTGGTACGATTCTTCCTTACATCCTAACTTAGTGAATGGTCAAGGTTTGGTCAACCGGGATTAATCAGTGCTGCCAATATAGGGGATTAACATTTTTCCATAAGATAACACGTATGAATCCATTTCTTGACTTGCAAGGTATTCTTCCTTCAAGCATAAAAATACGTAAATATGGACCGATTATTTTCGTTTTTCTTTTATTCGACGAATAAAACTCTATACTATCTTATTCCTGCGTAGTTTACATGTTACACGGTCGAAGTTTTCAGAAATACGCTTTTTGTTTCGAAATGTTGTGGATTTTTCGTACCCCTTCCGTGCGTTGCCAAGGCGTCATTGTTACCTCCGATTCAATTAGGTTCAATGAAGCTTACAAATAGACAAAAGTTTAGCGTTATTGGATTCGTACTTTTGTTTAAAGAACGAAACGATCGATGCTTATGGTTAGCAACGTAAATAGATACTGAATATTATTCAGGAAGCGTTTATAACGATTGATGAAAGTAAATGAACCGTCTTTGGTCTTTGAATACTGAAATCTTACATTTTAACTTTCTCATACGATGTATCGAGAAAGTATTTTTATCGCGAAGAAATTCGACCTCGAGATTTTTACGGAAATATACGTTTTAGGTGTCACTGAATCCGAAAAAGAGGTTTTCGCAATGCCGTCTGTCTGTCTGTCTGTCTGTTACTGGCTCCGGAGCCTAGACCGTAGAGCAAAAATGAATGAAATATCGTACTTAGGCCTATGTTATCATATTGAGCAGATTATACATAGAAATGGTTGACATTGCTCAATAATTAAGGGAGGTTTATTCTACGCAATTTTTAACAACAATTCGATTTTCTCAAAAACTGCTATAACGATTTCGATCAAATTCCGTACAGTTACTTGAGTTTACGTCTTCAATAATACTGTATAGTTCATATTTCTCAAAAAATGAATATAAGGCTAGTTTATTCTAGGAACTTTAACAACAATATTTTAGTAGATCATAACATTTATAAACAACTTCTTTTACATAATCTTACATTAAGCACAATCTTTACAGGAGAGAAGAGAAATACGAAATACGTATTGCCGACCAGTTAGCGCGCACCCGTGCTTTCACATATCATTCAGTATTAAGAAAACTATAAATAGCATTGATACGCAGTCTTTTTCAAAATAATATTTCAGCTTTTATTAACACTTCATTCGCTGAATGTACCTACCTAAACCAAAGAAAAAATAGTATCTCGCAGGTCAACTTTTTCATGTTTTGACTAAAAATCTATATAATTAAAATTGCAACCTCTGTCTGTATATTTGTTTTTTGTCGAGGTTTTACTTTTTTTGTGTGATTTGCATCACAAGAAGACGTTTGAACCGGTTTGCACAATTGTTGTCTGTCTGTCTGTCTGTCTGTTTGTTTGTTACCGCATCACTCAAAAACGGCTGGTCGAATTTTTATGAAAGTTGCGGAGTATCTTTAGATTGGTCCAGCTTAAAATATAGGCTATGTGGTTTATCTCAAAAACATTTTCAGTGGGGGTTTGGGGGTTGGAATTCAAATTTGATATTTGTCACTTTCAATACAAGTATAAGATCAAGTTTGTAGATGAGCAAAATCAGACAAAGAAGAGGGGGGTTGTGGGGAATGGAGGCATCTGTAAGAGAAATAGCTGATTTCAAGTTAACGGTTGATTAATTTCCTGATTTAGCTGATTAACCAGACTCCTGATTTTCCTGAATTTCTTGATTTTCCTGAATTTCCTGATTTTCCTGAATTTCGTCGATTTCCTGATTTTCCAAAATTTCCTGATTTTCCTGATTCACCTGAATTTCCTGAATTTCTTCATTATCCTAAATTTCCTGATTTTCCTGAATTTCTTGAATGTCCTGATTATCCTGAATTTCCTGAATGTCATGAATTTCCTGATTTTTCTGAATTTGCAGAATTTCCCGATTTTCTTGATTTTCCTGATTTTGTTGATTTTCCTGACTTTCCTTATTATCCTGATCTTCCTGAATTTCCTGGTTTTCCAGATTTTCCTGAATTTCCTGATAATTTCCTACATCTTTCATTTCAAACAATTTAATAAGAAAAATCGGAAAAATCAGGAAAGTCAGAAAAATCAGGTAAATCAGGAAATTCAGGAAAATCAGGCAATCCAAGAAATTCAGGAAAATCGGGAAATTCAGGAAAATCGGGAAATTCAGGAAAATCAGGAAATTCAGGAAAATCAGGAAATTCAGGAAAATCAGGAAATTCCGGACAAACAGGAAAATCAGAAAAATTAGGAAAATAAGGAAAGTAATTTTCCTGATTTTATTTTCCTGAATTCTTCGATTTTCCTGAATTTCCTGATTTTCCTTATTAGTGTTTGAAATAAAAGATGTAGGAAATTATCAGTAAAATCAGGTAATTCGGGAAATTCAGGAAAAACTGGAAAATCAGGAAATTCCAGAAATCAGAAAATTCAGGAAAATCAGGTAAATCAGGAAATTCAGTAATATCAGGAAATTCAGGAAATTTAGGAAATTCGGGAAATTCAGGAAAATCTGGAAATTCAGGAAAATCAGGATATTAAGGAAAATCAGGAAATTCAGGAAAATCTGGAAATTCAGGAAAATCAGGAAATTAAGGAAAATCAGGAAATTCAAGAAAATCAGAAAAATGGGAAATTCAGGAGAATCAAGAAACTCAGGAAAACCAGGAAATTAAGGAAAATCAGGAAATTCAAGAAAATCAGAAAAATGGGAAATTCAGGAGAATCAAGAAACTCAGGAAACTCAGTAAATTCAGGAAAATCAGGATAATCAGGAAAATGAGGAAAATCGGGAAAGTAGTTTTCCTGATTTTCCTTATTTTTTTTAAATATCATGGTTTTCCTGAATTTCCTTTTTTGCTGATTTACCTGATTTTGCTGAATTTCCTGATTTTCCTAAATTTCCAGATTTTCTTGAATTTCATGATTTTCCTGAATTCCTGATTTTCCTGAAGTTCCGGATTTTCCGGATTTTCCTGAATTTGATGAGTTTCCTGGATTACCTGATTTACGTGTTTTCCTGAATTTCCTGATTTCCTGACTTTCCTGAATTTCTTGATTTTCCTGAATTATCTGTTTTCCTAAATTTGCTGATTTTCCTGAATTTTCTGATTTTCCTGATTCTGCCGATTTTCCCGATTTACCTGAATTTCCTGGTTTTCCTGATTTTCCTGATTTTCCTTACTTTCCTTATTTTCTACATCTTAGACGCAGTGAGAAATGTGGGAAAGGACTACTTCCTTATCCACAATTAGAATAAAATGCGCGTATTTTCCCAAGTTCGACTATTGATTTGAATCAAATTTTGTACTATTGTGGAGGGCTCCCAGGAATAATTCATACGTGGTTTTTCTTTCTCTCTGCCCATTGTATTCAACACGGCGGCCGAGTGAATTCTTAAATACCATGTACTTATCATCTAAAATTCCGATCGGAAACGAATTTCCCCGGGCAACGCTGGGAATTTCTGCTAGTCTACAATAATACTACGTATTTTATTTTTCTCAATGATTGAACATAAGGCTAGTTTATTTTTGGTCAACATTAACAAACATTGGATTTTCAAAAAACAGGCTCATACGATTTTCATTTTCTGAAGATAACTAAACGACGCATTAGTATATGAGAAAGTTTATACAATGTATGTTGTACCGATTTTAAAAATAGGTACAACATACATTGTACAAACTTTCTCACATATGGGTACTAATGCGTCGTTTAGTTATCTTTAGTAAATGAAAATCGTATGAGCCTGTTTTTAGAAAATCCAATGTTTGTTAAAGTTACCTAGAATAAATTAGCCTTATATTCATTTTTAAGAAATATGAACTATACAGTATTATTGAAGACGTAAACTCAAGTAACTGTACGGAATTTGATCAAAATCGTTAGAGCCGTTTATGAGAAAATCGGATTGTTGTTAAAAATGCATGGAATAAACTACTCTTAATTATTGAGCAACGTAAACCATTTCTATGTATACTCTGCTCAGTATGACAATATAGGCCTAAATACGACATTTCATTCATTTTTGCTCTACCGCCTCGACTCCAGAGCCACTAACAGACAGACAAACGGCATTGAGAAAACCACTTTTTCGGATTCAGCGACAACTAAAACGTATATTTCCGTAAAAAACTCGAGGTCGAATTTTTTCGCGATAACAATACTTTCTCGATACTTCGTATGAGAAAGTAAAAGTCAAATCCCAATATAAACAAATGTCAGCAGTGCAGAAGTCTACCCTCCATGTTTCAGCTCTCTATTGTTCACGGTTTCGTCACAATTTCACTTTAAGCAAGTGGAAAGACAGACGCCAAAATGAAACTATGAGTGTATTATTTTAAACTCGCTAAAAGTTATTCTCTAATATCCTTTTGCTGCCTTTAGATATATTACATTTGTCTGACTTCCCACACACACGTTTTACACTAGAAATTCAGAGTTTATCTTTGTAAACTCTCATTGATAAAATTTCACGGCATCAAGAGTACAAATGCAAAGGCACGTTCATCTACTCATTTCGCAGACATTTCAAGATACAAGAAGTCTGGAAATGATTCAAAAATTTATGTCTAGAGTATGACTTTTGGATTTCGATTCCACTTTTTCGTCGAGACGTACTGGATTACGAATGGCCGCGAATGAGTATGATACGGTACCCCACATTGGGAAACCTGCTATAGAGAATTGTGGGTCTAATGGAATACCGACTCTTGAAGAATTTAGGCGAATGTTTGGAGATGAAGAAAATACCGTACAATTTTTAATTGACAGTAAAATCATTGAATCCAACCATTCGGTTGGGTTGGTGTTTCTTCTTTATTCACTTCCTAAAAGTTGTTTACATTAAAATAGTTTCTTTAATATATATTTGTTTGAGGGTTTATACAAGATTATATCGTATAAATACGCGCATATAATGTAAAGGAAACGGAATAATCAAACGGATAACATCTTGCAATACGTTTCAGATAAAAGTCCTTTGTAGCAGAGGGTGTCTTCGGAGAGAGAGAGAGAGAGGGGAGGAAGGGAGTGGAAGGGGACGGAATAGATAGTAATCAAAGACAAATCGAGACACGTATTTTGCGATGCTTCGCTGTGCACCGAAATAAAAGGGTTCTCTACTTCCTCCTCTCTTATTTGCAGTTCATTTATATTTAAGTGGCCGTTTCTAGGTCCTTTAAGGCCCTTGAGAATAAGGTTTTTCTGAGGCGCATAAACAGAAGACGGTTTCGACTTTGTTCCCCAAAACAGAAATGCATTGGAATGGTGCTTCACGTGCAGAATCGTCCATTTAAGAGAGAGATATTCACTTAAAGTAGACAACGCAAATGTTTGCGTTGTTTTAGATTGAGTTGTAATTTTAAGCAAAGTGCAGTTCAAATTTGAGAGGAGTCTATTTTTAAATCATCTAATTTAGGGAAATGGAATATGTCTATCTTATTGGCTGGTGTTTCTCTAAATTTAAAGTTCCGTTTTATGCATATAATGAAAATCGGCCGTAAGGATTAAACGATAATTAGGTTAATTCACCATTGAAATATTTTTTAAATATTTACAAGTCGCGTCAAACATATATTTTTTACTTTCTCATACGACGTATCGAGAAAGAATTGTTATCGCGAAAAAATTCGACCTCGAGATTTTTACGGAAATATACGTTTCAGGTGTCGCTGAATCCGAAAAAGTGGTTTCGCAATGCCGTCTGCCTGTCTGTCTGTTACTGGCTCTGGAGCCTAAACGGTAGAACGAAAATGAATGAAATCTCGTACTCAGGCATTTTATCATACTGAGAAGAGTATACATAGAAATGATTGACATTGCTCAATAATTAAGAGTAGTTCATTCTACGCATTTTTAACAACAATCCGATTTTCTCGAAAACGGCTTTAACGATTTTGATTAAATTTCCTACAGTTACTTGAGTTTACGTCTTCAATAATGATGTAGAGTTGATATTCCTCAAGAAATGAATATAAGGCTAGTTTATTCCAGGCAACTTTAACAATAATTCGATTTTCTCAAAAACGGCTCTAACGATTTTGATGAAATTTCGTACAGATACTTGAGTATACATCTACAATAATACTACATACTTCATATTTCTCATAAACTGAATATAAGGTTAGTTTATTCTTGGGCAACTTTAACAAAAATTGGATTTTCTAAAAACAGGCTCATACAATTTTCATTTTCTAAAGATAACTAAACGACGCATTAGTATATGAGAAAGTTTATACAATGTTTGTTGTACTGACTTTTTCTTATCAGTATCATTATAATAATTTCAAAGTATTTTCTAAAATACACATTAACTTCATCAGGCGTTATTTTAGGTGTGCAAATCTCAAGTTTCAAATGCAAGGAAAAGAAGAATTTTTTAAGTTAATTATGGCCATAATACATCGAATTTTGCCTGATTATTTCCACTCTGACATCCACCCCACCGTATGTATCTCCAATGTTACAAGAATTTCATATCGTTTCCTCATTTGCAAACTCCCGTCCCATTGGCCCCTATACTTCGCAGACTGCCATTTTCGCCGCACATGCTCCACTCTTTTTCTAAATAAAATTATCGTTTTATAAAAAACAAAAATTGAAAATAATCATTGATTATTCCACCAAACGGAGAAATTACGAATTGTTACATATAATTTTCATTACTATTTTTTAAATTTCTTGGCTTTGAATTATTTCCTGAAACTTCAGGTGTTTGTTTAAAATTCATAATATCTTGATGATAAATTTCAATATTTTGGTAAGAATAAATAGGGCAGATATAATTTTAAATTTATTGCATTAATTCAATGACAATGAAATTTAAGATACTGTACACTGCTTATAGGCTTTTTAATAAGATACTAAAATGAATTTGTTTGCAAGATGTGCTCCTGAAATCTCCTTACTCATGATTTAATTTAGCTAATAGTATCCTACTATAACGAGTTTTTAAACACTTCCGCCACTGGCTACAGCTAATGGTATAAAAATAATTTTACAGTGGATAATTCCACCCGTGTATAATGAAAATCCCTGCTGCAAATTAATATCCGTTCACGTACCATGTGATAACCGCTTCTCTGTATTCCACAAATAAAAATAAACAAGTTAGGAAAGTGTAAAACGTATCACAAATGGGCGCGTTTCGTGCAATGGAGTATTAGAAAGAAATTATATACCTGTACGTAAGGGAAATAGCATTTAAAAGTTCTTTTCCTCTTCATAAATAATCCATTTTCTTTCTATTTAAAAATAGTGCATGCACGCATAAGTAAATTAAACGTTTATTTGTGAGATTGTTTATGTTAGCAACAATGTAGAAGTAACCATGCAAGAAATTTTCTAAGCTCAACTCGATTTAAGAATTTCTGTTCGATTTTATGGATAACGGCTACTCCTACGATAAAAATGTATAGGAAAATAAATACTCTAGTTTATTAGTTCTACAACTTTTATTTGAAAAATATTTTGATATGAGCAATACTTTACGAGATGTGACGGAAAGTTGATTTTTTATCACCAGTAAAGTGGTACCCCTGATTTGCTTACATGATTTGTTTTTGCGATTTTCTTCTTATATTTGATTGTAAATCCTTAATATCAAATTTCATGAAAATCCGTTCTGTAGAAGCCGAGAACGAACATGCGGACGGACGGACGGACGGTCAGACTGCTGGAAGCGAAACGCGCCTAAAAAGGCATTTCTCTTTGTTTTTCAAGTCAATTAAAAATTCTTTCTTCCTTCCCAAAATTCCCTTTGGCCTTTAAGATTATATCTCTCAAATTTGAATATTTCTCTTATAAATTACGTATTTTCTGGATTATATTATATTTTTAGGTCTATTTTGTCAAAACACATTTTATCACTCACAGATCGATTACAAATTCTCTCTCTGCAGTATCAATCTTGCTCCAATTAAATACGTTTCCTTTCTTTGAAGTCTCGCCTCGCCCCTTGGCCCTCCCACACTGGCCTGGAATAAAAATACCCACCCACTCCTACCCTCCCTCTCATCCCTTCTCTCTCTCTCTCTCTCTCCTTCCACTTGCCCCTATAACCATACGTTTCCTGGCCTATATTCACCCCTCATAACTGACAAATCCCATCCATCGATCGCTTTTTTCTTCTCCTCTCCCATAACCCCCTCCCTTCCTCATCCCTCAATTAATTTCTCCTCCAACTTTTTCCCTCTCTATTCCAAGTTTCTCGCCGTAAATTTTTAAGCTTCTCTCCCTTTCTCTCTGTGGAATCTGGTAAAATAGTCACAAATGAAGTGTATTTAAATAGTAGAAAAACGCTAGTCTTCAGGTAACACTTTATCCGCTAAAAAGAAGCGTTTTCATTACATAAAAAATCTGATGTGGCCAACACGTGACTTTCTCCATATTTGGGGTATGGAGATTGAAATTATTTGGAATAGCATTATAAGGCAAAATTATTATTTCGTATCGTAAAAGAATACAGTCATTCTTATTGCCGTAAATTATATGTTGAATATGTTTACAGAATTCACCGCTACAAGGTCGTGGCGCTATATATTGGAAATTTAGTTATAAGTTAAATATCTCCGAAATGGAAGGTTCTACGAAAATTTGTTTCAAACAAAACTTGGAAGAAATATTATTCTTTACAACTTTGGTCCTTACGAATATTACCAATAACGACGTTTTTAAGGAGATATTTGACGAAAATAATTCTTAATTCTTAATTCTTAAACATAACTGCTATGGAAAATTATTTGGAATAAATGATGTAGGAAATTACATTCTCTATAACATTTGTATAGAATTGTATATACAATAATGATGTTTTAACGGAGAAATATCGCAAAAACCGAATCGGGTTTCGAATAAACCTCGACTTCCGGTTAACCGTTATTGTCCAAAAACTAATCAGTTCTTTGTGCTAATGCTAAAGTGTGATATATGAAATTTGGTATTAATATTACATGTACTTTTTGAGTTAGAGCGCCCACAATCACATACATACATCCATCCATCCACACACACGCACATACATCCGAAAATAGTCTAAACGTGTTCTAGGGACCTCAAAACGTGTATTTCCGTTGAAATCTCGAAGTCGATTTTTTTCGTGATCACAATACTTTCCCATTACTACGTATGGAGAAAGTAAATAGGGAACGATGTCTCCCCTTGGGTTGAATTGAGCTCAGAATTTCCATTAGATCAGGAATTCCCAAACTTCGTGAAGCCACGGAACCCTTATATTCAATTATACAATAAAAATAACTTTATAATCATTATAATTTTATTTTCATAGTTTATGTGTCTTACAGCATACACTTTACAAGTGAAGCTCATGTTTCTTGCTGTTAATAAGGGCAGGAAGAGCGTATCTCTGCAGGACCGGCCCAAGGTATCTGCAAACCGGGCGGCTGCCCGGGCGCCAAAATCTTGGGGGCGCTATTCCGACCATCTATCAATGCATTACTTGCAAGTGAATATATACTGGCTACCGATTTATATCGTCGAACAGGTTGGAATCTTTGTGGCGTTCATTCTGTTTTGTTCTTTATCTATAATCTTTACAGAGCGATGAATAAATTAACATGTACTTAGTAATTATCTCAACAAACATTTACGGAGGGGGGCGCTAGAGTGCTATCTCGCCCGGGGCGCCAAAATTACTCGGGCCGCCCCTGTTTCTCTGTCTACCACGGAACATCATTTAGCTTACTCTTGGGTTCAGCGGAATACAGTTTGGGGAATCCTTATCTCGATGGACGAATAATTTACACAACTCTTCTAAGACTTTTTATGTTATCTGTGCATAATATTCGTGGAAAATAAGAACTATTTACTTGTGGCCAAGAATATTTCGGTTAATATTGCTTCCATAGATGAAACCCGATTTGAAATGGTTTTCTAAAATCCTAATGCGTATTATCGAGAAATATGACCATTTATGGTTTTAAGAATTCAAATTTGGAATTTGTCTAAAATATCGATGAATCTGCGTATTTTCTTATATGTTTCATATTTTTTTAAAACTTTTAATGAACACCCGAAATCACGGAGACGATCTGAATCATAAGTAATTTTGCACTGTTCTACTTTATTTTCTATTGCCTACCCTGTTTCTCATACGCTTCTAACATTACACTTTGATATTATATAAATTCCGATAAATCCGGCCAAATAATCAACACTCTCTCTTTTGAGGATAAAATGAACGTATCTAATATAATTTTATCACAAATATATATTACGAGGATTTGTATATTTCAAATTTTTTTATTCACACTCCCTTCATAAGCGAAAATTCCGCGTAAACGTTAGGATAAGGGGAAATTTTCAGTTTCCCTGCTGTTTTTAAAATGGCATTTAATGGTAATTCAAAACCAAAATTTAAAAATAAACTCGATCCTTCTCTCGAAGTCAAACCTTTCCAGCTTCGTGTGTTATAGATTTATGAATGACTCATAAAAAACTTTTTCTTAACCTCAAATTTAAACCAATCAAATCATGCGTAAGAGACCGAATTTCTTTTACAAATGTCAATATGTTCGGAAGTTTTTTTCTGCACTGAGTGATCGCCCTCCAGGCCGGAATTAACCAAAGCCGATTCCAATTACGGATTTGTTCGACGCGAAACGTATCTGAGACGGTCGGCGAATGCCCGGTGTCGCCCCAAAGCCTAGGAGGACCAGAGGGACCAAATCCGTCCTAGGAAATTTCTCCTCGACCCGTCCAAACCCTAGCTAATCCGAATTCACCTTAGCCTCTCGAATAGCACACGCGGTTAGAAATAGTCGAGAAATAAATAAAAATAAAAGGAAAAGACGAATTGAAAGACGACATTCGACAACAGCACCACGTACTGCCAAGAAAGAAGATCTAGCTGCAGCACCTTCCCGTTTTCACACAAGTTTTATTTAAACAAAAAATGAATACGTCTCAACTCTACGCTACTCTTCACCCTCCGAAACATCGGGTAGCGTCCATCCCCCTTCCTGCTCCCTCCAGCCCCTTTCTAAACCCCCTCCGCTCTCTCCTTATGTACATTACTATCTTTTCTCCTTAAACCCCAAACGGCCTTCCTCTCCACTTTTTGAATCACGCTTTTCCTCGCCATTTTTTTTTCAATTTTTTTTCGAACTCGAACTCTTCCTTAGCTCTATCCGAATTTAATAGTCGAGAACAAAGATTTTTCAGACTCGGAGGTCTACGAATATCCGCACCTGAAAGCTCTTTATTCTCGTAAAACTATATATTTCTTTCTTTTCTCCATTCCTAAGTTTCCCATCTCTTTCTCCCACGCCGCTTTTTTTCCTTTACCTCCTTCCTCTCTCTCTCTCTCTGACCCTTCTTTTCCCCATTCTGTAAGAGTGTCTCGGCCCATTTAGACATCAAGACCTCGTTAGTGAGGACTTGTATATTCCAGGCAGATGACCCCGAACGTCTCTCCCCATTTCCCCTTCCTCCTCCGCCCTTCCCTCATCTCATTTGAATCCTCTCCATTCCCCATCTCCAAATTTCCTCTCTCCACCCCTCACGCTTACCTATACATCCACACTTCCCCTTCTCCACTCTACCTCCAACATCCGCCATCGCTCTCCACTCCATGCGTTAAATCCTCTGAAATCACTATTTAACTTTCCCGTTCACTAAATTCCCAGCCATAATTTGTCCCACAGATAAATTTACATTCCCTCTTTCCTTCTTTTACGTTCGATTTCTGCGCGTCACTTCACCGAGCAGGAGACATAACCTATAGCGCAAGCAAAAGGAAAGTAAACGTTACATTATACGCTAATTCCAAGTAAAGGGCGTGTTAGAATATTAGTTTTAAACTTATCGTGACTGGAAAACTGATATAGTATTCGTCCGGAGACCTAAGTTTGTTTGAAAAATAATTCTCATATGTGCTAAAGAGTTCGATAATTTGTTATATAGGATTGCAACTAGTAGTTGAGAGGGATAGGAGGGAGCCAGTGGACACTTACATGGTGTTGTGGACGTCCATGCTGATAGAGGAAGGCTGTTTCTTGGAGCTTTCCGGCATCCGCCCTTCTTCGGCACAAGAGTATTACTAAAACTAAGTGTCTCACTGGGGGTAGAGGGGATGGGAAGAGGATGGGGTTCGTGGAAAGGAGGCTAGGGTATTTGAGGTGGGGGTGTCTACGAAGGTTTAGACCGGGAAAGGAAAGAGAGCGGAGGATTTCTATATGGGCCAGCTCCCATTGGCGGAGTTGTGGTGCGGGAGAGTCTTTTGGAAGAGCCCGGATTGTTTTGACTGTTAAACATCTATTGAAGGTTAGGGAGTGGCTTACAACATGATCGGCCACTGGAAGGGGGCGCTTATGAGCGACACTGTCTCGATGACCGTTCATGCGGATCTTGAGGGGTGTGGTGGTAAGGCCCACGTAAAACGCCGGTCATTGTGTGCAGTTTAATAAATAGAATATATTTAGTATTTATTATATATATATGTACACTTTCATTAGATGACGAATTTCAAACTGCGTGTTCCTAACGCGACACATTTTTAGCGCGGGTATGCTGCACTTTAATACTAAATACACACGATATTAAAATGGCAACAAATGGATTCTTGGGAATCGCAAGACCTTTATTCTGTCATGAGTTGATATAATCGCTGGAGCTTTGGCGTCCAACAGAAATGTGGTGTCGTCCCATTTGTAACGAACAGGTTATCATATTTGCCAGTTGGTGCAGAAACATAATGTGACATACTTCCAGAATGGATATGATATTGCATTGTCACTATTATTGTCGATACTTTATTCGGAAGTTTACTATCGTTATTAATTTACTATAGAAGAATGTATTAAATAGGTCGAGTTTATTTTATCCTGTCTTATATAAAGGTTACAATTCAAAGCATTTCGGATTTGATCCTTCGTTTCTCCTAGAATCCTAATATAGATATACCACCCGAAGTCTACGATTGCTTTCTAATCATACTCTCTCTATCCACTTCTCTTTCCTTGAGAGGGGCATTCGCGTCTACATTAATTTAGAGCAGCCATAGTGTAATTAGGTACGTGATTTCGAAATGGAAGCAAGCGATCGAATATATGTAAAGGTAGGGACACTCTCGCCATGGACAGGGCGGAACTTACCAACCGACGTCATCGCATCCGAAAGAGCGGAAAGGCCCCTTTGAAATCCATCTCCTTCGGCTGGAAGCACTCTTCTCTGGCCCGCGTTCAATATTCGGAGAGTGTGAACGTGAACTTCACGAGTTGACAGGGAATTCGTCCTTCGCACAAAGCCTTTGTTTCTCAAGCGGAGTCCAAGGTGCGAGACTGAATTGGAGGGGCGTTATTGGAATTGGAGGGGCGGGATTGGAATTGGAGGGGTGGACTATTGCCAGTCGCTCATGTCTCTCTTCCTCTCTTGTTATCCTCTTCTGATGTTTTGAGTGTAATAGTTCAAAGTCTTTTCCTAGTACATATAGTATAATATTTATTTTCTCTTTTTTTTCCTCTTTGCATATTATCTCATATCTTTTCCCATTCTTAATGCAAAGGAGGCTAAGTTTTTAACTACGATTATCTACATCAATTTGTATATTTGTTATCCAGGATTTTAGGCAAATTTCCGGCATTTCAAGATAAAGATTTTCTCGGTAAAAATAGATTATCTAATTTAAACTTCTTTTTAGGAAGGACACAACTGAAATTCGTGTAATTCCAGAGTGTTTCCTTACTTCTACTTCGGTTAGTATCACTTTTCATATGAAACAGAACTGCGTTATTGTCGATTTTCATCCGTAGTCCAATTTTAATCAGGTATTTTACTCTTGTCCATGTATGGCATTTATTAATATAACTCCTTATTCACGCTTGTGATACGAGCCAATGTTAATTTCAAAATTATAACAAGCTGTGAATAATCCCGAGGCGACATCATTCGTGCATTGCAACAAGCATAGCATTAATTGTCCGCGTTTCTCAAATCGAAGTAAAATAGCCTAATCTGATACATAGAGACAGGTCGCGCTTTCACCTCACGGAATTTGTTAAGTACTAGGGCGATGCGTGGCGTGTGAATTCGCTTTCGAATGCTAAGACGTACGCGAAAGGTCTTCCGTGCGCCATAAGATTAAAAAGGCACCGAGGAGGGCACGCTTCTCATCTCTTTGACGAGCGGTAACTGCAGCGAAATGGCCCCGTCCTCCTGCGAAAGGCGAAACTAATGCGCGTTAAAAGCCAAGCGGAGCAGAAATGGTCTCTCGGACAGATAAAAGCCATCTCGCCTAAGCGACGAGAGAAAACTATTCGGAAGAAGTAATTGCGTTCTATTCTGTTCCGTCACGACTCGAGATTATCGTCCGCGCGTTTTTCCCATCCAAGCCTTTTTCTCCTCCGTACTTAAATCTCCCGTCATCTTTATCTCACTCCACATACTAAATAAAATCCTCACCAACTCTTTCTTTATTTCTCTCTTTCTCTCTCCCTCTTCCTCTATCTCCCCCCCCCCCCTCTCTCTCTCTCTCTCTATCTCTCTCTCTCTATCAAGGGTTAGATTTTCGGATGCAGCCATTCTGTGTGCAAACAAGCGTAGACCCACGCACCTGCAGCGCCGTATTATGTGGACAATGGTCGAAACGGGAACTCAGCGCATTCGACATCAATCTTCATTAGCAGTAACAATGAGAGAGAAAGCGTGGCTATGATAAAAGTTCCTTATGCAAGCGGTTGTGCCAATATTTGAGTGCTTTGGCTCCTAGTTCCAGTTGAGGTGCGGCAGGCAGGCATATTGTTATTGTGCCAAAGCCGGAATGTATTGGCACCGCGAAGGAACAATTGCACCATCCTGCTCTAAAAATAAACCGCTTTCTGGCGGAATCCTACGCACAGCAAAGATTTCTCTTCATTGCGCAACAGAAAAATAATTAGTTTAAAGAACATTGTTTTGAGATTATCCTATATATAATTTCTGAAGTGTCCGTCGGTCCCCCCCTTTATCTCGAAAACCGTTTGCCTTAGAGATTTGCAGTAAACTGCGTTTTGTTTCTACAGGCCAGGAGGTCCTTATATAGCTATTCTCAATTTCCTAAAGTCCCGGGTTCTATTCCAGGAGATAATTATATGTTCCCATAAGTTTACACGGGATTTTCGAGTTTTCAGAGTGCAAGGTTTTTTCCTACATTCGTTAAAATACGTAAATATCGACCGATTTTCTCCGTTTATGATTTATTCGACGGCTAAAACTCTAAATTATCTTATTTTTCAATGTTTATACCCTACGCCGTCGACATTTTCGGAAATACACAATTGTTTTCGAAATTTTGCCGATTTTTTGTTCTCCTTCGGGACGTTGCCAAGTCGACCTTCTGATTCAGTTACCATCGATTAAACGTTCACATTGACGTAAAAATGGAATCCATAAGTTAGTAAGATCATTAAACGTTACAGTTTTGCTTTAATTAAAGTTTTATTGTTATAAATATAACAATGGATGAATTCATTAAGATAATGATTTAACTGGAGAACATTCAGTAAGATTATTTTCTGTGACTAGGACGCGTTTATCGTAGATTGTGGTAGAAAAGCATATTTATTTTTTTAAATGCTGTATCTGAGTATTCAACCTTTTGTCAGTGGAAATACGCGTAAGACTCTGCCATTTCATTACGAAGGCTTTGGTGAGGAGGAATCTTCCTAAACCCCGGTAAGTTTATACTCCGCATTATTCTACAATCGTTTCAGCGCTTACTTTTTGAATACTTTCGCCTGGCTTGAGTGGATAAATAATTATTTGTTGTGGCGTCGCTTTTATGTTTTTTGATTGATAAGTGGATGACATTTCCTTTAAATTACAGAAAGTTCACATCTTTCTTTTCCCAATATTTGCTTTATTTTAGGTGTTAGCAGTTCTATTCTTCTGTTTCCTCATTTCACATCATTACAGTTTATGCCTGTCGCTTAAGAATCTTCCGATCACTAATCATTTCAATTTAATTACTGTGCCGCATCAATTTACTCTCTACCATAACTTATAAAAATACAAATTTCTTATTACCTACGGATAACATTTTTTTAAATACGCGCACACTGCCTTTACCTCAGTGAGATTCTAAAACGCAAACCTTACATTGGGAGTCAAATATCTAAGTATCCTGTACTGTGTAAATTCATTGCTAGAGTAAAATATGAATTATTAACATCAACTTATTTCACAAACTTATTATTTTTTATGAATCAATTTAAAATTAAACGCGCAAATTTTGCGCTGGCTCAGCTAGTAATAAATAATTAACAGTTAGTAGAATAGTTAATTATTTAATTTTTAATTAATTTTTTTTAAATCTCTCGGCGTATGCGTTTTCCCAATGGTGAAATTTTGAAATCCATCCATTTCATTCATACTATTTTTCATATTATTTTTATAGCTTATAGCATAAACGATTGTGTTGTAAAATAACTTTTTTATAAATATAGTTTATGAGGAAGTAATAAATTTCTATGAAAATATAACAGTTGTAAAATACTTAAAACTTTCATAGCAGAGCACTTTGAAAATTACTCATATTATATAATCTACTAACTTCATTGTTTTACCGAATTTCAGAGATTTTCGTTTTTTTACGGATTTTTCAAGTAATCAGTGACGTACATATTTTGCAACAAATTTCCTGAGGCGAACTTAAATCAGAATGCGCCGAGGGTGGGAGGAGAAGAGTAAAATGGATACGAGGGGGGTGGGGGGTGAAGGGAAATGGCTCTCGGGACAGGAATGCGGAAGGAGGGAATTCGCTCGAATTAGGCGAGGGGTGTGGGGGAAGGTGCGGCGGCGGGGGATAGGGTGTAGGTGCGGATGGGAAGGCGTCGCATTGCACGGAAAAGAAACTATTGAAAGAGAGCGGGAATGGAGATGGAAAAAGGAAACGAAAGAGAGAGGGAAAAATTCCTATTTGCCACCGCCGAGCATTGTAAATCTCATTCTTAATGCATGCTCCATCCAGCGCCGAATCTGTACGAGCGAGGCGACACCATTGCAGTCTTCTCCCCCTTTCCCTCGTGAGCCATGGACCGCGATGCCCTCTCGTCAGTCTGTTTGCCGTAAGTCTGTGTGTGTGTGTGTGCGCGCGCGCGATTCATGTCGGGAAAAAGAGATATATGAGAAGGAAAAGGGGAGGAGTTTGAGAGGGAGACAGGAAGAAAAATTAAAAGCAGGGAGATAAAAGAAGAGGGGGGGGGGAGAGAGAAAGACATAGGAAGACAGAGAGAGAGATAAAGGAGGTAGAGAGAGAGAGAGAGTGGGGGGGGAGGGGTAGTGAGGATTTTATTTAGTATGTGGAAGCAACGAAATGAAATATTGTGGCAGGCCGCCAAATTCCAGATCCCTTCTCACAAAGAAAACAACGTTAAACTGAAACATTGATAAGTTATAATACTCGATCGAATTTCTTCAAAATTAACGTTGCGCTTTTATAAAACTATGTAGTTAATACTAAGGTTGCTTAACTTTGTTTTCTATTTTAATTTAGATGTCGCTAATACATAGCAGTCACCGTCCTAAGTATTCCAGATGTCCTGTTATAAAGGTAAATAATACTCAGAGGTAATAAGAATTTGAAGCTACCTTTGCTAAAGAAAGGATATTTTAAATCATTGGAATTAAGTGTATTAGTATGAAATCGTCTGAATACTATTTTACATTAAATAGGTTCTTAAATAAAATCAGAATAAATCTGAACTGTCCAAAGAAAATGTGTCAATACAAATAAGAGAAAATCGATTCAAGAAAGAAGAGAGTGGAGAGGGAGAGCGAGAATGTGAAGGAGAAGCAAGAATAAGCATCACACGCACGTGGAAGAAAAAGACAGAAACTGTTGAGAGGTTAAGTTACTAGGACGCGAAGGTGCTAGGAAGAATGAGAGGGGAGGGGGAGGAGAGAGAATGAGAGAGGGAGGGGGAATGAGATAGGGAGGGGGAGAGGTCTAGAAAGGGCTAGGAAGAATGAGAGAGGAGGAGGAGGGGGAGGAGAGAGAATGAGAGAGGGAGGGGGAATGAGATAGGGAGGGGGAGAGGTCTAGAAAGGGCTAGGAAGAATGAAAGAGGAGGAGGGGGAGGAGAGAGAATGAGAGAGGGAGGGGGAATGAGATAGGGAGGGGGAGAGGTCTAGAAAGGGCTAGGAAGAATGAAAGAGGAGGAGGGGGAGGAGAGAGAATGGGAGAGGGAGGGGGAATGAGATAGGGAGGGGGAGAGGTCTAGAAAGGACGATGAAGAAGGATAGAGAGAGAGAGAGAGAAGGCGAGGAGCAGCGCAGAATTACAATCGGGCACACGTCGGATCGCTTCTTACCTCGATATGTTTCGGTGGCGACGTGCGATTGGAAGCCTCTTCGGTTAGAAAGCGAAAGCTAAAAGGTAAAGGCGAATAAAATAAACCTCTCTCCAACTGATCGCCCTTTCTCTCTCTCTCTCTCCCTCTCTTGTTCACAAGGTACGCGTGGTGGTGATAGCACCACTCTGAGAAAATTACATCACGCCCTCAAGAGGTCATCGAATGCGATGTTCCCACGAGTGGAGTGTTCGGAAACGCGACGGAAATATTGTTTTCTTATTGCCTCACAAAATTGATGCTGTGAAACAATTGAAGAACGACGATCGACGCATGATATTTATGTCAGAGAGGGAATATCGTAGTTTTATATTCGAAATGCGTTTGTTTTTAGTCAAGTGGTGATGTCTTCGTCTTCAACAAAACTTTCCTATGTATTCCAATGACACATATCTTCTGAAAAATCGGTGTGTGATAGGAGTGCCTTCATTGTTTTCAAATTAAGATTACGAGCAAATGTTCACGGAAGAAAAGTTGAAAATTGTTAATTAATTGGTGAGTAAATTACTTTGTCACATAAATATATTACTACTAAGTACGCATAAAGATAATTGCTTTAATAATTCTAAATAAATCTCAATAAATGATACGCGCTTTTTCATATTGCGTCAGAAAATTAATCTCCCGTGTTATGTTATTGTGGTTGCTAAACCAATGCTATATATTATAATAAAGTAAGTTTCGACAATTGAAAACACGACATTCCAATTCTCGGTCACCATAACCTAACCCCCCCTCATAGACCTCCTCTCTCCTTCCTTCTCCTCACCTCCTCTCTCCCTCCCCACTATCCTCCTCCCTTCTCTCCCACACGCTCCCCCTCTTCCTCCCTTTTTCCCATTTACTGCCCTATTTAAGCCCTGCAATTTCGTTTACACTTTTCCACGTCGTTATTGTTCCTCTTTCATCTTCTCTAGCTGTCCTATTTACTCTCGCGACCGATTATCTCTTTCTCCCCATTTCTCTCTTCTTCCACCCCATTCTGATCACTTTCCCCCAAACAACACTCCCCCTATTATTACCTCCCATATATCCTTTATCATTCCCTCTCACGCGCATATCAACACCAAACTTCTCCGTCCTCTGATGTAAACCACTATCCCTTTTAAGAGGCTCCCTTCCCGCCCACCTTACTCCATTTTCCTCCCTTCCTTCCTCACCCTGCAGATACGTCTGACCACCCCTTTTTAATTAGATATTTCTCCTTCTCCTCTTCAGAAGACCTGATGAAGAAGGCTGTTTGAGAGTAGAGGAAAATAGAAGAGAGATAGAGGGAGAGGAGAGAGAGAGAGAGAAGGAGGGAGGATGGAGAGTTGGTGGAAGAGAGGGATTGTAACGAGAGAAGCGAAAGGATACAGAAAGAAAGAGAGGCTGAAGTGGAAAGACAGGCGTCTAATTAGAGGAATCATCACTCCCGTGGACTCCGCGTGCGTCTTTCTTATCCTCCGCCCGTTTTCTACCCTCTCCCTCCCTCTCTTCCTTCCAATCTTTCTTTCACTCCCCTTTCTTCTTTCTCTCCAGTCATTACTCTCCGTCTTCCTCCCCACGGGACCATCCCTTCTCCCCCTCTATATCCCTCTAATCCTGCCGTTCCCCTCGCATTAATCCATGTTTCGCTCTCCCTCTCCCCCCTCTTTCAAATCCTCCTCACCTCCCGTCACATCCCAGCCCGGCGCTCGTTATGTCTCCGACACTTTCAAAGTTCCTGCCGCAGACAAGCCCCTCGCCTTCCCCCCCTTTTCCCCCTCCCCCCCTTCTCCCCCTTTGACCCTCCCCTCAACTCCTTCCATCTCCCCTTCCCTCTCCTTACCTTTGTCATTTTCCATTTAGTGGCCGTACGTTGACCCTCTCGCAAGACAACTCTGCCTCTGACCCTTTTCCTAGGCCCCGGATGTCCTTTGGGCATTTGAAAGAGCTGCTCCAGGAGAGAGAGAGAGAGAGAGGGAGATAGAGAGAGAGAGGGAGAGAGAGAGGAGAGGAAAAGGGGTTTACTGGCTGTGCAGTGATCCCCGCTTCCTATTAATATTTCATGAAGCTTTACTGGGAGTTGGAAGAAGAAATATAACCGCCGCACAATCAACTGTCTGTCCCGCCGATATCTGGCCGTAAATGTTTGATGTTAACCCCGTACCGTCTGCAGTGTTAGCAAACACTTTTCAAAATGAAGTAAAGTTACAGTCGTGTTTAATTTTGCAAAAGGTTTATTAAATCCTCAGATGAAACAAAAATGTATGTAACGGTAAGGTAATGGTATAAAAATCTGGATGGCAGAGAGGCAGCTTCGTGGCTGGATGATGTCAACCTCCTAAATGAGAAGGGCCTTTCGGGAAAAAAATTGCGTAGGTCGCGCTAAAAAAAATCTGTTGTGATTTTTTTCATTGTTTCACATTGCTATAGTTGCGTTCCCCTGTGTTAGGAGATAGTTTATTTCACTAATTATAATGTTTTTTCATTAAAAATTTATTCAATCACGATTTTGTTTTTGTTGAATAATTATTTAGAAATAAGTTGCAACTTCATTATTTGTAAATTGATCTTAACAAAGAAAACGTTAATATATAACAAAACTAAACACAACTGTTGTACTTAATTTTATATGGGTCCTTTCCACATTTTTTGCCATTTCTTGAAGAAATGTAAAGCCAAAGTTTTGAAGATATAAAAAAATGTTTGTCTCGAAAACATCGAAAGCCTCATAAAATCGACTTGGGTTTGATTGCAGAAACGTTTATTTCCTTCGTTTCATTAATTTGGGAGCGAGGGTTGGATGTTTTTATTGTAAATTTTAAAAGATACTTAAACTCGGAATAGGAACCCGGAATATAAACCCCGGTCTGCAAAAAGAGTAAGTATATTTACTCTCTGGCAAATACTATTTAAATTTTCTCCGAATCAGCCCTAAACTATGTTTTAATATAAAACCCTTAATTTTTAAGTTTTCCGGCAACTCCACATTGATTCGCGTAATTTTCTTTGCAATTAATTTTTGTTTATTCAAGAGATTATCTTCGTTTACATTTTCATTCAAATTTTTTACTTCATTTAGATTAAGCTATGTAAAATTAACTCATAATTCCGATTTTTTAAAAACCAAGAAACATTGTTTAAATCTATTTGGATTACTACGTTATTAGAATAGGTTAATGCTTCAAAGAATATTTATCTGATAAAAAACATAGCGGTATTCAAATCGTGGAAAAATTCTAACAATGTGGTCGTCTTTCAAGGAAACAAAAATTATTATCTCAAACTGTTAGGTACGAGGTATTCCCAATTTTTTGTCTCTTTAAAAAACTAAAATTGCTAATCAATAAGTTGAGTATGTATTTTCTTATTATTAAAACAGCGAGAAAGTACGTCATATTTATGATCTTTCAATTTTAATGTATCCTGTTTCAATTATTTCACGTTGAAATGCTCATCACATACCAGCGATAAAAATCTACATTTGACTATTTTATAAAAATTCTTAAATGGTATACATACTGATAAATTTTGAATTATTGTAGATCCGAGAAAGAACGTTACCTGTGTAGCAGTAAACATACGGTTACTACGATATTCCTTTGATTTAACTTCAAGAAAATATATTTCCTTTGCATCGATTATTCTAAAGTAATTAATTTGATGATGACACTAATATCACCGCCTTGTCTCGTGACATTTTATGAGTATAATAGTATTATCTTTGATTTTTCATGATAAACTAGCAAATGTCGTTTCCTACACGGTATATGAACATGCATGTCATCCTGCGACAAAAACGTACGAGATACTGGAAGAGGAAATATATTTTCTGGTAAATTCAATTATGGCGTTCAAAGATTAATCCCCGTCCCACAGAATTTTGAATTGTTGATTTTTAATTAACGAGTGTATACGCAAAAATGCGAGTTTTGATAGCATGTTAAAAATCGTGAATAAATAAATGAAAGCGGGGAAAAAAGCGCGTGACGGGTGAAAAAGGCGCCCTCTGCAAACGTAATTTCGAGGGATACGTACGTTGAAAATTAGAGGACGCAAGATACATTTTTTGTTTAATGGACTCGTCCATGGAGCGAAATTCACTCTCTGTCTCTCATTGCCGCGTGTTTCGCAATAAAAACGCCACAAAATGATTCATTCGCTCGCCTACGTGACTTCGCCGCTTAGATATTTTTTATGGAAACATCGTCGCCGCGAGTTTTAGGAACTTCTAAACCTTTTCCAGTGGAAACCGCTTAAATAAGCACGCGTGCGTTGCCTCGCTTATGTTTATGCGCGACGCACATTCATCTATCACTCGACTGTAGCTGCTTGAGTATGCACTCGGGTAGCGACATAAAAGAACAGGAAAGGACGCCAAACGGCAAAATGGAGTGGAGGGGGAGACTAAGAGGATGGAGGGAGGAGAGGAGAGGAGAAGATTCACTTGAGAGCGCAACGTTAGTCCTAACCGTACGTATAACGCCCTCCCGTCCGTCCGGCGGCATCACTTTCGGGTCCACTCTGCTCCTCTCATAAATGATATCCCTTTGCCCCAAACATTAATGGCGAGCTCTCTTCCCACCCCCCGCCTTATTAATGGACCCGTCCCGCTTCCCCTACCCGCTCCTCCGACCACCTTCCTTCCCTCACACATCACTTATTCACGCAAGCCTCTCCACGCGCATTTTGTGATTCGATTTCTCACGGCCAGAGAGCGCGCGTTTCTCCCTCCCACTATTAACTCTCTCGACCCGCACGCCACCCCTGACCTTCCCTCCCTCCTTTCCCTCCCCCCTTCCTCCCTCCCCTCCACCTCTCTCCTATTCTCCTCGATACCTCATTCCCTTTCCCTGGAAACTTCGAGTGCACCTCTTCTCCATCCTGCGGGGACTCATTTATGCCTGCGCTGTGCGATAGTCTCTTTTTTCACGCCTTGTGCAAGTGTCTGCACGCCACCGCTTTGCTAAGTGCCCTCGCCCACTCCCTCTATCTATCTATTTATACGTATTTCTCTCCTCAAGAGCGTTCGTCGCGAGTATTCGATTGTCTGAGTTGCTTCCTCGGGAATTTATTTCTCGCGGGAGAGAGTTCGCCGCCACTCCTCTCGCTTTTGCATACGATTGAGTGTCCTTATTAAAAACAAATGAGAAACGCCAAAGGAAAAGCCGCCCTCTTCCGAGAAGAAAACCTTTTGCCTCTTTTCCACTTCCTCTTTTCTCCTGTTACCCTTTCTTCTCGGAGCTGCTGCATTTTGTGACTGCCCGATTAATAAATGATAAACCGACTCTCGCTGATCTGCTCTGAGATTCCTCCATCTTTCCTTTTTCGTATTCCGCATTTAAGTCATAGATTTTTAAAAGTAAAAAACACAAAAAATTATGACACACATCATTCTTCGCCTTCTTCCTTTCGTTTTTAACCTCTATACATAATAGCCGATTCCTGTCACACTTACTGCCATGGTAACTGCAATTGTTGAAGTCTATTGTTGGCTCGATCCTAATGCGTAAGAAATGAAGATTTTCGGATGATATTTAAATTACTGCGCTTTATAATTTTCTCCAAATGTCTGCGCAAGTTTCGCGTCAAAATCGTACTTTTGAGTTATTTTAAAATGTTAAAGAAATAATGACCGCACGTCAAAAAAGTCGACTTATACGTGTTATCTTATGGGAAAAAGAAACTATTCCCTAGAGTCGATAGGAAATACCTATAAAAATTAACAAATTTTCGAGAAATCTACAATGCCAATAGCATATTTGTATCAGTGTTGCCAATATATGGGCTTGACAATTTTAAACGCTAAAAATGTATAATCACAGATATTCTATTATACGTATAAAACTTTCTGAACAACAATAGCCATAAATAACGCGTTATTTACCTGTATCATTTAATTAATACTGTTCATAATTATGGAAAAATAATGTAACTCAAGATGAAAGGAAAAGAAGAATTAACAGAGGGGCACAAACTCGCTGGAGATCTCGCCAAATGGAAATATTGCTGAAGCTAGGAGAAGAGAAACGGAACAGGATATATACGGAAGAGATTGAACGATCAGAAGAAACGAAAAGCGAGGCGTAGAGTTAACAGAAGCGAAAGTAAATCGATTGACAAGCAACAGATTTATAGATGCAAGAAAATTAGCACATGAAAGAGTCTTTATAATCCGAATAGCGATTATTGTGGAATAGGTTATTTATATTTATATAACCAATTCATATAGAATTATTTAGTATATTTAAATCTTCATTAACATATTATATCTTTTTTGAAACAACGTTTATATGTATAGATGACTATTATTACTTCCTAGAACATTCGGTTATTTGTATTTTTTATTCATTTTTTACGTTTTAGTGCACTTAAAATTTGGTGTCATTAATTAATCTATAGTTTAATTTAACGCGATACTTAATTCACGCACACCCGTCATATATGTGATGGGCAATTACGCTAGTTTCACTATAGCCCGTTGTTTGTTGGTTTCAATTGAATGTTTTTGTTTTTTCTTAGAGCTTGATCTGACGCTGTAAATCTGGTTAAATAATAAGAGTAACATTCAATTTCCACGCAACAATCCACACGGTCAACAATATAGCGAATCGTAAATACATATTGAAACCAATAAAAGAATGAGATATTATTATAATTTTATTTCGCATATCTCCAAACGTTGGTATCCATAGAAATTAAGGTAATTATCGATACGTTTTCCAATTATATTATTCGACTTTAATTCCTTTAATTTAACAAAAAGATATGTTTATTGACAAAATAATAGACTCTTATAACACGATGAAGGACCGATAGGCAGTTTCGTCATTGCATTTTATATTAATGTCACCGTTAATTGATTCGCGAGAGTTTTTTTTTTCAGGTTAAAATAAAATCGAAGAATTTCTTCGTTTTACCTCGAGACACGTAAATTACACTAATACAAACAGTACGTAATTTAACTAAAATAAACGACAATAATTTATAGTTAATTGTAGTTGTAATAATACTCAATTAAACATAATTATATTTACTTTAATTTTTTCGTTGTATAACGTTCATTTCCTTTTACTTAATTTTTGTTTGCTTAAATAAAGTAAAATTGGCCTGTGGAAAAACTCAAAAGTGGTAATTTTGATTAGTTCCCTCCCAGCGCACGCGTTATCTTCAATTTTGCATATATGACAGGCTCTAAGGAGATTTTCTAAGACAGTCAAATGATTTAGAAGTTCTCACGAAATAGGTATATTGCTGAAACAAATACATCAAATTTTTATTTAAGGATGCAAAGTTGGCGCATATAAAAGAGACTATATAAAAGAAAATACAACGAAATACATACCGAAATTCGACTTTCTCAGCGGTTAGTTCTATTAGCAGTAAACTATGTATTTGTGACAACATTGCTTCACCTACAATACTGAATGTGGATTTGTCTATTAGTTAGTTAAATCGAAGACACATTAACTGGATTTAAATATTCAATTATCCTGCATAGTATAATTTAAATATTTCACGTTTTCGCTGTTTATAATTTACGTTTACAGAAACACGACGAATTATGACGAAACTTAAATGTGATTCGTGGAATTTGAACCAATGGATGAAAATCGTGCAATTAGGCGACGAACTGTATTATATTATAGATGCCAGTAAACATTTCAACTGGGGGGCCTCATGCGCATTCCAGTCAGGAAGCGCGGGCCGCAAAAATATTTCCATATTCACCAAGAGTACAAGTTGATAATTTATCAATTGAAGCATATATTTATAATAGAGTTTAATAGATAACTAATATATTCATAAGTTATATTTTGTATACTGCAACGAAGGAAAGTAACTTTTCAAAAAAAGTATTTTGATTTGTCCGTTGATAAACACCGTAAATTTGATATGAATTGTACCCGAGTAAATATCAGACGAGTATCATAAAAGAAAAATTATTATACCTTTCATAAAGTTTTTATCCTTAGTACAAATTTCGATTTCACAAAAGCCTCGCGGGATATAAAAGGTGCTCTCGCGGGCCGCGGTTTGCCCACACTTGGTAATATACCCGTCAAAAATTACGGAAGTAAAGATGCGATCGTTCAATCTATTTAAGGGGATCAAATTGCCACCAGAAACATAAATTGTATTGAAAGTCATTTCCCCCTCCTTCATTCCCACTCTCTTCCCCTCTCTCCTTTCCCTCTCCCTTCCTCTACCTCCCTCTCCTTCTCTCTATCACCCTCCCTACCTCCCCCTCCCTCCCTCCCTCTCTCGCATTAAAAGCAACCAAAGCACGTTTACATCCATAAGGATTGAAATAACAGTATGATATCGATTCTAACAATATAATTGGTAGGCAAGGCAACATCCCCTTAAAATGGCTACATTTCATCAAACTGTGTGAATTAAACGTTTAAATTGCTCGATTTCGAACTGTAGGCGGAAAAAAAAGAACAGAATAAGAAATTTTGGAATGATTTATTCAAAATGGTTCACATCCGAAGTTCGTAGGACAATTCTTTATAATTTTAATCTAAAAAACTGATGTGGCCAACACATGACTTTCTCCATATTTTGGGTATAGATATTTAAATTATTATGAATATCATTATAAGGCAAAATTATTATTTCCTATGGTAAAAGAATACAGTCGTCCTTATTGCCGTAAATTAGGTATATTCTGAATATGTTTATGGAATTCACCGCTACATGGTGGTGACGCTTTATACTGGAAATTAACAAAATGCAAAATATCTCCGAAATGGATGGTTCTACGAAAATTTGTTTCAAACAAAACTTGGAAGAAATATTATCCTCCACAACTTTGGTCCTCACGAAGATGACCAATAACGACGTCTTTAGGGAGATAGTTGAAGGAAACCGAAAAAACCGATTATTTATAAATAATTCCTAAACAATAACTGCTATGGAAAATCGTTTAAAAAGAAAGTTGTAGGAAATTACATTCTCTATAAGGTTTTTATGGAATTATATATAAAATAATGATGTTTTAACGGAGAAATACCGAAAAAACCGATTCGAGTTTCGAATAAACCTCGACTTTCGGTTAACCGTTATTGTACAAAAACTAATCAGTTCGTTGTGCTCATGCTAAAGTGTTATATATGAAGTTTGATAACGATATGGAAGTACTTTTTGAGTTAGAGCGCCCACAATCAGATGCACACACACACACACACACAGACATCATTCCGAAAATAGGCTAAACGTGTTTCTGGGACCTCAAAACGTGTATTTCCGTTGAAATCTCGAAGTCGATTTTTTTCGTAATCGCAATATTTTCCATTACTACGCATGGAGAAAGTAAAAAGAATGAAAGCCTGCGCGTCGAAAAGTTCATTACTTTCTCCAGACGTAGTAATGGGAAAGTATTGTGTTCATGAAAAAAATCGACTTCGAAATTTCAACGGAAATACACGTTTTGAGGTCCCTAGAACACGTTTAGACTATTTTCGGAATGATATCTGTCTGTGTGGATATATGTGATTGTGGGCGCTCTAACCTAAAAAGCACTTGCCATATCGTTTCCAAACTTCACATACAACAGTTTAACATGAGCACAAAGAACTGATTAGTTTTTGGACAATAACGGGTAACCGAAAGTCGAGGTTTATTCGAAACCTGATTCGGTTTTTGCGATATTTCTTCGTTAAAACATCACTATTGTATACTCAATTCTATATAAAAGTTATAGATAATGTAATTTCCTACAACTTTCTTTTTAAACGATTTTCCATAGCAGTTATTGTTTAGGAATTATTTATAAATAATCGGTTTTTTCGGTTTCCGTCAAATATCGCCTTGAAAACGTCGTTATTCGTAATCTTCGTAATGACCAAAGTTGTAGAGAATAATATTTCTTCCAAGTTTTGTTTGAAACAAATTTTCGTAGAACCATCCACTTCGGAGATATTCAGCTTTTTTCGTAATTTTCAGTATACAGCGCGAAAACCACGTAGCGGTGAATTCATGTAAACATATTCAAAATATAATTTACGGCAATAAGAATGACTGTATTCTTTTACGATACAAAATAATAATTTTGCCTCATAATGCTATTCATAATAATTTAAATATCTATTCTCCAAATATGAAGAAAGTCGTGTTGGACATCACATTTTTACTTTCTCCATACGTAGTAATGGGTAAGTATTGCGTTCACGAAAAAAATTGACTTCGATATTTCAACGGAAATACACGTTTTGAGGTTCCTAGAACACGTTTAGACTATTTTCGGAATGATGTCTGTCTGTGTGTGTGTGTGCGTGCGCGCGCGCGCGCGTGTGTATGCATCTGATTGTAGGCGCTGTAACTCAAAAAGTACTTCCATATCGTTACCAAACTTCATATATAACACTTTAGCATGAGCACAACGAACTGATTAGTTTTAGGACAATAACGGTTAACCGAAAGTCCAGGTTTATTCGAAACTCGATTCGGTTTTTGCGATATTTCTGCGTTAAAACTTCATTATTGTATATACAATTCTGTACAAAGGTTATAGAGAATGTAATATCCTACAACTTTCATTTGAAACAATTTTCTATAGCAGTTATTGTTAAGTAATTATTTATAAAGAATCGGTTTTTCTGTTTCCGTCAAATATCTCCTTAAAAAAATCGGTATTGGTTATCTTCGTTAAGACCAAAGTTGTAGAGAATAATATTTCTTTCAAGTATTGTTTGAAACAAATTGTCGAAATAATAATTTTGCCTTATAATGCTATTCATAATAATTTAAATATCTATACCCCAAATATGGAAAAAGTCATGTGTTGGCCACATCAGATTTTTTGCTTGAAATTTCGTGTTAACTTAATGGAAATGGAAATTATCCCCTGGAGTCAAACCCGGGTCTTTGATCTAGAGTTAGATACATTAAAACGTTTTGTTATTATATCATAATGCTGTCCTGAAAATTTCATCAAATTTGGTTCAGTTGTTTGCTAGATATTAAGCTTAAAAAAGCATTACATGACGAAGTGACACTCTCTTTTATATAGTGTAGATCAGTGGTCTTCAACCTTTTTTGAGTCACCGCCCACTTTTACCATATGTTGTACTTTGAAATAAGTTCACCGCCCACCCAGTGGTGTATTGAGGGTTTCTGGTGCCCGGGGCAAAGAATAATTTTGCGCCACAAGTAGCAAAGCGATTTACGGAGGGGGGGGGGGTGCAAATCGCACCTCGACCCGACGGGTGCTAATTTGATATTTTTGCGCCCTCCTGAACCCGGCGCCCGGGCAACTGCACCCCCCTGCCCCCCTACACTACGCCACTAAGCCCACCTACCACCTAACAACAAAGTTTTAAATAAAATAAATGTTTAAAAAGACAAAATTTAATTATGTTTATTAATCCCAAAACAATGTTAAAATAAGCATTAGGCATACATTTCAATGCGTACTTTGTGTTTGGTGCCTACAAACCAGGGAATCAATGTCTGGCTTAAAGTCTGTAAGGGTCATTCGAAGATCTCCTCTTTGTTATTTGTAAGCGGTTTCTTTTTTTGGACAGGAGAATGTCGACTGCACTGAATCCCTTCTCGACTACATATGAAGTTGGGAAAGCTAACAAGAGCAACGATATTTTCTTCCACAAGCGTGGATACAGAGAGGGCATTTTCTTGTTCTGCCAAAGTTATACATATATACCTTGGTTTAAATTGGCTTTACACTGATCATCATTAATTAATTCTATTATCTCCTCTTGGTATTCAATATCCACATCACACACACGTGATGAATGGAGTCACCATCCAGGCATCCACTTTCAAGTCTATTACATCGCGAAAACGAGTCATCATATCAATTCTAATGACAGAAAGGTGATCTGCAAACTTGTCTATGTCTTCGGCTGTTAGATCATCTTTGATGCTGTGTAGTTCCGGAAACTGGTAAAATTCTTTTTGCAGGATGTTTTTTCTGAATAAATCCAATTTGTCAATGAATACCGAAATAACATTTTTGCAATCAATGAGTGTCCGTGGGAAGAGAGAGTATACTTATCTCTTAATATCGCTTCTCTTTCATTTCGCTGCGTTCCCCATATAATGTATCAAATATCTGAGTGAAGGTATCCCGTTGGGGATTTTAAACCACTGGCCGCTTTTCAGCATTTCTTTCCTAAATGGCACATACTAGTTAGGATTACCATACTCTGATAATAAAACCCGGACAAATTTAATTTTAAACCTAAAATGTAGTATAATTTTCTTAAAAAACAAGGTACCTAATTGCTTAAGTCTATAGTGTTAAGATTTTGATGGGCATATCCAGAAAAAATGGGTTTTATTTGCTAAAATCTCGGTAAATTTTAAGAAAATCCGGACGTATGGTAACCCTAATACTAGTGGGATTGTTCTTAGATGAGATTACCGAATACGGTCTCAGTGGTAATAACAGTGTTAAAAATTTATGATTTTATATATTTGATAAAATTAAACTTAAACGCTTCGCTACTTCTGCGAGAGACTCCGACCACCATCATGGGCCTTTCGATTTTACCGCAGCATGGATACATTGTCGCTAATATAGTATGATATGATACTATAGTTAACGACAAACGAGCTGTAATAGTTTTACATAAAATAGTTGTGCAGAATATGTGTGCGTATCATTAGGCTTTTTTATAGAATTTTATTTTTCAGTGTAAAAATTATAATAGCATTTGGTGAGTCCTTTAACGCCCACCAAAAATCCAAAAACGCCCACTGGTGGGCGCTATCGCCCACCTTGAAGACCACTGGTGTAGATGAATATTATATTTATTGTTTATGTTTTTAATATACATAAAAGGTGGCTACATTATTTTATAAATTTTATGACTCTCTGAAATTAAACCTTAAAATCATTATTACATTTTAATTTTTTCATTAAAATGGCTTCAATTTTGTATTTAAACGCAATGTTTTACTGACATTCGTGACAAAATTTTAATACGAGTGTTGCATACAAAAGTCGTGTACTGCTCGTACACACACTGATTTGAGTGTTTTACGGATCCGAAATAGATTTGGAAAAATCCTATTCTACGCTGCAGCGTAAATTTTGCAGAAATCCTAAGCCATCGCTTAGGAGGAGTGTTTCCATAGCAACAATAAGCCAATTTGATCTAATGCTATCGAGGGCATTGCAGCATGACTTTGTCATTTTTATGCGTGTTAGCTTCCAGTATAAGCGCCTATTATCGTCTGTCCGTCCGTCCGTCCGCATGTTCGTTCTCGGCTTCTACAGAACGGATTTTCATGAAATTTGATATTAAGGACTTACAATAAAATATAATTAGAAACTCGCAAAAATGAATCACGTACTCCAATCAAGGGTACCACTTTACTGGTGATAAAAAAATCAACTTTCCGTCACATCTCCTAAAGTATCTGTCATATCAAAATATCTTTCAAATAAAAGTTGTAGAATTAGTAGAGTATTTCCTTTCCTATATATTTTTATCGTACGAGTAGCCGTTATCAAGAAAATCAAACAAAAATGTTTTAATTCCAGTTGAACAAATTTTCTTGCATGTTTACTTCTTCATTGTTGCTAACACAAACAAACGTTTAATTTCCTTACGTGTGCATGTAATATTATTAAATAGGAAGAAAATGGATTATTTATGATGAAGAAAACCTTTAAAATGCCATTTCTCTTATGTACAGGTAGATATATAATTTCTTTCTAATACTCCATTGCACGAAATTGTGATACGTTGTACACTTTCCTAACTTGTTATCTTAATAGCACGCCTTCTAAAAAGTCGTTAAATGCTAATACAGAGTTAGTTGAAAATATATAAATAGCATATAAATCTTGAAAATTAGATAAAACTACGCTTATGCTTTAAAAATGTAAGTAGGTAATCACTTTCCCTAATTTTAACGCTTGGTTATTTTTTAATCCAACGGACCCTTAATCTTAGAATTACAACAAATTTTACATATAAAGACGTGACATACCTTACGTGAGATGAAAATAGCTGATTAAATAGGGGGAAAGTTTCCCAAAACTCCTCGAATAGAGCAATGTACACGCAGAGCACGAAATGGAGGCGGAGTGTGTTTCCTTGTATTAAGACCCCCGGAGGAGTGACGCAAGAAGGGAAGGACGCATGGAAGAGAGGTTGGAGGGGGAAGGAGGGAGGGTGATGGGAGAAGGAGGGAAGCCGATGTCCAGACCACTCGCTGTTTGCTAACGGGAATGGACGCCTAAAGCAGATTGTGTTGGAGTTTGCGGAATCAAGTACGCGAAGTTGTTGTAGAGGAGAGATAGAGAGAGAGAGGTAGAGGAGTGAATAGGCGGGAGATTGGAGAGGGGAGGGGGAAAGGGAGATTGGAGAGGGGAGGGGGAAAGGGAGATTGGAGAAGGAAAGAGAATTGTGGAAGAAAAGAAGGGAAAGGAGGGGATGGGTAGGGGGAATGAAGGGGAGAAAGTTGATGGGGAAGGGGGAGAGAGGAAGGAAGGAAGGGGGGAGGGGGGGAAGGAGAGTGTGTGGACGATTATTGTGGCCTAGAGTCGTAATAAGGTGTAATGCTCGTAAACCCCATTATGGGGAGAGATGGTAAGATTTTCCGGGAAGGATACGTGCGAGACAAGTTATCCTAGTAAAACAGAATCGCAAAGAGAAGGAGAGAGATGTGCGTGTGTGCGCTTAAGAAAGGTGTGCGCATGTGCGAAAGAGTGAAGTATTATGATATTATTCTTGAAAATTCACCTTATGATACATTTGTATAAAAATGAATTTTTTCACTATGAATTTACATTTAAACAAATTTTTAATTAATTACCAATACCGCGAAATTTAATTAATTCATTTGCTTCTCATGTTTTCTGATTTCATTACGTTTCGGATTACATTAGAAGTTCATAATCTTTTATATGGCCAGGTTATTATGTCCCGCGGAAGAGAAAGCGAACGGGGGAAAGATTTGTTGCAGCAACGAAAACAAACATGACATAGAAAGCAAGCTCATAATATTTTGCGTATTGATTTATGTATGTTGTCATTTAGGATAATTTAAGAACGATTGCAACATTTTTTAAAGCCTACTTACCCTCTGGCAAGATAGACGTGTGACTTAAATCAACTTTCAATATAATACAAATGTAATGCTAACGATATAATTAGTACTTTTTGTAGGATTTATTAAATCTTGACAAAAATACCTCTTATTTAATGGCTTCCCTTCAGTTAGGGCTGAGCATTGTTGGCAAAGCTATATCTAACGTGAGTTATATGATACAAAATAAAATTAACCAGTGTTTATGTGGTGCTGTTGTAAATTCACAAAATCCGTTGAAATTCAACGGGCACTTACGCTAGTAAAGTAATACATAGTTAATTTGTCGATATCACTGGAACTCTTTTTATCAAAATGGGCTAATGTTGTGCTTACGTCGCCCTTCTTTGCAAGAAACGTTCGTCGTCTTCAAAATAAATAGAGAGCTTTGCATAATTTCACCAATTAGGATCAGTGGTGCAAGTCGGAAGCTTTGCATTAATTATTCGCTGTTATTTCGAAACGTTCATTTTCTGCTTCCAGTTAAATGTCAGCCCTGATGAGCTGATTTTAACAGAATTCTATTTTGAATAAAACCCTAAATATTAATTTTAACTGAATTGCACCGCGAGAAGCAAATCATCTGAATGCATGCGCACATTAAGGCAGACGGTTCACACAAGTGAGCGAGGTTCATTTTATTTTGGCTTCGCAGTGGAATTGCGATCAGTCCGATACTGTTCCGGACAAGTCCTCCTTCTTATCTTAAGGCAGCGTTTTAAACAAATGGGTCCTGGAGGGGAGGGAGGTTGGAGGCGGGGGAGGAGAGGTGACAATATCTGAGCAGGACTCAAGTTAAAAACTAGTCTCTTTTCATTGTTAATTGACTGAAGCTTTCGCGGGTGCTTGTTATATACGTTTTTCGGGTTATCCCGGGAACCTGGGACACACCATGTTCCGGAAAACAACGAATACGAACAGGTTCCTACACGCAAACTCCCACCATCATCCGAGGCAAATTAACGCCGTGATGGAAACAATGATCCATCGTTCCATAACATTAAGCGACTCCAACCACCTTTAACCAGAATTGAAAGAAGTAAAAAGGATTTTACAAGTCAACCAATACCAAGAACCCCATATAAATCGAGCGATCACGAGGAAACTAAAGGCAAAACGAGAAGATGGGAGAGAAAGAGCGAAAGAAAAAAGGGCATATCTCTCCTACGTCAAATTGGGACACGTATTAAATAAATATAACATTACGACAATTTTTCAGCCCGTCAACCAAATTAATAAGACATTAAAAACCAATAAACATAGGACGCCACTATAGGTAGAGCGGATGTATAGGATACCATGAAGGGCTTGCGATCAAGTTTATATAGGAGAAACAGTGAGAACGATCAAGACACGAGTACATAGTTTACGAAATATATCGCAAAGACAGGAGGGAAAGAGTCGGAGGTGGAGTTTATATCGCCGTCAGAAAGAGTATATCAAGCCAATTAGAGGAGATTAACGTCGGCGAACACTGCGAAACGATATGGTGCTCCCTTCGTACGAGAAATGGTAAAAAGTTATATTTTTGCTCATTTTACCGCCCACATGACTCAGAAGTCGAGAATATTGGAGAACTCAGTCGTACATTGCAAGTGTTAGCTAGGAGAAAGAACGATCCAATAATTATTCCTGGAGGAGATTTTAATCTTCCATCGATAGATTGGAAATCCGTAACCTATGTTAGTGGCGGAAGAAATAGAGAAACCTTTCGTGAATTAATTGAAGCGTTTACTCTAAACTCGTTAGAACAAATCTTCAACGAGCCGACGCGATATGACAACAACGGAAACGGAAACATATTAGATCTGCTAGCCACTACCCACCCACTATCGACTAGAAACCTACATATCGACGATGGGTTAGGTGATCATAAAATAGTAATTACCGACTTCAAATATACCCCTGCGACAATAGATAAGCCAACGCGATTAGTCTATATATTCAGTAAAGCGCATCCCCCAGGTTTTAAAACTTAATAACAAATAAAATAACGACATTTATCAATTTTGCGAATAATAACAGCGTAGATGATTCTTGGACGGAAATTTTGCGCGTCATTCGCGAAGGGCTAAAAACCTTTGTTCCAACCAATCCCGTTCGTGATCCCAAGGATCCGCGGTGGATGAAGCCGAACATCCGCGCCTTGCTCAAGAAACAAAGACGGCATCACACGCATATAAAGCACCTCAAATAAGTTGGTAGGGATCACGCGAACGAGTATTTAATACACAGAAACACTCGAAAGTCTGCAAGAGATGAAGCGCGTAAGGAATTTGCCGCCTACCGATCCACGATACTCACAGATTCACTCAAAAAAGACTCGAAAGAATTTTGGTCGTACGTGCGAGAAGTTCGAGGAGGTCAGTCCAAAGTACTTCTTCTACGTACAGACAACGGTGAAAGTTTGCGCAACTCTTTTATTAAGGCCAGTATGTTACATCGGTACTTTGAAAATTGCTTCACAATCGACAGCGGTCATTTCATTGATTTACCTAATCGTGCAGATTCGAATATGAGCGACATAGAAATATCCGAAAGCGGAAACGTTGAATTGTTAAATTAGTGCCATAAAATAAAATCGCCAGTGCCGGGAGCCATACCTGCGTTCATTATAAACTCGCTAGCGAACGAATTAGCTCCGTACCTTAGGATCGTATTCAGAAAATCTTTAGATGAGGGAGTATTTCCTTTGATTTGGAAAACAGCCCACGTTACACCAATACATAAAACGGGAAGTAAATTAAAAGTGGGGAACTACCGCCCTTTATCGTTGACGTCAATCTTCTGTAAGGTTTTTGAGCACATTATCGGTAGCTCAATGATGCGATTTCTCGAAAGCAAAGAAGCGCTTAATAGAAACCAGCATGGTTTCCGGAGAAGCAGGTCATGCGAGACTCAGTTAGCTCTACTCACACAAGATATTGTGAAAGCAGCGGATAAAGGAATAGGAGTAGATGCAGTATTTTTAGACTTTAGGAAAGCCTTCGACACCGTTTGCCACGCGAAAATGGTGCAAAAATTAAGGGCTTATTCAATTGACGAGAAAATTGTAAATTGGATCCCCTCGTTCCTTTCGGATAGAACCCAGGAAGTAGTTTTCGATGGAGTTGCATCAGGCGCCGTCAAAGTGACTTCCGGCGTGCCTCAGGGAAGTGTAATAGGACCGCTCTTATTCTTGATATAGCTAGCAATAAAACACAAGCGCTGCATTTTTCTCCCTCGAGAAACCGAAGATGTAGTTAAGGCGCCATTTTCTCTCTTTCCTAGATAAACCTTATATTTGTATCCGAGCAGCTTATATTTGTATATTTCTGTTAATGACGAAGATAACTATTTCATTCTATTAGATACTCATCTTTTATATAGCCCAAAATACGCTAGGCTAGTTCTAACGGTGTTCTATGCTGTTCTTATCAATGCTTTTAATGTATGCTTCGCAGGATTCTGGCAATTAACCTTTTGAGTCAGAAATTTTTCATTGAATGCTCCGTTATTAACGCGCTTGTAGCTACTTTGATTCTTTACCTAAATTAAGAAAACAGATTGAGTTGCTCTCATTTTCCCATCTCTTACTCTGTTGACTCTGTGCCTCTTAGTTACAATAAGAAATATTATTAGTCGTCTGGCAACAAGCAGATTCGTGATTACAAGTTGAGTCGAATTATCCGAAATTTATCTCTTCTCTTGATGATTCTCAATTGCCTAAATTGATGTACCATAAGCTGAAACCATTCCTCTTTAGCTTTAAATTTTACTACCAACTAAATTATTAATCATCCAGTTTTGCTCATTGCATATATTATTCCTATTTATATTTGTTATCAGTTGAAATAGTATTGGCATCCCACTCATGCTGCAGAGCACTTAAGCAGGGCTCCGCTCCGAACGAAAATTCATAACTTTTTCATTTTTATTGGATTTGTATGAAATTTTTTGAGGATTTTTTAGGACATAACATTTATAAACAATACTTTTTACGTTATCTTACGTGAAGCACACTCTTTACAGAAGAGAAGAGAAATACGAAATACGTAGTTTATATCATCCCGATCGCCAACCAGTTAGCGCGCACCCGTATTTTCATATATCTTTCAGTATTGCAAAAACTATAAATGGCATTGATATGCAGTCTTTTCCGAAACAATATTTCCGCTTTTATAAACATTTCATTCGCTGGCTGTATCTACCTAAACCAAATAGGAAAAAAGTTTCCCGCAGGTTAGCTTTTTCATGTCTTGACTAAAAATGTGAAATAAATTTTTTGTTTATATCTAAAAGGCAATTCATGAAGCATATAAAGTTTTATTTGTACAGTAGTCATTCAAACTCATTATAGAAGTTACATGGTGAAAATTGTCTTATTTCGTTCGGTAGAAACGGAGATAAGATGTTGCATGTGTCAGAATGTACGAGTAATAAAAAAATTGAAAAGGTTAAAAGTTTTTTAAAAGGGCATATGCTTTATCCAAGTTATCATTAAATTTACAATAAAATACAACTTCAATGAATCATCTATACTGACTTTTTTTTACTAGCATTCACTTCAGACTAAGTTCTTTAAGCAGGACGCCCATTATTTCCGATCGGAACGGATCTGCTGGTTCGGACATTTGTCGTCGTGGATAGTTCAGACGAGGAAGAGGTTATTGCTCTCAGTTTGACGGGCGATCAGGGCCGGCCCGAGGCATTTTGGCGCCCCGGGCGGGAAGGTCTTTGTGCGCCCCCCTCCAATATAAGAAAAAATGTATAAGTTATTCTTTATGAGTTTATTTTTAAGCTGGAAACTGAAACTGTAACCGAGCAATATAATATATTAAAGGCAATATTATATTCACATTGTTTTACTGATGATCACAATACGAAATATCCAAATTATCATATAGATAAGTAACTATGATACACACAATGCCAAAAGATATCACATAATTTTCACGATACATTTATTGATTTCAAACGATAAATCCATTAAAATTTAATACAATAAATTTAAAACATTTAGTTTAATATTCATTTTTTGATCAGTTTATGTAAAACAAATTTTTCTTAATGTATCTTCTTTCTAGATTTCAAATCAGCACAAATTATCAACTGTGTCATTTTCGATCGATACAATCGCCAGCGAATTCAAACTTGTCTGCGACATTGACGATCGTAGGTATGTTTTAATTAACTTCGGTTTGCTGAAACTTCTTTTTCCACTTGTCACAGTTAGAGGAATGGTCAGCATAACTCGCAATGCTACGCATACATTTGCTAATATATCTTGCATTTGGTTGGAATTTACGAACTTCAAAATGCTCAAACCAATGTCGGGTACATTTTCGGGCAACAATGTCGTTAATGCCTCAATTTCTTTGCACAACTCTTCACCATTTACATCACATTCATTATTATCACTAAGCTTGATTTCAAGTTGTTTGCACCTTTTTAGGCGCGTTTCGCTTACAGCGTGAGCGCCTCTTATCGTCAGTCTGTCCGTTCGTCCTTCGGTCCGCATGTTCGTTCTCGGCTTCTACAGAACGGATTTTCGTGAAATTTGATATTAAGGGCTTACAATAAAATATAATAGGAAAATCGCGTAAATGAATCACGTAAGCCAATCAGGGGTACCACTTTACTGGTGATAAAAAAATCAACTTTCCGTCACATCTCGTAAAGTATTGCTCATATCAAAATATTTTTCAAATAAAACTTGTAGAACTAATAGATTAGAGTATTTCTTTTCCTATATATTTTTATCGTAGGAGTAGCCGTTATCCATAAAATGGAACAGAAATTCTTAAATCGAGTTGAGCTTAGAAAATTTCTTGCATGGTTACTTCTACATTTTTGCTAACATAAACAATCTCACAAACAAACGTTTAATTTACTTATGCGTGCATGCACTATTTTTAAATAGGAAGAAAATGGATTATTTATGAAGAGGAAAAGAACTTTTAAATGCTATTTCCCTTACGTCCAGATATATAATTTCTTTATAATACTCCATTGCATGAAACGCGCCCATTTGTGATACGTTGTACACTTTCCTGACTTGTTTAGAAATCATCATGATCCCCATTTTTAAAAAATAATATACAGTAATCCCTAAGTATCATGAAACGCTTCCATTTGTTGAAATCTTTCTGTCAGGGACATGATTGCGTTGTTAATAATGCATTGAAAACATTGTTTTGAAAATACTTTTCTTCGCTTCCTCGTACGAATTGACCATTAAAATCATTTACGTTTCTGAATCTGGTATTTCTAAACTCACATTTTACATTAAATCTTTCTGCTAATTTTTTTGCCGATTTTAAGGCTTCTTCATGACCAGTTTTTCTGTATTTCTTTAAAATTCGGTACAGTTCTTCGTAAGCATGGCTGTAGTGCTTGTGTACATGTCGGTGTCATGCATTGATTTGCTTACCAAATTTATTTTAAATAAATGTCGTTCCACATGCAAAGTGTAATCAAAAAACTAAAATCTTTGATTTTTTCTATAAGTGATTCGGCTTCAGATGCAACAATAGATTCAGTACATATGTTTTCGGCCAATTCAATTAATTACACGAGACCCAGAAATTGGCCATTATGTGCTGTAAGTAACCTATTCGAAGACCCACGGAAAGCTAGATTGTTTTGTGGTAAATATATGGTTATATTTATTGACCTCTCTAACACACTTTTCCAATGTTTCCTTTCTTTCTGTATAAATAACTGAAAATATTCATCTATAGTATTACAACTATTAAGACATAAATTCGTTTCAAACCAAATTTTGTAGTTTTTTAAATGTTGAGGGGAGTTTTCGTGTGATTTTAAGCATTCACTAAGATGCTTCCAATTACTCATTCCATTCTTTGCTATACTACTTCTGCTCAAGGGATCAAAAAGCTTACAGCAGAAGCAAAACACAGCGTTTAAACTCTCAGAATACACTAGCCACCTCCGGAAAATTTTTTCGCCATTCCTAATTATCCCATAACACATGGAAATTGAAAAACTACGATTGCATATGTCTTTAGGAAAATTGAAATCGTTTCTCATAGCTGATGGACCAATAATTATAATATGATCAAATTCAAAGCTAGATAAGTTATCAGGCCATAGGCCTATATCATCATATCCCTTTGAAAAATTTGTTTTATGAATGAGTTCTAACTCAAGATTTAAATCAAAATCGGACATATGATTTGGGTTAGTCACAACATTTTCACGGTAAATTTTGTCATTAATGTTAATGTTAAGTTCTTGGGCGTCTTATTCAGTTATCGCTTCTAATTTCTCTGTTACACTTTCTTCATTTTCTCCTAACTCATTACAAGAGAGCTCAGCAACAGCCGGAGAAGACACAGTACTGTTGACATACTTCAACAACTTAGGTTGTTTTTGGATTTCTAATATCTTTTCATGTCTTCTTTTACGATTTTGTGCTCCCGATAATTTTTTAGTAGCCATAGGGCATAATCTGAAAATGGAATTATTGATTTAACAAACGAAATAATTCCTATTGTATTACTACAGAACTAATTATTTATGCAACAAAAAACTTCCGAGTCACTAAAAATAAAAGTGTGGATTTTTTGCAAAGTCTGCATATTAAAATTTGGCTTGGTAGTATTCGATTTAAATCATTGGATGTCGATATAGGTTGATATTTAATTTAATTTTGCAAGCATAAACAAAGGAAATATGCAAAAACTCGGGTCATTTAAGAAAGATTCGTAAAGAGATGTTCAAGCAAATGAGGAAGTGCAGGGACACATCAGGCACGTGAGGAAAGTGAAGTTACACTGGAATATTTATAAACAAATGAGCAGAGGGTGCTTATTCGGTCTTACAATTAGAAGAATTGCTAAGGAGACGGCGTCGACACTATTCTCTCTCCAACTAAATAGGATTCTATTACGAAACAAAATTTCCTTTAAAAACGATATGTGTATGGATGATAAATGAAGATGGTGCCAAAAGAAATTATATACGAATTCACATCATTAAGAAGAAAGTTAAGTAAACTTATTAGGTAATCCACAGGAATTATGTTAATTGCATTTTAGCGTCATTACAAAAAACTATTCTACATGTCATTTGAGATGCAGGCAAGTCAATCCTACTAAAATTAAATAAAATGATTTCATAGAAACCTGCACTTATCCTCGTGCTCGTTGATATGAGAAAGATGATTTCCTCTTCAGGATGTAAAAGAATCACTTTTCTGGCACCAAAGACACTTAACCTAAGTTAGATACACTGTTTCTTCGATGACCGCAAAGAGAATAATGACCACAAAGCTAGACATGGGAAATTAGTGGATGGGGGCCCGGGTTTTCCCAAATCTGTCGCGGAGTGGGGATGTCCTAAAACGGTGGAAACCACAATGAGAAAGGGTTCACATTTATTACCCCAACTGAAAGGCATGGTAGAGTCGGCCAAAGCCTTATTTGAGCTTTTGTTTCTAATCTCTATTCATCCCTAGCCAACTGAACTGGACAAGGCCCTTTTCACACCATTATTTCTCAGTATCAAAACAAAACCCACTAAGCCCTTCCTGGGAGTACTTCCTACAAAAGAGTTTTGCGTGGGAATTTTCGGTAGCCCATGTATTCTTGGTTTTGCAGTCCGAAGCGGAGGAGAGAAATATTTCGGCAGTTTGTCATATTTTAAAGTAAGAATGGCGCCCCCCAAGAATCGGCGCCCCGGGCGTCCGCCCCGCTCGCCCGTATCTCGGGCCGGCCCTGCGTGCGATGAATTAGAAAAACATTTCCCATAGATTGTGGTAGTACGAGATTTTTTCCAAAAGAAACCAGTATGTGCTATATTTGTAATTTATAGTCTGTTTTAATCTAAGTATATTTCACTTCCCTAATCATCCGTGCGGAGCACATTTGCCTTGGAGGGACGCTAGTCAAATCTAAACAAACTAATGTGATTACCCGTAAAAAATGACGCGTATGCTTAAACTAGGTATTACATGAAATAAAAGATTTGCATAAAAATTAATGAAACCACCCCATAGATCCACTAGAAAGTGAAAATAAGCATAAAATTCAACTGATGGATTGTTCCAAAAAGTAACAATTCTTTTGGCAATATAAAAGGTCGATCAGACTATATCGATTGATTTCATATCTCTACTGCACAAAACCAACCTATTTTTGATATACACTTTCCTAAGTTGTATTAATATAGATTATCTTCGTTTCCATAGCGTAAATACAAGTGATATTTTTTAACGTACTTTAGAAAGCCTGCTATTTGGTTTGTGACAAACCAGTTCTGTTATAGTGTTTACGTTTGTCGGTAAAAAATGCCTATACAGACTTACATCACATCGAATGTGTGCTCAGAGGTGACGCAAACCTCACTTCGTGATCATTCGGATATTTCCGCCTTCTCTCGGCCTTCGGAACGCGTCAGTCAAAATATTCTCCGTTAGCAATTCATGCCTGATCCGATCGGATCGGGAGGTGCTGAACCGATCCGATCGGACGTAGTGGGCGTAGCTTCATGTATTTACACGCGTTTTTATTTTTTTCGTCTGAACCCACCCGATCCGGTCCTACCAGCTCGAAACTAGCTTTATCACTTCCGAGTTTCACCATTAACCCTATCCTGAAATATAGGCAGTCCACTTTCTATAAGTGTAAGATGGGTTGCTTGACTTCAGGCAATCATTCATTTATTGCGCTGCCACGCCTGTCTACTCTACATTTTCCGTTTTGCACCAATTCATTCGCGGCAAATAACTTCTTCAACCTTTACTTTCGTAGTCATCAATAACTTTAAAATATTTAACGAGAAACGGAATTTTTTTTATGAATGTCGTTTTAAATCCTACATTGTATTTTCCGACTAAGCAAATCGTAAATGTAAATATATGTTTCACTACAAAAGAAAAAATGACAGGATCGTCCTTAATTTAGGAGCTGAGTACTTTCACTTCGTGTGTGAGTTTTTTAACCTTATTGAGGTTGAGCTATATTGCAATGTTATATTATCGTTGTGAATGTATTATTGCACAAATAATTTGCTCTGTATATGCTGAATGACTAATCAGCCCTTTGGGCTATTATCACCGTTACATTACTAACACAACTTTTTCGGTACAAAAGACTATTCAAAATTAATCCAGTTCCTTGACTCATATGTTGGAATCAGAGCTGCAAACCGAACCGCAGCCATTTTGCCGAACCGCGAACCGAACCGAAACCACTGATTAATTTTTCGATGAACCCAAAACCTAACCGTAATTTTTTGCAAAAGTGGTTCGGTTTCGGTTCGACCTCAATCCACAAAGTACGGACCAACGAAAAGACCAGGAATTTCCATTGAAAAAACCAGCGGGTTTGCTTCAAAGGAGAGTGCCTAACTCTTTCCTCTCTGATACTATTTTTATCCACATAAAAATCACGTTAGGATCAAAAATACCATTTTAAAAATATAAATAAATGAGGACTTGCAGCCCGTTGCAGCTACGCTTGCAAATAATCTAAATAGTCCGGCCCTAGGTTAGATCTTCTTTGTTTCCTATTCATTTGACGTGTTTCCCTATTTCTTTGTCTTTCTTGTACTCTCCGCTCCTCATCTACACGGGCAATCCTATGAGCTTCCGCATCTCTTTCTCTCTCTTTCCTACAATACTCTTCCTTTGATCTCTGGCTCCTCTTCCTTTCTCTGGCAGCTGTAGCTATTTTAATTTCCAAAAGAGTAAAACTCTGCACGTTGAGAATTAAATTTTAGCGTGAAAACTTATGGGCCGAGATATGAGATTCATATGGAATGTAAAACATTCTCCTGGCGTCGAACCCGGTACATTTTTTAAAAAAATTTATAGCATTCGCTTTTTGAACGTATTTATAGCAATCCGACGGAATTTGGCTGGACTGGCTGAAGAAATGGCCGAGATATGTTGAGAAATTTAGCGTTACGCAAAAAATGATGACCAAGTTACCAAGAGATTTTGCCTTTTATAGTTATTGATATAGCCCTCTGATTCCCATTAAATGCATACCCATATAAAAATATTGAGCTCGTTACCATGGTAGTCGGTTGTTGAGACCAAGATATACGCCCACTTTTTCCTATAAAAACTAAAAATGTGCGTTAAATCTACAGGGATTTGACTTCCGTCTTTAAAAATGAGAAACTACAATTTATAAACTTTCTGACAGTTCAAGTCCTGATTTCGAATCTTGACGGGAAATAATTTTATAAAACAAATATATGAATCTCATCACCGATATAAGTGTTTTTCTTATGGGGCAGTAACAGTGGGGCAAAATTAGCTGATCCTGGTTCCACCAAATTCTTGCCACATGTAACTCTCATATTTAGTCCTGAAAATTTGATTTCTCTAGGTTTAATCGTTTCAGAGATATCGTATTCACAGTCGGAATGACGGACAGATAGACAAAGGGAATACATAAGCGATTTTCAAGAAAATCGCTAATAAATGAGCAAACCAATCAAACACGTCTCAAAGAAGGTGCTTTATATTGAAATAATGATTCGGAAATAATACTTTTGGGCCACCTTATATATTTCCTTATTCCTTTGCAACATACAATTCGCTTCACCCTTAACTGGGCGCGTCAAAAAATGTCACTCAACTGCTCGCGTGGCGCACTGAGTGCGCCGCTGCATTGTGTGGAAAATGCGAACGTAAACAGTAATAATAAAGATAGATTCATTCTAAATTTTGTTTATTTATCCTTTTAATGCATGTTATGATGTATAATTCTCATTGTTGAAGTTATTGTTAGGTTTTTCTACATTATATACGAACTAACTTTTCAAGATATATTAAGTACCATATGACATTATATCATTAAAAATTTTTTCATAATATATTTACATAAGCGTCATTTTAAGCACAAAGATGTAAAAATAGAAGAAATAATGCTAAAAAATTACGTTGTGGAAATATTTAAACTTTTACGGACAAATCGCGATGCGGGTTTAACACAGCGGAAGCGACGCACATACCTTTGCGTCTGTTTTACTCCTCAAGAACAATAACTAAAAAGTTGATAACAACTTTTTCGATTAGTCAGGCAATAAAGATGAGATAGATAAGAGAACAGCGCATATGAAGCATTCTTTACAAATTGACAGCATTTAAAAAATATTTGGCGCACTCCGTTCGCCAGCACGCCCACTTAAGGGTTAAATGATAATCAGAAATAAAATCCGATAAAAAGATCTTTACAATTAACCCTCTATATTTCATTGAGAGCCGGTCCCGATGGTGGAAGGGCCTACCATCACTAAGGTCGCGGGTTCGAATCCCGCCAAGGGCATGGATGTCTGTGTCGTTTTCATAATTTCATATTTCATCAATCATGTGTGTGTCTCTGATGTGGAAGGCAACGGGAAACCACCAAATCATGTGTGTTATTTCCTAGTCATTTCAAACCAATCTTAGGATTGAAAAACCATGAATGAATGAATTTCATTGAGATTTTGTATTCATAAAAGATTTTTTGAGGATTATTTTCTGAAAAAATCTGATGTGGCCAACACATGACTTTCTCCATATTTGGGGTATAGATATTTAAATTATTATGAATAATATTACGAGGCAAAATTATTATTTCGTATCGTAAAAGAAGACACGTCCTTGTTGCCGTAAATTACGTATATTTTGAATGTTTACAGAATTCACCGCTACATGGTGTTGGCGCTGTATACTGGTATTAAGATAAAGCGAAATATATCCGAAATGGATGGTTCTACGAAAATTAGTTTCAAACAAAACCTGGAAGAAATATTTTTCTCTACAACTTTGGTCCTTACGAAGATTACCAATAACGATATTTTTAAGGAGATATTTAACGGAAACCGAAAAACCGGTTATTTATAAATAACTCCTAAACAATAACTCCTATAGAAAATTGTCTCAAATGAAAACTGTAGGAAATTACATTCTCTATAACTTTTGTTTAGAAGTGTATATACAATAATGATGTTTTAACAAAGAAATATCGCAAAAACCGAATCGGGTTTCGAATAAACCGCGACTTCCGGTTATCCGTTATTGTCCAAAAACTAATCAGTTCTTTGTGCTCATGTTAAAGTGTTATATATGAAGTTTGGTAACGATATGGCACGTACTTTTTGAGTTAGAGCGCCCACACTAACATACACACACATACACACACACACACACAGATATCATTCCGAAAATAGTCTAAACGTGTTCTAGGGACCTCAAAACATGTATTTCCGTTGAAATCTCGAAGTCGATTTTTTTCATGAATACAATACTTTCCCATTACTACGTATGGAGAAAGTAAAAAGAACATTACAGCGCAAGTGAACACGCCATAACCGTTTCCTTTGTAGTTCATGAGAACTCGCAGCTGTACGTCTGAAGAGATTCTTTAGAGGAAGAATCCCTTAGGGAAGAGGAAGAGATAAGTTATGGCAGCAACGGCGGCAAACACACCAATGAGGGAAGCGCCTCTAACAAGGGTTTTAGGCAGTGGTCGGCAATTAGGGGTAAATTACCCCAGAGGGGGTAATTTCCAGTTTTCTAGGGGTAACGAGCAATATCCGGATTACAATAGTGTGAACGCAGCTTTATGCCTAGAAAATGTGAGAGAAGCAATTTTAGGCGCGCTGACGGGGCTCCCGATGCCAGACGTACATTTACTATTTTACTTCTTGGGACATATTTTTCGTGTTACGTTTCATTTATTTTCTTGTAACATTCATGTTGAAATGTAACATGATGTCTGACAATTATTTTGCTGTGAATAGATCTTATTTTCAACACTCACAATCAGCAATGTGTTTTTTCAGCGACATACAAAGTATTAACCTCCTGTTATCCGAAAATTAAAGTGAGGAGTTGGAGGAAATTGAAGTAGACTTAACAGAAAGATTGTGTAATCCATGCCACGACACATTCTCAAAATTATTCGAGGAAAAGACTTTCTAAGTAAACGCTGACCTTGACCAACTTTGTGATATTTTGTGAACTAAGAATGCCGAAAATACCTTCTTTTATTGCTGTCCAAATATTTTTGTAACTTAAGTATTCACTATGTTACTGACTCAACACAAGCCGAAGTTTGAAGAAATGATCAATAGTAACAAGTGCCATTTTAGCCATTAGACTAGCTAGGATTAGAATTAGATTTAGTTTGTCTTGTATATAAATAAAACAACCTGGTTTTTCATTTTTTTCATCAATATAACAAATAGTTTCTGGAGGCGGGGTAACGACGATGCGCCGAGCTTTTGACATTGGTATTGGTCAAATCTAATTGCCGACCACTGGTTTAAGGGGTCTCCTCCACGAGGGGTTTGTTGGTGGACTGCTTCCGCGAGGGGTTTGGTGAAGACGAGGGTGCAGACGCAATACTTATCCAAAGACATCGAAAAGACGTTTGGTTAAAAGACTAGGATAACGAGGGAGAATTTCCAATGGAGATGGAGGAGTACCTATAAGGAGAGTGGAAGAGGAATCAGGGAGAATGTAATAGAGGGATTTTTTTGAGAGAGACGAAGAGAGGTGGATATTAAGGAGAGGCGCATACTATATGGAGATGGAGTGAGCATTGCAAGTAGAGAAAGGCGAGAGAGAGAAGGAAATCTAGAGAGAGAGAGAGAGAGAAGGAGCGGAAATGAGGTGTCGCATTGAGAGGGAGTAGACTAAATGGGAGGGCGCAAGAGGAATAAGAGGTTAGGGAGTCGACGTAGTGAGCTGGGGATGCGTGGGAAACACCGTCAGATGCCGTAGAGTACATAAAGAATGCCTCCTCCCTCTCTCTCTCTCTCTGAGAAGCAGATTGTAAACAAAGCAGCTGAACAAACGAGCAGCGGCGGCCGAGGCGCACGTTCTGCAGACGAGATGCGGTGATGGCGCGGCGGAGTTTTCCTCGGAGCGGCGTCCTCTCCATCTTGCACCATTTGGCGCTTTTACCGCCTTGGTAAAGACGGCGTCGCTAAGAGAGAGAGCCCTCTGGTGAGAATCATCCTGCTCCGAGGTGCTAACGCGCTCCGAATATCTGTTCGGAGATAATATTGCTTTCGCGTATTCGAACGAAACTGAGATCGAATCTAAACGAAAATCAGTTCGACGTGCGCACGTTATTATATCGATGTTGGAATCGTTTGCGATTTCGAGTGACCACGTGTTGAGAAGTACTGAGATAGCGTCATGAAAAACACCTTTAAATTAATTCATTAGTTGAGCGTAAATATAAAATGTTTTGTTGAGATATAGGATATAAAAACAACCTAGAGCAGAGAGTTAAAACTTATATTGCATTTCATTGCGTTTGACGAAAGCTTTCTAAAATGAAAGAAACAAACAAATTGTATAAAGTCTCCGAGTAAACTACTCGAGCATTAAAAATAAGTCTTTTCAATGGTAATTAATTGTTTGTCAATTCTAATCATCAGAATTTCGCTTATAGGAATCACATCCGTCCGTAAAGGACGTTTCGCACCTAATAAGGCTGTATTTAGGCGTTTGTTAACTTTTGCTGTTTTGAGAGGGAACGAATTCCAAGCTTCGTTAAAGCTTAAAGATGGCGGCAGAGAAAATTATCTTAGTATTTAGCCTTCCTGAGTGTTTCGGAGGTTAATGTCTGTTTCTGCATAAGGTAACTTCGACTCAAGGTAATAATCTAATACATTTTCAACAAATGCGCATAACACCATATATGAAAGGAAATAGTTCCAACAGATAAGCCTACATCTACATAATACCCTGCAAGTCACCAGATTGGTGGGTGGCTGTGCTTACATGCTTTTCTGGGCTAGATTGTTGAACATGCTCGCTTAATACAGTGAAATTTTGATTTTAGATTTCCTATTTTACGTTTTCCTCAATTTTACGCTCTTTTCCTTCGATCCCGGTGATTCATCCAAAAGAATAATGTTAAATTTTCACGGAATTTACGTTTCCTCGAACTTACGACTTACATTTGAAGTCCGGGTAATGTATTCGATGTTACGTTAATAGGGGTCAACTCATCAACCTCTTCTGGTATTGAATTATTATCTAAAAGGATTGAATTAATTATTAATACGAATAATTTGTGTAACAAAACAACTTTAAAGGAAACTTTTACAGATTCCACACAATTTTTAAGAAAAAACGCGACCGGTTTCGATGAATAATCACCAGCATATTCACCGGTCGTGTTTTTTCTTAAAAATTGTGTGGAATCTGTAAAAGTTTCCTTTAAAGATGTTTTGTTACGCGAATTATTCGTATTAATAATTAATTCCATCCTTTAATGATGGAATTCCACGAAGTCTCTGCCTCGTCAATTATTTGAATTATTATCTATTCTCCACAAATAATAATCCTATCCTTCTTCTTCTTAAGCCTTACTCAACAAATGCGTAATTTAAGGCTAGCCACTTCTGCGTCGATCAAGTCTTATAGAATGTATTAGTTTTATCAGACGTTCACTTCAATTGATTTCAAAAACGAATTTCAGACACTTCTTATATACCTACATTAAGTATTTCATTTACTTATATATTGTATATTAATTTTTTTCCATGCATCGTTATTGAATCACATTCAACATTTATTACGGGCATTACTACCGAGATATGACTGCCAACAAATGACATTTTTCGAAGGTCTTTTCATTTTCATGCACATCATCGTTTCTCTTGTTTCCACATTTCCCATCATTTCAGCTTCTGTCTGTCGCATAAGGATCTTCGGATCATCCTTTCTATCAATTTATATCATGGCATTCTCACCATTTGAAAGGATAGCGGTTTTCTTTGATGTATCTCCTTGAGGACATCTGTTCGGGCCAGCATATCCAACCTAAGAAAATATTCCCGTTTTGAAACAGGGGAATTAGTCTGCTACGGTAGTATCAGCGATAGAATATCCGCCAGATTAGTGGAAGACTCGGGTTCGATTCCTGGTCATGGCAGATTCTTTCACTTGTTTTCGCATTTCCCATCATTTCAGCTTATGCTTGTCGCATAAGGATCTTCAGATCATCCTTTCCATCAATGAGTATCTCGTTCAATCGACTTCTTAAAGCCCAAGAGAGATAAGAGAAAAGTTTCAAATAGATAAGTATTAATTAATGTGACCTTACGTTTGCTATGCTTTCTGCTAATCCTGTGCGTCTCCATGAAATAAACTTCAAAAATACGCTTGAAATTATTTTTATATTCAATTGTTCTATAGTTATCGATCAATGTTAATGTTTTATTAGTGATAGTTTAGATTAGGTTTTAGGATCAGTTTAATCATTCATAAAGTTTTGCTACTCATACATGTTAAAGCAGTTAAGCCCACCATAACACATCCATTAGGCAATTACTCCTCTCCTCATCCTTCCCCCCCTCCCCCACCCTCCCTCCCCCCTCCTTCCTCCCCCCACCAACACCATCCCAACTAACATATCGCTAGAATTCCTTTCATGAGTTCCATCGCATCTCTCCTGCCATTCCTCTTCTTGGCACCATCTTTCCCTCCCTCTCGTAGGTTTCCTCCATTCCCTTTCATGTTTTCCATCTCTTCTGTGCGACATTTTATCTCCACCAATCAGAATTCTAATATCCAACCCTTGCCTTCACACCCAATAAATCCCAAGCAGCTAAGACTTACTTCATCTTTGCGTTTCTCAGAAACACTTCTCTTTCTCTCTCTCTTTCACTCTTCCCTTTGACCGCGCCGAAGCCTTCTACATCCATTCTCTCTCCCCCCCCCTCTCTCTCTCCCTCTCTCTCTCTCTCTCTCCCTCTCTCTCTCTCTCCCTCTCTCTCTCTCTCTCTCCCTCTCTCCCACTCTCCCTCTCCCCCCCTTCCCCTCTCCCCCCCTTCAACCGTCTCTTTCACCTCCACATTTTTTTCGCGCCTTTTACTTAAAGTTCAACGCCTTTTTAGATCGGAATTGTCTTGCTATTCTATTTCAGAAACATTAAAAATAACAAGTAAGTAAGTTCATTGGAACAAAATATTTGCAATTTTAATAAATATAGGTGTCGCAGACGGCTTAAAATATAAATAATAGATTACCAACTAGACCTGATGAATCGAATTTTTTTATTAATATCAAGGCTACAATATTATCAAAGTTCTTAAAGCGTTATCTATGAAATTAAACAAAGAAATGGTTCGAACGCTTTCGCATTCTTACTCATCGGTGCCCTCTTCAATTTTTACAAATCTTTATTTCGCACCTCTTGTGCCTCTGACAGTTGCCCTTTTGGTAAAATTGCGGTAGATATCACTTGAGGGCCGGGGATCAAAATTTTATGGATTATTGTTGGCCTATTATACCATGGATAGGTTTCTACAAAATACTTTGTAGTATTTATAGCATATTATCCAAATTTTGGTATATTTATGTCATAATCACAGGATAGAGTTAGTAATATAATTCTGACACGTTCAATGAATTTTTAATCTATTCCGATAATGGTCGAAGATAACTTCGTATTTTATAAACGTCTAGCAGTATTACCGTCGTTCGTGCTTCCATGACCAGGTTTAGGGCGATCAACCAGTAAACCCATTTTTGTCTGAATTTTTCTGGAATCGCTTTTTATTTTCTCCGTACGTAGTATAGGGAAAGTATTGTGATCACGAAAAAAATCGACTTCGAGATTTCAACGGAAATACACGTTTTGAGGTCCCTAGAACACGTTTAGACTGTTTTCGGAATGCTGCTGTGTGTGTGTGTGTGTGGAGGGAGGATGGATGGATGAATATATGTACTTGTGGGCGCTCTAACTCAAAAAGTACTTGTCATATCGTTACCAAACTTCATGTATAACACTTTAGCATGAGGACAAAGAACTGATTAGTTTTTAGACAATACCGGTTAACCGGAAGTCGAGGTTTATTCGAAACCCGATTCGGCTTTTGCGATATTTCTCCGTTAAAACATCATTATTGTATATACAATCCTATACAAATGTTATAGAGAATGTAATTTCCTACAACTTTTATTTGAAACAATTTTCCATATCAGTTATTGTTTAGGAATTATTTATAAATAATCGGTTTTTTCGGTTTCCGTCAAATATCTCCTTAAAAACGTCGTTATTGGTAATCTTCGTGAGGACCAAAGTTGTAGAAAATAATATTTCTTCCAAGTTTTGTTTGACACAAATTTTCGTAGAACCATCTGTTTCGGAGATATTTAACTTTTTCGTAATTTCCAGTATACAGCGTATTCTTTTACGATCCGAAATAATAATTTTGCCGTATAATGCTATTCATAATAATTTAAATATCTATACCCCAAATATGGAGAAAGTCGTGTTGGCCACATCAGATGTTTTATTTTCCGAAACTTTTCTCTTTTCCTTGTCTGGTCGCACTTGCCACTTGTCGATTATTAATTTCTATGAAATATGTTTCAATCACTCAAAGAATCTTATCCTCGTTAGTATTTGATCCAAGTTATTAATATCTTTAGACGTGACTCCACATAATAGCACCTCTGGGTAGATGAAGTAAAGATACTGCGTTGCACACCTTACCATCAATCATTGTAAATAGCATTATGTGATGAACTTTAATATCCATTTCTTTTAATTTTATTGATGAATGGACAAGTCTTTCAATTTCATTTTCAATGACCTCCATTTCACCTAGTGTTGTTTCAGTAGATTCATGAAGAAATTGATTCCTGATGGGTCTGCAATACCGTGGCGAAGATGGTCTAGGATTTTTCCAGAAAATTTTCTTATTTGGAAGATCTCCACATATTAGCTGTAGAGGGACCAAAGATGTAATAAAAAATTTCATATCAGTACTGCTTTCGTCCGCAAACCTCAGCTTGATTAGGACTTGGCCCCAACTGCCATCGCAGTCCCACTTGGACATCAAACAAAAGTTTTCCATTTCTTCGGATGGCAATGCTTGTATTACTTCTTTTCGTACTTCAATAATGCACTGAACTGTGTGATTCAGGAGGGCTTGAAGTTTGACATCAGCACTCGTGTCCGTAATAGAAATATCTGAGGCGGGATAGCACATTTTTTTCGCCTCCCTTAGCAAATAGTACGGGGGAAAGCACGTCTTGCCTTTTTCTCTGCCAATATTGTACTGATGTCCAGCTTCAAAAAGCATAGACAACGCTTCGTCTGCAGAAAGCCTGTTCTTTCTTTGAAAGCTCTCCTCTATTTCAAACTTCGATTTGGCATTGAAAATATGATGTCTTTTACGATATATGCAGCGTCAACTTTTCATACACTAAGAAGACTCATTTGAGCAGCGTATGACAATTCCAAAGGACACACGTTCAGGTCGCAGCTTCTGTTTTCCTTCGTTTGGATCTCTCGCTACTCGCAGGGCGATCGGAACGCAATGATTGAGTTGGTGAAAATACCGGAAACATGATGTCTACCTTCAACCGTTGCTCGTTTTTATTGAGAAATCAATCCTATTTCCTCTGAGACGATAGCCATATTGTTTTAAAATCGGATGTAAATCGACTTAGTATTCGTGAAATCATCTTTGAAGATTCTCCTTGGCGGTTTATTAATTTAAGCATGCGAGTTCTTAAAAGTACACATTGAAATTGTAAATCTTGGCCATGCTTTTCTTGCATTATGTCAAATTTTTCCTGAGCAAAATAATGTGTTCGTCAGGTGATACTGAAAGAAAGAAATTATATTCAATATAATAACCTATTTAACAATTTGCGAAGGCCAAAGTTGGCATGCAAAAAATAGAAATCTTTTTTCTTCGAGAAATTATTCTAAAATAAACTGATGTGTTCAACACGACTTTCTCCATACGTAAGTTGTCAACTAAAATCAAATAAATACGGCGATATGAACAGTTCAACTTACACGCTTCAGCGCTAGCGATTCAATTGTTTTGTAAATTCACCTTTGCCGTCGCTACCACGCGCGCGAGCTGCCCACAAACCGTCAATTTCGAAGAAAATTGAATATCTCTTGAAATATTCCTCATATGAAAATTTATTTCAAATAATAGTTGTAGAGAAAAATAATATCTATAACTTATATGTCAACAAAAATTCAGTTTTAGGCGAAATATTTAAGAAAAACGAAAATTTTACAGGGGTAAACCGCTACTTCCGGCTGACCGATTGTTATCAAATACTTTTCAAATCTTAAGAATATATATAAAATCACAAATATTGAATTTCATGCTGATCTGATGAATAGTTTTTGAGTTAAAGCGCCCACAAAATTTCTGTCACACACATACAGGCATACGGACAGACACACAGACATCATCGATAACAACGGTCAAAACGTGTTCTAGGGAACTCAAAACGTGTATTTCCATTAAAATCTCGAAATAGAATTTTTTCATGAAAACAGTACTTTCTCTATATTACGTATATGGAGAAAGTAAAAAGGCGTAAATATGGACACTTTTTTTATAATTCAAAAAGTAGATGAAATAAGCTACGTACTCTGATAAAAAGAAATGCCGGGTCTCAATAGGCACCTAACTAAAAGTCTCACAATAAGTGAATGTGACGAAGTTTTTGTTTTTTCGTACATGTTACGAACCCAAGTTTGATAGCTTCCAAAACAAATATGAAAGTAAATGGCATGAAATAAAGTATCATGTAATGTTATACATACCTCCTGGTAATGGTTCCATAGCATCATAATTTGAAATAACGTTTATTTCACTTAAATTTTTCTATATAACTTTGAGCACTAAACACGCACAGAGCTTGCTGTAACAGTGTCACGCCAACAAAGATCGAGTTCGGACTAACACAGAGTCGCAAGTAATCAAAATTGGAATGCAAACAGACCGCTATTAAATAGAAGTGTAACAAAAATACACACTTTCGCTTTATAATTTTTCTTTAGGCCAGGAATTTCAACATTTTACCCTTAGTGCGTCGTATTGAAAAACTGCATCCGATTTCTCTTCAAGTAGTTGGGGCATTAGCCAAAATTCCAACATGTCGAGATACGTAATTCCGTTAACTGTTCTTTCGGAGAAGAAGAAAGGGCCGTACAGTGCATCAGAGGTCATAGCGCAGAACACATTCACCTTCTGGCTATCCCTCGTGTCGTGAGGAATTTCACACCCACATATTCGAACATTATGCCTGTTCACTGAGATGAAAGGTTGCCTCGTCCCGGAAACAAATTTTGGACAGATAGGTTTAATATGCACCAAGACGGTCCATCATGTCACAGCAAAATTCATACCGTAGGACTTTATCATTCGAGGTAATGTTTTGTAACATTTTAAGTGTATAGAGACGGAGTGCAGGGCGGCTTCTCAGAATCTTCCACATTGCTGTATGCGGTAAATGCAGTTCAGGACTAGCTCGACGCGTTCATTTCCGAAGGCTATGGAGAAAGTACCGCCGAACGCGGTCGACTGTTTCTTACTGGTGATAGCTTTTCTTTTTGCAGACGCAGCCGGTGTCCTGAAATCGTTTATACAACTCACGAATTGAATTCGTAGATGGAGGATCTTTATTGAACTTCCTCTGGAAACCCCGCCGAACATTGGTTACAGATTTTGTGGGATGGAATTTGAGCACACAAAACGCTTTCTCGTGTTGAGTCGCCATTTTACTGCACTGTCGACAGTTGCGCTCCAAGTGACCATTGTTGGAGCTACCTCACATCTCTCAACTCGCTGCAAAAGCCTTTTCAGATACTCCTTCAAAAGGTGTAAGTTTCATTCCTGTGTACCGTATACTTTTTGTTACATAAATTTTTGAATCCGTTGCGAACATTTGTGTACACCCGTATTTGTGTATAGGGAAAGCTTTCAAAGTGGCTTAATTACATCAACCGTGGATACATGAACACCACTTTAAAGTTTACGTTCCAGTGAATGTGAAAAGTGTGTATGCTGTACGGCAGCAAAAGCAACTAGACCAAACTTGTGAATTCAAGCAAAAATTGCTCTCTACAGTTTTATCAAAGTACTGAAAATTCATAAAATATCTTAAAAAGACTGGGTAACCGTGAGTTTAAAATGTAAACACATTATTTTTGTTTCCATAGTTGCACAAAGAGCAATTTCGTCACTAATAAGTCATGCACAGGGAGCTGTGATAAAAATCTCTGACAAGAATAACCATAAAAACGGCCTTCATTCTCCGGAGGATAGATTTCCTCTTACAGTAAACTCTTAACCGATAAATAGAGTTTTTAAGAACAATACTTTTTATCCGTTAATAACTTATCGATGTTTGGAGTAGCTAACAGGTGAGAAAAAATGACACTGAGTGCACTCGGGCGGAATGCGACGTCTTCAAATATTCCAGTCTCTATATAAGGAGGAGGAGAATGCATGGCCAGTTGTGGTCTTCCCGTTCTAACCAATGGATGCGAAACATAGCCGGTGTTGAACACCAGAACAGTCTTACCACCTCCACAAACAAAACATCAAAGGAGTTTGAAAAAATGCATATCCGGGATCGTTTTAATGAGACCTAAATAGGAAACAAATGGTTAAGAAATAATTATACTACAGCGAGCGAAAATTCCATTTTAGACTCGCTAAAACATATTCTCCACCATCCACTCCCTCATATTCCTTTGCGCGTGTTGGATCAACTTTGACTAAAAGCAAATATTTTGCAGATGGAATTACAACTAGTAAGTAACACAAATCTAGTGTTCAAAGCTCGCCTTTCTTCCTACATCTCTCCTCTATTTAGCAAAGTCAGTCTCTGCAATTGGCAAAGAACGGGCAATTTGGCGGGAAGATTCGAAAGTCAACACAAACTCAATAACTAGGAGCTCGCGAACACTGCAATTGCATATAAAACTAATATTCCGATAACCCGTTGTCTTCTTACGAATTCTTTTTCTTCCATCTCTGTTCCTCCCTTATCACCCCCCTCCATAGCCCTTCCCACCTCCACGCACAAACCGCCCGAACCCTCCTCGAACCCAACCATCAACACAACTCCCCTGCAAACTTATCATTCTTCTCCTAATTATTGGCTTCCATTTCTCCTCTTCACTGTATCGAATATTGATTTGTTTTCCCTCTCTCTCTCTCTCATACTGACAGCGGATACGCCTCTAATGGTGCGTGCGCCATCGAGAGATTACATCTCCACATCTCTCACTTTTTCCCTCCTCTTACCTCTTCCCTCCCCTCCCCCCCCTCTCCCTCCCTCCCCTCCCCTCCCCTCCTCTTCCCTCTCTCTCCTTCGTTGGGTTGAATGAATTCAACACAAATCCGCCGTTGCTAAGGTCGGACATTGCGAAGTAACCTTTTTAATCTCCTCTGGTCACGGTGTAGTGGGAAGCTATCCTTCCACAAAGAACATGAAATGTTTCATAACTAACGTAATATATGCTCATTCATAGTGTGGATCGTGTAACACTTATTCTATTCTCGACTTATAATCTGAATTATAGCAGCTTACGTGTAAAAGACGCACTCATTAGCATCAGATGGAATTTTTTTAACCGGCCGCTAACCTAAAGGTTTTTATCTGAATCTAAATAATATAGGAAGTACTGATTCTCAGCAAGACATTTATGTGCTGGAAGATGAATATATGTGTGAAATAAATATGCTTGTTATTAAAATGATTACTTCGTTTCTTTATGCATGTTTTAGAGGCTAACTTTAAGTGAATTTAAGAAAATTCCATTAGCTTTTTAAGAAAATAACTGTATGATTTTTAAAGAGTAATATTTCAATTGTATCATGCATTCATATATTCAATGCTCTCTATGCGATACATAGTTTTCTAATTTATAAGGCATATGAGTCATTCTATTTGTCATGAATATATGAACATTAAAAGAGCAAAAAATTTTAACTATAGTTGCAATCTCTAGAAACACACGTTTTTCACTAGAAAGAAATGATTTTTCGACATCTTTGTCCTTTGACGAAGATTCAATTTTCTGTCATTATTTCTCGCAACATTTAAATGCGTAAATAAGCATTCTGATGGATTTTCTTCTTCAAATTAATTTCACGTCCCTTTCAATCACTCAAGTCGGAGAGTTAGGTTTAAAGGTGAAGTTCAGCACTCGAAAACCCGCTCCGTAAAAGATAATTTCCTTTCTTTCCCTTCCCCTCCCTCCGAATAAATCTCCACATCCCCACCCTTATCTCCCTTCCCATAATTCTTCAAGTGCCAAGTAGATGGGGCGCCTATCTCGCCACCAACCCCAGCACCTTTTCCCACCGCACCCTTCCCTCTTTCTCCTCCTCCCCCCCTCCCCTCCCCCTTCTCCTCCTCTGGTTTCCCTCTCAACGCATCCCTAACGAGGCGAAACCCGCTTTCCAGCCTCTTCCTCTCTTCCTTCACAATCCCTATCCTTCTCCCTATCCTCTCCCTATCGATTCTCTCTCCGCACATTATTCCAACTTTTTCTCTCGAAATCCGAAATCGGTCCACTTGCTTCTAAATCAGCTCTTTTCCCATGTTCCATGCATGGAATAATGGCCCTTAAAATTTCGGTGGATTCGAAAATGACCTTTTGCATGCGCAGCGCTAGAGCACAGTTGCTCATTAGTAAGTTTAAACATTATGAGAATAAAAAACTGGCAAGGGTGACATAGAAATTTCGACGTTCTTAATAAATTGCGATGGAATGTACACACAGAGCATTTTTTTGTGATTCGAAGTCTTTTTTATCGTTTCGTCCATTGTTACGCCTTCAAATTATTCTTGGTCGCGTCTTCATTAAGTTCAGAAAAATCGCGAATTCGAGTTTAGTGGTATTTTTTGCTGCAGTGCATTGATTCAAACGAGTAAAATTCATTATAATGTAGAACGCCAAAACATAAATTTGAGCAATAAAAAATTAATGCTCGGTAATGATGAAAATTGTTATTGTCTCAGAGTATATATTTTTTAAAATCACTTTAATTAAAAGAATAGATATTTTTACAATATTTATATTATTATGCATGGCAGATGAACAGCTAGCTCCCCAGCTTTTAGGTCGTGAATTCTCTCGATAAATTTTAACTGTTCTATGTCTGATTTTAAATCACTACTGAATAAAAAAAACATGCAGTATAAATAGTAGAAAGTGAATACTTAAACAACAATTAATTCTTTACATTTGAAGTGTCGCTTTACTGCGTTGTAGAAGGGTCCTCTGCAGGATTAAGGTGCTCCCATTTTATTCCTTCCAACTTGCTCCCCCAATGTCCGGGATCTAAAATAATTTTGGAAAAATCGCTACAACATACATACATTGTACAAACTTTCTCATATACTAATGCGTCGTTAATTAAAATCGTATCAGTCGGTTTTTAGAAAATCCAATTTTTGTTAAACTAACCTTATACTCATTCATTGACGATTCATTCATTTTGACGAAATGCGTTGTGTTGATTATTCTGATTGCAGGCTTCAAACAGTTCCTCGCATCATTATGATAAAATATTTGCATTCCACGCCCGCCGGATAATGAGCGCTGGAGGCTGGTAAATAAACATTTTAATCACTCGCATTAAACCTTAAATTTGTTCCTGGATTTATGACGCAAGAACAAATATTTCTATAAGAAATATAGTCGTTATTGATATGAACTTAAATTTTCAATTGATTGAAATTCTTTATGATATTTTCAAAGGTTGTTCTTTATGATATTTTCAAAGGTTGTCTATATTATTATTATATTCATTCCAGCTCGAATGAAATTTATTGATACTTTAGTCTTTCTCTTATTAACTCCCTTCGTGTCCACTTTCCCCCTCTTTCATTTTCTCCCCTCATTCCCTTTCTTTCGTTTTCCACTCCCTTTCTATTTCTCCCAATTTCTCCCTTCAATTCCTTCTTGTCTATCTTTTTCGCCCTTTTCTTGTTCTCCTTTCTTCCCCTTTCCCCTTTCTTTCCCTTTCCCCTCTCGTTCCATTTCTCTCCTTTATTTCCATTTATTCAGTCCATTATCTTCCCCTCTCTTTCCTCGTCTCTTTCCTCTCTTTCCTCCTCTACACCCCCTCTCCCTCCCCCTCCCCCTTATACCCATTCTTTCCCCCACCCCTTCCGTTCTCATTCACTCCTCTTTCCTTTTCTTCTCTTTTATTCTTCCTCTTTTCTCTACTCGTCTAACCAATATTGAAGTCTTCCGTTTTTTTGTGTATGTTTCTACTCCGCAGTAAACCACGACGCAAATTAAAACCTCAACTTTTACAATATATCCACGTTAAACTCCAGTGGAAATGCTTTCTCTGACATTCAATTTCTTTTTTTCCCATTACGAAAAGATATACTTGTGACTGGAAACTACCAAGACATCCTCAACATCCACTTATCTTTTTTTTAATTTCCTCAGATCTGTATATTGACCTTCAAATATATTCGGTGAGTTCCAAGGATAAGCAAACAGCCGTACAGAGAGGTCCTTGTTAAATGTTTGGAAACCAGCCGTCGTCCAATATAATTGAAAATTTCAGATTCCGCTTGCCTCTAAATGGTTCTTTTTATCAAAAATTACGTGTAAACATATGGGAAAATAATTATCGAATTAAACACCCCCTCCCCAAAAGGTTTTATCGCAATATAGCCTATGTTACCCGCAGAGTAGAATAATATACCTATGCGAAGTTTCGTGAAGATATTTTCAAAGATATGGATTTGTATAGAGATCAAACAAAAGATTTTACATATATATATATGTACCCTAGCCTCCTTCCTACGAACCCCATCCTCTTCCCATCCCCTCTAACCCCAGTGAGACACTTACTTAGTTTTAGTTTTAGTGATAGTCTTGTGCCGAAGAAGGGCGGATGCCCGAAAGCTCCAAGCAAAAGCCTTCCGCTATCGCCATGGACATCCACATCACCAAGTAAGTGTCCACTGGCTCCCTCTTATCCCTCTCAACTACTAGTTGCAATCCTTTATATATATATATATATATATATATATATATATAAACACCGATCCCCGGGTTGAACGCGAAGTTTTGAGGGAGAAAACCGCGGTATAACCGATGACACGATGGCATTTTTCAATGCATCATGTACATACAACATTTTATTTTTTTAAATTTCTTTAATTGCTACAAACTAATGAAGTCAATACAAGAAATTTATTTAACCACTTCTATACAGAGTCGGTAAATTTTTCTTGACTTTATTTTAGTACTTTAACAAAAAACACAGTACTTTCTTTCCAAGAAACGGGGAGGAAGGAAGACCCGCGTTATAACCGAATCCGCGGTATAAGCGACGCCGTTATAACCAGGGTCCGGTGTGTATATATATCATAAACCTTTTTCGAACCACTGACGGATGAAGGCCTCTCCCAGACTTTTACAGTTTTCCCTGTCAATTGCCTCCCTCCTGCAGGTATGCACCAAAAACTTAACAAGCTCTCTGTCCCACCTGTCCTTCGGTCTTCTTTTTGGTCTCTTGATATTTCTTGGCATCCATTCGATGACACTGGACGTCCAACGCTGGTCATTTCTTCTAGCAATGTGGCCCGCCCACTGCCATTTTAGCACCTTCGCTCTTTTAATCACGTCACAGACTCCCGTCTTCTTTCTTACCCAGTCGTTCCTCTTGCGCTCTCTTCGGGTGATCCCTAACATGCATCTCTCCATGCCCCTCTGTGTTTTTTGCAGGCGCTGTATTATTCTGGCGTCCACGGTCCATGTTTCACATCCATATGTCAGAACAGGCAGAAGACATTGGTCATACACTCTCCTTTTTAGGAAGACTGGAATATTTGATTTAAAGATGTTTGCATTCTTGCCAAAAGCACTCCATGCCATCTTCACTCTCCGGTTGATTTCTCCAAGAAGGGAACCATCAGTAGTGATGAGTTGACCTAAGTAAACATAGCTGGTTACTTCTCCGAGTTCTGCTCCGTTGATATGTATCTTCTCAGAATTTGTGAAGGAGTTGTACATAACCTTTGTTTTATTATGATTCATCTTAAGGCCAGCTTCTCGGCTTGCTTGCTCAAGATCTTCAGTTCTTCTAAGGAGCTCTTCTGGGCTCCCTGCGAACAGTATGATGTCATCATCAAATCGCAGGTGGCACAAATGTTCTCCATTTACCTTTATGCTTTTTTCTTCCCAGTTTAGCGTTTTGAATACTTCCTCTAGAGCTGCTGTAAATAACTTGTCTCACTCCCTTTTCGGCCTTAAAGGCACTCGTCTCTTCATGCAGCTGGACAGATGTTGTCGCATTTTCGTAGATATTCTTGATCAAGGTTATGTACGTTTCTTCTACTCCTTGTTTCTTTAGTGCACGTAACACCGACGAAGTTCGGACAGAGTCGAATGCTTTCTTGTAGTCGATGAAGCACATACATTGAGGTAATTCGTACTCGTTAGTCCGACTGATTACCTCTCTCACGACTTGGATGTGGTCCATCGTGTTATACCCACTGTGAAATCCAGCTTGCTCTCTGGGTTGGGCAGAATCGAGATGGTTTTGAAGGTGCATAGTGAGTATCTTTGTGAATATTCTGTAGACTGTTGGGAGTAGGGTGATCGGTCTGTAGTTATTCAAGTCTTCTTTGGAACCATTCTTGTGTAGAAGGATAGTAAATGCGTGGTTCCGTGTTTCTGATGCTTGTAGGTGGGTTCGAAATATGCTCCGAAAAATTAGTCCGAGTTGACTGCGTCGCCTCATCACCGATATACCATGAATGTTCCGTTGCCTCTGTAGGGTTTGAAACCGCTTCTTGTAATTGCGTAGTTGGGACTGCTATACGCGGTTCGATGTGGCTGGTCTGGCCGCATTGAACTGCACTCCTTGATTCCTCGAACAATAGCCGATGTTAATGGGTTCATTTATTTACATAAGACTCTGAGAGAGGGGCAGGTTATGCACAACCTTTAAGTCCTAATGTACAAATAACAATGTACTGCAAATAACTTTTTCTTCAGTAGTAAGAATACAGTTTCAAAAGGTGGCTTAAGATCCCTTACGTAATTTTTGGAGGTCCCTTAGTGTGCTTAGATGGTACAAACAGCCACGGGTGAGAAATTTAATTGTGCAAAGGTAACAATGATATGATGATGATCAAGGATTTTAACATTAACATGGACAGCTAGTGTCTCTTTAAAAGCTGCTGATTAGATAGTAATATTTACATACCATTCCATTAAAGATACTTTTTTCTTGGCATCTATCGATATATAGCAAATCGTGGAATCCAAATAAGAATTTCTATTATTTTAATAAATTATTTTGGGACAACATTTTATTCAATTGAATAGGGTGTTTAGTTAGAATTTTCTCAATGCGTCCGGGGTCATCTTCCGGTGCAGTGGAGTGCAATGTAAATGAACCGTCCCCTATCATTTTATTCTTTCGTTTTACATTTGTGCAATGTTCCAACATGTATCCAGATTCCGTCATTGGCAAAACACTTGGAAATTACGCCGCGTAAACCAGAGCGAAATGTTCCAGACGATTTATTTGTGAATAATCTTCATCTGGATTCTAGCTCCCTTTTTCATTCCTTGTTAACTTCATAGATTCCTAGAAAAACTAGACGATGGACATATTTTAAAGAGGGCGAGATTGTCGCATTTGCGCCGAATTCCAAATGCGATTGTGAAGCAGTCGCCACCGAAAGTTCCTCATTTAACACAGAGTTTCTGAGTTCTGCCTACGTTATACGCAGAAATTCCGCCAGCACAATTTATTTATGGGAAATGGAATCCCGCCCCGGGCGAGGTATTTTTACCGCCTATACCCAACCCCTTTCCACCCACGCTCCCAGCCGCTCACAAACAGGAGAACGCCCTTTTCCCCTCCACTTCCACCAACCCAACCTGTCTCGTCCCCTGAAGAACATCGCTTACTCATTCGCTGGCGGAAAATATTCCCTCTTTTTGGGAAACAAACCGGCCTTCTAATTCTTTCCTTTATCTCTCCCAAGTCCCGACTCATCAGCTTACCTCTCTGCTTATCCCCCCCCCCCCTCTCTCTCCCCCCACTCTCTCCCCCCACTCTCTCCCCCCTCTCTCTCCCCCCTCTCTCTCCCCCCTCTCTCCCCCCCCCTCCCTCCCTGTGTGCGGTGTGTGTGTGTGTGTATATATATATATATACTATATATTTCTCTTTTTTCTCATGTACTCATTTTTCGTTCGCTCCATTTTCTACATTTCCCACCTTTTCCTATATGGGTAATTCCGTCAAACCCAGTCATTTAAAGAATCTATTGCAATACCCAAGATTATTTTATCTGGTTTATATTTTTGAATAAATGATGTGATTATCGAAATTCTGATTCGCATTTTAGAATTGTTTAATTATATTCTTAGTTTAAAATTAGATTTATGATCACCAGCATAAAGTTCGTTAAATTATTTTAAATCACTGATTCCAGGTGAGATATTGATACTCTTTATGATCTAATGCCCGTTTATCGTATCGAGGAAAACTGATGGAATATAAATAGTATTTTTCGCAGTGAAAATTTTATAATTCCGTCTTAACCCGACAGAGCTTGCATCTTAAAGGATAGTTAGTCATTTCCGAAATTCGCAAACCAGATAGTCTGAAATTATATTCTGAAGGAAAATTGAATAAATAGGACTATTTATTTACAAAAAATACCAAGTGAAATATCTTTTATAAGTCATTTAGCTCTTTTTAGCTGGTCAGCTTTTCTGGATGAAATGGAAACCAGACCTCTCTGGGGCGAGATTGATTTTCTCGGCTCGATATTTCATTTCGATAAACTTATTCAGTATGAATTTGTCCAAATTATGTAATGACGCTGAGAATATAAAGCCAATGCACGAATGTAGTTTCTTATTTATCTTTCGACCTTGAGCAAGCAAAATTGTTCAATTTTTGGCGCAAAGAATCAACATCAAATTCTTGAGAAAAGTTACAGAATGATTGGGGTGTTACGCCAAGAATATGGACATTGTGCCATGCTTAGAACTCGTATTTTCGAATAGGTGGAGATAATGTTAGCGATAACAAACCGTTCTGGTCGTCGTCCTAAAACAAGAACATATGAAAGCGTACGAATAGTTGCTCGTCACGTGCAAAATATTCGAAGGTTGGCAGATAGAGTAATAGTAGAGAAATAGAATTTGAATGAAGATGTTGTTTCTGAATGAAAATTTCAGTTTGCAGAAAATTTGTGCAAAGATGGTTCTCAAAATCTGACTGTTGAGAAAAGTTTAAGAAGAAGAGTAATTTGGGCTAATCTTTCGCAAAATGATTCAGGAACATAACAATGAATAGAATCATAATGGGTGTTAAAACTTGGTTTTTCATTGTGAACCAGATACGAAAAGGACAACAAAAGAAAATAGTCCTTGATTATCTGACCTACTGCCCTGGTTACTTTCTATTCCCAAAATTTAAAAGTAACCTCAATAGGTCATATTTTGAGTCTGTAAAAGACACCCAAGCAAATGCAACGGTCATTCATAGTAGCTTGACATAAAATGATTTCCGAAATTGTTTAGAAAGTTAGAAAAGGTGCTGGGATTCATGTTTCGCTGAGGAATGGAACTACTTTAAAAGGGAACACACACATTTGAGCTAAGTATTGACGTGCAAGTATTTATAAGAGTGGTAGCGTTATCTCATTCTCAGATCTGGTAATAATCAGAGGAAAGGATGAAACAAGTAAGTAATTATGTTTACTTTCGTCCAACGTTAGTATCGTATAAGTTGTGGATTGAGGAATATTTTAAACTCGTTAGTTATTTAGCAGACCACACATTAAAGAATTTTTTTTATTATATGAGAATAAAAAATAATAATTGAAAAGCAGAATTTGAAACAAACACTTACTTACTAAAAATTTACAACTCGCGCCAGAAGCGAAATGTATGTGATTTCGACTTCTTTTCCTACAAAAATTTGGATCCTATCTCCTCCTCTTCGCTCGCCCCATTTCATTTTGTGTTATCCCCTATGACAGGTTAAGATAAAACTTAAGGGCCTCGGTAGGAAAATCTGATGCCAACTTTGCGGTTAAGCCCCTTGAGATGATATTTTGTCAGACTAGCGTTAAGTTCCGACGGTCTAATTTGTACCGTGAGTTACTGAACATTCACCTGAATTTTTTTGATTTATTAATATATCTTTTCTGCTTATTGTTAGATAGCGTTTTTTAATCTAAAGCTGATTTTTCGTACAGTTATAAACCGGTAATTTTTTGTCGCGTAAAAGCAACTGGCACGGCACGAAAGTTCTTCAGCAACACCGGGCACATATTTAAGATATCGAGAAGGGCACAGATAGCCCCGTGAGTAATACTGCTATAAGTTACCTGGAGAACGAATATCACTGTTGAGACTCGAGATTCCTATTATTACCTCAATATTCATACGTCATACGACAGAAATACGAAGCATTTACTAAGATGTATCGAGTGAGGGGGAGGAAGAGGGACGGAGGCGGGAGGGGAGGGAGGAAGGGAGGGGAGGGAGGAAGGGAGGGGGATACGCAAATATAATTTTCTTTCCCATGATACTGACTGGCGTTTACGCTAAGTACTTAAGTATTGTAGATATGATATTTTAAAAACTAGCTGAACCTGCGCAATGTTTGCGCAGTTTCTTCAATTAATTTATAAAAATTAAGAAGTGTGTGAAATAAGTTGATCTCAATAATTCACATTTAACTCTAATAATGCATTTCCCTGGTGAAGGATATTAATGTATCTATCTCCCAATGTAAGGTTCGCGGGTTCGAATCTCGGTGAGGGCATAGCTGTGTGTGCGTGTTGAGAATTTAGTGTGCGAAGTCAGTCAGAAATCTGCATTTTAAAAGTCATATTAGAGAGGAAATTAATGCTACACAATAATTGATCGCAAAATTTTATATTTTTTATTTTCTTTTTTTCTATTTATTGAATTATATGTCCTTTTATTTTTATATAACCATCAATGCAACCATTTACGTAGATTATCAATGATGAGGAGACAACCATGAAATGTGTTTTTAAAAAATAAGGTATGTCTCTATTTTCATCTAATTTTAAATTTGTACGTGATCCTATTTGCGTTACTAAACATTATAGATCTGTAATATAATAGTACTACTTACAAAAGGGTTAGATTCTAGCATTCAAGCGATGAAATGCTTTGATTAAATCTCTAGAAACGCTTCCCATACGCAGTTAACTGAATAATTATCCATAAATATTTACGTTGATATGTATAAAGTTTGACATTGCTACAGCAATAATTTCGATGCTTAATCAAAAGTTGGAAGCGAATAACGATATTCTTTCACATATTTGAAGGTTTAATTGACACTAATTGATTCGGAGGCAAGAATGAATGTCGCCTTGGCAACGCCCGGAATGAGTACGAAATATCCGCAAAATTTCGATAACAAATGCGTATTTGTGAAATAATAAGATAGCATATTGATATCTATGCGATTGCGATCAGTTCGTCCCGAATAACAGTCTTCTGCTGTTCAAGCGCCAAATTGTAAATATGGCAAAGGCAGTGTTCGGTACATTTGGACGGACCGTTCATTCATTGGGAAGGCACGAAGCGAAATGGAGAGAGAGAGAGAGAGGAAAAGTGAAATAGAGAGAGAGATAGACGGACAGACAGACAAACGACTTTATTGAGGGCGAAATTGAGACTATATAGTATATATATCTTCTTACATTTAGAGAGAGAGAGGAAGGAGCAGCTCACTCCTTTAATCTCGCCCCTTTCTCCGTAATACACATCCCCCTCCTTATATATATATATATATATATATATATATATATATATATATATATATATATATATGTCTCTCTCCGACTTATCGTGCCCTTCTATAGCTCTTTCGAACTGCTCACTCCATTCCATTTCCTCTTCCATTCTCCTCTCTCTCTCTCTATCCCCCCTCCCTCAATCCATTTCTTCTCATCCCCTCCCCCCTTCTCACTCCATTCCTTCACCCCCTCCCCCTCTCTCTTTGTTTCTCTTTTCCCCATCTTCCCGAGTCTCCCTTTCGCCATTCTCTCTCTCTATCTCTCTATTTTCCTCTCTTTCCCTATCTCTCTATTTTCCTCTCTTTCCCAGATTCCTCCTATCTATCTTTGCCCTCTATTTTCTCCCTCCCTCCTCTCCGTCCTTTGCTTATCCTTTCCGAGTAGTTTCTTGAGCCCTCTCCCGCTCCGCCATTTCTCACCGGCCTTCTTATTTCGAGATACGCTCTCCATCCAAAGCCGACTCCGCCCCCGCCAACTCGTACGTCTTCCGTCTCTATCCTCCTCTGCCCCCTTCCCTCCCCCACCTCTCTTGATATGCCCTCTTTCCTTCCCGTATCACCGCTTCTCCTTCCTTACCAAACCACCCCCCACCCTCCCTACCCCCCCTCCACCCACCCCCCCACACCTCCCCTACTTCGCCGCAGACTTCTTTCCTCCCTCTCTCTCCGCTTTCAGACGGCTCTGCGGTTCTGGATCCGAATGAGATCTCGACAATGAATTAGCGTGCTGGGAAAGAGAGCGGAAAGCTGCGTGGTGGTGGGGGGGGGGGAGGGGGGGGAATAGAGAAAAATAGGGGAAAGAGGAGGGTGTATGCAGTAAAGGGTGATTTTGAAGGGAGATAAAAAGAAGAGAGAGGGAGAAAAGGAGGAGGTGATAAATGGCGAGAGAAAAGAGAAAGGCATACGTTTAGTGTGAAGAGAGGAAAAGGAAATAGGCGAGAGGAATAAGCGAATAGAATGGAAGGAAGGAGGAATGATGGAGGAGAATGAGATATGGAATGAGAATAGGACTTGAGTGCTTGGAGGAAGAGGAGCAGGAAAAGAGAGAAAGAAAGAAACGGGATAGATGGAGGATATATAGAGGGAGAGAGAGGTTTTGTCAACTGCGAGAGAGAGAGAGAGAATAAATGAGGGAAGGAGTGGACGAAGTTGAGTCATTATTCTTGCGAGGAGTGACAGAGTAGGAGGGGAAGGGGAGGAGGAGGGAGGAATAGGAGGGGAAGGGGAGGAGGAGGGAGAATAGGGGGAGGAGGTGGGAATAGGGGGAGGAGGTGGGAATAGGAGGGGAAGGGGAGGAGGAGGGAGAATAGGGGGAGGAGGTGGGAATAGGAGGGGAAGGGAGGAATAGGAGGGGAAGGGGAGGAGGAGGGAGAATAGGGGGAGGAGGTGGGAATAGGAGGGGAAGGGAGGAATAGGAGGGGAAGGGGAGGAGGAGGGAGAATAGGGGGAGGAGGTGGGAATAGGAGGGGAAGGAAGGAATAGGAGGGGAAGGGGAGGAGGAGGGAGAATAGGGGGAGGAGGTGGGAATGACAGAGGAAATAAAAAGATCAAATTCAGATAGAAAGTGTGTTAGTGTGTGCGCGCGGGCGTGTTGCGTGTTTAAAGATGCGTTCAAAGTTCCTCTTCCAATTTCTGCAAAGGTCGAATAGTTTCATTATTGATAAAAAAATCTAAATCCAAATAAGCTGTAATCAAAATACTATTAAACTCGAACTACAACAGATTTTTGTGGGAATTACCAGAACCATTTCTTCTGATGTAGTCATCATCCGAACCATTTCTTCTTATGTATTGTTCCAGAATTATTAGTAATTTAATTTAACATAACGTTTAATCTTATTTTAACTCTTAAGAAATATATTTATCAATGTTAAGTTCTCTCGTTGAAATCCTTTGAGGTGGGCATTCATTGTTAGCAAGTATTTATATTTTCTGAAGCATAAGGATACACCCTCGTTCGTCCATTTTTTCCGCACGATAATCAAACTATATCCTTATCATTCTAAATATATTCGGTGGAATAGATTCGAAAATATTTTCAACTCTTCGGAAAATGTTATTCTTGTTTTGTAATGATCACTAATGAAAATTTCTTTACTGCGCCTTTATCGTATTATGTTTCATTTTTTCTTTTCATACTATTTAAATGAATAATTATCGTTTTGCTTTTTATTTAATATAGAATAACTGTATCTCATATTTTACTTTTTGCATAAATTAATTGAAATGGCGGAGGCATCATTTTCCTACGACTTATGAATTCTCGGTATTTTATTTTCTTCTCTCATCATCGAGAACGTAAAAATTTTGCCAGGTTGAGTTTAGTGCTATTAGCTGCTTAACACAGATCATAGGTTGTAAGGTGTTAAAAAGTTGATTTACAATATTCTTGCAATACAGTAAGAAATATCGTAATCCTGCCCTCGACATTTATCATTCCATTAATATAAATGCTTTATCTGTTACTTGAAACTAGCGCCTCTGATGGGAAATTAGAAATGTGTACGCGTGGTATAAAACCTAATATATTTTATTATTCTACGATTTATATGTCGTCCTGATCATCTTACATACTTATATTTTGAAATGTTTGTTTGTTCGTGGAGATAAACAAAATCGATAAAAGCTAAAACAACCATATTTTGTATGATTTTTATTTACATCCTAACTTAGTGAATGGCTTGGGACCTCTGTGGTTCTGAGGTCAAGGGTCACCTCCAAAATATCACATCTATAAAATTAATATTGAAATTTGTGTAGAATAATTTTAATTTGCACGTTAAAATGCCTTAAAATTCACCTAGCTAATTCAAACTGACTATTTTTGCATAAATAAATGAAATTTGTTATTCCTTTCGTAAATACTCACCTTCTAATCTAAATATATTGATTATTACGTCTGTAGAAGAATTTTTGTCGTTTCTATCACGATTTTCGAAATCCCTTTCCTGGCTATCTACTTACCTATCTCCATCCTATCTCCATCCTATCTCCCTTCTGCATATTCCTTTCCTCTTTCTCTATGTCAGGGTTTCCCAAACTGTCTTCCGTGGAACTCAAGGGTTAAGCTAAATGGGATTCTGTAATAGACAGACCTTCTTCCTTTTCTTATTTACAGAAGGAAATATGAGCTTCACTTGTAAACTGCATACTGTAAGACATAAACTATGTAACTTAAAATTTTAAGGATTGTAAAGTGAATATTATTGCGATATTTCTTATACATCTTAGTTAGGGTTCCCGGAATTTTTTATAAAGGCTACGTCGCTTCACAAAGTTTGGGAACCCCCCTCTTTACATTTGTATAGATGTTTAGATAAACAAAGCAAACCATACTAATTACCAGAGTCCCATTAGGATTACATAATATCTCTGAAATCGAAAAATGAGAGTTCCCATGATGGCTTCCGAAAACGCGAAATTTTGGCGTTAAAAACGGATTTCTGGACCGAATCGAAGGTCATTCAAAAGTCAACTTCAGAAAAATTATTTTTCATTCTTTTAGACGTTAATTGGTTTATGTTCCGAGTATATACGATGATTTTAAGTAATTAAAAATGTTAAGGAAGAAATACGTTACAGTTCTTGCTATGATATTCAATTGGAGAAATAAACGGCATCTATAATGGAACTCTTGACTTCAATGTAGACTGCGAGCAGCCTAAAATTTAAAAGGGGCATTTTCAAGAAATTTCTGGAAGTTTGATGGTGAAAGAAGAAAATATTTTCGAATTATAAGCGATTTTCTCAATCGCACATTCAACTCCATATAGCTTACACACATCCCGATTAAGGCGCGTTTCGCTTCCAGCCTATTCGAGTCGGTCTGCCCGTCCGTGAGTCCGCTTGTTCGCTCTCGGCTTCTACTCAATGGATTTGATATTAAGGACACAGTCAAAGAAAATAAGAAAATCACATAAATGAATCACGTAAGCCAATCAAGGGTACCACTTAACTGGTGACAAAAAATTAAATTTTCGCCATATCTCGTAAATTATTGCTCATATCAAAATATTTTTCAAATAAAACTTGTATAACTAGTAAAGAAGAGTATTTTCTTTCCTAGGCATTTTTATTGTAAGATCAGCCGTTATCAATAAAATCAAACAAGAATGTCTTAATTCGAGTTGAACTTGGAAAATTTCTGGTTACTTCTTCATTGTTACTAACATAAGCAATCTCACAATTTCCTTACGTGTGCATGCTATATTTTAAAATAGGAAGAAAATGGATTATTTATGAAAAATAAAAGAACTTTAAAAATCTATTTTCCTTACAAACAGGTATATAATTACTTTCAAATATGTACTCCATTACAAGAAACGCGCCCATTTGTGATACGCTGTATGTACACTTTCCGAACTTTTATTATATTACTAGTCAAAAATGACGGGAGTGAAGATTCAATCGTTCAAGTTATTTATGGAGATCAAATTGGTATCAGAAACGTAAGTTTATTGAAAATCATTTCCCTCTCCTTCATTCCCACTCCCTTCCCCTCTCTCCTTTCCCTCTCCCTTCCTCTACCTCCCTCTCTTTCTCTCTCTCTCACCCTCCCTTTGTCCTCTCTCTCTCGTAGCACGTTTACACCCATAAGGATACAAATAACAATATGATATCGAGGTCTAACAATGGAATTGGTAGACAAGGCAACATCCCCTTTCCATTTTCATTCTTACATTTCATCTTCCTCATAAATTAATTATAATATTGTTGGTAACTTACATAACATACTAGCTTTTCGTACCCGGCTTCGCCCGGGTGCATTTCGGACTGCAAATAGTTATACTTTTTCCCGCTTAGAAGACAGCTTGATAAAATGATACATACTCCTCTCCTTTCTGTGAACTACATTAGGAGTCTTGAAATAAAGTGGAAAGAACACGAAACGAACCAATACGAAAACTACAAAAACCACCATGAAAAAAGAAATGAATTAAACGCTAACCATTACCCGGTAGAAAAAGATGTAAACCGACAAATAAATAATCGTGGAACATAAATTAAGAGTACAACCAAAGAATATAAGTTCAATGTAAAAACCACCTAGAAAAAAGGAATGAATTAAACTCTAACCAATAACCGGCATAAAAGGTGTAAACCGACAAATAGGTAATCAAGGAACAAAAATCAAGAGCACAACCAAATAATATAAACATAGACTACAAAATGAACAACTAAGAACGAAAACAAAGAAAACAAACAAAGAACACAAAAAATGGACACGAAACGAAAGCAAATGAAAACAACAAACTAACCAAAACCAACCAACGAATAATCTCCTAAAGCTCAATGTATCTGATGATGGTGACTGACGCTTTCTATTCAGTTGCTAAATAAACAACCAACAATCACAAAATAGCGTGTCGTAGTGATGAGTAAATATTGATTACGCGGAATATGAGTTTGCATGTTAACATAATAACAGGAGAAACTAAATAAGAATACCTATTATTACTCTAAATAGATATAAAATTATTGATCTTAATTGTGTTTTCCATCGTAATTAATTGAATAATAGATTGAGTTATTCGAACGAATCGATTTTAAATAATGTAGTAAAATGTTTTACTTATCTAACGCAATTAATTACGTGAGTGTATCGGTAGTGTTTACATTTTACCCAGGGAACGGCAGACACGAATTCTTAATTTTAGTTCAGAAGACATAATAAAGTTCAACAAAAGTATTATTCAAATAAAATCTTTCGAAATTCACTGCGTTACGTGTTCAAAATGTTAATCTAATTTAGTTCTCGTATTAAAATAACAATTACTCAAGAGTGAACCTTATTTCCAATTGATAAAACTCTCTTTTAATTCAAAACGATATTATATATTACAAAAAAGTATCTAATTATTATTGAAACGCAAAATGGATGAGCATAGGTAAAAACTTGCATGTTAGCATAAAATGCTCAATTCAGTTTTTATTGATAAACTGATAAAACAAAACACAAAAACTTTAACGTAGTAATTTAATCATATATCTTCAGTAATTTTCACTTAAACAAAATATGAAATAAAATAAGACAAAAGGCATATAAAAACAATTAACTTATATCCAAACATACCTATAATGCGAATGACACGATTACAGAAAAAGAACAGTTCACTAATGTTTATTCGCAGAATTAACCTGTGTATAGAAGACCATAGATAATGAAAGAAAAACATGCAATCAAATCAGAAGATATTAAATGAGTATTTCATCAACTATTTCTACGTTTACGATATGTTTATAGTTCAAACGTAATTTGTTTACATCGGTTGCTAAGTATATCCAAATGCTGAGCAATAATGAAAAATAAGATTTTCGCTTCAATTCGCCTTATTTGATCTGTAAGCCCCTCTTTTAAAAAATTATTCCAAAAGAGGAGATAATTTACCACAAAAAAGTCTGCGAGAGCATATGTCTGCGATATATATGTAAGGAGTTAAAAATTCGAGAAATTTACGAAAAAATTTTAAATGGAAATCCCATATAAACGAAAATATTTTATGATAATTAAATAGTACACCGAATCGGTTTAAAAACCTTACTACACCACCGTACACATGATAACGGTTCATATGACACCTTCCTCTTTTTTCTGCGTGTTGTAGTTTCTGAGCCTTAGCAGAACATACATACATACATACATACATACGAACACCTTACTTTATAGATATGTATAGATACTCAAATAATTGTCACCCACTTTCGCGGAGCATACAAATTTTTTAATAATATTTTTTGTCTAGAAAGAAATTATTTTTTAACGCATTACATGGTTATATTCTCTTCATTGATAATCTAAAGAAACGGTTGCATTGATTGTTATATTTAAAAAAATCTGATGTGGCCAATACATGACTTTCTCCATATTTGGGGTATAGATATTTAAATTATTATGAGTAGCATTATAAGGCAAAATTATTATTTCGTATCTTAAAAGAATACAGTCACCTTTTTGCCATAAATTATGTATATTTTGAATATGTTTACAGAATTCACCGCTACATGGTGGTGGCGCTGTATACTGGTATTAAGAAAATGCAAAATATCTCCGAAATGGGTTGTTCTACGAAAATATGTTTCAAACAAAACTTGGAAGAAATATTATTCTCTACAACTTGGCTTTCACGAATATTACCAATGTCGATGTTTTTAAGGAGATATTTGACGGAAATCGAAAAAACCGATTACCTATAAATAATTCATAAACAAAACTGCTATAGAAAATTGTTTCAATAAAAGTTGTAGAAAATTACATTCTCTACATTTTTAATAATGATCGATGTATACTCTAATGGGGTATTACCGGAGAATATTGCAAAAACCGAATCGGGTTCCGAATAAACCTCAACTTCCGTTTAACCTGTATTGTCCAAAAACTAATCAGTTCTCTGTGCTCATACCAAAGTGTTATATATGAAATTTGGTAATGATATGGCAAGTACTTCTCGAGTTAGAGCGCCCACAATCACATACATACACACAGACATCATTCCGAGAATAGTCTAAACGTGTTCTAGGGACCTCAAAACGTGTATTTCCGTTGAAATCTCGAAGTTGATTTTTTCGTAATCGCAATACTTTCTCTATATTACGTATATGGAGAAAGTATTTTTTCCTGAATACAATACTTTCTCTATACTACATATATGGAGAAAGTAAAAAAGAAATTTAAGAACTTAAAAGTTCGCGTTTAATTACTGTGTAGCATTAATTTCCTCTCTAGTATGACTTTTAAAATGTAGATTTCTGACTGACTTCGCATAATAAATACGAACCTGCGAGCCTTACATTGGGAAATACCAGGGAAATGCATTATTAGAGTTAAATGTGAATTATTGAGTTCAACTTATTTTACCCGCTTCTTGTTTTTTTATAAATTAATTGAGAAAACCGCGCAAACAATTCGCGGGTACAGGTAGTGGCGTATTCTTGTTATTATTCGCGTGCGTTCACATTAATCTTTCCACCACAGCTAGGGTTGCCAACTGGGTCATTTTGACCAGGAGACTCGGGGTGAAGCAATGTTTCTCCGGGCTCAGGGTTTTACAACAATATCTCCGGTCAGTGTCAGTAGTGGAACTACAAATGTTGTAATCGTTCGCCTTAAACAAATATACCAAAAGACACCGGGATTTTCTAAGAAAATTCCGATTTTAATGAAGAAGTGCACTTTTTACGTGTGTTTTTCTTTTAATTAAACAAAAAGTGATATCTTTGACGAAATATAACATTTCTTTGAGACCCAAAGGCACCCTCATCGTAATATTTTGATTAGAAATCGCATTTACTCGAATTTCGAGTAAATTATGCCGTTTTTATTATAGTTTTAAATAAATATAACGTATTACAAAATTTAACCTCTGAAAAAAATTCTTTTTGAAAGTAATTACTTTAATGCATTTCGATGACGCAAAAAAAGGTGACAATAACGCATTTACTTACACTACTTATGCATGACGAAATAAATAATATTTTAATTGATAAATGAAAATGTATTGATATAATTTACAATACTTTTTATGTAGCAACTAGTGAATAACAGAAAATCCGTAAAAAGCGAATAAAACAGGATTTCTTCCAAAATCTCCGGGTCGTCTTACGGTTGGCAACCCTGACCACATCTCTTTCGCTTTCTTTATTTACCTCCTAACCATATTTATTTAACTCTAGATACATCTTCATTATGCAATATTTTTTTATTTTTTTATTTACATATATCTTTAGTAACCCGTGGCATCATTTTCTTTTTCAGTTTACTAGTCTTTCATTTTTTGGCTTCTTTATTTATTTAAAAATCGCCGTTACAATTTAGTCGTAAGACTAGGTGGTAAACGAACCACCATAATTTAAACTAAATACTTCATATATATATATATATATATATATATGTATGTATGTATGTATATATATATATACACACACACACACACACGTTGTTTATAATACACCCACTAAATCTATCTATCTATCTATAGTCTATCTATATATTTATTTATTTATAGTTTACAATTCAAATAGACATTTAGTCAGGTGGCAAGGTAAAAAAGCATGAGTGAAGTGTAAAGAAATTACAACTGGATATAGTAGAACAAACATAATTGAGAAGCATTAACATTACAAAAGTATCTTTCATCTCAATCTATACTTCAGTGCCTTAATACTAGAAGGGAAAGGGTTTAAGAATGCTTCAGGGAGAGAATTCCATTCTTCTATCGTCCGATTCACAAATGAATATTTACATAGATCTGTTTTTTGCTGCCTTGCTTTTATTTTATGATTATGGTCGTTCTTGCCAACCAAGTTTGGTTTTTCAATCCTTTTACTAATATCTTCCCAGGCTGGTTTGAGAGTATATGCTTTATAAAACCCCACTATTCTATTTAGTCTTCTTCTATCCTCAAGAGTTTCCCACTACAAACTTTTAATCATACTCGTAACACTATCACCAACTCGTAACACTATCACTATTCATATCTATAAGGAAAAGTGTTTGTATGTATGTATGTATGTTTTTCTATAACTCAGCAAATACAGCACGTAGAAAGAAGAGGAATGTGCCATTTTAATCGGAATAAAGAGTGGTGTAGTGAGGTTTTTATATCGATTTTATTCACCTTTCTAATTTTAAAAAATATTTTCCTTTTCCATTTTCTCCATTTGAATAACATACAGCAAGCAAAGGGTTTAAGAGAATTTGTGATTCAACCGGACTCAAGTAGACACTGATTTCTAAAAGTCTTTCATTGAAAAGGTAAAAAATCTGATGTGGCCATCACGTGACTTTCTCCATATTTGGGTTATAGATATTTAAATTATTATGAAAAGCATTAAGACAAAATTATCATTTCGTATCATAAAAGAATACCATCGTCCTTATTGCCGTAAATTACCTATATTTTGAATATGTTTACAGACTTCACCGCTACAAGGTGGTGGCGCTGTATACTGGAAATTACGAAAAGTTAAATATCTCCGAAACAGATGATTCTACGAAAATTTGTGTCAAACAAAACTTGGAAGAAATATTATTCTCTACAACTTTGGTCCTTACGAAGATGACCAATTACGACGTTTTTAAGATATTTGACGGAAACCCAAAAAACCGATTATTTATAAATAATTCCTAAACAATAACTGCTATGGAAAATTGTTTCAAAAGAAAGTTATAGGAAATTACATTCTCTATAACCTTTATATAATTGCATATATAATAATCATCTTTTAACGGAGATATTTCGCAAAAACTGAATCGGATTTCGAATAAACCTCAACTTTCGGTTAACTGTTATTGTCCAAAAACTAGTCATTTTTTTGTGCTCATGCTAAAGTGTTATATATGAAATTTGGTAACGATATGGCAAGTACTTTTTGAGTTAGAGCGCCCAAAATCACATATACACATACGCATACACACACGCGCGCACACACAAACACACAGACATCATTCCAAAAATAGTCTAAACGTGTTCTAGGGACCTCAAAATGTGTATTTCCATTCAAATCTCGAAGTCGATTTTTTTCGTGAACACAATACTATCCCATTACTACGTATGGAGAAAGTAAAAACATTCACAATTTAATAAATTGCACAAGATCATACCTCTTTCGAATATCGGATAATTAATTAATCACCGACTACTACCTTATGCTTCTTTATTGGAAACAAGAACAGCGAATGGTACATACAGGTATGCCTTAGCAAATATTTGTTTTCAAGCAGCTCATAAACAGCACATAACGATCTTTTACAATTATCGCAACAGCAGTAAAACAATAAGAACGCATACAACCGTGCCATTGGCAGGAATCGAACCTGCGACTCTAGTAAGGCCGGCAAATGGAATCACTTTTTACTTTCTCCTTACGTAGTAATGGGAAAGTATTGTGATCATGAAAAAATCCACTTCAAGATTTCAATGGAAATACACGTCTTGAGGTCCCTAGAACACGTTTACCATATTTTTGGAATGATGTCTGTGTGTGGATCTTATTGTGGGCGCTCTAACTCAAAAGGTACGTGCCATATCGTTACCAAACTTCATATGTAAGACTTTAACATGAGCACAAAGAACTGGTTAGTTTTTGGAGAATAACGGGTAAACGGAAGTCGAGGTTTATACGAAACCCGATTCGGTTTTTGCGATATTTCTCCGTTAAATGTCATTATTGTATCTACAATTCTCTACATAGGTTATAGAGAATGTAATTTTCTACAACTTTTATTTGAAACAATTTTCTATTGCTGTTATTGTTTAGGAGTTATTTATAAATAACCGGTTTTTCGGTTTTCTCCTTAAAAACTTCGTTATTGGTAATCTTCGCGAGGACCAAAGATGTAGAGAATAATATTTCTTCCAAGTTTTCTTTGAAACAAATTTTTGTACAACCATCCATTTCAGAGATATTTTGCTTTTTGTTAATTTGCAGTATACAGCGCCACCACCATGTAGCGGTGGATTATGTAAATATATTCAAAATTTACGAAATTTACGGCAATAAGAACGACTGTATACTTTTACGAAACGAAATAATAACTTTGCCTTATAATGCTACTCATAAAAAGAATTTAAATATCTATACCCAAAATAAGGAGAAAGTCATGTGTTGACCACATTAGATTTTATATTTTTACGTATGTTTGGCATTGAAATATGTGATCGAGCTGATAAAATAGTAGCGTACTTTAAAGAGCTATTATTTTATTTTATTTTCTATCAAAATAATGCTTTTTATATTATCGAAAAGGAATACAGGAAATTGATGCCTAAAAATATCGCACATATTAAATGTTCGATGATGGCTTTCTTCGCAGTTTTAAATTCTTTAAATTTTTCTTTTCGTTTGAGGAACGGAAGAATATTCAGACTCAAGTACAATTAGGAATTTCTCCCTCAAACTTGAGATTCTTTTCAAGTTGTATTCGGAATGAAGAGCGTGGCGATGCTATTAGGAGAGGCGAAGGGGGAGAAGACAAATCCTCCCGTTACGGAGAGGAGCGTGAAGGGAGGGAGGGGTGGGAGGGAGGATGGAGGGAGGGAGGGGAGGTTGGTGTTTAAGGGGGAATGCAAATCCGGCGTTGGAAGGAGCGAAGCGATTGAGCGGAGATGGAGGACAATGAAAAGGAGTTGGTGGAGAAGGCGGAGATTGATGCGGACGAAGAGGGAAGGAGGAGATGCAAAGGGGGAAAGTAGGGAGGGGAGGGGAGGGAGTGACGCAACCCAGTGGTTTAGAGGTGGTCCTTCGGTGAGACGGGGAAGTGGGAGAGAGTGGAGTAGGATAATGGAGAGAGGGGAGAAAGGGGGAGGGTAGAAAGGAGAAGAAGGAAGGAAGGGGGAGGGAGAGAAAGGGCAGGGGATGGAGAAAGGGGAGAAAGCAGTCTCAACATATATGCGGTTGAACTGTAGGGGGGACGAAGAGGGGGGAGATATTTATGAGGGGAAAGAGGGTTGAGTGAATAGGAGAGTGGAGGGGGGAGAGGGTGCGTGGGAGGAGGAAATTAGGAGGGAGGGGGAGAGAGGGAGTCCGTCTGTGAGAATGGCACTCTAGCGGCCGAAAAAGATTTATTTTTATAAGAGGAAGAAATCCGCGAACGCATACAGGAGACTTCCTCAGTTAATTCCAGAGATTTGAAAAATGATTACCCTTAATATTATTCTCGGATGTAACGAAATTCCTAATTTTCGCCAAACATTTTTTGTGAAAATGTTTTATTGCTCCGATTTGTTCGCATGAAAAACTTCCGAAATGAATGATCATTAATCCCCTTTTCGTTTCACAGGCGCAGTTCTCTCGGCAGCGGCCACATTTCATCTCGACGGAGTGCGCGTGAAGACTCCTAATTGGTCAGTTATCATTTTTAAATTATGACAGTGTTTGTTATTTTCTCCCGTTTAATTTTAGCGCTAATTAGCGCGCGAAAAACAGAAAGTCATTTCGAACGAACGCGAGCAAATTAATCAGATAATTGCTTTGCCAGTTTTTCGAAAGATAAATAGAAAGTAATTTGTGATGAGTTTGCGAACGAGTGGTACCGAATTTCGCTCGGCCGTCAAGTCTCGATTCCCTCTCATTGTTTCAATGGCTTCCAGAGAAATACTGCAATTGTTTAGTTTTCCCTAGCGGCATACTCATTTAACTCAGCAACGTTTACGTTTTGTGTAAGTATTTAATTTATATTCACATATTAATAACAGTTTAACTTTTCATTAAAGGTGTGTTTTACTAAATTTACAGTAATGTATATTTGGAGAACTTTTCAACATCATCTAGTGAAATTTCCTCATCGCCATTACGAATCATAATACTTTGACCCTAGGTCATTATTATGTTTTACAATCGGTAATTGACAATAACAGATAACTTCGCAGTATTTATTTGCAAATTTGTTTCCGAAAGAAAAAATTGTCCGTTAGGATGTCTCCCTCTCGGAGCCACGTTCGTGTTTGCTAAATGTATTCCAAATTAATTATTATTGAGAGTTAATGTTTATTTACACATGAGATTATTGCTTGGATATTCGGCATTCCCAATTAGGAGTATGATTCATCATGCTGCATAAATTAATCCATGACTTATGAATTCGTTTGAGTATTTTCAATATGCATTTCGTTTCTTCTGGATTTCCAGATTACCCGTTAAAAATTTTTATGCTCTTCCGCTGATTCTTCTCTCCAGTTTTTTATCCCGTTACAGCTGTCAAATTTTCGAGCGTATCGGAAGATTTCCAAACATCAACTTTAGAAGACACGGTCGTTTTATTGCAGGGGTCGGCATTAATCTTTTTCCTAAGAATATGCATTTTTGGCTTATGTCGACTAACTGGGACCACATTTTAAACTAACCGCGAAGCTGACCCCTCGACCGTCACTAACTCGGGTTAGAGGCCCATACCTCGAGACCTATCCTCAAATCTGAGCTCAGGTCTCTTTACCCTCTCAGCAAGGAGGCATTAGCCGACCACGTCTTTTGCAATAAAATTTAAACTATTTTATGTTGTTAACTTAGTGCGATTGTGACTCAAGCAACATATTCGGGTGAATGCGCTGATCAAGAGCGTCTTTTTAACGGAATTCTACGATAAATAATACCACATTTACGCTCACATCTAATCTTGACGCCAAGGAATACCAACCTCTTAAGAGTTTTCGGACGGGATTGTAATGAAAGCAGACATTCGCGAGACGGTGCGGAGGGTGTAACGCTTGGTTGTTATATGGTGTTTGATGGGAGAAAAGGGAAACCGCTCATAAGTAAAAAGCTTTACAACATTTTTCGATCAAACTTTCAGGAATCACTTGACTATTCAACTTTTCAATTTGAAACTGCTCGCCGTATACATAGTAGTTCTGGGTTTGACTTCAGGACTCGAATGAGGAAGTGGAAGATTTCTACCAAGAAGTTGGGGAACTGCACGACAAAGGAAACTGCCATCTAAAAGTGGTCATGGGTGATTTCAATGCCAAGGTAGGAGAACAAAAGGAAGACGACAGCGCAGTTGGAAAATGGGGCTATGGAGACAGAAATGAACGAGGAGACCGACTTGTAGACTTTGCTGAATGTACTAGTCTATATATAATGAACACTTTCTTCAAAAAGAGTTTCAATAGAAAATGGACCTGGAAAGGACCCAATGGTACCAAAAACGAAATTGACTACATACTAGTCAATAAGAAGCAATTGCCTGAAGACTGTTCCGTCCTCAACCAGTTCAAAACTGGAAGCGACCATCGCTTGGTAAGATGCAGAATAAAATTCAACTCAAAGTTAGAAAGAAGGAAGCTTATAAAGAAGCCTAAGTCTATTATCAAGAAGCAGGTGCTAAAAGAACGAAAAGAAGAATTTCAGCTCCAACTGAAAAATCGATTCAGTGCACTGGAAGACCAAGAAGTTGAATCTCAATTTATAGAGATACTCAAGGAAACTGCTGAAGAAATAGGCGGAACAGTTAAAACAAAGCCACAGAAAAAGTTGACCGAAAAAACAAGACTGCTGATGGAAAAAAGAAGGAAAATGATAATTACTAATGATCCTAAAGAAATGATCCATTTTGCAGAACTAAACAAAACTATAAGGAAGTGCATCAAGGAAGATGTGAAAAAAATAATTATGAGCTAATCGAGAAAGCCATAGAAAACAATCGAAGTTACAAGAAAATGAAGCAACATCTCTCGATCGGAAAGAGACAGCTGGTGGCCCTGATGCCAAAAGACGGCTCCATAACCCATAGTAGGAAACTAATCCTGAAACGGGTACAAGAATTTTACACCAAACTGTATGAGGATCCTCTAGGAAATGAGGAAGTAAATGATGATGGAAACATGCCCACCGAAGAGGTCCCAGATATCCTTCCGGAAGAGGTGAGACACGCAATCAGAAGTATGAAGAATGGAAAAGCATCTGGAATGGATGGTATCACAGCAGAAGTATTCAAAGCAATGGGTAATCATACGGAAACAATTCTCGCTAAGATTTTTAATTCCTGTCTGAGGAAGAAAAAGATACCAGAAACATGGAACCACGCATGTATTATCCTTCTGCACAAGAAAGGTTCCAAAGAAGACTTGAATATCTACAGACCGATCAGCCTACTCCCAACTGTCTACAAAATATTCACCAAAATACTAGCTATGCGCCTTCAAAACCATCTTGATTCTGCCTAACCCAGAGAGCAAGCTGGATTTCGCAGTGGGTATAGCACGATGGACCACATCCAAGTCGTGAGAGAGGTAATCAGTCGGACTAACGAGTATGAATTACCTCAATATATGTGCTTCATCGACTACAAGAAAGCATTCGACTTTCTCCGAACTTCGTCTGTGTTACGTGCACTAAAGAAACAAGGAGTAGAAGAAACGTACATAACCTTGATCAAGAATATGTACGAAAATGCGACAACATCTGTCCAGCTGCATGAAGAGACGAGTGCCTTTAAGGCCGAAAAGGGAGTGAGACAAGGAGATACTATGTCCCCTAAGTTATTTACAGCAGCTCTACAGGAAGTATTCAAAAGGCTAGACTGGGAGGAAAAAGGCATAAAGGTAAATGGAGAACATCTGAGTCACCTGCGCTTTGCAGATGATATCATACTGTTCGCAGGGAGCCCAGAAGAGCTCCGTAGAAGAACTGAAGAGCTTGAGCAAGCAAGCCGTGAAGCTGGACTTAAGATGAATCTTAATAAAACAAAGGTTATGTACAACTCCTTCACAAATTCTGAGAACATACATATCAACGGAGCAGAACTCGGAGAAGTAACCAGCTATGTTTACTTAGGTCAACTCATCACTACTGATGGTTCGCTTCTTGGAGAAATCAACCGGAGAGTGAAGATGGCATGGAGTGCTTTTGGCAAGAATGCGAACATCTTTAAATCAAATATTCCAGTCTTCCTAAAAAGGAGACTGTATGACCAATGTGTTCTGCCTGTTCTGACATATGGTTGTGAAACATGGACCATGAATGCCAGAATGATACAACGCCTGCAAACAACACAGAGGATCATGGATTAGATTTGTACCCGTGCTTATGATTATTTGAATGAACGACCACGGGTAGCTCTCGTTTAATATTCATATTCATAATAATTTAAATATCTAAACCCCAAATGTGGAGAAAGTCATGTGTTTGCCACATCAGATTTTTATCTAAATTGACGGTTAGTGGGGAACTCGCGCACGTGGCAGTGACAACAATTGAATCGCTAGCGCTGAAGCGTGTAAGTTGAACTGTTCCTATCGCCGTATTTATTTGATTTTAGTTGACATCTTAAGTATGGAGAAATTCATGCGTTGGACACATCAATTTATTTTAAATAATGTATAACACGCAGCATTAGAAGAGCCGCAGTCATTGATGGTCATCCACGGGAGGCCGACCTCATCCCTTAACCTTGCCGTCGTTTTACTTTTTGGTATTATATCTGTAAAACAAACTTTTATTCTACGTAATTTGTCCATACCTTTTAAGTTTTCTACAGTTTCTATTAAAATAATTTACGAAGCCAATTCCTTTTTTGGAGATTCGGGAGTCGCACGCAATTCTTTAAAGAGCCACATGTGGCTCAGGAGCCGCTGTTTTCCTGCCCGTTCTATTGCGTCAGAATTTGAATTTCACGCATTGATAAAACATTTTACGTAGGTATTCCAGAGGAAGAATTATTATGCCCATAAATTGTATAAATAGAGAATTTAAGCATTAATATTACCATAAATTCTATTTATAATTTTCGTTATTTGTGGTTTTAAACGACGATTGCGGTTCTGAAATATCATATACCAAAATGCGAGATGAAAAGCGAAATTATTAATATTAATATAGTGCAATGGTTAAACAATACGAAGACGAAATAACTTTAATTGCATAGCGAAATTAATAGGGGGCTTTGTTTTGTAAAGACATATATATCAATGCGCAACGCAAATTATTTAGACGTAGGATGGTGGTAGACCATTTGTTGAGTCCTTCAATCGGGAACTGCGCAGACGAGAGTAGGGGATTTTCTACGAGGGCACTACCAAAGATTCGAACGATTCGTCTTTAGTACCATTATCCAAAACCAAACTTGGAACAATAAGATTCGCAAAACATATGTATGATAGGTAATAACCAAAGCGTAACATCACTATATTTGGATTGGGTATCCCTTTAGGATCGAGAAATGAACGCTAGTTTTAGGATTCTGGAGAAATATAGGTCGAGGGATTAGCTGTGGTAATTTAAGTAAAAGCTGAAGCACGGACGTACATAGGTTGGCAGATAGACATCCTTATTTGTGGGAGATTGTAATAATCTCCTCTTCCATCTAGCCCAGAGGTGGGAACACTTTTGACGAAACGGGCATTAACATATAAAAAGGGGCCATATCGATGTTCGTGAGCGTAAGGTTAGATCAGAGCGTACCAGAAAATACGTCGAAATAGTCGCTAAAACCGAGAAATACTACAGATAATTTTTACCAGACGCAATATGATAAGTCAATCGAGGCATTGGTTTTAGTTTATTTGGTGCTGTGACAACCAAACGCTTCTGGCTGCTTGCAGAATATTCATGTAAATTTAAATGTGTCTAAGAGAATGCGAAAGTTTCTATCTGTGAAAATTGGTAATTAATAATATTTTATTGTCTAATGTAAGCTTTACAAGAAAAGGTATTCGGGCCCTAATTTTAACCAAAATATACGAAAATATACGAAATTTTCATGGCTCGCTTTCGGAATGGCATCTCAGGCCATATAAGCTGCTCTCGCGGGCCTGATGTGGCCCGCGGGCAGGGCCACCAAGAGAGTGGGGATACCGGGGCAAAATCCCCGAGGCCGGGCCTCTGAGGGGCCCGGTATTAGGATCTGTTACAAGGTTTTCCTTTCGCAATACGCGGGTGCAACCAATACTAACGGGCGGCGTTTTCTCCCTATCCCATTTGCTTTTCTCAAGTCTTGATTTGGCTTTTCCCAACCCAACCCACTGCTTTTTAAAACCACTTCGCACCCTGTAACTCCTCCCCATTACTCTTATTTTTCTCCCCTTCGTAAAATTCCGTCTTTAGGTCCGGGGTCCGGACCCACAAACACTCGGAGTGTCGTCATACGGTCAGTTCTAAAGAACAGTATTGTTTACTCCCAATTTTTTAGAGATGAGAAACTAAATTTTATGCGTTGAATCGTACAATTACGAAATCGCGACCATTCAATACCACCAACCAATTGGGGGGACCTTGTGACTTCAAACGACTCCAGCGCTAGAAGGCTTCTCAGTCTAAATCACAAAGCAAGGGAGGAGTGAAACCCGGTGTCGGCATTAGCCTACTCTTAACGAGAAACACCACGGGGACCAACGGCTTTACGTCCCTTCCGAAGGACGGGGCGCTGATTTGCGTGTTCTCCTCTAAGCACGCAAATGGGGAGCCGGGCAACCCGGTTCGCACCGAGTTTGCTAAGCGTAGCAGGCCAGCGCCCGCACCACTACGCCACGACTCCCCGTACGATCACCATTCAATAACAAACTTAATGTTACGCTATTATAATACACAACCAAATTTATACGTAAATATTATGAAGGAAAAAGTTGCGATGTTGGTAAAAAAAAAAACATCAGGAGGAATCTAAAAAAATGCCTAGAACGCAAACACAGAACGATGATGATGGGAAACTCTCCTTCGGAGGTTGGATTATCGGTATGGCCCCTAGAAATGTAAATTTAGTGAGAATTTATTCGTTAAAGTACTATAGGGACATCTGGCGATCAGTATTCGATACTAAGATCTACTCTCATGTAATTCGTACTTTAGGACTCTGTTGCAGCGCAAGATACGCAGCTATGCACTTAAAAATGTCACGGGGGACCTCACAATGCATAGTGTAGGAAATTCCGATTCAAATGTGGTCGTCTGTTATGACAATTACCGATTCTTTTTACGCGTTGATTTTCTGGTACTAAAATACATTTTAGGCGTTAATTTGGAAAACCAAATTTTAATACCAAGACATGTAATTTCGCAGAAAAATTTAGTGATGAAAAACCTACACTTATCGAAGGCAATTAAATTTGGTCGAATATTTGATTTTTACAAATTCGCTGCTTATCGAAATTAATCGAATCATACCAAGACTAATTATGATGTGATACATATAGTACCAAAATATATTTTACAAGTAATTATGAAAAAAAATGTTTAATTGGATGGAATTTGTCAAATTCTGCTTATAATACTGCGACCAATACCGTAGAGAAGGGGGGAGGGGGAGTCGGCTGTCCAGGGCCTGCCGAGGGGCCACGTTCCCTTATTGAACTTAAAACAGAGAAAAGGGTCCCGGTAATGGTATTTGCCCCAGGGCCCGCGCTGGCTCTCGGCGGCCCTGCCCGCGGGCCGTAGTTTCCGTACCTCTGATCTAATTGTAAGCCTTAGGTACACGATCGTGGTGATATAATGCGTGATATCTATTGGAGGACAGAGGGCTATCAAGGATCATTTTTTCCAAGAGAAATATGACATCATATATGCAAACTATAAAGAGAAATATTCTATATAGATATTTGTACTCTTTCAATATCGTAATTTATTATTATTTTTATTTATATTCGTGTATATATATCTCTACTATAATATATTTTGAAGTGTGTGTTTGTTGGTTTGTTCATGGAACTCCTAAACAATAAAAGCTAGAATAACCAAATTTGGTACGATTCTTCCTTACATCCTAACTTAGTGAATGGTCAAGGTTTGGTTAACCGGGATTAATCAGTGCTGCCGATATAGGGGATTTACTTTTTTCCATAAGATAACACGTATGAATCCATTTCTTGACTTGCAAGGTATTCTTCCTTTAAGCATCAAAATACGTAAATATGGACCGATATTTTTGGTTTTTGCTTTATTTGACGAATAAAACTCTATACTATCTTATTCCTGCGAAGCTTACATGTTACACGGTCGAAGTTTTCAGAAATACGCTATTTGTTTCGAAATTTTGTGGATTTTTCGTAGTCTTTCCGGGCGTTCCAAGGCGGCCGTCATTGTTACCTCCGATTCAGTTAGCTTCAGTGAGGCTTATAAATAGACGAAAGTTTAGCGTTATTCGCTTCGCACTTTTGTTTAATCAACGAAACGATCGATGTTTATGGATAGCAACGTAAATAGGTACTGATTATTATTCAGGAAGCGTTTATTGATGAAAGTAATCGAACCTTCTTTCGTCTATTGAATACTGGAATCTTACATTTTTGTAAGTAAAATCATTATATTCTACATTATAATGTTTATTAACGTAAATAAGCTCACGTATCTGGTGTACATTTACCAGTCAGTGTTCAATCATGGACAACTGTACGTTGCTTTTTCACGGGTTTCTTGCTTACAAGACATAAAAGTAAATATTTCAGTGAGGCATAATTACACAAGAAATGAAGCTGGATTTGGCGAAAGTAATATGATAGGAAATAAAAATTATCGTTATATTTTAATGCAATAGGCTCGGAAACGGATTGTTACAAGCAAATATGACTAATTGTTAAATCCGTTGAAATTCAACGGGAAATTCTGCTAGTGTATATATATGTGTGTAGCAGCGATGGAAAGTATGACAAAAATCATTATTTGGTTTCCTGAATAGAAGCAAGTGGAGAATGTATTACAGAACCTCTCCCTCTGTTATTAAGGAGGGGGGAGGTGGAGGGGGGATGTGGAGGGGGGAGGTGGAGGGGGGAGGTGGAGGGGGGAGGTGGAGGGAGGGGGGAGGTGGAGGGAGGGGGCGGTGGATTTCAGAGGGGGAGTATGGATTGGTCGCTGAAGGGGGCGCTCGCGTGCCTCGTGGGGTCTCCTTCTGTGTGTGTGTGTGTGTGTGTGTTTGGGGCCCCTTCCGATGACGGCTGTCCGAAGGACCAGTCAGATTTGAAATGAAATATGAGCCCTATAGGACCCTCCCCCCACCTACTGCGACTGTGACCTCTCTCTCTCTAACCATTCTGGATGACCACTTGTGCCCCCTGGAACTCCGTCCCATTTACCTTATTCCAAAGGGAGCGAAGAACCCTCGCCGACCCTTATCCGCTCCTGAGGAACGCTCCATCTTCTTCCCTGTCACTACCTCTCTCCCTCTTTCTCGCTCCGCCTCCTCCTACTGAATTTTCAAACTCTCTTCCGAGGGACGGCTGCCTTATCTGTGACCGCTAGATGGCATTGGCGGCTGCATATTCCTCGACGCCGGATAGTATATCCCCAAGCCCCTCGTTGCTACGTGCGTATTTCACTGTTAGACCGTTTGCCATTTTTAAAGATGTATTTTCTTTGGTTGACGAGTTAAGGTTATTTTAAAACGGACCTTCCAGATATCCTTAACATGAAAAGTTAAATTTAGCTTTATGCACAGTGTAATGTGTATCTTTAAGTTAGAAGTTAATTGGTATTGCTCTGTACCACTAAATTTTAATACATACACCAAGAAAATAATGCGTCAAAAATTTATGAAATATTAGTAATTATACCAGTTCGCTTTCCCGAAAAATTAAACGCCATTTTAATGGAGATATCGTGTTTTGAAATAAATCAGTTACAGCATGTGAAGTGATTGCTTATCATTTGAGACGTATAGTTTTCGAATCAAACGAGAATATCTAATTTTACTCAATATCTATTAGTAGCAGTAAACAAGGAACCGCCGCCATAGCGATCACCGCACCATGCGAACACCATCAGCCATACGCCCGATTTATTCCCTAAGAAGACTCCAGACGAGTTAAGCAATAACGTTCTATTCATTCTATGGCGGTAGTTTCACTTATGTTGGTTTTGGTCTTCCATTTCGCGAACCCCATAATTCCGATTGTCAACTTCAATTGATTCGAAACCCATTCTGCCTCGCACCTCATAAATTCAAATCTAACGATGACGATCGAGCATTATTATATGAATTACACCAAAGAAGGTTTTCTCATCGGTAACATCCAACTTAAAGAGAGGCCTTAAACGGCACCCCGCTCACCTGCTCCCCTTCGCTTTTCGCCTCCATTAAGACGCCTTGCCTGCTTCTTACCCTTCGCTGACCCTGCTCTTCTAAAACCTTAAGTTCTTTCCGCCGCCCCCCCTTTCCACCTCCCCCCCCATTTCCACCCCCGTCATTTCCACCCCCTCCCCATTTCCACCCCCCTCATTTCCACCCCCCTCATTTCCACCCCCTTCCGCTCTCCGCCTTACCTTTGTTCGCCTCTCCCACCGCACCGCTACAGGACCCAGGGAGAGGTTATCCCGGGAGAGAGGGCGTGCCTAGACATAGGACTAAGTCGGACCCAAGCCGAGAACGGGAAAAACAGGCCCAAACATAAAACTACCTTGCCTTCCCCTCAGCATCTCCATTTCTACCGTCAGTTTCTTCTGCATTCCTCTCTCTCTTTTCCAACTTTTTTCTTATTTCTATGTATTTATTTTTATATAGCGCACAAACAGCTCTCAGCTTATATAGCCAAGCAACTATTTGATATTTTAGCTGGTTTCGCATTATATACTAAATATGATAAAATGGAAATTATGGATTTCTGGTTTGTGCAGTTAACAGAATATCCTTAATTAGTTTCTAAAGATGCTTCAATCCATGTAAATATCGATAAGACGATTCATTCATTTCATTGTTTTTTTTCAACCAGTACGTCAAATACCGACCGTCCCTATCACGTTGTTGTTTGATTTACAAGCGCGATTAGCTAACTGGAACGAGGTTTGTTTAAAAGGAAAGATCGAAAATATGTTTGTTTTTGTAATCTTTTATAGCATAATGAGATAGAATTCAAATTATTATAAGGAGATAGCCACATTTTCTACGTGCGATTACATGTTTAATTTATTAAAATCATTTCTTGGAAATGGCCCATAGTTTGAATTATAATCAAAATTTTGTTTAAAACAAGAGAAAGAAGAGAGAGAGAGAGAGCGTTCTTCGTCGCGTCACTCGATAAAACATTCTTTCCCTCCGCACCCTCGGGCGACCATTACAGAACATCTGCCGCCATTCTACCCTTCCATGACGTCACTTTTCATTCTAAGCGGTCAATGTCGCTTTTAAATCATTAATGCGCGGTATTATATTCACTCAAAATATATATATGTTCTTTTCCTGTAGCTTTCAGTTAGACAATTTTCACTGCGATTTTTCTACGCCATATGTGTGATATTCTGCAATCGATCAATAGCGGTGTGCTGCAAGGTGTTAGAGTATGTTTAACGTTTGACACCGCCTACCATTCTGAGGAATAGAAATTCTTATTAATTTCTCTTATTCTCTCAAAATTTTCACCAAACCAAATAATTTTTAAGCCTCTTTATAATTTGAAACGGCATCCATATTTTTTCTAGCAAGAAGAAATTAGGAATCCGTCCGAGCAAGGTTCTCCTTTTATGGTTTCGATTATTCCTTGAGTTAAGAAGATTCTCTGTTCTGAAATCGATGTCGCGTATACCGCCTTCCCAGTTCAAATATTCTTTCGATTATTCTTAACTGCATTCACCCAGATTCTGCTTCCTTTTAAGCTTCTATATGCAGAGAGCTATCATTTTGCGGCACCGATAAAAAAATTAATATGCAATACACTGTTTTGGTTTGCCGAAATGTTTTTCTTTGCTCTGAACCTTTTTTATTGCAACAAATTAATGCACATTAAACCCGCAATCTAATGGCGAGTCCGTCCTTATTGTAAATGATAAAGGTTTTTCCATATCATCCATGATCGGCAAAGAGGCCGAAGTCAGTTAGTTGAGTAGAATGAAAAAATCGGTGATTTAACCCCTGCAACAGCGATTTGAACGAGCCCACGTCTTAATCGATAATTCTTTAACTAGACTAGACTAGACATCTGTGTTTGTCAGATAGAAATCCTAATAAGGGGATCGAATTATTAATATTAATAGTTTGTTTAAGTCATTTAATCGTTTGAAAATAAGTTAAAACAGTCGTGTTATGAACGAGAAGTGAACTGCGGCCTAATCGGATCCATAGCAACGTCTATCAAGAATATTTCTTGAGAATGTTTTATTTTGGGCTCCATATTGCCGACCACAAGTGCCGTCAAGTTGAGTTTTTGTCGCGCGCCGATCGTCGCCATATGTTAGCATTACGAGCCACTTGTTTGCGGCGTGTTTACGTCTCTTTATTATGAATGTGTGCGCACAAAAACAACAGCTTTTTATCTACTACTTGGTCTCTCCGAGCGAGCAGAAAAACCAAAATAATAATTTTTATTGAAAACACCGACACCAACTTGCCGTCAAACCCCTGGCGCTACGCCTTTTTCTGATGTATGTGTGCAACCATTCTTTTGAAGAGATTTGTATGTACGCTATATTTTAAAGAATTTGTTTGTATGGATATTTGTATGTATGTTCATGAAACTCCTCATAAACGGTAAAAGCTAGAACAACCAAACTCGATGCATCTCTTCCTTACATCCTAACTTACCGAGTGGTCAAGATTTTGTTTGTCCGTCACTTTGATTCGAAATGGCGAACGATTTAATCATGCAACGTCACGTATTTTGCCGCGTCCTGCGACTGACACAGGGATGAGTGTAGAGTATTTTTAATTTGCACTTTAAAATTACTTAAAATCATGGTACGAAGACGGGACTTGAACAGAAAAACGGAGGAAAAACTAAAGTTTCATATTCTTAACGTCGAATTTCAAATACGAACCGAATTTGTCCAAAATTAAGGTTTTTACCACAAAATTTAAGGTTTTTTGAACATAAAATTTTCCTTTCCATAACAACCCAATTGTTAGGAATTTAACACGATAGCGTATTCCCAATTGAATTAAGATGAAAGTTATGCCTGTCATTTATCGAAGTACATATGAAATTGCCTGAAATGCAATGTGGAACTATTAAAAAACTAATTATATCAGAATTATAATCATGGTTGATATTTATATCGCTGTTGTAAAACGGCCTAATTGTTTACATTTTCTAATACACGTACTTAATATTTTATTTATTTGAGAATGGATATAAGATTTATCAATTTAAGCTTGACAACGGATTGTTTACAAAGATGTACATCGTGGTGACAATATTTTTATACCAATATTTTTTTAATTTTGATCAACTTATTTATCTTTTTAAATACGCACAGTTACAAAAAAATGCAATATACGATTTCTTTTGATTATTACGAAAGCGTAAACGAAGTCGTAATTCTCCCGTTAAATTTTAACGGGCAATTCTACTAGTTAAAAATGATACCGATTAGATGCGAATTTACTCTACTCAAACATTCAATATCGTACAAAGCACTTAATGAATTACTATATATTTTTGCGTACATTGAATTTTTTTAAAATTATTCGATACATAATTCTAACAACACTTAATTACGGCCAATACTCAGTAGACTAGTGAAATTGTCATCGTATTATTGGCAAACTAAGCCGTGCAATAGCGGAAATTTATTCCTAAGACAATGGCGCGGGCACGTGGGAGACTTAATTATTTCGCGTGTCGTCCGCAGCGGTAGTGGCGCCATCCACTGGTAGAAGGTGCGGGTTTTCCGGTGGAAAGACACTCTGGACAAAGGGAAGAAAGGAGCGAATGGAATAGGGTGCGTAGGAAGAGGGGACCGGAGGAGCCATTATCGGAAGAGGGGTTAGGGAGGATCCCGGAGGAGAGAATGGCCTCACTAAATCATTAATTATGACCGTAATCCCTAAATCACGGCAGAGTGCCATTATTCCACTTTGACCCTTTTGTGCTTCTGAACACCTCGAGCACGGTGTCCCATATCCAAGCCCTCTTCCCCTCTCCCTCCCTCCCCTTCCCCTCTCCCTCCCTACCCTTCCCCCTCCCCTTCCCCCTTCTACGGCTACTCCCGCAATTCCGCCATCCCTTTCTTCATCTAAAACTTCCTCTTTCAGGTCCACGTTATCATAATTATTGAAATGGCGATACAACATCAATCTAAGTACACCCAATAAGGCCCCTATCATTTCTAATACCTCCTCGCCCTCCCCTTTACTCCCTCCCATTTACTCCCCTCCCTTTACTCCCCCCCCCCTTTACCCCCCCTTTACTCCCCCCCCTTTACTCCCCCCGCGGCGGTAGACGTCTCCTTAATGAAAACGAGATTTGTGGCTTCAGAGGCTTTGAATGCATTGCGAAAAGGAGATTTCATCGTAACTTTACGAGATTCAGAACAGTTGACGGCCACAAGATTAATACTTTCATTTCTTCAAGAAAGTGGTAGTCTCGCCAAAATTTAGATTCCCTATAGATTTCACTTAAATTCACCTGCCACTTTAATTAATATTAAACCACGCCTACCGAACATACATTCATTCGAATTAATTAATATAATATGCGCTCAAGTCTCTCCTAAATCCTAGCCTTCGCTATGAATCGGTTTCGCCTAATGGAGGCCGTCCTCGCTGCGAAGGCATAAGTTATTATCTCCACGGGTTTCTTCCGCCTCACATTCGCTCCTCCACCTCCCATTCCTCCTTTACCCCTTCATTCCTCCTTTTTCCCCTTCCCTCTCCATCCGACCACATCCAAACCCTCTTCTCCCCCAGGAGTAAAACAAAACACATGCGGCCGCGTCGTCATCCCGGAATTGTACTCCTTAATCCGCCCCGTCGCTCCCCGTCCATCCCTCCTCACACAACATCGGGGAGGGCCGTGCTGCTGCGGATGCAAGGGGACAATGGATGCGCGGCCCGCAATATTATCCGGTGGGAGAAAGTGGGTGGGAAGGAGGGAGAATGGGAGTGGGAGGGAGGTAGGAGGATAGGGCAGAGAGAGAGGGAGAGGGGGTATCAGGGTCTTTCAGGCGTTGTTGGAATGGGAGACACCTGAAGTGAACAGACAATGGTGTTTGAGATGGGCGGGTTGAGCAGATTGCGGACCGCAGCAATGCCTCTCCCCATCGCGACCCCTCCTATTCCCTCCCTCCCTCCTCCTCGTGCCAGTGGCACCGCCATCAAGAGGGAGCCGAGCTGCTCGCACGCCATAACGCACGAGACACGCGCTCTGGGGAATGTGAGGCAGAGGAGATGTTGAATGGAGGCAAAAAGATTGCATGATAGGAGGGAGGAGGATATGAGAGGGGGAGGTGGGGGGGGGGAGGGGGGTGGGTATGGGGAGGAAGAGGACAAGAGAGGGATAGGGAGGGAGGAAAGGAAAGGTGGAATGGAGGGGATGAGAAATGAGCGAGAAATTGAAAATAAATGGCCACCACGTCATATGAACGTTCAGTCTTTAAATTTTTTAAGTCACTCACTCATTTTAAATCTACGAACTTCTTTCGCTTCTGGCGACATTTAATTGCATCTTTTCGGACAGAAAGAAGGTGAGAAATTAAATCGAAGTCCACGGTCTGACTCCATAGGGCACATATGTAGATCGATACCTAGTCCGAGACCTACTCTATAGGAATTTCAAAATCGCAAGACGAATGAGAGATGAACGAGTTCAGGGATCCTCACTCGAATCGAAATATGAACGCCAATGGATGACGATATCTGAACTAAATGCCTTTCGTTTAAAACACTGCTGCTGGCATTTTCCAATCGAGCAACGAGAGCGCTATTAAATTTAAATGCTCTTTTGAGATTTTAAAAATCTGAAGATACGGACGCCTTTTCGAGTATATATTTGAACCCCTATGTGTTCGTCGCTTCACGAACCAATAGTCCAAAAAGTAAAATCCGCGCTAACTGCATCTCGCGTCGCCCCCCCCCCCCCCCCCCTCTCCTTCTCTCTCTCTCTTCGGCAAATTATGTGTAGATCATTTGCGACCAGAAGGCGAATTCTATTGGGTGGCGTTTATTAGTGGTAATTCCTCGTTACAGCGCAAAGCTTTGCCCTTTCATCTTCTGTGGAATTTACGAAATTTATTATATAAATCAAGGCAAGAAGGGAACAAAGAGCCGTGCCCCAGCGATAGAATTCCAAAACTTAAAGGTGTATGGCGTTGAATATATTGGTTTCCGAAAGTGATGGTTTGGGAGCGAATAATGCTGGGAAGAAGAGGAGTGAGAATGAAGAAAGAGTAATAGAGGAAATTGGTCCGAGAGAGAGGCAGAGAGAGGGGGAGAGGGAGATAGAGAGAGAGGGAGGGGGGAGAGGGAGATAGAGGGAGAGAGAGAGGCAGAGAGAGGGGGAGAGGGAAAGAAAGGGGGGGGAGAGATAGAGAGAGGGAGGGGGGAGAGGGAGATAGAGGGAGAGAGAGAGGCAGAGAGAGGGGGAGAGGGAGAGAAAGGGGGGGAGAGAGATAGAGAAAGGGAGAGAGATATAGAGAGGGACGGGGGGAGAGAGATATAGAGAGGGACGGGGGGGAGAGGGAGAGAGAGATAGTGAGAGGGGGGGAGAGGGAGAGAGAGAAGATTTAAAATGAGTGGATCGAGAAATATTTCGGAAATGCAGGAGAGGGAAACGACTAATAAAAACAGAAGAGAGTGAGCTAATGGGGAGGAGGATTGAGGGAGAGGGATGGAAATGGAGAGAGGTAGAAAAAAGGAGAGAGAGAGAGAGAAGACGGAGAGCAGAATGGAAGAATTTGAATTTCGGACGCTTGCGTCGTAATTTAACCACGACTCAAAAACGCACGGTCATTCATTGGAGCTTGGAATGTGGAGAGGAGAGAGAGAGAGAGAGAGGCTGAGGGACGAAAGGCGTGCACATGGGTCTGCCTGTGCGTGTGGATTAAGTGGTATTCCATTACGCGCTCTGATTTAAGGACTGCGGCTTCGTTTGTTTTTTATATTGAAAGTGGTCATTTTGTGAGTTTCGTATTCATGGAATATGATTTGGGACTATGGAAAGTGAAGTTCGCTGTGCGCGTCAGGGAGGCGAATCCAACGGGTCGCCTCCCTTCCCTCTCCTCCCTCTCCTCCTCCCTCTCCTCCTCCCTCTCCTCCTCCCTCTCCTCCTCCCTCTCCTCCTCCCTCTCCTCCTCCCTCTCCTCCTCCCTCTCCTCCTCCCTCTCCTCCGCCCCTCCCGATACATTCGCCTCGTAGCATTTTTGCGATTCAAATTTTTTCGGAACGCAGCGAAAATGAAATTAAAAGGGAGTTCCGGTTGACAAAGCAGTTGATTGAGTTTCCATCTAGCGCAATATATTCTAAGCTTTCTGTCATGGAATTCGCTTCTTCAAATATGAATAATCAATCTGTCTGCCCTAAAATAAGTTTCCATTTAAGTTTAGTCTATCATTTGTTGCAGAAGACATTTCCTCTTAGATTTTAGTTATCTAGATCTTTCTAGGAATTCTATGTACCTATTCATCTTTTATCGGACTAGATCTTTACCCAATTTGCAAAAAAAATCAATACCTGAAGTAGATTCTGAAATCCTTAAAATGTTGAAGATAGGATAATTTCGTTGATATTAAATATTCGGAGATAAAACCGTTACGTTGACTTTAAACGTTAAAATCCTCTCTTTATTTTATATTTTGCGCTTTATATTCAGTATTCGGCTGTTGAACTTGACAAGCAGGCGATAGTCGTTACACAAACTAGGCGCGCTTCTCTTAGAAGATCCAGAATTAGAAATTTCAATTTTTGTGTCGTCGGTTTGAATCGCAGACGCAACGAAATGCCTCCAATTCTTAATTCTCTCTCTGTTTTAATTTCATTCTATATATTCAGTTTAATGACGTCGTATTATAGGATTGCAGAGCTGAAATTTAAAATCTTAAATTCTGGTAATACGTCAGACCTATTCTAGTGATTTCACCCAAATGTATCACTGTTTTCTCGCATTTTGAGATAGGTACATATGTGGATGATCCCAATTAATTTCACGGCTCATGTCAGATTCGTCATTTTGATGAAAATTTCAAATGTAGAACGAAAAATGTGAATGTTATACTGATGCAGTTGCCCCGACTATAAACTATACGCGATTTATGAAGTGTGACATTAGTATCCCATAAAACGATCCATTTTCAGTTTTACGCCATTTTTTATTTATTTATTTACACACTTTTACTTGACTTCCTTTCGTATTTACCTACAATCTTCGGATATAAACCATTTTGAAGAAAACATTATAAAGTTTCTTATTCTGTTCGTCTTTTTCCGCATACAGTTGGAAGTCGCTCAATTTAAACGTTTACAACCCAAGTAAACAAAAATCGTAAATTATTATATTGAACTTTCGCGGAAGAATATACGCAACTGTTCTAAGTTTAAGTTATAATTATTCTCACTTCGGAAATGATAACATAATTTTGAGTTCCAAGCTATCAAATCTTCTGAAGTTTTGTTAAATCAAAAATCATATTCAGTGAAAAGTTCATATGTCAGATAAAACAGCTAAATTTTTCATTACGCATTTGACCTGCATTGCAAAAATTATTTCATATTTATTAAATTCTACATTTCATAATCATTTCACATTCATGTAAAAAAACGCATTTTTAATAAGTTATGACGAAAAATATAAAAATAAAATTAAGTAAAAAACATTTTGATGTATACACACTTTTACTTAAAACTGCACTCAAAGGTAAAAAATAATATTTTCCTGGATAAAAAATGTTATTAAATAATTTGTATATGTACTTCGTAAAATTGGATGGCTTTTTTCCATTTTAATTCTTACATTTCATCTTCCTCATAAATTAATTTTGTTTGGTCGCTTACTTAACAGATACTACTCAAATAATATTGTCACCCAATTTTACGAAGCATACAAATTTTTGAATAATATATTTTGTCCATGAAAAAATTTTTTTCTACCTTTGATTGCAGTTTTAAGTAAAGTGTGTATACATTAAAATGTTTTTTGATTAATTTTATTTACATTGATTTCTCCTATTTTAATAATTAATTCCTGGGGCATAGCAATTTTAAACGCTCCTCAATGCTTCAACTCACTTTAGCGAAGTAAACACTCTTTCAAAGGTAAATTTTACGTTCTTTCATTTTGCAATTTGTCTTCTGTAACTGTTACATTACAAATTTTGTGTCTTTATTGAAGTACCAAATTTATAATGAACTAGCTGTACCCGCGAAATCATTGCGCGGTTTTTTCAATTAATTTATACAAAATTATGATGGGTCTGAAATAAGTTTATCTTAATTCACGTTTAACGCTAATAATGCATTTCCCCGGTATAGGATTTTAATGTATTTAGCTCCCAGTGTAAGGTTCGCGGGTTCGAATCTCACTGAGGGCACGGATGTGTGTACGTATTGACAATTTATTATGCCAAGTCAGTAAGAAATCTGCATTTTAAAAAGTCATATTACAGAGGAAATTAATGCTACAAAGTACCAATCAATGCAACAGTTTATTTAAATTATCAATATAGAGAAGATAGCCATATAATGTGTAAAAAAATAACGTACGTCCCCATTCTCATCTAATTTTAAATTTATGCGTGAGCCTACTTGCGTTAATAAGCATTATGGATCTATAATATAATTGCTCTACTTACAAAAAGGTAAGATTCGAGCATTCAAACGATGAGACGAATATTCAATAGCTTCTATAAAATCGTTAGAAACGCATTCCAAACGCAGTCAACATAATAATCATCCGTAAATATTTACTTTGCTATGTATCAATAATTTCGATGCTTAAACAAAAGTCGATGCCAATAACGATGTTCTTTTATCTATTTGAAGGTTTAATTGAAACTAATTGAATCGAAGGCAACAATGACGGTCGCCTTGGCAACGTTCGGAAAGTGTACAAAATATCCGCAAAATTTCGAAAATATTGCGTATTTCTGAAAGATTCGACCGTGTAACATGTAAAAATTGCATTACTAAAAAAGTGTACAATTTTATTCCTCGAATGAAGCAAAAACTGAAGAAAATCGGTCGATATTTACGTATTTTTATGATTGAAGGGAAAAAAACCTTGCACTCTGAAAAATCGAAAATCCAGTGTAAACTTAAAGGAAAACAATTGTTTCCTGGATTCGAATCCGGCAAACTTTAGCAAGCGAAAACATTTTTCATTGGACCACCTAGCTAGTAGAAACAAAACGCCGTTTACCGCATTTCTCTACGACGAACGGTTCTCGAGATAAAAATGGGGACAGACAGACGGACACTCGCTAATTCGATCATGATTCGGATTATGTCTACAATAAAAATACATTTTTTTTCTTTCTTGCATAGAACCATTGAAGTCCCAAGTTCGAACTATGTTCTAAGTAATTTTAAAATTCAAATGAAAAATAAGCTGCATTCATCCTTATTTTATTCAAATGGAGAAAACGAAAAAAGTAAATATTTTAAAAATTGGTAAGGTTAATCAAATCGGTATAAAAACCTGACTACACCACTTAACTCTTTACTCCAGTTAAAATGGCACATTCCTCTTGCTTCTACGTGCTGTAGTTGCTGAGCTATAAAAAAACATACATACAAACAATTTACTTTATAGATATCTATAGACTATAGATAGATTATGTTACGTTTAACTGTATTACTTTAATATCGAGATAAACTCCTGCTATTTCCCGTAAACTTAAGTTATCCTGTAGTTTCCTTCTACATACACGGTTTATTCGTTCGCCTAATTGGATAGGCAAATTTGTGCCAAGAATAAGCTTTAATTGCGATTCTATAAATAATTTTGCAGCCTATCAAAATTTCACTTATATGAGGTTACATTTTTCTTAGGCTACTGAAAAAATTCTCCTACAGATATTTGCGAGTTAAAGAAAATGTTTCATTTTCAAAAAGTTTGATCAGATGATTTGGTCGAGGCGTTTCATTTTAATGTTCTACTTTTACATAAATTTTAAGCATTAAATTAATTCGAAACAAACCGATTTATAGCAATTGTATTATTCGTCCCGGAGGACAGAGAAATGGGAAAACATAAAAGGCGGATTTTCTTTTAAAGGGAAGAAGTAAAAGTTGGATATTTTTCAGTAATCGCTATAATATTCCTAATCAGTTTTGGACGATGGACGGCGGAATGAATAAATTTACCTTTTCGCTAAAAAAAATCTGAACCGCAATTAAATATACGGCGTTGCTCCGTCCGTGACCGTTGTTTCGATCGAAAATCAATAACAAAAATATTAATTCAAATGAGAGCACTTTGAGTATTAGCGAATGGCATTACAATTGTTATTTTTTTACTTCTCGAGAGATGCGTTAACTCCTGTTGTCCTTCGAAGCGCTTCTAAAGCCATTGCTTTGGCCAATTTGCATTCTCACGCTAAATAACCTCTATGAAAATTATTATTTAACCTTGAAATTTCCAGTAACATTGGTTCTCATTGTGTTTACGGTTCTTTCCCATTGTACGCGTTGTTCTTCCGAAGACTCAGTACAGCGATATTCGCCGTGTTAGCTATTAAAATACTACCTCATGCCGTACTTCGACGATTTTTTCCCGCTCTCCGTAATTCACCTCTTTTTTCCAGCGTCGTTATAATGGAGAAGAAGCAGTGAATTAAACATCCGCGAAAAGACTATAAATTTTAAGAGGGCCTCAACTGGCGCCCTCTGAGGGACTCGAATAGGTTTTCACTGGCTCGGAAAAGATAGAGGGAAAGAGGGGAAGGAGAGGGAGAGGGGGGGAGGAGGTAGGGGAGGGGGCTGGAGTGGTTGTGTGCGAACGAGGGGAAGTCCCGATAAAGGCTGGGGAAAATCTGCGGTCCACGCGAAGAATGGGAGAGGAAGGAATTGAGCCAGAGGGTATTTGTCGCGTTCAAAAGAGGGCAGTGGCGTAGAGGGGGGCGGGAAGGTGGGAGGGGTAGAAGGGGGGAAGGTGGGAGGGTAGAAGGGGGAAGGGGTCGCGAAGGGGAATAGATTTGGGTCCGTATTGTGTGAGAAGATGAATGGAAATATGAGAAGGTGTAGTCGGGTATACATTCGGGCATCGGACGCGTGAAGGGAGGTTGGGGGGGAGGGGGGGTAAAAGGGAGGGAGGAAGGAAAGAATGAAAAGAATGAATGAACTTTGGTCCCAAGGGTTATACCCTGGCGAAGCAGCTCTGCCTCTTTGGAAAATGCTGTGAATGCAATATGGACGTACATAACGATTGGTACCAGTACATACGTACTAGGTAAAAGTCAACGTGAAAGTTATTATTTCCATCTCGCAGCGGCTATTTTAAACTCAAAACATTAATACGGCGGAGACCGGTTAACACGAAATGCTGGGGACCGGCACAATCATTTCGTGTTATCCAAGTTTCTTGTTAACCGAATTTCACATAAACAGTTTTGGTGGTAAAATTTTCATTTTTCAAATATGGAAGTAGGAAAATCCATTATACATATCAATAATGGGTGAAATTAGTGATAAAACGATTACATCAATTAAAAGCACTCAATTAATTTATTTACCATACGATTTTAACGACATTTTCTTTCTACAGCCATAACGTTGTTATGACAGTCCTTATCTCTAATTTATATTAATAAAATCTGTAGATTTTCTGGACGGCATAATCAACAATTTTCTGTGCCATAAATTGTTCCAAATACATATATACATATTTTCTCCACCTGACTGAACTTCCAAAAAATCACGCACTCTTTTTATCATTCCAAGGATATCTGCAGCGCTTGTTGTAGTTAACCTCATTGACACTATTGTCGCTCCTAAAGATATCCCCAATGTCATTGTACGATATGTTAAAACTGTTGCTGTGGCAATATGGTCATGTAATTAATGCGGTGCTGTTCAACCTTTTTTCACTGGTGGCACACTTTTCGGTTCTTCGCAACATTGCGGCATACTCAATCAAAATTTAACCCGTTTCTTCGAATACTTGTTTAAAGACCAATGATTTTAATTATATTTAACATGTTAACGTAATTATAGAAATTTATTAGGAAATTCTTAGTTTAAATGAAAAAATAACTTTCAAATGATTAAATAAGATTTTTCCATTTCGCGTTTTATAACAAGTAATCTTTATGATTATAACAATTTTTTATCTAATGATAGTTTTATTGTTTTTTTAAATATTAAATTATATCACCATTACTTTTTGAGACCATATTATTAATCTAACAATAAGATCAAAATTCCAGTTAGTGTATAATTAATAGGGTATAGGAGCATGGTGCTTTTAATATTATCAACTTAGATCTAATTTTTCGCAATCCTATCAAAAATTTCTTACTGAACCAAAAAAATTTAAAACAAAAAACTTAGTAAACACATTAGAATTATCGCCTGGTCTACAAGCAAAGAAGACAAAATTTGTATATTAATTAAAATTTAAGTTATTGGAATGGATTTTTAAAATACTTTATAATTTGTAACAATGATATTTTTACTTTCTCATATACGAAGTATATTGAGAAAGTAGGTATTGTAATCGCGAAAAAATTCGACCTCGAGATTTTTACGGAAATATACGTTTTAGGTGTCGCTGAGTCCGAAAAAGTGGTTTCGCAATGCCGTCTGTCTTTCTGTCTGCCTGTTACTGGCTCTTGAGCCTAAACGGTAGAGCAAAAATGAATGAAATCTAGTACTTAGGCATGTTGTCATACAGAGAAGAAGCTTTGAAGAAATGGTTGACATTGCTCAATAATTAAAGGAAGTCATTTATACGCAGTTTTAACAACAGTTTGATTTTTCAAAAATGGCTCTAACGATTTTCATCAAATTTCGTACAGTTACTTGAGTTTACGTCTTCAATAATACCAAATAGCTCATATTTCTCAAAAAATGAATAATATGAGGCTAGTTTATTATTGGGCAACTTTAACAGCAATTTGTTTTTCCAAAAAATAAGGCTCCTACGATTTTCATTTTCTAAAGATAAATAAACGACGCATTAGTATATGAGAAAGTTTCTACAATGTATGTTTTACCGATTTTTTATTATGGAAAATGAGATATTTTACTGACGCTTACAACATATAACGGAGATTTTTAAAATAATCTGCAAAAAGAAAGCATTTAAAATAAGTGTTGTGTAAATCCCATTATTGATGAGTTTTTTATCTGTTGATTATAAAAATTAATTTTTCTGAATCAAATTGAATATTTTTTATTTTTTATACTAACCATTATTTATAAGAAATTATTTTCTTAACTGTATATTGTACACAAAAATAAGAACTACAAAATATTCAAAATTAAAACATATAGACATGGTTATTCATGAGATAAAGATGAAGAGTTTAAACTGAAAAAAAAAATTATTTGCGTACAAATATATTTTTTATTTCATTTTTTCACACTATTTCTCGAACATAAATACCTAAATTGAAAAGTATGTTAAAACAATATTTTGAAATATTTTGGTCACTTTCAATTTTAATGATTGACGCTAAAAAACCAACAGTGTAAACGGGGTATTTAAAAGGTACAAATATGCATATATACAAACGCATTTAAATCCATTAATGGCCTTTGGGTGTGTATTGGTTTTGTAATAAGCATTACTCTCTCAAAGATAAAAAATAAAATTACCGAAATTATATTCATTTACATTTTGTTACATTTGCAAAAATAACTATCCATGAAGCACTAGTTTGACATTTGTGGTTGTTTTGACTCACAAATGTACATTATATTTTGCTCTATGCTAGCAATAGCTACTCGAAGCTCATGATCCAAATTTTATAAGCAAATCCTTTTGATGTTTTTTATTTGCGTTAACGCTGAGAAACTAAGCTCGCAAATATAGGTGGTTAGAAATGGCAGTACCACAGTGATAGCACAGTCGAAAAGAGTTCGATATTCATCTTTTGTATAAACCCAAAATGCTTGGAGTGATACTTCATTAAACTTCACTCGAAGAGACCGGTCTATTCTTAAATCCATCAATTCCTCTCGGGCTTTTAGAGGTAATTTTTGCATTGACATTTCTGCAGATGTACATAAAGGATTGCGAACGCAGTGTCGCACACAGAACTCTCTCAAGGGGACTCCGAAATATTTGGCAACAAAAGTTGTATGCAAGTTATATCAATGTCGCGTGTTGCATTATTCATTATATTTATGTTAAAAACAAAGGGGGCGTACCGTCTCCTATTCCATTCTGATGGCGCCTGTGAACCCATATTTAAAATAACTATTTATGTTTCCACAGTTTAAAAAAAATCACAATTTTTCAAGAGCGGAGGGGGGGAGGTCCGGACCCTGTGGAACACCCCCTCCCTCTGTGTGCGCGCCACTGTGCGAACCCAGTCATAATTTTATAAGTCGCAACATTTAAAATAGTGAGAAAACCTGCCAGAAAGAGTATTTAAATGTTCACCTATAATTTTCAAGAAATAAGGATGTTTGCTGTGCGCGTGTAAACGTATCCAAAGACCCAAAGATAGCGTAATATATCATCAACATGAAAGAGAAACGCACGAAACGATCCTTACTATAGTATAACTTGGGCAGTACTAAATTTAATGCTATATTGGATTTTTCTAACGCTCCCATTCCTTCGGAAATGGAGAATACTACTGAAAAGAATTTTGATTATATTCATTTTCTGACTTTATGAAATAACTTTCTCCCAGTATCGCTCATAATGGACCCCTTTAACAAGTTCCTTGTAAGTAAATTTGAACAATTGTACGTATTGTTTGTTATCTTTCTAGTTCAGCTTTAGAAAAATACCAATATTTTCTATGTCCATGAAGAGTTTAAACCCCACAGATTCCTAGTGTTTATTTCTGTTTCTATCTCTAAACTTCGCGGCACACCACGGACTATTTCGCGACACACCGGTTGCGAAGCAATGATGTAATGTAATAAGTGTGATCGACATGGCCGAAGATATGACCACAATCATGGGGAAACCTTATTTCGAAGTCCATTTCGTGTTATCCAAAGAATTTGTGGATTGAGATCGAACCGAAACCGAACCAGTTTTGCAAAAGATTACGGTTCGGTTTTCGGTTCATTGAAAAATTAATCAGTGGTTTCGGTTCGGTTCGCGGTTCATCAAAATGACTGCGGTTCGGTTTGCAGCTCAGCTTCGAAGTAATCTCCTTCGACCTCCATAATTTTGAAAATCACACTGAAAGCCCATTTTACAGTGTTTCTTCATATACTATATTGACTGTCAACTAGGAGAATGAATACACAAATCCGACCGCAGATCGAAAATCCTGCCGCCCGCAGGACCCCGCCGCCTCTAGGAAATTGCCTGCTTTTGCCTTATTGCAAATCCGCTAATGCTACCTACGCTTCTTTTACTTTCACTTCCAACCTTTCCTGATTTCCATTCCAAGATTTCACTATATAGGATTAATATTGATTGGTTGCCAGGACAACGAACCAGAAGGAAGGAAGGAATAGCACCATTAATATAAAAGATAGGCATCACTAAAAGCCAGTCGCTCACAATATGTAATATGGAAGTAATTTTTCTTAATTTTAATCATCCCATGTATTAATTTTTACTGCATCTATTAAGTGGTGTGTCACACAGCTGTGGAATATGTTGAGAATCTGAAATTAGACAGGTATGCTTAAACGCGAATGCACCAGGAAAATATCTGAAATCCTTGAAATGTGGAATAGTTATGAATAATAAAATAGATTAGGTCGCCGTAGATACAAACTGGAGTGATGGACAATTTTTCATCCGAAAGAACGAAGAAAATCGAAGAGAGAGTCCGAATCTACGACGAATTAGTTTCAAAATTCGCTTATGTTCATAATAATGAGGAAATTTTAAAGATTGTCACAATGAGAAATTCTGCTTGTTATTCTTTTTATTGGTGTTATACTTTTAAATGGGAATGGAAAAGAGGCTGACAGGAAAGTTTGTATACGCATCTATCGAATGGACCAAAGTTTAGAACAGTTTTATTCTTCTTTTCGAACTTTTCTCAAAAGTGTATGTGTTTGATTCCAAAGAACAATTTATCCTTCGTTTACGGAATTTGCGTGTAAAAATATTCTTTGCGCTCGAAACTGGGAGTAGCATTTTTGTGCCCCCGCGATTTCGTGGAGAATCTAATCTATCTGGATAAAGAAAGAGAGAGAGAGAGATGAAGGGAGAGAGAGATGAAGAGAGAAGGAGAGATGAAGAGAGAGGGAGACGAAGAGAGAGGGAGATGAAGAGAGAGGTAGTTGAAGAGAGAGAGGGTTTATGGAGAGCGAAACGGATAGTAGGAGCGATTAATAGTCAAAATACTTTATGCGGAGGGAGAGGAGGTCCGGCGATTGCCTTTGTAATGGAAGGAATTGTTTGTTCACCTACGTGTGTGTTCGTCCGTAATTATACGGTGTGCTTCCCTCTCCCACTTTCTCGCCTTCGGTGCTTTCAAACAAAATAGAATTGCGACTTTCCCCATTTTTTCTTCCTGGCCCATTCCCCCTTCTCTCCCCGCTCTCGTGTTCAGCTCCTCTCTTCTATTTAAATATACTAATCCCCCGACTTCTCTCTCTCTCTCTCTCTTTTTCCATTCATTTTCCACTCCGCTTCCTCTATCATTCGCTCCTCCATTGCGTCTCTTCAACACCATTATACTTTTCGCATTTATCGCCAGGGTTCGCATTTTGAAAATATTTCTCCTCCACGAATACATTTTAAATATTTACAAATATTTAAATTATTATGGACAGATAGGGTGAAAAATGAGGAAGTACTAGGAAGAATAGGAGAGAAGCGAACGATTATACAGACTATCAGAAAGAGGAAGGCGAACTGGATTGGACATTACCTGAGAGGAGAGAGTGCATGATTAAAGAAGTGCTAGAAGGAAAACTGGATGGAAAAAGAGAAAGAGGTAGGAAAAGGTTTCAGCCAGTAGACGACTTGAAAGGGAAAGAGAGCTATCAAGACATGAAGAAAACTGCGGAAAATAGGATTATATGGAGAACCAAGTTTAACTATGAATAATCACGGACCTGTCAACGGACAGATTACCTATTATGATGAAATATGATTGAAAATATAACTATGACATTGAACAATGGAAATCAATGGCTGTAATTTGTTACGGTCACATACGTATTTAATAGGATTGGATTATCAGCAGCTTTTTATGACTGCTCGTCTCATAAGAGAATACGATAATCAGCGGTCGCTGAATGGCAGCTGATAATTTGGAGCTATGACGCCTATACTGTTCGTGCCACTTGTGTTTATTAATGTGTTAGTTGCTAAAAAGTATATATACATTCCCATTTCCTTTCCCCTTTTTTTCCCCATTTGTGCGAGCGTGTGCTGAGTAGATCCCTGTCTCGATCGAACAGATTCACAAACCTACCAGCAGCGGTGTAAGGGTCCCAACACCTCATAAACCCTTTCCTTTCATACTTTTCACCTTAGGATTATCAATTGTGTGACTGAGTGAGTGTATGATCGATTGACAGCAGGTCCCTGGCGAGGATTAATACCCCGTAAACCTGTTTGTATCTATTGTTTTCCTCTCTTGCCTACTTTTTACCTTTGTCTTCTTGTGTTGTCTTTAAATATTTGCCTTGTGCGGTTAAGAAATTATATTTACTTGTGTAACACCTATATCACCGTTATCTCCAACCCCTTTTTATTGTGTAATTGTTAATTAAAATAGAATCTTTCGATGGGTAGTCGCGACGAAACCACATCCGCAACTGCGAGAAAGTTTACTCGATCGTCGAGGGGAAAAATATTTAAATAATCATTCGAGAATATCCATAACATCCGTATGGCTTATTTCACTTCAGTCTTAAACGTATAGTTTTCTGACATTGCTAAATCGGATACATCGCTCGTGTGCTCATGACATGCTTGTAGCCAATGAGCGAATTATTCTGTTTTCTGAAAATTTCAATTATTTTCAACCTAACCTAAAATAAAAGTGTGTGAAAATGGAAAAATTCCTTTCAAGGGAACTTTTTTCCCTCATATACAAATAATTTTTCATTACTATCTTGCTCAATTCAGAGAAACCTGATGTCTATTACTTTCCCTAATTTCAATGACTAAAATAATTTCAATATTGAATCGCGTACTTTTGTTAAATTAAGTGACTTTATTGTCGCGAATTGAAATTCGAATTGTCGATTGCGTATCGCTTTTATTTATCCATATCGATTCCCTCGCCCACTCCAGCGAGCACGGCTTGCTCCCGATCACAATATCACGAATTCGCAATACCTCGCAGCGAAGGAGCCCTTACGCCCCTCTCTCCTTTGATGCAGCCGCAAATCAGCTGTCCGTGCGAGATTCCCCCGCCCGCGAGATTAGGTTTCATCTGCGCGCCCTGTGGCGAGGAGGCCACCCGCCTCCCCTACAACCACGTCCCTCCGAACGCAATCAACCAGCTCGTCTCCCCCGTACACTCGTTCCATCCTCCTGGGCCCTAGACGTCTTCTTATTACAGCCGGAATCCTATGCCATAATCTCGTTATCAAATCCCCCGCCCTCTCCTCTGCGGCCCCATTCGGACCCTCCACTGCGGCGAAAAAGGGATACCGCCCCTTCCCCCCTCCCATCACCTCCCCTCGATCGAAGTATCTCTCTTCGGTAATCAGAGAGCATTAAATATGGATCGAATCCTTGGGTTAGCTTCGAGAGCTACTTTTATGCGAGTCTAGATTAACCGAGAGTTTGGCTGAATACAAAACCATATCTTATCTCCCCTCTCCCTCCCCTCCCCTCTCTATCTTCCTCCCTTCGTTCTCCTATTGACCCCAGAGGGTCGATGTGCAGACCATTCTCAGACTTAATAACGCCAACACCTCCCCACAAGGCATTGCTAGCCGTGCGGCAACATGGGAACTTACTCGCGAGATTAATAAATACGTATTTTGGGTCGAGGTAAACACGCCTCCTCCCCCAGCCTCCTCCGACTCCCTTTTCGCCCCATTGCGAACTTCTTAATTCTTCGCCGCCCGAAATCTAATGATTGTTGCGCCTCTCTTGCTATAATGGGACTTAATGATAAGCTCATGTGTATGTACCAGAGCCTTGCAGAGGGTGGCCGAACCCGAAACCGTGACCGTCCCGATCCGATCGGGTACATTTCGGGTCAGAATTGTCAAATTTCTGATCACTCGAAAAATATATAGGAAAATGATTTTTTTTTATTCACACGCAAAGATACGTCGAATATGCATGACGTTCGGTATATCTACAAAATACCCCGAAAATAACGAGATTGGTGGATGGAAGGGGGTTCAGCGCACCAAAGCCTACCTATTCACTTCTCTCGCGGGAATCACTCTCCTATTATGGTCTCGTATGGTCATTGGGAAAAACGAACCCTGATATCGCTCGGTCCTACAGTCGATCTCACGTATTTTATTCTCATGTCATGCCTGCCCATGTACGTAGGTGCCTCTAATATTCCTGAGACCTCCTCTAAGAGAACTTCCGAACTAAATTTCTCCAGAAGCCTTAACCTAGCGCTAATTCTGCGATCCTCTAGCGATATCCAATTCAACTCCTTCAAGAGTGATGTGACGCTTAATTTCTGCTCATATTTTTGCTTAACGAATCTGGCTGCTCTGCGTTGGATTCTTTCTAACTCAAGTATCTGTCCCTTTTTATATGAATCACATATGCTGGAAGCGTATTCGAACTGAGATCTGACCAATGTAAATCACACGTTTCTCAAACCTGTTCTGTGCTGCTTCTTACTATTCTGCCTACGAAGTCCAATTTCTTATTGTTTACGTCTATGACCCTTCGAATATGCACATTCCGCGATAGGTCACGACAAATGGTGACTCCTAAATATTTAACGTATTCCGCAGATTGGATATTCAATCTATCCATTCTGTACTCCAAATCTAATTCATTGTTCTTGCCGTTCCAGAAAATCAAAAGGGAGCATATTCCGCGATTAATTTCAATTTTCCATTCTTGACACCATGCTGAAATGTCGTTTAAATCTTCCTGGAGCGATTTATGGCCATCCTGCCTCTTTATCTCCTTATATAAAACGGTGTCATCCGCGAAAAGTCTGATTTTGCAGCGAACTACTGAGCAGATACCGTTTATATATATATATATATATATTAGGATTAGTAGTGGGCCTATGACACTTCCTTGGGGAAAACCTGATGCGACGTCAACCGGATAGCAAGACTTCCTATAAATGACTACTAATTGTTCACTATTGGAGAGGAAGTCTTTTATCCAACTCACGATATTCGCGGTTATGCCCTACATTCCTAGATTTCCTATTAATTTCTTATCGGGTACTTTATCGAACGCCTTAATAATACCGATGACAACGGCGTGAACCTGAGTGTTTTTCTCACCGCATTGCAACAAATCGTTTACGAACAGGGCGAGCTGCGTTTCGCATGACCTACCTTTCCGAAGCCCGTATTGGTTTTTGCTTAGCGAGGAACGACCATCTAAATAACGCAGAACAGAGCTAACGATTATGTGTTCTAGAATCTTACACGATAATGACGTCAAGGAAATCGGTCTATAATTTTCGGGGTTCTCTTTGTCACCGCCTTTGTGGATGGGCGTTACGTATGCTAGTTTCCAGTCTTTCGGAACGGTACCATGTGCAACGGATTTTTCGAATATTATTTTCAAATAAGGTGCGATTACAGATTACACTCGCGCGGGTATGCCCTCAGGACCGGGAGACTTATTTTGCTTAATGGGCTCTAGTTGGTGCGCGATACCTGTTTCAGAGAATATCAAATCCTCCGTCGAATTTCCCTCATCATTCAAAGCTGGTTCCTCAAATTCGTTGCTCACCGAAGTAAACGCTTTCTGAAAGTGTTCATTTAACAAGTTCGCTTTTTCCGCTCTACATTGAACTCCATCACCTGCCTCCGTTCTCAGTGACACTATGGTGGGGCCTCTACCGTGAACCTCCCTAACGTACGACTAACATGCTTTCGGATTTGCTTTCAAGTTATTATGCAGAACTGTCTTTTTTAGTCATTAAAATCTTATTGCATTGTTACTCTTGCTCTTGACCGCGTCTCTCTGTATTGATGCCTTATCATTGACTTCTGTTCCTCTGTGACTTTTGAAGAATTACTTTTTAAGCGAGCGTGAAGTTATCTTTGCCATTTAAGAGCGCATCTAACTTTCTGGTTGTAGCATCTTGGTTCCGCATCATCACGTAAAGTTTATGTGGAATGAATTTTACCGCCTTTGTAAGTATTAATATCTTCATTAATAAGACGGCGAATTACCGACGAACTAACGAAGTAGGTAAGAAGACGGAATCGTTGGATGCGATAGCTTATAGAACAGGTTAGGGAAATATGTCTCTAACATAGAGCTACCGAGTCAGTTAGAGGAAGGATCGATCCGCAAACTGAGGACGGTTCCTAAACATCGTTAACATTTAACGTAGCTAAACTTGCGATGGCATTTAATTATGATTTTACTCATTGTTTACATTTTGATCACTCGTTTGAATTTATTATCACGTAATAAAGAAATAAAAATGTCTTCACAGAAGTTTTCTAAAGTATATGCAATGGTTACTCTTGGGTCAGCTGTGAGGTAACGCATTTTGACCGACTTCTAATTTTCTGACGATGAATCAGTACAGTTTTACCAAAGTTAATCTCAAAGAGTAACTGTCATAATAAATTGGTTGCATAGACGCACGCAGTAGTGTGAACTGAGTGGGACAGAGGATGAAATTTCAGTAGAACAGTGAGAAGATTGATCATCTCTCATTTTTTACGATGAGTTATTTCGAAAAATATGCCTGAAAAGTTCAAAGTACAAGTGAAAAATGACAAAAAAGGTAACTGTAAATAGATTCCGCGATCTGAAGTGAACTGAAATAGTACGTTGCGGTTATTTAGATGAAAAGATCCTATGGAATAAAATGTTGTCTAGAGACGTGAGAAACTTCTAAAACCAAGAGTTATATTCTAATTCAACCGAGAAAAAGATACGAAACATTTCAATGCATTGAATGTGGCCATTCAAAGCCAACCGAAATAATCGCGCAGTACGCTTTGGGTTACAGGCCAAATAACAGACTGTCTTAGCATTGAAGATAACTCTAAAACCGTTGAGAAAATCAGTCATCATCAGCGGCGATTCCATTCTAAAAAAGAAGGACTTGTGCATTTGGTTCTATCTACCGTTTAATTGTCAAAGGAATGGTCTCGATCGTCGAATGAATTTCAGCCATGAGGTGAATTCGATATTGAATTTTTGAAAGAGATTGTTTAATCGATAATCAAAAATTAAGAAATCTAACCAGAAAATGTGATAAATGCCAAAAAAATGTGAGAAACTCCGTCAAACCTAGAACTAATAATCGAAAGTAAATTGCAACAGTGAAAATTGTAAGGAAGTTTATGCAGTATTAGCTAAAACTGAATTAGTAATAAGTTATGTTGCTCGAAATGATGAAGGGAAAACAAAATGCAATTGTGCAAAAAATTTTTACCAAAATTTATGAAATTTTCCAAGTTGGTTAGTCACGAAATTATAATATTATAGGCATTTCTGGTAGAAATTGTGTGTAAATATTTAAGGATGATTTTTGGTAAATATATTTTAATGATGAACCTTTCTAATTTCTTTGATTATCTTGATCATGGATCATTGATCATGGATTATCTGGATCATGCAGGAAAGGCAAAGTAGATTAAAGGATTAGAGATGCAAGTGGTTGGTTAGATTCTTATGAGTAGAGAGAAATATTGTCCTCTCCGAAAGTAATAAAAATCTGTCAATCTTAATGCTTTTTTATTATCGTGGTAATAACGCAAATGGTTTAGAAGTAAAAACATTATTGAGACCAATTGAACGTTACAAAAATTAAATAATCTATGGCCATAGGCGATTGAACGCCGAACCGATCCCATCGGATCAAAGTCTACCACAGGATATTGCCGAGCATTGAGTGCTACTATAATAACAGATGTTTATCTGACGTTACGCCCCGCATTCTTGACAGCTTCAAAATTTATCACACGATAAAGAGCAATTTGTTTAAAAATTTTCTTTTTTGTCTATTATATAATATCTACGTACTTAAATGTATAGGATAGTGCAATTTCATTTACATGCAGTATATCCACAGATGATTTCTAATTGTGGTTGTTAGTATCATTGCTAATTTAAGAGAATTTTGGAAAATTAAATAATCATTCGCGACAGTGTCCATGAAAAGGTTAATAACAATGATCGTTTATATATTTTTTAGCTCATAGTCCAAAACTATTGTGTGTTCCTGCTGCAATTATTTTTATCAATATGAATTTGATGGAACTACTTAAATTTTTTTAATAATCTAAATATCTCCAATGGTCCAAGAATAGTATTTACTTCGATGATACCAAAAATAAGCATTATTCACTATAAAACCTAACCTAAACAAAGTAAAATTTTTATCCCTATCTGTTAGAAAAGTGACCATTATTTATGTATGCAAGAAAGCATTCCTCCTGCTTTTTGCGAAAATTTCCAATTAAATAATTTGGATACAAACTGCTTAAATACATACAATATTATGCCGATTTAAACTAGTAAAGTATCTGAATTACTGCGGCAAAATTTAGGCAGCAGATAGCGTGTATTCCAGTGATTCTCAACGGGAAGTCCATATGTCGTCTCCAGGGAATCCGCGTGTTGAGCTGGGCATCTTATATTATAAAGAAGAATGATTATCCTTGAGATCCATTTCGACCCTTTACAGTCGTCGAATAACGTTAGGAAATGTCTTAAAAGAATTATTCATTGCGTAGATTAAATTATTTATTGTATTAAGTAAGCTCTCGTATCCTATCCAATGCATTTTAGAAAAACATTGCTATAGGGCGATATGAATGCTACGTTTATAATGACGAAATTCTCAAGACATTTTTTAAATTAATTTTATATATGCTCTTATTCCATAAATATATTTGTTATGATTCGTTTTTAAGGTAGTCAAAGAAGAGGGAAGGAGAAATGGAAGATGCCAAGATCATTCCTTTATCTAATCTATAGATATCTATAAAGAAAAGTGTTTGTATGTATGTATGTATGTATGTATGCTTTTGTAGAGATCAGCAACTACAGCACGTGGAAACAAGAGGAAGGTGTCATTTTAATCGGAATAAAGAGATAAGTGTAGTCAGGTTTTTATACCGATTTGAATGACCATTATAATTTTTTTAATATTTTCTTTTTTCATTTTCTCCATTTGAATTACATAGGGATGAGTACAGCTTCTTTTTCATTTGAATTTTTAAATTACTTAGAAACATGGTACGAACTGGAGACCTGAATGGATTATTTTTATTGAAGACTGAATCCGAATCCTAATAGAGTTAGCGAAAAAATGCGTTTAGAATCAGAAAAATACGTGATTTTATGAGTTTTATGACAATGCCAATTATAAGCTACCATAACAACTCCTATTGTAGCCGAAATTGAGAGTATAATGCATTTATATGGGAAAATTTTTAAGGTAAAATCATTTTTTAATTTCTCTGTGTGATTTTGCTTTGTTTACATGGCAACCTAATATTTGTTGATTTTAACTGAAATATTACTAATAAATAGTTTTTAATGATATTTTCGTGTGACGTAGGTACAGTTCTCCAAAGCAAGCTGATTTTAAGTAACTTAAGTAACTTAAATAATTTGACGTAGATTTTCTTCAAATTGTGATTGATTAAATTGTTTCATTGTTTCCAAAGTATTGTTGATATAAACAAATTTCGCGTAACAGGACTCATGGACGAGAGAATAAAGCTAATAGTCAGAGGTTAATACATATTTCAGTTCAATTAGATAAATCGACTGATGTATCAAACCATGCAATTTTACTAGGATGTGTATGGTTTATCGATTACTCTGAGGAAGACTTTTAGTAGTCGATTCTTTCGAATAATTAATTAAATTTGGCGGAGCGAGATGAAACGCTTGGCTTCATTTCTCAACAGAATACTGTCCGATGTGTTATTAATTTGGGTGTCACGTGACTTGTTTTCCGAATGCCCATAATTTCTTTTGCCGAATGCCGCCCGCAGGTCACCAAGAGAAGAGGGTCTCTTGTTTTTATTATTTATCCCTTGATGCCCTAGAATCCCCTTTCACGGATTCCCCCATTTTCCTCCCCCTCCCCATTTTCTCCTATCTTCTTTTCCCTTCTCCATCCTCCTCTGCCCAGCTCCATTTTCTCTTCTATCTTGACCTGACAAAGTCTTCATTTCTCCAATTTCACAAATGTGACCCGTACCATTTCTCCCTTAACCCTTAGTCCCAATGCCCTCCCCACTCCGCCCCCCCTCCCCCGCCCCCCATCGCCCTCCCCGGGAGAAGAGAGTGAGCCTAAGCATGTTAATGTGGCTATTACTCCCATTCAGAACCCCCACTGCCCCCATCTCCCACGCTCCCCTCCACGTCCAAATTCCCCCTCCCACTCCACGACCAATACTCTCCCACAATCCGACGCCTCATTCCGTCTCCTTTCTCTAGTGACCTCCTATCAACTTCCTCTAACTCACTTGCCCACTCCAACAGTTCTTTCCTTTTTCTAAACTTCCTCCGTTCATTTTAGGCCCTCTCAAACCATATCTCCCTCTGTTACTTAACCCTTTCTATAATGCTAGGTTACACCTCTTCTCCCATAGAGCAACATTACACTCAGAAATGATTCGGTGTATTTCTACCGCTGCAAAACGAAGTGGCGGATTTAAGGGGGGCGCGCCAGAGGTCCCTTGAAGTTAGGGGCCTCAAAATTGGTAAAATAAAACGCGATCAGAAAGAAAATGCTATATCAACCAATTGGCGGAATAATAGTATGAAGAACGCATGTATTCCTAAAACGATTACGATTGGTAAGGCTGAGGTTTATCTGAGAAGCGATAGTGAGAAATTAAATGTCGTATTGAACTGCCGCAGCATCCGTAAGAAAGTTGCCGATTTTGAGCATATTATTCGCAGTCTAGAAGCCGATGTCGTGATCGGTACAGAGAGTTGGCTTACTGACGAGATTGCAAGTCAGGAGGTATTCCCTCAAGACTATCGAATTTTTAGAAAGGATCGTAGCATCCGGACGGGAGGTGGAGTATTTATTGCAGTCAGCAAGGCATACGAAAGTTTTCCAGTACAGATTAATGACGACGAAACATATCAAAACCGTTAAACAGAATTCAAGGGCTTTCCTCTAGAGCCCTGCGGTGATGCCCCTCGAACGTGAAGGAAATCGCATACTTTTCCCTAATACGACCCGTCGTGGAATACTGTTGCACCGTCTGGGACCCTATCGAGGAGGGCCTAACTAGAGAGCTCGAAATGGTTCAGCGTAGAGCGACTAGATTTGTAAAAGGAGAATATCGGTATGATGCGAGTGTATCAGAGTTATTGAGAGCTCTGAAATGGCAGACGTTGAAGAGCAGAAGAATTGAATACAAAAGGAAACTATTTGAAAAATTCGAAAGCTCCGAATTCGTTGAAGACGTACGCGGCATAGTCCTCCCCATCGGTGTTAGTGAACGTAATGTTAGATCAGAGTACAGGAGAAAATATGTCGAAACAATCGCTAGATCAGAGAAATACTACAGATCCTTTTTCCCAGATGCGATAACACAGTCCAACAGAGGTAATAGTTAGAGTTCACTTGGTGTTGTGACACCCTCTGCCAAACGCTTCTAGCGACTTGCAGGGTATTGATGTAAAAATGTAAAACAGAAAGTGTTTGGTGTGGAGTTAAGGGAAGCGATTATACGATAGCAAATATATGCTCATTTTATAGGCCTCCCAATGCAAGTTTAGAAATTATTCATAACCTTGAGAAATAAGTAGCAACGCTAATATCGGAAAATAAAGAGTGGGCCATTATAATTGGAAGAGACTTCAACTTACCTTCAATAGACTGGTATCATAATTGCTTTGATCCAGGTGGTAGAGAGCGTGAATCATGCGAAGCAATTATAGACCCCTTCGTTAAACACTCATTGTGTCAGCTAGTAACATGCCCCACGAGATCGAACAATATAATAGATTTACTCTTAACGAACTACCCTGAGCGTATGAAGAAGCTTTCCATAGAGGAAGGAATAAGCGATCATAATGCCGTGTACGTAGAATTTAAGCTAAAAGCGGAGAAACAGGTTAAGGCTAGAAGACGCGTATCTATGTACGCCAAAGGCGATTTCTCGAAATTTAGGTCCTTTTTACAGACACAATTCCGTAATTTCTGCGAAGCATCAATCGACGCTAGTACAGAGAAATGTTCGGAGATATGATGCGAGAGTGTACGGATAAATTAATTCCACATAAACTTAAACGTGATGGTGCGGAACCAAGATGGTACAACCAGAAAGTTAGATGCGCAACTTCACGCTCGCTTAAATAGTAATTCTTCAAAAGTCACAGAGGAACAGAAGTCAATGATAAGGTATCAGTATAGGCAGGCGCGGTCAAGAGCAAGAGTAACAACGCAATAAGCTTTTAATGACTAAAAAAGACAGTTCTGCATAATAACTTGAAAGAAAATCCGAAAGCATGTTGGTCGTACGTTAGGGAGGTTCACGGTAGAAGCTCCACCATAGTGTCGCTGAGAACGGAGGCAGGTGATGGAGTTCACGATAGAGCGGAAAAAGCGAACTTGTTAAATGAACACTTTCAGAAAGCGTTTACTACGGAGAGCAACGAATATGAGGAACCGGCTTTGAATGATGAGGGATATTCGACGGAAGATTTGATATTCGCTGAAACAGGTATCGCGCACCAACTAGAGTCGATTAAGGAAAATAAGTCTCCCGGACCGGAGGGCATACCCGCGCGTGTGTTGAAACAGCTAGCGTCGGTAATCGCGCATTACTTGAAAATAATATTCGAAAAATCCGTTGCACATGGTACCGTTCCGAAAGAGTGGAAACTAGCATACGTAACGCCCATCCACAAAGGCGGTGATAAAGAGAACCCCGAAAATTATTGACCGAATTCCTTGACGTCATTATCGTGTATGATTCTAGATCATATAATCGTTAACTCTGTTCTGCGTTATTTAGATGGTCGTTCTTCGCTAATCAAAAACCAACACGGTTTTCGGAAAGGTAGATCATACGAAACGCAGCTCGCCCTGTTCGTAAACGATTTGTTGCAATGCGGAGAGAGAAACACTCAGGTTGATGCGATTTTCATTGATTTGAAAAAAGCGTTTGACAAAGTACCCCATAATAAATTAATAGGAAAACTAGGAAAGTGCGGCATAAACCCTCATATCGTGAGTTGGGTAAAAGACTTCCTCTGCAACAGAAAACAGATAGTATTCATCGATAGGAAGTCTTGCTACCCGGTTGACGTCGCATCAGGTGTTCCACAAGGAAGTGTCATAGGACCACTACACAATTTTACTATAAAGAATATTAGTGTAGATTATTTTTAATTTCTTCTAGCAATAAAAAGTTTTTCATTCTTGTGAGCCGTTTAAACTATGTAAATGCAATTTTTGGTGATAAACTATATTGTTCTTTTCTCTTTCTCATGTTTAGAAAGACTGTAATAATAGGAAAATTCACCTTTGCAGAGCTGTAATAAATAATTTTCGCTATGTCTTATACAGTTTTTTTCATTTAAAAAAGTATCCTCCAGTATATACTACCATTTTGATTGGGAGAGGGGGCGGCAAATTTTGTTTTGCACACCGGCGGCCATATGGGTTGCGGCGGCCCTGTGTATATATATATATATATATAATATAAAAATAATACTCTGATTCGCTTAGCCCTGCAATCGTCTCTCTCCTTGCTTTGCATATTCTTCTTACTCGAAATCCTCCGAGTTATGTGCATGTTTTCAGTTTAAATGGAAAATACAGGAAAAGACTCCAACTCCTCAAACAATTGATGCATATAACGTAGATTACTTTGAAATTCAGAATGGTAAATGATCCGTTGTTTAATACTCCAGTCTCTCGTTCATTACCCATTCATAATTTTTTAGCCTCATTTCCCGCAGTCAATCGCTCTGTGCCATCGCAGCTCAGCGACGCGTGTTCTCCGAAACCCATTCTGCGGCAACACACGACGTTTCAGCCGTCAAAGGAGAATCAAGCGAACCGTGGAATTCCGCCAGAGAGTCCAATATGTGTTCTCTTCTGCAGATGGACTCAAATTCGTTTTCATCGTCTTCATAGGAACCGCTAGGAGGCATTTCTTGCGTGCGGCGGCAGTAAATCAACCCTCCCCCTCGACCCTCACGTCCCCTCCCCCCACTCCATCCCGGAGCCGCCCTCTCTCAGCGTCCCATCTTCAGCCACCGTGAAAAGGGTTCCAAATAGGCGGTGAGGAGTAGAAAGGGGAAGCGAGCCTTCCCCTTCCTCCCCCCCTCCCTCCTCCCCCATCTTCTTCTCTTTTCGATACGAATACCTCGTCCAGCACGCGATAGGATCTGCCTCCCAAATCAACAATTTCTCTCTCTAATCCATCCCCTCAATCCCCCTTCCATCCCCTCAATCCCCCTTCCCCCTCCATCCCCTCTCCTCCATCCCCTCTCCTCCCTCCCTTCTTCTCCCTCTCCTCTCCTGCTTCCATCGAGTGACCGTAGACGAAGCCGCCGATGCGATCGTCAAGTCGTAATCGCCCGACGAGCGGAAAGACTTAATTGGGAGTTATTTGCTGAGGAGTCCGCATCCGGGATGGAGAGATCTCCGGCATCTCTATTTCTCGCTCTGCGATAACGCCCGCTTTCGGAATGGATGCAGTTTGCTCTGAATAATTAATTTCATTCGCCCATGAACTCCACTGAATTTGACTTTTTAGAGCGTTTGTATGCACCTGAGAGAAGCCGTATGCGATTACTTTCGTAAGCCTTTTAGAGGATTCTGTCTGTTCGATCCTCTTTAATACTTCTTCGTTCCGCGGTACCACGTTCCAGTTCCCTTAGGATTACTCAAAAATTAGCGAGAATAAAGGCTTTTCCTCGACGGTTGATTGTAGTGGTGGAAATTGTGGTGATTTCTCGAGTGAAATTGTTATCTTTTAGTTCCGTGGTTTTTTCATGTTATCTATGAAGTGTATTTACTTGAAGTGACAGTGGGTTGATTTCCATGTTTTTAAACAGATGAATCGACTTACATATATGGCCGAAACCAATGTTTACTTACACAATACAAAGTGGAATGGCTTTTTCTCCGATCAAAATATTACTTGGAGCGAATTCGTATTTACATCTATCTTTCTTAGAATCACGAGTGCATCACGATTAGATCGACGCGAGAACCTTCTTGAAATTTCATCATCTCAAACCGATGGAACATCGACGCATGAAGTTTTGACTGACGAAAAAAGATCGGAAATCTTTTCAATAAGAGAAAATTCCAGTCATAAATTGTTCCATATTTCGTTTTGAAGCCCACGTCATTTGATTATCAAGCAATACACACGAATTATAATTTTTTAGATTGTTCCGGCTTGTGTTGTTACATCACGCGTGCTTAACGTCCAACCACGCATTTGACTTGCTTTCCGCCTGAAGATTTTTCACAATAACCTCCAAAAATAAATCATAATGAACCTACGCAGCACAGATCATGAAATGGAAAAGAAAGATTTATCTCCCTCCTGCAGCACGGTAAGAAGAGAGCATAAATGTTTCCAATTTTACTTGTCGTGTGCTGAGGACAATTCTACGCACACTAGTAGTTCTCGAAAAGAAATCGTGCCAGAGAGAGCAAAGAGGTGGCAGAATAGAGAAAGAGGGAAAAGGGAAGGAGCCTATGGACGGTTTTTACCTCCCTCGCAGGAAAATAAAGAATTACTGCCCACCTGTCCCTCCCCTCCTATTTCCTTCCTCCCCCTCTCCTCATCCTCCTCCTTCCACCCCTATTATTCTCCTTTCCTTCAGTCCTCTCTCTTCCTCCCTCTCATTTCGCCCTCTCCTCCTCCACTCCCACCTCGTCCATTGGAGGTAGTTGGGAGTGTTTGGGGAGGGAGGTAGTCCCCTTTTCCAACTGACCCTTCGCACACGAAAGAGCCTTTTTTTACTCTGCGTCCGAGTAATCTTTCCTTCGACCATTCATTTCCCACAGAACAAGCTCCTTCCAATGGTTCTTCTCCGAGCGGCGAATTTCCTCGTTCTTGGATGGTCGAACGGCCATCGGACAAATAAGACATTTTATCATGTAAAATTCTCGGAAAACGTGCGATATCTGTCGGCGGGAAAATTAGTACAGTATCCTTTGTTTTTATGATAAAGTTTTAACAGTCATTTTCACGTAAAAGATTCCTTGTGACATTTTAAAAAATATTCTCTAAACAGTCGCGCATCGGAGATTTCACCTTTCTCAACTTCATTACTAAACCGAATAACTGTCAGACAATTTTTGAAGTCTATTGTAAACTCCGGTAAGAACAATAGTAAACCGCCCTCTCTCTTTCTCTCTCTCTCCCCTCCCCCTCTCTCTCTCCCTTTCTCTCTCCCTCTCTCTCTCCCTCTCTCTCTCCCTCTCTTTCTCTCTCCCTCTCTTTCTCTCTCCCTCTCTTTCTCTCTCTCTCTCGCTCATGCAAATAATTATTACCATTTATACAATTTACGGGTTCCAATTGGGGTCGCCTCAAACGAAATTTTATTTTTAGCAGAATTAAGCTAATGCGAGTTAAATTACGATATATTCGAATGCATCTTTTCCCTTGAATCCTGTCTTTCATGGACTTAAAACCGAATTCTTCGAAATCGCTTATGTCGCGGTGGGAATTCCCTTTCGCAAACCTAAAAATTCCTTTGCATCAACGAAGGATAGCTATTTATTACTATTTATGTAATCGTGCGCTAAATTCTATAAATTCGTATAAACTGCTTTATGACGGAGCTACATATTAAACCGAGCGATATGTGCAAGAGACATTCAGGATCTCGTAGGTATTGTAGGCAGGTAACTTTTTCCGTATGGCGGGCCACATTCGTTAATGTGAACGCTTCGGAGGACCGCATTGGAATTCACGAGAGCTTCAGCGGACCTAATGGGGGTTTAAATCAGAAGATAGTACATAAAGATTTTTTGATCACATTAGTGGAAATCAATGCTAATTAATTTACTCCACCAGTAAAGATCTTGAGACCATAATTTCACTGAAAAAATATGGAATTGACTGTGTAAAAGTATACCGAACACTTTTTTATCATGGCTTCGCGGGCCTTATAAAGCGCTCTCGGGGTCCGCATGAAGCCCGCGGGCCGTAGGTTGCCGACCACTGACGTAGATTAATGTTAGATCGATGCGAAAATGCATCGGGAAATGTTTTCCCTCGAAGTGAATTGAGATGTACTTATCAGTTATGTTACGTCATTCTAAATCAGAACTGAAATGGAAAGAAAAACTACCAAATTTCAAACAAACAGTTATTTCATCGCCTTTATATTATACCTCTCTTTCAATGCTCTTCTTATTGCCAGTATCTTACTTTCACTTCCTAAAAATATTTATGTTTATTAATAGTTAGTCATAATACTCTAGAATAAAATTTTCCCCAAAATGCATTTCTTAGTTTGCCGCAAACCATAAAAATTTCAGAAGCCATATTTAACTTCCAGCTAAGATTTTCTTCACCGTTAAATGTCTTAATAAGCCGGTTAGGTTCAAATTAAGATACCTAAGCAATTTTACTCATTCTGCTCTCATCTAATTTTACACTGAAAATAAATTTCAGCAATAAATCATCCCTTTTGCTATATTTCTCAACGATTCCTGTTTTGGATTAAAATATAAATCATATACCATGGATTACATTAAAATAAAAACACAAAAACCGAAAAAATTGAAGAATACAATGTATTTCATTCTTGTTTTCTACACTCTGAACCAAAATACTGGTCTTGGATTGTACTTTTCAGACAAGCATTGATACTGACGCAGGGTAAAAATCTTATACGCGTTAAATCTCTGCAACGAAAAGAAGGAAGAAATCCAAATGAACTCTCGTGAAGGGCGGAAGGAACCCCCTCCATTCAACACGGTTGCTCTACAACCGCCTCACCTTCCCCTTCCTCCAAACTCCCCCCCTCCCCCCCTCTTCCCCCTCTGCCAGCGCACTTTTAGTTCTCATCTTCGTCTTGAAAGACTTGAGAAGTGCACCGCAGGAGGAAGTTTACACCCCCTTCCCCAAAGAATCCCATTGTAGTTTCCAGGTAAAGCCGACTGCCACCCCTCCCAATCCTTTCCTACACCCCTCTCTCCTTTTCCCTCCCCTCTTTTCCCTCCCCTCTTTTCCATCCCCGCTTTTCCCTCCCCACTCCGCATGCCTCTCGAAGACTTGCAAGGATGTGCGCCATACCCCAGGAATATTTTTCTTTTAAACAGTAATTCTTCCCATTTAACCACGATAACGTATTTCAAGCCGCTTTTCGAAACTACTCGATGTCGTTTCTGTCAGGAATCGTCTCATTACTCGAATATTTTCCCTCAATCACTTGTACCTATAGGGTTGCCGGGTGTTCGGTTTTGACCCTGACAGTTCGGTTTTGGAACCTAGTGCTCCCCAAGAACCTTTTTTACTCCACGGCACGCATTCACGCGTGCTTAAGAACATCGCGGCGCACCAAACCACCACTAATTAATTTCACTGCGTAAATACTCATTTTTAAAGAAAAACTAGCGTAACAAGCAAAAGTCGCAGTTATATTAGAATGTTACGATTGGTAAAGCAATAATTGTATAATGTTATTGTAGTACATTAAATGCAGACATAATTTAAAAATAAAATATCTTCGGAGTGTGCGGCACACTAGTCCCTTCCTCGCGGCACACCGGTTGAGAACCACCGCTTTAACCTCATGAATTATCTGTGACTTTTCTTTTTATAATTTAGTCATTATATGTACTTATAAACAATGGAAGCGTTTTTTGTTCTAATAATAATAATATATCAATAAGAAATTATAATAAACTTTGTTTTTTGAATGGAAATATGTATTTATTTGGCCGCATGTTCGGATCAACCAAATCGTGGACCTGGCAACCCTACTTGTACCACTGAATGAAAGTTTAATTTTCGTAAAATCACTTAAATTGGCACTAAAACGAGGGCATTTCGACAAATATGGTAACAATTACGTTATGAAGGGAAATATATAGTAATATAGTAAAGACAGATCAAACAGGAGATCAAAACTTCAAGCTTTACTCGATCTCCACCAGAAAATCTGGTAACTATTTACGTCGCAAAAATAAAGAAATCCTAATTCTTGTCTTCTCTGAAATGGCGGAGTAATTAATCCTTCTCCGTGACCCCTCTACGTATGTACAAGTATGTACGTACCACTCGTCTTTCATCCGTAGTCCTTTCGTCCTTACCTCCCTATCTACCTCACCGAATCCCTCCTACCAGCCGCGCCTTTTGCTGACCTCTTTGAAAGGAGCCGCCACTGACATCTATCTGCCCTCGGGTCGACAGCTTTCCCATTTTACAAATGCACTTCAAAACCCTTTTGTACCGTTTTGGGAAAGGAGGTCGATCCGAAGCAGCTCCTAACCAGAACGAGCAAAGCGAAAATCTTTAAAATGGTTTTTAATTGTTTAATAATATTTAAGACCATCTCTGGTAACATTTTTAACAATATCATGTCATTGTCATTTAATAATTGATTTGAATTTGGAAAAACAGTAGTACTTCCGCTTTCATGTTCCTTTTAAGCGGTAGGATTTTCTTTTTTAATGCTGATATTTTTTCATTAAATATTAAAGTATTGCTATTTTGTTCTTTGTGGAGACATACATACAGGGACGGTTAAGCATTTGAAAACGTCTGCCAAATATCTTGAAATTGCAAACCATTTTTCGTTCAGAAAAAATTGATAGCTAAAGAAGGATTTCCGTCTAATGGGAAAAGTTTAATTTCTCCTCCTTCTATACAAATCGTTGTAATACTTTTCTGTGTCAAGCAATAACTTATTACATTTAGGTCCCATTTCATTACATAGATTGCGATAAACCCTGTTATTCAATTCCCTACATACTATGAAGCTGAAAAATTGTATTTCCTGTAAAATTGTTTTTCCATTTTATATTTTCGAAGCTAATGCTTCTCTGTGTATGATGCAAGGAATAAATTTTACATTTGCTGCGACTTCAAGGATTTTTACTATAAATCCCTTTATTTCATGCCATACCTTCGATGCCGTTTCAAACACATTTATTTCACTCAAAATTATTTCCTCTAAAGAACTTGGTAAATATTATAAATATTTCAAACGAACGATGTAATTGATAGTCACACATATAAAGTGTTATGACTACCCATCGATAATAACAACAATTCAAAAAATTCCTCGGATTTAAATTCTCTTACGAATTTCAATTATGTCCCTTTGCGCGTTGCCGGTCAAATTCTCGGGAATTTGTTTCTCAGACCGAAATTATAAATTCTGATAATGAGATAAAAATTTTTATGATTCCCAGATAAGCAACTCTAAATAGTTTTATTGACTGAATAATAATAATATAATTTAAAATACCCTCTTGTGTTTTCCCTTTCCTTCCAAACTAATCTAATTTTAACCGGTCATTTGTACGCTGAACGAGAATAACTTTCCCTTAATCGATGATTAAACCCTAAACCGCGCTATTCCGATGACGAAGCTGTAAATTGCACTCGGATCTGTTCCTTTAAAAACCACTTTGTTGCTCACGATCTCGCAGTCTTTGATCTACATTATATAAAAGAGATATGATGCAACACTGAAGAGGGTTTTCTTAAAAGAACTGTAAAACAATATATATATATATACGGGTGATTCACGAAGATATGGAATAACTTCAGGAGCTGATGAGGTCATTAATAACAAAAAAGTTCATATGAACATGTGTCCGATTCTGAATATTTGCGGAGTTATGGCTGCTCGTAGATTTTCAGCATCGCGCCACTGTGAATTGCACTCATAACTCATGCGCCTGTGCGACCATGACCCTGTCCAAACGTAGCCTGTCGAAACATGCGCATGCAATAACCGACATTAGCATTGTTAGTTGTTACTGTGTTAGTGTTACTTTCAAGATGCCTTTTACATTTACAAGTGCTGAATATGCCAATATGGTGTATGTTTATGGATTTTGCGATGGAAATGCTGTTGCTGCTGTTCCTGAATACCAGCGACATTTTCCAAACCGCAGAGTTCCAAATGGAAAAGTTAATTAAAAATTAAATTAGCAGAGTGTTCCAAACTTTGCGAGATACCGGCTCACTTCCCAGGGTTAACATTCCATATGAGGGTGTGGTTCGACAAGACGTGGCTGAGCAAGAGAACATCCTTGAGGAGGTACAGCATAGCCCTCGTACTAGTACGCGAAGGATATCCACACATCTCTGCGTTTCACAGTCAAGAGTATGGAGAACATTGAATGAAGAAGGAATGTACCCGTACCACCTGCAACGTATCCAAAACCTCGAACCTGGGGATTCTGCCCGACGACTGGAATTCTGTAATTGGCGTAATGAGAATCGGCATCTGCATCTGTACATCATATTCACTGATGAAGCTCAATTCACCTGCAACGGTATTAACAACACACACAATTTCCATGTTTGGTCGGAAATTAATCTCCATGCCACTGTGGACAGTAACTTTCAACACCGATTCAGTGTTAATGTGTGGTGTGGAATGTTTTGTGATCAGGTAATTGGTCCATTCATTTTTGAGGGTCGTCTTACTGGACAGATTTATTTACAATTTTTGCAAATCGAATTGCCGCAACTGTTAGTTGGCTACAAGACTTCGAATGTACTTCCAACACGACGGAGCACCACCTCATTGTTTCCGTGCAGTGGTTACTTACCTCAATGAGCAGTTCCCTAGGCGATGGATCGGTCGCAATGGTCCACAAAATTGGCCAGCTAGGTCCCCAGACCTAAACCCATTGGATTTCTGCGTGTGGGGGTGGATGAAAGATCTTGTGTACCATACTAAAGTGCAAACACGGGATGCATTACTTCATCGCGTATTGAATGCTGTGGCTCGCATAAAAGACAGTCATGATGAACTTCGGTGTGCAACGAGCGCGATTCACACACGAGCGGCGAAATGCATTGATGTCGAAGGTGGTGTTTTTGAAAACCTACTTTAATAATACGCGCGTTCGTATTTCACAATACAGACTGTAAATAAGTAAATAAACAAGCAAATAAACAATGTAGCAGAGAACGCATCGCGTATTGGTCGGCAATTGTCTCCCGAGTTCCGGATTTTGCCTTGCCTTTTTCTAATTTTCAAACAGCCATAACTTTTTAATTATTCGAAATCGGACACATGTTCATATGATCTTTTTTGTTCATAATGGCCTGAGAAATCAGCTCCTGAAGTTATTCCATATCTTCGTGAATCACCCTGTATATATACGGGTGTCCGTAAATGATTTTTCCGATTTTGATGTTTTATTACTCAGAGCTTGCTTAAGTAGCTGTTTTGAAATACAATAAGCATATGAAAGATGAATTCTAAAAGTTTGAATTTTGCGCTAAATTGCCAGTTGTGCATTCTGCCCGCTAGGCAGAGCTACATTCGTCGGTATGGCAAAATGGCGTCCGGGCCGGAGAAAGCGTCCTGTGTGATTATGAACAAGTTGGTCTTCAGTGATGCTGGTGATGAGGCGACCTTCCACCTGTCGGGACGAGTGAATCGACACAGTTTACGAATCTGGGGTAGTGAAAATCCCCATGAGTCTTTTGAACATGAAAGGGACAGTCCCAAGGTTAATGTTTTTGCGGCAATGTCTCGAGAAAAGCTGTAGGGGCCATTCTTCTTCATCGAATCCACAGTGACGGGGATCATCTACCTGGACATGCTCTGTGAATGGTTAATGCCACAGCTGCAGGAGGACATTCCAGATCTGATTTATCAACAAGATTTCCATAATGACGTGAAGTCTTACCTGGATGAACGTCTTCCTCAGCGTTGGATTGGGCGCGGAGGTCTTATGGAATGGCCTCCGAGATCGCCTGATCTGACACCAATGGATTTCTTTTTGCGGAGTTTTGTGAAGGACAATGTCTACGTCCCACCGCTGCCAACGACACTGAAGGAGCTGAAGGCACGCATCAGAGAGGCCTGTGCTGAAATTGATCATGAAATGCACTGCAGCGTGTGGCAGAAGGTTGAATATCGATATGATGTCGTTCGAGTTACTCGTGGCGCTCACATTGAACTTTATTAATGACTTTGTGTACGTCCATAAAACTTGTTGAATTGTTCTTTCAGTTAGTATGTGTTTCATAAGCGTAACTTGAAGTAACGCTGAATAATAAAATATCAAAATCGGAAAAATCATTTACGGACACCCTGTATATATACACACACATTTACATATAGGTACGTATGTAAGCCATTAAGAAAATAAAAACCTTTGAAGTTCTCTGTCCGATCAAAATCGTTGCCATGACAAAACAACGAATCTCGCTTATTGCGCGTTATGTTCGTCTGCAGAGGCGACCGTGGAACGAAAATAAAAGACGCGAATCTTTCGGATGTACGATCGTATTCGAGGGAAGGAGGAACCTAGCGCGTGCGTGTGTTATGTAGATACATTTTAGCAAAAACGCACGACTATCCAATGTGGTTCCGGAATAATTTGGTCATAGCTCTGCCGTCACCAACGCCTATCAACCCCGCTTCACAACCTCATCCGTGTGTTTCCCGCCCTTCCCTCTTGCCCTAAACCCCCTGCCATATATCACTACTCCTACCGCTTCAACCTCACACTTCGTGAGCCCAGGTACCCTCTATTCTTCTCTCACTCAATTCTTCCTTCCCTCTCTTCGGCTCATACCCTCAACAGATTTACCTGTGGCAATATCCCGAGGGACGAAACATACATTTCTAAAGCTCTTGTCCCCCACTATACCTCCTTCTCTCCTCTCTTCTCTCTCTTCTCCTCCCTTAATTCCTCCCCATTCGTACCATCTCGTGCGCAGATAGCCATGAATTCCTAAGCCCCCCCCCCTCCCACCCTCTCTTACTATTTTTACTTTCTCCATACATAATAATGGGCAAGTATTGTATTCATGAAAAAAATCGACTTCGAGTTTTCAACGGAAATACACGTTATGAGGTCCGTAGAACACGGTTAGACTATTTTCGGAATGATGTCTGTGTGTGTGTGCGTGTATGTGATTGTGAGCGCTCTAACTCAAAAAGTACGTGCCATATCCTTACCAAACTTCAAATATAACACTTTAGCATGAGCACAAAGAACTGATTAGTTTTTGGACAATAACGGTTAACCGGAAGTCGAGGTTTATCCGATACCCGATTCGGTTTTTGCGATATTTCTCTGTTAAAACATCGTTATTGTATATACAATTCTACACAAAGGTTATAGGGAATGTACTATCCTACAACTCTCATTTGAAAGAATTTTCCATAGCAGTTATTGTTTAGGAATTATTTATAAATAATCGGTTTTTTCGGTTTCCGTCAAATATCTCCTAAAAACGTCTTAATTGGTCATCTTCGTGAGGAGCAAAGTTATACAGAATAATATTTCTTCCAAGTTTTGTTTGGAACAAATCTTCGTAGAACCATCTATTTCGGAGATATTCTGCTTTTTCTTAATTTCCAGTATACAGCGGCGCCACCATGTAGCAGTGAATTCTGTAAACATATTCAGAATATACCTAATTTACGGCGATAATGAAGACTGTATTATTTTACGAGACGAAATAATAATTTTGCCTTATAAAGCTATTCATAATAATTTAAATATCTATACCCCAAATATGGAGAAAGTCAGGTGTTGGCCACATTAGATTTTTGGTGTTTATGTAGCCATACATTTTAATTGCATGTTAATTTTGTTAAATGCCCACTTGGATGGAAGGTTATTTGCTCTTTTGCGGTTTTGAGGTCAAGAATCCAATAACTCATATAGTTTACGTTTTAAAATTTTTTATGTACGATATTATTTTGTTTCTGCACGTTGTCTTTAAAATTGCGCATAGCATAGAGTTTTCCTTCTATGTTATTGCTCTTTGGATATTTTCTTAAAATTCTTTTTCTGAGAAATAATTCTTGGAACAATATTTCTAGCGTTAACCTCAATCCGAAAATTGCTTTTTTAGACACAGGCAATATCGGCCAATTCGAGAAAGCCAATTAAGGTAATTGCTAATAATTTCGTGGTATCTTCGGAATTATCTCTTCCAACACACAAAGGAAAGCCCATTTTTATTAAATTTCTGAATTGCTAATTTTGTTGTTATGAATTAGCATTAAGTCTATCTGAATTATAAAACTCCTTTAAACTGTAGAAGTTTTGCTATCAACTCGCAATGACAGTTCCAGTCAATTTACTAAGTATTTAATTATCAAACCGATGCCGTGACTGTTGACTAAAAACTTGATCGATTTTTTCCTCGTACTTAATTTTTTTAATGTTTGCAAACTTTTACAATGAGCACACTTCAAACTACCATCGAATGATCTTAGAAAAAAGCAAAAATGTTATTTTTATCTTTTTCCTTCAGTGCTAGAAACGAACGCCGTTAATCTTCACACTAAAAAATCCTCGTTTTTAAGGTTCACTATGTACGTATAACGGAGCCGTCCTTTCGATAGCATTAAATGGAAATCCGTCCGGCAAAGATGCGCTTCCTCAAGTGGAGAACATTCATGTCCATTCTCTTCCTATTTACCCTCTCATCCTCCCTCCACCCCCCCACCCCACCCTCCCTCCACCCCCCACCCCATCCCCCCTCCCTCCACACATCTCCCCTCCACCTCACTCCGCCCCATCCTCCCAACTTCCTTGCAGCTGCTCCGTCCGTGTCTTTCTTTTCACTCCATCCCTTGAAGGAGCCATTGGGGCCACCTTTCAGCCGCATGCGCTAAGCGTCTAAAATAGCGGCACACGCGGTTGAAGCGTAGGATATCTGATGCGACCGCATCTGAAAAGGGACTCGAAAAAACCGTGTGGTTTAGGAGAGTGATTCGTGTAAAGAGAGGAAAGAGAGGGGCTCGTGTAAGGTAAGGTGAGTAGGTTGTACATATAGGGAGAAAGGAGAGCGATGATGATGATGAGGAAAGGTACATACATACATACATACAATAGGCTGAGTGACGGGAAGAGTTATTGTGAAAGCCTCGGGAGTGGGAAGACGGAAGTGACACTAATTGTCCTTTGCGAGGAATGGAGGGAAATGCCTCTCATGCGAACCAACCGGCTTCCACTAACGTCACGTGGTCATCGTGCAGTATGATCTCGTGCGTGTTTTCCCCGCAGAATTGGTAATCGCCCACGGGGAATAATGGTATATTGGTCATCTTAATTATTTCTAACAAATGGATCGTATTTTTAGTTGAAAAATGAAATTCTTTTAAACGAAAAGTTCATAAAATGGAAATTAGATCGTAATAGTTGCATTTTAAGATATAAAACTACGAAATAAGATTGAGTGTGTGACTGCACTCGACACGCGAGTTACACGGTACAATGTCCAGGAACAGATCGCATTCGACCCATCCTCGCTTCAATATTTTAAAGACGGTAACTGATCTCATGAAAATTTGCATTGGCTAAAGAATAATAGTTTCAAAGATGAAATAATATGCATTTAACGAAAACCAAGTGTCAATAATTTATCTATCGATAAGTTATGTTGTCATTCAACGCATTTTTGCAATATATCTTATTATTGAGATTTTCTGCGGCTATCCATATTCCGATCTAGATCCATGTGTACATACATGTAGGGATTTTTTTACCATTGGAATCTATTGACTGTCACTGCAAATGCCAGTTTGATTGGAAACCGTCGTCTTTTAACCGATCGGGGTATATTTCCAGCATTTGATGGAAGAGAAGAAATCCGTTGCGTGAAAACACCGCTTTGTTCGCAGACTCAAACTCCCCTTTAATACGATTTAAATCCGCAACAACTGCTTTTACGCTCATTTAAAATTCCAGTTGATGCATTCAAATTAACAATTAATTATGCGATAATCCTCATAATCGGCTAATGTGTAACACACGCTCTCCGTGAATTGCGAGAAATGCTTGGATAAGGAACATTTATCGTAAGCTCTTCGTACTCCTTGTGCTCACTATAATCTCCAAGAGATATTTTCCCGACTTACGACTGACTTTATGCGTTCTTGAAAATCGCATTGCAAGTCGAATGTCAGTAAGTTTAGATACGTTCCAGGACCTTGGAAAAATATGTACCGAGCCGTATTTAAGCTACAAATTAATAGTTTAAGAACCAATGAGTGTTATATATTGTATAATGAACATTTTAAGACTTCAGACAATGAATATATTTAATTGATTGAAGCATTCGTGGGTGCTTGTCATGCTAACGTTATATATGTTTTTCGGGTTATCCCGCATAAATTTTTGCGTTCAACGCCAACGTTTCATCTCCTTTGCTGGAGACTTCTTCAGGGTGATATAACCTCAATCATTAAATTAATACCTACAACGCGAACGAGTCGTATCGTACAACTGAATTTCGGCCGAAAATACGCGCAATAAAATAGACTCGGAGCGTATCGGATATCTAATATAGTATGTCTGCAAGTACGACATCGGATGTCGATGTCGAGGTATCAATGTGATTGTATTAATTTACTCAATCGATTATTAATGATGCTTCTAAATGCGAATAATAATGTTATTATTGCTGCTTATATTATTATTGAGTTGACTTTTTGCTTCCTTATATTACAATCGCTTTCGATGCAATGATATATACAATTGATTTACAATATTAACTAGAAAGCAAACTTATCAATAATCGACGATAAATAATTACTAAATAAGTAATTATTAATTAGTTAATTTTGAGTTCTCCTAATACCGACATATATGAAAAACATGCCTCTTCCTAATAAAATTCAAGAAATTCTTGAACAAAAGAATCAAGATATTATAACATACTTTATTTAGTTAGACATAATAAGCGATAGAGAGAATTAATATAATTTAATGCATTTAAATATTAAATTAATGCCGAAAAATGTTTGTGTTTAATAAAGCCAACTTTTTATTTTAGCTTAAGCAAAAGTTAATTCTCCATTAATGTCCACATATCTCAAAGGAGATTCTGAAATTTACAGAAAACGAGTGTTATACGATGTGATTTTTTTATAACGATTCAAGTTAGTGAATGATAAACTTTATTTTTAAGTTAAAATTAATTATTCCTTCTCAACTAATAAGAAAACAATTACACTGAAATAATGGGATATACTGATGTTATACTCGTAAGAATATCACTTCCCCTTTGATTCAGTAACAAATGTATAAACTTATATAATTTTAATTTTCTTTAAAATACAAAAACTCTATCTGCTATAATATATTTTGAAGGGTGTGTTTGTTGGTTTGTTCATGCAACTCCTCCTAAACGATAAAAGCTAGAAAAACCAAATTTGGTACGATTCCTCCTTACATCCTAACTTAGTGAATGCTCAAGTTTTGGTTAACCAGGATTAATCAGTGCTACCAATATAGGGGATTAACATTTTTCCATAAGATAACACGTATGAATCCATTTCTTGACTTGCAAGGTATTCTTGCTTCTAGCATAAAAATACGTTAATATGGATCGATTTTTTTTTCGGTTTTGCTTTATTTGACGAATAAAACTCTATACTCCCTTATTCCTGCGGAGTTTACATGTTACATGGTCCAAGTTTTCAGAAATACGCTATTTGTTTCGAAATTTTGTGGATTTTTCGCAGTCTTTCCGGGCGTTGCCTAGGCGGCCGTTGTTGTTACCTCCGATTCAGTTAGCTCCAATGAAGTTCACAAATAGACGAAAGTATAGCGTTATTCGATTCGCACTTTTGTTTAAGCAACGAAACGATCCATGTTTATGGATAGCAACGCAAATAGATACTGATTATTATTCAGGAGGCGTTTATTGATGAAAGTAATTGAACCATCTTTCGTCTATTGAATAATGGAATCTTATATTTTTACTTTCTCCATACGTAGTAATGGGCAAGTGTTCTATTCATGAAAAGAATCGACTTCGAGATTTCAATGGAAATACACGTTTTGAGTTTCCTAGAACACGTTTCGACTATTTTCGGAATGATGTCTGGGTGTGTGCACGCGTGTGCATGTGATTGTGGGCTCTCTAACTCAAAAAGTACCTACTTCCCTTATCGTTACCAAATTTCATATATCACTCTTTAGCATAAGCACGAAGAACTGATTGGTTTTTGGACAATAACGATTAACCGGAAGTCGAGGTTTATTCGAAACCCGATTCGGTTTTTGTGATATTCTCCCTTACAACATCATTATTGTATAAACGGTTCTATACAAAAGTTATAGAGAATGTAATTTCCTACAACTCTCATTTGAAAGAATTTTCCATAGTAGTTATTTTTTAGGAATTATTTATAAATAATCGGTTTATTCGGTTTCCGTCAAATATCTTAAAAATGTCGTAATTGGGCATCTTCGTAAGGACCAAAGTTGTAGAAAATAATATATTTTCCTAGTTTTGCTTGGAACAAATTTTCGTAGAACCATCCATTTTTGAGATATTTTGCTTTTTCTAGTATACAGCGCCACCATCATGTAGCGGTGAATTCTGTAAACATATTCAAAATATACCTAATTTAGGGCAATAAGGACGAGTGTATTCTTTTACGATACGAAATAATAATTTTGCCTTATAATGCTATTCATAACAATTTAAATATCTATACCCCAAATATGGAGAAAGTCATGTGATGGCCACATCACATTTTCTTAATTTAGAGTATATAGCGCCACAACCATGTAGCGGTGAATTCTGTAAACATATTCAAAATGTACGTAATTTACGGCAATAAGGACGAATGTATTCTTAAACGATACGAAATAATAATTTTGCCTTATAATGCTATTCATATTAATTTAAATATCTATACCCCTAATATGGAGAAAATCATATGTTGGCCACATCAGATTTTTTGTAGGTAAATTCATTATATTCTACATTATAACGTTTATTAAGGTAAATAAGCTCACGTAACTGGTGTACATTTCAATCATGGACATCTGTACCTTGCCTTTTCTCGGGTTTCTTGCTTACAACACATAAAAGTAAATATTTCAGCGAGGCATAATTACAAAATCTGATGTGGCCAACACATGACTTTCTCCATATTTCGGGTATAGATATTTAAATTATTATGAAAAGCATTATCAGGCAAAATTATTATTTCCTATCTTAAAAGAATACAGTCGTCCTTATTTCCGTAAGTTATATTTTGAATATGCTTAAGGAATTCAACGCTACATGGTGGTGGCGCTGTAAACTGTAAAAGGTAAAATATCTACGAAATGGATGGTTCTACGAAAATTTGCTTCAAACGAAACTTGGAAGAAATATTGTTTTCTACACCATTGGTCCTCACGAAGACTACCAATAACGACGTTTTAAAGGAGATATTTGTCGGAAACCGAAAAAACCGATTATTTATAAATAATTCCTAAACAATAACTGCTATGGAAAATTGTTTCAAAAGAAAGTTTTATGAAATTACATTCTCTATAATCATTGTATAGAATTCTTCATAGAATAATAATGTTTTAACGGAGATATTTAGTCAAAACGGAATCGAGATTCGAATATACCTCGACTTCTGATTAACCGTTATTGTCCAAAAACTAATCAGCTCTTCGGACTCATACCAAAGTGTTATATGTGTAATTCGGTGATAATATGACAAGTACTTTTTGAGTTATAGCGCCCACAATTACAGACACACACACACAAACACATATACATAATTCCGTAAATAGTCTAAACGTGTTCTAGGGACCTCAAAACGCGTATTTCCGTTGAAATCTCGAAGTCGATTTTTTTCGTGAGCACAACAGTAAACAATACTTTCCCATTACTACGTATAAGAAAGTAAAAATCTGATGTGGCCAACACGACTTTCTCCATATTTGGGGTATAGATATTTAAATCATTATGAATAATATTACTAGGCAAAATTACTATTCCGTATCGTAAAAGAAGACACGTCCTTGCTGCCGTAAATTACGTATATTTTGAATGTTTACAGAATTCACCGCTACATGGTGTTGGCGCTGTATACTGGTATTAAGATAAAGCGAAATATATGCGAAATGGATGGTTCTACGAAAATTAGTTTCAAACAAAACTTGGAAGAAATATTATTCTCTACAACTTTGGTCCTTACGAAGATTACCAATAACGATGTTTTTAAGGAGATATTTAACGGAAACCGAAAAACCGGTTATTTATAAATAACTCCTAAACAATAACTCCTATAGAAAATTGTTTCAAATGAAAACTGTAGGAAATTACTTTCTCTATAAACATTTTATAGAATTGTATATACAATAATGATGTTTTAACGAAGAAATATCGCAAAAACCGAATCGGGTTTCGAATAAACCTCGACTTACTGTCCAAAAACTAATCAATTCTTTCAGCTCATGTTAAAGTGTTATATATGAAGTTTGGTATTAATATGGCAGGAACTTTTTGAGTTAGAGCGCCCACAATAACATACACACACACAGACATCATTCCGAAAATAGTCTAAACGTGTTCTAGGGACCTCAAAACATGTATTTCCGTTGAAACCTCGAAGTCGATTTTTTTCGCGAACACTATACTTTCCCATTACTACTTGTGGAGAAAGTAAAAAACAAGAAATGAAGGTGGATTTGGCGAAAGTAATATGATAGGAAATAAAAATTATCGATATATTTTAATGCAATATGCTCGGAAACGGATTGTTACAAGCAAATATGTTTAATTGTTAAGAAAAGTTAATTGTAAGATAAAACGTGTCTACTATGTATTTTAAAGAGTTTGTATGTTGTGCTGTTATAGCTTCACTAATTCTGTTGAAATTCAACGGAAAATTCTGCTAGTAAACAATAAATAAATCACAACGACGCCTATAATAATATGATTAGCACATAAACAGATGAAAACCTGTAATACAATGAGAGCTAAATGATCCGGTATGTTGTTATCGAAATCTAATTTGGCATTATTAAAACTCGCCATTTTCGGATTCAAAACAAATTGCATTTCTTCAGCTACCATTTCACTCTTAATATGAAATATACCGTCTTATTCCATATTCATGAAAGAAGCCTTTACCTCGGCCTTAAGTTCCATCTCATAAGATGGAATTCTTCAGATCTGTCAGAAATATTCGACGAACAAAAAGTCACTCTGGGATTTTATATAGAAAAATTAGATATTAACTCTGCGAACTGAAGTTCAACAACAGTTTGTCTTTTGCAAATGTTAGAAACTCAATCTCATTGTATTGGTACATTGTAATTGATGGCCATCGTTGATTTTGAAATGTCGCATCTAGGAGGAAATGCGTAGTGACCACAGAACCTACATCAGCAATCCAATAATTGAAAACTAATTCAGAGCAACCCGAGGAAATGTTTTATACGGAGCACGTCATTTTATAATCGGGTAAAAAAATGGATATTTCTTATGTTTGTCGTGGCAGAGCGCATTGACAAAAGAGAACTCGCTCTGATATCTATCGAACAACAAAGTAACGCTTTGCACGCGAAAAAAAAGAGTAATGCGCCCCCTTTTCTCTCTCATAAATCCCACGTGTTTCCACTTTCCAGAGAAATTTGTCGCGTTCGCCGCCGAGCGATAAATTCCGCGTCCAAAAGAGCTTCTCTGCCTGCCTGCGTCCGTCGCCTCCGAAGAGAAGCGTTTCGCGAATAAATCCTTCTCCACGAATGACCGACAAAATTAATTCCAAGGAAAGATGGTGAAAATCCCGAAACACTTTCTCTCCCTTCGCCGTCGTTCACCAAATCCTCAACGAAAGGCGCTCTCCCTTCCTCCCTCTTTTTTTGCGCTTCTCCTACGCCGCCATCCGTCATCCCCCTCCCTCACTTCTCCTTCCTCTCTTACTTACCATTCCCGAAGCTTTATCCTCAAGGGACCATACGTTTCACCCCTCTCTCCCTCTCTGTCTGCTCTCCTTCTTGCTCGAAGCTAACTCCTCTCCTCCTATCTCCCCTACGAGCTTCCGTCCGCGTCACTTGCACCCTATATTCCTACACCTTTTAGCTCCAGACGCAAATTCCGCCCTGACTGACATCGCCCGAAGCAGAAAATGCGAACGGGCGCCTCTGAGAAAGTACATACACACATAGCAGTGGAGGGGAGGTGGGTGGGAGGATTTGCATGGCACGCAGACACACAAGTGAGACGGACTTGGAGGAAATGTTTTTTGAGCGTAAAAGATTAGGAGAGAGGGTGAAATAAAATTAAAGAGTGGCGCGCGATAGAAAATAAAATCGTATAAAATAACAACGACGTCATTTAAAACAGTGAAGCGATATTTGAATGAATGAATTGCCGATGAGTGCGTGGGCGTATGTTCTTCGGAGATATTCGCCAGAAACCCCGAGAGAAGCCTTTAAAAACCTTCTTTGAAGTTGCGCTCGCACGTGATCGAGGGATTCGGGTCCTTCCGATTTTTTTGATCTGAAGGAACATTTGGCGGTTGTTATTGAAATTCTGGTTTTCGATATCGTGCACTGACGTTAGAATTATTTACGAGTAATATGATGAAATATTAGGCAAAAGTATTTTTCGGATGCATTTAGGCTTAAAAAAAACAAATACCGATTTACTACGGCAAAACTTTGCTTTGGAAGAGAGCCCAACGTGTAATCACTATATGGAGATGTCCGGAGTGGCGAGGAGTCCAGAGGGCGAAAGAGAAATTGAAGAGTAAAGAAAGGAGAGAGAGAGAGAAGGCGAAGGAAAGAGAATCAAGAGAGAGAGAAGCGAAGTGAAACGTAAAGTCCTCAGAATCCCTGTAACAGTCGGTGAGCGTGGACCCCACAGCTCTGGATGGAACTCTGCGAGATGAGCATAAACCTCGCCAATTTACATTTAAATTCGCATTTGCGGCCTTAATGCTGTGAATCGTGGCTTCGTTCTTCTCTCCAACCCTCGCCCACCCACTCCCTCTCTTCTGTAGGTCTACCTAAGTATAAAGACGCAGTACGTTTATGATTATATATATTTGCACGCATACCTTGTTACGTGTTTATCTGAACCCTACGTCCGTTAATTGAAGATAGTCCAAGGTTCCAATTTCCCCTCGTCTTCATTCGCCCGCGCCAAAGCAAATGTCCTCCTCGGGTTGCACTCAATGCCTCGTCGCTTTCATGTATATAAATGCTGCCATTCCATTCGCCATACAAACCACACGTGCGTAAGGAAATACGCGTTCGCATTAAGCCACGGGCCCTGGCTTATCTCTCCATCAAATCTCCACCCGCGCATTCCTCATCCCCTTCCAGCTATCCTTCCTTCTATATATCTATCCATCTCATTTCCCTTCCATCATCCCCGTCATCCTTTCTTCTTCCCCCTCCGGAAGGGATATCTGAGAATGGAGTGAGTCAAGGATCAGCCTCGAGGGCTCTCCGGGAAAGGAGAGAGGAGGAGGAACCGCTGGCCGTGACACCCTTCCCGCATTACCCCTTTCGAAAAAGCGATAGTTAACTCAGTCACGCCTCGGGACAGAGGAAAAGGGTTCGATCCTTGGAGCCATTTATGTGGCGACATAAAATTAACTTAATGACGATATACTTCTAATCAACTGAGGGCCATACTTATTTAGAAACATCTAACATATCGTAAGATATTCTTAAACGTAGACCATCTATTGAAATAATGCTCAATTTTCTCCCTCTGTGGAACGGTGTTCGATTCCCGAAAAAATACATCTTTGAATGATTACTTTTTGTGTGTACGTGTAATTTTCATTCACTCCCGAGCATTTTTAGTTGGTTTCCTTAATTTTTATACTTATTTTTATGAAATTAAATAAAAATAAAACTGTTAACCTTGCCAAATGGTAAAAAAGCGATCTTGGTGAAGAAAGAAAAGATTTTAAAGGAGGATGCGAGATTTTGCTTAAATAAGGAATAAGAACGGGTCGATCTCCGAAGGAAAGAGGGAGCGAAAATGTAGGGCGAAATTTAAGGCCATGCGAGGGATGAATAGAGAATTCATATTTGTAAGAAACGAGTCATATGTGGAAATCATAGTCGACAGCAGAAATAGCTCGCACCAGTCAGGAGGATTGAAATAAAATTCAATAATAAAAGTTATAAATCTTTCGCAAATATACAGCCTGGTTCCTATCTTGTGAATTCGAAATATTTGAGGACCCGAAGCAATTTATGTAGATTTGCAGTCGCCATTAATTTTCGATGACTTTCTTATGTCTTCGAGTGATTGTTCAAAAGTTAAACTTAATGTTTCCATTCCAGGTGTGGCGTGATGCACAATCTTCCTGCGATTGAGTGTATCGGGAAGAGCTTTTCTCCATTGAAATAGAGTCCAAGTCTTCTATGAAAAAGTAAGTAATCCCTTTGACGATCCTCTTTGCTCTATACGTGTGCCAAATATAGTTTAATACAGACACTTTGTTTAGTTGGATCATTAATGTTCCACATTCTTAACGTGCTTATTTACGGAATATGAAAAGCGCTTCGAACATTTGCTCCAGCCACTATCATGCATCCTTACCTGCTTACGTCAAAACTGAAAACGAGATTACCTTCATATGCTCTATCAATCGCGAGGACTTTGTCAGCTATTTCGATATGAAATTTATAAAATTATGTTCGTCGAACAAAAATATCTCATTCCTGAGTATCCTATATATAATTTCTGAAGTGTCCGTCTGTCCGTCCGTCCCCCCCTCTATCTCGAAAACCGTTTGCCGTAGAGATTTGCAGTAAACTGCGTTTTGTTTCTACATGCCAGGAGGTCCCTAGCAAACTATTCTCAATTTCCTAAAGTCCCGGGTTCGATTCCAGGAGAATTATATGTTCCCATAAGTTTTCACGAGGTTTTCGATTAGTCAGAGTGCAAGATTTTTTCCTTTATTCATTAAAATTCCTAAATATTACCGATTTTCTCCGTTTTTGATTTATTCGACCGCTAAAACTCTAAATTATCTTATTCTTGCAATGTTTATACCCTACGCGGTCGACATTTTCGGAAATACACAATTGTTTTCGAAATTTTGCCGATTTTTTGTTCTGCTTCGGGACGTTGCCAAGTCGACCTTAATTGCTGCCTCTGATTCAATTACCATCGATTAAACGTTCACATTGGCGTAAAAATGGAATCCTTAAGTTAGTAGGATCATTATACGCTACATTTTTGCTTTAATTAAAGTTCTATTGTTATCAATGTATATCATTAAGAATAACTACTATTATTGTAAAATGTTGAGTTACAGTTAAGATGTCCAATATACTTCAAGGTAAATAATTAAGATTAAGAACTGTTATCAAAAAATGTTGTGACAAAAATTGTTGTCATTAATAGAATTAAATATAAAAAATGGAAATTTAGAACAATTATTACTACTATAATTACTTACTTCTAAGACTTCTTAATGTTTTTACTTTCTCCATACGTAGTAATGTAAGTATTGTGTTCACGAAAAAATCGACTTCGAGATTTCATTGGAAATACACGTTTTGAAGTCCGTAGAACACGTTTAGACTATTTTCGGAATGATGTCTCTATGTGTGTGTGTATGTGATTGTGGGTGCTCTAACTCAAAAAGTACGTGCCATATCGTTACTAAACTTCATATATAACACATTAGTATGAGCACAAAGAATAGATTAGTTTTTGGACAGTAACGAGTAAACGGAAGTCGAGGTTTATTCGGAACCCGATTCGGTTTTTGCGATATTTCTCCGTTAAAACAAGTGCATTTATATATATTTAATTCTTTAAATTTTATGAATTTTTTACAGCCACAATAATAAACGTTTTTGTAATTTTCAATGTTATTTCCTGGTGGAACACTGTTCTCTAACTTTCTTAACATTTTCAGCCTCCTATCTCGACCGAAAGTACATAAACGTTTGTCAATTTGTTTAAGTGTTCGTATCGGGGCCCAGGAGATGGGGTTGCAGATAACTGGGGCCCGTGCTCTACTTACTACATAAGACCGAACTCAAGCAGTTATATATAAACATTCCTATGTGTATTACAACGTCCACTTATAAAGACTGATCACTGGTGGACAATGGAGAAGTCCAATTTCTTTTTCAAAACTCTCTTCACTTCTCTCTATAAGATAAATAGCAAAAGTGCCCGTTGAATTTCAATGGATTCGGTGGATCTAAAACTTCGACCGTGTAACATATAAACATCGCAGTAGCGAAAAAATCATTGTGAATCCCAGGAAGTCATCTTTCTTCCTAAAATGTTGAACTGACCAGCTATCCATTGCAGTACCTCATACTTAGATACCCATTGTGCGCAGGCAAGAGGAAATCAGCAGGTCGTTAAAAAAATAATAATAAACATCGCAAGAATAAGATAGTACACAGAATAAAGCAAAAATTAAGAAAACAGCATTTACCTATTTTGATAAACGAAGAAAATCTTTCACTGTGAAAAATCGAAAATTACGGTTTAACTTATGGGAAAATAATTATTGAATTAAGGACACCCAAATTTTTACATAAATACACACAGTTTATAGATATCTATAGATAGATGAAGTTGAGCAGACAACATAAAGAACTTTTAATGAAGAATATTTTGTTTTATAAGAACGTCCGCATAGGGTCGTTTTGGCGGGAGTGTATGCGAATATGAGAATGTAGGACAATATATTGGAAAGGGAAGAGGAAGACGGGTTGAAGCTAAGAAGATTGCAGAAATAAAAAGAGAATGAATAGAAGAGAAATAGTCAGAAAGAGACAGTTACAGGTGACAGTAAAGATTTCGCCATTAGCGGAAATAAATAGAATGATGGGGAAAATATGGCAAGTTTAAAAGAGAAGAAACAATATCGCAAATATTTTAAACCGTCTCCCCCCTCCCCTCTTACTACTACTTCTTCCCCTCTTCATGGATTTGTCATCCTCTCTTCCTCTTTCCTCTCTCTCTCTCTCCCTCCCTCTTCTTCCATTTCCCTCTCTCTTTCTCCTTCTCCCCTTCCCTTTCTTTCACTCCTCGTCTGCTATTGCCTCCCTCAAAGTCTCTCTCTCTCTTTCCCTCCCTGCGCTTCTCTTCCTCCTCCTTCAACATTCCTCACCCGCCCTTTTTTCTGAGAGCCTCTCTCCCCCACCCCACCCTCCCCTTTCTTCGAGGAGCACGTCCGCGAATATTAAATAAATGCCTTTTCTTTTCCGCTTCATCTTCTTATCCGAGATTCCTTCTCCTGCTCCTCTGCACCACCCCCTCCCCCCTGCTCTTCCTTTCCCTCCTCCTCCCCCCCATCTTTCCTCTCCTTCTCTTTCTCCCTTTATCTCCCCTCCGTTTCTCTCTCTCTCTGCTAAATCTTTATGAAATTTTTGCCACGTTTTCTGAACATTGTTCCAATTTAATTTCAAAAATACTATGTAATCTTTCAAGCGGATTATTTATGTGGTAGTTTTAGTTTTATAAGGGCATCTTAATATATATTAAATAAAAATCTGCTCATTAACATGATATTTACGTTTACTATGATTCGTGTATTTTATTTAAGTAAAATTGCTTTACCATTTTAAATCATTAAATTAGGTTATATTCTGTTACTCTTAAGTAAACAAAATGTCAGTCTATGTCATTTATATTAATATTTTTTTATTATCTCATCATAACATACGCTCATCTTTATGTATACAAATTTAATCCGATATAAATTGAGAGAAAAGATATTTAGGTTATTGTATCTAATTTTTACTATGACTACGACGTACTAATGGAAAATATCTATAAAATTAAGTAAAACGGTTATCTAGAATAGACTTAAGACCTACTCTACTTATTCGCCTTAACGCGATAATAAAAAGATCTAACTGGAGCATTCAGAACTTTCTTACAAGAGATACAACTTCCAAGGTAATGTACCCAAATGAGATTTGTATTTTCGGAGGGAGTTTCTCTCGATCTAAGAGCGTATATTGTGAAAAAGACGTTATAATTGCTTATATGCAAATGTAATCAATGGGATTTCCAGGCAGAATTCAACAAATAGTCTCCCTAAAGAGAATGCCAAGTAAAACTCGTTTTGTAGAGGGGTGAAGCGGGGTGGAGTTAGGAAGATGAGGGGAGGGAACGGTTAGAGAGGGGAACGGAGGGAGATTTGGTTCGTTCCTTTGCCTATTCGCACACAGCCACCTTAAAATGCCTTGGAGTCCCGCGTGGTCTTATATTCGTCCCCTTCGTCCCTAACTGAACTTTTCTTTCTTTCTCTTCGTAATGCACGCCTATCTCACCATTATCGTCGTGTTATTCTCTTACTGATCCGTCATTAAGTGCTATTAGTATTTGATTTCGAAGGTAAAGGCAAAAAATTTGATGTGGCCAACACTTGCCATATCGTTACCAAATTTCAGATATAACACTTTGGTATGGGCGCAAAGAATTGATTAGTTTTTGGACAATGACGGTTAAACGGAAGTCGAGGTTTATTCGAAACCCGATTCGGTTTTTGCGATATTTTTCCGTTATAACATCATTATTGTATATACAGTTCTTTACAAATGTTATAGAGAATATAATTTCCTACAGCGTTCATTTGAAACAATTTTCCATAGCAGTTATTGTTTAGGAATTATTTATAAATAATCGGTTTTTTCGGTTTCCGTCAAATATCTCTTTAAAAACGTCGTAATTGGTAATATTCATGTGAGCCAAGTTGTACAGAATAATATTTCTTCCAAGTTTTGTTTGAAACAAATTTTCGTAGAACCATCCATTTCGGAGATATTTAACTTTTTCGTAATATCCTGTACACAGCGCCGCCACCCTGTAGCGGTGAATTCTGTAAACATATTGAAAATATACCTAATTTACGGCAATAAGGACGACTGTATTATTTTACGATACAAAATAATAATTTTGCCTTATAATGCTATTCATAGCAATTTAAATATATATACCCCAAATATGGAGAAAGTCATGTGTTGGCCACATCAGATTTTTTTGTTACGTTTCAATTCTTCCTTAACCCATTTAAAGTCAGGAGGTATGGTTCCCCAGGTGGCAAAGGAGCTCAGGATACGGGTTGCTCCACGTTGCGGTGGGTGGTCTTGTTGGGACGAACGACGCTTCGAAGCGCGGGTTCAAAGAGATTTTAAGTTCTTTTAAGGACTTGGCCTCTTGAGTTCGCGCTCGTGTCCGAAAGGTTCTGATTTACTGTTAACTATCTGCAGCATTGTTCCTCGACAGGATGAAGGTCTATGGCTTGGAGTCGTGTGGTGGGGCTGAACCATAGGCAGTGAAACATTTGCAGGAGCAACGGAGTGGACTTCGTTCTTGGACGCATGTAGGACTCCCATTAACGGTTCTAGTCTGCGTTACACTGCTGAGGCTGCGGAGTTGGTAGCGCGTATGGTATATGGACATGCTACGACTTTTTATGTTAGAATTAATAATAGTAATTATTCAGAAAGATATGAGATCCACAGTATTAATAGCAATAATTTTAGGGATTCCAAAAAAAACTTTGGGCCGTGTAGTAACGTGCACTGCCAAAAGAGTTCATCTATAAAATGTTACGTAAAAAGTACATTGAGACCAGATTCGAAATAGAACGCGATTCCAACCAATCGTAGAATTATTTGTAATGAGAATACGCGTAATCTTAAAACGGAAACAAGAAGAAAGGCTGGTTACTATGCAAATTGAATGTGAGAAACTGCCACAGCATTAGTAGGAAAATTGCCAAGTCAGAGCATATTATTCGCAATAGACACAGAAAGTTGGCTCATGGAAGAAGTCTGAAGATATTTTGTGGAGACTACCGTGTCTATAGAAAAGATGGCGCTAATAGGTCGGGCGGTGGAATTTTCGTAGCGGTAACGATAAGTGCGATAGCTGGAATATTCCGCATTGAGAGCAAAATACATTTAAATCCCATACCAGGGAAATGTATTGTTAGAGTTAAATGTGAACTATTGAGATCAACTAATTTCACACACTTCTTCATTTTTTATAAATTAACTTGTATAAACCGCGCAAACATTGCGCGGCGACAGCTAGTAATAATAATTCTACCTATACCTAAAAAAGCGAAACAGCGTTTTACTGAATCTCTTTGACACCGTAGTACTTCGATATTCACTTTCTACATGTTTATCGATTATTTTGTTAAGCTGATTAGTTCTCACCTTCTTAAATAATTGATAAACAGCATTAACGTATGCTTTGAGAAACCTATAAACAAACTTGATTCGCTGATGTTGCGTTGCTAAGTTTATTATCATAGAAATTATAAAATATATCATTCATTTATTAGTAAAAAATGTCAAAATATTTTAGTCGAGGCTAAGAGAAAAGGAGAAGTGTGTTAATATACATAGTATGTCCAAAATTATTTTTCAAAATACATTTATTTGGATGTTAATCGTGTTAAAAGAGTAGTTAAACTCTTCTTGGGGTATTTAAAACAAAATTACTAGTAGATCATTATTTTTTAATTCAACTTTAAAATACTTCTCGTTCGTCCTAATTTAAAAAAGGAAAAGTTTACGATAAATCGATCTCAGGTCTATATTTCTAGATTTTATATTTTCTGTGTCATAAATTACGATGCTCAGAATTTTAACATCCAGTTTCATCTAGAAGTGCGAGGAGAAGTCTTAGTAGACGAACTCTTGTAAATTGTAGTAGAGATTGTTCAAATATGTCCAATTGTAGGAAATAAATTTAAAAAATGTTCCCGCTGGTGTACGTGTTTAACACTTAGAACGAAACATCGGAATATCAGAGCAGAAAGTAGAAATGTCAGAAAATTTACACATTTTTATCTTATTGATTGTAATACTGTAGCATCATATGTTAAATAATTTGAAATGTATTTTGCGATATCGAAATCGATTTTAGACACAAAATATTTTTCCCTGTGGTCTGACAGAGGGTTTTTCAGAGTATGGGCCGCGGCCCGACGGTGGGCTGCAAAACGTTCAGTAAGGGCTTCAAAGAAAGGTCAAACCAAGATATTTTAACACAAAATCTAGGCTAAAATGTTGCCAAGATAATCAAGATCAACTAATAAGATTTAAAGGTTATTTAACTGTACTATTTTGATTTTAAATACATCCTTAAAAATTATTACTTGATAATATTTTATAAGGTATAATTTTGATGGGCCGAATAACATATTTTCTATTATGATTGGGTCGCGGAGAAAAAAGTTTGAAAACCCCTTGGTCTGACAGACCAATGTTTCGGACTAAGGCAGTGGTACTCAATTTTGGGAGGGTCACGAGCAGTCCTCGCTATGCCAACTGATATTTTCCTCATTCTATCAATCCTTCAATTTTAATTTATATCTAATTTTATGTTTTATTGAGGGTTGTAATCTTCAAAATAAAGCATTAGTTAATTTTAATATGTTTATATATAATATAAGAAATATAATTTAATAATAAAATTTTAATTCATACGGTTACTTATACTAGCTTCGCTCAATTTCTTAGTCCTTACATTTCTCATCTTTATTGTAATTCATGGCCATATCTGAATTTTTGATGAAATAATTTCTTTTTAGGAAATATTAAAACAAGTGAAAAAATCTGCTATGACCGGGAATCGAACCCTGGTCCTACTTTTCGGGCGAATATTCTACCACCGAACTACCGTAGCAGACTATTTCTCCCATAGTTATCTGTGTGCAACAGTAGGCGCTCACGCTGTAAGCGAAACGCGCATAAAAAGTAAAGATGGCAAAACTTTTTTATATATTTTTGTTACTTCGCAAAAAATCACGAGGGGTCGCGGCGACCGAACATCCGCACGGAGGCTGTCGCATGGCAGATCTGCCTGAGAACCACCGGACTCTTAAGTTTAACTTCCTGAAGTATAGGCAACCAACTTTAACCGCAGGTTAGGTGGGTTGAATAACACCAGGTGTCAAGTCGTCGCTTCGTTTAAAATAAGTACATACGTTTTTCCCAAGGACCATACGGGATCATAACAGGAGAGTGATTCCCACGAGAGACGTTATTAGGTAGGCTTTGGTGTGCTGCACCCCCTGCCACCCACCAGTCTGGTGATTTGCAGGGTATCATGTAGATGTAGATAAATGTAGATACATGCTGGTGTGTTTGTGTTTGTTCGTGAATATTTGGCCTATTTTAAATCGTATGCCTAATTTCAAAGTTAAAGTTGAAGGTAAAAGAATAGTAGGCATAACATTTTTCATCTAGGGATCACTGGTTCAAGTCCATATCTATCCTCCGTAAGAAATACACGGGAAGCCGTGATTTCCACAAAAAATGGCACTCATTAATTGACTTCTAGTAACAACATTCCTATAATATTATTGTGATTTTACTATTACAAAAATTACTATAATAAATCATGCATTTCGTACATCCTTAGTAGGATTCTAATCACTATTGGTTTGGGTCTTCCCATCAAATATCGATTGAGTTATTGGACTGAGACATATGTGTATCTTTCTCTTGCAGCCGTTCAGTTGGAAATTTTTGTTTACGGTTTGTTTGTGTTGTTCTCTGATTTCTTAGATAGTTCTATTGTCAAGGTTATCGATACTTTGGCCATAGTGAAGCGAGCGTTTACGACAACTCAAAGATATGTGCAGCAAATGCAGTGTACTTGCTCACAATGAATGGTATTATGTGAATGTTGTATTTTGGAGAACGCACAAAACATGCCTAAAAAGACATTAAATATTGCGCATTGGAGGCACGTGTAGGATGCACGGAGCGGCTCATAAACGACGTTTTTATCATAGTTCATAGAACAGTGCTTCTCTAACTTTTAATAGGCGTGCCGTGGCATCTTATTTGGGAAGGAGTGGCACTGAATAACGAGCATTTTATATTTCCTATTTATTGTCCTTCAGTCTTCGACGGATTTTTATCATAGTATATTTTCTCTGCGTGAAAAATAAATTTACAAATAGAAAATGATTTCAAGGCACACACAGGCATGCACGAAATAATGCTTAATCATAGTTAAAGAAGTGCAGATTTCTTTTTGTTCCCATTCGACCAAAATAACTGTTGAACTTTACGCATACGTATGTTAATCGAAGGAGAACAAGGAGAGGGTTCATTTTATACGTACAGATTCCTAATGTATATTATATTGATAAAATGATAAACTTTACATTTAAAAAGACAGTGATTTTCATTTTAATATGAGATTATGTGGAAATGACGCTTAAAATACCAACTTGATCTTTGTTAGATAGAGAATCTACGAAGATTTACAGATGAAAATATTTATTTAACCAACAGAGCTAAATTCCAAGCATGAAATTCACATTCGTATTTATTCTTCTATTTGATAAAAATACAGTCTCATTCGGAATGTGCTGCAACAGAAGCAAGTAGCTACATACATACACTTACTTTGTACTCTCCGCATCGGCCCCATTATAGTCGGACGAGACGCGATGCGAGAAATGTCCAGAACTGGAAAAAGAGGCACTCGATCGTAGATAAGTAATTTCGTTCGTGTGCTGGCTTCGCAGCACCGCGCTCAAATGTGCATTCCAGAAGGAGTTCTGAAGAAGTCAAGTCCTATTCGAATCAACAAAAAGGGAGACATACTTTGGCGCGATTGTCCTAAAACAACAGCAGTTCCCACGAATATCCCAGAACTTTGACCCCCTCTCTCTCTCTTTCTGCTCCATTCCATCGTAAACGTCGTTTTTCTCTTTATTGGCTCAGAGAGGGAGACATCATCGTTCTCTTAGCAGAACAACAGTGATGGACACCGACCAACGCATCCGTGGCCACAAATACCTCTCTTTCTCCGTCGCCCCTTTCGCCCTTAAACCAACTCTCGTTCCATGGAATGCGCCGCTGTCAAGTACTTCCCACTAACACCCGCTTCGATGAGACACTTGGCAATTGTGGAGAGAATGGGAGAGGCAAGGAGACGGAGGTGAGAGTGCAGAGAGAACGGGTGAGGGGGGGGGGGGGGGGGGGGGGGGAGAGAGGGGCGGGGGGGAGGGGCAGAGGAGATAGGGAAGCGAACGGAAGACATCTTTTTCACGTTGCGGGAGATAAACCTCTATTGGTTGCGAGCCAATCCTTTCTCAGCCTCGTGCGAATGAAATGCGCCAGTGTCGTATGGCAATTAGCGCGTGTGTTCGAATGAAGGCAATGTTTCCTTAAGTTACGGAACCCAAATTTGATATTCTCTGTCAGTAGTTAGTCTACTTAAATCGAAGGCATAAAATCAATTTTTCTCTATTAAAAAAACCGTTTCAGGAAACTAAGACGCCATAGAAAAAACTAATGGCAAGATGTATTAAAGATATTTCGCGTTTCAGTAAATGGAATTTAAATTTGAGAGTAAGGGAAGGGCGGTTAATCGCAGGAGATAACTAAATTTGAAAACCGTACGAAACAATTCTTAAAGTTTTAGCCAGTAGACCTAATAAACTTTTGTTACGCAATTCGAAGGGTTTGAAGTAGCAAAGAATATTTTAATGTCGCGTCAAATAACATAACATGCGATGAGGTAATTCTAAAGGGAAATGTTATAAATTTAATACATCGAGCTGTTAGAAACCATCGACAATAGCTGTAACTGGGAATTACAGGAAATAGGGATGAAATATAAAATAAGCGCTCTATTAAAGATTTGAAGAATGGTAAGATTTTTATGCTACATAAAAGCTTCCGTCTCAAGATATGCGACAAACACAAATCCTGGAGTAATTCAAACGCTATCCACGAGAACGTGGAGTGTAAATAGAGAATTTGAGCAGGATTCCCTCCTTTTGCTAATTTCACATCTCCGTATGGAAAGCACTTTCGACTAGGCGCCAAAATAATGAAAGCTGGTTGGATTAAAACAACAGATAAGCACCATTTTAGCACTCCTAGAGTACACAGGCATTAAATCTATACAAATAAGAATTTTTTAAAAAATAAAAAATAAAATCTTTTTGCTATATAAAATAGGCGACCTTTAAAGAATAAAACAAAAAAATCAGATTTTTTGTTCGTTATGAAAGATTTTGGTGTCCTATTCTTTTCATCACTATAACTTTACATATCATTTACGTAGTAATTTCTTTTTGATAGCAAGTTTTCAAGGTTGAGCTTCATTAAAATATGTGTTTTGCTATTAACTTTGCGTTCAAAATCCATTTACTCCAGCTTATGGAATGAGATTATATATATATATATGCTGAAATTAGGTTTTTTCGGGTTATTCCACGTAAATGTTTTGCGTTAACCGCCAGCGTTTCCTCTCCTTTGCCGGAGACTTCTTCAGGGTGATCTGGCTGGGTGTCATCATGTATACTTTATATATACAACGGTAAACACAATACACCAAAACATCAAATTCACCATGGGGAAATTACCCTTTTTAGACGTGCTTATTATCAGGAATGAAGACGGGAGTCTGGGACACACCGTGTTCCGGAAAACTACGAATAAGAACAGATTCCTACGCGCAAACTCCCACCATCATCCGAAGCAAATCAACGCCGTGATGGAAACAATGATCCATCGTTCCATCACATTAAGCGATTCCAACCACCTTTGACCAGAATTGAAAGAAGTAAAAAGGATTTTACAAGTCAACAAATACCAAGAACCTCATATAAATTGGGCGATCAAGAGAAAACTAAGCGCAAAACGAGAAGATGGGAGAGAAAGAGAAGAGAGAAAGAAAAAATGGCATATCTTCCCTACGTCAGGGGAACAACGGACAAATTGGGACACGTATTAAAGAAATATAACATTACGACAATTTTTCAGCCCGTCAACGAAATTAAGAAGACATTAAAAACCACTAAACATAGGACGCCACTACAGGTGGAAGGGGTGTATAGGAGACCATGCAGGACTTGCGATCTATAGTTTATATAGGGGAAACAGGGAGAACGATCAAGACACGAGTAGAAGAACACAAAAGAGCAGAACACGCCGCCGGGGGACACGAAATAGATTTCGAAAATACAAGAATTCTCGCGAAAGAAAACTTTATGGAAAACGGGTAATACGTGAGGCAATAGAAATAAGGAAGCATGGTAAGAATTTGAACAGAGGCAGCGGCTATTAAGATGAGCAACACTTGGACCCCAGTGATAGTAAACAACATGATAAGATGAATGCCACAGCAAAACTCACCTTCTTATAAACCACCCACCTCTCCTCTGCTACCGTAGTATATATAAAGTATACATGATGACACCCGGCCAGATCACCCTAAACGAGTCTCCGGCAAAGGAGAGGAAACGTTGGCGGTTAAAGCAAAAAAAAATTACGCGGAATAACCCGAAAAAACCTAATTTCAGCATGACAAGCACTCGCGAAAGCTTCAACCAATTAATATATATATATCGGACGAACGCATATAAATGATTTTATAATAAAAAGTAAGGAATTACCTTCGTCGGTTATGAAAGTGACCGCTGTTTTTTTTTGTCTTCTGTGGGAATTGCATCAGAAAAATAAAATATGTAAAGGAAATTTACTTATCTTTTTATGTAGTACAAGCTGATTGGACTTTGCCAGTACCACGATAACTAATCCATGTAATGAAGTGCGTTTACGAGATGCTCCCGTGGAACTGTTAAAAACTATCGGGGTGAAAATTGATAACGCAACTCTACTTCGACGAGAGAAATGAGTAACATTTGTCACATACGCCTCAAATCTACAAAATAGAGTAAGTGGCTGCCGCAAGTCTGCTTTTGAGTAGAATAATACAGGTGGATATGAACGCAAATCAGTGCAAAAATGTAATCATCACGCACCATATTCACGGATATATACGCATATTTCCGTTCAGAGAGTGTGTTGGTCCCCTATCCCAAATGTCTAGCAGCAAGTCAAATTCTTTGCGAAATTAATTACATCGAACTTTACCGATTGGAGCGGAATTCGAGGAAGACTAAGAAAAGAAGAAGAGAGAGGGATTGGCGCAGAGGATAGGTTAAGTGAAGTGGGCCATTCCAAATTCCGAAGGTCTGATAGAGATGGCGGGAGATGGAAGGGAATGAGACAGGGGACAGATGAAAGCAAGATTAGAAAAGGAAAGATCGTGGAAGAGAAGAAGAATTGAAAATAGAGGAGTTAAAGGGAGTTGCTCGTGTGTTTAATTCTATTCTCGTCCCACGTTTTCCCCTCTCTCCTCCTCCTTTTTCCTCCTAACCAAGCGCTCTCTGAACCGCGAAGCTCTCTGTGTCGGACCGATCGCCGGAACAAATGAAATGAAGGAGAAAGCCAACAAAAGAACCGAAGGCAGTCCGATTACAAAAATAAGAGAAAAATATTTTTTCCGCAAACCAGTTATATGGTTTGCTTGAAGTGAGTTAAAAAGATTGACTGACGGGAAAAAGTTTGCTTTAATGATATTAGACAAATGGAAAATGGCGGAAGAGGCGGAAGAATGGGGAAAAGCTGCCCTCTTTCGTTCTCTAATCGATAATTGACCTCTTTTCCTTCGGCCAATGTTGAACAAAAGGCCATTCGCTTTCAGATAAACGCACAAACGTTTGATAAAGATTACGTGACTGCGGATATCGCCACTGTGTAAATTGATTTGAATGGATAGTTATAATAAAAGGTATTTTCATTTATACTTCAAAAAAATTTTGCCTACTTTCTCTCGATGTGTAATTGAATGGATACGGAAACATTTTCGACAACATTAATTTGTTCCAATTAAAAAAACAAGGATTCAAAAGGAGGGTATTCTGTGTTGGTGCACTTAGTTTCCAAAGGTGTTTCTTACCATTTATGCTATGTCAAACGAAGATAAATATTAATGGTTTAGTCTAATGTCTAACAATAAGCACTGCAAAAACATTCGTCAGGAGCTATATGTAAGTGAATTAGTGATTTACAGTTTTATTTAATTATCAGTAGTAATTAATGAAACTTTGAAAAATTATTTAAAACATACCTCATTTGAAATGACCGGTATTAATGCCCACGTTCATTCCTTCTTCGTAAATATTTCCATTTCTTTTCACTTACGTAAGGAAAATAAACGTTCATTTCTTCGTCGTGGATAATCCATTTCCTTCCATTTATTATATTCTGTAGGAGCACGATAGGAAATTATTCGTATTTGTAGTAGTTTCGAATATTAAACCTGCGGACGGATGGAGGAGACATGCTTCCCTCGTAAAAATCAAAAATTAAAAAACTTCACCAATACCGGAATAAATGGAAAATTAGCTGAATCTTCGGAGTTAAATAAGTTGGTGTAATCGTTACATCTCCACCGCAATGCATAGCTTGGCATATCTAAAAAGCCGTTTCATAATATGACCTCACAAACGTTACTTTTATCTTTGAACGACAATTCCGTAAGCGAAGCCCCGTCCGGGGCTGGGGCCGAATGAGGCGCTGCTCTCGGCATTAACTGTCCCCTTACGAGTGGTCTTCCACTTTGCGACGCTAGTATTGCTCTCGCGGGTCCAACAATTCCATTCGAACAGACTTAATCCAACTCTCCCAACACCCTCCCTCTCACCCTTAGGTATACTTCGGACCTTCTTCCATCTAAGAAAATCTCCTGGACGCTCTGAGGATCTATAGACCGTTGCGTCACCCTCCTTCCTTCCTTCCCTTGGAGTCCCATTCTCTTCCCCTAGATTCCCCCTTTTACCTCCTGGAGTTCCTCCCCCCCCCCACTCGCGGGGCCTCCGAAATAGCATCCTTCTCAGTGGTGATACACACTATCAGAATCAGCGACGAGTCCTTTTGCCTAATCGTTATCAAACACACTTTCACGAGTGAATTCATCGTTTGCTTATCCTCTTCCTCTCATCTTCTACAATGTCTGTCTCCTCTCCTGCCTCCTTGCCCTCCTCTTCTCTTCAGCAAAGTCACCCGAGTGAATCTGTGAGAGATTTTCCATCCGTTACCTCATATACTGACTCTAAGACTTATATGGATAATGCGAGTACCTTTTGTAACAGAAGGTTACTTTTGTCAAGGCAAAATATACTAGAGGTACCGATTTCTGGAGCAATCAGAATGTATGTATGTATGTATCAGTGACGTACTCAGGGGCTGGACTCTCCCCCCTCCCCTTAAGAAGTAAGACAAACGTCAATAAATTAATTAACCGTTCGATATTAGTTCTGCCACTTTAAAATTCACTCCTATAATCTCCATTTATAATACCTCATTTTTAGTCATTAATTATAACTAATTATTAATAATGATTTAGAAATTATTTCAACTTTTTAAAATTAACTTTCATTTTTGTTCCTTAAGAATAGAATTTGTACCCCACCAACCTTTAGGAAAATTCTTCGTACGTCACTGCCTTGGATTAATAATATATTGATAATAATGAATCTTCAGGACCAAAACAAATTTGTCTATATTCTAAATGAGAGCGTGACGCGAAACTCGTTAAAATTATGAGTTTTCATAATTTTTTCTACTCTATTAACATTATCTTTTTATTGAATAGGGTCCAAAAATAAGTGATAAGGTTAGGTAACTTATAACATAGATTTTTTTTATTAATTCTATATAAGATAATATGTTTCTCTTGTTCTCTGTATGATCTAAATAACATTCCTCGAGCGAAATTTTAAATGGAAATGTTAGCTTTAGCTATTTATTAATAATATTCTAAATTATATTTTTATAGAAGAAAAGATGTTTAGGAAGAGCAGATGTTACAGATCTAAACACTTCTAATAAATTCAAAACACGATGCTGTGTCGTTCGATTCTCTAATTCTCAGCTGTAGGTGATGAAAAATCTCCAAATAATGGAGGAATTGTAGCAGAGGGAGTTGTGGAGTGGTTCGGGGTAATAGGGTGGGTCGCTCATAATTTATAACGCTGCTCGCCAGCGCAAGACATCCCGAAACGGTTCGAGTCTTTGCGAGACCATTGGGGACTTAATTTCCGTTGGAAACGTTGTTTGGAGTAAAGCGGTTGTCCTTGGTGGCAAGAATACATCTTTTATATTTTCGTTCAGATCACAGACTGTCATGGGATGTCCAGGGGCATTGCCCAGTATGAGGAGGATTTTGAATATCAAATTTTCTTTCCTACAATACTTCTTAAGTTCAGTGGGGAGCTGAATGGAGAACCATTCCACGAAAATCGAAGCTGTCATCCATGCAGTGGACCTCCAGTGTACTGGGAGCTTAGCCTTATAGAGTCCCTTAAATGTTCTTGGTGTTTCAGTGTGATATATAAGCACTGGTTTTAATTCGTAGTCTCCTTAACAGTTGCTTCCAAGCATTACACTGATTCTGTCTTTTGAAGGTTTGAATCCTTTAACTGAAGCTTCGTCCTTCCAGATGTATGTTCTGCTGGACATTTTTACTTTCTCCATACATAGTATGGGGAAAGTATTGTGATCACGAAAAAAATCGACTTCGAGATTTCAACGGAAATACTCGTTATGAGGTCCCTAGAACACGTTTAGACTATTTTCGGAATGGCGTGTGTGGGCGTGTGTATGTGGGGGGGGGGGGGATGAATGGATGGATGTATTTATTTTATTTATTTATTTATTATTAGATCCAATAACAGCCATAAGTTGACAACTTACATTGGATACGATAACAAATTAAACTTAAGTACTAAATAACAAGTAGCAACGAGTAACAACAGATAAAAATTAAACAAAGAGGGGACAAGACGACAGAGTACATTTAATTAATGAAATAAATTCTGAAATGGGGGAGAAAAGGTCAAGTGAGGGTATTTGGGAGGATAGTGTGTTAAAAGTTTGGGGAATACGATAAAAATTGATCTTTGGGAAATGGAGAGGCGGTGGTTTGGTTGGTGAAGAAGGTTTGAGCTACGAGTAAGACAAGGGCGAACACGTAAGGAAAAGGAGGAAAGGATACCATTGGATCTGTATCGGCCATTAAAAACACCATGAAGAAATTTCAGGTCTAAAATTCTGCGACGGTGAGGGAGCGTAGAAATACCTAGGAAGGAAAGAATCTGGTCACGGGACAAGTTACTTAACTGTGTAACACGATTACGGAGTATTGAGGCAAAGAAATTCAGTGGACGGTTGAGAGAATTCATAGTCGAGGGGCATGATGTGCTCCATGTGAGAGCGCAGTACTCCAAGATGGGAAGGATACAACCAGAGAGGACGGATTTTAATGCAAGAGGGTCCTTAAGTTCAGTGAATCTATAAATTAGGCCAACGAGCGACATACATCTGGAGGTGATATTGCTAATGTGGTCGGTGAAGGTAAGTTTCTCGTCAAAAATTACGCCTAGGTCACTATGTGAAGCAACTTTACGCACAGATACGTTATTTAGGCGGTATTCGGTAGGTAATGGTTTAGTACGGAGGGTGAAGGTAGTGTTTGTAGATTTCGACGGATTGATTCTGAGGCCCCAATTGGAGCACCATTCATCGACAGAATTAAGGGCGGTTTGAAGAGAACGACAGTCAGCAATGTCATCCACTGTCCTGAAGATCTTACAATCATCAGCGTACAGCAGAACATTAGCACCTGAGTTGTCAAACGCTTCAGTTATGTCATCAACAAATAAGGCAAAGAGCAGAGGACCAAGAACATTCCCCTGGGGAACACCGGAAGGAACAGGGACTAACGGAGAGGCAAAACCATCCAGGACAACGCGCTGAGTACGGTTAGAAAGAAAGTCAACGAGGATAGAAAGAAAAGGCCCATGAATATTAAAGCGGTTATCCAATTTGTACTGCAGGAGGGAATGGCTGACAGTGTCGAAGGCTTTCGCGAAGTCTATGTAGCAGACGTCGAGCTGAGATGAGTTCTCGAAGGCTGAAATGATGTGATGGAGTAGGATCGAGAGATTCGTGAGGCAGGAGCCACCAGGAAGAAAAACATGCTGATGGGGAGAGAGATATGGTATGACGAAAGAAAGAAGTCTATTGTGTATTATGCGTTCGAAGAGGATGGAAAGAATAGGAAGAATAGAAATGGGACAGTAATTATCAAAACGGTTACGAGAGCCACTCTTTATAATATAGGGGTTATGTTTGCGGCTTATCCAGGAGGATGGGAAAGCGCCTGATGAGAAAAATCTATTGAAGATAATTGATATGGGGATGTGCAGGGTGTTGATACTGCGGCGAAGAAATAGCGATCCAATGCTGTCGGAGCCGGTAGCCTTGCTAAGGGGCAGTTTGGCGATGAGGTGAAATACCTCAGGAGAGGCTGATATGAGCGAAAGGGAATGGGAACAAATGGGCTGAGTAGGAGGAGGGGTAGCACTGGTGGTGGGAGAGAAATTGGAAGCATTCTTTCATCTTTAAAGAAAAAGTGTTGCCCAGGGATAAATATGACGGAACCCGAGTGGTTTTCCTCCTCTGTGATTGTGGGCGCTCTAACTCCAGAAGTACTTGTCATATTAATACCACATTTCATATATAACACTTTAGCATGAGCACAAAGAACTAATTAGTTTTTGGACATCGGTTAACCGAAAGTCGAGGTTTATTCGAAACCCGATTCGGTTTTTGCGATATTTCTCCGTTAAAACATTACTGTATATACAATTCTATACAAAGATTATATAGAATGTAATTTCCTACAACTTTTATTTGAAACAATTTTCTATGGGAGTTATTGTTTAGGAATTATTTATAGATAACCGCTTTTTCGGTTTCCGTCAAATATCTCTTTAAAAACGTCGTAATTGGTAATATTCATGAGAGCCAAGTTGTACAGAATAATATTTCTTCCAAGTTTTGTTTGAAACAAATTTTCGTAGAACCATCCATTTCGGAGATATTTAACTTTTTCGTAATATCCTGTACACAGCGCCGCCACCCTGTAGCGGTGAATTCTGTAAACATATTGAAAATATACCTAATTTACGGCAATAAGGACGACTGTATTATTTTACGATACAAAATAATAATTTTGCCTTATAATGCTATTCATAATAATTTAAATATCTATACCCCAAATATGGAGAAAGTCGTGTTGGCCACATCAGATTTTTTTCCAGTATACTCCAGTTTCGTCCACGTTGAATATTTGTTTTGCAGAATATCCCCCTTCTTTTGTAATTTTTACAAGGTCATCAAGAAACTGTTGTATTGCTTCGTGATTGGCACTTCTTGATTCGCTAGTGAATTTCCTGTTGTGTAGATTTTGGCGCTTTTTAAACTTCGAAAACCACCCACTAATGGCAGTAAACCCTCCCTTTGGCAAGTCCTCCGACGGATACTGCTTGGAAAGATCGTCATAAAGGCTTTTGGCTTTGGCTTTGCAATGCACAGTTTGTATGCATTGTAAGTAGAGCCTGACCCCCGTTCTACTTGATTTTCAATAGAGGTGCATAACATCGACTCCATGGCTTGCATGATGGGTGGACGGTTATACGAGGTTGGTTCCAAAACTAAGGTACACTCGCTCTGCCTCGGTGATGCACGCGCATCCAAGGCCAGACGACCGGCACATGGTTAACTGCCTACCTTTGTCTACCAGTCAGTATTAGTTTCATCTACAAGTTGATCAGCTGCTGCAGACCGATAGGCACCTGAAGTTGAAGGAGATCACGTATGCATTGAACCTATCGAAGACCACTGTGTATCGAATTGTGCGCGACACACTGGGATATCGAAAAGTTTCAGCACGCTGGGTACCGAAAAACCTGACAGAGCAACACAAGGTGAAGCGCATGGAAGTGTCGTTGAACATTCTCCTCCGTTATAATGAGAAAATAAATGCTGACCATTACATCCAAATCTTGGAAAATTTGAAGAATGCTATTCGTCGAAAACGTCTCAGAATGCTGTCTCGAGGCGTCAAACTTTTGCACGACAACACAACTCCCCATATGGCTGCAAAAACACGTGAAGCCATCGAAAAGATGTGGGAAATTCTCATCCACCCTCCTTACAGCCCTGACCTAGCCTTTTTGGACTATCACCTCTTTGCCAATCTGAAAAAACATTTGTCAGGAAAGAGCTTTTCCACGGATGAAGAGGTAGAAAACGAAACAAGAAACTATCTCACCAACTTGGACGCTAATTTCTATGAAGAGGGAATATTGAAATTGGTGTCACGTAAGGACAAATGTTTGAATTGTTTTGGTGATTATGTCGAAAATAAAGTACAATTTAAGTTAAATTTTGATATGTTTTTCATTAAATTTGAATACAAACTTTTTATTTAATGAGCAAGTGTACCTTAGTTTTGGAACCACCCTCGTAGCATACAAAATAAGTTTCGAACTTTGTTCCTGCTTTGCAGGCGTTCTTTATTTTCTCCATGTTCTTCTTAATGGTGTCGGAGAGACACATTTGTAGACGTCGTTCGTTGGAGCTTTCGGGATGATGCCTTCGTCAGCACAAGAGAGACACAACTTTGAATATGTACACACACACACATATATATATATATCTATATATATTTATTTATTTATTTATTAGTGATGTACCGGGTACCCGGCAATTACCCGGTACCCGGCATACCCGGCCATATTTTCAGTACCCGGAAATAACCCGGACCCGGCACCGGGCGCGTGAGACCCGGTGTCGGGTACTGGGTCCCTCATGAACAAAAAAGGATAAAAATAAAAACAAATGAAATGGAACTTAATATTTTACTTTTACTTTTTAGCCTGCAAGAAACATTCAGGGAAACGATATTTTAATTATAATAAACCTTTAAAAAACCGATTACTCTAACAAAAGTTAGACTGAGCCATGAAATAACATTTTACATAATATGCATAATTATACTTAACGACCGGTTAACAGTACCAGATTGTAAAACCTTATAAACTTTATAAAATCTTCTTAAGTAAAAAATGAAATAAAAGTGCAGACAAATTTTTAATAATTAAATTTCAACAATGGAAGATTATGATGAAGAAACAATAGTTGTTCCGCTCTTCGCAGAAGGAATTTATTCCTCCGCTCTTCGTATATGATTCCTGCCTCGCTAAACATCCTTTCACTGGGTATGCTGCTTGGAGGTGATGACAAGTACGTCTGGCCAATTTTGACAGTTCAGGAAAGACAGCTAGCTGCATTTTTGCCCACCAAGTTAAAGGATTTTCTTTATGAGGGATGTTAGGACATTTAAGAAAATTTTCGGTACTATCCTGTTATCTCCCCCCAAAAAAATTATTAATTTTTATGGTCGCTAAGGAAACGTTAAATATCCTTCCCATGACTGATTGGCCGGTCTCGACATTCATATACCCAACCACCGGACAACGGGCAGGGATACTTTTGTTCCGGGCGAGGCGAAGGGCGCGGTAGCGCCCGGAGACGACTACCCATTCAAACAAAGCGAGCCGAAGGCTCGTCAATACATCCTTTCAATGTTATATCCTCTTGACTGTTGCGCCGCAAATTGAGAGGATACATCGACGAGCCTTCGGCTCGCTTTGTTTGAATGGGTAGTCGTCTCCGGGCGCTACCGCGCCCTTCGCCTCGCCCGGAACCAAAGTATCCCTCCACGTTATCCGGAGATTGGGTTTGTAAATGTTGAGACTGGCCAATCAGTCATGGGTTAGCAACAGTCAAACGAGATATAATATATGACCTTATTTAAGTCATTGTTGTATTTGTAAATAACTACAAAACATAAACATTAACAATAAGCGTAGAGAATTTGGGCTCCCAGTTAATAGAAATGTACCCAAAATATTTTTCAAATAAAACTTGTGGAACTACTAGGGTATTTCTTTTCCTATATATTTTCATCGTAAGAGCAGCCGTTATCAAGAAAATCAAACAAGAATGTCTTCATTCGAGAAAATTTCTTGCATGGTTATTCATGGTTACTTATTCATTGTTGCTAACATAAGCAATCTCACAAAATTACGTTTAATCCCTTTACGTGTACGTGCAATATTTTTAAAGAGGAAGAAAATGAATTATTTATGCCGAAGAAAAGAACTTTAAAATGCTATTTCCCTTACGTACGCGCATGTCATTTCTTTCAAACATTTCATTTGTGATACGCCGTACACCTTCCTAACTTGTTTGATTTTGTGTTGAGCCTTCGAAATGGCTATTGTTAATTGCGATTGTTAATTGCACCCTCCTCACCCTTCCATCCTCCCACGTGTGGATGTTTGGTCTGCTCTATGCTAGTGTGGGATCTCTGAAGAGGGAACTGGTGCGTTAGGCTTGGTTTGGTCAAAGTCATGCAATCCACATCATTACTGCAAAACGATTCACCGAAAAAGCGTTCTTTTTATTGAATACCATCGGATGCAGCATTACTCATGATTTGACGCACTAAATCAGTTTTTAAATGACAGGGCATGGATTATCTTTAATATTTATTTTGTATGTATATAAAATCATTAAAATTAAAGACAAAATAAAAAGACTGTACTGACGATTTCTATGGCCTAAAGGACTGAAGGTTGAAATTTTATAATTCTACTGGATGCTAATCCTATCTTCTAGACTGACTTCCTAAACCTTAACTAGTGAGTTAATGTTCGTCGGTTTGAGATTAATCAAAGTGTCCCTTTTAAAACATCGCTACCTAGTGACATCATTATTTACATTGTTTAAATAGAGAGGTTATTTTATTTAGACGGAAAAATAAGTAATAAACTAAACTCTTTGCGTCTCAGCATAATTTAAGCATTAAAATGGAGGCATTCTAACGTTGAAATTAGCCACGTTGCAGATATCAGCCGTAATATAAGACATGCCAGATCATCTAATCTTCTAAAGTACCGTGTTGTGGGTATACATATTACTGTTCACTCTAAACAAGCATCTCGGTGGCTGCTTATTCATGCTTATTTTTAAATTGTGCTGCCAACCTATTACTTGCAAACTCCTTTGATACTGACTGCAGTTTTTGTGTGTGCATTGCTTTAATTAAGATGGATAATACCACCTTTATGCACAACTGCAATAATATTTAGCATTTTAATTTCAGGTGTATAAAGTAAAAAATCATGATTATATGGATTCTTTGAGCCGAAACTTGTGTTAACTTGAATTTGTTTTCTGCTGAGGACTCCGCGACAAATTTTAATTAAGGGTCGCGTTTCTCGTTCTTGCGTAATGATGCCGTTTTAAGGGCGATATTTCAAACACGATCCGGAGTTTTGCGCGTTGCTTTTCGAGAACATTCAATTCGTTCATTTAGAAGCGAAACTTCGCGCCTTAGTGCGGTCGTTAAAAACAACGGGAGGTCGCCATAAGGTCTAGCCGAAAAAAGGGTTCATCCCTGCGGTTTCCAATTTAAGGGTCTCTAGAGATGGCTGCAGGGTGTAGCTGGAGGAGATAGGAGAGAGAGAGGAAACTACTCGTGGAAAATGAAGTTATCAATGAGGTACTTTACGATATGAAAGGAATGTAAAACATTGATCATTCGAAGATTATTGTAACGCATACGTTTTTATTAATTTAAAACGAAATTTATTTTATATTTTCAAAAATAAAGATATAAATGACCATTAGGTATTTTTGTGACTTGAGATAAATGCAGAACAGTGTACGCATAAAAGCGTTGCCTGGCTGCATTTGAATTAGCATAAATTGCGTAATTCTCGGTAAATCTTCAGAGAGGTGATGTAAACATTCCTGCGCGTCCTATAAATTGGACGTTGAGTTTCCCTCGTCACAGATGGCGTTGGTCACTTGGCAAGTGAAAGTGGCTTTTGCTTGATTGATGAAGCTGTTAACGTGAAGTGCTAATCTGCGTTATTCTTTGCTCCCTTACTTCCATCAAGGAACACACACGATTAATCCCAATATCCTGTCTAAGCCTATGAATTTCCGTGGCATTAGAAAACTTGGAGTCTACTTCAAACTGAAATTTATTTTATTTTCTTCTAGATACTTTGAGAGATAATATTTCCAATGTGCAGTTAAACTACGATAAAAATGAAATGCTTATTATTCCATTGCAATAGAGTACACATTTCTATTCAAATATGAGGTTTAGTGATAAAAGATGAGAGTTTTGCCCAATATTTTACCGGTGTTACAAATTCAAAAATAACATTTCTTATGAGATAACTATCTGAACTTGTGTGTATGTATGTATATATACTGTGCATAAAAAACTGGTGAAGTCATTCTGCGTTTCCATCGTTTCTTGCAAAATTTCCGGGAAGTATTTCCATAGCAATAATATCCTCCAAAAGTGTGAAATATTTCTGTGAAATTTTTACATTTCATATATTTTCCTTTTTTGCAGCGGAAATAATTAATACGCGAAGAATTCGTTTTATCTCTTTTTTTGGACGCCCAGACTAACTGCTTTTCTAATTTCATTTCTAGCGCAAAAATTTAACTTCATAAATATTTGATTTATTCCAACAACCATTATAATTTTAACTTATTGCCTTTTTTATTCCATCCTTGTGTACCTCTCCTCTCAGCCAAACTCGCCCTAATTTCCACCACGACTTTAATTCCACCCACCAAGCCCATAGCCGTCCCCTTCGCAGCCTTTCACCCTTCCCCCCCTTACTTCCACTTCCTCCCCTCACCCTCTCCTCCCCCGCTTTCATCGGATTATCCATATAACCACCCCTCCGCAGCCCCCAAATAGTCGACTCCCTCAACCCCTCAAATAAAAGCGAGGTAATCTAATATCCCTTACCCCTCCCCCTCCCCCTAAACCCCTCCCTCATATCCTTCCTAACTCTCTTTCATTCTCTTTCTCCTTTTCTTACCGTTTCGTTTTATCTTTCCTCTTCGTTCACTGTTTTTCGCTCATTTCCATGTTTTCCTCACTTTTTCCTTTCCCCCTCCAACCATTTCCAACTCATTTATTCCTCTCCTACATGTTCGCCATTCATTCCTCATACAAATTTCCTCTATTCACTCCTGCATTTCTCTCTCTCTCTCCCCCATTCCTTTTCCGTTTCCTCTTCTCTCTCTCTCTCCCCCTCCCTCCTCTTTCTCGCTCCCTAAATCTCTGTCCTCTCGCTGCTTAATGAAAACCTTTCCTCGCGACCAACCCCAGAAAGGCCCTTGCATCCGTTGTGTTATCCCACGCGACGCTGCATTACTTAGAAATTAATACCAGCGCCGTCTCTACCACTCCCTCAAACCCTTTCTTTTTTCATCTTCCCTCCATGTCTCCACCTCACCCTCTTCCTCCTTGTTTATCTCCCTCTTTCTCTCTCTCTCTCCGTCCCTATCTCTCTCCCTATCTCTCTCCCTGTTTCTCTCCCTCTCATATTCATTTAATGTTTAACTACTTTCCATTAAATAAAATAGAAATTATTTTAACAAAAATAAATACCTACAAACTAATTAGTTTCTCAAGTGAAAAACCTGCTATGACCGGGAATCGAACCCGGGTCTTCCAATTGCCGGACTGTTATTCTAACACTGAACTACCGTAGCAGACAATTTGTTGTTTTAGAAGGGGAATATTTTGTTAGGTTGAGACCAAGCTAGCTAACCTAATGAAATATTCCCGTTCTAAAACGTGAAATTGTCTGCTACGGCAGTTCAGTGTTAGAATAACCGCCCGGTTAGAGCGAGACCAGAGTTCGATTCCCGGTCATAGCAGTTTTTTTCAACTGTTTCCAAATTTACCACCATTGCAGATTATGCCTGCCGCATAAGGATCTTCGGATCATTCATCCCATCAATAGTTAAATCTCAAAATAAATAAATAAATCTAATAAAAAAATATTTAAACGTCGATTAATGATTTAAGGTCAATTGTTACATCTTTAGCATCACAAACTAAAATTTTAATATTAAAACACTTAAATTATAATCATTTTAAAACTAAATGTCTTTAAAATAATAATATTTAATGGTACTCAATGTAAAAATAATAATAAATATTCACGCATATATCCTATATTACATCTATATGAAGAAGAAAAGAATTGCCGTGCTGACTATAACAATAATATAAATAAAGAGTATAAGCAGCACTAAAAAAAGAAAGTAAACATAATCCAAATATATTAACTGATCTTCGCGCAACAATTCTATTAAGAAGTCTAATTTCACCTAATAAATTTAATGTTGGAAGATCAGATGTACCAATTTGATGATCTAAGTAAAAATCACCATAACGCTATTCTAGGTGTAAGATTAATTAACCCCTTATTTATAATATTAATCAACTTCGTCTACCTAATCGTTCATAAGAAATATTTGCTAATAAAAATATTCCAGGAGAACAAAATCCATTTGCAATTATTAAAGTACGTACAAGCGCCTCTTAATCTCCAATATGTTACAGTTTTCTCTCTCCCTCTCTCTCCTTTTATTTCTCTCTCCCTCCTCTTTTCCTTCCCTCTTCCACTGTTTTCTCTCTCCTTTGTGTTCCTTATTTGAGTTTAGTGTTATCTGCTAAATAAGGAACGTTTTCTCACACATTTTAAACAATTCTGATTTCAATCTATTTTCAAATTAATAGTCTTCATTATAAAATTGTCGCTTTGCGAAAGTGAACATTTGTCCACACAGTTTTCGCGCACATGACTGTTGAAGGTATTATCCGGAATGCGCTTATTTGCTAGAAGTTAAATTTCACATTCATTTCTTGGTGTGCGGTTCGTACGCTCATTTAATAAAGGACAATTGCATTGTGAAGTAGGGAGTGGTTATTGTATCCGATTCCTTGAATTCTATAGTTAATATATTATCTATTTTGTTAGCAGTCATAAAAGACATAATCCAAAAGACCGTTCTATTTCATCCTTTGCTCGTTTATGTCGTTTCTAATGGCAATTTTCCGTTGCTGAGCTACATAATTTTATTTTCGATTGTTTTCGTTTATAAATGCTAACATTGGACATTCGGTAATGAGGAAGATTTTTCCTGCATAAAGGTGAGATTGCATTGTCTATCAGTTTGATGACATTTAGTTCAATAATTTTCTTTGATTTTCTCGTTAACTTTACTCATTTAGCGTTCGTTCCCTTCAAGCGCTATCTGTCCGTTTACCTTTTATTCGGTTCGCAATTCGTTCGACTCTGGCGGCAGCCTCCATATTTATTCCCACAGTTTGTCTCTTCATTCTTCAACGCGCTTTTTAACATATGGTTTCGTGGCACGCACAATGACGTGGCTGAGAGCACTTCCCTTGCACCTACATCTATTCCAAAAGGTTCGATACCTATATAAATTGCTCCTCCATTCCGTTCCATGTACAACACCGAATTTTTCGTCGTCCCATAGAGAACGGGAGATCAATCATCCGGTCGGATCGATTTCTCTCGCAAAGAGGGCGCATCAATCGCCCGATCCCTTCTGCTCCTCCACACCAATCACGCGGTTAATCCCGGACTTCTTCTCCCTTTCTCCCCCTTTCTCTCCCTTTCTCCCCCTTTCTCTCCCTTTCTTTCCCCCTCTTCTTTTCTTCCACTACTATTTTTTTTTCTCCTGCTCTTTCCCTCCACGTACACATCGATCGCGCGCGCGCCATAACGTGTTCGCACGAGAGCTCTTCACAAGAGCCCTGCGAAAGAGGGTTTCCGTTACGCACCGAGTCAGCGGCATAAAAACAGTCTGTTTGGAAGCGGCGGCGTTTGAAGTGCCGCACTTATTCGTTTGTTTGCATTTTAGTCTCTTGGCATAAATTAAACCGGTCACTCTAACGCAGTGGTTCTCGAAGGTAGGATCGCGACCCACAATTGCGAGTCAATTTTGCGGGGGTCGCGAGCAGTCTTCGCTATGCCAACTCATTTTTTCCTCATCCAATCTTAATTAATAGGTTATAACTCCAAGTTTAATGTTTGATTGAGGATTTGAACCTTCAGAATAAAGCATTTGTTAATTTTACTATATTTAAATTTAATATAGGAAATATAGCTTCAAAATAAAAAATTAAATTATACGACGACGTACATATATTAGCTCATTTTCTTAGTCCCCACATTTCTCATCTTTATTGTAATTCATGACGATATCTGAATTTCTGATGAACTAATTTCTTTTTAACAATTTATTTTTCGAATGTATTTTAAATAACACTTTCCTTGGCAAAAAATTAATTTTCTTTTACGCTTAGAGTTTTTGCTTTTTGAGATCGTGTTTGCTGATGCCCTGTAGTGGAATGATCAATTTTACGATTATATAAATGCAAATATTTAGGTAAACGTTTGAAAATATATCTGAAAGTGTCTTTTTTGTAGCATTTTAATCGTCTTTGTGCTACAAACTCATTTTGTTAGAGTCTGTGGCATGAATAGTTGTTAAGAGATTACATAGCTCAGATAAAAAGATAGAAGAAAACGAGTTAGATTCAAGCGAGGTTAAGGTTTCTATTTGTAAACACTTGTGAACACTAAAAATGGAGCCACAGCAGGGGTGGGCAAACTTTCCTGCATTGCGGTCCGCATAGGTGTTTGCGAATTCTTCAGCGGGCCACATTGAAAAATGCCAATGCTTAGGCCGGCCAGATTATAGTTTAAATCGGAAATTGCTTAGATTCTTAGGCGTAATATATAAGTGAAAAACAAGCACAAACAAGGATTGTAGGGCTAAATTTTCAAAACTAAAGGTTTTATTCTCATAATTTTACCAAAAGTAATATAAATTGTGTTAAATTTTACAGACTGCGTTTTCACCAAAGTTTCGCGAGCCACGTTAAATTCTCTCGAGGGCCACATATGGCTCGCGGGCCACGGTGTGCCCACCCCTGAGCTAGAGCGATATTTCCCAGTTGTCCCGTCATTTCAAAGACTTTTACATAATTCAAAATCCTTTTTTATGTCAAGTAGATGTTGTAAAATGGGACAATATACAAGAAGAACTACTAGATTTACGCCGAAACGGAGATGCCAAAATGTTGCTCGATTCTGGTGTGAGATTAATAGTTTTGGTTAAAGATGAAGGGAAAATATGAAAATATTTCCAATTTAGCAGTACAGGTCCTAGTGGTATTTCCCACAACTAATCTTTGTGAAGATGCATTTTATAGTTTAGTGTCAATTAAATGTAAAGCGAGAAACAATTTTATAGATGCTTATAGTGAATTGCGTTTTGTGTTAAGAGAGCTGTGTACCAGAATCGATAAGTTGTGTTCAAAAGATACTTAATATTCTGTAACCCGTAAATTTATAATTTTTTAATATACTAGTGAATGTATGCTTGCATTCTGCAAGCATTTTCTCTCACCTTAATGTAAACAATAAAAGCCGACAATTAATTTTCACACACATAATTTTGCACCTGTGCAACTAATTACGTGTATTTTTTTGGATAATATTGGGAAAAAACAACCCCTAAAATGTATAATTATAAACATTTTATAGGTTTTCATCATCCGTTTGGATTACCTCATATTTGTGCAAAATATCATCGATGTAGCACCTCTAGAAATGCATTTATTTGAATTTAATTGTATAAATTTATGAATTTTTAACAGCCACAATAATAAACCTTTCTAAAAATTTTAATGTTAGTTACCACTGGAGCATCGTTCCCTCGCTAGGTTAAAATTTTCATCTTCCTGCACCTTCAGAAAGTAGTCAAATTGTTTTATATTTAAGGATTTTTTACGGCCGAACGAATAAAAATTTTCAAATTTCTATATTCCCGTTTTCGTTATTTGGTAAATTCTAACGTTAGAAAAGATTTCAGCATTGTAGACCGTATAGAGATACCTAAAACACAAAATGTTCGCCCCAAAAATTGGAATTTTTGCAATTTTTATTTTATCTTGGGTTACAACGAAATTTATATATTTGTGCAAAATTTGAAGTCTCTAGGTTATATGGAGCTGCCTCATTATTTTTTTTCTCGGATGGAGCAATACTGGGGCAAAAAAGCTCCAAAAATGGGAATTTTATAAATATCGGATTTCCTTCATTAGGCACAGTTTAACATTAATGGCATTAAAATATATGCCTCTGATTCGCATTAAAGGCTTATCCATTTGAAAGCATTAAGCCGGTTGCTAGGAAGCCTATTGTTAGACCAAGAAAAATTATCACTTTTTTGCGATGAAAACTATAAATTTACGCTATTCTACTCGGATTTTAATTCCGTCTTCAAAAATAAGAAACTACAATTTATATCCTGTCCAATAGTTGAAGTCTCGAGTTCGTATTTTGACGGGAAGTAATTTTAAAATGCAAATATAAAAACATCTACACCAATTTACGTTTTCTTATGGGCAAAAAATGGGGCAAAAGGGGTCAAAATAGCCCCTTAAAATAGGAATTTCGACAGTTTCGGATTTTTTCCTTATAATTTTAATCCTCCAATGGGGCAATAATAGAGCAAAACAGCCCCTAACATTATGAATTATTACACTCTCAGATTTTTTCCATCTGTTGTGACTAAAAACCCATAATTCTGCCAAATTTCTAGTTTGTATCTCATTAAGAAGTGCCTTATAATTATCACACTCGTATGGGGCCGAAAAGGGGCAACACCACCCATTAAAAATTGGAATTTTTGCAATTTTACAATTTTATCTTAGTTTGCCATGAAAATTCTATAATCGTGCCAAATTTCAAGTCTCTAGGTCCTATGCAGCTGCCTCGCATTTTTTGTTCTCGCATGGGGCCGAAAAGGGGCAAAACCGCCCCTTAAAAATGAGAATTTTTGTAATTTTATAATTTTAACTTAGGTTGCAATGAAATTTCTATAACCGTGCCAAATTTCAAGTCCCTCGGTCCTATGCAGCTGGATCGCCTTTTTTGTTCTCGAATAGAGCAATAATGGGGCAAAACAGCCCCAAAAATGAGGATTATATCAATATCGGATTTCCTTCATTAGGTGTAGTTTAACATTAACAGCATTAAAATATAAGCCTCTGATTCCCATTAAAAGCTTATCCATATGAAAGGATAGAGCTTGTTACCAAGGAAGCCTATTGTTAGGCCCAGAAAAATTAGCAATTTTTTGCGATAAAAACTATAAAATTACGGTAATTCTACTCGGATTTGAATTCTGTCTTCAAAAATGAGAAACTACAATTTATATCCTATCCGACAGTTTAAGTCTCGAGTTCGTATCTTGATGGGAAGTAATTTTAAAATGCAAATACAAAAACGACTACACTTAAACTGTCGGATAGGATATAAATTGCAGTTTCTTATTTTTGAAGACAGAATTCAAATCCTAGTAGAATTAACGTAAATTTATAGTTTTTATCGCAAAAAAGTTGTAATTTTTCTGGGTCTAACAACAGGCTTCCTAGGCAACATTCTTAATGCTTTCATATGGGTAAGCTTTTAATGGGAATCAGAGGCTTATATTTTAATGCCATTGATGTTAAACTATGCCTAATGAAGGAAATCCTATATTTATATTATTCCCATTTTTGGTTTTTTTGCCCCAGTACTGCTCCATACGAGAAAAAAATGATGAGGCAGCTTCATATGACCTAGAGACTTTAAATTTGCCACTATTATAAAAATTTCATTGCAAAAAAGTTCAAATTAAATACTGCAAAAATTCCAAATTTTAAGGGCGTTTTTGTCCCATTTATGCCCCATACCAGTGTGAAAATTATACTGTAATTCTTAATGAGATACAAACATGAATTTTGGCAGAATTATGTGTTTTTAGTTAGGAAGGAATCTGATATTGTAGAAATTCAAAGTCTTAGGGCCTCTTTTGCTCTATTATTGCACCGTATGAGGAATAAAATTATATGGCACTTCTAAATGAGCTACAAAGTTGAAATTTCTTAGGGTTATATTATTTTGTACAAAATCGATTGGGAATAATTTTATATTGTAAAAATGCTAAATTTGAAAAATGCTTGCAGAATGCAAGCACACGATAACTAGTATATATATATAGGAGGATACAAAATTATGAGGCACTTCCAGATGTGCCAGAAACTTGAAATACAGTAGGATTATAGGTTTTTGGTCAAAGCCAAAGGGAAAAATCCGAAACTGGGGAAATTCCTATTATGAGGGGCTATTTTGGTCACTTTTTGCCACATTTTTTGCCCATGAGAAAACACGTAAATTGGTGTAGATGCATTTTAAAATTACTTCCCATCAAGATACGAACTCGAAACTTCACAATCTGATAGAATATAAATTGTAGTTTCTTATTTTTGAAGACAGAATTAAAATCTGAGTATAAATAGCGTAAATTTAAGGTATTTGTCGCTAAAAAGTGGTAATTTTTCTGGGTCTAACAATAGGTTACCTAGGCAACTGGCTTAAAGTTTCATATGGGTAAGCTTTTAATGGGAATCAGAGGTTTATATTTTAAAGCCATTAATGTTAAACTATGCCTAATGAAGGAAATCCGGTATGGTAACAATCCCCATTTTTGGGGCTGTTTTGCCCCAGTATTGATCCATACGACAACAAAAATGATGAGGCAGCTCCATGTGATCTAGAGACTTCAAATTTGGCATGAATATAAAAATTTCATTACAGCCAATGTCTAAATAAAATACTGCGAAGTTTTCAGGTTTTAAGGGGGGTTTTGCCCTATTTATGCCCCATACCAATGTGAAAATTATACGGCAATTCTTAATGAGATACAAACATGAAATTTGGCAGAATTATGGGTTTTTAGTTACAACAGAAAGAAGAAATCTGGTATCGTAATAATTCGAAATCTTACAATTAGCGAATGTTTTGCCACATAATTGCCCTATGCGACGAATAAAATTATAATGCCCTTCTAAATGAGTTACAAAGTTGACATTTGGTACGGTTATATGATTTTGAATAAAATTGATTGGGAATAATTTGATATTGTAAAAACGCTAAACTTAAAAATCCTTGCGGAATGCAAGCTCACATTAACTAGTGTATACATATATATACCAATTAAGGTGTGCTTGCATTCTGCAAGCATTAGGAGCGGATAAATAATTTTTAAATGCAAAATGTTTTGACCTCTTCACCGATTTGCGTGATTTCCTTATTGAAAAATTTTGGGGTAAAATCAACCCCTAAATTTATAATTATAAGATATTTATAGGTTTTTAACATTTGTTACGAATACCTTAAATTTATATCAAATTTCATCGATGTAGCATCTCTAGAAGTGCATTTATATAAATGTAATTGTTAAAATTTTTTAATTTTTAAAAACCACAATAATAAACCTTAGGAAAATTTTCAATGTTAATTGTCACCGGAAAATTATTCCTTAACTTTCTTAAAATTTTCTGCTTCCTGGCTCTTCAGAATGTATGTAAAATTTAGTCAATTTATTTAACATTTTAGAGATATTACGGTCGAACGAATAACAAAAACCTATAATCCTACCAAATTTCAAGCTTCGAGCTCATCTGGAAGTGCCTCATAATTTTGTATCCTCCTATATATATATATATATATATATATGATATATATATATATATATCATGTGTAAGAAGCATCTATATATTATTGATATACTACGGAAGAGGAAAGGTAAGTAAGGATATTTAGGGCAACTGGGTTTTGAAGGAAACCCAGTGAACACTTACCGGAAGTAGAGTCGCTGGGGTGTTGGAGAGACACATTTGTAGAGGTTAGAGCTTTCGGGATGATCCCTTCGTCAGCACAAGAGAGACATAAATATATATATATATATCATATATATATATATCATGTGTAAGAAGCGTCTATATACTGTAGATATTATTTCAATGTAATAAATATCAAATAGATATATCTCCGCAATGATAACTAATATATAAAAATGTATCCACACGCATAAATATTTGTAAATAATTAAATTTAGTGATAGAATTTTAGCGTATTATCTTAAATTCCCATTCTTTGAGAAATTTCTTTTTACTTTCTAAAAAATCACGGTTAGTCGCGGCTACTGAACGTCGGCACGGAGGCGGTCGCATGGCAGATCTGCTTGAGAACCACTCTCTAATGGACACGAGGAAGTTCATAAAACCAAACTTGCAGTTTTGCTACAAAGTAGTCATCGTCAGTGGCAGTTCCACGGAGGCTAATTCTAACGCAATCTCCACGTGTTTGCGTATTCGCATCCATGCCCCATGATATTCATTCGCTTTCCCATTTTGCGTTGGCGGCCGTGCTGTAATGGGTTAAGGCAAAGCAAAATAGCGGAAAGGTGCTTTGTTTTGATAACTTACCTTGCCCAGCCCCTTAACCGCCGTCGCATTCTCTCCCTCGATTCGCTACACCCCCACCCACCCACCCACTTCGCATAATCGCCGCACTGGCAATCAAAATCCTTTGGCGTAGCATCATAATGGACAGCGCTAACTGGACGATTTTTTTCTGTCCGCGACGATTCTCCCCTTCGCTCGAGGAGGAGTGGAGGCGATGGATTTATCGGGGAAGGGCGAGGCGGGGCGGAGGTCGTGCGGTCCGGAGGCTGCGGTCACGCCGTCCGTACGGGGGCAAATGGGGTGCAGATGAGGCGCTAGTTTTGGCGCGGGTGAGGACGGGAGAGGAGGAGTGGGAGGGCGGAGAGTTGGGGGTTTCCGGTGGTAGTTGTAGCAGAGTGCGACGAGAGATTCGGTCGAAGGGGAATCGAAATTTCGAATTAAACCCTGTCTTCCGCCCCACTCCCTCCGCCCCACCTGCCTTCGTTAAAGCCTCTCTCCCTTGCGCGGACCGCGCTCTCCTCGCAAATGCAATTCCCTCCACGTGTGTTCTATTTACCCCCATTCTAATCCATTTACTACTTCTCTCTCTAACTCTCTCGTTCTCCCCTCTCTCAACTTCCCTCCGCGTACTTTTGTATAAAAGCCTCGCCATTTAACTTCAGTCGATATTCATCGCGTTAGACTCGACAGGTCATTAATGGCGGAGAAAGTTTTGCCATTTTTTAAATTTTGATCTTTCGTGGGAGATGATAGCCTAAAAGTTTTTATCTTGCTTAAAAATGAAAAACTTCCCAAAGGAAGGATTTTTAGAATGTTCAATGCAAGGAAAAATCTTTGCTTGTTGCACGTTGAGTATATCAGAGGGAACCTCGAAGATCGTGCGTCCTCGCCAGAAACTACTGTTAATTCTTCCGCTATGTACTGATTTTGGATTTGTGAAACATGCAATTCCCCGAATATGACTTATATCTATGTTCTGAGAATTTTAAGAGCGGAAACGTTAAACTCTTTAATATCGCATTCAGAAATTCATCCTTAAGTGCATCGAAATGTTTTTAATTTTATAATTACCATTACTATTTTATCGATTTCAGTTTAGCATTTTTATATCACGTTATTGTAATTATTATTTGGATTTCACGTCCATTAAGCCTTTTTGCTTTCTCATATACGAAGTATATTGACAAAGTATTGTTATCGCGAAAAAATTCGACTTCGAGATTTTGACGGAAATATACCTTTTAGCTGTTGCTGAACTCCGAAAAAGTGGTTTTCGCAATGCCGTCTGTCTGTTACTGGCTCTAGAGCCTAAACGGTAGAGAGAAAATAAATGAAATCTCGTACTTAGGCATTTTATCATACTGAGGAGTGTATATGAAGAAACGAGTTGACATTTCTCAATAATTAAGGGAAGTTTATTCTACGCCTTTTAAACAACAATTTGATTTTCTTAAAAAACGGCTATAACGATTTTCATCAAATTTCGTACAGTTCAATAATACTACATAATGCATATTTCTCAAAAAATGAATATAAGGCCAGTTTATTCTAGGCAACTTAGCAATAATTTGATTTTCTCAAAAACGGCTACAACGATTTTGATCAAATTTCGTACAGTTACTTGAGTATACGTCTGCAATAATACTACATCTTTCATTTTTCTCAATGAATGAATATAAGGCTAGTTTATTCTTGGGCAACTTAAAAATTGGATTTTCTAAAAATAACTAAAGATAACTAAATGACGTATATGAAAACGTTTGTACAATGTTTGTTGTACCGATTTTTTAATTATTTCACTTCATATTATTGCGAGGTGTTAATTAAACCACCAACTGTTAACTTTGATTGTATCTGACAGCTTAAATCTCAGAATTAATTATAAAAGTGTAGGCGTCTATGCAGTTGAGCAAATTATTGCATAATATACATTGTTGCTTCATCCCCCCGGAGTCTTCAATTCATATATATCATAAATCAACTTAACTATCACAAAAATATCACTAAAAGAATTTTAAATGAAATTAGTTTTTTAATTAACTATAGTATTTTTACATAAAACATATCCCCGGCAAAAGAATAATCGAAAGAAGATTTCATTTATATACTTTTATATAAGTTTCTTCGTTAAATGAATTAAATGGCGTTAATATCTACTATTAAAATATTATTTCAATAATTTTTCCCCGAAACATATCCGAATTATATTTATCTTGCGCTGTTTCATCAAAAGGTCTACATGACAACATAATCTTCAAATTTTGTTGAAATGGATTGAATTAATCCATTTCATTAGTAACCGTATGCATTAAATCAATATTATTTCAGTGCTTTCATTAAAATTTGTAAAATTTTGCATGTTTTCTACGTTAGCTAACATATATAACGCTTTGTTTGCACATGCCATTACGAATAGGTATTCGTTAAAAAATATTTCGGCTAAAATCCGTGAATACAATGTCATCCAATTACAGAACGGCGTTTAAAACCCTAAACGCATAAATTATGAGTAGGAATGAGTTTTATCCCTAAAAACAGGCATGGTCCCCAGAACGAATTCGCATTTGTCAATTCAAGAGTATGCGCATCGGATATGGAGACTAACACGGAGAGAAATGTGAGAGAGAAATGTGAGAGAGAGAAAGAATGTGAATGAATGATGAGAGAAAGGGAGGGAGGAGGGCAGATTGAGGGGCGATGGGAAGGAGGGTGGTCCCATTCAGGAGAGGTTGGAGGGGTAGTAGGGGAGGTGGGATAGACAGACAGACAGACAGATAGATAGATGAGTTTATTTTCAGGGCGAAATTGAGACCATAAGGTCCCCTCTTCCATTTAACCCTAGGGAGGAGAGGGAAAGAAGGAGACAGAAAAGAGGGGTTTTTTTGCTTTGGAGGCAATTCGTATTTACCTCCTCTTTCATTCTCTCCTAGACGCCGACTGACCGACCTGCCCCTCCGGAACCGCTCCCACTCCTCTAGAGCTAATTTAACCCTTGGATCGCTTAATGCGGCCAGACGCACGGTAATTGTGCAGTAAGGGAGGCAGCCGTGCGTGTGAGCGATGCAACGAGTGCCTCCGGTTATGTCATAATTCCCCTCACTCCCGTCGGAGGCGCTTACTCTCGTCCCAATCCCGGGTTCGATCCTCCGTCGCGGCATCTCGCATAGCGATCGCTTTCCGGGCGTCTGGGAAACGAGCGCAAACGTAATAAAACCCTTTTGTGTGTGCATCGGCGCGATTTTTCCGCGGCGCTGCGAATCGGAAGGTTTTCGCTGGAAACTCATTTAGCGATAGCAACTCATTAATCTCACTCGGAAAGATTTCCGAGCGATAAAATGTCGACCGAAATGAATTAGCCTCATTTGCACATCGTGCGTAATTTACCGCTTGTTTGCACTTTGATGAATTGAATTTTAGTGCGAATTACGCAATAAACTTAATTTTGGTTAAAAGGGTGTAGCGAAACAAAAATGTCGAATTATTTCAGCGTCGAATTCACTTTTCGCGACGCATTATTTCGGCCGATCGATTATTATTCGCCCCGTTTCAGAAATATATTCCATCCAATAACTGTTTTAAGCGTGTTGAGGCTTTTATGAATTCCTAAACGGAATGCCGATTATTTCACTCTAATGCGATTAATTACGAGCGTATATTACGGAGATCCGAAATTCATTAAGCGACCACAGATTGCTGAATTATTTCAGTCGGTTTTCTTGATTCTTGAGAATATGCGCTTTTTCTGGCATTTAAAACCAAATTTCTCATAAAAACTTGGATTATTTCACGTTACTACGCATGCGTCATCGTATTCCACCAAAAGACGGTATCTATGAATATCCTTCACGTTATTATCGACGTCGTCATTAGATTTCTACCCTCAGACAGATCCGTGATTAGTATATGTTAAACGGGATCATCCAAACGAAACTTTTCCCTGCAGCCTTCTTCCACTCTTGCTAACTCTTTTTCCATTTCAGTCTTCAATCAGCTGAAACCCATTCTTCCAGGATTCTTTCAATCATATTCTTAATGATGGAGTCTTATTGTAATATAATAACAACATCTAGTATATGGGGGTGTCGGTGGCTTAGTGGGTAAGGCGCTGGCCTACTACTCGCGTGTTGTTCTAAACGGTAGCGGACACGAATCCTGCAGAAAGTAGGAGTTTTTCAGGCCCCCTATTTGTGTGTGCACGAAGAAACGAAAACTGAGGAGAATACACAAATCAGCGCCCGTCCTTCGGAAGGGACGTTAAGCAGTTTGCCCCCTTGGTGCTCTTAGTAAGAGTAGGATAATGCCCGCACCGACTGGCTTTCCCTCCTCCCCTCTGTGTGCACGGTGTGGAAGGCAACGGGAAACCACCAACTACACCATCTGCGTGTGTATTTCCAAGCCAATCAAACAAATCTAAGGACTGAATTACTCTATTTATTTTTTTATTGTCTAATATATAAAAATACTCAAGTTGTATCCAGCATAGTTTTTATGAAAATCATAAATCCAAGTGCCTCTCAAGATACGCTTTTTTGCTAATACGAATTGGTAAATTTAAGTACAACATTCGAGATACGCGTTCATCCCTCGCTTATATTTCGTTATCGTGACGTAAATTAAATCAGTTACTGTGAAATTTTTTAGGGAGGCAGAAAAATAATTTGGCCTATGGGCTGAAAGGTTCCAAATCCGCTACTGTACTACGTATATTGAGAGAGTAATTAACACAAAAACTGGGTATAAAAAATTGTATTAAAAATTAAAAATAAGCACAAATAGGTTTTTTTGGCACATAAATTTAATAAAAATTTTATTTTACATAAGGAATAGCAGGAACAAAACTAATTTAATGTGAAGGATGATACTGCATTTTCTTCACGAGTTGTGAAATCCTAGGTTTGAAAGATGAAAGTGCGCAACGCAAATCGTTCCAGTCCAGTCGATTTCTTTGATTTTTTTAAATTGTGCGTCAACTTGAAAAACTTTTTTCACAGAGGCACGACGTAGAAAGACACCATAACAATACCCATCGCTTCTTCTCCAACTTTCGAGTGAATTGGAAAATATTTTATCCAAAATTCCTCCATGCTTGAGTTTTCGAAGTTATCTTTCTCACTTAAATCGTATTTCATTTCGAATGCTTGTTCTTGCAATACTTCTGGCAATGAATCTACAGGAACGTTGAACGGAGCGAGTAGTCATTTATTAACAGGGTTGCCAGAAAAGTCTGGAAAATAGCGGATGAATTCGTCAGCAAGGCAGTCCAGGTGAAACAATTTTGTTCTTGGCATCCTCTTTACGCATTCATTTTCAGCGAGTGATGAAAATGTCGCAAAAGACGAAAAGTTACGCTCCTGATCTTGCGTTCGACGTTTCCAAATTTGGATTTTTTCAGTAAACTCATTGATGGTTCGCTATAATGTTTGCAGCGTTTGTTTCCTAGACTGAGGTTGTTCATAGATTCAAAAATATCCACGAGGTACTATGCCTGTTCAAATTGAAACGATTTTTCCGTAAACGCACGATATAACTCTTCTTTGTTCTGCTGCTTGAGGAAAATTTCCACTTCGTCTTTCAGTTCGAATAATCTCGAAAGCATCTCTACTCTTTGGAAAGCCATCGTATCTCCGTGTGAAACAAAAGAGTTCCATCGCCTTCTACATCGTTCTTCGGCCTCCCCACTGACCGAACCGGTACACCTACGCGTCGAAAGGCAAAAAATAAATAAATAAAAAATATTCACATTTCGTGGTATGAATTTTGAAAATAAAAATTATTTTACTCTGATAAAATCTTTTTTTTGTTATGAAAAATTCTCAGCCTCGCTCCTCCCTTGGAAATTCTTCACGCCCATCCCCCCTCCGCCTCCAGGAAGGCGCGCCCCCCAATTTGAGAAACCATGGCTTAGAGAGATTATAAAATGGCGGACGGAAGGAGACGCTTGTATTTCGCTTGTTTTGAAATTAGATATGCACTGCCACGAAACTGTTAAAGAAGTGATTAGATAGATAGATATGCGTAACTTTATCCTGGCGTCTGATTTATTCATATGCATTTAGTTCAAAGCTATTCTTATAAAACGTAAACGGCCAATAAAAATAGCTTATTTAGATGCACGGCGTGTTTTTTATTGAGTAAGTGACATTGTTTGATTATTTAAGTAAATTAAAAAGTCCCAAAACATTTCTGAATATATAATCCATTAGGGAAGCCTTAATTTTGTGAAATTCCATAACTCGGAACAAATAATAAAACAAAAGATTCCGCTTTATTAATTAGCCGATATGGTGGAATTTTTAGACAGGTTGTTGTCTAACTTGTTCCCATTTTTAGTGTATTCGAATTTAAAAATAAATGTTGGTTGATTTACTTGAATTATTACGACAATTTTTGGGAATGACTGCTTGGTCGTCATTTGAAGCCTCTGTAACAGTGAACTAATCCGCATCAGATTCAGATGGCAGCATCAGCTGCAATCATTACAATTAATATTAAGCCTTGCTCAATCTCGCGTCTTTCGTTTTGTCCGCAATGCGAAAACTTGTTTTATTTTAACGATCCAAAAATTCTGTCGGCACAATCATTTTCTCAAATGCAGTAAACCGACAAGGGTTGCTGTTTTCAATATTCCCGGTTATGATTATTCGCGGGGGATTGCTTAGTTGACTGATCTGACATTCGCGAATTATAAACTCGAGTAATCGCTAATTAGTGAGTTAGTTGTCATCGTCATTACATAAGCAGTGGACTTGACATTTATTTTTCGAAAACGAGAATCCCGCGCATGTTTTGGGTCTACCGCGTTACTTTCTTCGATTAAAAATGGCTAGTTTAGCGATAGGAGTCAGATATTATGTTTGCGCCCATCAGATGTATTAACTAATTTCGTATTTCAATATTCTATCGCTCGCCGTCGCAGCGGAAGGTAGCAATTTGGCAAACACTCGCTTTTCGGTGGAACACACGATTCCATTCGTTCCGATCCATCGGCCTCGTTTATTTAATTTGTTGATTGCGCTCAAAGGTCCGTCGACTTTTTTTTTGCGTGCCGTTCTGGTCATTTGACACGGATCACCGTGCCATCGGATATCTGTAGGGCTTTAATTAATCCGCTAATCGAGAGGCTTTTTTAAAGCGCTCTTCCCTCAAAGGACAACGAGGTTATGATGCGAACGCTTATCGAGCAGTTTTGAACACGGCTAACATCGGATGGTGCGGAGAGGGTGGGTGGGGGAGGTTAAGGGGTCGAAGGGGGAGGGGGGTGGGTGGGGGAGGTTCGAAGGGGGAGGGGGGTGGGAGGTCAGAACCTTCGGCAAATAAAGACAGTTTTTTCAACTTCCCTCTGATGAGCGAGAGAGGCGCATTGCGTTTAGGAGGCGTATGATTCCGTGTAGTTCCTTCAAATTTTCTATTGACACATTTATTGGACATGAGCGCTGTATCCCATAACGATTTAGTTGCAAAATTCGGCCGTTTAGTCGAGCGATACGTTATTTTCCGCGAGAAAACAAACGTTTCAGAATTTACCTGCGAATATTTTGTTTCATACGCCTACTTGTTATCGTATTCCCTGCTTCCGTTTTATGTGGCGCAATGATAAGGACTGACGTATGATCAAAATGCTTTTTTGGTTCATTTTCAAAACATCCTTTTTGAATTTATTAAAACCATCAAGCGTTGGTAGCTTAGCTCTTCAGCGCGACTCTCTGTATTGTTGTCTTATCGTTGTCTCCTGTTCATCGAATGACGGTCGATGATGTTTTTATTACGCGCGAGTGGATTTTTCCTTGTCAACAAACAGCGCAACTAGCAACCGTCTTACTTAAGAGTTTTCGTGGAGGTGTGCATCTGTACTCGTTTCGACATCTTATCGTAAAGCTTGAAAGAATAGCGTTTTAGCGGATTTGATCCACATATATGCACACAAACTTTGAAAGATTAATTTATATTTTGCGATTAATCGCTTTCGTAGATACAAAAGGTATTCATTAAAAATCGTGAAATAATTTTCGGAGAGGTTATTTGGAATCTTGAATAATCCTCAACCTCAATTGGACTTATAGCACCAATTCGAAGTCTAGGATTACTTAATTTTGCTGTAACCAGTAGTCCAGATTTTTCGTCATACATCGAAGTCTCCCACAACATGTCTTCCTGTTGAAAGTGTTTTATACATACCTGTAAAAATTTTGATAACGAATAAAACAGAAAATTGAGTCAAAACTAAACATGTGATCAAAATGATCAAAATTAGTATTCACTGAAACTCATCCCTAGTCCACAAATTGTAAAATTCAAATTGAAATAGTTATTTACTTACTCTAGAATTTACTGTTGGAGTAAAATTCGCTATGGGAATACTTCTCAACCATTTTCTTTGAAAATCAGCATCTTCAGGGAATCGGAAAACACACTTTGTCTGCGTCGGCATAATTGCCTTTGCACCCAACTACCGAACACTTAAAAACCATAAAGACAAAGTGTAATCAATCTAAGCTAACAGAAGAATATTTTGATACTAACTAATAAAATATTGACAAGAATACACTCCTCGTAATTCACAGCCAAGTAACCACTATTCTCAAAATGGCTAGGTACTAACACGGTTTGTAGGCCTACGTTCTGTGACATCACCACTTCGAACTGACTGACTGAGTGCGCCAGCAGGCCTTATATCTATTTAGGAGGCGTTGATAATGGTGGCTATCCAAGGACGTAACTAGGAAGGAGAGAGGCTCTACCCCTTTATAAGTCCTAGGTACCCCCTTGCTGTATGTTATATATTTTTTTATTAATTAATTAAGTATTCGATACTTTTGTTCTCAATAAACGATTATCTACCTTTCATCTGTATGACAAGTGCAATAAAACTTAATTTAAAAGTTTATTTTCATAATATTATTCTTTTTTTATGCGGCTCCAAATATTCTTAATATAATGCTGGAAGGCTAATTAGGTACGTCCTCGTGTCTATCAAACTCTGAATTAAACACTTTGGGAGGAAATTGACACCGATATCTCGACTGGCCTTTGACCTCCTCTTCGATGGACTGCAAGTGGCATACACCATTTCGCCGAAATGAAGCACGAACGCTGCCTATCATGAAGCAAACGTAGCGTATTCCAAACCAGGAATACTCGAGCGAATTTATGCTCCTCTGAATGCAGCGTCGGCTAGTGTATAGGAATAGGGAGGTCGAAAGAGGAGAAAATACAGTAAAACATGTGTTAGACGGAATATTGTCAAAATCGGTAATTAATTAAAAACTCATACTCTCGATGCAACTTTTCATACGAATGTCTCTCCGCTGTTAGAAATAAAATTTTCCTTTTATTAAGTGCATTTTTAATCTGTAAAAGACGCAAAGAAAAGTATTTCCCAAATAAAATGTTTTTATGATACTCAAAGTTAAAATTAAATTACTGTTAGCCTCTCAAAGCCGAAAATATTATATAACTAGCTGAAGGTACCCGGCGATGCCCGGGTTATGCCAGACATATTTTAATGTGAACTGACACCAATAAACTTGATTCATCTTACGTATTCCGATTTATCTGACAGGTACTGGGTTTCATTAAAATACATTCCTTACAGTACCATGACAACGTGACGTAAAATCATGTGTATTTCCGCTGAAATCTCGATTTCGAATTTTTTCATGCAAACAATACTTTGTCTATACTACGTATTGGTGATTAGTTACCCGGGCACTCGGCGTTTTCTTAGATTGTTCGAGTAATCGAGTACCCAGGTAATTTTGTTCGAGTACTCGATTGTTATTTGAAAAATTAAAATTACAAATGTAATTGTGCTAGAACCTGTCAAATGTGCGGTATTGGAATTGAGTAAGCAAAGCTCGAATTTGATGACAGCTGAGACAACTTTGATCTACATATTCCGACAGCTAAACTCAATCAAAACTCCTCTATCCCTGGAATTCTTAAAATCATCGAAAAATAGAATTGTCCAACGAAGGAACATGGATTTGATATCACTACTTTTGTTTTTACATCATGGAATGTATCTGAAATCCAACGAGTTTTTCAATTACTCCACAAAACCTGGAATCAAGACCACTGTCACAGCTCTAATTAATCGCCTTTATCCAAGCATTATTCAGGATCCAGAAAGCTCAGACCACGTCGACGTTCATGAAATAGAACAGAATGAGTACTTGAAATTGCAGAAATGCATTGCATTATTCACAACGCCAAAAGCAAAAGAATCTCAGGAGTTAAGCGTAAATAAAGAGTTCAAACTAATTGAGGCAAATAATGGAAAACGTACCGACAGAATGGAGAAATTCGATCAAGCATTGCTGACCGTTAAGCCGACTTCAACTGCTTCTGAGCGTGTTTTTCTTGTAGCTGGTAGTTTCACCAGGAAATTGCGAAACCGAATGAAATCTTATACCTTAAACGCTCTAATATTTTTGAAATAATATTTTTTGTATCTCTGAAGAACTCGTATGTGAATGAAAATAAATAAAATATCCATTAAATGAGTAGTTATTTAAATTTTATTTTTCCATTAAATACTCGACCTACCCGGGTATCCGGGTAGATAGGTGAAATATTAATCGAATACCCGGGTACCAAAAACTCGAGTAATTTGGAAACACTACTACGTATATTGGAGAAAGTAAAGACTAATTCTGAGATATCTCTGATATCTATAAATTGGGCCGGGAGGGTCCATGGTGGTCCGAAGAAAACGTGAGCATACGTGAGAGTAATAGGATTTCGAGTTTAACAATGTAATCGGTTGGCAAGGCAACTTCACGTTAAAAACGCTGAATTTTGTCAAAATTTGATATTAAAACGTTTAATTCGAATGATTTAGATTATAAAGCGATAAAAGACGATAAGAATAAGAAACTGCATTTATTTTTATTTAATAGAGTCAAATATGTGAATTTTAATAAGCAAAATAAAATCAGGTTGCAGGTCGAAATTCCGATTTTTCCATGTTATCTTATGAGGAATGGAAATCATTCTCGGGAATCGAACCCGGGTCGATTTTGAAATTTTTTTTCGTAAATGGCTTCTACTTTAAGAACCGAACATTCCTACCAAATGTCAATCTTCTAGCTACTCGGAAAGTTTGTTAAAAATAGCATTCCAGAGTTCCGATTTCCCACCGACGCGTCGCGACGACGACGAAGACAATTTCATATATTAGATTTTGCTCCTTGTGGTTCCGTATTTCATTGGGTTTACCGTAACATGCGCTAAAGAAGGAAAAGAACGATCGCACGACGGAAGCCCCGTTGACGACGCCACCATCGGGTGCGGCCGACGGCGTGCGTGTCGAATTTAGCATCGGTCCGCTCTGACGTCGCACGAGTCGCATTAATTGTAAATGAGTCGGCCGACCCTTTTCACCGAAGTACTAGACGCTTTCGAAGCCCAGACGATAGACTTTAGGGTTATCTTGGCGACGGAAAATAGCTGTGGGAGCAGAACCCCGTGTGTGTGAATACATCTCGTTCTTCTTTCCAAAGCACTCGAGGAATAGTACAGGAAAATTAGACGACTTTTCACCAAATAGCGGAAAAAATTCGAACAAAGCTGATTTTTGGCAGAGATGCTCAGACTGGCATCTAGTTCAACATACTAAAAGTCCTCGATGATCCGGTGTGAGCTTCGGCCGCCATATTGGAAAAATGGTGCCTGAAATCAGTTTTTCGTAAATATTACGTGAAAACTTCGAATTACAAAGTTGTAGTGAATTTCATTTTCTACAAAAAAGGTCCTATCATATTTTGTCGTCAGAATAACCATTCTCCGTCAAAATAGCGAAAAACAAAGTGAACTCAATGAAAACAGCGAGAAACGTGGCGAAATCCGTATGAGTATGTGTTGTTAATGTCTCCGCATCGCTGTTTTTTATATATATGCTTTAGTGGTGGAGGGGGTGGTTAGGGGGAATGGTCACTGTCAAACCAGGGGGGGAGGGGGGGGGAGCATGCCCCCCCCCCTAAAAATTTCATTCTTGGAGAAAGAAGCGCTGAACGATATACTTCTGATGTTCACATTTACATCTTTTTATACTTATTTCCACACCACCCTGGAGGTAAAGTATATGGCGCGTTTTTTTAATGTGGTATCCCCAGTAGGTCTAGTCCACAAAATATCGTTCAGCTTATTCCAATCTTAGTCTTTTAACAGCTCTACTGATCGTTGGTTCATCCTCAGTAGATGTAGAAGGAAATACGTCACTACACTCCATTCTATCATCATCGAATACATATAATAAATAAACTGCTATGATGCTCACAATATCGGAAGCAAAGCAATGAAGGCGAATGTTGGAAAAAAATTTGGTGATGTAAAACTTTCGCGTAAAGACCGAGTACAAACATTAGCAGTGGTCAATAATTCTTTTAATTCCAGGGTTCTGTTGTCAATGCCGATCCGTTGCTCCTTTTTCAGCGTATTTCAGTATTTTTGAAGTCTGAGGAAGAGTTGAATTATTACTTCCAGTATGAACTTGCTCCTTTCCCCTTGTCTCTTTTTGATTAAAACGGCATGCAGATTATGCATTTTTTGAAAAGAAAAGTGATCCTACGGTTCCGGATGATTGCACCTGCATCACAGATGGAGGATGGCTTCTACATCGCGTTATTTGGCGTACAGGTAGCACATATTGTAGGTTTGCAAATAATTACGTTTCATATGTCGAACGAAACTACAATCGTAAATCAATTGTCGTTTTTGACGGTTACTCAGAAAACGTATACAATACAAAAGCAGCTGAAAGATAACGTCGCTCTTATAAAAACTTCGCGCCTGATATCCAGTTTGATGAACACACCAATGTAAAAATACCTCAAGAAAAATTTCTGTATAATGATCGAAATAAGACGAATCTTATCTCCATGCTTATGAAAACATTTTCGGAAAAAGGTTTTAACGTAAAGCAGACTCAAGGAGATGCAGGCACGCTAATTGTTAATACGGCTATTGAAACAGCAGCTTCTGGTGAGGTTACAACTATTATTGGAGAGGATGTTGATCTCCTTGTTTTGCTTACTGCTTTAGCGCCTCCAGAGAAAGAAATATTATCGTTAGCTCCGTGATGGACTTCTTAGATAGTCAGAACTTGCTAAGTAAATATCAGCATGGCTTCAGGAAGACGAGATCTTGTGAAACACAGCTCGCTCTGTTCGTTCACGATATACTAAGATCAGGAGACCGTAAGACTCAGTTAGATGCGGTTTTCCTCGACTTCAAGAAGGCTTTCGATAAAGTCCCGCACAGTAAGTTAGTGAAGAAATTAAATGACTGTGGAATAAATCGAAAGATAATCGAGTGGATCAGGGACTTTCTTAATGAGCGTGAGCAAATAGTAGTTATAGATGGATTTAAATCAGATTCAGTCAGCGTAGCCTCAGGCGTTCCACAGGGAAGTGTCACATTACCTTCCTACACGATGTGAGAACACGAATTTGTCCCTTTGTAAAAACCTTCTCTAAAGCATTACCTTCCTACACGATGTGAGAACACGAATTTGTCCCTTTGTAAAAACCTTCTCTAAAGCAAATTTAAATATATCTCTCTCACATTTTAATTCTTCTACCTTAAGAAGCAAATTCTTTTTCTCTTCTTCCCACACTGTCTTTTCTCGCCGAAGTTCTTCTAATTCATTCTCTACTGCATTTTGAGACAATTCATCCCTGAAACAGCAGATAGCAATATTTAGAAATTTTATGTTAAATAATTATATATTTTCATTCAATACACAACTATAGGAAACATACATTGGAGAACAAGTTTTGTTTTGCTCAGAGATGGTCAGGATCTCTTCATCTTCATCCACACAATCCTCCCTAGAATTAAAAAGTAGATTTTATAACTTTATAATTTACCCTTACGTTGTAATGACAATTTGTCATTTAAAGTTTCAAAGTTTGAACAGTAATATATGAAATCTGCCAACTATGGTACACTATTTACATTTATTAAGCTAACAATTCCTGATGTTAATGTGGAGAAATTAAACACTATTTGTGTATGGAATTTTTGAAACATGGATGAATAAGCACTAACGGAACAAGATTATGAAATTTTCCAAAGTTACTTTAGGCTTGCCTGAAAATCAGTGCCCAACTTGGAATGCCGCCAAACCCAATTATGCAAATACCAAATTATACTATGGAAATACCTACCTTAAATTGCAATGATTACCAATATTTCAATACATAAATATAATAAATGTGAAACATAAACATTGGAACTATATCATACAACATTACTTACTCAATAACTTGCTCTGCGAATAATTTCTTGATGGCCTCCTTTCTCTCACGTTTTTCCATTCTTTCTCTTCTTTTCGCCTCACTAGTGCTTACATGCTCAGAATTTGGCAATGGTAATTTTTCCGTGGGGATTGCATCAAAACTAACATTCCTCGATCTTTTTGGCGAGTAACCCAACATTTGCTATTGTAAAGTTTTCCTAAAACAATCACTCTCAAAGTGTTCCGAACAAATTGTAGCTGAAATTGAAATTTTTTAAACGATTCGCATATCTATTTTATAGATTATAAAAGGTATTACTTTTGTCCTAAATACTCACCGTTGTTAACGTTCAATTTATCTTTTTTACCGCAAGCCTTAATCCATTTTGCTTTGAAAACGTCGTCCTTTGGAAACTTATAGTATTTTACTAATTGCGACGTTTTAGATTTGGTGTAATTATTACACCCATAAGCGGCACAAGACGGCATTTTTATGGGACAGAAATTCTTCTGATTATATAACAACAACAGCAGTAGATAACAATATATAACAACAATAACAAAACGTAATATCAAAGCATCAAATAAATCAAACAACGCGAATATCTTCCCAAATATCCCAGTAGGATAGATTCAGTAGCACATAGTCTATAGCAAACTATCCTGACGCCTACGTCACAAGAAGTTTCGTGACGTACTTCCGCCTGCGCATGAACACCCCTTCTAGTCTTCCCACCATGGGTGCCACTGTTCGCGAGATATTCACGAAAAACTGATTTCGGGCACCATCTTTCCGGTATGGCGGCCGAAGCTCACAGCGGATCGTTGAGGACTTTTAGTATGTTGAACTATTGTAGATGTCAGTTTGAGCATCTCTGACAAAAATCAGCTTTTTCGAATTTTTTCCGCTATTTTCCCTAACTTTCCTGTACTAGAAGGTCTATTTGCTCAATCGTTGGTTCTTATCTCACGGAATGTGTATGTGTAGTCCACCATCCGAATGCCACTCGCTCACTCACGCAAGCAAGCAATGGAAGATATCATTATCTCACTCAGTAGAAAGACGTAAGGCGCGTTGAACGTGAAAAAATTATTCGATGTGTTTGTTATAAGTAAGATTAAAATTGGATGATCGTAGGCGTTCATTGTCGTTTTAGTTTTCAAGCGGAGAACAAACAGATATATATATATATATGTATATATGTATATGTGTGTGTGTATATATATATATGTATATATATATATTTATATATATATATGTATGTATGTATGTGTATATATGTATATGTGTGTGTATATATATATATATATATATATATATATAAAACACACAAGAAAACCACGGGACTCGATTATTTGAAAACCCGAACACAAAAAACCGATAATTTCGGCTTGAGTGGATCCGAAAGGAAAAAAAATAGTTCCGAACCGACCCCAAGTTATGCATTTAGTTCTTCTTTTTTGGTTCGCAATAATTTTGTATACTTTTATTCCATATGAATTGTACTCACCTTTCTCTAACCATCCCTTAGCAGCTGTGGATTTAAGGGTCGTTTTGTTTCTGTGCCAAAGGCGAAACTGGAACCGATATATTGTGTTTTGTGTGAGTTGGTAAGAAAACAGGAGTTCAAAATTTTCGATTCGATATCTTGGTGTGAGATAAATAGGACCTGGGTCCCAATGGGTCCTAGAGATGGCCCTGCACCGACCGCACTTCCTTTCAATAGATGGGAGCAGTGATGCCTTCTTCGATCATTTTTCCAACCTCTTTAATTTCATTCAATTCTCTTGGAAAAAAACTCTACCGCAAGAAATTATGGATTAATATTAGTTAAACAGATTTTTGACAAAATTTTCTTGATAGTAGTTGTTGAATGGTAAATTTTGAAATCTACAGTTGTTGTCTCTGAGTTACTTTAGCAACAAAATCACGATGTCAGCTCGACAGCAGGATAATTACAAAATTCCGTCGAACCAGTTTGAAAAAATACGTACAGTGGCATCAACTATTCTTCAAAAAAGCATGAGTACAACATTCGCGAACACTGCGTTGATCAAAGCTTCTGTGACTTAGAACAGCGTTTCCCAACCTATGGTCCTCGGTTCAATATCCAAAATGTAGTTTTTTTAGGCCGAACCTCATATTTAGTTGGATTTTTTAGGAAAATGTTTTACACTATCACAGATATTGAATATTCTTATTAATGACGTTTGTAAAACTATTTCATATTTCAAAAATTCCTCCTGTACAAATGCTGAAAATAAGAGGACCAAAGGTGTAGAGAATAATATTTCTTCCAAGTTTTGTTTGAAACAAATTTTCGTAGAACCATCCATTTCGGAAATATTTTGCTTTTTACTTTCTCCTTACGTAGTATTGGAAAGTATTGTGTTCATGAAAAAAATCGACTTCGAGGTTTCAACGGAAATACACGTTTTGAGGTCCCTAGAACACGTTTAGACTATTTTCGGAATGATGTCTGTGAGTGTGTGTTAGTGCGTGTGTGTGTGTGATTGTGGGCGCTCTAACTCAAAAAGTACGTGCCATATCGTTACCAAACTTCGTAGATAACACTTTAGCTAGAGCACAAAGAACTGATTAGTTTTTGGATAATAACGGTTAACCGGAAGTCAAGGTTTATTCGAAACCTGATTCGGTTTTTGCGATATTTCTCCATTAAAACATCATTACTGTATATGAAATTCTATACAAATACTATAGAGAATGTAATTTCCTACAACTTTCATTTGAAACAATTTTCTATAGCCATTATTGTGTAGGAATTATTTACAAATAACAGGTTTTTCGGTTTCCGACAAATATCTCCTTGAAAGCATCGTAACTGGGCATCTTCGTGAGGACCAGAGTTGTAGAGAATAATATTTCTTCCAAGTTATGTTTGGAACAAATTTTCGTAGAACCATCCATTTCGGAGATATTCAACTTTTTTCGTAATACTCAGTATACGGCGCCAATACCATGTAGCGGTGTGCGCATTGATAATTTCTTATTAGCTGCGCCTACGATCCTTCGAATATGCATATTCCATGATAGATCACGACAAATGGTGACTCCTAAATATTTAACGTACTCTGCAGATTGGATATTCAATCTATCAATTCTGTACTCCGACTCTAATTCATTGTTCTTACTCTTCCAGAAACTCAATAGGGAACATTTGCTGTGATTAACTTCGATTTTCCAATCTTAACACCATGCTGAAAGGGCGTTTAAATCTTCCTGGAGCGATTTATGGTCATCCTGACTCGTTATCTCATTATATAAAACGGTGTCATCTGCGAAAAGTCTTATTTTGCAGCGAACTACCTAGCAGATATCGTTTATATATATCAGGAATAGTAGTGGGCCTATGACACTTCCCTGTGGAACACCTGATGCGACTTTTACCGGGTATGAAAATTTCCCATCAATAACTACTATCTGTTTTCTGTTTGAGAGGAAGTCATTTACCCAACTCACGATATTAGGGTTTATGCCGTACTTTCCTAGTTTTCCTATTAATTTATTATGGTGTACTTCATCTAACGCCTTTCTATATTGAATGAAAACGGAGTCAACGTGAGTGTTTTTCTCTCCGCATTGCAACAAATCGTTTACGAACAGGGCGAACTGCGTTTCGCATGACCTACCTTTCCGAAACCCGTGCTGGTTTTTGCTTAGCGAAGAACGACCATCTAAATAACGCAGAACAGACTAACGATTATATGATCTAGAATCATACACGATAATGACGTCAAGGAATTCGGTCAATAATTTTCGGGGTTCTCTTTATCACCGCCTTTGTGGATGGGCGTTACGTATGCTAGTTTCCACTCTTTCGGAACGGTACCATGTGCAACGGATTTTTCGAATATTATTTTCAAGTAAGGTCCGGCCCGGGAGACCTATTTTGCTTAATCGAGTCTAGCTGGTGCGGATACCTGTTTCCGAGAATATCAAATCTTCCATCGAATTTCCCTCATCATTCAAAGCTGGTTCCTCAAATTCGTTGCTCACCGAAGTAAACGCTTTCTGAAAGTGTTCATTTAACAAGTTCGCTTTCTCCGCGCTATCATGTACTACATCACCTGCCTCCGTTCTCAATGACGCTATGGTGGGGCCTCTACCATGAACCTCCCTAACGTACGACCAAAATGCTTTCGGATTTTCTTTCAAATTACTATGCAGAGATTTCTTTTTGTAATCATTAAATGCTTCTCGCATTGTTACTCTAGCTCTTGACCGCGTCTCTCTGTATTGATGCCGTATCATTGACCTCTGTTCCTCTGTGACTTTTGAAGAATTGGTATTTAAGCGAGCGTGAAGTTTTCTTTGCCGTCTAAGAGCGCATCTAACTTTCTGGTTGTACCATCTTGGTTCCGCACCATCACGTTTAAATGGTCCAAAGAGTTAAAAAGGTCGGGAAACGCTGATCTAGATGCTAATTTTAAAGACCGGGGAAGATGTGATGAAAGTGTACCTCCTTGAGGACATTTCTTCATCGCTGCGAAAGCTGTTATTGTGCTTTAGATGAAGGCAGAAATTGCGAAGCTTGAATCTGTTCGCGATCTCACCAAGTTTATTTGTTTCATTTGTATTTCTTTACGTTAGCATAGCTTTTTGTCATTTCCCGTTAATCAGCTAAGAGAATATTTTATGCTTTGAAATTGGTCATATACATACTGTCTCCGGACTTCAGTGTCACGGGAGCGATTGTCGGCACTCGCCGCGATTTCTATTTATATGGAGAAAACAATGAAATTTGATAACAAGACACAGCCATGTTGAAGGAAATGGGAGAAAATGTCAGTTTTCATTTTCAAGATATATTTTATCTTGCATTTTTTTCTTAGTTTTTGATTTGACCTCATTAAAAAGTTTCTCTTTTAAAATAATGTACGTGAAAAAAAATCTAGGCGCCATTTTTTATTCTTCAATATATTTTATTTGTCAGTCATATATCAGACCTGTTTTCCACTGCAAGCAGAGTTGTGAACCTAGAGTTGCTGAGCTGTGTGTGTGTGTAGGAGGCGTTCTAAATATTAGTGCTCTGCCCTAAGAAACATAGTTACGCCGCTGTATAGATTTAAAAGCCGAAACCCCACTGAGAAATCTATTATCTGAAACCAATGAGATCCCGAGCTGCATTCATCATAAGCAAATAAAATGCAGAACACCAAGATGTAAGGGACTTAAAAATAATTATTCGAATTCTTACTGCTAAGCTAATGAGTCGTTCATTTCAATTTAAAGTTTAAATGACTAAACTCAAGAAGTTTAAAAACAAACGCTTGTGCATTTAAGATCCAAAGGAATTCTGAATACAAAGACATGCTATCTCAGAACCGTTTTATCACCATACCTTTTCGGAACGGGATATACATCAATGTTAAAAATTAAAAACAAATTAAAATGCAATAAACTTATAATAAAATCTCCAGCTAAAACTTAAAAAGGCATTGAACTGCATCTCCAGAAATTATTCTAAAATGCAAATATAGCGTTCAAATAAACATTTAAAGACTGTTATTTCCATTAATACGTGTTGACTTTATAAAGCACAGATTTTAGAACTAAAAACACTATTTAAATTTCATTTTATTTAAAATTTCACAACCTATTATCTTTTTTTAACCATTGTGATAAATGTTAGTTATTTTTCGAAGAATTGACTCGCAAGGCGAAGACCCTCTTCCTGTAAACAACGGGTTCGCGGTGTTGTCTTAGGACGACTTCACCTCCATTGCGTCCACACCTGTCCACTCGGTGCAGGCTGCGGCCGAGTGAAACCTGGGGCGAAAGTGTGGGGTATTATAGTGCGTTTCCCGAAGTCGTAAGGGTCAGATTCGCAGTATTCCGTCCGCATTCGGGTTATTTCGCTTAGGCTACGACCCAATGTTGCCATATTTCGAATTTCGCTCATTTCAACAGCAGCTGTGGACGAGTGAAGTTCTGAGAGCAATCGTGTCAACAGCGCTCGTCAAGAATTTTTGAAAGGCGTGGGAAATTTAAGACCTCTTATTGGCTGACACTTTCTCCCCCTCACCCTACAAGTCTAACCGTAGACACGCCTCACCCGTGCGATCTCTGGAAACGCAGTATAGTGATAGTTCCAATGTCCGACGTGTGGTGTCGCCCTAGCTGTCACGGCCCCTCCGGGAAGGTTTTACTGAGCCGGTGTTCCCCAGGTGTACCCAGTGGTATCGGTACCCCAGGTGACGAAGGAGTTGAAAGCCTCGGTCCCAGACACTCAGGGGCGGTCCGAGGAATTTTGGCGTCCCGGGCAAGATAGCACTCTAGCGACCCCCTCCGTAAATGTTTGTTGAGATAATTACTAAGTATATGTTAATTTATTCATCGCTCTGTAAAGATTATAGATAAAGAACAAAACAGAATGAACGCCACAAAAATTCCAACTTGTTCGGCGATATAAATTGGTATCCAATATTTATTCACTTGCAAGTAATGCATACGTATATAGATGGTCGGAATAGCGCCCCCAAGATTTTGGTGCCCCGGGCAGCCGCCCGGTTCGCCAGTACCTTGGGCCGGCTTTAAAGACACTAGTTGCTCCGTACTGCTGGTGGTGGTGCATGTGAGGACCAATGAAGAAGCTTCTAAGAGTGGTTTCGAGGAGCTCTCTTAAGAGAGGCTTAGGAGGCTGACCGCGTCCAAGAGGAGTCTGGTGCTGATGTGCTCTCTCCATTCGCAGAATTACCTCTCGGATGGAATGCGGCTCTGCGGTTTGGAGGGCTGAAACGTAGGCTGTGTTAACCGTTGCAATGGATTCGCCCTTGCTGCCTGTGTTCGACTCATGTACGACAACAACCTTAAATGATTCGGCTGTACGCTACATTAACGAGGTAGCGGAGAGTTTAGGCAGTAGATTGTACATACGATCACGCCATGGATATCTTAAGTTAGATTAAAAAATATTCATTAAAGGTTTTCGCATCTTAGTAGCACAGGCAATAGGAATTTTAAATATAGAAGTAATTCGAAGAGAAGTGAAATCCGAAAAGCTAGGGGAAGTGAGCATTGTTGGTATGATGACAAAAATAGTGACCACAGAGGTAGTAAGGAAAGTAAAACTACATATCCGTAGGCATAATAATATTTTTTAAACGTCTTAATTCCCTAAGTAATAGAATGAAACAAGATGATTTTTGCCATTTAATCTGAAGTCATTGTGCAGACGTCGTATCAAAAGCTGAAAGCTGGCCGTTGGACGAAATCAATTCGAACGAGATTTTTACATCAGATAGCGTGATAGAGGGGGACGAATCGGAGGTGGAGGTTTAATGGCCGTTATTAACGCTTTATTAAGATGATTCGCGAAATTTCACTTAGGCGAACATTCCGAAATGGATCATTTCAAACGCAAAATCGTAAAAAGCTATTTGTTGGCTACTTTTACCGTTCCCCCTCCTTAGGAGTCGAGAAGATTAGAGAAAAGTTAATTCTGTTATTATCCTTTGGAGGAGATTTTCATCTTCCATCCATCAATTGCGAATCTGCAGCTTACTATTGTGGCGGGAAAGAAGCTGGCAGAGAAAATTGATCGAAATTTTCCAACAATACCCTTCTCTCCATCTTTCCCTCTCTCCCCCTCCTCTCATTTCCCTTCTCCTCTCTCCCCCTCCTCTCTTTCTCTCTCTCCCTCCCTTCGGCTTAAGATCTCATCCGCCCATAGAAGAGCGGCTCGTGGTCACCCGGACGTGGTAACAGCGGCGAACCGGCTTGGTGACTGCCCTTCTTAATTGGTCAGAATGATACGTGCTCCTTAGTTTAGTTTCCCGCCCACCCTTTCATCAGTGATCCATCTCTTGTACGTAAATGTTTCTCTTGGCCATCCTCACTATTCGCTCCAATTCCGTCCCACGGTTATACATATTATGAAGAGCAGACGAACGATCGAGAGAAGATTTAGTTACTCAAAATTCTAATCTTATAGGAAGCATGCGGTATCTACCTCACCATTCCGTTATCATTAATTTCATATTATTAGCAATTTTTTAGAAGACGGTTGATCCAAAAAAATTATTTTACTAGTTAAAGACCGCGTATTTTAAATACTAAAACCAAAATGATTACTAAATATTTTAAGCGATTTATTTACCAATATTCTGAATATTATGGTCGCTTTGATATGTTGAAGAATGTTTTTCTCGTATAAATTCTTTCAAAGGAATTATTTGATATATTAAGTTTACAATTACAAATAGCTGTTATCTCATTATTTTACGAAAATACCATATGTAAATTTTCTGAAAAGTAACTTAAAAGCAGTACCAATAAATTTCAGTGCTTTATTAGCGCGTTTTCTAAAAGTAAAAAATCTGACGTCGCCAACACGACTTTCTCCATATTTGGGGTATAGATATTTAAATTATTATGAATAGCATTATGAGGCAAAATTATTATTTCGTATCGTAAAAGAATACAGTCGTCCTTATTGCCGTAAATTATATTTTGAATGTTTCCAGAATTCTCCGCTACGTGGTTGTGGCGGTGTATACAGGATACGACGAATAAAGTTGAATATCTCCGAAATGGATGATTCTACGAAAATTTGTTTCAAACAAAACTTGGAAGAAATATTATTCTCTACAACTTTGGTCACGAAGATTACCAATTACGACGTTTTTAAGGAGATATTTGACGGAAACCTAAAAAACCGATTATTTACAAATAATTCCTAAACAATAACTGCTATGGAAAATTGTTTCAAGTAAAAGTTGTAGGAAATTACATTCTCTATAACAATTGTATAGAATTGTATATAAAATAATGATGTTTTAACGGAGAAATATCGCAAAAACCGAATGGGGTTTCGAATTTAACCTCGACTTTCGGTTAACCGTTACTGTCCAAAAACTAATTAGTTCTTTGTGCTCATGCTAAAGTGTTATATATGAAGTTTGGTAACGATATGGCAAGTACTTTTTGAGTTAGAGCTCCCACAATCACATACACACACGCACACACACAGACATCATTTCGAAAATAGTCTAAACGTGTTCTATGGAACCCAAAACGTGTATTTCCGTTGAAATATCGAAGTCGATTTTTTTCGTGATCACAATACTTTCCCATTACTACCATATCGCTAGAGGATCGCAGAATTAGCGCTAGGTTAAGGCTTCTGGAGAAATTTAGGTCGGATATTCTCTTAGAGGAGGTCTCAGGAATATTAGAGGCACCTACGTACATGGGCAGGCACGATCACGAGAATAAAATACGTGAGATCGACTGTAGGACCGAGCGATATCGGAGCTCGTTTTTCCCAAGGACCATACGGGATCATAAGAGGAGAGTGATTCCCACGAGAGACGTTATTAGGTAGGTTTTGGTGTGCTGCACCCCCTGCCACCCACCAGTCTGGTGATTTGCAGGGTATCATGTAGATGTAGATATGGAGAAAGTAAAAACGTGTTAATGTCCTACGACGATTAACTATTTTGTCTTAACAGATATTTGGAAAATTATTTTATTTTTTCCAAGTAGTTCATAGATTTTCTCGTAGGTGGTTTCAAATTCGGAAAATTAAAAACTTTGGAATTTCACTTTTGTAAGTAATTTTAAATTTATTTATCTCCGGAATGCATCGGCGAATGTGTTTACCCATTCGTTTGGACGTACTTCACGCTTCCTTGAATAGAATCCTTCTCATAATTCACCGAAGACGTATATGAATGCATAAATAAGGAAACTATAATTAAACTATCGTAATTGCTCGGCAAATGTGACGGGTAGGCGTGAATTAAGTATTACGTAAAATAAATTAAAAACCTATTACAGCAAATTTTATGTGCACTGAAACGTAAAAAATTAATAATAAATCCACTTAATCGATCAAGAGCCTGCCTCTGGTCCTTCAATGTATTGGCGATCAGCAAAAATTAATAATAAAACCTGAATCATTTAATGACATTTATATTATATTAGTTCTCTTCTCCTCACCCACACATACAAAAAGGTGTTGCGCCGACCCTGTGCTTACGAATACAAATATTTGTTACTTACTAGCTTCCATTGTCGTTCTAACCGATGCGTTAATACGTTATAGCCGAGGTGAATATTTTGAAGTATTTTAGAAACGGGGATGGGACCTGAAGAATGTCGTTATATCCGAGTTCTATTAAACGAGGCCGTTATAGGCGAGTTCTACTCTATTTCCGTTTTGAACGGCATAAATAATTTTCATCTGGCAAACGTCGACAAACTAACCCCGAGCTCATTTTTCTAGCAGTCGTTTTTCCAAGTGTATTCTTCTCCTAATTTGACCTCCGATGCTCAAGAAGAGCTATTTCGATCCGTTTCTGGTCTCTCCACTACACCAATTACTCTCCTTCTCGACGACCTCTTCAAACCCCACCCCACCCCACATTCACCTCGCCTCATGCAGTTCCACCAGACCGTGGAATGGCCTTCTCCCCTCCGCCCCACTCTCAGTTAGTTAGTTCGCCCTTCCGAAGAGGGCCTTTCCCCTAAAGAGCCCCCTCCTAAGAACCGGTGACTCACGCACATCCGCAGTTCCGCAATATAAGCGTAGAGGGGGTGGGGAGGGTCGTCCTGCTCCTTGGAAACTCCCTCCCCCCTTCGTCCTCCCCTCCCCCCCCCACAACGCCTCCCCTCTGCCCTTTACGGCTCTTTGTGAGTGTGCTCGCGCTGATGAAGAGAATGCCGTAAAATCCACCGAAAGGAGAAGTCACCTACGATGGATAACTTTTGCGTCGCAAACACTTCTCAGCTGAACAGAGAGAGAGCGATGTTCCGTTGAACATAACGAGTCATATCTACATCTACATAATATCCTACAAATCAACAAATTGGTGGGTGGCAGGGAGTACAGCGCACCAAAGCCTACCTAATGACAGCTCTAGTTGGAATTACTCTCCTGTTATGGTCTCGTATGGTTCTTGGGAAAAACGAACCCTCATATCGCTCTGTCCTACAGTCGATCTCTCGTATTTTATCCTCGTGATCGTGCCTGCCTATGTACGTAGATGCCTCTAATATTCTTGAGACCTCCTCTAATAGAACTTCCGACCAAACTTTTTCCCGAAGCATTAACCTAGCGTTAATTCTTCGGTCCTCTGGCGCAGTGTTTCTCAACCTTTAGTAGACCAGGGAGCACCTAGAGGTATTCACTAACTTAGGAGGAGCACTAGAACAAACTTTTCAGGAAAACATTTGTTACCTGCAAGCTGGAATGTCCATCATAGTGCACTTGTCAGTACCAAAATGATCTAGGAAAAAAGGAATGAATGAACTAAAAAAATCGAAATGACATTAAAGAGCACACACATTATAAACTTGTTATTTAATTAAAAAATAAATCCATAAAAATGATGGCAGATGAAAAGCCTGCGGAGCACCTATCTAATGGTTACGGAGCACCGGTTGAGAAAAGCTGCTCTAGCGATATCCAATTCAACTCCTTCAAGAGTGATGTGACGCTTAATTTTTGCTCATATTTTTGCTTAACGAATCTGGTTGCTCTGCGTTGGATTCTTTCTAACTCAAGTATCTGTCCCTTTTCGTGCGGATCCCATATGCTGGAAGCGTATTCGACCTGACAATGAGATCTGACCAATGATAAATAGCACGTTTCTCCTACCTGTTCTGTGCTACTTCTTGCTATTCTGCCTACGAAGCCTAATTTCTTATTGGCTGCGCCTACGATCCTTCGAATATGCCTATTCCACGATATTGATTTTAAAAAAGCATTTGACAAAGTACCCCATAATAAATTAATAGGAAAACTAGGAAAGTACGGCATAAACCCTAATATCGTGAGTTGGGTAAAAGACTTCCTCTCCAACAGAAAACAAATAGTAGTTATTGATGGGAAATCTTCATACCCGGTAAAAGTCGCATCAGGTGTTCCACAGGGAAGTGTTATTGGCCCACTGCTATTCCTGATATATATAAACGATATCTGCTCGGTAGTTCGCTGCAAAATAAGACTTTTCGCAGATGATACCGTTTTATATAAGGAGATAACGAGTCAGGATGACCAAAAATCGCTTCAGGAAGATTTAAACGCCCTTTCAGCATGGTGTCAACATTGGAAAATCGAAGTTAATCAGAGCAAATGTTCCCTATTGAGTTTCTGGAAGAGTAAGAACAATGACTTAAACTCGGAGTACAGAATTGATAGATTGAATATCCAATCTGCAGAGTACGTTAAATATTTAGGAGTCACCATTTGTCCTGATCTATCGTGGAATATGCATATTCGAAGGATCGTAGGCGCAGCTAATAAGAAATTGGGCTTCGTAGGCAGAATAGTAAGAAGTAGCACAGAACAGGTACGAGAAACGTGTTATTTATCATTGGTCAGATCTCAGGTCGAATACGCTTCCAGCATATGGGATCCGTACGAAAAGGGACAGATACTTGAGTTAGAAAGAATCCAACGCAGAGCAGCCAGATTCGTTAAGCAAAAATATGAGCAAAAATTAAGCGTCACATCACTCTTGAAGGAGTTGAATTGGATATCGCTAGAGGATCGCAGAATTAGCGCTAGGTTAAGGCTTCTGGAGAAATTTAGGTCGGAAGTTCTCTTAGAGGAGGTCTCAGGAATATTAGATGCACCTACGTACATGGGCAGGCACGATCACGAGAATAAAATACGAGAGATCGACTGTAGGACCGAGCGATACCAGAGCTCGTTTTTTCCAAGGACCATACGGGATCATAACAGGAGAGTGATTCCCACGAGGGACGTTATTAGGTAGGGCTTGGTGTGCTGCACCCCCTGCCACCCACCAGTCTGGTGATTTGCAGGGTATCATGTAGATGTAGATGAGATCACGACAAATGGTGTCTCCTAAATATTAAAAGTATTCTGCAGATTGGATTTTTGATCTATCAATTCTGTACTCCGAGTTTAATTAATTGTTCTTGCCATTCCAGAAACTCAAAAGGGAACATTTGCGGTGATTAATTTCGTTTTTACAAACTTGACACCATGATGAAAGGGCGTTTTAATCTTCCTGGAGCGATTTATGGCCATCCTGGCTCTTGAGCCCCTTACATAATGCGGTGTCATCTGCGGAAAGTCTGATTTTGCAGCGAAATACCGAGCAGATATCGTTTATATATTAATTAGGAATAGTATGACACTTCCTTGTGGAACACCTGAAATGACTTTAACTGGGTAGGAATATTTCCCATCAATGATTACTAACTGTTCTCTTTTGGAGAGAATGTCTTTTATCCAACTCACGATATTCGTAATTATGCCGTACTTTCCCAGTTTTCATATTATTTCTTTTGAGTACTTTATCGAACGCCTTTCTAAATTGAATGAAAACGGAGTCAACGTGAGTGTTTTTCTCTCCGCATTGCAACAGATCAATTACGAAGAGAGAGAGCTGCATTTCACATCACCTACCTTTCCGAAACCCGTGTTGGTTTTTGCTTAGCGAAGAACGACCATCTAAATAGCGCATAACAGAGTTAACGATTATATGTTCCAGAATCTTACACGATAATGACGTCAAGGAAATCGGTCAATAATTTCCGGGGTTCTCTTTATCGCCGCCTTTGTGGATGGGCGTTACGTATGCTAGCTTCCAGTCTTTTGGAACGGTACCATGTGCAACGGATTTTTCGAATATTATTTTCAAATAAGGTGCGATTACGGAGACTAGCTCTTTTAACACACGCGCGGGGGAATGGGACTTTTAGCCGCAGCCACCTCGCCGCAGCCATCTCGCCGCAGCCATCTCGCCGCGAAGGTACATTTCGCCGCGGCCATCTCGCCGCGAGGACTTCTCTCGCCGTGATTGATTAAAAATTAACGGAAAATCACGTTGAATATTCCATATTAGTTTTATTTTACATTATACGTGTATTTTTAAGTAGGTATATATGAAAATCTCACGGCCTATGCGAACAATGTTCAGTTTTCTTTCTGTCTTCACGTCTTTGTCTGATTTTCGTCCTTTTAGTAATAATAAGTGTTTAACATAATATTAATATTAAACGTGCTGATTATCCTATGCTATTAACATATCGATCTACCGTAGCAACAAAACTCTGACGATCGCGAAGAACCTTAATCGCTTATCCATCGCTAATTTGATAAAAATGCTTTGGGTGCGATTCGTCTAACATGTAACTATACACTATTAAATTGAGTAAATTGAGATAAAGCGAAAAGAAGATTTCGACAAACCAAAAAGAAGCGTTGAGTTTTCAAATACGAGTGCCCAAATATGGAGTTTTGAAGTGATAAAAACTATGAATTGTTTTCATGCTTGCTTCGTACTTTCTCATATACGAAGTATATTGAGAAAGTATTGTTATCACGAAAAAAATCGACCTCGATATTTTTACGGAAATACACGTTTTAGGTGTTGCTGAATCCGAACAAGTGGTTTTCGCAATGCCGTCTGTCTGTCTATCTGTCTGTTACTGGCTCTGGAGCCTAAACGGCAGACGTTGAAGAGTAGAAGAATTGATTACAAAAGGAAACTTTTTGAAAAATTCGAAAGCTCCGAATTCGTTGAAGACGTACGCGGCATAGTCGTCCCCATCGGTGTTAGTGAACGTAATGTTAGATCAGAGTACAGGAGAAAATGTGTCGAAACAATCGCTAGAACAGAGAAATACTACAGATCCTTTTTCCCAGACGCGATGAGACAGTCCAAGAGAGGAATTAGTTAGAGTTCACTTGGTGTTGTGACACCCCCTACCAAACGCTTCTAGCGGCTTGCAGGGTATTGATGTAAATCTAAACGGTAAAGCGAAAATGAATGGAATCACGTACTTAAGCATTTTATCATACTGAGCAGAGACTATGATGAAATGGTTGACATTGATCAGTAATTAAGGGAAGTTTATTCTACGCGTTTTTAAGAACAATTTGATTTTCTCAAAAACGGCTCTAACGATTTTGATCAAATTTCGTACAGTTACTTGAGTTTGCGTCTTCAATAATACTACATAGTTCATATTTATTCTAGACAACTTTAACAATAATTTGATTTTCTTAAAATACGAAGTTGCCGCTTCGTTAATATGTGATTCACTTTGGAATACAAGTGGGTATTCTAGCTTTGCACATTCCACGTTCTTCACAACGCCAAAATTTCTCACGCTCATCGCTACTTAACCGCACAAACACATACACAAAACCTTCCACTAATAGTTTCTCCTTTCCACGGATAGACAGAATAATTTCCATTTTAAGGGATTAGTAAAAGTTAGAAAAACTTTCGGAATGTTATGGTAAAGTGAATAAAAATGTTCACTGAGCAAGTTAGCAAGGATCCACAGACGATATCACACCGTGAATGGGAACTCGGAGGACGGATGTTTACCATACGGTAGCAAAGATAAGACTGCCATAATCATGGTCGATCTTAGGCTATAGCTCGATTGTTTAGCGAAAGGCCGAATTGTCCTACCTTCCATGGTCATCGACACCCTCACGCTCCCATACCCTGTCGCCATGGGGTCCAAACCCCAACCAAATTCACTAATCCTCAAGTCCCTTGGTTCGTTCCACAAATTTGACATTAAGATAATATCTAACGACTTCCAGAAATTCCATGGGGAAATTTACTCATTTGAGAATTCCGTGAATCTTATGAATGCCTAGTGGGAGTAGTTTTATTTTCTAGTTCAGTTCCTCGTGCAGGTGGTCAATAGAGGAGGAAGCTTCTTTGATACAAAGTATAACAACTACTGAAATATATTTTTAAGGAAACGTTTATTTATCATTTTATACATGCAAAATATAATAGTTAATAATTATTTTGATATTTATTAGTCACTTGCTTCAGTGCTATCACTTTCATTCTCCGAATTTATATTAACAAGTATTTCTTCAATTCCGTTCATTACACATTCTCTTTGAATGTACTCATTTTCTGTATTTTTTCTGGCTTACTGTTCTCCACTCATTTTCACCTATTAAATTACGTTTCTCCTCCACTAACTCCTGCGTCGTCGCCTGCTATTGTAAAACGATCGAGCTATAACCACGGCAAATTATGTATGAATCTCATCGAGAGAATTTTTTGAAGCCATTAGTGCATCTCAATAAGTCGATTTTAAAAAATAGGGTATCCTCTCAGAAAGAAAAATTTATTCAAGTGGTAATTATACAAAAACCTTGTTTTTGTGCTTTTTGATAGGCAAACTCATGCAATAATTTTCAAAAGTTTAAGACAACTTCTCTACATTAATGGCCGCCAGTCAACCATTCCTATGACTGCTGATATCAAGCACATACACAATATAGGAAGTCTAATTTGGATTATACCCCTAGTTCCATTATAAACTCAAATGATACAGAAAATAATTTCTTCAGAATACGAATAAAATGTACTGAATAGACGCTTTAATAAAGTTTTCTAGATCAAAAGAGGAGATAATAATTTGCGTAAAAGCACATTTTATAATTATATGCATTTCAAAAATGAATGTAACTCATGATGATCATTCATGCGAGTTGACTTAAAGAATTTAATTTTACAGTCAAGATAACCTAATAAAAAAGAATTTCGGAATATTTAATTGGTTATTCTGAATTTTAGTGTTTCGTTTCTAGTTTAACTCACAAACGTTTACCATAAAAATTCCCTTAAACACTCGACTTACTAAAATTCAAAGACTTTCTCTCAGTTTATCAATACATACTGATGTTTTTCAACTTGGACTCGCTTCTAGAAAAGTAAAAACATTAAACTATTACACACTATACATTTTATATGCTTTGTATATCATTTGTATTGCAGATAATACCATAGGTAAAAATTACAATTCGGAAGTAAACTTTTATCTATCTTCTCTAAAAATTCAACTCTGGAATGCACTTAAAAACATCCAGCGCAAAAAGTCCCCGCGGCGAGACGGCTGCGGCGAAATGTCTCGCGGCGAGACGGCTGCGGCGAAAGGTCTTCGCGGCGAGACGGCCGCGGCGAGGTGGCCGCGGCGAGATGGCCGCGTCGAGATGTCCTAGACCCCACGCGCGGATATGCCCTCAGGCCCGGGAGACTTATTTTGCTCTAGTTGGTGCGCGATACCTTTTTCAGAGAATGTCAAATCCTCCGTCGAATTTCCCTCATCGTTTACATTTACTTCAATACCCTGCAAGCTGCTGGAAGCGTTTGGCAGGGGGTGTCACAACACCAAGTGAACTCCAACTAATTCCTCCGTTGGAATGTCTTATCGCGTCTGGGAAAAAGGATCTGTAGTATTTCTCTGTTCTAGCGATGGTTTCGACATATTTTCTCCTGTACTCAGATCTAACATTACGTTCACTAACACCGATGGGGACGACTATGCCGCGTACGTCTTCAACGAATTCGGAGCTTTCGAATTTTTCAAATAGTTTCCTTTTGTATTCAATTCTTCTACTCTTCAACGTCTGCCATTTCAAATCCCTCAATATCACTGATACACTCGAATCATACCGATATTCCCCTTCTACAAATCTAGCCGCTGTACGCTGAACCATTTCGAGCTCCCTAGTTAGGCCCTCCTCGAAAGGGTCCCAGACGGCGCAACAATATTCCACGATGGGTCGAATTAGGGAAAAGTATGCGATTTCCTTCACATTCGAGGGCCATCCCCGCAGGACTCTAGAGGAAAGCCCTTGAATTCTGTTTGCCGATGCTATAACCGTTTTGATATGCTCTCTACTAGACAAATTGCTACTGAGAATTACTCCTAGGTATTTGTAGCTATTGACGTATTTTAGCTTTTGTTCAGATATTTGGTACGGGTAACGGTTGAAATTCATGGAGCGCGTGAAATTCATTGCGGCGCATTTCTCTATATTCAGGTCGAGTTGCCAATCTTTACACCATTTCGTAATAGCTTGAAGGTCCCTTTGCAAATTCTCCTGATCGTGTATTGTGTTGATTTCTCCATACACAAGTGTGCCATCCGCGAAGAGTCTAACTTTACACTTTATATTATCCGCTAAATCATTTATACATATCAAGAATAACAGAGGTCGGATTACACTTCCCTGAGGCACGCCGGAAATCACTTTGACGACGTCTGATGCAACTCCATCGAGAACTACTCTCTGGGTTCTATCGGAAAGAAACGAGGCGATCCAATTTACAACTTTCTCGTTAATTGAATAAGCCCTTAACTTCTGCACTATTTTCACGTGAGAAACGGTGTCGAAGGCTTTCCTAAAGCCTATAAATACTGCATCGACTCCTATTTCTTTATCCGCTGCTTTCACAATATCATGTGTGAGTAGAGCTAACTGAGTCTCGCATGACCTACCTCTGGTTTCTATTAAGAGCTTCTTTGGTTTCGAGAAATCGCATTATTGAGCTACCGATAATGTGCTGAAAAACCTTACAGAAGATTGACGTCAACGATAAAGGGCGGTAGTTCTCCAATTTTAATTTACTTCCCGTTTTATGTATTGGTGTAACGTGGGCTGTTTTCCATATCAAAGGAAATACTCCCTCATCTAAAAATTTTGTGAATACGATCTTAAGGTACGGAGTTAATTCGTTCGCTAGCGAGTTTATAATGAACGCAAGTATGGCGATCTTCTTTTATGTACCTGACTTAGTAATTTAACGATATCGCTTTCGGATATTTCAATGTCGATCATATTTGAGTCTATACGCCCTGGGAAATCATTGACATAACCGCTGTCGATTGTGAAGCAATTTTCAAAGAACCGATTTAACATACTAGCCTTAGTAAATGAATCGTGTACACTTCGCCGTTGTCTCTACGTAGAAGAGGTACTGTGGACTGACCTCGAATTTCTCGTACGTACGACCAAAATTCTTTCTAGTCGTTTTTGAGTGAATCCGAGAGTGTTTTGGATCGGTAGACGTCAAATTCCTTACGCGCTTCGTCTCTCGCAGATTTACTACTATTTCTGTATATTAAATACTCGTTCGCGTGATCCCTACCAACTTCTTTAAGGTGCTTTATGCGCGCGTGATGCCGTCTTTGTTTCTTGAACAAGGCACGGAGTTTCGGTTTCACCCACCGCGGGTCCTTGCGATCACGAATTGCTTTAGTTGGGACAAACGTTTTTAGCCCTTCTCGAGTGATTCGCGGAATTTCCGTCCAAGAGTCATCTACGCTGTTACTATTAGCAAAATTGATAAATGTCGCTATTTGGTTTGTAACATTATCTTTGAAGCCTGGGAGATCTGATTTTCTGAGGATATATTGTCACAGGGGTGTATTTAAGTCGGAAATTACTATTTTATGATCACCTATGCCGTTGTCGATTTGTATGTTTCTGGTTGATAGTGGGTGGGTAGAGGCTAGCAGATCTAATATTGAAAAATAAAATTGTTAGATCAAGTGGCGGGAGAATCCGGAACGAAAATACCCGTTGAAAACACAATAAAAATTATTATTATGAACTGCCCAAGCATTCGAAGGAAACAGGCTGATTTTTGCCACTTATTGTTAGTTAATAGCCATCGTGCAGACGTTGTATTGGGAACAGAGAGCTGGCTATCGGGCGACATCAATTCTAACAAGATTTTCCCACCAGATTACGTGGTATATCGCAAAGACAGGAGGGAAAGAGTCGGTGGTGGAGTTTTCATCGCCGTCAGAAAGAGTATATCAAGCCAATTAGAAGAGTTTAACGTCGGCGAACACTGGGAAGGGATATGGTGCTCCCTTCATATGAGAAATGGTCAAAAATTATTTTTTTGCTCATTTTACCGCCCACCTGACTCGGGAGTTGAGAACATTAGGTCCCTCTTCCTCGCCTATCTCCCTCTTCCTCACTTCCTCTACTATCTCCCTCTTCCTCACCTCTCTTCATATCTTCCTCTTCCTCACTTCCTCTACTATCTCCCTCTTCCTCACCTCTCTTCATATCTCCCTCTTCTTCACTTCCTCTACTATCTCCCTCTTCCTCACCTCTCTTCCTGTTTCCCTCTTCCTCACTTCCTCTACTATCTCCCTCTTCCTCGCCTCCTCTACTTTTTCTCTTCACTTTTCCCTTCCTCATCTTCTCCCTCTTTTCTCTCTTCCTCAATTCTTCTTTCTCTCTTCCTCACCTCCTTTCCGAAGGCATTTCTCGCACAGTCGACGTAATCATGGCGCTTCGGTCGCACACTGCTCCTTCTCCACCTTCAGTATTCGTGTCGGCGGAGATAAAACGAAGTAGGCGTTGGGAGAGAGAGAGAGGGAGAGAAAGGAGCTGTCGACGTGAGGTTTCGTGCGAGCGACAGGGACGGGTGGTTGTCATGGCATGACGTTGCGTCCGCCATTTCACTCCCTCGAGACACTTCATGGAAGGCATGCCAAATGTATGGATTCGAGAATTTATTAGGAACGACAACCAGACGTTGACGATGTAATACAAATACTGCATCTAGTTTAGACTCTCTAATGGAAATTTAAGAAATCTCGTCTGAAGAAAGGTATTGAACAGTGTTTAAGCAGTTTTTTCGAATCTATGACTTCGTATGGAATTGCACATGTACTAGCATGTTGCTTCCATTATTGGCATGTATTCCAGTAGGTTTTTCGTAGTTTACTTTCTCGCTTTCCTTTCCGAACCTTTAACAATGCAATAACCAAACCCTGACATTTTTTCCCACATCTCTCCTATTAATTTCACGAACCCTGTCATAGATTCTAAGATGTAAGTTTCATGTAGTTTTGTCAGATTTCAGTTTTCTGAATACGAAACACGCAAAGAAATTCTTCGTTAAAATACGGAACACGTAAAATATCTGATAACGTTTATAAAAAATTATAGATTTCTTATAGTTTTCCCCACAATGAGCATCGGTGTTAGAAGGCGCTTTCGGTAGATTCTCATCTAAAGATCAACTTATATATATATTAATTAAGGGGGGCCTATGTCAGTCACAACCCGAAGCGAAGCTTCCCCTCTATTTTCCGCGACGTTTGAGGGGAAGCGGAGGGGAAGGAGATGTACAGGGCGCGAGACGGGCACACGCTTCGAGCCTTAGGGTGCGGAGATGGCGGCGTATGGCGGAGGGTGTAGAGGGCACGCGGGATGGGCAGAGGAGGGCCTTCTTACCATAATGTTGCAACAGAGCTCTGATTTACGGGCAGCTAGTCTCAAGTATAATTTTAAGAGCATCCGTCCGTCCTCCACTTCATCTCATAAACCGTTTTGATTCTACTAGCTAGGAGGTCCCTGGAAAACTACGTATTTTCGTTTTCATAAAGACCCGGGTTCGATCCCAGGAGATAATTTCTGTGTCCCATTATATAACACGTTAAGGTCGATTTTTCGACGCGCACGCCTTCATCATAATGCCGGACTTGGTAGAAGGGTGGTTACGGTGTCTAGATCCCAATGCTAGGGTTGCAGGTTAGAATCCTGCCGAGGGCATGGTCGTGTGTTTCGTCCATGTTACTGCTGTTAGGATATTCAGCGTAATTGGCCTTTTGCAGTTTCTGAATTTTTGTCATTTAATAAATATATCAATTAAAATTATAAAACATTGACCTGCGATCTTCGGATTTTAGCTGTTTTGAAGGAAAATGAATAAGATATCTTACTCTAATCGTCTATTTTCGCCTTCGCTTCGATATCGTTCGAATATTGACGGATAAGTTACGTATTTGTGAATCCTTAGGTTCATTTCTGGAGGTTGCCATGGCGACCATGCCATTGTCGACCCACGAGATCGCATAATTTTCTCAATCTGCATTTGCGTAATATATACGCGCGCATTGAATGTTTTAATGCAAGGAAACGATAATAAATATTCAATACGCGCACACAGCCATGCCCTCAGCGAGATTCGAACTCGCGAACCTTACATTGGGAGCCAAAGACACTAAATCCCTATATCGGGGAAATACATTTCCTATAGACCCCGAGAGACTCAGGTTCGACTCAGAAGACGATTTCCATTTCCGATATGATAACACGCAAAAAATAAAATTTTCTACCTAGATACTTCTATTCTTTTGCGAATATACGAGTAAATTATAAAAATTTGCCTTCTATCCCAATACTTGGACTGTTGTAAAATAAAATGACAAAGCTTCTTATTCTGTCGATTTTTGCTTCCTGCAGCAGAATGAATGACTGCTCATTTTAATTAATTAGTTGCTTAATTAAATTAAAACATAAATACTCCTTAACCTTACAAAGTGAGAATATTTAGAGAAAAAGGAAACAAATAAAAAGGGCTTTAAAAAGGGGTTTTAGAAAAAGAGAAAAAAAACGGGTAAGGAAGGAACCATTGGAAAGAAAAGCCAAAGTAACACTTACAGGTTTACGGGGGAAGAAAACCTCGCAGGTAGCCTGGTGTCACCCGTTCATGCACTCATATCCTTCCCCAAAGGAAAAAAAACCTTTCTTCCTCAGGAGAATAATCACTCAAACACGCACTCAAAAAACAAAGAAAAACAACTTTCTTCCTCAGGAAAACAATCACTCAAACACGCACTCAAACAACACCAGGCTACCTGCGAGGTTTTCTTCCCCCGTAAACCTGTAAGTGTTACTTTGGCTTTTCTTTCCAATGGTTCCCTCCTTACCCGTTTTTTTTCTCTTTTTCTAAAACCCCTTTTTAAACCCTTTTTTATTTGTTTCCTTTGTCTCTAAATATTCTCACTTTGTACGGTTAAGGAGTATTTGTTTTAATTTAATTAATTTTCTCACCGTAGTCTCCGACCTTTTTTAATTAATTAGTTGCTTAAATGCAGCTGCCCAAAAACGCATTTCGGAAAAAGAAAAGAATGGTAGCTAATATCATAGGTCATGTCATTAGTGATTAGGTCTATTTTTTTCGAAATACCACAAGATATAGGAATGGAAATTAAAATAATGAGAGAATATTACTAAATACTAAATATTCTTCACCAGTTTAAAAAAATGTACATTTTTTCATTGCTTTACTTGAAATATTTTTGTTCAAAATTTGCTCTGTATTTAGGTACTGAGTTAGTTATGTAGCAGCTCTCTTTAGCTCCTAAATCCGGACACCATTACTGCTCCTACACTAGCTCCTCATTGGAGAAATCGACAATAATAAAGAAATTCTCACGATTCTCTTTATTGGCATACTTAATGCCGACTCTAACAATAAATATAACAGTTATAATTCATTACTAAGTTCTTTTGGTAACCATTATTTACATTCTTATCGAAAACGCCTCTTGCTAATGTATACGATTTTAAAGGTCCATAGTACCTTTAAAATATTGTTATGTAATTAAATGTCTTTATTAGAGTCAAATGTGAATTATTGAGATCAGTTGGCGCCTGGCCTCCGTCGTGAGCAGACGTCCTTTCTCTTTGACTCCCGCAGCTGCTGTTACCTGCCGTATCCCGTAGTATAGCTGTCTTTAGCTTGCTGTAGCTATAGCTTAAGTACCTTTAGTTATATTATAATTTTAGTTTTTATTATTTTTTTTGTTGCATGCCTTAGATTATTCGTCTTAATTGTAATCATTATTCGGAGAATATCCGGAGTCCACGTTTTATTTGTAGTTTATTCTTAGTTTTCCCACTTATAATATCCCACGTTACCAAATTCAAATAGATGCTTTAATATTCTTAACTATATTTAACTAACCTGGTTTTATTAATGCTAATTTAGTTTCAACTTTGTTGTATATTAGATGTAGTGCTGTTTATTCACTTTCGTAGCTTAAGTTTTCGTTTCGTTAGTTTAAGGTTTTTTTAGGTTTGACGAGGATATCACCAGTATATCTGTTAGAAAAGAATCCGTCAACATTAACTCTAGGGAGTCCATGAATAGCGGTAGAGTGAGAAGTAGAAAAATAAAATTGTTAGATCAAGTGGCGGGAGATTCCGGAACGAAAATACCCGTTGAAAACACAAAAGAAATTATTATTATGAACTGCCAAAGCATTCGAAGGAAACAGGCTGATTTTTGCCACTTATTGTTAGTTAAAAGCCATCGTGCAGACGTTGTATTGGGAACAGAGAGCTGGCTATCGTGCGACATCAGTTCAACGAGATTTTCCCACCAGATTACGTGGTATATCGCAAAGACAGTAGGGAAAGAGTCGGAGGTGGAGTTTTCATCGCCGTCAGAAAGAGTATATCAAGCCAATTAGAGGAGATTAACGCCAGCGAACACTGCGAAACGATATGGTGCTCCCTTCGTACGAGAAATGGTAAAAGATTTTCTTCTGCTCATTTTACCACCCACCTGACTCGGGAGTCGAGAACATTAGAGAACTCAGTCGTACATTGCAGGTGATAGCTAGGAGAAAGAACGATCCAGTAATCATTCTTGGAGGAGACTTTAATCTTCCATCGATCGATTGGAAATCCGTAACCTATGTTAGTGGTGGAGAAAATATAGAAGATTGTCGTGAATTAATTGAAGCGTTTACCCCAAACTCTCTAGAGCAAATCGTCAACGAGCCGACGCGATATGAAATTACGGAAACGGAAACATATTAGATCTGGTAGCCACTACCCACCCACTATCGACTAGAGACCTTCAAATCGACGACGGCATAGGTGATCATAAAATAGTAATTGCCGACTTCAAATACACCCCTGCGATAATATATAAGCCAACGCGAATAGTCTATATCTTCAGTAAAGCAGATCTCCCAGGTTTAAAAATTATGTTACAAACCAAATAGCGACATTTATCAATTATGCTAATAGTAACAGCGTAGATGACTCTTGGACGGAAATTCTGCGAATTATTCGAGAAGGGCTAAAAACGTTTGTCCCAACTAAAGCAATTCGTGATCGCAAGGACCCGCGGTGGGTGAAACCGAAACTCCGTGCCTTGTTCAAGAAACAAAGACGGCATCACGCGCTCATAAAGCACCTTAAAGAAGTTGGTAGGGATCACGCGAACGAGTATTTAATATACAGAAATAGTAGTAAATCTGCGAGAGACGAAGCGCGTAAGGAATTTGACGCCTACCGATCCAAAACACTCTCGGATTCACTCAAAAACGACTGGAAAGAATTTTGGTCGTACGTACGAGAAATTCGAGGTCAGTCCACAGTACCTCTTCTACGTAGAGACAACGGTGAAAGTGTACACGATTCATTTACTAAGGCTAGTATGTTAAATCGAAAATTGCTTAACAATCGGCAGCGGTGATTTCATTGATTTCCCAAGTCGTATAGACTCAAATATAAGCGACATAGAAATATCCGAAAGTGGTATCGTTAAATTACTAAGTCAGGTCCATAAAGGAAGATCGCCAGGGACAGAAGCCATACTTGCGTTCATTATAAACTCGCTAGCGAACGAATTAGCTCCGTACCTTAAGATCGTATTCACAAAATTTTTAGATGAGGGAGTATTTCCTTTGATATGGAAAACAGCCCACGTTACACCAATACATAAAACGGGAAGTAAATTAAAATTGGAGAACTACCGCCCTTTATCGTTGACGTCAATCTTCTGTAAGGTTTTTCAGCACATTATCGATAGCTCAATAATGCGATTTCTCGAAAACAAAGAAGCTCTTAATAGAAACCAGAGGTAGGTCATGCGAGACTCAGTTAGCTCTACTCACACATGATATTGTGAAAGCAGCGGATAAAGAAATAGGAGTCGATGCAGTATTTATAGACTTTAGGAAAGCCTTCGACACCGTTTCTCACGTGAAAATAGTGCAGAAGTTAAGGGCTTATTCAATTAACGAGAAAGTTGTAAATTGGATCGCCTCGTTTCGTTCCGATAGAACCCAGAGAGTAGTTCTCGATGGAGTTGCATCAGACGTCGTCAAAGTGATTTCCGGCGTGCCTCCGGGAAGTGTAATCCGACCTCTGTTATTCTTGATATGTATAAATGATTTAGCGGATAATATAAAGTGTAAAGTTAGACTCTTCGCGGATGGCACACTTGTGTATGGAGAAATCAACACAATACACGATCAGGAGAATTTGCAAAGGGACCTTCAAGCTATTACGAAATGGTGTAAAGATTGGCAACTCGATCTGAATATAGAGAAATGCGCCGCAATGAATTTCACGCGCTCCATGAATTTCAACCGTTACCCGTACCAAATATCTGAACTAAAGCTAAAATACGTCAATAGCTACAAATACCTAGGAGTAATTCTCAGTAGCAATTTGTCTAGTAGAGAGCATATCAAAACGGTTATAGCATCGGCAAACAGAATTCAAGGGCTTTCCTCTAGAGTCCTGCTGGGATGCCCCTCGAATGTGAAGGAAATCGCATACTTTTCCCTAATACGACCCGTCGTGGAATACTGTTGCGCCGTCTGGGACCCTTTCGAGGAGGGCCTAACTAGGGAGCTCGAAATGGTTCAGCGTACAGCGGCTAGATTTGTAAAAGGAGAATATCGGTATGATGCGAGTGTATCAGTTATATTGAGGGATTTGAAATGGCAGACGTAGAAGAGTAGAAGAATTGAATACAAATGGTAACTATTTGAATAATTCGAAAGCTCCGAATTCGTTGAAGACGTACGCGGCATAGTCGTCCCCATCGGTGTTAGTGAACGTAATGTTAGATCTGAGTACAGGAGAAAATATGTCGGAACAATCGCCAGAACAGAGTAATACTACAGATCCTTTTTCCCAGACGCGATAATACATTCCAACGGAGGAATTAGTTGGAGTTCACTTGGTGTTGTGACACCCCCTGCGAAACGCTTTTGGCGGCTTGCAGGGTATTGATGTAAATGTAAATGTGACGGTTATTACAAGCATAATTACGTTCTTCATACACTTCTTAATTTTTTTTAAAGTAATTGAAAAATGTCCCCTCAATCGTTCTCTATAAAACTGGAGAATTTGTACATAGACATGTGTGTGTGCGTGCATGTTTGTGTGTACACCCTTCCCTCTCCAACCGCGGGTTTATTAAACGCGGCCCTCGACTATACGCGGTCTACATATTGAGTCCCACCCTTCCCAACCGCGGAAATTTCCCTTGCGTATCCACGCTTCGGACCACGAAAACTTTTAAATACCGCGCATCTTATGACTTTGTTGTCATCTTAACTCACTCACAAAGACTTTGTTGTCATTTTAACTTGCTCGCTATTACGTTGGTGCCGTACTGACACGATTACGTATCCTTTTTGCACGCCACAAGTCACTGCGTTCAACAGGATAATCCTGTGCATCGTATGACTTTGTTGTCATCTGCACTCACTCACCAAGGCTATGTTGTGTTCTAACTTGCTTGCTATTACTTTGTTGCCGTAATGTACAATTACGCTTTTCGCCCGCTACAAGTCTCTACATTCCACACGAGGCGATCAGTTGTGTGTTATTCACATCAGCATACGCATGCTTTTCGCTCACCGCAAGTCCACACGACGTGTTTAGTTGTGTATTATTCATATCAGCATACTAAATAAATTAAACGTTTAATATTTTTCTGAATTTGTGCGTAATAATATTTATTTAAATGCAAAATAACGCAGGGTAAGTCTAGAAGACCGTAGTAAATTGTATAAAATGATGTGATGTCGTCGTAGTACGCACGTAATTTCTCCGTTACCTATGGGGCGTTTGTAATCCTTCAGTCGGTAATTGTTTTACTCAGTAGTTTGACTTATGCATAGTGTGATACGTTTGAAGAAAGTCTTAAGAAAAGAATTCATTCTGGGGTAGAATATGTAGTTCCGAACAGCGGAATGCAGCGGAAAGCTATTTCTCACATTTAGTAGCACATAGATGGCGGTAATTGTTTTTCGTCACACATTTTTCATCTACGGGAGTTTCGACTATGGCAACCAGAGAGCTCGTAAGGAAAGAACAGCATGTTATTGTATTCGTAATATTTATATAATGTATTTAAGTGAGAAATAAGCGAGTAATGTAAGTGATCAATAATATATGCTATAGCATTACGAACCGTGGAAACTAACCCCCAATTTCCAATATACTTAAGTATTTACCAACTTTTCAGGAACGTAACCCCCGCGGTTGGCGAGGGAAGGGTGTACTGTAAAGTGCACGTTACCCATTCAAACTTTGATTTCAAAATACGGAACACTCCATTTTGAGAGGGGGAAAAGGGTAAAAAAATAAATGTTTGTTAACTTTCATTTGGTGAATTATTGTCGATCAACATCTTAATAGAATTTTAAACAAAGAAATAAAACGGTAATTGTTAGTTTTTAAAATGATATTTGTTTGAGACCTTTTCGCACCTCTGCAACCTAATAACATTTGAGTGACGTTTTCATAAATTATTTAATCAGCTATTGTTAATTTAAAAAATAATATTTCTCTGAGGACTTTGTATGTACATACCTCTCTGCAGCTGTTTTGTTTTGAAATGTATAATGGTGAAACTCGTTGAACGACATATTCATATTTATCAAGCATTGCATGAATTGACTCCGCTGCAGATACGTCATTTGGCTGGAGTTGCTATTTCTTCACTCGCATTAATCCAGAATGAACTTTTAAAATGTCTCGATAATACAACGTGCCATTTAAGAACTCACAGCAAATTTTGGAAATATCTCTCCGCATTAGAGACAAGTATGGAAAATTCGTGGAAGCACGGCCAATACGGGATGATTGGCAACCTTACATAGTTTCGTGCTTCTTCACTCGTCCTTCGCTCCGAATTTTCTTATGAACTGAACGATTATCACGAATATAAAAATGAACAATTTTACGTATGGTCCAAACACTTTGACTTGTAGGATGTTCTTGCATTGTATTGCTTCAAGGGATAAGAAGGAAAGGGACCAAACGTGGTACTATGTATCAAGCGATAGAATGATGATGGCGAATGATAAACGTGGATGGTTTCCACATGGGTGAGGCGAGCAGCCATAAAGGGTGCGATACGACCTCTTAATTATAGTTTCTTCGATTAGTCGCCCTCCGAATGGTCTCGCTATGGCTGAAGTTGTAGAAAGTTTTCTCCTTTGCAGAAACGAATCAAACCACGGCGGCGAGGCTTTTGCAACAGGTTCAGAGATCGCCATTAGCACGCGTGACAGGACTTCGTTCGACAGATATAGAGAAAGCCTTATTATGGAAGGTAATCCGTGAATTATCTCGACTCGGAGGGAATTTCCTCTCCACTGCACTGCAATTTAAAAAAATGGACATGCACAGTGGACGAATGGGAACATTTCGTTTTGTAAATATACAAAATGTTCCCTCACAAAAAGTAACAAACGACTTTTAAAGCCGCGTTTTCGAAAGTTGGTCTATTCTGATTGATAATTTATTTGTATTTAATGAATAGAAGTGTAAACCTGTTCAAGAGATAAATAGCATAAAGAAACAGCTCTAATTGTTGCACTGGTGTATTTAATTGCATTATTAGGAGTATTTTGTTTCCTTTAAGGCGTGCTAGTGCATTACTGCAAATTTTAACTTCCGAAATACATGTTTCAATAAAAATAAATGTATGAACAATTTACTATTGTTAAAAAAATATCCAAGAAAAATCAACAAATTTAAATTTGTAACTAAGATTATTACATAATACGAGGTTAGTTATGAGCAGAGAGAAACTAAATTTTGACAGAATGCTCGCCTAGAAAGTCATATTTCACGCTATAATTCTTTTACGACAATGAGTAACGATTGTCGTTCGCATTAATTGATAGGATTAAGATTTCTTATTACTAGTTACTTTTTAACCGGAAAATGTCTACTCGCATAGAAATAAATGCAATTATGAGTAATTATTACACTTCCAAAAACGCACGAAAACTTCAACGCGATTTATTCACCATGATGTATTTTAAGAGATTGACGAATGGGATCATTTCTTGTCATCCGACTACGTGAAAACTAACATAATTCGCTGATTTTAACCAAGATGGGCGTATACGCCAATCAATTGCAACAGAATGTTCAACCCAAATAATGCTGAATATTAGGAGGGAAAGAACTTCAAAGGTTCGTGGGAGAAATAAAATTGATTAGAAAGACAAGCGACAACGAGGCACTTGAGCCACGACACTCACAACAAAAGTGCTTTGATGCGGAGAGTGGAGGAGATATTATAAGGAGATAAAGGAGAGGGAGGAGGATGGAAAGAGGGAAGTGGAAAAGTTCCTCGTAGTTATGCGACTGCCATCTTCACGGTTGTAGGTGGCGCTTCCTTCTTCTTCCCTCGCCTCCCTTCACACCCTCCCTTATCCCCCTCCCTTCTCCTCCCTCTTCTCTCCCTCCCTTTCCCCTCCCTCCCCCTCCTCTCCGCCTCCCTCTTCCTCATCTCTTCTGTCACCGGCACCTCACTTAGTGCCTCCTCAACTTCATCCTGTCTCCCTTTTACACCCCGCCCAATTATAAGGCTAATCTGCGTCTCTCTCTCTCTCCCTTTCTGTCTCTCTCCCTCTGTCTCTGACTCTCTGTCTCTCTCTGTCTCCCTCTCTCTGTCCCTCTCTCTGTCTCTCTCTCTCTGTCCCTCTGTCTCACTCTCTCTCTGCCTCTCTCTCTCTCTCTCTCTCTGCCTCTCTGTCTCTCTCTCTCTCTGCCTCTCTCCCTCTCTCTCTCCCTCTCTCTCTTTGTCTCTCTCTCTGTCTCTCTTCCTCTCTCTCTCTTCCTCTCTCTCTCTTCCTCTCTCTCTCTTTCCCTCTCCCCCTCTCCCTCCCTCTCTCTCTCCCCCTCTCTCTTCCCCCCCTCTGTCCCTCTTTCCCACTCTTTCTCCCTCTCCCTCTCTTTTTTTGTAAGACGGCATCGCTCGTAAGCAGGTTTCGGTGTGCGGTTTAGGATGGCATAAGAACCATTGCATACACTTTCATAAATCTCAGCTGAGATTATAGTTCAAAATTTTGTGCGAAGAGTAATTTCTTTTGTTTTATGACACGAAATTGAATAGTAAAATCGACTTGTAAACATTTGGCGCTCACCGCCATTTACTATGGCCATTCAATGAAAATATCATAATGAATGTATGAATAGCATTTGAGAATGTGTAGGAAAATAATTAATTTCTCCCCGTTTTATATTGGTTTCGGATAAATCGCAAATAATTTTTTGGCTGCCATTTTACCAATTTTGGTTAAAACAAAATTAACAAATATTATTTTAAAATGAACAATATGAGTTTTAGCTTCGTGTTCTACTTACGCGTAATATAATTTCAGAAATGCGAGCAAATATTTCTATGGTCCAAAGTGCTTTGTTTATAGACAGGAGGGAAAAAATGAAGATCTGAACTTGACGGATCAAAATATATAATTTCGTCACCCACTCCTCCCTTCTCCTCCTACCTCTCTCTTTCCCCTCTCTTCCTCCCTGGCCCACTTTGCTCCTCCCTCAATCCCCTCCCTTTCATCTAACATTTGTACGTATACTCCCTCTGCGGAGTTGGCTCCTCAGTTAACCGCCGCTGCAAAGAGCAAAGTGCAACGGAGAGGTATATAAGTTGCGTTGGCCTATATAGTTCCGAAAGTTTGTCTGGACGTGTACTAGACCGGGAGAATTTCAAAGAGGTATTGTTTCCGACCAACTCCGGTACGCGTGTCTCCTCTATGCGAAGGAAGTGTTCCTCCTCGTCGCTAAGTTTCGGCCCTTTGTCGCTTTAACCACTTATGTTAGATCCGTGGCTTTACAAGAGGCATGCGTTGCATTTCGCACCTGTTGACAAATTATCCGCTAAAAGAAGTTGTATGTCTGTTTCAGTCGACGCTTTCTTTGATGTGATAATTCTGCGTTGCAAATTATTGAATTGAACTTTAGAATTCAAACATTATTGCTATACTACTTTCAAGTTATACATTTCATCTTTATGGATTTCGATAAGTTTCTTAATTTTCTAGGTTCGCCAAACTCCAAATGAAATTTTTAAACTCGCCGGTATCAAGTAGGTACGCTATTATGAGAACGATGTCTTTTATGAGTACATATGAAAAGAACAGACTCGTGTGGATTCTTCTATGACTCTCAGGAAATGCCATGCATGGGAGAAGATGGTTTTTGTAGGAAACTTGCTCTCATAAACGGATGCAGAGCTTGGTATAAGTTTCTTTGTTTATCTCTATTACTATCACCTTTACCTATCAATTTCATATCATACTATATACAAATTTATTTTGGCTATCCTATCTCATGTCTATGGATTTAAATGGGAGAAATAGATATCCGGTTATAACTCGAACACTTGATTCTTTTTCCATCAAACTTTCTGGAAATACATGGCAGCGCACATTTTATATTTTAAGCTGCTCACCGTATAAATTGAAGTCATGGGTATTATTCTATGAGGGTTTATTTTCTCCATTTGACTAGCACGAGGATTAGTGTATCACATTAATCAATTGCATATTAATATTACTTGTAGTCATTGTAGGAGTTGGAACTTGAACCAAAGAACGCCTAAAAGAAATAAATTTCATTTTCCTGCAGTCGATTTCCGAATACGCGAAAAGACTGTCCACATATTATTTTTTAACGCGAAAATCTGACGTATTTTTACGTAAGAATCTTAATATGAAGGTATCGAAAATAAACAAGCATGCAGTTAATCACTGATATTATGTTCATGGAGTGAGATATAGATATTAAAATTCACGAATTTTGATATGCCTTTGTGGACATTTTGTTAAAGTTTATTTGAAATTTCACTTTAAAAACATTTCTTTTTTTAATTCCATCCAATAATTTGTACAACGCAAGTTGTAATCGCAATAATCGTTTTTATTCATTTACTTATTTGTATTTCTCCTCTGCCAAAATATAACGTAAGTGTTATACGAGATATGTATTAGTAATTAATAAACTTTATATGTCATGAAAAAACTCATCTAATTTTTGAATAGACTGCCTAGATCTTCCATTTATGTTTATTTATTCGCCTCTAATGGAATAAATTGGTACCTGCTTTAAAAATGTTACCGCAATTGTGTCATTTCCCTTTGGAAACTGGCTTCCAAAGGAAATCACGAGGAGAGGAGTGGAGAGAAGATATATCTATATAAAATAGAAAGAGAGGATGAGAGAGGAAGGCAAATAAGAGATTTAGAAACACGCCCGTGTAACCAGTTGTGGGAGTTGGAGCATTCCCTTACTAATTAAGACTATTCGATTTTAAGACAGTGACATGCAAACTAATTACTAAGTTTGACGTACAACTCCAGAATTTCAGATGATCTCCAAAATCGAAACTTTCCACGCCAACTTCGACAAGGCGATTTTCCAAGGAAGGATTACAGCTTCGAACGACTTCTGCATTAATGTTGCTACGTGGGTTTCTGATCGTGCTTACATTATCGCTGACAATCCCCTATGGAAGCGTTAATATTTCTTGCGAAATGGAGAGCCTATTTAAAGTGAATGGCGAAGAGCTATATGGGCGCTTCCACTCGAATCGACGGGATTTTATTTTTCAGTAAATAAAATGCATCGAAATTATGAAAGTTTGCGTTATTTAGCGAAGGCGATCCATTTAAAATGTCCGTGATCTGTTTATGCGCCACTCCTATAAACGGTTATTCATAAATATCGCTCAGATATAATTTGTGAAAATACTTCGATATCACCTTGGTGCTAAATAAACTCGTATCAATTAGCACGTTTGACTCTTTTAATTAATGTCACTACGTCTGAAGATTGGGAAATGAGCAAGGAAGAGAGAGACTGTGTATGATAGGTGTGTTTCTTGTTGAAGGACAATATCCACAGGAGTTCTTGTATATAAATAAGAGTATTTCGGCATTCATGTTCATGGCGGATTAAGCAGGCGATGAGAGGAAGCGAGTGAGGTAGAGTGGTTCGCTTAATTATTGTAGCGCAATCCAATCCAGCTCGTGCATCTATGTACATCGGCTCCCTCTCTCTCTCTCTCTTTTTTCTCCCGCCGCGAGAGGCCCTTCTCCATTTACTCTCTCTCTCTCTAACACTTCCGTGCACACCCTCATTCATTCCTCCTTCCACCGCACTCCCTCGATTTGCCGCAATCTCCACAATGGAGAAAAACTCATGAGTTACGCGCTGCAGAAAGAAACACGTCAAAGGTTAATTGTTTAATGCTCGGACAGTTTGTGGCGCTGTGTCCCCTCTCGAATGCCCCTGTGAAAGCACTCCCACGCCTCCTTCCTGCCTTCTCACACCCCTCCCCGTCTCCATTCGCCCACCTATTTCCGGGTGATGGATAAGCAAAGATTGCCCGGGGCGCCGGCGGGCGTTGTTATTAACCGATAAATCACATCTCTCCATTTTTCATTCTCTCTCGTTTTTTCATTCTTGCTCTGCCGACGCCTGCCGCATATGTGTATGCACGCATTTATTGAGAAATACGACTTTACATTCTGCACTCAGTATGCAGAATCGATCGAACGTTCGTTTTTTTTTATCTGTTGCGTTTCTGCGGAAGAAAATTTATTCTTCTCTGTTCTTTTCGATGTGATGCGAAATACGACCTCTTAACCTTCATAGTCTATAGACACCTTTTTATTCTAAAATTTGTCGACTCGTTTAATAAAACACAACTTTTTCCTCTTTTCCTAACCATTTTAAACAAATCCAACTGGTCCTTGTAAACCAGTAACGCCTATTTTATCGTATCGTATCATAGGAGGAATTTTTATTCTCGGTTTAATATGATGATCTACCATTTACATACTTCTATCTTTTCCGTCCATATTAATTCGGTGTTTTCGCTAAATATCTGACTCATTCAAATTCCCCATTTGTCTTTAACTATTGCAGTTATCTTCTTCTTCCCTTTCCATTACTTGTCGTTTATTTACAATAAGTGTAACCTGACAAATATTTTCATTTCGTCTCTTCATACATCTTTCCTACAACTCTGACTTCTCTCCTGAATTTATTGTTTAAATATTTGTAAATATTCCTTCCTTTTTAGGTATTTTACTATATATACCTCGGGATATGTCAATTTTACCATCTCTTCTGTGCTCAAATTTTTTATATTTTCTTCATTATTATCTTTCTTCTCGTTTTTCCGCGCGTCGTGTGACACATGTTTCTTTATTATTCTCTGCAATTGTTTGCTTTACCTAATTCTTATATAATTTACTCCTGGCGTTATTTTCTCTTTCATGCCTCGTTCGCCAGTGAATTACATTTCGATGAATCTATTCCTCAACGAGCGATTCTCACTATCATTCATTGCAGATCTTTTAATGACAAATTTGAAATGTCCACTTACAATTTTTTATCAAAAATTAATCAAATTTCATATCCTTGCAACGAATAAAATCCGAATTATTGATTTAAATCAATTTTTAAATTGTTAGCATTCCATTAATGGAAGTAACATTTTTCATGCATGTAAGGACTCGGTTTATATTTGCGAGACAGAATTTGCTTTCCGTTCGACGCGAAATTGCATAAATTGAGTTGAATCATCGCTTTTGTTTCTTGTTCGCAGATAACCAAAGGCAGCAGCTCTTCGGTCTGGAACATTTCGTCGAAGGAATACTCTTGGTCAAAAGAGGGATCTCAATGTAAGTACTACGTAATTAACATTCGGGAAAATCACGTCACTTGAGAAGTTTCCAACGTTTGGATTTCCTGCTCTGAAAATTTTCTTTCAGGAAATGAATTGACTTTTTTTGAGTAATAGAAACTATATGATGAGATTTGGAGGGTTTGAAATTTTTAAGAGCGAGAAGAGTTTTTTATTTAAAAACAACCATGAAAATGCAAAAAATTAATAAGGTTTGAAGGTCGATTCATTTTTTTTTAAATCAGGAGGAAAGATTATCAAATTGGCGTGGTCGCATAATGCTTCACTTTTGCTTATCATGAATGAACTACAGTTGCCAAATTAACGAGGTAAAAAAATGCATAAATAACAACAGCTAAGATTCGTTATCTGCGGCAAGTGGGCTTATGAAACCACAAACAAGTTAGAAAGGTGTACAGCATATCACAAATGGGCGCGTTTCGTTTAATTGAGTATTAGAAGGAAATGATATATCTGTATGTAAGGGAAATAGCGTTTTAAAGTTCTTATATTCTTCAAAAATAATCCATTTTCTTCCTATTTAATAATATTGTATGCACGCATAAGGAAATTAAACGTTTGTTTGTGAGATTGTTTATGATAGCAACAATGAAGAAGTAACCATGCAAGAAATTTTCAAAGTTCAACTCGAATTAAGACATTCTCATTTGATTTTATGGATAACGGCTACTCCTACGATGAAAATGTATAGGGAAGAAAATACTCTAATTTATTAGTTCTACAACTTTTATTTGAAAAAATATTTTGGGCTATTATCCGTTTTAATTCTCCCTCGCATTTTGAAATGCTATGTTCCTACCTATTATAAGTAAGTCAAATCCTTGACCACGAGAAACTAATATACGTATAAGGAAATATTCATGGAAATATGAAGTGGTAATAACAGCGACATTTTCCGCCATTTTTCCTTACTTCAATGCCAGTTCAGCTTATTACTATCAATTATTATTTTTATTACTAACAATATTAGTATTATTACTAACAATACAAACAAGCTAAGTTACTAACAATTGAACGGTTCACATTAAACAAACCGCTCCAGTTAACCGTTAGTCATGGAGTGCAAACCAACGACTGATCTGCCTGTGGCGACATTTACCCACCCGATCAGCGGACAATGGCGGGAGGTATAGTTTCGTTCCAGAGAGGCGAAGGGCACGATAGCGCCCGGAGATGCCTACAACCGATATAAAAGGCTTTATAATCTAAAAATAAAGCGATCCGAAGGCTCGCCAATGTCCTCGGTTACTTGTGACTAAAAAGGTTTTTTTGACAATTTCTCATTTTCTTAGATTGTTTTTAATGTTTTAAGTGCCAAATATTGTTTTCCCCTAGGGGGACAAGTAGGTCAGATTCAAACAGAATGTATCGAAATACATTAGAATAACAACTTTTCACATCCTAATCGGAGGGAGAATTAAAACGAATAATTACCATATTTTGATAGGACAGTGATGCACAACCCGCATGCGGCCCACCACGGCGTTTTGTGCGGCCCGCGGCCGCTTACGTAAACGTCCAAAATTTAAATAAATTGACAGGTTTTTTAATAGTTTGGGGGAACTAACCCAATTTGTATGGGATCATCCATAAATTACGTTACGCTCTAGGGAAGAGGGTGGGGGATTTCTTCTCTCGAGTCTCGGGAAATTTCCATTCGAGACTGTATTGAAATTAAATATTTCCTGTGAATTTGAAACCAAATTTTCGGAACTATTCAATAAGTGCATTTACTTTTCACTGGCAGTAGATGAATCGACAGATGTCATGCCAACCTCTCAAATGTGTATATTCGCACGTGGTGTAGCACCAGATTTTGAAGTGTATGAAGAACTTGTATAGATCTATCCGTTGAAAAATCATACCAAAGGATCTGATTTGCTGGAGGAATTGCTTAAAAGTCTTCACAAGCATAATATGGACTTAAGTAAACTTGTGGGGATAATTACTGATGGTGCGCCTCCTATGACAGGTGTCCAAACATGTCCAAAAGTTGGGGCCCAAAAATGAGTTGATAAAATATCACTGCATAATTCATGTGAAAAACCTAATTGGGAAGGATCTAGAATTTAGTAAAATTATGAGTAATGTTTTAAATACAGTCATCTTCATCAGATCACGTGCGCTAAACCACAGACAATTCAAAGCTTTTCTCGAGGAAATTGAAGCTGAATATGGCGATGTTCTGTACTATTCTGAAGTACGGTGGATTAGCAGAGGCAAGGTTTTGCAAAGTTTTATATCTCTTCGAGGAGACAAACATGTTTCTGACAGAAAAAGGACAAGCAGTAAATCATCTTGAACATCCAACATGGGTATGTGACTTGGCATTTTTGACTGATATTACTGCACATTTAAACGAATTGAAATTGAGATTGCAAGGTAAATATCACCTGATATTTGAACTTGCTAACAATGTATCAGCGTTTCAAATTAAATTATCATTATTTCGGGAGAAACTGTTGAAGATCAATACCTGTCAGTTTCCTAACTGCCAACAAATATTTAAAAAATATAATGTGAATAATTTCAATTATGTCACTCATAAAGACCGTATCCACCACTCATTCAGCGAGAGATTCACAGACTTGGAGTGGGACAAAACGTTGTTAAAAACATTTGTGAACCCTTTTGAAGCCTCATATAAAGAGGCTGACTCTAGTTTGCAGCTCGAACTCATCGATCTTCAGAGTAATGATGAACTGAGGTCGAAATTTAAGGAGGGAATTCTGCCTTCCTAAAGAATCCTATTCAAATCTACGACGGAAGGCAGCTATTTGCACAAGTCTGTTTGAAAGCACTTATCAATATGCGAACACGCTTTTTCATTGATGAAATTAAACAAATCGAAATATCGGAACCAGTTGACGGATGGAAATCTGTGTTCAATCTTGTGTCTGAACACAACAAACATTACCCCAGATATTAAGCCTTTAACAACGGCAATGCAGGCTCAACGATCGCACTGAGGCAAATTTAATTCACTTTAAAATAGAAAAGGTTGATTGATCCTATTTTCTATTAATTTTGCGTCAGAGCTTTCCTATTTAAATGGAAAGTTTAATTTATGCAGAAAATTAAGTTTAATTATTATTACTATTATTTACTAGTGTAATGCCCGTTGAAATATCAACGAAAGAATTATAGATAGATAGATAATTATTATTTTCATTTAAAATAATTAATATCCCACTTTCACATATGAAATATTTTGCCATACACAACATTTCTAGTGATTATTCTGTTATTGACGGGCTATCTTTAGTTAAACTTAAAATAGTTTCCTCTCTTTCCCTCCCACTCCTCCCCCTCTCTCCCCCTCCCCCTATCTTACACCCTCTCACACTCTCTCTCTCCCTCCCCCCTCCTCATTTCTCCCCCTCCCCCTCTTTCTTCCTCCCCCCTCTACTTCCATCTCCCCCCTCTACTTCCATCTCCCCCGCCTCTCTCGTATTAAAAGCATTCAAAGCACGTTTATACCCATAAGGATTGAATTAACATATGATATAGAGGTCTAACAATGGAATTGGTAGCCAAGGCAACATTCCGTTAAAATGGCAATATTTCCACAATATATGTGAATTAAACGTATAACATGAGCGATTTAGAATTGTATGCGGAAAAAGATGAACAGAATAAGAAACTTTGTAATTTTTTCTTCAAAATGGTTCAGATCCGAAGATCGTAGGTTAATTCCTTCTAATTTTAATTTCCAAAACAATAAAAACCTGCACATCAAAAAATGGATTTTTACATGTTACCTTCCTTGGAGTCGAACCCAGGACTTTTTTGTAGCTTTATTTTCGTCATTACCTTAAAATGTGTTAATCAAGCATCCTTGCCAACTTTCAATCTTCTAGTCAAGTTTGAGAGATTTTTACACTCCATCCATTAAGAAAAAGAAATAATCTATAATTTTTCATTAAATAATCCGTGATACCATAGTATATGTCACATCCGCGTTACGAAATAATGACCTCACACCTGAATTTTTATAGAATACACATATTTATTGCAAAAGGATGTCAGCATTCATGAGCGGCGGACCAAAACAGCCGACTTGAGTTCGCATTCAACTCTTTTTTGACATATCAATACCGCGAATCTCGAGCAAATGAAAGCATAGGCCTGGAAAAGGAGCTAATTTCGGGCTACTCCACCATAATCTTCATTCTCTCCAATCCATCACGCCGCCATAACATGCTGCGCCTCACAGCATACACCTTGTTTATCTATCAAACACTACGCCTTCCCCCTTCCCTCACATGCCTCTCCCTACCCTCCTATACCTCCTACATCCCTCACATGCCTTCTCCATCCCTCTTATGCCTCCTCCTTCCCTCTCATGCCCCTCTTACTCTCCCATGCCCCCCCCCCCTGCTTTCTCATGCCTCCTCTTTCCTGCTCACTCTCTTCTCACCTCGTATCTCCCTCTCCTTATTTACACCTCCCTCCCTCTCTCTATATTCTCTCCTGCTTCCATAATAAAAATTCTTATCTCTCCGCCATTTGCTCTTCTATCTCTAGGATTAATTCCCGAATGGGTATCGTAGGAGCCCAAATAATCGTTCCTATGTGGTTTTTTTTCTTATTTCATTTGTTTAGTTCTTGTTTTTGTTTTGCCCGTCCTCATTATGCCTATCGTTGAACATCCGAATTTTTAGGCTGCGGCAAGTCGATGCAAATTATCCATTGAAATGATCCTGCAAATCATTATAAACTTTTTATGATTCGTTTCTAAAGCAATTTAATTTCACCGACGCTTCATCTGAGTTAAAATTTTCCGACTGCTTAAAGTAAATGTTATATTGATGTAATATTTGATCGGTGTTCCCTATTGAGAGGGATTTCTAACTATCAGTTCCACTTCATCAAGTTATATTTAGATGTAAAATATAAAATATAATCATTTTAAAACTTTAAATTAATAGGGAAATGTTTGCGCAAAACCTTTTTTTCTGCAGTCGGTACATATTTCATGGGAGATGCTTTAAAGATTTTTCTGAGGTAGGTTATTCTGGCAAATCTTTTAAAATGCTTTCGTGTAAGAATGTGATGATTAGGATATAATATTAAAGAATGTTTTCTAGTGTGAAATAATTTCCGCAACTCTTAAATCAGAAGCTCCAAAGTCACGAAATGCGACGGATAAAATGCCAATCGCGAATCGGAGACGTGAATAGCGCGAGCTTAGAACACCATTCCTCTCGGAAAACCAAATAAGAAGATCGAGCAGTGAGAGTTAATACATACATACATCAATGGATATCGTTCATGTTTTAATGAATATATAAATAGCTTTGGCTTGTAACGATAAATTACTTATTTGAAATGAAGCATTACATGTTTTTATGTTTTTAATGTACCAATAATCCTTAAATATATTACCAAACCTAACGAGTTCGCTTAAGTTAGGTTAGTGATCGTCACATTTTGCAGCAGACCACCGTTGGTGCTTTGCGGTCGATCATGGAGGTGTAGATTTAGATTTAAACGCCTTAACTAACTTTTGAAACGCTCGATTATATATCAAACATGCTAATTGCTTAGCTTGAATAAATCGTCCTTATTCCCGGGCAAAAACCTTCCTTAGCATGCCAGACAAAAACGCCATCTGCCCTTGGAACTGCGGATAACCATTTCTCTCCTTTCCTCGCCCTCCTAAACCTCTTCTGGGTTGTTTCTCGGCGGAGACAAAAAGGACAAAGAACTGGAAAGGCACTACGCACACTCGTGGGAATGGTGGGTGAGAGAAGGGAGGGGTGCTGGAGAGCGACTTCGACCCCCTTGAGCGCGTTTTGATGATGGGGCGCCAGGTGGCGTTTAGGCTATTGCTAAGCGGAGAGGAAGGGGATGGAATGTTATGTGTGGGAGGGAGAGGTAAGCGAATATGGGCAGAATGTTATTTCTAAGCGCCGCGAAACTGGATAGAATCCACCGCGACTATGGTAAGCAGAATCAGCGATGAACACACTCGGTTTCAGTCATTGTTGAACGTCGGTGAACAATGAATTCTGAAAGTTTCTGTGCGCTTGACTGTAACGGGTTAGATGGAAGAAGAGACTGCTTAATCTCAATCACTCCCAAGGCGAATATCTTTGTAGCTAAGCCGAGCCACTTAAGCACTGGCAAATAACACGATCAGTATTGTCGTCTGTTAGTGGAAGGCGATATTTTCTTCGAATTTCTCGAGTTGTTTGGCTTTTATTTTATTTTCGCTTGTAAGCTGCAATGAAAATATATTACAAAATTAAATCGGGAGCTGACGCAAGAAGATAAAGTATCTTTCCTCGACTTGAACGACTACAGAGATTTATGTAATTTGCGTCACATCATCTGATGCAGGGCTTCCCAACGCGGTGCCCGCGGGCGCCCGCCAAGGTTCGCCGTGGCGCCCACCGAGGTTTCTTCTACTGTCCTCCTTAAAACTTGCACCTCTTGCGACTATTAGTGTTGAGCGGTCACACAATACTGGAAAGTACCAATCTAAAAAGACTTTATGACTTTGTCTTGTAAATTTTACATACAATGTCATTTAACGTAATATTTTACGATTTTTCTCGCAGTCTTTTCATCAATTCGCCAACCTCTCGGAGGTGGTTCATTGTATTATTTTACCTTTATCCTTTATTGTAAAGTATCTTATCCCTTTTGCGAACAGTCATCATTATTTTCTTCCTTGTTGATGAAGGAGTGACACTTCATGTTTGCGCTCTAGTCGCATTTCTCTGTTCATGCATTCATAGAAAACGCCTGTGAGTACTTTTCTTATAAAATATTCGAAAGGCTATATTCTCGTATTATACAGGGTTATTTTTTTATTCGTGTCAGACAATACGCTGAGTAAAGCCCATATATGTATTCAGCAAGGTGGTGCACATTTTCAACATTTGAAGTGAGATTTTTTAAAATAACATCAAACTATGTTCAAAGAAATTTTGGCAATTTGCTCCGGTTTATATTCTAAGATTCTAAGATATAGCTATTTTTCAGGGTCCTCGAAGAAAAAAATCACTATATAATCTCGTTAATTTGTACTTTTCATGTTTACTAAAACATGGTTTTTTAGAATAAAAGTTAATTACAGCTACGAGATTTAAGTGTTGAGTGGAAAGGGAAGGGGGAGAGGACACTAGCGCCTGCCGCCTTCGCTGTTTATTTATTTATTTATTGATTATTAGATCCAATAACAGCCATAAGTTGACAACTTACATTGGATACGATAACAAATTAAACTTAAGTACTAAATAACAAGTAGCAACGAGTAACAACAGATAAAAATTAAACAAAGAGGGGACAAGACGACAGAGTACATTTAATTAATGAAATATATTCTGAAATGGGGGAGAAAAGGTCAAGTGAGGGTATTTGGGAGGATAGTGTGTTAAAAGTTTGGGTAATACGATAAAAATTGATCTTTGGGAAATGGAGAGGCGGTGGTTTGGTTGGTGAAGAAGGTTTGAGTTAAGAGTAACAAGGGCGAACACGTAAGGAAAAGGAGGAAAGGATACCATTGGATCTGTATCGGCCATTAAAAACACCATGAAGAAATTTCAGGTCTAAAATTCTGCGACGGTGAGGGAGCTTAGAAATACCTAGGAAGGAAAGAATCTGGTCACGGGACAAGTTACTTAACTGTGGAACACGATTACGGAGTATTCAGTGGACGGTTGAGAGAATTCATAGTCGAGGGGCATGATGTGCTCCATAAGGGAGCGCACTACTCCAAGGTGGGAAGGATAGGTACCCTCAGAAAGTTGGTTTCATTAATTTTAATTTTTGTTTCATTTCAAATTAATACTAAATTCACTATTACACTGACTGGAAAATACACAAGTATATAATAAATCTGATTAGTAAAATTTTACGACAAAATATGTTATTTGACTACTGAAGATCGCGTTGGACATCAACTTGATTAACTACTGGTTCCTGTCTGTAGCAAAGGCATGCAAAGTAGTTATTAACGATTGTTTTTATGGATTATGTCTCAATAGAATTTAAGGATAACCTAAAATGGGTCGCGTTAACAAGAAAAGAGCGTAAAAATTTTGGAGAAATAAGAACAGTAGTTTTTTTTACACACGCACTTGTAGTTATAGGAAACGTAAAAAGGTCAAATAAACTACTGTTTATTAAACCATTGTCATGGATCGATCACGTAAAAGCGAACTCGACGATTCAACCCTAATATCGTGAGTTGGGTAAAAGACTTCCTCTCAGACAGAAAACAGATAGTAGTTATTGATGGGAAATCTTCAAACCCGGTAAAAGTCGCATCAGGTGTTCCACAGGGAAGTGTCATAGGCCCACTACATATTCCTGATATGTATAAACGATATCTGCTAGGTAGTTCGCTGCAAAATAAGACTTTTCGCAGATGACACCGTTTTATATAAGGAGATAACGAGTCAGGATGACCAAAAATCGCTCCAGGAAGATTTAAACGCCCTTTCAGCATGGTGTCAAGATTGGAAAATCGAAGTTAATCACAGCAAATGTTCCCTATTGAGTTTCTGGAAGAGTAAGAACAATGAATTAGAGTCGGAGTACAGAATTGATAGATTGAATATCCAATCTGCAGAGTACGTTAAATATTTAGGAGTCACCATTTGTCGTGATCTATCATGGAATATGCATATTCGAAGGATCGTAGGCGCAGCTAATAAGAAATTGGGCTTCGTAGGCAGAATAGTAAGAAGTAGCACAGAACAGGTACGAGAAACGTGTTATTTATCATTGGTCAGATCTCAGGTCGAATAGGCTTCCAGCATATGGGATCCGTACGAAAAGGGACAGGTACTTGAGTTAGAAAGATCCAACGCAGAGCAGCCAGATTCGTAAAGCAAAAATATGATCAAAAATTAAGCGTCACATCACTCTTGAAGGAGTTGAATTGGATATCGCTAGAGGATCGCAGAATTAGCGCTAGGTTAAGGCTTCTGGAGAAATTTAGGTCGGAAGTTCTCTTAGAGGAGGTCTCAGGAATATTAGAGGCACCTACGTACATGGGCAGGCACGATCACGAGAATAAAATACGAGAGATCGACTGTAGGACCGAGCGATATCAGAGGTCGTTTTCCCAAGGACCATACGGGATCATAAGAGGAGAGTGATTCCCACGAGGACGTTATTAGGTAGGTTTTGGTGTGCTGCACCCCCTGCCACCCACCAGTCTGGTGATTTGCAGGGTATCATGTAGATGTAGATAGATTTAATCTTTCGGTTTGAAAAGGAAACACACATGACGCGGAAATATTGGAATGACTTCGACCTCAATTACTGTCAATAGAAAAACTAAATATTAAGGAGCTTTATCAGCAGAAAAGAGACAAGAGACAAAGTTAGTACGAGTGAGACGAACACAAGCTCTCACGACTCGCTTGGCGACGACACCTGCTGAGTCATCGACGAGATTGAAACAACATTCCATTCTCCTTTCCTCTCCTCCGCTTCAGCTTAAGCCACACCTAGAAATATAATCCGAGCGACTCTCGAAATCCTATTAATCAGAATGTTCCAGAAGTCAGGTGGTTGCCATGGCAGCAGCCTGCGAAAATATTTCCACCCGTGAGGAAGCTGTGCAGATGGGGGGGGGGGGGGGGGGGGGGGGGGGAGAGGAGGAAAGAGGGGGGATGGGAGAATGCCGTGGCTGAATTCGACTATGTACCTCTTCTCTCTCCCTCCTTCCCCCCCCCCCCCCCCCCCTCCCCCCCCACACCGCAAACCTCTTCCACAGTGACTCGGTGTCCTTGAAGCGGGACACCCTTTTCCCCCACCCCTCCCCCTCTATCACGTCATCTTTCTGACCCGCGCTGCGCTCGGTGGCCGTTCTCTTCGGAGGGCGGCCGGCCGAGTTAAGGTTCCCCTTTCTCATCCACTTAGTGATATTAAGCCCCTTTTCCGCCCCCCTTCCGACCCTCGGAACACTGAGAGAGGTCCCCTTCCGCGGATCTATATTTGATGCGCTGGGAGGAAGGCTAAATGCAGAATCATTGGGATTGATGGATCCCATGGAAAATATTATTTCCCGTCCCGTCGTAAAATTATAGAAAGGCTTTCCTTTGTACTTTTTTCGATGTTTCATTTAAAAGCAGAATACCAATTAAAGTTTTTAAATACACGATTAACAGGGAATATTTCAGGCTGTGTGTTAACCTTTTTATATTTCTTTATGTTTAATATATAATAGTTTTACATTCACTAGCCATCTTTAGACACCATTATCCCATAGAGGGGAATAATTCATATAATATCATCTCGGGAAGACTCTGGCTATTACGTACATTGATTGAGAGAAAAAGTGCGCATATATTGTTTACTAACAGAATAACTCATCATTCACTTATACGCTACTAGCAGAATTGCCCGTTGAATTTCAACGGATTTAGTGAATCTACTACAGCACAACATACTAACCGTTTAAATATACAGTAGATACCTTTTCATTTAATATTCAAAAAAATCTATAATAATAATATTTCCTATCATATCACTTTTGTCAAATCCAGCTTCATTTCTTGTGTAATTATGCCTCGCTGAAATATTTACTTTTACGTCATGTAAGCAAGAAACCCGTGAAAAAGCAATGTACAGTTGTCCATGATTGAACACTGACTCCGGTAAATGTACACCAGATACGTGAGGCTATTTACGTTAATAAACGTTAAAATGTAGAATATAATGATTTTACTTACAAAAAAGGTAATATTCCAGTATTCAATAGACGAAAGAAGGTTCAGTTGCTTACGTCAATCGTTATAAACGCTTACCACACGCAGTTTCCTGAATAATAATCAGTATCTATTCATGTTGCTATTTATTGGGTCTTCCAATAAGTTCTGGCACATACGTTTTAACGGGGAATTTGTCCCAACAAGATACGCCTATGGTGTGATATTTACGTACCGAATTGGCCGAGCAGATGAATTGCTCTCCACAGACTGTGCACAACCATCTCAACGCAATGGGAAAGGTTCAAAAACTCGGCTCGTAGATCCCGTACAAATTGTCCGAGGAGAACAAACTTCAACGGTCGACAATATGCGCTTCTCTTCTCGCTAGGCAACATCGTGAGCCATTTCTGAGTTCTGTAGTGACGGGAGACGAGAAGTGGGTGCTCTACGTGAATGTTAAGAGAGGAAAGGAATGGCTTTCTCCCACCAAGACTGCGACTCCCCAGGCCAAACCCGATCTGAACCCTCGAAAGACGATGCTCTCAATTTGGTGGTATTGGAAGGGAATCGTCCACTACTAACTCTTGGAGAGGAATCAGACCATCAATGCCGAACTCTACTGGCAGCATCTACAGCGTCTGAGCGACGCAATTTGTGAAAAACGACCATGACTGCAATCAGTGATTCTCCAGCACGACAACGCTCGCCCCCACATTGCAAATCTCACCAAACTGGTGATTCAAGAGCTTGGCTGGGAAGTTCCACCATGCAGCCCTGACCTAGCGCCTTCGGATTACCACCTATTCCGCTCTCTCCAGAATCAGCTCAACGGAGTTTCCTTCAACAACGACACAGAGCTCAAAAATTGGCTCGATGGCTTCTTCGATGCTAAACCGGTCGATTTCTTCAAGCGAACCCATTTCTCGCAGTCGCATTCTAAAGCGATCGTAGGTTTGTGTTTTTCCACTTTCTGGATCTTCATTTTCGGAGGATAAGATTCGGCCCTTTGGACGCCCGAATGTGCGACGCCCCAATCGAACCCGGACGTGATGGCTAGGTTTATTTTTTAGGGGGCCCCATCCCGCCCCATTGCGCGCACCCCTTCTAGCCGCCCTTCGTGTCCTTATGGACAGAATCCGATTGCCATGCTCGACAGATGTATCCAGCGAGATAAAAGTTTTACATTCGTAGAAAGGAATCGACAGACGACTGGAGCGTGCGATCGTTCACGAGCGCTCCGATATTTGATCCCAAAACTGCTTTGATCTTTACAATGAGGGATTCAGAATGGAATACCAACGACATACGTCAATTAATTAATCACGACAAAAATGATTTTATGCTCAAATTAAACCTTTCACAGGTTTCGTATTTATTTCGTTGTACATATTCGAAATTATCCTCAAGGGATGCAAACAGGATATCTGTAAAAAGTAATATTATTTAGAAAATTATGATTCACTAAGGAAGCCTTTATTATGTAAAAGTTCATTGAAGTAGCAAACTTTGGAAAGATTTCACTTTATTGAAAAAACTTCTGCCCAAGTTCCAATATAACAACGTCATCATCAGGTGTTGACTGAATTATTGTTCGTTGATACTATTTAGCAAAATTGCACGGAAAAATTTAGTTGGTCAAAAGAGAAGGCTTCCAAAAAGGATTTATTTTGCATTATGGCAGGGAAAAGTAGTACATAGTTAAAAATTATGCAGCGGAAAGATTTTTCAGCTCTACGACGTTTTAGGATGTAATAATATTAAATTTCAACCTTAAGAGATATTTATATCTATGTGAAAAATCAAATTCGTAGTATAGGCAGGATACGAGAGAATGCTTAGACCTATAAACGTTGCCGTAAATTACGTATATTTTGAATGTTTACAGAATTCACCGCTACATGGTGTTGACGCTGTAGGCTGGTATTAAGAAAAAGCGAAATATATCCGAAATGGTTGGTTCTACGAAAATTAGTTTCAAACAAAACTTGGAAGAAATATTATTCTCTACAACTTTAGTCCTTACGAAGATTACCAATAACGATGTTGTTAAGGAGATATTTAACGGAAACCGAAAAACCGGTTATTTATAAATAACTCCTAAACAATAACTACAATAGAAAATTGTTTCAAATGAAAACTGTAGGAAATTACATTCTCTATAACTTTTGTTTAGAATTGTATATACAATAATGATGCTTTAACAAAGAAATATCGCAAAAACCGAATCGGGTTTCGAATAAACCGCGACTTCCGGTTATCCGTTATTGTCCAAAAACTAATCAGTTCTTTGTGCTCATGTTAAAGTGTTATATATGAAGTTTGGTAACGATATGGTATGTGCTTTTTGAGTTAGAGCGCCCACAATAACATACACACACACATCTTTCCGAAAATAGTCTAAACGTGTTCTACGGACCTCAAAACATGTATTTCCGTTGAAATCTCGAAGTCGATTTTTTTCATGAATACAATACTTTCCCATTACTACGCATGGAGAAAGTAAAAACGACCGCTCATGATTATTTTAAATTTAAATTAAGTGCACAATTAGCAATTGTTTGACATAAAAATGAAACGTAGAATAATTCATTAGTATTAATTAAATAACTGTATAAAATTTGTTCTCCTCCGATTTTATTGAAATTCGTGAAAGATCAGTTCGCTCAGTTGAGTAAACGCACACTTCATTTCTTCTTTTCCCGCTCTAGCCCACAATTTACTCCTCCTCGCCTACATAAGGTCTAATGCGCCTTATTTATACTTAATTAAAATTAATCACCTTCGTTAGTTTTAAACGACCTCCCGCTCCCCTACTCTCACTCATCTACTCTCCATTCCCTACTCTCCTTCCCCTACTAACCTCTTAGTACCTTACTCTTTCCCCTTAAACTCCCTACCCTACCCAACTCCCTCTCCCCTGCTTTCCCACCCCCCCCTCCCTCCCTCTCCACCTCCGCTTCCTCTCTCCCTCCCGGGAGCGAATCAATCATTCTCGATGGGCAGCAGCCACCCGGCACGACCTCTCCCCTTCCTCCCCTCCCCTCTCTTCCTCCCCTCCCCTCCCCCCCACCCCGATCCCCTTTCAGCCGTCGCCCCTTGTGATGAAGTTCCGCCGCCCCACTTTCTCGACTCCTTCGACGGTTATCACAACCCCCTCCGACCCCCACTCCTTCCTCCGCTTCATTTCAATCATCTCCCTCCTCCTCCCTCGCCACTTTTCTTCTCCTCCTCTTTTATTATCCCCCTCTCGTCTTCTCTCTCTCTCACCTCTTTTCTTCTCCCGATTACCTCTTTACCTCTCATCTTCCTTCATGCTCCCTCACGCACGCACATTATGATAGTATGTGGAATTCCAATTGTGCAGTTTGATTACAGAAGATCACTAACCCCCCAAATTAGTGCTTATAAAAATGTGTATGAGGTATCTTCGTGATTAGGTTAGCGACGATCGCCGAGTGTAAGGCTGAGTGAGAAGAAGGGATCGTGACGCAGAGTGGACTCGTGATTCGATGACAGAAAGGGAGAGAGAGATATGTGAGCCACCGAGTGGTGACGAGGGAATCGAGAAGTGAAAGCGAAGAAGGAGATTTGTGGATATTATTTTATAACGTTCGATTAAAACGTTTTGAATTTTGAGACGTCTCTCGCTAAATCCTTTTACTTCACAGCGAGGCAATCGCTCGACCCTGACAGGATCCGATCAAATCTTAATAAAATCAGATGAAAGGCAGGGAGAAAGTCCCCTGTGTACGCTCGCGTTATGCGCTGTAGGGGAATATCGCAGGAATTCACGTAAAATGTGTAGAATTACTCGACGAAATCATATCACATCAGTGAAGAGTTCTTTCACTCATTATCAGTAAATGAAATCTTCGGCTAATTTATGGATGTCCTAATATCACGCATTAATTGATTTAAATAATATGGTTGACCAAATTCGCACTCTCTCCTCCCTTCCCCACCTATGATTACATACTCTGAACCTTAACTCGTTCAGCTATTTCCCAAACCTCACTAAACCACACTCTGTCAAACCATTTCTTTCTACTTTTCCTCTATCCTTAACATTTCTGACCTGCAATAGTGAAGTAATTTTTTCATCTGTTTATTAAAACTGTTTTGAAAATAAATAATGGTTTGAGACTTGAACGATTATTCGAAAAAATTATAACGTTTATTCTGCTGTTAGCAAAAATATTCTGTTGAAGTAAATAAAATTCCTTGAGAATAAATACTATAAATATACTAAAAATACTTATATTTCATTCACTGAGAGAAAATAGGGCTGTGAAACACTTTCTATGAAATTGTGTCCGTCGTTTACCTTGTGATGGATCTACAATGAATTTTGGGCAAACTACGGACACTTTCTCGAGCGCATCCATCTCTGCGCAGGAAATTAGTCTGTTTCAGAAATAATTCTCGACTTCTTTTAATGATTCTATATTTACGCATTGGTGGGTAATAATGGCTCTGTATTCATTTAGCCTCCCATTTATTTCTTTGGTATTGAATGATAAAAATCCAAAAAATCTCTTTTTAGGCAAACTTATGTAGTTCACTCTTAATCACGCATTTCGCAGGATTGACGAACGACGCCACCGGAAGCGATCAATTTAAATCTCTTTAAAAAACGATGAGTCCTTTTGACCTGGATCTCTTTCTTAGCAAAGTAAACATTAGACGTGGACACAATATCTCGTTATTTGCGTTAGTCAGTCGGTAATTTCTCGCCGCTAATGAGAGCGCCACTCTCTAGCGGCATCCGCAATTACGGTCGCTGGCAATCAATTAGGGAAATCAGCACTGACGAAATTGAAATTGACGCCGCCTCGTCCTAATCGTCAGCCTCGAATCCCATCGGAGCGAATCGACCGACGAAAAGGCCAATCCCGCGACGCCGTCGGAGGATTTTGGCGCCGGGAGACAATATCGGAATGTCGTCCTCCAATGGGAGAAGGCGAGGCAGCGGAAAATGAGATGGTAAATAGAAAGATACATAGTTTCATTTAAGAGGTCATTTTTCCTACTTGGATAATAATAATATTATTTATTAAATCGGTTGTTGGCGGCTTAACATAATGCAGGCGAACAATCAAACATACTAGTAATAATATGTGTTTATAAGTCATTTACAAACTCCACATATGTATTAGTAGAGATTTAGGATCGTACCAGAATTAAGATGTGGGACTGTGCCGGCAACCTAGCATTTTTTTACTTTATCCATACGTAGTAAGTGTGTGTGTGCGCGTGCGCGTGCGTGCGTGTGTGTGTGGATGTGTGTGTATGTGATTGTGGGCGCTCTAACTCAAAACATACTTGCCATATCCTTACCAAACTTCATATATAACACTTTAACAAGAGCACAAAGAACTGATTAGTTTTTGGACAATAACGGTTAACCGGAAGTCGAGGTTTATTCGAAACCCGATTCCGTTTTTGCGATATTTCTCCGTTAAAACATCATTATTGTATATACAATTCTAAACAAAAGTTGTAGAGAATGTAATTTCCTACAACTTTCATTTGAAACAATTTTCTATAGGAGTTATTGTTTAGGAGTTATTTATAAATAATCGGTTTTTCGGTTTCCGTAAAAAATCTCCTTAAAAACTTTGTCATTGGTAATCTCCGTGAGGATCGAAGTTGTAGAGAATAATATTTATTCCACGTTTTGTTTGAAACAAATTTTCGTAGAACCATCCATTTCGCAGATATTCAACTTTTTCGTAATTTCCTGTATACAGCGCCACCACCATGTAGCGGTGAATTCTGTAAACATATGTAGAATATACCTAATTTACGGCAATAAGGACGACTGTATTCTTTTACTATACGAAATGATAATTTTTCCTTATAATGCTATTCATAATAATTTAAATATCTATATCCCAAATATGGAGAAAGTCATCATATTTTTTAACGAATGGAAACAATGTGTTTATTACTGAGCGTAATGTTTTTTTCGACTAGAAGAATTTCTCCTAGAATATTCCTTGATATTTAGGAAAAATAAAGATGCAGGCTGCTAGATAGTTTAAAATACTTTTTAAACTCTACTATTTCAGGTTTAGAGAATCAAAAAAAAATACATGCATACAATTCAACAGGAGAATACTGCGAATTGTGTTTAATGCATGCAAAACAGATTGTTCTCGATGACCTTCGCATTGACTGTGCTTGCCTTACAAGAATACTAGTGTGCCGTGCGAGTATCATGTTGCGAGTAATAAATAAACTGAAATACTTGTTTTCATTACACTTTTATCCATCTACCACAAAATGCGGTGGTCATATTATTGGCTTATGCCCCAGTTGCCATTTCAGAAGCCATCCTTAAGGAAAGCTTAACGCATTCTCAATTCAAATTTGTCAAATTATTAATTAATCTGTGAAAGTAACTTTATAATGAAAAAGGTATAACATTCACAAGCGAAAACGCCTATACATTTATGCTTGTATTAATACATATGCGCCGAATAGATGAACCAACCACAGCGCATAACATGGCCTCAAAGCTTCCGCGTTGGCCTTTAACCTTAGTAAAAGAGATAAGCGCCGAACGCAAATGCGCGCCACAAGGACAGCGGGAAGGTATTAGCATTAGCTCTGACTCTCAGTCCAAGGGAGGAAAATTCATATAGATGTTCAAATGCAAGGAAGAGGAGAAATGGGACACGTTGGCGTGGCGGAGGGACCTTGGTCGGCAGAGAGCATCTGCTGAGTGGGATATGTCCGAGATATTTTTACTCTTGTGCTCGAAATTGAGGGGTGTGGAGAGAAGAGAGGGTGGAAAGGAAGGCGTTCGTTCCTCCTTTGCGCCTTCAGAATGAATGAACACTCCAAGCTACATAGGTAGAGAGAACAGCTCTAGCAAAGTCTGCCGATGCAGGTTTACCAGAAAAAATTCACCGCAAAGTCAAGCCTTACTATATGCGCAGGGTGCATCTAATATTATGAAACCCCAAGTTTGTAAGTCTGTAAGTAACTCTCAAAGAACTAACTGCGGTACTTGGCCTTACACCTTTTAAATTTTCAGCCGACTACATTGAAGTCATGGGTTCGATTCTAGTGGCGTTATTTTCTCCATTTGATCGCTTATAGTTTCACATTGGCGTCTCTCTGTCTGCGTACTTGCTTAAATTGAAACTGCGACGAAACCGTAAACGATAGAGATCTGAATCTTGGAGGGTAGATTTCAGTAATGCAGACATGTTTTTCTTTAGATATGAGTCTTTAAAAATAAATAAGATCGGATTGAAACCCAATTAAAATTTTATTTGTCAATGTCTCCGAAGATGTGATAAACTTTGGGTGCGAGGCGCAGTGAATAAAAAAATACTCCTTAACAGTTTACGGCAAAGGAATATGTTGTTTATCTCCAAAGGTGTAAAAAATGGTAAGCTGAAATTTTTGGCATACATTTCCACATTAATGCCACTTGTTATTTTAGAGATTGGGAAAACCCAACAAGAAAGTCGTAATTTATTGTGAAATTGAAATATTTCTTACACGGTTTTATTAATTTTTGCCAACGAAAACAATCTTCGCAGCAATAGAAGTAAACATGGTCTACTACAAATACGTAAATAGAATTTATTATCTTTCTTGTGCACACAAGACATAGTAAATGAAAAAATTGATTATTTACGAAGAATAAATGCATGTAAATACATTAAGATTACCTTCATGCACACAAAACACTTGTAAGTGAAAAACAATGGATAATTTATGATTAAGGAAGAGAATTAAACGTAAAGACTACATTACAAGTACATACTCAACTAAGGTATATTTTTAATCATTTTAGATTGTTTTATTTTTATCCCGAAAAGTATAAAATGGAGTGTACATTTTCCCTTATTCTTGAAAAGTTTGTATTTTGAAAACTTCACAGAGACGAATAGGGAAACGTTAAAAATTTAATACAAAATTAATTGCATTCTAAACTTAAATGTCATTTTGTAAGTAGCATTTTTCCAAAGAAGTATATTTCTATGTAAATATATGTTTATGTAGAATGAGGATTGGCAATACGTGGCTAACTTAGCTATTACTCCTCTCTCATTTAAATGTCAACCTCACATTCACGTGGCATCCCCGTCATAAAACAAAAGAGGCTTTAGTGACTGAATTTTGGCGGTATAACCACATGAAAAAAACGCGTAACTGTATCCAGATTACCGGATAACACTCTGCTTTCTTAGTTAATTGCTTCGACACCGTAACAGCGACACGAGTAATGGGAACTGTGATACAGTCGGCCGTAAGTAACAAGTTAGGAAAGTGTACAGCGTAACAAAAATGGGCGCGTCTCGTGCAATGGAGTATTACTATTAGTAGAAAGAAATGATATACCTGTACGTAAGGGAAATAGCGTTTTAAAGTTCTTTTCTTCATCATAAATAATCCATTTTCTTCCTATTTCATAATATAACATGCACACGTAAGGAAATTAAACGTTTGTTTAAGAGATAGCAACAATAAAGTAACCACGCAATAAATTTTCTAAGTTCAACTCGATTTAAGAATTTCTGTTGGATTTCATGGATAACGACTACTCCTACGATAAAAATGTATAGGAAAAGAAATACTCTAGGTTATTAGTTCTACAAGTTTTATTTGAAAAATATTTTGATATGAGCAATATTTTACGAGATATGACGGAAAGTTGATTTTTTTATCACCAGTAAAGTGGTACCCCTGATTGGCATACGTGATACATTTTTACGATTTTCGTATTATATTAGCATGAAAGTCCTTACTATCAAATTTAATGAAAATCCGTTCAGTAGAAGCCGAGAACGAACATGCGGACGGATGGACGGACGGACAGACGGACGCACTGACCGACGATAATAGGCGCTCATGCTGTAAGCGAAACGTGCCTAAAAAGGAGGGGTGAGAGAGAGACTGAGTGGAATAATGCATTGGGGAAATGATTTTGTAAGGAAAGCACTAGCTACTTTATTATTCACTATATTTTTATATTTAAAATAAAGGGCGTGGATGGACAGTGGGGTGTGGATGGAGAAATAACGGAGTGGAGGGGGGTAGGGGTGTGGATGTGGAGAAAGGGGTGTGTGAGGAGTAATAGAAGATGGGTAGATGGTATGCAGAATCAATAAGTTGACTATGTATAAATAAGTATTATAAGTATTCCTCTCACAGAGAGAGTTTCTCTCTCTCTCTCCCCCCTCTCTCTCCCCCCCTCTCTCTCCCTCCCTTCCTCGCTCTCTCCCTCTCCATCCCTCCCTCTCCCTCCCTCTCCCTCCCTCTCTCTCTCCCTCTCCCTCCCTCTCCCTCCCTCTCTCTCTCCCTCTCCCTCCCTCTCTCTCTCCCTCTCCCTCCCTCTCTCTCTCCCTCCCTCTCCCTCCCTCCCTCTCACTCTCTCCCCTGTCTCTTTTTCACTTTTTTACTTTCTCCATGCTTAGTAATGGGAAAGTATTGTGATGACGAAAAAAATCGGCTTCGAGATTTCAACGGAAATACGTTTTGATGTCCCTAGAACATTTTTAGATTATTTTCGGAATGATGTCTGTGTGTGCGTGCGTGCGGGTGTGTGTGGATGTGTGTGGATGTGATTATGGTCGCCCTAACTCAAAACGTACATGCCATATCCTTACCAAACTTCATATATAACACTTTAGCATGAGCACAAAGATCTGGTTAGTTTTTGGACAATAATGGTTAACCGGAAGTCGAGGTTTATTCGGAACCCGATTCGGTTTCTGCGATATTTCTCCGTTAAAAAATTATTAATGCATATACAATTCTATACGAATGTTATAGAGAATGTAATTTTCTACAACTTCTATTTGAAACAATTTTCCATAGCAATTATTGTTTAGGAATTATTTGTAAATAATCGGTTTTTTCGGTTTCCGTCAAAAATCTCCTTAAAAACTTTGTCATTGGTAAACCTCGTGAGGGCCAAAGTATAGAGAATGATATTTCTTCCAAGTTTTGTTTGAAACAAATTTTCGTACAGCCATCCATTTCGGAGATATTCAACTTTTTCATAATTTTCAGTATAGAGCGCCACCACCATGTAGCGGTGAATTCAGTAAACATTCAAAATATACCTAATTTACGGCAATAAGGACGACTGTATTCTTTTACAATACGAAATAATAATTTTTCCTTATAATGCTATTCATAATAATTTAAATATCTATACCCCGAATATGGAGAAAGTCATGTGTTGGCCACATCAGATTATTTAGTCGAATATCCGCGATCAGCCGTCCTCTTTAAAGAATCGTCTTTAAAAGTCACGTAATGTCCTTAAATCAGAGAAAAGTCTTCGCGGCATAGAAGTTTTAAGGAACGGAATTGCATTGATCGCATTGCATTTTCTCCGAAATTTTCTCCCGTTAATCGCTGCCAGGACGTCTTCACCCAAGTGAAATATTATCGGTATCGTCTTCATATCACAAATAAACGCAGATAATCTATCGACAAATAATTATCCCGTATTCTCAATCCCGCTTTAATCTGGATATATGCGAAGCATTTTTCATTCCTTCCTTAATTAGATATCATTTCCATTTTTCCGTTCATTTTTATTCGCAGAGGCCACAGGGAACAGGATACCATCAATCACGTTCGATTCTCTCTCTCCCTTTCTCCCTCTCTCCCCCTCCCTACCTACACCCCTCTCTTCCACTCCACAGAATCTCCCTCCCTGAAGCTCCCTCTCTCCCCCTCCCTTTCCTACACCCTTATCTCCCCCTCCCTTTCCTACACCCCTCTCTCCCCCTCCCTCTCTCCTCCCTCCCTCCCCACACCCCTCTCCCAAACCCAATCCCGTCCATTCGGAAAATATGTATTTGCCTTTCCGCGTATTAATCACTTCAGACCATGCATTATTTTTGCGTTAATTTCTGTCAGATTTTTTTCTGTTTTTAAAGCGATAAATAACCAGATATATCCAATTCATGGATAACTGAGTCTGTGCTATGGAAATCGGGACAGGAGCGTTCCCTTACTCCCACAAACACAAAACTCCTTGTTTCACGCACCTCTCTCTCTCCCTCCCCATCGTTCCTCTCTCCCCCTCATCCCTTTCTCCTTATCTTTCTCAACTCAATCTTTTCTCCGCATTTTCTTTGTGCTGAAATTAATCTACCTAATAATAATTAATATACCTATTTTACGGCAATAAGGACGACTGTATTATAATAGCAATTTGAGGTGTAAAAATGATAACGGTCTACATAGCAACATCACGTTAAAATGGCGATATTTCCACAATATATGCAAATTAAACGTTGAACATGGAATATTTCGAACTGTGGGCGAAAAAAGACTAACGGAATAAGAAACTTTGTAACTTTTTCTTCAAAATGGTTCAAATCCGAAGGTTCTCTGTTTATTTCTTCTAATTTTAATTTCCAAATGAATAAAAGCCTGCACGTCGAAAACTCGCGTTTTACATGTTAAGTAATGGGAAATGGAAATGCCTCTCTTGGGGACGAACCAAGGAATTTTTCGCGATTTAAATATCTCATTCTCTGAATAAATGTTAATCAAGCATCCCTACCAAATTTCGAGTTTCTATAATTATTATTTCTCGAGTTATTCGCGTTTGCATAGCGTGACCAACCAACCAACCAACAGACGACGGCTGTTATTATATAAAAATCTGATGTGGCCAACACATGACTTTCTCCATATTTGGGGTATAGATATTTAAATTCTTTTTATGAATAGCATTATAAGGCAAAATAATTATTTCGTATCGTTAAAGTATACAGTCATCCTTATTGCCGTAAATTACGTAAATTTTGAATATGTTTACATAATCCACCGCTACATGGTGGTGCCGCTGTACACTGCAAATTAAGAAAAAGCAAAGTATCTCCGAAATGGATGGTTCTACGAAAATTTGTCCCAAAAAAAACCTGGAAGAAATATTATTCTCTACAACTTTGGTCCTCACGAAGATTACCAATAACGACGTTTTTAAGGATATATTTGACGAAAACCAAAAAAACCGATTATTTATAAATAATTCTTAAATAATAACCGCAATGGAAAATTGTTTTAAATGAAAGTTGTAGAAAATTACATTATCTATGACCTTTGTGTGTATATATATATATATCGGGTTTCGAATAAACCTAAACTTTCGGTTAACCGGTATTGTCTAAGAACTATTCAGCTCCTCATGCTCACAACATAGTGTTATATTTGAAATTTCTTAACGATATGGCAAGTACTTCTATAGTTAGAACCCACACAATCACATACAAACACATAATTCCGAAAATAGTCTAAATGTGTTCTAGGGACCTAAAAAAGTGTATTTCCGTTGAAATCTCGGAGTCGATTTTTGATATACGTGGTCATAATAAAAATAATATTTTTTTATAAATAAAATATTGCTCTATATAATCAATAATGCTCATTATAAACGAAATTATTGTACATTATAAATAACATTTTTCATCAATTATTGATAACTGCAAACAAACAATCATCAAAGCAGAATTTTGCTCATTATTAACAAAATGTGTCATTATAAACAAAATGTTGGTTATTATATATTTTATATAGTAAAAGCCGTCGTCTGTTGATTGGTTGGTTAGTCACGCTTTGCAAACGTTAATAACTCGAGAAATACTTTTATATAGTAATAACCGTTTTCTGTTAGTTGGTTGGTCACGCTATGCAAACGCTAATAACTCGAGAAATAATAGTGATAGAAACTCGAAATTTGGTAGGGATGCTTGATTAACATTTATTCAGAGAATGACAAATTTATATCGCGAAAAATTCCTTGGTCCGTCTCCAAGGGAGGCATTTCCATTTCCCATTACTTAACATGTAATATGCGAGTATTCGACGTGCAGACTTTTATTCATTTGGAAATTAAAATTAGAAGAAATTAACAGACGACCTTCGGATTTGAACCATTTTGAAAAAAAGTTATAATGTTTCTTATTCCGTTCCGTTTTTTCGTGATGTTGCTATGTCGACCATTATCATTGTTAGCTTCAATACGAGAGAGAGAGAGAGGAAGGAAGGGGAGAGATTGGCGTGTTTTGTGGAAAATAAGTATATTAACGTAAATATAAAAAAATTTAAGTATCAACAGTGTCATTTTAGAAAAATTGGAAATAAAACGCATTCTTAAATTAAATTATTTCTAAACCACACGTGCTTACGAATTTATGTTGGTATTCCTCGAATTAATTTTGTAACAATGGCCGAAGTTTGGAAACGAATATAAATTACAATTCAATTAAAATTAAAAGGACATTTAAAACTGTTAACAGGCAATTTTCGAAGAAACAACAGTGGATAATTTAATGAACTGATTTGTTTTTATAAAAGGAATTTTGGTGTTTATTTAATACAGAGTAAGTTCTAAGGCTTTTAATCCATTTAAATCTAATAACAGTGGCTATTATAGTTTAAAGAATGAATGAATTCTAGGTTAACATTGCATATTATAATAGGATTTTCTTTGGAATAAGAAGTTTGTTATGTGGTTATTTTAACTGAATTGAATCAAGTTCTCTTCAAACAAAGTTTGAAATCCATTTAAAACTGGTGAAAGTGGTTGTTTCGGAAAATGAGAAGGCAAGAGTGCTGAGCAGACGATAAACGATATTGAGGTACATTACATTCCAAAATCTATTTAAAGTATTATCAGAGGCAATTGAAGATTGAACCAATTATTTGGAACCGGAATTCTGCTTATTTAATGAAATTGAAATTCTAATGCTTTAATCAATTTAAAACTAATAACAATGGCTATTTTAGTAGAAAGAATCTAAATAGTTCAGCCGTAGGTCAGATCTTCTTTGTTCCTTATTCATTTAACGTGTTTCTCTAATTCTTTTTCTTTCTTGTACTCTCCGCTCGTCATCTACACGGGCAATCCTATGAGTTTCCGCATCTCTTTCTCTCTCTTCCTCTTCCTTTGATCTCTGACTCCTCTTTTTTCTGTGGCAGCTTTAGCTATTAAGCTGTCCTTTTCACTGGTCTACGCCTCGGCATTTTAAAATTTTCTACGATTTTACAGCAATACATTAGAGCAATTACTCAAATTACAATAGTGAATATTCTGGTCTCACTAAGTCCAACAGAGGACTTGACAGCAGGTGCCATAATTTATGTATTTATAAATACAGCACGTTGACCTCAGTGTTAATAATAATAATATTTACTCACATAATATAATTATTTATGTAATATAATTATACATTTTCTATAATATAACATTTTAATAATAATAGTATATTATATATATAATGAACATTATTCACATATATTAATGTCATGTATTCTCTACTTCATACTACCAATTTTTTAAGTCCTTTTTTAATTTAGAAAATTTGTCAATATTTTTTAAATACATTGGTAGGTTATTAAGAAGTATTGGTACAGTCACAGCTAATTGATTTTTGCTGTTTAAGGTATAATAATTTGGTACTTGCAGTCTCCCACTATATCTACTAGTCATAGAATGGTGGGTCATTTCTTTAATTTTATACTTATTAGAATAATAATGGGTAACAATCATGAATATTTAAAGGTATTTTAATGGCAATATGTCCAGTTTTTGGTAACAACTTTTGATATCCAAATTGAATTTGAGTTATCACTGGCTGACCAAATATATTTTATTAACTTATTTTGCGTCGCTATTATTGGTTTCAAATGGCTATTAAAAGCACAGTCAAGCCATATCGAATTGTAGATTCTGCAAGAGCTATGTATAGTATTCTTTTAATTTTCATAGGCAGTAAGTCCTTTATATGAAACATTTGGTATGCCACCTTCTTTAATTTGTTGTTCACTTGCCTAGCATGATGATCAAATTTAAAATTTTCATCAATAATTATACCCAGGTATGTATGATAACTAACTTGTTCAATTAACTCACACTTACATCTAACCTCTTCATAATTATTATGCAAACAATTATGACAGTGCATTTTAACTGCTACTGTCTTTCTTTTACTCACTCTGTTGCTTACATGCATTATTTTTGTCTTACTTACATTAAGAAATAGTTCATTATTATGACACCACTTACATATACTATTTATGTCTTCTTGCATAAACTTCACTGCTTCATCAATATCCTGATGAGCTGATATCAATACAGCATCATCAGCATATAGAAAGAGTTTTGAATGATTTACAACAGAAAAGATTTGATTTATATATATTATAAATAACAACGGACCTAAAACTGAGCCCTGAGGCACCCAACTATTAATAATTCTACTTTCTCTCAAATGATCTTGTGACTTTACTTTTAGATTTCTGTTACTTAAGTAACTTTTAAAACACTCATAGCAAGTTCCTCTAATTCCCATGTTAAACAACTTAGTAAGTAATATCTCAATATTAATTACATCAAAAGCTTTCTTAAAATCAAGGAATCCAATCAATACATTATTCTTATAATTTAAGTTATAGTTGAAAGTATTTGAGAAATCCTCTAGTATGTTTCTTGTTCCTATGTTCTGTTGAAAACCATATTGATATTTGGATATGTAATCATGTTTTTGAGAAAAGTCCATTAAAAATTTCACTATGTACTTTTCTAAAATTTTGTCTTTTGGAGGCAAAATGGATATTGGTCTATAATTATTATAGTATTGCAATACTTTGCTTTTGGGTATAGGTTTAACAATGGCCAATTTCAGTCCATCTGGGACAATACCCTTTTTTAGACTACAGTTAATAAGATTGGTAACCAAAACTAATAATACCGCATGGGACTTGACGTCTTTTATTCTTATCAGGTCATGGCCTGGCGCTTTACATATTTCTCAATTTCATAGTTATTTTCTGGATATCAGTTATAGAAGCCTCTGGTATATATATGCTAGAATACTGCATTACTGTTTCACATAGATGAAAGTTATTATTACACATTATTTTCAATTTGGAAACATCATCAGTAAAAGCAGCATAGAAATTAGTACAGATTTGACAATGTCATCATCTTTATTCATATTAACACCCCTGCCTGTTAACTTGTTAACTTCTTTTTGAGTCCAACAATCTTTTGTGTTCCCTGCGGAATTGAGTCTTCAGAGCTTGAATTCTTTTCTCCAGTTCTGAAGAACTTACACCATATTTCTTTGATATAGTATCCAAACCGTCAACCTTTTTGTTACGGTTTTTATAATCCGTACACTGAATATCCGATAAGCATGGAGTGGAATGTACACCTTGTATTAACAGCAATGTATTTTGTACGGACCACATCATAAACGAGGAACGATAGCAGAGTACCGGCGCGAACAAATGACTAGAACTGACTGATGCAACCAGTGACGGACAGTTGCTCACAAACACGTCCGCACTTGCACGTGTGCAAACAGTCGGCAAACAAATGTATCTTGTTTTCCCTCTCGGATGGGAGACAGAAAAAACTGCATTTTTGTTTGCCGACTGTTACGTTCTGTTTGCAAACAGTCGGCAAACAAGTGTTTGGAAACACCTAAAATACCGTATACAAGCAGTTCGCCGACGATTGTATATTTGTCTGCCGACATTGTTTGCTGGTGTGGACTAGCCTTAATGGTTCTTAAAGGATCTAGGTCGATAATATAGTAACATTCCAATTTAGTAGCTGTACATTTGTGAACATAAGAAACTGGGTTAGCGAGGCTTCGAAATGTAGGTAAGTGGCGCCAGTATCAATTCTGTCTCGTCCACACGCGAACACTAAAGGTGCGTTCACATGCACGCGTTGCGCGCGTAGCGAGCGCCGTGTTTAGAGTACCGTTCGTTCACATATACGCGTAGGAGAACGCGTAAACAATTGACGGTGAACTCGAAGACAATTGACTTCTATGACGCGCGCACTTATTTACTTGTGATTGAGGTTTTGTAGGAATTACGGTGGTTTCATTTAGAGATAATAATGGACGGTCGAATGTTGTGGTAGCGTTACAACTTCATAATATTGCTTGCAATGAGAAATAGAAGAATTAGGAGATGGTGGGTTCGACCCTTATTTGCAAGAAGATGAACTCAAGGTGCCTACCATAATTTAACACAGGAAATGAGGCTGACGGACTGTGAATCCTTTTACAATTATTTCCGACCGGTCCCTTATACTCTTCCAGCGAGTCTGGCACGTTTTAGCTAGCGAAGAAATAATTTTTATTATTGGAAAAACTTATTTCACGTTTGCATTTGCAATCCATATATATAAATAACCATATATATTCAAATTTGTACTTACCATCTATCTGAATTCTCTCTTCCATCACTCTCCACTCTTTCTCTCGCTGGCATCTATTTCTATATCTAGCGTCATTTTTATATGTGTGTGCGTGTGTGTGTGCGTGTGCGTGCGTGGGCAAAAAGACAAAAGACCGATAAAACGTGCAAAACGAGAAGGAATACTATTGGCTAAATTTGGCCTCCTCCGCCTCCCTCATCCCCCTCCAACCTCTCCCCCTCCCCCACTCCTCCTCCCATCCCACAAGTGTAACAATTTACTTTTTCTAGGCTAATATCATCAAATAAAGGTAAGTGCTTATTTCAGTCCATAACTCAATACAAACGTTTTAATATAAATATAAATAATTATTATCACAGATTTTAAAATGGGAGTAAATGAGACCTATACCAGTTTTTGTAAGTCAGTTTCATTTCGAATTTTAATAATATGTGAATTTTCATTTTTTTGGCTAGAACTGTTGAATTTTTGTACCATATATATTTAGAATTCATATCTTTCCCTCTAGATTTAGCCTTCCAGAGGAGGTTTTTGTAAAAGCTGGTAAGGGCCTCATTTTTATAAATTTTGGACTCATTTTGACTCTGAAAAAGATTTTTATTGAATAACGTTTTTCTGCCCCTAATGTTTTTGTTAAGAAAGGACAGTATTATTTTGTTTGGTTTGCCGGAATAGCGACTTTTGATGAAAAAGGCATCATCTATATCGTTAATGCTGCAATCTTTTATATTTATCTCGTTTGCAATTTTGTCAATTATACCTCTTTTTGATTATTTTAATTTACATCAGTTCCGCTGAGTTCCAACGTTTTCGAAAGATTTTTTTGTTCTAATATATTAATCTTTTCTTATAAATCGATTATTGTAGTATCTTTACTTCTAATTTCCTGTTGCAAACTACATACTGTTTGTGTCAAGTCTTTAATTTTATTCGCATAGTTTTTGCATCAGTGTCGTATTTCTCACATAGGAAACTAAGTCTTATCTTTATTTCTCCCATGTCTTTCTTTAGCTCCACCTCTTAAGTTTCTTGGACCTTACTACCTCCAGTATCCGTGTTCAGGGTTTTGGGCGAGTTTTTAATATCAGCGTTTCCTCTCATTCTGCAGGATGGACATCTCCAACTCTCCTTCTTCCCTCTCGACCTCCCTTTGTATGTCGCCTCCCTGAGCCCGCCACGGTTGTAATGCATATCCTCGTTACACCCGAAACAGGAAACATAACCACCATCTCTAGGGAGATTTTCACTACACCTATGGCAATTCATAGTTTTTGAGCGTCTTATGTCAGTAGTTTTACTGTCCGACACTAGGTATGGCGCCACCACCAAAAAGCCGGAAGGTTCCAATCGCAAATACTAGCCCACTTTTAAATCAATGTTTCTGAACTTATACACATTGACAAAACTCTCCAACACGTAAATAACACAACAGTGTAATAACAAAGACAGGCAAATTCCACAAACTTTAAAAAGTTGAAATACCACCCAGAATAGCATAAAACTTCAGAGCGGCAAGCTTATATGTACAACCACCATTACTACCACCTAGGCAAAAAAATCTAGCTATCATAATCTATTGATAAAATCTGCCATTATGTAATGTACTCATATGTAGTTATATGTTATTTTGCGTTAATTATCCCATTTTGAATTATATATTTTATAACTTCTGTTTTTGCGCATTCACTGCTGAGATGAGTGATTTTGCTAACTATGAACTGCACTATTTATCATGTTTAATGGGACCTCGTCCCGGAACAATAATTTTACATCATTCAATCCTCCCGCTCTGTCCTTCCCTCTTCCTTTCCCTCTCTCTATAAATCTCCCGGTTTCATTTCCTCTCTTTCTCCCATCTAGGTCTATCATCGCCCATTTCCACGTCCTATTATATAAATTATTAATGGCATACGTACAGGAACTTCTCTCTTTCTCTCTAAGGGTAATATTTTACACATGCGTGACAAAAGCAGGATAAAGAGAGCCCGAGATGGCAGAGAGGAAAAGAATTGAGTATGTATTACTTATTAGGAGAAGGAGTGGATTGGGTTGGAAGTCATCAGGGGGAGAAAGAGGGATGGGGGGGAGAGATTGGAGCAGGGAGATAGAGGGGGGGGAAGGAGATGGAGGGGGAGGGAGAGAGTGGGAGGACGGATAGAGAGGGGATGGAGAAATAGGGTGGAGGCAGAGAGGGAAGGGAGAGAGAGAGGAAGGAGATAGAGAGAGAGAGAGAGAGAGGGTGGGGGAGAGAGATTGGTGTTTGGATAGGGGTCGCAAGGGTGGGAGGTGCGACGCGCTCTGCGGATAGAGAGAGGGGGGGGCGGGGGTGGAGAGGGAGAGAGAGAGAGAAGATCGACGACGATGCTCATTTTCTTGGTTTCTTTCCGAGCAAGTTGGTCACCATGGACCTCTGCTATTAGGGTCTGCTATATGAATGGAGGAAAATAAGCAAACACCTTTTGCTAAACTTGAGATAATGCAGTTTGCAATTACACATTTAATCCAACAAGTACTTGTCATTACTGGAGCAATATTCAGAGATCTTATTTTCTGCTACGTAAATATATGGAACGGGTTTTTCCTAAGGAACGAAATGTTATTTTCATCACTGTTTTGATCAGAACTTCTGTAGTAAAAAATAAAGGGAGAGTGGAGTAGTCGGGGGCCGAGTGAGAGGGCCAAAAAAAGCACTCCTACAGCAATCTCTACTTCGTTGTGGCGTGGCGAAAGAGCGGAAGGAAAATTTGTGCTGACTGCGAAAGTAGAGGGTGACAAGACGTGGAGGAGGTGGAGGAGAGGTGTAGGGCAGGAGAATGAGAGAGGGAGGAACAGGTGTGGCGACCAAAAAACAAAGCCGCATAATCCTATAACTAAATGCTATATTGTACAAGAAATAACAACATAACTGCAAAACAAATGCTCTTGAGACAGAAAACTAGTCTTGCAACATAAAACAGTTCATGAATCTCAAATTATAGTTACACTTGTGAATTATAATACATATATATAAATATAAGAAATATAAAAAAACTATAATGATGTGTTATGAAATCAAATTTTTGTTCTTTCATAATACATCATTATGGTTTATATATATTTCACTTTTGTTGATATATTTGTATTTATATTATGCCTTTTATAAGATGTAATTAATAAAAAAGCATATGAAAACAGTCATGTATCAGTATTATGAGTCTCTTTAACGATTGTCTGTTACCGGATAGAGGAAGGGTAGGGGAGAGGAGGGAAGAGGAAGTGGAGGGGAGGAGAAGTGAAGGGGAGGGGAAGTGGAGGGGAGGGTAAGTGGAGGGGAAGGGTAGGAAACATTCTTATAGATATGAATCGTGTAATAGAGTATGTACATATATCTGACGATAAAAGAGAATCGCAGGAGAATAGTTTGATAATTCAAAGTGTGAGCGTCATTATTCCGTTGTAATATAATTTTTGTTTAACATAGTCCTCGTTGTTTGAGGTTTTTCTGCGCAAATTTCGTTGTTTTTGAAAAGTTTTAATAACTAACCGAGTAAATGTTATTAATGAATTCCAGTCTTGCATGTTAAGCACCCGAGGGGAATTTAAACGTTCGATTGTACATTGTTGGAAGTAGATAACGTTTTCTTATCTTCGACAATTCAAATGTTACATAATGTGGCCATTTATGACCCTTGGCTATGAAGTTGTGTATCCACACTGAACACTGAAATTACAAGATGGCAGTTTTTTGGTCAATTTCTTTTTACATCAAATGGAACCCTTTCGCATTATGACGTAGTATCATAAGACTCTTGTTCATTTTTTTTATTTCTAGCTCCGGACCGTTAAAATTCCATTTCCTGCTAAATCCCTCTACAATTCCTGAAGGTACCTACTAATTATCGCCACGGAAAATTGCTCTTGTTTTACGGATAAACATGATGTGACTACGTAATTGAATGATCCTTGGTGTACAAGAGTTACAGGGAACTTCGCCATTTCCGAAATTAATTTCATCTAACTTAATTAAGCCTTAAATTTTGTTCGCAGGAAGCGGAAATTATCAAAACGTTTAACGATGCGACGGCTTGCGAGGCTTTTAAATTTTGCTCACAGAGAATGAAAAATAGTTTTAGATTGTCGAAACGAATTGCTTATCGAAAGCAACTCGAAAAGAACGATATATTTTATTTGCGTAATTTAACGAAATGTCGATTTTTAGCGTTCACAATCAACGCTGTTGACAAGTGGACAAGATAAACCGAGTACTTGTTTACACCATAAATGAAATTAACTTTAGAGAAGAAACAACACAGGATGCATTATTTATAACCAAAACTTCGAAATTATAATTAACAAAATTCAAAATTGAATGTTAACCGAAGAGCAAACTTTGCGGTCGTAATTGATTGATTTCCTATCATCTAACACATCTGAATATCAATTTGAAATCAGTCAGAAATAAATAAATAAAATGAACCCCGCGCGCAGTGAATGCGAAGTTGTTTCAGTACCATAATAGGGAATAGGCAAAGATATGGTTTAGTCAGAGCAGTGGTCCCCCAACCATTTTGCGCAAGTGAGCCTCAACGAGGTGTTAAGTAGATCTGTGACGGGACCGCACTTCGAAACAAAAAAATAAAATTAATTACTGACCTAATCAGCAATTAAAGTTAAATTGATGAAATAAAGACATTTATTTATCAGAAGATATAAACATATTCAATGTGATACTCGAAGTTGCACTTTATTAACGAAGTTATTAATATCTTCTTCGATGTTCGTGACACACAATTTTAAAATATTATGCAAACGATCGTCTGATTATTTTCATTTTTGAAAATGTTTTTTCACAAATATACGTGCTGCCGAAAATGGAGAACATTCCGTTGCAAATGTCTTTAGGTTCACGAGTGTGTTCGATATTCCTGAATAAAAATCCAAAAGACTATTTTCTTTGTTTGTGTCTTTCAAAGCATCAGTGGCTTGCAGATCCATTAATTCCATCTGATACATTTCGGATGAGACTTCTGGTGATACTTCAAATGGATTCTGAAACATTCTTATTTCCTTCGCATATTTGTGAAAATCGCAGAATCTGTTCTTGAATTCTTCCTGCAAGAGTTTCAGGATGCATCTTTCTCTAGAGGAATGTGAAACCATTTTTTTGTCAGATGCTAATTCCTTACAGCAAGAGAAGTGTGAAAAATTACCTTCACTAAACTGTTTCACAAAAATATTCAACTTCCCCTTAAAAAGCTTTCACCTGACACTAGCTTTCCTTTGCGCTGTAACCTTAAATTCAAATGATCTGTTATATCAGTTAAGAAAGCTAAAGCCCAAACCCATTTTGGGTCAGAAAATGCTTCTTGAGATCTTCCTGTTTCAATGAGAAAAATATCAATTTCGTGATGAAAAGCAAAATAACATTTGAGAACTTTCCCTCCATTAAGCCACCTAACTTCAGCATGGTACAGCACATCCCCATCTTCTGCGTTTACTAATTGTTCTACTGTGGGAGTTTTGTCTTAACAGTATCTACAAATCTGCACAGATTACATCATATCAAACACATCAATTGTGGTTTTCCTCAGAAAGTCATTTGCATCCAAAATAATACTCAACTCAGTTTGGACTCGTAAAATGTTGAAATTTGATTACCGCCGTCTGTAATATCCTTGTGGAATCACCAAATACGCTTCAAAATTAAGAGGTAAAAGTAACAAAAGCAACAGCACTTCGACAATCTCACCGACAACGAGACACACAATGTTTCACTTGTGTTGAGAGGGAATGCCAGTCTGAATTCGCTTTTCCCTCTTCCCGCTAACCAGCGGCTAGGGCTGATAGGACAAGTTCGCCACCAAATCTAACGCCATAGCTCTCAGCGATCGTGGATTTGCATTGGCTGACTACAAGATGACGCTGTCAAACTTGTATAAAACGTGGCAAAGAGACAGTTTCTGGGAGGGGCCGCGGGTTGAGGACCCCTGGTGTAGTCGGTTTGTAAAAGAGGGAAAAGGGAGGGCGGATGGTGGGGGGGGGGAGTGGTGGGAGGGAGAGGGGGAAGGGAATGAGGGGGAGGCGGACATGCGAATGCATGGGAAATGTATTAATGCTCCATGGAATATGGCAGAAGGGCGAGGAGTGACGTGGTGGGGATTTAGGAGGGAGTGGAGAGAGGGAATTTGGGGAGCATTTGGGCGTTCTCTCCTTTCGTTTTTGCAGATTTTAGAGAGTGGAGAAAGGGAGAGAGGGAGAGTAATGAGGAGGGAGTTAGTAGGCGTGGCCATGAGAAAGGGTTCCAACTTCTCTTAAGTTTTCAGCGAACGGATGATCTCTCGTCGTGAGGATAAAAAACCATCCTCTCCCTCCCTCCGCCTTCCTCTTCTCACTCACCCACTCCTACCTGCCTGCCTCTCCCCTCCCTTCTCCCCCTCCCTCTTCGCACACCCTTTTTTGGACCTCTGGAACGGCTTTTGATGCGCCTACACTTTTGCAATCGAAACTTTTCGCTCTTTTTTAATCAAGAGTGGGAGGCGTCGGGGTGTGCGGATAATATTCATTCTCGGAGATCTTCCGAATTTCAACATTTCAAACCTACGTCATATTTCCACTTCATTGGCCCTTCGGTAGCTGCTGATGATTAGCCTTTTGAAATATTATTAAGTCTTCGCGAAAGATTATCGGAGGGTGTAATTGATAGTGTTAACAAAGGACTCTATAATTAAATATTCTAATCATCGCGAGGGGTCGTTCACGTCATGGCCCTGAATCGAATATCACACGAGTCTGATGATCATTTTTCCTAATAAAACCTCGTCTGGATCGTTGAAGTGGTATTCCAAGATGGGTAATCCCATCCATTTTTTTATGTACGAACTAGCTGAAAGTACCCGGCGATGCCCGGGTTATGCCAGACGTCTTTGGCGAATAAAATTATGTATTATATGGTAATACAATCATTTTTCCCTTTTCGCACCTCAAAACGTGTATTTCCGTTGAAATCTCGATTTCGATTTTTTTCATGAAAACAATAATTTCTCTATACTACGTATATTGGAGAAAGTAAAAACTAATTCTGAGATATCTCTGATAACTATGAATTGGGCCGGGAGGGTCCATGGAGGTCCGGAGGGAACGTGAGCATACTACGTGAGAGTAATAGGATTTCGGGTTTAACAATGTATTCGGTTGGCAAGGCAGCTTCACGTTAAAAACGCTAAATTTTGTCAAAATTTGATATTAAAACGTTAAATTTTAAAGATTTAGATTCTAATGCGATAAAAGACGATAAGAATAAGAAACCGCATTTATTTTTCTTTAATACAGTCCAAGTCCGAAAATCGTAGGTCAAATATACGAATTTTAATAAGAAAAATAAAATAACGCTGCAGGTCGAAATATCGATTTTTCCATGTTATCTTATGAGGAATAGAAATGGCTTCTACTTTAAGAACCGAACATTCCAACCAAATGTCAATCTTCTAGCTACTAGGAAAGTTTGTTAAAAAAAGCATTACTGAGTTCCGATTTCCCGCCGACGGCGAAGACGAAGTCAATTGTATATCTTATATAATAAAATTGAATACCTATCTGTCCATCTGTCTGTTCTTTATACATTCCCACGCCCTTTGAGCTATCGGGACCTAACTTTGCAAATTGACTTCATATGACTCTACGAGTAACATAGAGTACACGGGATTTCCAAAATCGAGCCAGGTTCGATTCCAGGAGGCAATTTTATTTTCCAATAAGTTTACACGGGATTTTCGATTTGTCAGTGAACAAGGTTTTCTTCCGTCATACATTAAAACACGTAAATGTGGACCGATTTTCTTCGTTTTTGCTTTATTCGACGGCTAAAACTCGATACTATCTTCTTCTTGTGATGTTTATATGTTACACGGTCGAATCATTCAGAAATACGCAATTGTTTTCGAAATTTTACGGATATTTCGTACTCTTTCCGGTCGTTGTCAAGGCGACCTAATTGTTGTCTCCGATTCGATTAATGCCAATTAAACCCTCAAATAGGTGAAAGAATAGCGTTATTCGCTTCACACTTTGTTTAAGCATCGAAATTATTGCTGTAGCAATGTCAACATTTATACATAGCAACATAAATATTTACAGATAATTATTCAGTTAACCACAGTTAGCTGCGTATGGGAAGCGTTTCTAACGATTCAATGAAAGCAGTTGAATCTTCCTATCATCGTTTGAATGCAGGAATCTTATCTCTTTGTAAGTAGAACCATTATATTATACATCCATAATGTTTGTTAACGCAAATAGGCTCAAGCATACATTTTTAATTAAATGAGAATAGGGACACACGTTATTATTTTAAACACATTACATGGTTATCTTCTCTTCATTGATACTCTACATAAACGGTTGCATTGATTGTTATATAAAAAAGAAAGGACATATATTTGAATAAAAAGAAAAACATAAAAGTTCGCCCAATTCATAGGTATCAGAGATATCTCAGAATTAGTTTTTACTTTCTCCAATATACGTAGTATAGAGAAATTATTGTTATCATGAAAAATATCGAAATCGAGATTTCAACGGAAATACACGTTTTGAGGTGCGAAAAGGGAAAAATGATTGTATTACCATATAATACATAATTTTATTCGTCAAAGACGTCTGGCATAACCCGGGCATCGCCGGGTACTTTCAGCTAGTATTAGATATATTTGAATTATCCCTTCAAAATACTTATTTTAGCGCTCTATGCTCATTCACATTTCTTTTCTGTCAAAATGAAAGTTTTGGTCGCTTACTGTAAATTAGTTCATTCGAAAAGGTTGCTGTATTTACGCGTATTTCGTGCTCTATTAATTTTTCGTACCACTTTTGAACGGAAAAGTATGCTAATATTTAAATTTTTCCTTACTTCCGGCATAACTTGATAACATAATTTAATACTAAATCGTGGGAAAACCGTTGGGACTCGTTTTAAGAAACTAAGAACTTGAATTTCTATTTTAGAACGCTGTTAAAGACACACTATTGTGTAAACATATCTCGACAGGTTTTAATTCGCGGTAAATGTCATTCACAGAAGCTCACAAGTTCAAGTCTCTTGTGTTTATTCGCCTATACAATTCATTTGAAGTAATCGCGGATAAAACCATTTCCCTCTTCCATTATTCCATATGTTTGCTGGATTATTTTACGGTGATAAGCTCCTTAAAGAATAACTCGCGAAGAAGAAACAAGAACTCCTCTCCCCCTTCCCCTCTCTCCTCCTCCTTTGTTCTATATAACAGCAGACACACTCGCTCACTACTTGCTCTCCGTACCCGGTTTTGCGCCATTTTTTGAGCCATTGAATCCACGAGCGGGAAGAGAGAGAGCTTTCTCCTCCAGCCCTTCAGACGCTGCTTTTTTACGTATGACAAAATGATGTCGACGCCCGGAGCTGCTTCCCTAATCTGGATTATGTTTGGACAGCAATTAAGGCACGATGTCTCCATTCGCCCGAAACTCTCGGCTGGGATTATAATCTCCTCTTTCTCTCCACCACGCCTCTTCCCCCTCCACGCCTCCCTCTCTGGCCCCCTCCACGCCCCACAAGATCTATTCTCTCCCTCCCTGCCTCTTTTCCTCCTACCTCTGCTTGGCAAGCGCGGGAGTCAAGCGTTCCCAGCTTCGTTTCTGTTTACAGAACATTTGAAAGGCGTCCGGCGTCACCTGCTGATATCCTCTTATCCCTTTGCGCTTGCATGGCTTCCTTTCTCTCCTCCACCCTCAGTTCTTCAGCTGTTTTTGCACCCATCCGCCCGTCGTGGGACGAAATAGTGTCCCCTCGTTTTGCCTCAGCCCTCATGTGACGAGGAGAGGGAAATTCTGTTGTCAGTCACTTGTTATTCTTCGGCGAAATGAGTTGGAGTTTAATCAGGGAACTGTAATTTACGAATCGTTGGAAATCAAATGTCAATTTTAATTATTTTTTAAATCGGGAGATGTTATTGTTTTTTATTTGATGTATGTATTCTATAATTTAATGTAAAAACAGGTGATATTAAATATCGTCTTAATTTATTTTTCATTCTACTACGAATGTAAAAACGGGCTAATTTAATCGATTACGCAAAATTAATATATTGATACCCGTGTGCTCAATTTTTATTAGTAATTAAAAGTATGACTAATCGTCATTTGACTTTACAAATACCTGAATTATTCCTCTATTTCAATACATCATCACTGAGTATAGAGTGGATACATTTTTATTAGCACCATTTATTACGTTTAATCCACAATTTTATTATTTTATAGATATTTCGCATAATGCTACAATATATTATCTATATGGCGATAAATTTCATATACATATACACGTCTCCATGGCTTAGCTCGTGTGCGGTGGATGCAAATCGAAATATCAATTACGAATAAGAAACATTTTTATCGCATTTTGTGTTATTGTAGAGATACTATAATGGCTTGCATACACCCACTCAATGTCTAGAGGTTTCAAACTTTTAGAGTAACACCTCCCTGGATGATATAAAATTTTCTACTCCTCCCTTAATTTATGAAATAATTCAAATAGTAATTTTAATCAAGGAAAGCATTTCTGTTGTGAACATCTGGTAATGATTAAATGGAAATTTTTAATCTAAATTTTACAGCAAACGTACTTAAACAATGAGAAGGATGATGCTGTTTAGCACCGAACTTGGCATGAATTTAGACTTTCATCTCTCCTTCACTATTTATCATAGACCTATATTTCGTCTTAATAGACTGCAGAACACCCAGCGTCTTATAAATATGTATGTAATCCAATTTCATAGGTAAATATCTGTATTGGCTGTTTGAAAGTATATCCGCCATTCACTAACATTTTTATAATTCTGAATTAAATAATTTTTAGGGTTAAATTTACAAATGTTTCGCGCCTCTCCCTCTCTCAAGGGAGGCGTGCCTCACAGTTTGAGAGCCACTGGACAAGGGCAGGGCTCCACAACCTGGGGCTCGCGAGCACCGCGGTGCTCTTTAGCAGTCTTACCGTAGACTTCTAAGGTGCTAAATAAAAATGGTCATTCCTAAGGACCGTTAATGTGATGTTTACGCATGTTTTCTTTCTAAACGTACAAAAGGACATTTTTAAACAAATTGAATTTGGTTTTGGTTTTATTTTTGATCATTCATAGTTGTGCTCGCTAGGTATTCTAGAATTGTGCTCGCCACATTGAAAAGGATGCCTATCTGCGGAGTGGTCTTCGTGGGAATCAGTCACTTTTCCTCTCATTTACACACAATGCAAACTGCATTCACTTTCTCCATACGTAATAAACGAAAATGCCGTATATCGTAAACTTGATTTCTTGTAAATACTGACCGCGATACCAGCTCCGTCAAAGGTATTTTTAATTGCAAATATTTCGCGCGATAATTCCACTATTTGTAGGATGCGTATCAAAGCAAAACTCAGGATGTACATCACTATGGTCGAAAGTTTATTACCATATGGGATATCCGTATGAGGTAATACATCGTCTACTGCACTTAATAGTGTCATTAGAAATCAGAAACGGCTATTTCAACTTATTAATGTAAATAATTATGGAAGAGCAATCTGTAACAAGTAACATGGTGTAAGAAGGGACTATATAGTCTCAATTTCACCCTCAGTAAAGTCATTTTTCTGTCTGTCTCCCTCCCTTCTTTCCCTCCCTTCTTTCCCCCTCTCCCTCTCTCCACCCCTTTCCCCTCATTCCCTCTCTCCTCCTCCCTTCCACCCTCTCCTTCCCTTCTCCCCCTCCCTTCCCTCTCTCCCTCCCCTCTCTCCCTCTCTCTCCCTCCCTTCTTCCCCTCACTCCCTCTCCCTCTCTCCACCCCTTTCCCCCTCATTCCCTCTCTCCTCCTCTCTCTCCTCCTCTCTCTCCCCCCTCCCTTCCACCTTCTCCTTCCCTTCTCCCTCTCCCTCCCCTCTCTCCCTCCCCCTCACTCCCTCTCCCTCCCTCTCTCCCCCTGCGTTATCATCCCTCTCTCTCCCTCCCTATCTCGTATTAAAAACATTCAGAGCACGCTTACACCCGTAAGGATTAATACAACAATAGGATTTTAGGTCTAACAATATAATTGGTAGCCAAGGCAACATTCCGTTAAAATGGCAATATTTCCACAAAATATGTGAATTAAACGTATAACATGAGCGATTTCGAATTGTATGCGGAAAAAGATGAACAGAATAAGAAACTATGTAATTTTTCCTTCAAAATGGTTCAGATCCGAAAGTCGTAGATTAATTCCTTCTAATTTTAATTTCCAAATGAATAAGAGGCTGCACGTCGAAAAATCGCGTTTTGCATGTTAAGTAATGGGAAATGGAAATGCCTCCATTGGAGTCGAACCAAGGAATTTTTTGGAGATTGATTTTCGTCATTACCTTAAAATATGTTAATCAAACATCCTTGCCAAATTTCAATCTTCTACCTTATCAGGAAATTTGTTAAAACGCTCTAAATCGGCCATCGTGAAAGCGTGACCAACCAACAGACCTGGGCTATTATAGTATAAAATGATTTAAAATCCTTATGTTTAAATTATAGAGTTCTTACTGTGGACCATCTATATAAATGGATAATCATTATGGATAATTACTTCAACACAATGTATAGGAATATTATTCCTAAATACCATAATATGGAAACAAGGAATGTGACATTATACACTGTACGACTATATAATAACTTGTATAGTAAGCGACTACCAACATATGTTGTTCCCCATATTTTCAATAATTTGCCTAATAATTTATTGAATTTAACAAGTCTAAGACAAAAATTAAACTCAAAGACTGGTTACTAGGGGAGATAAGAAATATTTAACTAATTGTATTATATAAGTATGTGTATTAACTTATATTTTGGCTATGTATAGTGCATTGTTTTCTTCATTACCGACTTTATGTTGCAATTATAAGTGAAACTTATATATTTAAACGATATATTCTGGATCTGTTATTCTTATGGTTTTATGTACAAATAACTTGTATTTTTGAATTGTATATTCTCGAGTAGTAATTTATATTGGCACCTTCTGACAAGCTGAATGGCTTAGAAGGACCAATTAATTGTAACAAAGTACATCGATGCTGATAACTATCAACAAAAAAACGGATAACTAGATATGTATTAATTGTAATTAAATGTAATTAATTGTATTACAATTAATGGAGAGCATTATATTTCAAATTTGTATTCTTGTAATTCAGTTTATGTTTTCGTAATTTTGTATTTTGAAATAATTGTATTTTTGTATTTGAAATAATATTTTTTCATTCATATCAACGAATAACAATTTTGTTTACTTATAATATTTTCAATGTTATAATCGATTCAAAATATTTTAAACAGGAAAATATTCCGAATTTGAAAAATTGTTCACGTCCGCAACTGCCGATAGTTATTTTTGAGGAGGCAGTAATGGGCCAACAGCCAACATTAGGTTGTATCTTTCTCATGTCTTTTAAAACTCTCCAAATTAAAATCAGTATCGGCCAGAGGGTGCCATAAATGACTTCTGCCAAACATCATTAGTTAAGCGTAGGACTTTCCCTTGACAATATATTGACGCCTCACATGGTGCTATCATTTTGAGATTGTTATTGTCTGCTAAGTTACACGTCCTTCATCAATTACTCCGTAGAACTCAGAATGGGCCTCTGCTCTTGAATGATTCATGAATGATTTCTTTCGTTAATTTTTAATCAAAAGAAATTGCTCTAGAGATATGGCGTTGTTTTTGGTTTCTGTAAACGTTCAGAAAAGTAAGTTTGGCCATTGTTTCACTTAAGGTATAACCCTACTCCATCACTCTTTGCTCACATTTAAGATGTAGCGTTTGCCTTAAACTGTCGTCAAGAACTTCTCACAGATGAAAATACTCAATCGAAGGATATTGATGCATTATATAGAGCTCAATGGCAAAATTCGAGTGTTGTCACGAATAATCAAGAAATATAGTTCTCCATTTGATGCACTGAAATATATCACCGAAAATGAATCTAGCAATTGCATCGAGATTTTTATCGTGTATTCCTATTGCAGTAGATAATGGCGAACGCAGTTTTTAACACTCGATCACTTAAGACTTACAGTCGACTCTTATGTAACGCGCATTTACATTACGCGTTTTTATGATGATTTTACTGACACAATTTTAAATTACGCGCACTCTTTTTATATAACATCTCAGTGCTTGCTCAGACGGTCCATCGCCTGGGACGAGATAAAAAGTTACTTTAACATTATAACAGATTTGTTACATCAGCCCTGCTTTGCGTCAATAAACCGAAAAATTCCACAAAGAAACAAATATGCGGGTTTTTCACTGTAGCCGGTGAGCTCATTGGACCACGGCTACGGTACATGTATTCTTCTTAGTCCCTTATTACTTTTGGGATTGTTTACATTCTTTTTATATATGCATTTAATATAATTTTTAAATTATATTAAAAACACCCTCTTCAGTTGAATTTATAATGCCATCAAAGAGAAAATATTATAATAATAGAAATGTGATGAAAGAAAGTTTTAGAAGTACTAAGAATAAACGAACTAATAAATTGAAGATATTGAATGAACGCGCTTTGTTGTATTTTATCTACGATCCGAACTATGGTTAGATTAGATATGGTCTTAATTTGGGGAGAGATTGGGGCAGTCCCATCTTCCACCTAACTCCTATTCGGAACGGCGAACATAGCATTACTAGGGATTGCAATACCGGTAAATAGCTCAAAAATCCGGTAAAAATTTACCGGTAATTTTGTAATTTTTTACCGGTAATTCGGTAAATGAAAATGTTTTTAATGCATGTTTAAAATATAATAATAATATTCCCGTGTTTCAGTGTTTCTCAAGTCTTGTTTCTCTCGGCAGACAATTGCGTATGCGCTGAAGGCTGACGCAATAATCAGTAGTCAAGAAGGTTCAGGCGACACTCGATTTACTCCATAGATACGTTCTGAGGTTTATGGCGTAAATCGAAAGTGATTTTCTGTCAGTATTTGATGATGTACAGTGGCGGCTCCTACCAAGTGATTCATACCTACATGAACTTTTTAAACCTTAGTTAAATATTTCTTTATGTTGATGTAATGTTAGTAGTTATCTTTCTGTTTTTAATATTATTTCTTGAATATTTTTGATGCAGATAATGCGTTATAAACGTTAATATCGTAGCACTGATATCTGCTGATCTTTGAGCCCATTTACGAATACTTTCCGCTAGCCGTAATGAAAGTTCTTTACAATAAAGATAATTTACAAGAAGAAGATGATGATGAACAGGAAGAAACAGTTGAATTACTTGATACAGAGGAATGTGTTGACTCTGACAATGAAGAAGACGATGAAATTCATTATCTTGATGGTTTTGACGTACTTTATGACAGATCCGATGATTCTTAGATAAATTCTATACAAAACATACAACTGAGTTCTCTGATAGCCAAGATATGGAAAGTGGTTAAAATGTTTCGCAGTTCACCGACAAAAAACGATGATATTCTCCAAAAAACATGTAAAGAAAGAATTTAGCAAGGAGCTTTCATTGATATTGGGCTCAAAAACTCGATGGAATAGTATGCTGGCCACGTTGGAGCTTTTCTCAATGCTTCAAAATTGTGCTAGAAAAAGTCTTATAGATATGAAGTCAAATATCAACTTTACAGAAAATGAACTTGAACTGCTCTCTAATACGATAGTAGCATTGCAGCAAATAAAAGTTGCTGTAGAATCACTATGTTCCAAAAATGTAAATTTGTATATTGCTGATGTAACATTAAAATTTATGCTTGATGAACTAACAAATCAAAACACATTTTTAAGCAATGACCTTAAAGAAGCATTGATAGCTCTCATAAAGGAAAGACGAACAACTTATTCTGATGTTCTACAGTTTCTTTATGATCCAAAGAAATCAACTGATGAAGATTACAGAATTTTCAATAAAACCAGCAAGGCCACAATAACAAAGGTAATTGCAGAGTTACTTGAACGCATTTCTGAAACTGAATCAACAGTAGTCAACGATTCCTACTCCCAGTCTGAGGATGCACCGACTTCAGTTCCTTCGTCATCAACTGCATTGTCTATGAAGGACAAACTTCAAATGGCGATAAAGAAAAAAACTGATTCAGCCCATGAAGATTCATCTCAAAAACAAAAAAACACAAAAGACCTAACACAAGTCGTAAGAAAGGAACTAATGTATTTTCAAGAAGAAAAAATAAGAGGAAAATATTTTAAAATGGCTTTCGATTTCCTAATGACCAGATGACCAACAAGTGTTGAATCTGAAGGAGCTTTTTCAAAAGCAAGTTTTATATCTACTAAAATAAGGTCGCAGTAAGGTCTCGATAAATTATGTTTTCTGCCAGCCTGTTTTAACCAAAAAGACATCTAAAAAGAAAGACTTTCAAAGTGTTTTGTTTATATTAATATTAAACTATACTTATGTTTGGAATACAATTTTGTTCAAAGTGTTTTTGTTTATATTAATATTAAACTTAAAATTATGTTTAGAATAAATGTTTTGAATAAACTTTTGTTTATTTATATTACTTTTACAGTTTATTTGAATAAAATTTGTCTTCCATTAACATTTAGCTATAATTTTTCTTTCAATTTAGCATTTTTTTGAAACTGTATAAATTACCGGTAAACCGGTATTTGTGAAAATTTTTACCGAATTACCGGTAAATCAAAAGTCGGTAAATTGGAATACCTAAGCATTACATCACAGACTAACATATCATTTTTTCTAGTTTGATCGTTAAACCGGCTCCATAATAAATATTTGAACATAATCTAATGATATTTTATATTATTATACATAAACACTATAATTACATTTTAAATACTATGCAGGTTAATGCGGTAGACGCGTTCCTTAAAAGTACAGCGTTAAACGAAAAATCTATTTCCCCTAAGAATGCATGTGATAATAGAAGAATGCGTTCTAGTCCCAAAATTCCTATCCTCGTAACCATTTAAAACATGTTGTATATTCTTAATTATATGATAAACGTTAAAAAGGTGAGACTGAATATCATGCAAACGTCAACTTTGAAAATTACTGGCGAAAAGTCGAAAAACGGTTAAAGTGGAAGGAGAGTCTATGGACATAGCCTCTAAGCTCAAATAAATAAATAACAACAAATAACACTATTTCGTCACGATCCCGATTTGGTTTATTAGATAATACACGATTTAATCACGTAATTTAAAAAACGTACTTACTACAGACTTATGAATGTTAATTTTAAACCACTTTTATGACGCAATTTTTCAGCAAAATATTTTATACCTGGGAACGTATCATCCCATTTATACTTCACATAACGCTTTTTTATATAACACGTGAATTCCAAGAACGTAACTGCCGTGTTATAAAAGGGTCAACTGTAGGTACATACTTAAGATTTACAATGAGTGAATCGCGCTTGGCTGACCTGGCAATGATTTCAATCGAACATGAATTGGCTCTCAGCAATTGGACATAACCATCATTTTGCTTCCGTCGTGGCACTGGAAGTACCATTTCACTAGTGGGCAGCTATCTGTAATGATCCCTGTTTATTCATTGATAACAGGTAAAATGTTAAATATTGCTTCATATTGCACGTTTCCCGCGAATCCTCAATTAAACATACTATTTAAATACGTAGCGCTTTAAGAGAAATGGGGGATTGGGGCGGGAGAAGGCAAAATCAACATTTGCACAGTGTGGAAAAAGTAACGTCTGTCCTACTGAAATGGCACCTCAGAATTTATAGATAACTTCCGATTTAAACTCTAATCCGGCCCTCAGAAGAATTGGCAACTTCCAATGCGGCCCTCCATGTAGAAAAGGTTGGACACCGCTGTCGTAGCTGAAATTTATTGCCTCGTGAATAGTCACTATCTTGTATTTCTTGCCTTTGATATGCTATCTATTTACATATTTTCCTCTTCCAACTCGCTCCAACTGCCTCTTTCCTACTTCCTCCTTAGCGCACCCGCTACTCTCTATCCCCACTCCCCCTTCAGCCCACTCCTAGCACACCCACCCCCTCCTTAGTACACCCACCCCTAATACACCTCCTGCAGCCCCTCCATAGGGCACCTCACTCCACTCTGCGATCCCTGGACGTGATCCGCTTGCTCTTTGTCATTGAAACTCCCAGAAAGAGGGAACTCACAAAGAGGGACTGCTTCTTCTGCTCCTTCTGCCGTAGGGGAGGGGGCGTTTAAGGGGGAGGGGGCGTTTAAGGGGGAAGGGGCAGTGGGAGAAGAAGGAGAGGCAAAGAAGTAAACGAGAGTAATGAAAAGGGAGGTGGTGTGACAGAGAGAGAGAGATCTGGCAACGGTGGGGATGGCCCCAAGTGAGTGCAAGGGAAGGATTCAGAGGGCCGCGAGTTCGACTGTTTGTCGCTGGATGGCTCTGCCTGTTTAGGCTCTAGGTAAGGCAATGGCTGCACAACTAAAAGGTGACGCGGGCGAAACTACACTTTGATTGGATCGTATTATGAAAATTAGGTCCATAATAATAATTTTACCTATATTGTGGATTTATTAATTGCCATAACTAATTTTACTCGCAATGATTACTTGACAAAAATAAAGTGGCAAACAAATATAATTTGCTTGCAAATTTTAATTGTAATTTTTTATATAAAAGGAATGAGTCGGTTGATTTACTCGCTGCTTCGATCGGGTCGCATCAAACGTGGGTTTTGCACTTCCTGTTCAAAGGCGTTGAGATTTTATGAAAGCATGCTAAAGGTGCTTCTACCCTCGAGACGGAAGTGAGCGACAATTCTGCGCTAGCGGAATATTTACACTTTCTAACAACCAAGGTGCTTATCTTACAATTAGTCTATGTATCTCTTTCGGATTTGTCGCGATCGCTCATAGACTAAAGATGACGATAAAGTATAAACGTGTCTGCGGCGTGGTTGGAACCCAGAGCGGGATCAACACAGGTCGCACGACCGACGGAATGTGTTGAGTGTCGTAAACTTTACTTTTAAAAAAACTTACTTTTTGTATATCTGGCGAAAAACGTACGCAAAGTGTTATTATTTGCGTTTCTGGAGATAAACTTAATTTTCAAGAACATCTCTACGCTAAGTGTTATTATTTGCGTTTCTGGCAATAAACGTAATTTTCAAGAACATTTCTACGCTAAGTATTATTTTATTGAATATCTTGCGATAAACGTCATTTTTCAGAACATTTCAACGCTAAGTATTTGTTTTTGTAATTCTGGCGATAAACGTAATTTTCAAGAACATTTCTGAGCTAAGTATTATTTTTAGAATTTCTGGCGATAAACGTAATTTCCAGGAGCATTTCTATACTAAAAGTTATTTTTTGAATTACTGGCGATAATCGTAATTTTCTACGCTAAGTATTTTTTTAACTTCTTGCGATTCACGTAATATGCAAGAACGTTTGTACGGTGTTTGTTTGTTTTTGTATTTCTGGCGATAATCTTAATGTTCAGGAACATTTCTACACTAACAATAAGTGTTAGTTTCTGTATTTCTGGCGATAAACTTAATTTTCCAGATATTTCTAGGCTAGGTGTTATTTTTTGTTTCTTGCGATAAACTTAATTTTCATTCGATTTTTTTTTGATTCTGGTGATAAACTAAAATTTCAAGAACATTTCTGCGCTAACAATTAGTTTTTGTGGTTCTGGCGATAAACGTTACTTCTACGCTAAGATTTATTTTTTTAATTTCTGGCGATAAACGTAATTTTCAAGAACATTCCTACGCTAAGTTTTATTTTTTTAATTTCGGGCGATAAACATAATTTTAAAAAACATTTCTACGTTAACTATTATTTTTTGTATTTCTGGAGATAAACGTAATTTTTAAGAACATTTCTACGCTAAGTATTATTTTGCGACCTGGCAGTAAATTGAAATTTCAAGAACATTTCTATGCTGTGTAATTTTTCTCGTTCTTGGCGATAAACATATTTTTCAAATACATTTCTACGCTATGTATTATTTTTTAATTTCTGTCGATAAACGCTATTTTCAATGGCATTTCTACGCTAAGTATTATTTATTGAATTTCTTCCAATAAACTTAATTTTCAGGACATTTGTACGCGAAATATTATTTTTAGAATTTCAGGCTATAGAAGTAATTTTCAAAAACATATCTACGTTATGTATAATTTTTGGAATTTCTGGCGATAACGTAATTTTCGATGACATTTCTACGGTAAGTATTTGTTTTTGATATTTCTGGCGATAAATGCAATCTTTAAGAACATATATACGCTAAGTATTATTTATTCTTTCTGGCAAAAACGTAATTTCCAGGAACATTACTACGCAAGATATTATTTTTGAATTTATGGCGTTAAACTTAATTTTCAAAAACTCTTCTACTCTAAGTATTTTGTATTGTATATATGGCGAAAAATTTAATTTTCATGAACATTTCTACTCTAAGGATTAGTTTTGTATTTCTGGCGTTAACCTAATTTTCAAAATAATTTCTACGCTAAAAATTATTTTTTCTTTCTGGCAATAAACGTAATTTTCAAGAACATTTCTACGCTAAGCGTTTTTTTGCGATACTGGCGATAAATTGAAATTTCAAGAACATTACTTCGCTGTGTAATTTTTTTCGTTAACATTAATAAATAAATGTATATATATTTATGTAACACAATAAAAGTGATATTATTTATAAAATTATTTTAACAGGAGATTTTTATTATACAAAAGCGTAAAATGACAAATCTGCAATACATTAATTATGACATGAAAAATAATTTCAAGTGAAATACGTTTTAGTCCCGCTAAGTCCAAAAACAAAATGTACTTGACAGCAGGTGTAAAAGATTTACATATTTGAAACCAATTTATGACCTAGGTATTTGGGTAATTCAAATCATACAAAAAAACATAATATACATAACATAACATAATATAAACATAATTTTCAGTTACATTTGTACGCTATGAATTATTTTTTCATTTCTGGAGATAAAACGTAATTTTCAGCGACATTTCTACGTTATGTATTTGTTTTTGTTATTTCTGGCTATAAACGCAATCTTCAAGAACATTTCTACGCGAAGTATTATTTTTCGACTTTCTGGAGATAGGAGTAATTTTCAAAAACATTTCTACGTTATGTATAATTTTTGGAATTTCTGGCGATAAACGTAATTTTCGATCACATTTCTATGCTAAGTATTAATTTTTGAATATCTGGGAATAAACGCAATCCTCAAGAACATATCTACGCTAAGTATTAATTTTTGTATTTCTTGCGATAAACGTAATTTTCCAGAACAATTATACGCTATGTATTATTTTTTGTCATACATGCAATAAACGTAATTTTCTGAAGCATTTCCACGCTAAGTATTATTTTTCAATTTCCGGCGATAAACGTAATTTTCCAGAACATTTCTACGCTAAGTTTTATTTTTTAAATTTTTGGCGTTAAACTTAATTTTCAAGAACATTTCTACGTTAAGCGTTTTTTTGTATTTCTGGCGATAAACATAATTTAAAAACATTTCTACGCTAAGTGTTAGTTTCTGTATTTCTGGCGATCAATTTAATTTAAAGAACAATTCGATGCTAGGCGTGTTTTTGCGATTTTGGCGATAAACTTACTTTTCGAGAACATTTCTGCGCTAACCAATATTGTTTGTTTGTGGCGATATACATAATTTCTAGTATTTCTACGCTAGGTATTATTTTTGTTTTTCTTACGATGTCTTAATTTCAAGAACATTTTTTTGTATTTCTGGCAATAAACGTAATTTTTTGAAACATTTCTACGATAAGTATTTCTTTTAATTTATGGCGATAAAAGCTATTTTCAAGAACATTTATACACTAAGAATTATTTTTTGAATTTGTGATAGACGTAATTTTCAACAACATTTCTACGCTAAGCATTATTTTTTGAATTTGTGACGATAAACGTCATTTTCAAGAACAATTATACGCTTTATTTTATTTTTGGAATTTCTCGCTATAAACGCTATATTCAAGAACATTTCTACGCCAAGTATTATTTTTTGAATTTCTGGCGATAAACTTAATTTTCAAGAGTATTTCTATGCTATTAATCTTCGTATTTCTGGCGATAAACGTAATTTTCAGGAACATTTCTACGCAAAGTATTATATTTACATTTCTGGCGATAAACTTAATTTTGAAGAAATTTTTACACTAAGTTTTGGTATTTCTGAGGATAAAGTTAATTTTCAAGAACATTTCTTCTCTAAATATTAGTTTTTGTATTTCTGGCTATAAACTTAATTTTTATGAATATTTCTACGCTAAATAATATTTTCAGGAAATTGATAGTTCGGGAAAATGCTAGTAGTTTTTGTATTTCAGGTTCGAAGGAATCTTTCGATTGATTTCGACACTAGTTGAGGACTACATTTCACCTCGCCATTCAAAATTATTTACTGCCTACTAAGTGCTCTTTCAGCGGCGTAAACAAATGAAAGGCATACGGTGACAAATCAGGACTATAATAAATATGAGGAAGAATGTCCCAGTCCAATTCAACCAGTATATTCACAGCCAAGTTATTCTAATGTGGTTGGGTGCTGTAGTGGAGAAAACAAATTCCTTCGGACAGAAGACCTGCTCGTTTCTTCCTTACAACTGGTTTCAGACTGGTTTTTAGGAGCTCTGAGAAAAAGCAGCATAAATTGTATGGCCTTGTTCCAGGAAATCCACATGAATAATTCCATGAGCATTGCAAAACAGTGGCCATCACCTTGTTTGCTGATGCCATCGTTTTGAATTTTTCGGTGTAGGAGGATTTGGGTGTCTTTACTCCATACTGGAACAGTTGTTTTCCGAAGTAAAGTGATGGACCCATGTCTCGTCCGTGGTTTTGATACGATTAAAAGAAATCAGCCCCTTCCCTCAGAAATCGTTTTCTCAGAACCCCTGAAATTTGAACCCGCATCGCCTTTTGTTCTGGTTACAGCTGTTTGGGCGCCCATCGAGCGTTGACTTCACTGTTTTTAAGGTTGTAATGAAGTATAGTCTCAGCATTACCAATACTAATGTTAACTTGGAACGCTAATTCACGCACTGACATTCGCGTGTCCCTCTGAACGAGCTCATCAACCTGCGTAATTGTCACATCATTGAGTGCAGTTGCTGGTCCTGCTTTGTGTTCCTGTTCTCCACGCATTTGCGACCCTCTTTGAATGATTTGTACCACCCAAACACAGAAAACCGAGACAGACAGGATTCCCCATACTGTACTCGAAGTCACCGATGAATTTCAGTCCCTTTTACACCTTCCTTACAGAGAAATTTAACAATAATGCGTTGTTCCACTGAAGTAGAAACACGTTCAGATGCCATCTTTGTTAGCTCTGACATGCATTGCTATGGCAACAAAATATAAATTTTCTATTTCCAACATTATAACGATAATGTACACACCTCATCAGCTCATTGTATTATATATAAGATTTTAATAAAAAATAAAGTCCAGGTCAAATCTGAACATCCCTTGTACACCAATGGCTTTAAAATCTCACTCAACACGACCCCAATGCCTCTTCCCGTAATTTATTGTCATTGTACAATCGTTTTTCCAATTTACTTCATTTACTTTAGTCACTCCCAAACTATTGCGATTCCACGATAAAATTGCTTTTCCCTTTCCAATCAGATTACTTTTAAAAAATATCGTGTCCCAAAGGAAGAATGCGCGTGAAAAAGATGACCCGAGAGAGATGAAATGTTTTTACATTTCTGTTCAAGAGAGCGTTATAAAAATTACTTCCTAAACGCGGCTTTTTTCATCACTATGTGCGCGCGTGCGTGCTAGCGTGTCTGTGTGCACTCTCCCTCTCTCTCCTCTCACTCCCCCGCGAGCGCTGTTGCCGCCGAGGTTGCGCCGCACGGCAGAGCACCAGAGCGGGGCGGCGAAAAATGGAGGTGGGGCAGAGAGGAGAGGCAGAGAGGGGAGTTAGGAGAAGAGGGGAGGTAGAGGAGTCCGCTCGAGTCGGCAACAAGCGCTCCCAGTAAGAGAGTGTCGTTCGGTACGGTAGGTGGTTACGTCTTCGCTCAGCAGACCGCCAACTGTCGGTGGCGAGTGTGTTGGAAGGCCGTGTGTGATGACCTAGTGTGGTTCGTTTTCATCTTATTTCGGAAGGGCCACCCGTTTTCCTTCGTATATCCCTCCGTGCCACGGAACGAGAAAGAAAGGACCTCTTCGGGAATTTACAGTGCTATTTGCGTGTGGTGGTCACCGTCTCTCTCTTACGGGCCGCGGATCCATCTCCCGGAGTGCCGTCTGCGAGCGAGGCTCGATGTGATGAGCCATGGTGATGATTCTCCGACGGAGAGTTGTGTCGTGCGTGGGGACGCAATCGTGACGAGTGGCGTGCCTCCGTGAGGCTGCCTTCTTTCCCTCCCCGACAGCCTCCCTCCTCTCCCCCCAACAGCCTCATTCCTCTCCCTTCCAACAGACCCGTTTGGATACGCTCGGAGCGACGACCTGACGACCCACCACGCCGTGCGCCTCGGATAAAACCGTTCGTCTCTCTCGTCTTCTGCGGTAAGTTCCGCCTCTTCTTCTGTCTCTTCCCACCCCTACTGCCTTACTTTAGTTATATAGGAAAATAGCGGAGGCGGGAATCGAACCAGAGAAATGCTCCGTAGAATCCTCACGGCGACGCCGTTATCGAGTGCGTTGCAACGAGCGAGGGCCTGTCGCCCTTCGCTCGAAGCTATTGAATGGAGGACCTGCGCATTTCGAAAACCGGACTGCCCCTGCGCGATATTCCTCCCTCCCTTTTCTCTCTCCCTTCCTTTTCCCTCTCCTTTCTCCCTCCCTTTTCTCTCTCCTTTCTCCCTCCCTTTTCTCTCTCCTTTCTCCCTCCCTTTTCTCTCTCCTTTCTCCCTCCCTTTTCTCTCTCCTTTCACCCTCCCTTTTCTCTCTCCTTTCTCCCTCCACTACCTCCGCTTTGACAGTAAAACTCTGCGAAGAGTAAGTTACCATGAAGATCTCACGCACTATATAGTATTCGTGAATGAACGGCCCTTTGTTGCTCCACTGTGTCTGTCTGCCTTTGCCTCATCTGCCGACATCCTAACGTCGGGATTGCCCAAAGTCTTCGTTGCGTGTCTATCTGTCCAGGTGGCAGTACATTGGGAAATCGTGGACGCCTGCTCTGCTGTTGTGTGGGTATAAGTGATCTTGAATGATTGTTCTATATTTATCCGTAATTCAAGATGATTTGCTCCATGATAAGTTGTTGTCATTGATAACAACTGCCATAAGGCTAAATAAGGAGAAGATGAGCTACTCATTACCGTCGATTTACGAATTACTTTTCGACGCTATTTATTTCGTGGGCCATACTTGGCTGCTAGAAAGTATTGCCGAATCCGTGAGTACGTTATAATAAGAAATATTAATAAGGGAAGGGTGAATCTAGTTACAAAGGACCGCTTCATTAAAATCAATTTTATTATTTCTGGGCTCGTGGCATCTGCAAAAGGAAGAACCATAAATTAGGATCTCCGTACAACAACAACGTGCTTTTTTTTAATTTTAAAATTCTCATTGTCTCTTCTGACGAATTTCATGCTTATTGATTAGTTTCTATAAGTTATACATTTCTAAATAGCGGCTAAGTTTATGTGCCTCATGTAATATCGAAAGCGGAGCGTTTAAAAAATTATACAGGTTTCAAAAGAGAAGAATATTTGAGGGTACGTTGTTAAGGTTTATGTTCTAGAAGGCGTCTTTCCTGACAGAGATATCCTAAATCTCCCCACAGTTTTCGTCAGATGAACGAATGTACGAATTACGAGGTATATTCAGCGGAGTACGTACGTATTTACACAAGAGAAATGTCTTTAGCCTTCGGTTAAAATGAATACCATCGCAGCGAAATGCAAGAGCCAGCTTCCATTTGTAGAATCACCGCTTCGTTGTGGTCGCGTCGTGTTTCTGTGATCGCGAATTGTGTTTGCGGCTCTCGTTTATCGCTGGAATAACTTTCCAGACGATAGTCTCATTAGTGGAAGGTGGCGTAGTTCCAGGAAACCGCTGACGAATCGTTTGCGGCGAAACGAAAAGCAGATAAAACGGCGGCAGGGTGCTCAGTTGTGAAGTCACGTATCGAAGTGAATGTGCGTTTATTTTAAACGCGCTGAATGTCACGATCGGTTTTTCCGGAGAATGTTAACTGCTATCTCGTCGGTTATAAGTAGTTAAAAAAATCTGATGTGGCCAACACATGACTTTCTCCATATTTGGGGTATAGATATTTAAATTATTATGAATAGCATTATGAGGCAAAATTATTATTTCGTATCGTAAAAGAATACAGTCGTTCTCATTGCCGTAAATTAGTATTCTGAATATGTTTACAGAATTCACCGCTACATGGTGGTTGCGCTGTATACTGGAAATTAAGAAAAAGCAAAATATCTCCGAAATGGATGGTTCTACGAAAATTTGTTTCAGACAAAACATGGAAGAAATATTATCCTCTACAACTTTGGTCCTCACGAATATGACCAATTACGACGTTTTTAAGGAGATATTTGACGAAAACCGAAGAAACCGATTATTTTCTATAAATAATTCCTAAAAAATAACTGCTTTGGAAAATTGTTTCAAATGAAAGTTGTAGAAAATTACATTCTCTATAACATTGGTATAGAATTGTATATACAATAATGATGTTTTAACGAAGAAATATCGCAAAAACCGAATCGGGTTTCGAATAAACCTCGACTTCCGGTTAACCGTTACTGTCCAAAAACATAAGTTCTTTGTGCCCATACCAAAGTGTTATATATGAAATTTGGTAACGATATGGCAAGTACTTTTTGAGTTAGAGCGCACACAATCACATACACGCGCACACACACAGACATCATTCCGAAAATAGTCTAAACGTGTTCTATGGACCTCAAAACGTGTATTTCCGTTGAAATCTCGAAGTCGATTTTTTTCGTGATCGCAATGCTTTCCCATTACTTCGTATGGAGAAAGTAAAAAAGACCTCTTTCGCAGAAGCGAGCTTTTCCGTGAAACGGGAGAATTCGTGCGGCAGAAAAAGGCGAAGAATAATCTGGCAGCGTCGCCAACTTCAATCGTGTGTATCTTATGAATTAGTGGTACCGCATTTATCCAGAGGAGAGAGCGGAGGACGTGTTTGACGTCACTGCTATCACTTTTCGTTAAAGTTTTACCAAAGAAAAACATGAATTTAGCTCATGACTTTCTCCACACATACAGAATAATAAATACTATGATTGATTTCGACATCAGCGACCTTAAGAATAATTTGCAGCAATTACAATTGTGAATGATTTTAAAACATATTCAATAATCTTTAAATTGAAATAACAATAAGTAAACAAAATTGTTAGCCGTTGCTATGGACAGGAAAATATTGATGCAGTATTAAACCGACCCTTGGCAGCGTACGCATCGCTATTAAAGATCAGAAAATGTTACCTTTGCAACGGAAACAATGGTATCACTGAGCGATGTGCTTAATTAAAAACTTTGTTCTGTAAAATTGTTGATGGAGTTCGGTAAGTAAAACTAGAAATAATTTTCTTTTAAGATACAAAATGTATGCATACGTTAAAAAGTATGCGGAAACACACTAATAGACATACTTATGTAAGGAATTAATTTATTTGTTTTTAGTGAATTTTTTGCAATTTCTATCGCAGGCACTGGCTTTTCTGCCTTTCTTCCTCTGGTGTTAAAGTCTTCTACGAGGGAATTTTCCTCAGTTCCTTTGTCGACTTTCTTCTATTATTATTGCTATAGTTGATAAAATTAATTATATAGAGCTGCGTAACCATTTCTTTACTTTATAACTTTGTTTACTTTAATTTTTCCTGAAAATTTGTGCACGTGTTATGCTACTTAACATTTTAATGGAAAATGAGATTGGCAGAAGTAAGCGATATTACATAGCGTTAAAATGTATTCTGTGAAATCGTTCATTAATTTATTAAGATAAAATCGGGAAGCATTAGTTGTTCAATTTTAACAGTGGAAAGAAATGGATTATCTACGACGAAGAAAAGGAAGTTAACGTAATTGTTACTACTACTTGTAACTGGTTGGAAAGTAAATCGGTTATTATATAATCTTTGTTTCCCCCCTCCCAATCTCTCCCCCTTTCTCTCTTTCCCCTTCTTCATTCTTTTTCCCTCTTCCTCTCTCCTCCTCATCCACTCTTCGTCGTCTTTCTCTATTGCCCTACCTGTTCCCTCTTCCGCCACCTGCCCGCCTCCGCGCTTAAAAAAAGCCTGCATTCTCTAAATCAAGGAATTCTTCGTTTTTATGCCCTTTTCTCACCTCTACGCTCTCTCTCCCTCCCCTCTTTACCCTCCCTCTCCGTCTTTTCGAACAGTGGCCGAAGGGGAAAACTGAAGGTTATCGCGTCAACGCCGTCTCAACACTCGTGACTTTTGTTTTCAAATTCCTTTTCCTTGACGAGTGCCGTGCTCTTCACGGCCTTTATCAGTTGCCTTTCTTTTATTCGTTTCCAGGCTATCGTCCATTTCCTGTATGTACCTGTGGCCTCTTCCGCCTCCTACCCTTCCAGCCTTAATCCGCCTGCGGCTCGTTCTCTACCTGCGAATTTTATCTGTTACCTTAGCACTTCCTCTCCATCCGTTATCAAATTTCTCGGAGTCAAGCGTTAAAAATGTCGCTAGATCTGGAGAATCGTGGGCGCGACCGTTATTCGTGGCACGCATACTTAGAATATTAGAATGGACGATTTCCTTTTCCCGAACCCCTCGCAAACCCTCTCATTCTATATGCGAAGTGCTTATTTTGTTTCTTAACATTATAAAATGCGTTTAGAGTTTAATTGGAAAGATGTAATGGCACTCGTATTTAATTTACTCGGTTGCTTTGAGAACATTTAAAAAGTATTTTCGTCTCGTATTAGTCGACGTTTTGGCTGACATTTTATAATCGCTCTAGAAAAATTTACATTTTCACTCGCAACCAGACATTTGGCTGCCCTGAGGCGGGAAAAATATTACCCCCCCACCCGCAAGCTTTGTGGGTCACCAATTCATCGTTATCTATCAATTTGATATGTACAGTTTATATAAGGATTTTTAAAGTTTGTACTCGGTAAATATATTGCAGGTTATTTTTGTTTACGTGATAAATACAGGTATTTTTTGGAAAAATATAAATCTGAGTAATACATATTAAGAATATTATAACATCAAAATGCTGACAACAATATAATCATAGTAAAAATAAATAATAAATGCAATCTACTAACAATTTTAATTTTAAAATTATCAGGAATTTAAATTTAAAATACTTAACTATAAAAACTAGTCTTTCATTGCGCATATGTAGGTACTTTATTGAAAAGGCATTCTTCGGCATTTTATTGTTGCAAATTCATCAATTATGTCTTCATATTTCAAGGATTCCATAATATCACTCTCTGTGGACATTATTGATAGACCAGTTAAACGATCATCTGTTATTGTTGTACGTAATTTTTTATGATTTTTAACTTTCTGCAGATGCTATTGCTACAGGCAAGGTTAACAAAATCCGTGATTTTCGTGTATATAATTCAGAACGTCTATTGGTAACAATTCTATTAGTTACTTGTGTCAAAACCCTTCAGTCATATCTTGAGCATCTCTATCACTTTCTTTCTATACAGTTTGTAAATTCTTATGTTCTTCAATTCAAACAAGTTATATAAGAAACTAAAAGAGCCACTGTGATTTTTAAGTAATGGAAACCTCTCCTTGATAGAAGCAATTGTTTGGTCCAAAACAAAATTTAAAAAGTTTACCCTGAAGTTATCCTCAGGATCTTGCCAACTTTCATCGACATGCTCATATTCAAAATGGGTTTTCTTTCTTCGTGGGCGAATCTGGGTCTCTTCTGTAAAAGTCGGTTCTATCTTTAAATCGCTTGCTAGCTCTCGAGCATCTGTTAAAATGTTGTTAAATCCAAGTTCTGACCTACATTCTTCAAAATATGCCTGAATCTGCTCTAGAGAATTTAGGGAAGACTTTATATCCACTGGCGGAATTTCCAACATTTTGCTAGTTCCATTTACAACAAAATATTGTACCAAGCAATAATTGAACAAAGAAATTTGAACTTTTTCATTTTCAAAAAAACAAGAATTTTAAGGGCTTGAAAAAAAATATTCCAATCTCGTAGTCAGTTTTGAGTTTTTTCAGTTTTTCTTTTTTGCAGTATACATTTGTATCGTTTTTCTATAAATGAAACTCTCACATTTTCTAGTGTCTGTTATAATGAATTACCATAAATTGAAACCCAAAAATTAAAATTTTCTATTTTTTCCAATTTTGAAAAATCGGGTCATATTAGACCCCGCTATAGTAGTTGACGCGATCAAAAAATTCACGATAGTAGTAGAAGGTTAAGACCTAAGGCTTTAAGCAATGAGGAGGATAAGAGGGGTGTCTGGTATTTCGTCTCATCTATCCATCTCAATCCTATGACAAAAACGACGTCGGTGAGCGGCGTCGTGAGTAAGCGTGCCACCGGTGGCCCGTTCGGCAGATAGCCCCACATATTTGCTGGCATACCGGCGTGCCGTTCGGCAGATAAAAGATTAATAGCGGTCTTATGCCGCCCTCTACTTCGGCCGCCCCTCTTCGGGCGGCACTGCTTAGGCGGAATCTTAGACGAGTTGAATTACCGGTAGCGACCTGGCTCCGCCGCCCTCTTGACTGTTCGGCTGCCTCTCTTGCTTACCGTCTGAGTCCGGCCCAGCTCGCAACAATTGTAAAGGTGTGAAATTACTCTAATTGTAAGCCCGTTATACTTAGGTATTTGAGTTACAGTAAAACTCGTTTATAACGATCACGCCTAATACGAAATCTCGGCTATAACGAAGAAATGTCTCGGTCCCTTGAACTTCTCCCTAAGGGCATTGGTTAAATTTCTCTGATGTAACGAACACGCATTTTACGAATTCTCGGCTGTAACGAACAAATGTTTGGTCCCGTGGCAAAAAATGCCCCATATATAACGAATTTTGGCGGGCAGAGCTATAAGTAATGAATAGTTTCCTCCCGTTTACCGCGCACTTGTTCGTAGAGGTCCCCTTCCTCCATCTACCCTTTCCATACGAATTTCCACGCTCCCTTTGTTTTGAAATTGATATTAAAAATGTCAAATGTTTATGTAAATTAATGACCATAATCATAATATTAATTGACCATTTAAAAAATCGTATGTAATAGCATTCGAACATGTTACATGCCGCGAAGTTGATAAGCATCTCTTTGCATATGTAAGTACGGCATTGAAGTCGACTCACTGCGAATACAGTAAAAGCTGTGTTATCCGGCTATCTTGGGGATTGTGGAAAGCCGATTAGGAGAAACAGCCGGTTAAAGAAGCGTTTTTAGATTTTGACATCGCAAATTTAACAATAACCAAACAAAATTGGGCTTAGGTTCACTATCGTACTCCCCGAACATAACTATGCATGGAGTTTGCATTTTCCATTTTAATTCTTCCACACGTAGTTAGATATAGACACTATTTACCCATTCTTATTTAATACGTTGCTACGCTTACATGCAAAACAAAAAGACTATTGAAAAGTTTAGGGCGTCCGGGAAGTTTGGGGATTACGGCAGTAAACCTGTTCCCAAAATTGAATTTATTGGATTAAATAATCAATAATAAAAAGCGATAAAACTGGAAATTGTAGAAGTACACCAAAACATCTAGACAAGGCAAATGGCTTACGTAACCATAAATGCCATGCTTACTCGGCAGCCACAGAAGTATACGGAGTAAATACGTAATATATACGTCTTATATTTTAAGAAATTTTAAAGTGGAAGTTGTGGTATTACACATATACAATTCACACAAAAATTTATCAAAACACATAAAGAAATTCAAAATGAATTTTATTTGTGTAATTGCCGGTATGTAAAGGGTGGCCGGTTCTCAATAGCCGGATAGCACAGCTTTTACTGTATGTGTAAACGTGTTATATGGGATGTATAGGCCAAAAACCATGTTTCTCGTATATAACGTAGTCACGCTTATAACGAAGCAATGAGTCGGTCCCCTCAGATACGTATTAAACGAGTTTTACTGTATATCCCGTCATTTAGACTTCCTCTCCTGTTAAAGGAGCGTGCGGTGCTCCGACACTGAGCAGAACTCGCCTCCAAAAGGTCTCGCCTTAGAACCCGTCGCGAGAAAATGATAAAAGGTCGTATATCTGACCTACCTATATATTTTTAGCGGAAATACATCCACAGTCCATGGCAATTTTAACAAAGTGCTAGTGTGGCATAAATTAAGCGAGTAAAACCTCGAGACCACTAATGGATTGTGCTAGCAACGTCAACTTTTAAAATACGCGCGGATAAAGTATCTCTTAATGGATACGAGTCTTCTTTAATCCCCAATAGCGGTGCCAAACACATTTCCAATCCAACAACCCTCACCTCTCTTTCCTCCCTCCCACATATTCTCCTCTGTCGCTCTCTCCTCCTCTCTCTCTCTTTCCCTTCCTCTTTCTTCATCTCTCTCATCCTCTCTCATATTCTCTCTCTCTCATCCTCTCTCTTACCATCTCTTATAGCACGGACCTGATTTTCTAGACCCAGCCCGGACCATATAAATTCGGACCCTCTCACTCTCCCGTACCCCTCCACCCTCCCACGCACCTCTTCCTCCCTCTCCCTTACCCCTCCACCCTCCCACCCACCTCTTCCTCCCTCTCCCTTACCCCTCCACCCTCCCACCCACCCACCTCTTCCTCCCTCTCCCTTAACCCTCCACCCACCCACCTCTTCCTCCCTCTCCCTTACCCCTCCACCCTCCCTCCCACCCACCTCTTCCTCCCTTACCCCTCCACCCTCCCACCCACCTCTTCCTCCCTTACCCGCCCACCCACCTCTTCCTCCCTTACCCCTCCACCCTCCCACCCACCTCTTCCTCCCTTACCCCTCCACCCTCCCACCCACCTCTTCCTCCCTTTCCCTTACCCCTCCACCCTCCCACCCACCTCTTCCTCCCTCTCCCTTACCCCTCCACCCTCCCACCCACCTCTTCCTCCCTCTCCCTTACCCCTCCACCCTCCCACCCACCTCTTCCTCCCTCTCCCTTACCCCTCCACCCTCCCACCCACCTCTTCCTCCCTTTCCCTTACCCCTCCACCCTCCCATCCACCTCTTCCTCCCTCTCCCTTACCCCTCCACCCTCCCACCCACCTCTTCCTCCCTCTCCCTTACCCCTCCACCCTCCCACCCACCTCTTCCTCCCTTACCCTTCCACCCTCCCACCCACCTCTTCCTCCCTCTCCCTTACCCCTCCACCCTCCCACCCACCTCTTCCTCCCTTACCCTTCCACCCTCCCACCCACCTCTTCCTCCCTCTCCCTTACCCCTCCACCCTCCCACCCACCTCTTCCTCCCTTACCCCTCCACCCTCCCACCCACCTCTTCCTCCATTACTCCTCCGCCCTCTCTCTCTCTCCACTTCCCACCCACCACCTCACCTGTCATCCGATTGAAATTCGTTACCATTCTGCACCATGGCGTGTTAATTCTTCTTATTCCTCAAATACGTGGCGATCCATTTCAGCGAACGCGCTCCTCTTGGCTCTTTCTGTTTTCCTAATTCACTTTAAAAATAAAGAACTGGACTCACCTTGTAGATTCTGTCGAAATAGCCTAGGACATTATTTAGAAGTCGTGAGTTCGTATTTCAATCCTCAATGGCCTGGAAGAGGTTTTAATTGGCGTATCTTGTTAAATATAATTTCATTTCTCCAGCATTTCTAACGAAACATTCATTTCCAAAAATGTTCCATTCTTTAATCTTGTTCATTGTTCACGGAGCATGATTTTAATTTTCCAAAATTTACTCGATTTTATGACTTAATCGGTTTCTATGATTTTTCTTGTCAGTTCTAGTGAATACCGTGGCCGTTAATTGCTCGATATGTACGATGAAAATATGTGACTTAGAATCGCTTGCGAATCATTATTATTATTATGAAATATCTAAGCTGTTAAAAAGAAAATTGATTGATAGTGTGGCGTGACGTGGTCATATCTGCCGCTGCAGACTGATACTAATGAACTCGGTGATCAACTCCAAATTGGACTCTTTGTATATATTCCGGCCAAATTAACTATCGTTAATGTTTTTATTGCATTTATTCATTTTTAACGTCACCTGTATGTACGATCAAGAAATCGAACCTAGTTGGAAGACCATCTTTATGTAGGCAACCATTTGGTCAGAAAATATTAGTCGCTATCGAGTAATAGGTTTATTAATGCAATAGAATCAGCGCGTGTGAATTAAAGGTAGATTCATTTCCAAAAAGGCGTCTTATTCATTGAAATTATAACACGCTAGTTTTGGTCAAAATTCTGCAACTGATATATTTAATACTTCCTGTCAAAAGCATACGTTTTTCAGTCGTTAGTAAACTGCAAGCAATTTGAATCGTCGAGAATGAATGGCAAGCATCCATCTCGCTTTTATCAACTGCAGGACGTCACTTTGCATCATTGATATCTATTTAGCATTTGTTTTCTTATGGGAATATACGTCAACCAAGTGCAATTACTATCCGATTTTTAAATGCAAATTGCGGAGTTGTTGTTGTATCCAATATTTTCGATTCCCAAAGAGAACCGCTAAGAGAAATGCGAAAGACATTTTTATCTGTTATGCTACAACTTTTAAGGTGAATTTTTACCCTGGCATATAACATTGATCCCTCGTCATTGGATATGCACCTGAAAAGATGGCTATGGCGCGAAATTACGTCACGTGAACCCATTTCTCACATAATTTCATTTTATCAGAGAAACATTATTAAGGGGGAAAAATCACTTCGGGGTATAATAAAATCTACTTCATTCTAAAAAATAATCGATTGATTAAATATATTAGTAATAGTTATTAATACGGTAATATACTGTGCTAGTATTCAAAGTAAGTAAGTGGGGTGGGAGGCACAGTGTCGTGGAGAGAAAAGATAAAGAATACTGGTCGTGTTATTGTTTCACTGCTACGATTGGAACTAAGGCGGCAGTACTGATAAGATTAGTTTCTTACACCTGGAAGGACACACGGTTATTCCACGGCGGAATATTTCATCCCCTGAGGAGGACATTACAGTAAATCGGGCGTCCATCCATATCACAGGGTTTTACAATATCTTCTCATTTCAACCCCCGTTTAATTACGGGATAATTTCTTAGCCGTCGTTTGTTTACCTCTGGACGGCTCGATTCGCTCTGTCGTTTAGCCTCGGGGCGACTACTAGCTGTGTGTGTATTCCCTTCATTTGAAGCACGTTCTCTTCAATCTTCTCTCCTTTTTCCTTGCACTCCTCGTTCGCATTTTTCCGCGTCGTTGCGAACCTTTAATTCGAATCTAATACGGTGGTGATGTCCAAACCTTTTCTGCGTGGCGGGCCGCATCGATGCTTGCGAATCATTCGTCGGGCCGGATTAGTTTGAATCGGTGGTTATCTCTATAGTTTTATGTGCCATTTTAGTGAAAATCAAGTCTAAATTGAGTTTAATGGTAAACATTCTGTTCTTAAAAGTTTTATTTTCAAAATTTTCATAAAAATTTATGAATTTGTGTGTTAAATTTTTCGAATTGCATTTTCGTCGTGACTTCGCGGGCCGCATAAAAACCCTTCGCGGGCCGCAGGTTGGGCACCACCGGTCTAATATATGTTGCCTCTCGACTCGGAGGAAAATTGTTTCCTGCCAAACCTTCCAAAATAAAGCTGAAACGGAAGGCGATTAATGAGTAAAGCCGTTTCCATGACATCAGCCCTTCGTTCCTCTGAACGCAGGAGTGCTCAAGACGTCGATCGCCAGCTTGTTTTATTTAGATCCCTCGAAACTTTTTTGCTCCGCTCGAAAGAATTTATAACAGTGAAGATCGTCATGTAAGTGGGAAATGATAGGTAGCTCCCAAGCTTGCAAAGTCTTGAGTCCTAACGCAGAGGTTCCCAACCTGGTGCTCGCGAGCAGCGCTGTGCTTTTCTACGTTGCTTAAAAAAGTTTCTTTTAACCAATAAATTAATGTTGATTTCTTTCTAAACGTAACTAAAAACATTAAGAATAACTGTGACCAGACGCGCAACCAAAGGGAGGGGGTTGACGGTCTTAGCCCCCTCCCCCTGAAAACGCCAAATTTTCTGACTTAAGAACGTTAAACTCTATCGGCCGCATTCATAGATTTCCAATTAAACCCGGGACTAGGTGGTTTTTACTAGTACCGGTCTAAGAGAGGTTTAAAGGGAGACAAATAGTTGGTACTCATAGTGCGCTTAGCGGTTTTAAGTGCTTGGGACTATCCACAGTCGCGGCAATCAACGGTAGAAAATGAGACTCGAGTAAACATCCCCCTCCAACCCCTTCGTCTCCACAATGCGTTTTGGATCACTTCCCATTGGTCCAATACGTTTCTAGGCAACGAGCTACATAAGCAGTTCCTTCTCCTCTCTTCCCCCCCTCTCCCGTCATGCGGGCTGCTTTTAGTAGTTACAGGGAATCCGATCCGTAAACCAAATGGAGTTGAATTATTCCGTAGATTTGACGCCATGATCCTCCAATTTTTTTCATTCTGAGAACAACTTACCCATCATGTTTGAGCGGGTATTATTCAAAGAACCAAAAGAAAATTATGGAATCATAACGCCAAAATTATGAAAAAATGAAACCCCATTTGGATTACCTGAAAACTTCCTGCACCTTTATAAGGATATGGAATTGGTACACACTTCTGAAGGAAAAGAACAGATATTCCTTTACAAATTTATTTATAAAAAATGATGGCAAATCACTTTACAAAATATAATAATAATAGTAATGACAATAATAATTATATTTATTAGTCCTTTGATATGTGTAAACAGATATAAGACAAGTCAACGTTGACTTAGTATAAACAAGAATGGATATATCATAATATATCAACATATCTCTTAAACTGCAGTTTTACGACAACATGTTTCAAACAAAACTTATTAAGAATTAACTTATCTACAACACATTACATTACTATTTCTTCATAATTATATTTTACAGCTTGGTGCTCGCACATCGAAAAGGTTGGGAACACCTAACCTCTAACGCAGGGGACTCCAAGCAGTAGATCGCGATCGACCGGTCGATCTTTGTTCCTTTTAAAGTCGATCGCTGAATCTTGCCTCCTGCGGTATTGCTTTTTATTGAATCACAAGTGAGAAATGTTTAGCCGATAAAGATTTTGAACTTACAGTTGGAACTTTTTTATCTAGCTATGCAGGTCTTTTTATAATCGTTCAAATATTAAGAGAAAGTGGAATGCATAAATGAAATGATACTGATAACTCTCGATATTAGTTCTCGTAGCGAGAGACGAGCGTATCGATGTTTATCGACCTTGAGTATGCTTAAGTGTAGCTCGATGCGTGGTGTTCCAGTCGCGAATTTCTGAAAAACGCAAAAGTTTGAGGTTAACAGCGACTTTGTGTAACTTGATTAACTAATTCAAGTTATGTTCTGGTTGATTTCTTCCGTCTGTATATTTATTTAATAGTCTTTCTCTTCAACTTATAATAGTTTAAAACTTAGTAATACGTTAAATTATCCTGGTGGATAAATTTGAATAAATTTTATTGGAACTAAAATATTCTCTTGCACAGAACGAAAAATCGAATAAAACTTTATTCGAGCTTGTTTAACTCGAATAAAAATTTTTAACAATTAAATTGTATTTACATGTTAAGCAGGACATTTTTTGCTATGATGCTGGTTTCGATGTCTCTTAATGTTTGGGAGAAATTTGCGAGGATCCCCTGCTCAACAGTATTTCTCGTATCAAGGTTCATTCCGCTGGGTCAGTCCTCGGTAAATTTACAAATGAATCTTGGGTGCTGAAAGGTTGGAGACTCCTGCTCTAACGCATGGGTGCACAAACTTTTTACATCCGCCGGCAGCATTTAATTGTTTATACTTATCCGAGGGCCGCACTTAATTAAAAGCTGAATAATGTAAATTAAACAAGAATAAAATTTTAGATATCAACTTAAACCATTTTTATTTAGCAATACTCAAACGCAAAATTATCACAAATATACAAATAGGCGTACAAGTGTTTTGAAAAAAGCAGGAAAAGGAGTGAAAATTTTCAGTAGCACGTACGTATTAGTACGTTGTACGTTTGGTTACCTTATAATTTCTCATTCTATAATTTTCAACTTATGATTTCGCAAATGAACCTAGCCGAAACGTCGTTCAATATTAACCTTATGATGCGAAATTTTCCGCGGGCCGCACGAACATCAACGGAGGGCCGCATGCGGCCCGCCACCCGCACTTGGTTCACCCCTGCTCTAACGTCTTTCCTCGAATGCGTGTTCGCACGAGCCTCGCGATGCGCGTGAAAGTGTTCCTCTGGCTCGCCTCCCTTGCTTGCTTCGAGAAAACGAGACGCTTTTACTACCGGTGAGTGTTTTAAAATTCGATTAAAATAAACGAAAAGATAATCGAAAATCCGAAGCATGCTATGTCACGTTGCGTCTATGGAAGCCGTGTTTCGCGCGTTTGAATGTAGTGGGGGAGAGAGATTGATGAAAGGGGGGGAGGCCTCTCATGGGGGGACGTTGACTCTTCGGTTAATTTTTCTATCCTTCCGTTGTGACGAGGGCTAGTGAAGAGGAGGATGTACCTACAAAGGGGAGAGATTTGTTGGCGTTGCTATTTATTTTCGTCATTCACCATCATCGGCCCGAAGAAGGCGTTGTTGTGTCGTGTACATACACGTACTATGTGCTCGTGTAAACAGGCGGATTCGCCATTTAGCCTCCACTGCCTGCCAAGGAAAGTCACGTTCGCGCATTATAGCCTATTTTGACTGCGTTATTTGCATGATCGAATTAAGAAAATAGTAGTTAAAGAATTTCTTCTTATGGAATTCGTTTTCTACCCCCTTCGCTTACCGCGGACTTCTTTGCAACCCGCTTTTGTTAGGGCCTTTTCACACGGAGCCACCATCCATTAAGGGCCTTTTCACACGGGCGACCATGGCCGCGGCCACCATGTTGGCGCGGCCACAAGGAACATGCACCTTTTCACACGGTGGTGTCGCCACCACCTTGGCCGCCCGGCTAGTAGGATCAGTCGTGACTATATACCTTAGTGGTGGCCCACTTCAACTTGGTGGCGCGACCAGTCGAGATAAATGTAAAGGCATCAGCGCTTTCAGACGAGAAGCCACCAACAGAGCGTTTGGGAGCCAGGGCTTGAGTTAGCTCGGGTCGTCGCAGGAGAAATATTAGGTTCGAAGAGCTCTAGACGGGTCACTGCTTTTTCTAAAAAACTCAGCAGCTGTCTCTTCAACGTCCATTTTGGAACTGACGAATTTGGTGACGTCTGTGGTGGCTAATGTGGTGGCTTTGACTATATTGGTGGCCCGACCATGGTGGCCCGTGTGAAAAGGCCCTTAGAGTTCTATCTGGTGTTTGCACTGGTGACGAATCGCGTGTGGAACTAACGGCTGCTGCGCCTTTGTTTGATGTAATTATAGTTAAATTGTGAAGCATTGTAATCAGTAATGTAAATAAGTTCTGTTATATACGTTAAAGTTTCTTTTGGTAAATGGTAAAAATCTGTTTTTTATGTTTGATTGATTTTATTCGTATATTTGTGTGGATTTCGGAGTGGGGTGGGGCCCCACATTTGTGACTGGCCCGGGCCCCATCTCACCTCTCTCAGGCCCTGGTCGTCCCCATCGATGTTAGTGAACGTAATGTTAGATCAGAGCGTACGAGAAAATGTCGAAACAATCGCTAGAACAGAGAAATACTACAGATCTTTTTTCTCAGACGCGATAAGACAGTCCAACAGAGGCATTAGTTAGAGTTCATTTGGTGCTGTGGCACCCCCTGCCAAACGCTTCTGGCGGCTTGCAGGGCACCTATTCATGTAAATGTAAAAGTGTTAAATTTTTGTTTGATTCTAATGACAATGCTACCCATAAAGTGATTAATTGCAATTAACTAAACTGGATCGCAGAGGAACCATCCGTATGTGTCACATCGATTAAGTGGTCTTCAGTCCTGTGCCTGTACCCATTCGGGTACTTATAAATCAAATGAATAAGTGTATTAGCCCATTGCGCAAGCCAGAACATGGCCGGAACGAGTGTTAGGGAATTCAATCCCGTGCCGACGTCATTATCAATATCATATCGTATTGGAACGATAAGCAAGAATCGATGTTAAGTAATCGACCGCTCCGTCATCGCGTGTCGATGTGGATCTCTTTTCGCACGAGTTGTCGCTGTTTCGTCCAGCGGATTGGGAACTTGGAACGCCATCGAGATAGATAGATAGAGAGAAAGAGAACGATCTGAACCCTTCTGCGTGGCGGGCCGCATTCGTAGATGTGAGTGCTTAGAAGTCGCGAGCGCCTCTGCCGGCCGGATTGGAGTTTACATGGGAACTCACTCAAGAGATCACACGTGATTTAAAAAAAGAAAATAGAGCGTAAATTTCAGTGATAACTAGAGATAGCCAGTTCCATGGACGGATGAAAATATATAAATCTAAAATAACTGTACGACGTCTACATTGTCTTATCCGATTCAACTCTCTTTCCCGTTCTGTATGCATATTAGGTTTCTAGAACAATAATAATAATAATAATTACACTAACTTTGTTTTCACCTTATTTGTATTTAGTATATTAAGGCAAGTATAAACATACAGTTGAATCTCTATCTATAATGAAATTTCGTTTAGTCCCATAGATTTGTCATACTATTCATAATTTATATCGTCTTTTTATAAAACCTTTCCATTATCTTATAATTATTTGTGTGTATGTGTGTGTGTGTGTGTATGTTCTTTATACGTTTTTACACCGTTGAAGCTATCGAATTCAAAATTTTCATGGGCCATCCTATACACCAAAGGAAGATTTTGGCCTAGGTTTGCAGACCGTGGGGTATCTTATATCCCGTAGGGTCAACAGAATACTATTTCCATAAGAATTCATGGGAAATGGTGTGGAGAAACCCCAAAATGCCATACAGCCCTTCACTGATGTGAATATTTTAATTCTATTTACGTTTCATAGTATTACATACTAAATCGCTCGAAATTTTCCTTTAAGCGCAAAATTTATCGGTTTAGATGTCATTTTCTAGGAGGCAACAAAGCTAAATTTCTTAATTGTTGTCCTCTTCAAAGGGAGATATCCACGTAAAGATTAATGCAAGGAAAATCCACCCCGTGTCACACCGTAGAGGAAGAATAGCTAACGCCAAGATATGGCTAAATATAGTCTATGAATACTTTTAAAGTGGGTCAAATGATTTTTAAGAAATATTAGAACATTGTTATCTTTTACCATTAACATTGAAAGATTTATCGCAACATAAATCGATACATCTACTTACATTTGTTCGGTAACCAAGATGTTGTTTATTGTTTACGTTTTGGCTAATAGTATTGACATAATCCACATAATTTTATTGCCGCTTTAAAGGCTTCGGTGCATCTATCCATGTGAATATTAAGTAAGACGTTAATGCGTACAATACATAAATCAGTAAATGTTAATGTAAGCATCGCTTGCGTAATTAAGGAATGGGGAACGTTTGCCCCGAGCAATAAAAATCGTTTGCCCCTCTTTCCCGAGCGAAGCCGGGCGTTTCAGCTAGTAAAATACTAACATTCTTTATTGTTGTAATATTATCTTATATTTCATAAAGTAAATTCCTCTCTTTATTATGAATTTTTTACTACTGTAACTTCATCACAAAGAGAATTGAAGTACCTACCTAAAGTAATTTTGTAATCTAACGAAAAAATACTTAAATGTCGTGTACTTAACCAAAAATGTATCAAAAAGATAAATGAAAATTTCGCATTAAGTAAAACATATTGTAACCTAAAAAATAGATATCATAGGTGTAAGGTTTGAAACATGAATGAAGACGATAAATGTTCTTAATATTTGTTAAAGTTGTAATATTAATTTACTAATTTAACGAAAAAAAATCTCGTATACTTTGAAATTGTTTTAAAATTATCCGTTTACGTTAGATAAATACTTATGTAACCAATGTAAACAGCAACGTAACCAAGGTATACAGTTTATCCTGATCTCTGATTGGTTGGCTAGTCAATCAATAAAAACGCCCCCGAGCGCGACGGAGGCGGGACATATTATTAATAGATATACGAAATGAACTGTATTAAATATCACGGACCGCATCCTCATCAAAGCGTCGCGGGCCGTATAAAATGCTCGCATGGGCAGAATGCGGCCCGCGGGACGTAGTAGGTGTTGCACACCCCTCATTTATTTAAACCAAGAGTTTGTTTTCAAACTTGTTTTAGTCGCCTAGGTACCCCTTCGAGCTGTTTTTATTGCCGCCCACCCCAAGAACGTTTAAAGTAATAATGTGACACTTTTATATTAAGATAGGTTTCCTAAATTATGTGTGTGACGTTAAAATACACTGTTTTGACGTATTTTTTCAGTTTTATGACGTTATTCTCACCCGTCAGATTGCAACTTTTGATAGTGAAGTCGTGCACAAAATACAAAGTAAGAAAACGGTTGTAATATTTAACACTTTCGCGTATCCCTTAAAAACTCCTAGGGTACGCGTACCGCCGGTTGTAAATCCAAACATTCGCGGTTCGAAAGCGTCGTCTGCGAATGGCACGCGTGCCTCCATCGGCAGCATCAATCTCGATCGTTAATCCGTGGCCTCGACCGGAACTTCGTCGCGATCGCTATCTGCGCACGCCACGTTCGCCCACGCGTGCGCCGCGCACGCATATGCGTTCCCGAGTCCCTTTCGGGTGAAAGATGGCCCTCGAGGACGAAAGGAACCGGAGGTTGACGTAATTCTGCAATTCCTCGCTAAACGATGCGTCGCTGCCATCCGTCTCCGACCGGTACTTACTCGACCACAACCGACCCGCGGAAGCATTTTATGCGGCCCGCGAGGCTTCGGTAAAGATGTGGTCTGTGATATTTATTACTGATAATTTTGTACATTTTAAGTTCAGTTGCTACCATAACACTGCACGGCGAAGTTTTTACGCTAAAAATGGTAAAACATTTTCAGTTTTAAAATCGCATATAGTCCCTTGATGAAGTTCCGCTGTAAACTCCAATCCGACCCGTTTGAATATAATTTGAGATGTCGTTTATTGGTCGTGATGCTGTGTTTCCCGACAGTGGAATCTGATCGAGGCATTTTGCATTGATCATGCATTCGATTTTGTCTTTGAGACACCGTATTATTAGCTTTTCCGCATTGGTGTGTGATTCTCCACATTTAGCAGTTCGATAACTCAGTTTATGTGAAGCTAAAAGAGCGTTTTTGGAATCGTTTGCATATCTTATAGCAAAGCCAACGATATTTGATTGACCTTAACATTTTCGTAAAATGAATGAAGTTGGTTTGTCTGTATAACCTTTATGATTTGTCTCAAAATGGCTTGTTAGATGTGACTATGCTGCTATTTGCCAATAGTTCACCGCAAATCATACGTTGAGGTTTCGAGGCTTGGTTTTGTTGGAAACTTTTTTATTGACTTTTGATTGATTTGTCAAACTGCCAGTACGGCCAACGTTCCATAATTTAATTTTCACATCCGTAAGAAAAAATATAATTATATTTTAATTGTGAAATTGTCTTTTTTATTAATTAACATAACTACACCCGATGGATTTAATAATTTAAAATAATTATTTGTTTTGAAAAACTAACTAATAATTAATGAAGATTTGAACTAGCATCGGTTATAAAACATGATAAATGTATAAAACTAATTACCATACTTTGAATTACTCATTGAAAAACTGAGTGCTTACGATTTAAATTTTATTAAATTTAACATAGTGAAAAAAAATGAGAGACGCAAAAAATATCGTAGTTTCACGATATGAACTGAAGTTAGTTGATAAAAATTTCTGGACTTAAGTTTATGAAATTATATTTGACTGGGGAAAGAATGAGAGACTGTGAGATATATCAAAATCGTCACTTGATATATCACAATCGTCACTTGATATGAACAAACTTTCAACTGTTTTTGATTGATCTGTCGTATTTCCAGTTTTTCGCCCATTGCAACGAAGGTAACTAGTGGCTAAAAATAAATAAATTTCAATAAAATTGTTGAAAAATATAAATATTGGAAAATTCTTTCCTTTTATCTTTAAATTTGCGAACCGCTTTGATGTCTACACGGACCAGTTTTAGTTCGCGAACCAACAGTTGAAAAACGCTGTGCTATAGCGTCGTTGTTCTCAAACTTAGAGGCTATAATGACATAGGTATGTTTAAATCAATTGCATCGACTACATTTTAATATCTATTAAATGCTTTTTGAAAAAATTATTCAAAGCTACTGGAACTGTATATATAATGTCAGCAACATTCAAATTTTAATGCTGTTAGGTGCTTTGACATAAGCGGAGGTTTGCGACAGTTAAAGCTTATCGATTTCTTGGTTCGCAAAGGGATGTTTTATCTGCGTTTCATTGTAACATGTACCTCCTAAATGGATTGGTATCATTTTCCCGAATATTACTTTCCCGAATGATCGTTTTCCCAAATATCATTTTTCCGAAAAGCATTTTCCCGAATACCAATTTCCCGAATATCATTTTCCCGAATGATTATTTTCCCGAATACCACATTCTCGAAAATTATTTTCCCGAACATTTTTTCACCGAAAACCATCCTCCGGAATATCAACTTCCCGAAATCGACTTCCGGGAATTGATTATTCCTGAGAACGGGTTATCCTAAAGTTATTATGTCAAATGTGTATTTCCCAAAAGTTTAATTTTCCGAAAGCATATTTTTCGAACATGGGCTCCTTGAATGAGGGACATCGGTGTAGCGAGGCAATTATGAATTGTGACCGTTCTTTCGATTTGCGCTATGGGAGCAAACCATTACTGTCGTTAGGCCTAAAAAAAATCCACAAGGTTTTGTGATGCTGGGAGATTCAAAGGCATCTGAAAATCTCCGATGGGTGGGGTGAGGAAGGTAATAAGCTGACTAGGCGTACACGGGATAAAGCTAAAGTTAGTGTTAATGGTCTTTATATATATATTAATAATAGCATAGTAAAATGCAGTAAATGAGCAAATTTAGAAAACGAAGGTGCGGGGAGGGGGATCAAGAAGGTGGTAGGGTGGGAGAAATACTTATGAAACAAAAGTAATATAGGCAGCCCCTTAACCAGATATTTTAGCTCCCGGGGCCAACTACTAAATATGCACCCTCCCTCCCCTTCAAATAATTATTTTCACTAGTTTATGTAGTTACTATTTGGTTTTTTTGCGCTCCTTGCTTAGTTGCGCCCGGGGCAGATTCCCCTCTTGCCCCGCCCTGGTTACGGCACTGAATATAGGTGTTCATCGACTGGAAATAACATGTGGTTCAAGATTATGCATTAAATTAGCAACTTTAGATAACGAAGTTGAGGGAAGGAGAGCAAGGGTAGTGTGGGAGAAATACTTATTAAACACCGGCAACATAATAAAAATAACGTCGGAGACTACGGCGAGTTGAATTAATTGAATTAAAAAATAAACACCGGCAACATAGGAATGTATTTCTCCCACACTACCCTTGCTCTCCTTCCCTCAACTTCGTTATCTAAAGTTGCTAATTTAATGCATAATCTTGAACTACATGTTATTTCCAGTCGATGAACACCTATATTGCTTGTGTTTCATTAGTATTTATTATTTAGTATTCATATTATCAGAATAAATGCAACTTTTCCTTTATTTTTATTTCGTTTTGTGTTCAGAAATTTAATTATCAGAATAAATACAACAAAATAAACGATTTTCGGGAAAATAATGTTCGGGAAAACGATCATTCGGGAAATTGAAAGTTTGTGCTCCTAAATAAGTTCAATCCCGTCACTTCGAGGCACCCATATTCGACCTGCACCGTTATTCGCTTGCTCGATTTCTTCACCTACAGAGGGGTCATGAGACACTATTATCTGCTTTTAAATGTTACTGTTCGAGTATTAGAAAATCGTTTGCTATCTTCAATATGAGTTTATGAAACTTGACTCACTTTAAAAGATCCGCAAAACTAGGTCACCGAAATTGTCAAACGACATGCTAAATCTTGGTGGCGCTGTTTAACACGTCGTGCGTTGCGCTTCAAATGCGATAAGAATTATCGTTATATATTCGTGATATTAGATTAGGAAACGAATGAATTAGATCGAGGCCAATGAAAGTTCAGTCTTTCCGATTTGGAAACATTCGTAGAACAATAATGATTTTCGCGAGCGATGGAATTTGCAACGCTCACGAGGGCCTTAACGTGCGCATCCACGTGAATCGAAGTTACTCGCGGTTGCAATCACATTCGGCCTCCCTCAGATAACAGCACCAATCGATGGCGGTGCGCTATATCGAGATGGGCCGAACAAAATGGATCGATATGAACAGAACACCACCTCTTCGCAGAGGAGACGTGATTGACGGCTCGATGTGTGCAAGGCGGTGAATGTAACCGCAGTCGTAGGAACTCTGTTAGCCCGAGTAATTCCGAAGGAGGATCATCTCCCCCACCCCCCAGCCTAAATCCCCCGCCTACGTATCTCTTTTTACTTTCTCCATACGTAATAATGGGCAAGTATTGTATTCGTGAAAAAAATCGACTTCGAGATTTCAACGGAAATACACGTTTTGAGGTCCGTAGAACACGGTTAGACTATTTTCGGAATGATGTCTGTGTGTGTGCGCGTGTATGTGATTGTGTGCGCTCTAACTCAAAAAGTACTTGCCATATCGTTACCAAATTTCATATATAACACTTTGGTATGTGCACAAAGAACTGATGTTTTTGGACAATAACGGTTAACCGGAAGTCGAGGTTTATTCGAAACCCGATTCGGTTTTTGCGATATTTCTTCGTTAAAACATCATTATTGTATATACAATTCTATACCAATGTTGTAGAGAATGTAATTTTCTACAACTTTCATTTGAAACAATTTTCCAAAGCAGTTATTTTTTAGGAATTATTTATAGAAAATAATCGGTTTCTTCGGTTTTCGTCAAATATCTCCTTAAAAACGTCGTAATTGGTCATATTCGTGAGGACCAAAGTTGTAGAGAATAATATTTCTTCCAAGTTTTGTTTGAAACTAATTTTCGTAGAACCATCCATTTGGGAGATATTCAACGTTTTCGTAATTTTCAGTATACAGCGCCGCCACCATGTAGCGGTGAATTCTGTAAACATATTCAAAATATACCTAATTTACGGCAATAAGGACGACTGTATTCCTTTACGATACGAAATAATAATTTTGCTTTATAATGCTATTCATAATAATTTAAATATCTATACCCCAAATATGGAGAAAGTCATGTGTTCGCCACATCAGATTTTTCTCTCATCCGATAAGAAAAGCACGAGGAAGCGAGAAGACCTTTTTATTTGAGCCCTAGCGGTTCGTCTGAATGGCGTGGGGCAGCTGCAGTCTGCCTCGGGGGGCGCATTGTTGCCTACCCTACAAATGCCACTCCGTAGACCAAACCTCCTCTCGTCCTCTTTCTCCCTTCACCCCATTCCATTGGTCACGGAGTCGCTCTGTGGAAGTCTTGGAAGGGGAAGAAGAAAGAAAGCGTTTGTGGAAGGGCAAGGGAAGAACGCGGACATTAGAACCGAACGTGAGACGTTTGAAGCTCGAGTTGTCGTCCATCGCTGCCGCTGAGGCTGGAAAGCGATTGAAATGATTTGCGATGCTAAAGGCCTTTTCACTCTGGCGACCATGGTCGCGTCACCAAGATAGTCAAAGCCACCACATTAGCCACCAAATTCGTCAGTTCCAAAATGGACGTCGAAGAGGCAGCTGCTGTGTTTTTTGGAAAAAGCAGTGACTTGTCTATTTTTAAATTTTACAAGGGAATGGATAAGAAATAGTCGTTGATTATAATATAATCGCTCTAATATCAACTGTTAACATCTCAATTACTTTTCTTCTCCTCTCATTTGCTTGTAAGAGCCAACCTTTCTGCCAGGCATGCCATAAATGGACAATTTTTTCGTAAGGCCAATGTTTATGCCACACTTATATCCCACTTTTCACTTTTAATGGCCTCATTCGATTACGCTGTCAATTACAGCCTGCTTTCGTACTCGCCCATTCCATATCCTGTGTCTTCTGATGATTATTAGCATGACTCCCCACGTTGTTTGTAGGCGCTGGGCCATTCCAACATTTATGGCCCATATTTTCACGTGACTCATAAGGAACGCATTTGCACCGCCAATGGCAATAACATCCAACCAGTGGGTGATTCCCCCGTGTTGTTGGACTTGGTTTTCCTTTTATTTTACTTACATTATAAAAATTCTAAAGATCGGAACGAGTTTTTTTTCCTATTTCAGCATTTGAAGAGCGAGTCATGTTTATTATATGACAATACATTGCGTAGATGTGTTTTTAAGATGGAGCGGATGACATTAAATTTGGCGCTGTCGGGTAGGTGTATTGCAAAATGTTGGTATTTTGGTTGGAATGAAAAATAGGTCTGATAGCATATTATATAATAATGAAACTAGGAATGTTTTTATTTAGGTTTGCACTTTTGCCTTTGAGTTCATTTACTCGATGCATAAAAGAATATTGATGAAGGCAAATAATTTCCTCTCGAGGAAGATAGGAATTTCCGATCAGGAGATTTCGTCCGTATTCACTTAATCACATCTTCAACCGCCGTTCTGTTTTCCCAAAAAGCGTTCCTTCCGTAGGAAAAATCTGTCCTATCCTCGAGTTCCTCTCATACGATTTCTACCGTCTTAGAGTCTAACATGGAGTGTAGTATCACTCCGGATGACCAAATATAATTGTCGAGATCGCTTAATGGCTGCAATCCGTATTTGATACCCCCGAATTACGCTTTTCGTTAATTCTTAGAAAAACCAGTATCAGTTATGCAAAAATAACTGGCGTGACTTATTAAGAGAGGAATCTTTCTGCCACCATACAAGGCCGGATCTACGTACGTACATACATAACATACATAGTAGCTTAGGGGGAGGGAGGATAAAATAAAAACATATATTTAATGATATATACTTACATCTACATAATACCCTTCAAATCTCCAGATTAGTGGGTGGCACCAATGCCTCCCCAATAACTTTCCTCGCCGGTATCTCTCTCCTGTTATGGTCTCGTATGGTCCTTGGGAAAAACGAACCCTGATATCGCTCGGTCCTACCTCTCGTATTTCATCCTCGTGATCGTGCCTGCCCATGTAATTAGGTGCCTCTAATATTCCTGAAACCTCTCTAATAGAACTTCCGACCTAAATTTCTACAAAAACCTTAACCTAGCGCTAACTCTGCGGTCCTCTAGCGATATCCAATTCAACTTCTTCAAGAGTGATGTGACGCTTAATTTTTGATCATATTTTTGCTTTACGAATCTGGCTGCTCTGCGTTGGATTCTTTCTAACTCAAGTATCTGTCCCTTTTCGTACGGATCCCATATGCTGGAAGCGTATTCGATCTGAGATCTGACCAATGATAAATAACAGGTTTCTCATACCTGTTCTGTGCTACTTCTTACTATTCTGCCTACGAAGCCCAATTACTTATTAGCTGCGCCTACGACCCTTCGAATATGCATATTCCACGATAGATCACGACAAATGGTGACTCCTAAATATTTAACGTATTCCGCAGATTGGATATTTGTTCTATAAATTCTGTACTCCGAGTCTGGTTCATTGTTCTTGCCCTTCCAGAAATTCAAAATGGAACATTTGCCGTGATTAATTTCGATTTGTCAATCTTGACATAATGCTGAAAGGGCGTTTAAATCTTCCTGGAGCGATTTTTGGTCGTCCTGGTTCTTTATCTCCTTATATAAGACGGTGTCATCTGCGAAAAGTCTGATTTTTGCAGCGAACTGCCGAGTAGATATTCCTCGCTTTTTCCCTTCTACACTATTCTATCCTTCTTCCCAGCGTTCGTCTCTCGCAGGTGCCCCGCTGCGCTCGACCTCGCTAGGAGGTCGTGCTCTGTGATTCGCGAGGGCCATTGGAAGCTGGTATTGATTAGGTTTTTAGGTGCGTCGACAGCTAAGGTCATTGTGCACCGTCAAATTTTGTTAGAGAAAATCAACATACATCACAACATCCATGCCTGAAGCGGGATTCCAACGTGTTATTTATCATTGGTCAGATCGCAGGTCGAATAGTCTTCCAGCATATGGGATCCGTACGAAAAGGGACAGGTGATGTAGTACACGATAGCGCGGAAAAAGCGAACTTGTTAAATGAACACTTTCAGAAAGCGTTTACTTCGGTGAGCAACGAATTTGAGGAACCAGCTTCGAATGGTAAGGGAAATTCGATGGAAGATTTGATATTCTCTGAAACAGGTATCGCGCACCAGCTAGAGTCGATTAAGCAAAATAAGTCTCCCGGGCTTCCGTTCTCAATGACGCTATGATGGAACCTCTCTAACGTACGACCAAAATGCTTTCGGATTTTCTTTCAAATTACTATGCAGAACATTCTTTTTGTAATCATTAAATGCTTCTCGCATTGTTACTCTAGATCTTGACCGCGCCTCTCTGTATTGATGCCGTGTCATGGACCTATGTTCCTCTGTGACTTATGAAGAATTACTATTTAAGCGAGCGTGAAGTTTTCTTTGCCATTTAAGAGCGCATCTAACTTTCTGGTTGTACCATCTTGGTTCCGCACCATCACGTTTAAGTTTATGTGGAATGAAATTATCCGTACCCTCTCGCATCATATCCCTGAACACGCACCATAATTCCTCTGTTATAGCGTCGATAGATGCCCCGCAGAAATTAGGGAATTGTGTCCGTAAAAAAGACCTAAATTTCGAGAAATCGCCATTGGCGTACATATATGCGCGTCTTCTAGCCTTAACCTGTTTCTCCACTTTTAGCTTAAATTCTACGTACACGGAATTATGATCGCTTATTCCTTCCTCTATGGAAAGCTTGTTCTTACGCTCGGGGTAGTTCGTTACGAGTAAATCTATTATATTGTTCGATCTCGTGGGACATCTTACTAGCTGACACAACGAGTGTTTAACGAAGGTTTCTATAAGTGCTTCGCATGATTCACGCTCTCTACCACCGGGATCAAAGCAATTATGATTCCAGTCTACTGAAGGTAAGTTGAAGTCTCCTCCTATTATAATGGCCCTCTCTTTATTTTTCGATATTAGCGTTGCTACTTGTTTCTCGAGATTATGAATCATTTCTAAACTTGAATTGGGAGGTCTATAAAATGCGCATATATTTGCTATAGTGTAATCGCTTCCTCTAACTCCACACCAAACACTTTCTATTTCGGCGTCATTAATCGGTAGTGGAAAACTTTCGTATGCCTTGCTGACTGCTATAAACACACCACCTCCCGTCCGGATACTACGGTCCTTTCTAAAAATTCGATAGTCTTGAGGGAATACCTCCTGACTTGCAATCTCGTCAGTGAGCCAACTCTCTGTACCGATCACGACATCGGCTTCTAGACTACGAATAATATGCTCAAAATCGGCAATTTTCTTACGGATGCTGCGGCAGTTCAATACGACGACATTTAATTTCTCACTATCGCTTCTCAGATAAACCTCAGCCTTACCATTCGTAATCGTTTTAGGAATACATGCGTTCTTCATACTATTATTCCGCCAATTGGTTGATATAGCATTCTCTTTCTGATCGCGTTTTATTTCACCATTTTTATCGAAATCCCAAACGTTAACACTATTGACATCACGGATATCAGCGCCTTCTTCGCTCGATAACTCTAATTTATTTGAGGTATTGGCCGGATTTCTCGTAATATTGTTCGCTGTTACCCTCTCAATTACACCCATTCCCCTAAGACGCCTACACTCTACCCTGCTCTCTAGCCTAAAAAAGCCCTACTATGCTCAAGGATCCTACGCGCTACATGTGACCCGCGACCCCATTTAATGTGGCCCTCGAGCCTGTAATAAATATTTGCCATTTTTTACTAGATATAACAATCAAGCAGTGTTGGGAAACGTTATGCGTAACGTAACGAAATGATTTTTGAATAACGTAGCGAAAAACGATAACGAAATTTTCAAAATAACTAACGAAAACGAAAAAAAGCGTTATTTCGTTATGTATTATATATCTCAATTTCTTTAAATAATTTTCATTCCAGGAATGAGACTGAATATGTTCTACTTTATAAAATAGTGGTGCTCCATTTGTCTGATTTCGACTCATATTCGGTGAAAATTTTCTTGGAAAAATCGTAATTTACCCAGTCCACTAAACCACCTTTTAATACGAAAGTAGCATACATTTGTATATTGTGCAACTATATTTTCAAAACGTTTTTCATGTTTATAGTCTGGACCGCAAGCATAAGATTTATTGACCAAATGGCCCACTTTTAAAAAAGTTTGGAAACCACTGTTGTAGATAGTGAATATATTTCAAATCCTTGGCATCCCCCCTTCCCCATCTCCAGGAAAACCACTGGGTACGTCAAAACAAAAGAAAAAACGAGAAAAGACGAGACTAGACTAGGCAAGACGAGAATTATCTCTTTCACACTGATTAGAGAATTAACAAGATGTGAGAAGATGAAGAAGTAGGTCTTTGGAGTCGGAAAGGACAATCAAGGGACGCTGGGTTCCAAGGTCGGATTCAGGCTTCTCAGTTACATTGTAATTATTATATTTCTTCTTCGATGACCTCCCTTATAAGTATGTTTAGTTCTACCAAGTGCATCAATCACTTCCTTAGTTAGGTCCATTTTCGTTCTTCTTCCATCAGCAGTCTTATTTTTCGCTTGACTCTTTAAAGCTTCAGTCCTCGCAACTTTGAATTGAACTTGATTCTGGGTATTACCAGTCGCTTCCAGTTTTAAACTGGTTTAGGACGGAAGTCTTCAGCCAAATACTTTCTGTTGACTAGCATTTAATTAATTTCGTCCCTTCGGTTCGTTTTAATTTGATCGTTATCGCGTCCGAGTGTTCGCGATTCTGAAAACGCACTCTGACGAAATGCGACGTCGAGGCCGTCGTCGGAATCATTGCCATGTCAAGTTTGTTTTTGCCAGAGACGGTCGATGACAGGGAAAGAGACAGGGCGCGCGCGTATTTCGGAATCCAGAAGGGAAGGAGCCTCGTTACGCGTGTCGCACGGCAGAGGGAAATTGAATCGGAACAGGTTTAGCGAACGCACTCGCCTTCGTGACTACGATTGGGGATCGCGTGAGGCTAAGAAATCGACACGTGGTGGAACATAGCGTGGTCGCGCGAGACCGCGTTATTCGGGGTCGTGCCCCTCTGCATGAACGGCGAGGACTTCGGGAGAGGCGGAGTCGTTGTGCGGCAAAGAATTCGATAGACCGTGGATGGAAGAGGAAGGAGCTTGTTTACGAATGAAGAGAGAGAGAGAGAGCGAGATAGAAGCTGCTTGATAAAACAAAAGGCGTCTGTTGAGAAGAGAGAGAGAGAGAGAGGCACGGAGGGAAGATGGGATTGATTGAGAAATAAGTTCCTAACGCTGATCTTCTCGTTGTTTATTGTTGAAGTGAATCGAATTCCATAAATAGTCGCCCGTGAAATACTGCGATTCGTATACTACTCCATGATCCGAGTATTTACACGCTTGACTTGTGCGGTTTTCGTCGAGTTGGCTTTATTTTGACAAACATTTCCACTAACTTCGTTAAGATTCCTCCTTCGTGGCCTCTTGTAATCGCCATGGGTTTTCGTGAAACGTGACAGTTGGCAGTCTCCTGGGCATTTGAGGGCAACGGTTAGGGATCGGAGGAGGCAGTCAGAGAGAGAGAGAGAGAAATCTTTTCTCTTCTCCTCGACCTCCGCTTCAGTTGAGAGGATGCAGCGCGTTCTAGGCCCCACTCGACCACCCTCGAGCGGATTGGAGGGGGAGAAGTAGACAAAGCGTAAGAGGGAAGTGGAGAGAGTAAGTGGACATGAAGGCGGGGAGCAGGAAGAGGGGGAAGTGACGTCATTCTATCGTTTGCTCCCCTTCAGCCGTCCCGATCTTCTGGCGGGGGTCCAGTTGCAGTGGGCGAGGAGGGATGGGCGTGGAGGAGAGCCTAGGAGTGGCGTGGCGGAGTTCCGCCGGAGGCACTTGCGCCCTCCTCCCCTTCCATTCGTCGTCGGATGTTATAATTGTGAAGGGGAAGCAGAGCGAGGGAGGTGAGGAGGGAGGCAGAAAGAGAAATGGAGAGAGAGAGAGAGAGAGGCAGGGAGTGGAGCGGAGGCTGCCACGGACGAGGAGGCGCCTTTTCGAAAGGGACCTTGCTGCCCCCCATCACAGTCATCCCTTTGCCGCTGCTCTGTTTAATCATTCGTGTCGCAGCGTTTACTCTTTACTTTAAAGAGAGAACTGTTTACATCTGTAAGAGAGAGAGAGAAAGGAAGAGTATCTATCCCCCGAGTATCGACCCTATTCCCGACCGTGGTCCTACCCTAGGCCCTCTCTCTCAGTAACTCATTCTTCCTTCTTGCACATTCTCTCCCCCTCATTTCTTCTCCCTTCCCCTCTCTCCTTTCCTCTCTCCCCCTCCCTCTACTCCCTCCCTAATAACAAAGACATTACCTATCCATCCCACTCTCCCCTCCCCACTCACCTCTCCATTGCTTTAGGTGGAAGATCTATTAGTCTCAATCTCTCCCCGAATAAACACCTAATCCAGGGGTGCACATCATACGGCCCGCGGACCAAATTTGGCCTGCCAACACATTTTCTGTGGCCCGGAAGAGTAACTCGGCTGGTACATTCCTTTTCCGTCGAAAATACAAGTTAAATTTGTTATGGATATTTATCGCATATGCGATGTGATATGGGCTCCCTCTATACTTCTATTCTTAGCTTTGTTACCGTAGTGTACCATAAAATGAAGCTGTGATTTCGCGTTGTTTTTGTTACCCAAACAGATACCAAACTCGAGGCATATCTGTTTTTCGTCTCTCACATGATGTAGCTCAATTTACTTTCACTTAAGTGCAAGAGAAATGGAAAAATTTAATTCTGTCCCATTGCGAGAGATAACCGATCTTTTACTTGTTACTTAATTGTTCGCGCTCGCAGACCTAGTCTGATGTGAGTTCCGATATTGAACGAACAGTGCATCGGATGAGTGATTTTACAAAGATGGCTTGGCGTCTGATATTGCCTGCGAGTTGTTCGGAGTATTTAACAGAGCTCAATTAGCACGATTTTCGCAGTGTAGCTGTGTTGTAAAGAGCCATCAGCGTTATATTTCCGCTTATAATTAGAATTATATAACCCTGATAATGAAAAAAATGTATGAAAAGGACAGTAGAGAAAGAACTCATTATTCAAAGAGTGGATTGGGAAACATTTTTTAGAATACAACAAGTGCGTCTTGTGTGCCGTGATTCAGTATCTTTGCCAAAATAGTACAGTATTGGAAGGCACTATGAGACTAAGCATCTGAAATCCTTCGGTCATCTGTGCGTTAGAGAGAAAAATCTGTTTTGGCGAACACGACTTTCTCCATATTTGGGGTATAGATATTTAAATTATTATGAATAGCATTATGAGGAAAAATTATCATTTCGTATCGCAAAAGAATACAGTCGTCCTTATTGCCGTAAATTAGGTATATTTTGAATATGTTTACAGAATTCACCGCTACATGGTGGCGGCGCTGTATACTGAAAATTACGAAAACGTTGAATATCTCCCAAATGGATGGTTCTACGAAAATTAGTTTCAAACAAAACTTGGAAGAAATATTATTCTCTACAACTTTGGTCCTCACGAATATGACCAATTACGACGTTTTTAAGGAGATATTTGACGAAAACCGAAGAAACCGATTATTTTCTATAAATAATTCCTAAAAAATAACTGCTTTGGAAAATTGTTTCAAATGAAAGTTGTAGAAAATTACATTCTCTATAACATTGGTATAGAATTGTATATACAATAATGATGTTTTAACGAAGAAATATCGCAAAAACCGAATCGGGTTTCGAATAAACCTCGACTTCCGGTTAACCGTTATTGTCCAAAAACATCAGTTCTTTGTGCACATACCAAAGTGTTATATATGAAATTTGGTAACGATATGGCAAGTACTTTTTGAGTTAGAGCGTACACAATCACATACACGCGCACACACACAGACATCATTCCGAAAATAGTCTAACTGTGTTCTACGGACCTCAAAACGTGTATTTCCGTTGAAATCTCGCAGTCGATTTCTTTCGTGATCACAATACTTTCCCATTACAACGTATGGAGTAGAGATCTGCATATCCGCAATTTAAACGACCCGACCCGCGGATATCCGCACGAAAATTTGCGGTTCGGGTCGGATTATGCGTCACTTTTTGCGGATGCGGGTCGGATTCGGATATGTAGCCTGCGGGTGCGGATACGAACATCAGTGTCCATACTAAACTCAAAATTCAGTGTCTTGAATATGAGAAACAGTACATCTACATGATACCCTGCAAATCACCAGACTGGTGGGTGGCAGGGGGTGCAGCACACCAAAACCTACCTAATAACGTCTCTCGTGGGAATAACTCTCCTGTTATGATCCCGTATGGTCCTTGGGAAAAACGAGCTCTGATATCGCTCGGTCCTACAGTCGATCTCTCGTATTTTATTCTCGTGATCGTGCCTGCCCATGTACGTAGGTGCCTCTAATATTCCTGAGACCTCCTCTAAGAGAACTTCCGATCTAAATTTCTCCAGAAGCCTTAACCTAGCGCTAATTCTGCGATCCTCTAGCGATATCCAATTCAACTCCTTCAAGAGTGATGTGACGCTTAATTTTTGCTCATATTTTTGCTTAACGAATCTGGCTGCTCTGCGTTGGATTCTTTCTAACTCAAGTATCTGTCCCTTTTCGTACGGATCCCATATGCTGGAAGCGTATTCGAAATGAGAATAATAACGTTGGTGACACCCTTCTCCTGCCCCGTCCAAGTCGATAGCTTTGGGTCTCTTTTGGCCCTCCCCCTTACCTTTCGAGGGACGTGACCAGAGGCGTAACTTCAGTTTTGGGGCCCCAAGCAAATAGTGAAAATGAGGCCTCCATAACAGAATTAAATATTTATACATATAGTTAAAAATTTTATTTTATATTTTAGAAATTTAAAAAATATAACATTTTCGATTTATTTCATATTGCAATAATCTACATAATAAAACGCTAAGGCAATAGGTGGCACACAATAAAATTGTATTGCAAAGCAACAGGATATATAAACAGCTGAAACTGCTATCATTGAAACATATCAGCTCTTTGTATCATAATGTTAGTATAGTATTGCAAAATCTGTATTAAAGATTGTTATTATTAAGTAGATATTACTTTTTTAAATTAATTTGCGTACAATCTTATATGGTAGATTACCTATGTATCATAAAAAATTACGGAACTTAAATGATTAAGCATTTTCATCTACTTAATAACCCGAATCCCTCTTGGTTGGTCAGAGACATTTTTGTTCAATGAGAATTTATAACACAGAAATAAATTCTATCCATTAGCATTTCAATGAATAAGCGGAATTGAACGCTATCATTACTTTTCTTCTACAAAACAAATTATCAACAACTACATCAATTTAAATAAACACTATGACCACACTATACTTACCATTTCGGCAGAGGTATATCAGAATGTATCACATTTAGCCAAATCCTACGTGTTAAATTATTCATAACGGTAATTATTTATTTTTAAATGTATATCATTCGATATATATACATAACAACTAAGTAGAAATACGTCAATTTAAATAAAAATAAAATATTTACCATTTTAGAAGTAATGCATGATAATACTTTTCCGTATTAATATCGCAACCAAATAACAATGTTTATTTACTCACTGTCTCTAGGAACGTGATGAACAGCTTCTGTATATCGCATTGAAATACAATATAAAATTAAAACCATTTAGATACTGTTTATATGCAACTATGTATTAATTTATTTAATTAATATTTAAATTGTTTGCTCAGAATAAAAATAATGGCTTCAAGAGCAACACGTTACGCTAATTATTATGCGAGAAGAAGAGCGGAACGAGCCATTCAATCTGTTGAAGAAGCAAATCGAAGAAGAACTGAAAGAAATCAAGCCGACAGAGATCGAAGAGCCATTGAAGATGAACAAAAACGAGAACAACGTAATCAAAAACAAAGAAAGTTTGGAATCGAGAGAAAATCGACTACGCAAGAGAAGGCAAGCTAACGACGTAGATTAAATGAACGTGCACCTGATGCAGATAATTCTCAACTTGAAGTTGCCATTGAAGAACATAACTGTGGAAATATGACTCAGACTTGCAATTACTGTGGTGCGCTTTACTGGCCGAATGAACTCAACACTTCTAAAAAATACACCAAATGCTGTCACGACAGAAAAGTCTCCTTCGAAGATATATCTGAAACGCCTGATTTACTAAGAATTATTAACAACAAACTCACCTGAAGCTAAAAATTATCGAGAACAAATCAGAGAATACAGCGCTACTTGAGCTTTCGCTTCATTGGGTGCCGAAATCAAAACACCTCCAGGAATAGGACCCTACTGTTTTCGTATTTACTATAAGGTTTCTCCACTGTTCACGATCGAACAGAACAAACCAGGGTATGGACAGCTGTATATATTTGATTCGGGTGAAGCAACAAACAAACGTATGGATTATAACCAAGGCTGTTTACGAATTGTAATGGAGAGATTAGATAGGATGTTACGACAAATAAATCCGTTTGCTGATTCTTACAGTCAAATGCATAGGATAACACAATCTTATCCAACAGTAAAAGTTAGAATGGTTTTTATGGAATATCCGAACTTATGTTAGACTTAAGAAGAGATAACGCACCTACTTTAAAAACAGAAGTTGCAGCAATACAATGTTACTGTGTGCCACGTAAGATCATTTGACTCTCTAATGACTGTATCTGCAAATCAAGAGATCGAAAATTGTGAGTATAAAGAAATTTATGATACTGAGCAATAAAGTTAGACTAGCGCGCAGATGTTCTGCGCGGGTAAAGCTATTATTACAATAATTCTTTTGCCTTCTTGAGGCTCCCCGAGGCCCCAAGGCAATTCCTTGCTGTGCCTTGCCATAGTTACGCCTCTGGACGTGGCTTTCTTTGGGAGCTATTGGTGAGATTTTCCAAAACATTCTATGCATTAAGTGAGGGTCATTGATATGTTCTGCTGAGAGTCATTTTTTTTTTAATTTTTGGGTTTTGTTTCGTAGATGTTGCTCCAGATAATTTTTGCCTGCGGATACGACTTCTGCTTGCGGACCGGGTTGGGTCGGACAATTTATTCCTGCGGGTCGGATCGGGTCGGGTAATTCAGAAATGTTTGCGGATACGGAAATCTGTATCCGTGCAGATCTCTAACCATGGAGAAAGTAAAAAGATAAAAGGTTGAAGAGTGGATGAAGAACCTTTTATTACAACCGAATGTGTTTAAGAGAATGAACATCGTCAGCGAGCCGCTACAAGAATGTTTCTGCGTAGCAAGAGAAATTGCACGTTCAGGTCGCTCATTCACATACGGTGATTTTGTAAAGAAATGTTTGATAATGATTTCTGAAGAAATGTGACCTGCAAAAATCACTATTTGAAGATGTATGTCAAGAATGATTGTACAACGTAGAATCAGTGATATATCACAAAATGTATCTGAACAGCTGAAAACAATTTGCCCGCAATATGAGTGTTATTCTATTGCATTAGATGAGAGTTGTTACGTTAAAGATACTGCCCAGTTGCTAGTTATATACGTTGGGTAAAAAGTGACTTTGAAATTACTCTGAAACCTGCAGATATGCGTTCATTACATGGGAATATTGCTGGGGAAGATATTTGTAAAGAAGTAGTTGAAGTCAGTGCCGTAACTAGGGTACAGATGGCGAAGGTGGCATTTGCTATAGACGTCGCTTGCAAAAGGCGCCAAACTTTCTCGCAAAAAGTGCGAAAAGTTAATTTTCCCATAAATATGTTATCTTAATACTCCAGTTTTGATTTATTTATATAGAAACGCTGTTGTTCTTTATTAAAACGTAGAAAAAAATCATGTCCTACATAACCAAGGTATTTCCAAAAAAAATTGCCATAGGCGCCATGTCGCCAAGATACGCCTCTGGTTGAAGTTATGGAGGATTTGAAGCTACCAGGAGATAAACTTTCTAGTGTCTGTACAGATGGGGCTCCATGCATGGTAGTAAAATAAAGGTTGCGATCGCATGATCGCTGCTGAAAAAGAACTTTAGTAATGAGCTCGAAATAAAACAATATCACTGTATTAAACACCAAAAGAATCTGTGTTGGTAAAGTGAAGAAGTTTGATCATATCATGTCAGTGGTTGTTTCTGCGGTGAATTTCGTTTGGAGGAGATGCCTGAACCGTCGAACATTTCAGGAATATATGGGAAAGATTGATGCTGAATATGATGATGTTCTGTGTCATACGGAAGTACGTTGGATATGGCGTGGCGGTGTCTTATAACGTTTTGTGACAAATAGGTCTGACATCAAGGAATTTTTAGAGAAGGACAAAAAGTACCAGAGTTGGAGATTGGTTGTGTGACGTAGAATTTCTTACAGATATAACATTCCATCTAAATTACCTCAACAAAAATCTGCAGGGTTAGGATCAGATATGTTACAGATATGTTTTCTGCCATAAAAAGATTAAGGAAACATTACGACTCTTTAATGCACAGGTGAGTAAAGGGGATGTGTCACATTTCTCAACGTGCAACTGATTAATTCCAAAAGATGAGACTGAAAAAATATTAAAGAGTGCCCAATATATATCCCTACTAGACAAGGGCGGATCTAGGTTCATAGCTTAGAAGGGGGGAGTTAAATTAAATAAATATATTTACTGATATATTATAATTATGTGAATAACGTATACTTATAATCATGGTACTTAGACGATTCGTGAAGAATTTAACTAGTGACAGCAATAAACATAAACCCAGTACATATTATGGTCTCACAATTGAGCTCCCGTTTCGGATGAAACTAATTTCAAAGTAAATCCCTCAGACAATCGTAAAAACATGACGGACTTAGGCTAAACGCTTTTTTTTCACATTGATGGAATAATTAAAAGAAACCGAAAGCTACCGGTAAGAATTCCATTCCTTTTATGCATAGGCGAAAGTGATGGTAAACCAGTTGATCACCAGTTGATAAGTAAGGTGGAATACTATATAAATCAACCGACAAACTTCATCGGTTTAATTTCAATATATATATAATACGCCAAAAGGAGTAAATAAAATAGTATGTAGGAAGGGCATTCATATGTGCAGTTGTTATAATTAGCACTCGTGTAGGTAAAAGTGGGGGTTGGTCCAGAGGAGAAGTGCGTGAAGAAGACAGGAATCATCTATCTGCATTGGGAAGGCGAAATTTCTCCAGGCAAGGTCAAGATCGTGGACATTTTTACGGAGAATATTATTTTGCCCATCGTGTCGATGGTTACCGACATTTTTCTTTTACTTTTCACCGATTCATTCATTCTAATGTTCGAGGAGTGAATTATGCGAACATAGAAATAACGCCGCGAATGAATTACGCGGCAGAATATCAATTTTGCCCACGAAGAAATGCCTTTCTGCGCTTCTCTTTATTTCCTTACGAGTGAAGGTGAAGTTGGTTGCGGGAATGAGGCGTGAAAATAAAAGAGGAATTGAAAGGGTTCTTCCTGAAGCGGTGGAGGCGAGTGGACAAGACAGGAAGATGGCGGCAGTGCGAACCAAGGCGGCTGCTCGGAGAGAGAGAGGGAGGATTGGAGGGAGGGAGGGGAGAGAAAAGGGGGGAGCGGCGATTTATGCTAGTTTTTGTAGCGAAATGTGGAGAGGAGGAGGAGGGAGGGAGGGAGCGTGGGTTTAGCGGAGATGCTCTCTCGGAGAAAATGAGGTATGGCGCCGAACGAGTTGAGTGCGTATCCTGGGTTTTGCTCGGCTTGGTCCAAACTCAAGTTTTGTAATTCAAAGAAAAATCGTTTCGTGCTCTTGTTGAGAGCGACGCGTAGCATTAGAATGTTGCGACTTAACCTCTATGAGGACACAAACATCAGCCGAGTGGTAGGTGCCGCTAACAAAAAGCTGGCCTTTATAGGGAGAATAGTTCGAAATAGCTCGGAAAACAGTGAAGGAATTGCTATTTATGCAGGTCGAATATGCGTCAGGTGTGTGGATTCCTTACGAAAAGGGACTCACAAATGAGATATAAAATAGCGAAGGGCAGCTAGATTCGTAAAGAGAAATTGCGATAGTAAACAAAGCGTAACGTCGTTAATAGAAAATCCAAAGTGGGCCTCGTTAGAGGAACGTAGACTGGAAGCTAAATTTAATTTGCTAGAAAAATATGTCTGAGGGATTAGCGGATGAGATGTTAGCAGAAGTCCGACATATCTCGGAAGACAGGACAGCGAGGATAAGATCCGCGAGATGGATTGTAGGCAGTGGCGCACAGACGGGAGAAGGGTGGAAAATTGTGATTTTTCTTAACTGTGGAAACATACACCGTTATATTAAATTTGGATTCATAGGCGCCAATGGAAAGGAATAGGAGACTTTTCTCCCTTCGTTTTTAGCATAAATATAATAAATAATGCAGTACGCGACATTGATATAACTTGCATACAACCTTTGTGTTTACCAAATTTTTCGGACCCCCCTCCCTATCGAGAGAATCTTGTGTGCGTCTTTGTCCAGCATCCTGGTTCATACCATAAGAAAAATTCAATTAAAATAAAACTCAAAAATAAAAATCAGTTAATATTATGAAGAAGATTTTCAGATAGTTAAAGTGGAAAAAATAACTTGACGTTATAAATAAACTAGCGTTACTGCCCATCGAAAATTACGGCGTATCAATTAAATATGAAATACGAATCGTTGTTTTAGTTCTCGATTAAGTTGGAGGTTATTCTGATGATAATTTTATTTCAGATCGATCTAAACTTTTGTTTAAATTTATTATCAGGTATACTTCAAGAAGTTGATATATTTGTGTGGAACTAAACACATTTAATTGAAAATTTGAAGTCGTATCATAGACTTAGACAGGGTTGGCTCAAGACATTCGTGCGCCCCTAGCAGATTTCAATTATGGCGCACATAGAGTCATACAAGTTATATGAGGAATAGTTTATTAGTTTAATAGGATACAATTATTTCGATTTTGTGTGTATTTTTATGATTGATGAAATGAACCACATTTTCACTTGTTACGGATTCTCCCAATGCCAGATCTTCTTTGAGGAATTTATGTAAAGACCCGGATTGCTTTTTCAGTTCTAATGAGTGTTAGCATTTCCTTTGCGATATTCAGCACCAGACAATCGTCCGCTTTAAAAACTGTAAAATGTAAGGTATGGCCTCCTAATTTTTATAAGAGTAATATCGAAATTATACTAACATTAATAATTGTTATTGTGTCTTTATTTTTGTAATAAAGTCGTTCACTCAACCATGCTTTGCATGGTTAGGCTGAAAGCTTCTTCTACAAATATGCTATTGTCCAACTCAATATAAAAACGAGTCTTTGCATCATTGTTTAAAAAGGAATAAACGATATCGAAAAAATAATGAATATGCATTGTCAGCCCGAGGTATCGTATTTCGACGCCCGGCCAATCAAACAAACAGCGCCCCCTTTTGCATATAAAAATTTCACAAACATGCCGTTAATATTTATGTTCGCTTATACGCTTTGTTATAATAAATACAAAGTTGCCGCTTCGTTAACATGTGATTCACTTTGGAATACAAAAGATAAATTTGCAATAATGGATAGATATATGAAAGTTGTTTAAACGCCCTAACCATATTGACGCCTCTGCCGCGGGCTGGCCTTATGAATTTATTTTGATAGGTTTTAATTTTTGTCAAATTTTGGCGCCCCCCTTCGAGAGGCGCCTGAGGCGGTTGCCTCGCCGCCTCACCCATCGGCACGGCCCTGGATACATGTGTATCAGATCCTGTCTGTATTGAGAGTTTCCTCTTTGCGCCCTAAAATTTTCCAACGAATTCCTGACTGTCACGTAGAGTCCTGGCCACGTAGAGTACGGGCCTATCCTTTGGAATTATTTACGGGCCAAGGCTTTAAAAATCACGCGTGTCACACTGGTCTCCCGTAATGTTTCACGGGCAGGGCCTACAATTACATCGTGCGGGCCGGGCCTAGAAAACCAGGCCCGTGTAGAGCTCTACTGCCACGATTCGCACTTATGTATGCACTAGCTACAGTACCCGGAGTTTTCCGGGGAAAAACAAAAAAATGTTCTAACAAAAATTAGTTTTATTTCAGTGCTTCGTTGTAAACAGTGTTTTTGGTTTTTTTGATTATTTATAAGCATATACTATATGTTCTTTTCCGGATCCAACTCTTGTTGCTGCAACATACAGCTGACATTACCTTTGTAATGCTTAATCTTGTGCCATTAGCATACAAAGTTATTTTGCTTTTTGTACAAGTAATATAAAACATTTGGGATTAAAAAGTAGCCTACGGCCTTCCTATTTATAAAGAAAGTATCTGTTGAAAGTTTGATTACTCTAGCTTTAATGGTGTGGAAATGTATAGATGCACAAACAACCAAACAAACAAACTTTCATAAATATATATATGAGATTTCTATGTCGTTGAGGTCTGATTCCCTGTACGAGGTAGCAGCGGGGGCAGGAAGGGGGAGGGGGTGAGGAGGTTGGGAGGGGAGGGGGCTACTTGAGGTAGCAGCGGGGGCAGGAAGGGGGTGAGGAGGTTGGGAGGGGAGGGGGCTACTTGAGGTAGCAGCGGGGGCAGGAAGGGGGAGGGGGTGAGGAGGTTGGGAGGGGAGGGGGCTACTTACTTTCCATTCACTCGAGGTTTTTTCTCAGAAAGACGCATATTGGCGAAGGATGGCGTCAGTTAAATTAGCAGTATGTGCAATCCTCTAGATCCTAATGTCGCCAGATACTTCGACTCGATGCGTGTATGGACAATCCCGCCCTCAATCTTCGCCCCACTCGCCAACATCTCGCACTCCTCCACGTTTATTCGTCAAATGACCATTGTTTTCGCCGTCGTTAGAATGAAAAGGCCGCGTATTCTAGAGACGACTAGAAATCCATTTTCACGTGTTTGGAGAATTCCTCTCCGAGGGATACTCGAAGGGATACCTGGGCTCTTTTCTTCGCGTAGCGTGCTCTCCTCGCGTGTCTTGCTTCGGTCGAACGCCCGCACGCTTCGCCACTCGTCTCGCGTGCCTCATTTCTCTTTTCCGCTTCTGCAAGTATTTCCTCGTCGGGAATTTCAAAACCAGGATACATTTTGCCGCATCGCGAACACGCAGTGGCGTTTTGCGTTCGGCCTTTCGTTCGCCGAGGAAATTATTTTAGGTTAGCCAGTTGAGCGAGACGTGCGTAGGAATTGTGGATTTGCTGAGAAGGATGAGAGCGTTGAGAACGCGTGTCAACTCGTGCGCGTGGGACGTGTAGGAGAGAAATATCCGCTCACCTGGGCGTAATCGTTGGACGTAATCCAAAAGACCTGCTCTTTGGCGCCCACACCCTCCGGGGACAGCGAAACGGGTTTTTGAGGGGCGTGGCAACGTCTTCGCGCAATCTCCATAGGAACGGCATCGCTTCGGCTGTGTGCGTTTCTTATTTCTTTCGACCGATGAGGTGTGATGCAGCCCAGCAATGCGTGCCACGTCTTTTACTCTCTCATATACAAATTATATCGATAAAGTATTGTAATCGCAAAAAAATTCGATGTTGATGTTTGTAACTATTCTACGTAGTTCACATTTTCAAAAGATAATTAAACGACGCATTAGTATATGAGAAAGTCTGTACCGATTTTTTCTAGAGAAGTCGGGCGCATTTCTAAGTGGCGTTAGTATCGCGAGGTACAAATAGACGTCGAAGTGAAAGAACCGCGAATGTGTGTTGTTTATCGATCGTGTCATTTTAAGTTTTATTCGCCTATTCGTATGAACCTTCAATCGCCTTTAAGCAAAGCCTATTTTGGAATAAGTAACTTTTCATCCAAAACCATTACCAAACTATATTTATACTCGAGTCTTCTTTCGGCGTATCACCGACGATAACCCCTTCCTAATGCTTCCGGAAATGCTCACGTTGTTCTCCGATTTTATTATGGCCATCGGGGAGACATTTTGTAAAATATGTCCGTCGCTTATTTTCCCATTTTTCTGCTCAAAACTTGCACGCGCTAAATCGTTAACGATCAACCGATGTTTGATGTATTTTCTTGGTAAAAAATATCACGAAACACAAAAAAAATCCTGTTTCGTGCAAATCTCTATCGTCTGACGTTATCTAAGATTATAATATTCTCAGGGAATGGAAAGGGCTTTCGATTTTCATTCGTTCCTCCCGACAGGACCTCTTGGAAGGGGGACGGTCGCTTAAACGGCTCGCAACAGATAGAATCGCTTCCTCGTTTCGCCGCTTGTGGTTGCGTCGATTGGGAGAGAGGGCCTTTGCGACCCGAGGTGCGGCCGATACATACGTAGGTTGCGCGGCGAAATGCTAATTCTATAGCTTTCTCTCGGCTGGCGCGTTTAAGAATCACGAAGCGGAGGCCTGAGAGATGATAAGGAGCGATTGCGTTGCGTCGTGCCGTGCAAACGAATTGCCAGATGAGAGGAAACCGCATTTAGCTATTTATTAAACGACAGGTGGAGCCACCGTTATTATTCGGACTTTCCGCCCAACGGCGTCGTATCTCTGTCTCTATCGGACGCAACTCTCAAAATTCATCCTCTTCCACGGCATCCCTTTGGTCGAGAGAGGCCACGAAAATTCTTATTCTCCGGCAAACGAAGCGAAATCTAAAACTGTTGAATCTGAGCGGTTTAGAAATGGAAGTGGACTCCGTTTCTGCCCTTGAAAACACACGTGCGTGAGAGGCGACCATTAGCATCAGTTAGCATTCATTCTCGAGATGTTCCTAGAAGGAACAATCGCCAACAGTGTCACGTTTGCACGATGTCCCCCAAAGTGTAACGATTCTGAGGCAATCGTTAGGAAATTTGCTAATCGACCTCGTTTAATGAGATCGAGTCCTGAGATGAAAGGATAGGCGTGTAAGAAATGTCAGGTCCGAATATTTAATAAGTTTGAATTCATTAAATCGTGGAGTGTTAATTAGCCGTCTGAATGGATTAACCACTCTATACTCGGGGAAAACGAGCGATAACTATGAATAAAAAACTGAATCTTTCCTCGTGAGAATTATTACCCGCGATAACGCTGTTAAAAATTTAAATCTTTTCGAATGGAGAATAATTAACATTGATCCGACGCCGAGTCGTGACTCTTCTGCATATTCCATTACATATGTGAGCACGGCTCGACTATCGAAAACAATTTTACCTATCGTTGTAAATTTAATAAACTTCCATGCATATTATGAGCAATAAACAAATTCGCACCGCTTCTTTTACATCATCTTTGGGCGATTTTCTAATCCAGAAGCGACGCAGGTGTCGAGTTTCCGGCTGAGTTCGCAACAGCAAATTCTACGCTTTTGCGTGGGCATTTAGAACGTCCTCGAAGCACTACACTCGTGGAGGGGCGTTGCCGTCCTTAACTTCCAGCCAAGGACGAGAAAAAGGAGAGGGACGCGCTTCGCAGGTCGCGTCATTTTTTTCTGTCGCAGCACCCGCCCCCCCTTCCCCTCTCACCTTACCCCCACCCCTCTCTCCTTACCCCCACCCCTCTCTCCTTACCCCCACCACTCTCTCTTTACCCCCACCCCTCTCTCCTTACCCCCACCCCTCTCTCCTTACCCCCACCATCTCCTTTCTCTATCCCTGCCCTCTTGCCTTGCCCCCCTCCTTTCTCCATCCCCTTGCTCCCCCTTTTTCCCCTCCCTCTCATTATCCCCCTCCCATTCCTCTGCTTGTATCTTAAGGTATGTTCGTTCACTCAGGGGCTGCTGTGTTTCTTCAATTCATTTTATAATTTTTTAAATTCCCCTCAGATCCGGGAGAATAGCACGGGAATGTTCCTATATAGTATATCGATTTGCCCGGACACGTTTCCTCTCTCTGGCTCTCTTGGTCTGTGAAGTACCGATTATTAAATATATTCGGTATGTACAATGTTTGCTGCAATAAATTCGAGAACGGGCCAAGCATACAATTGTCTATATCGATTGCCACGAAAATTCTTTTATGATAATTGAAAAAACTATTTTATTCTCCCAAAGTCTTCTATCATTTATGAAATACCGATAAGTTTATTCTGAGAGAAAAATTCGAGAATTTTAACACGAAAGTCCTGTAAACGATTGTTATAATTACACCTGGAGTCGAAACCTAATACTTCGGAGAGAAATGAAAGCCTCCTGCCCTTCGGCTGAAACAACTAACGAAACGGTACCAAATTTCGGTGTCCCGGGCGAAATAGCACTCCAGCGTCTCCCTCCGTAAATGTTTGTTGAGATGTTTTCAAAGTACGTTATTTTATTCATCGCTCTCTAAAAATTATTGATGAAGAAAAAATAAAAATCACATTAATGACACTAGGCTCGATTTTATGGGATTTACTCATAATCAAAAGAATGAAAACCTTTGTATCTTCCAATAATCTATCATATGATATTAACGGGTGACGGTTGGTGTTGGGTTTGGCTTCTGTTTGATTGGATTAGGTTGGTGTTGGGGATGGATTGGGTTGATGTTGAGTTGTGCTGTATTAAGGGGTGACACCAGCAAATTTATGGACAACTTCTGTAGCGGACGCATACATAGTGCCATCCTGCGGACAAAATTCGAATTTTCTCTCGTTCACCCATTAATGCACAAGTACCAATAAAAGAAATGCCATCAAGAGTCCAGCTGTTCTGCGGTAGAAATTGTTATGCAGTATTTATTCACCCCCAAAGACTTTGGCTCCCCGGGCAGCCACCCGGCTCGTTCGTACCTCAGGCCGACCCTATTCGTATATTTTCCGACTCGGGAGTATACTATTTTCTCTCGAGTGTCGCGTGCGATGTTGACACGTCACAACGTCGTGACTTACCCGTGTATCAAGGATGAATGCACGAGAAATTCCCATCGCCGCTTTCGTGGTCTTCTGCTGTGGAACCAATTTCTTTTGAATTATCTTGGTTTCAGTCGTAAGTACGACTCGCGCGAGTGTCGCAATTCTGCGTCCGCCTCCAGGTTGTTTTCGCCTACTGCCTCATCGCATTCTTTTCCTCTCCCCTCTCAACACCCTTCGTACACACTTCCTTCCACCCACACAAAGTTTTACGTGGTTGTTATGTCGACTGTAAACGATTAGGTGTTATCGATAGACTTCACTTTGAAATCTTGTGAATATATTTATGCCGACTAACTTTTCATCTGCAGCTTGTCTTTTTCTTTTTCTTCAATTCTTTTTTGATGATGCCGATATTTTATTAGAATCGGTCATAGTAATATATTTTGCGTAAATGCTTGTAAAACTTGTCTTCGTGCATTGATGGGCTATTTAAACTATAATGGAAAAACCTCGTAAAATATTAAGGAGATGGAATATATTTTTTGAATGGCTGAAGGTTTTATCCATCAACCGAATCCTATGCAATCGAACGTAATAAATCGATCGACAGCGAAACGTAGTAAATATATCTTTCATCTCTCGTGTTAGGGGAGCTGCCGTAAAATTCCAGCGGTTGGCAACTATGTCGTTCACACACACTATCCGCCTCTAATCGGCTGTTTGGCTACGAAACGTGTTGGAAGCGTCGGCCCAATGAGAGCGCCCAATTAACTCCCTTGAACAACCCTCGCTAGCGCCTCGTGATGGACCGGAAGCTAGTCGTTGGACTTCTCGCCCACTTCCTCCTCACATCCTCATTGGCTACGCGCTCTGTTGACCCACGTGCATTTTCTTCCAAAAAAAAAGCTTTTCATTCGACCCGAACACAAATTTTAGCGATTGGAATTTGTTTTTTTTCGTTACCTTCTCCTTTCTGATACACCGCCAGTTTGCCCATCACCCATTAAAACTTTTTTTTACTGGATGGACTCGGCAATTGCTATAATCGGCGAAATTTACCCGTTTTATTCGTTGGCGCTCTCGCGTTGCCAATCATTTCAGACGTTCGAATCAAAGTCTCTCTCGAACAGTATTCCATTGTGACTGCACGATTAATGTTTGAGAGAGCTCTATTTTATTAAGCAGCGTTGAGTTTTGCTGGTCGAATGGCCATTTACAGCCATTAACTGGTGCTAAAGCCTCTTTTTGATTTCTATACTGAATATTATAAAATATCACGTAGAAATGATACGCAAATGCGATTACCGATGTTTCAAAATAAACAAGGAAAGCGCTTTTTAATACCGTTGCTAAGTCGGCTGTGAAGAGCATTATCCGATTAAACTGATATGAGAATTCTATCGAAAGCTCTTTTAAATATAAAAGAATGTGTTATATCCACGTTCATTCGCTTGATAAATCGTATTATTCTATAAGAATTGGAGAGGAATTGTTCATTTCGTGAGGATATTGCACTAGCAAGTCAACGCTTTTCATTGGCCCCATAAACAAGAATTTTCTCGTTAGAATAAGCCCCACCATTCTCCCCCCTTCCCCCAAACTTTCCACCCCTCCCACCATTTCCACCCCCTTCCTCCCAACATTTCCTTCCCCTCACCATTCCCCCGCCATTTCCTCCCCCTTCCCCCTCCCTACCGTAATATTAGTACAATATTGTGTGTTTATATGTTTATTATGGCTAAAATTTTCCTATTGCGGCCCGCTACGTTCAATTTAAGTTGATTTTGGCCAGTGTCATCTTTTGGGTAGTGCAGTCCTGCTTGCTGGCGTCGCACGGTGGTCCGGATCGCGAAAAACAGGGACAAAAGTCAAATTTTTGTCCCACAGCAACAAAAATGACATCTTTTAGGTTTTTCGGTACGCTGAGTTCAATTTCACGGTTATTTTAATCGAAAATCAAAGCATTAAGGGTGTAGTCGGGGAAGGAGGTTCTTTCAAAAATTCAGAAATTCGACATGAATATCGTCAAACGATAATAATTTGTTGTTGCGCCTACAAATGCAAATCCATAATATTGTACAATTGGTTTCGTGAATGCAATCATTTTGGTTGTTTGTGCTTTAATCCTAAACTTTTTAGCCAAAAAATAAATCTTCGAAGTAGGGATATCGTTCTGTAGTCTTTGGCTTCTTCTTTAGAGGGATCATTGTTACATCTAAGAAATCCTGAGGCCACTCTCCCGAGTCGTAAACCTTGTTAATTAGTTTCGTAATCACTTTTAGTCCTTCCGATCCCATGACTTTAAGTACCTCTGCCGGTATTCCATCGTTGCCTGTAGCTTTTCCTTTCTTTAGTTCCTGTATCGCCTTTTCTACTTCGGTTTTCATAATACTTGGTCCCAAGTATTACATATTTACATATAAAACATATTTACATACGATACATATTTACATATGGTACATATTTAATATTTTATTCCATGTGGAATGTTAAAATCCCGCCTCAGATTCCTCTGTATCAGATCCGACCTCGTCCTCGTCCACTGATTCCTCGGATTCTTTTAAAAGGTCACGGACCTCTTGAGGCAAGGTTCCCACTCGAGGGGATTTTTGTAGTGCAGTACCCAATGTATTTATTAGTGGATCGGAGCTTAGTAGGAGTCTCCGAAAGACGTCTTCATTTGTATGGAGTCTAGAAGTCTTCCGAGCGTGATGTTCACGATATCTTCTTAAGTCTTTGTTTCGTGACTCCTGCGCTTCCTCAGACAGCTCGCCTATTGGAAGTATAGCCGACTCAATAACAGCTGTTCCACAAACCCACCTTTATAAATTTCCTTTGAGCGGTGATGGAAAAGCGTTGTCAAACCAAATGAACACTAAATTTGAAGTAATCACTAAAATTGTCAACTAATTCAGGAATAAAAAGTCACTGTAGTAAACAGAACAGAAAACTGTTTTGAACAGAGGACTCACTATGATATGTTAGCACATACACGGAGAAAAAGAAACTGGCGTATAGGGAGACCATGCGTAGAAGAGGCAGAGAAAAGGATATCCTGGTTAACCAATAACAAAGCAGTGTGAAATGTTTGGATTTGGCGAATGGTCTCCCGGCGTCAGCAAGTACATTGTGAGCAATGAGGGTTTTCAGACGGTCGTCAGTCTGCCTGAAATATACCGGCGACTGAATTCCAGACGCCTGTCCTCTGCTGTCGCTCAGAGACTGAGGGGCTGAGGGAAGACTAGAGGGACACGCAGGCTTTGAGTCTTTCGTGGTCTTCTGTCGCCGGGAGACCAGTCAGAGAAGAGAGCGAAGAGAAGAATTCTCAATAAATATTAATTAACCCGGGAGCACTCGCTATATGAGATTTTCTCTCACACGTTTCGAAAAACTTTTTTTGCCGGGTGAGGGGAAGTGGAGTGGGGGTTTCGCTCTTCTAGCTGACTTTGGAGTGTTTGTCTAATGGTAAATCGCTTTATATTTAGAATTTGTACAAACAGGCCCGTGACAGAGGGTTGTCCATGGCGCAGTAACTGCAGTGTGAGACTTTCTCTCATCGCGCGAGTGTTGGCGGTAGTTATTTTTTGTGAAATATTTTCTCATCGCGCGAGCGCTGGTGCGCTTGCTATGTGAGTATATTCCGATCACTTATTGTTAGTTCTTTTTATTTGTGGTTTTGTGTGTTTGAGATAATTTGTTTCATTTGTAGCGCAATTAAGATGAGTCGGAATAAAAAGCTTGCTGAACAGGGCAAACTAAAATATGAAGAACTACTAATAGGTAAGATTATTTTTTATATTTTTTAGTGCAATAGCAAGGGATTACCATATATTTTCATGTTTTTAGAAACTCCTTCATGGACGGTGGGAGATCAGCCTGATGACTTAGCCAACAGTGAAAATAGATACGACAGCATAGAAAGTGATGCTGCGAGCGAGCACAGCGACCATGAAACTGATTCAGAAACAGTCTTTGAATAATAGTGATTCGGAGTGTAGTGATTCAGAGAATAGTGTTCCTGGTCAGTCAGCGCCTTGTTATATTGGCAGGGACAAAACAACTCGTTGGCACGCTAATCCTCCTAGACAGAATGTTCGAAGACTAAAACATAACATTGTTATTCATCTGCCAGGCTTCACAAATGTTGCTAAACATGCAAAAACACCTACTGAATGTTGGAAACTGTTTTTTCCAGATTCGTTGATTGGCCACATTGTGAACTGCACCAATATTTACCTTTCAAAATTGCGCCAGAATTACAGTCGTCCAAGAGATTGTCGCAATACGAATTACGTAGAGCTAAGTGCTTTATTTGGACTTTTGTACATGGCGGACTTAAAAAAAGCTCACCATTTAAATGTTAAGGAATTATGGGTCCAAGATGGAACCGCACCAGAATGTTTTAGGGCAACCATGTCTATCTTTTGCTGCGGGCACTGAGGTTCGACGATATCAGTAACCGGAATGAGCGGGAAGTATATGATAATGTGGCTCCTATTAGACAGGTATTCGAAGAATTTACTTCGAGATGTAAAGAAAACTATCAGGTGGGCGAATATACGACAGTGGACGAAATGCTGGAATCCTTTCGAGGCCGCTGCAAATTTCGGCAGTATATTGTGAACAAACCTGCCAAGTACGGCATAAAAATACATGCTCTGGTAGATTCTCGTACTTTTTACACAAGCAATCTAGAAATATACGCTGATGGCGCGTACAAGGTAGATAATAGTGCGAGTGCAGTAGTCAAGCGTATTATTGAGCCCATTCTGAACACAGGGAGAAATGTCACAATGGACAATTTTTTTTACATCAGTGCCACTTGCTTTGGAATTGTTAAAAATGAAAACTACCATTGTAGGTACAATCCGAAAAAATAAGAAGGAAATCCCAACGAATTTTGTTAACGTAAAAGACCGACCGACTTTGAGTAGTACATTTGCATTTTTAGACACAGGAGTTTTAGTTTCATATAAGGCAAAAGTTAATAAAAATGTACTTGTGTTGTCTACACTTCGTAGCAACGGTGAAATTGATGAGGAGACAGGGGACTTGGCAAAACCAGAAGTGGTAACCTTTTATAATTTGTCAAAGGGAGGTGTGAATGTTGTTGATGAACTCAAATCGTTGTATTCTGTTTCCAGAATTAGTTGCAGGTGGCCTCTAACAATATTTTTTTCAATATTAAACATTGGCGGTATCAACAGCCAAATTATCTTCAAATCAAATACAGAAATAATTCAAGATCGTCGAATTTTTCTCAAAAACTTGGCTCTTGAGCTGATAAGACCACACCTAATAAATCGGTCATCGATAACTAATTTTCCAATGGTAGATCGGAGGACAATGAAAAGAATTGCAGGGATTGACGAACAGGAAATATCCACGTGTAAAGGATTTTGTGCCTTTTGCCCGAGGAGGAAAAATAGATGACGACGAAGCAACTGTAATAAGCCAATATGCCCAGAACACTCAACCTATTCATGTCCTACGTGTGCTGCGAAAGAGTCAAACGAATCGTCAAATTAATTTTCATTTTCTCTTTTTCTTATGTTTCTTCTTGCTTTGTCTTTTTCTTGCATGTCTTTTTCTTGCTTTGTATATATTTTTTAAACAATTTTTTACTATTAAAGTGCAAAAATTAATTTCACGTAAAAGGTTTTTTATTTTATTGTTTTCATATTAATTTATAAAATTAACAGTGGAAAATAGTGATTTACGTCACAAGAGTAAATAAATAATGTATAAAATACATTTAAAAATAATACGAGAGTAAATCTCACGCGCGAGTGCTGGCGTTACAGCTGCCGGGTTAAAGCATTCAAGCATTTGGCAGAGGAACAAATATTTTACCGCAACTTTCCTTTCCGTGGTTCATATACGGCGCATACCCTTCTTCTCGTACGTTGTAGAGAGGCTTTTTAATCCTTCTCAACCGCGGTTAGGCAAGTTTAGGCAGATGATTTCTACATTATTATCTTCCTAATACTGTACACTATACCTGACACTTTGTGGCGCTTTTTACTTAATGCAACATATATACGAAATTATTACGTGCAGTTCACGAGCTCCTACAAGAAACACGGCAATTACTGAAAGACAGTTACGCATATTTTTTGCTAGTAATACATCCCTATTACTATCGTGCAGAGTCATTTTGCCAATTTTCAGTATGTACTGTAGCCAAAAAATGGTTAAAGTGATGTATTTTTCGAAGAAAATAAAAAAGATTTTCATGCAGTATAACGTGACTTTGAAGTGATACATTCAGCCTCATAACAGATTCTACGCAAAACTAAGTGTTTTGCAAGATGCTCCAGACCTTATACGACACAACTTGGGTATCCTAAGAATTTTTCAAGAAAGTCGAAAAATCGACTGTTGTCCGTCTTTTTCTGGATCCGGACCACTGTGCGTCGTCTCGTCGTGTGTACAGGTGTTGTTCCATCGAGATGCACTGTCTCTTCCTCTCTTAAAGGTCAGCGGTTCGCTCCCGCAACTTAATGCTGGTGCTCGGGAGCATCTTCAATTTAATATGAAGAATTCTCTTTCCAAAATTAATCAAAGCACCGTTGATATAGAGTTGCGTGATTTTCTCTACTATTTTTAAATCAGCCATTGGAAGTCCTTCGTTCTTTACAGGAAACTTGGAAAGGGTTTTAATGCATTCAACTGAATTCTACAACAGTCTACGGCACCGAGGCAAGTCCTTTGCTCTTAAACCAGGATGCAATAACTGGCACACTCGGACTGCTTATTCAGGAAGAACGTTCTAAAAACATCCAGCATCTCGAATGCATCGACTCGTCCCCCATTCTCTCTTTTCTCCCTCCTCCCCCCCTCCCATCCCTCCCTCCGCCCTCCTCCTCCTTCCCTCCCTCCCCTCCCCCCTACTCTCACCCCTTCCCCTCTACCTCCCATCATCTCTTTGCAAAACTACCCGGCGCCGCGCTGACTCCATTGTCTGACCCACCCCTCGTACTCCTGGCGCCGCAAATCGCGGGAATTACGATTGTCACCCGGATGGACCGTAAATATGGCTTTATCGCCGTTCGCTTCAAAAGCCCCCGCCCCTCCCTCCCCCTCTGACAAGTTTCGAAGGTATAATGCTCGTTCCCGTCGTGTTTATGTTTCGGTGAACGCTCTCTCCAATTCTCTCCCAGAAGCTGCACACAGTTACCAATGAAATTCCTTAAATGTAGCGTTATATTAAACCTCTTTCCGATGCCTCTCGGCCGGCGAATTTCTTTTGGTGTTTGGCGCTCTTTTAATTGCAAAACTTCGCAAAACAGTTAATATTCGTATTAATTGAATAGTTTCTTTCAACTAGGTTTATTTTACACAATGGAAGCCATTTGCGTCTTGGATGCGTTTTCAGAAGACAGGACGTCAAACGAAACGAAGCATATCGAAACTTATATTCCCACAGATGTTATACATTTGTTAGTGTATTTCTTATCGTAATTTTCAGAGAAAAATGTTAAATCAGTAAATAAATCATTAAAGATCGAACATAAAAGATTGCCTGTTTTCATTTCATTTCATTTACCCGAGGGTGATTTGCCTATTTCTTGGGTGTTGGCTGAAAAAAAAATCAAGGGACATCTTGTTAGATAATGAAAATAAAATAGCTGTAAATTCCACATAAATATTTGTGTGAAATTTCCGTTTCTTATCTTCATTGCCTTGAAGAAGTCCCACTAAGTTAACTATTACATCCTACTGTTTCTTTATTTGGTCTCATTTCAGGGTTTTAAGAATGTCTATCGAGTTAAACTGAAAAAGTAATCTCAACGCAATTCACTCGAAAGCAACCACGATCATTTTCTTGTACAAATTGTACAACATGTGTTTAAAGGATGCGGGAAAAAGCTGACAGACGGACATACACCACTTCCGACTCTAATGCATTTCGGAAGATCACATAGTAAGTCAAATATCAATTTCCCAAAGACTTACATGTTATAAATTGAGATACGTCTCAGGACATTTTAAAAAAATATGTACCGAGCCGTATTTAGGCTTTAAATTTATAGTTTAAGAACTAATAAGTGTTATATATTGTATAATAAACATTTTTAAGACTTAAAAGAATCAATAAATTAATACCTACAATGCGGACGAGTCGTATCGTCAAACTGAATATCGGCCGAAGATACAAAAAAGTAGACTCGAATAGCGCATCGGATATCTAATATCGTATGCCTGCAAGTACGACATCGGATGTCGATTTCGAGGTATTATCGATGTATTAATTTCGTCAGTCCGGATTTATCACAAGTAGAAACATGGTAAGTCGGAAACGGCGTGTACTTATGAATGAACTGCAAAACACAGATATATATAATTTTCAAGTTTGTAGATCATTTAGAAGTTCCTTATACTTTTAATTCACTTATGGGGCAATAACGGGGAAAAACAGCACCTAAGATTTTGAATTTTTACAATATCTGATTTCTTCCTTTTGTTGTAACTAAAAACCCATATTACTGCCCAATTTCAATTTTGTATCTCATTAATAAAGGCCTTATAATTTTCAAACTCGTATGGGGCATAAATGGGGCAAAACCGCTCCTAAAAAAAAGAATTTTTGCAATATTTTATTTTATCTTCGGTTTCAACGAAATTTCTATAATCGTGCCAAATTTCAAGCTCTAGGTCATATTGAGCAGCCTCATTATTTATGTCCTCGTATGAGGCAATACTGGGGCAAAACAGCCCCATAAATGGGAATTATATCAATATCGGATTTCCTTCATTAGTACGTAGTTTAACATTAGTGGCATTGTAATATAAGCCTCTGATTCGTATTTAAAACTTACCCATGTGCCAAGGAAGCCGATTGTGGCGAACCAGTAAAATTACCAATGTTTCCGATAAAAACTATAAATTTACACTAATTCTACTCGCATTGGAATTCTGTCTTCAAAAATAAGAAACTACAATTTATATCCTATCCGATAGTTAAAGTCCCGATTTCGAGTCTTGACGGAAAATAATTCTAAAATGCAAATATAAAAACTGCCGGACTTTGTCCAGTGAAGATAAACTTCAAGAGCTCCAAGAACAACTGGAGAAGATCAAGTGGGACATTTTAGGGCTTAGTGAGGTGAGAAGAAAAGGTGAAGGCCTATTGGAGTTGAAGAGTGGACATTTTTTATTACAGGGGAACTGACACAGGAAGAACAGGAGGAGTTGGATTCATCATCCACAAAAAATTGAAGAATAATGTCGTGGAAATGGAAAGTTCATCCGAGCGGGCAGCTAGACTAGTGCTTCAAATAAATAAAAGATATCAACTTCAAATAGTCCAAGTTTATGTACCAACATCATCATACTCGGAAGAGGACGTGGAAGATTTCTACCAAGAAGTTGGAGAACTGCACGACAAAGGAAGCTGCCATCTAAAAGTGGTCATGGGTGATTTCAATGCCAAGGTAGGAGAACAAAAGGAAGACGACAGCGCAGTTGGAAAATGGGGCTATGGAGACAGAAATGAACGAGGGGACCGACTTGTAGACTTTGCTGAATGTATTAGTCTATATATAATGGACACTTTCTTCAAAAAGAATCCCAATAGAAAATGGACATGGGAAGGACCCAATGGTACCAAAAACGAAATTGACTACATACTAGTCAATAAGAAGCAATTGGCTGAAGACTGTTCCGTCCTCAACCAGTTTAAAACTGGAAGCTACCATCGCTTGGTAAGATGCAGAATAAAATTCAACTCAAAGTTAGAAAGACAGAAGCTTATAAAGATGTCTAAGTCTATTATCAACACGCAGGTGCTAAAAGAACGAAAAGAAGAATTTCAGCTCTAACTGAAAAATTGATTCAGTGCACTGGAAGACCAAGAAGTTGAATCCCAATTTATAGAGATACTCAAGGAAACTGCTGAAGAAATAGGCGGAACAGTTAAAACAAAGCCAGAGAAAAAGTTGACCGAAAAAACAAGACTGCTGGTGGAAAAAAGAAGGAAAATGATAATTACTAAAGATCCTAAAGAAATGATCCATTTTGCAGAACGAAACAAAACTATAAGGAAGTACATCAAGGAAGATGTGAAAAAATATAATTATGAGCTAGTCGAGAAAGCCATAGAAAACAATCGAAGTTACAAGAAAATGAAGCAACATCTCTCGATCGGAAAGAGACAGCTGGTGGCCCTGATGTTAGTAGCAAACTAATTCTGAAACGGGTACAAGAATTTTACACCAAGCTGTATGAGGATCCTCTAGGAAATGATGAAGTACATGATGGTGGAAACATGTCCACCGTAGAGGTCCCAGATGTCCTTCCGGAAGAGGTGAGACACGCAATCAGAAGTATGAAGAATGGAAAAGCATCTGGAATGGATGGTATCACAGCGGAAGCATTCAAAGCAATGGGTAATCATACGGAAACAATTCTCGCTAAGATTTTTAATTCCTGTCTGAGAAAGAAAAAGATACCAGAAACATGGAACCACGCATGTATTATCCTTCTGCGCAAGAAAGGTTCCAAAGAAGACTTGAACAACTACAGACCGATCAGCCTACTCCCAACAGTCTACAAAATATTCACAAAAATACTCACTATGCGCCTTCTAAACCATCTTGATTCTGCCCAACCCAGAGAGCAAGCTGGATTTCGCAGTGGGTATAGCACGATGGACCACATCAGTCGGACTAACGAGTATGAATTACCGCTATGGATGTGCTTTATCGACTACGAGAAAGCATTCGAATCTGTCCGAACTTCGTCGGTGTTACGTGCACTAAAGAAACAAGGAGTAGAAGAAACGTACATAACCTTGATCAAGAATATCTACGAAAATGCGACAACATCTGTCCAGCGTCATGAAGAGACGAGTGCCTTTAAGGCCGAAAAGGGAGTGAGACAAGGAGATACTATGTCCCCTAAGTTATTTACAGCAGCTCTAGAGGAAGTATTCAAAACGCTAGACTGGGAGGAAAAAGGCATAAAGGTAAATGGAGAAATCTGAGTCACCTGCGCTTTGCAGATGATATCATACTGTTCACAGGGAACCCAGAAGAGCTCCGTAGAAGAACTGAAGAGCTTGAGCAAGCAAGCCGTGAAGCTGGACTTAAGATGAATCTTAATAAAACAAAGGTTATGTACAACTCCTTCACAAATTCTGAGAAGATACATATCAACGGAGCAGAACTCGGAGAAGTAACCAGCTATGTTTACTTAGGTCAACTCATCACTACTGATGGTTCGCTTCTTGGAGAAATCAACCGGAGAGTGAAGATGGCATGGAGTGCTTTTGGCAAATATGTAAACATCTTTAAATCAAATATTCCAGTCTTCCTAAAAAGGAGACTGTATGACCAATGTGTTCTGCCTGTTCTGACATATGGTTGTGAAACATGGACCATGAATGCCAGAATGATACAGTGCCTGCAAACAACACAGAGGGGCATGGAGAGATGCATGTTAGGGATCACCCGAAGAGACCGCAAGAGGAACGACTGGGTAAAAGAGAAGACGGGAGTCTGTGACGTGATTAGGAGAGTGAAGGTGCAAAAATGTCAGTGGGCGGACCACATTGCTAGAAGAAATGGACGTCCAGTGTCATCGAATGGATCCCAAGAAACATCAAGAGACCAAAAAGAAGACCGAAAGACAGGTGGGACAGAAAGCTTGTTAAGTTCTTGGGGCAAACTTGGAGGAGGGAGGCAGTTGACAGGGAAAACTGGAAGAGTCTGGGGGAGGCCTTCATCCGTCAGTGGACTGAAAAAGGCTGATGATGATGATATATATATATTGCATCCAGAACTTGAGAATATCTCATCGTCCCTAAGTGGAATGAGGCGACGCCATAATGGCAAACGGAATAGATTTGTTGTGAAACTGCCGAAGCACAACTCTGGAGAAGACGTCCAGCGCATGCGCAGTAACTTCCTTAAGGTCCTTCGCCTCTCCGACATGCATACGACCTCTGCCGGAAGACAGTTGTCCCCACTCTGTTGTGTGCGTGCATCATGGGAAACGTGCATGCTTCCCTCACCCCCCACTAGACGTTTCTCCTCCGCCTCCATTTGCCTAGCCTTGCATCCTAGCGCTCGGAATTTGTGCGAGCGAATAGAGAAGCACCTTTTGTGGAGGACAATCATCTTCCCTCCCTCCCCCCTATTTCCTCCCCCTCTCCTACCTTTCTCCCCCTCCTCCCCTACTTATCTCCCTTCTCTCCCCCCCCCTCCTCCCCTACCCACACCATTCTTCCTCCATTTTTTTTTAAACATTCTCTTTCCTCTCTTCGCCTTTTCTTTCAGTAGATTCTTTCGTAATCCGCTTTGCATAAACGTTGCGTAATTGCGATTGCATTCACTTCGTTCCTTAGTTTATCGAATGCCTTCTCTCAGAATTTGGCATCACTTCTTTCTCGGTCGCCAAATGGCTTTCCACTTGCTTCTGGTAAAAAAATAAACATCTAGCGGACGTCGTCCACGTTTGTCGTGATGCTTTTTACGGCAAGCAAAATGACGTCTTCTTTCCATTTTTGAGTCAACGGTAGTGTTCGGCAAACTTTTTTATGTTGAGTCAATCGATGGTCTTTGGTAATTTTCGATTAAAAAATGTGAATGAAGAGAAAAACCAAAGCTGGACGTTTATATAAATATTGCTTTCTTTTTCCATACATAAACCCCTCGAAACATGTTTACCTGTATGAGTCACTCAGCTCGTGATGGCTGGTCACTCATTTGACCCGGGGGTCATAATTTCCCAATCAGTAATGGTATAACGTCAGTCTGCGTTGGCGTTTCGATATGTCGTTCCGTCAGAGTGCGCCTTCTATTTGGATGTCCGAAGAATGAAGTGAAGTCTTCAGCAGTCGCCATATTGCCTCGAAGCACGCAAAAGAGCCAAGCGATACAACTAGTATATAGCGACGTCTCTTACCGAGGATGACGGTTGCGTCTTCTCCATCCCAAGCACGACGCACGCAAGAAACGTGCTACTTATGCAGCGTCTTCGTCGCATTTCGCCCTTCCATTGTTTATCTCGTCCTCACTCCCATTCCCTCGGCTTTTAGAACCTCGAATCACGTGATCAAAGGGCGGCGCTCCTTCAGCGATTGAGAGGGGGCAGGATGGGGCCGAATGGAAGAAAGGGCAGAAGGAAGGCGCATCATCATGAAGAGGTGGCAAGGCCGGGGGAAGCGCGTGATGTAGCCCAAGAGAATATATATATATGTAGTACGTATGTGTATATATGTTCTATTTAGTTATTCTCTCTCGCTTCCTTCTCAACATTCCCCCTACCCTTCATTCTGACCCTGCATTTCCCCCCTCTCCTCCTCCCTCCTCCGTTGACTCTCCGGATCGCTAACCCCTCCCTATTCATTCCCCCCACTCCTCTCGCTGCCTGGATGTGATCGCTCCAGCCAATAAACCGAGATTATAATGGCTTTTCGGAGGATCCGACGAGTGATTAGTCCCGTTATGAGTGCAACAATTCGTTTATGGACGTTTCCGCTACGCTTTCGGCTTCAACTCGACGACATCCATCATATGGAGCTCTTTTTATCCGAACTGTAGAGAACTTAAAATAAATTTCGTAATCGCGTTTAGAGATGGAAATTGCATTTTATCAAACGTCGGCCAGAGATCATTCATTCGTTTGTGCGCTACTTATTTTACGTTCCCGTAAATCTCGAATAGCGTTCTTTGTGCCTCTTCCTGTTTAAAATTGATTGTTATTATCGTATCATAACTTGTCAGGGAAAAGTAATTAATTTCAATAAATTGAAGAATATGCTGTTTTCACCCTCTCGCCTCCACTCCCCCTCCTTCAGTCCCCTCCCCACTCCCCCTCCTTCAGTCCCCTCCCCACTCCCCCTCCTCCACTCCCCCTCCTCCACTCCCCCTCCTTCAGTCCCCTTCCCTCCTTTATCCCCCCCCCTCTCACCTTCGGTCTTTATTTCCTTTTAAACAAATTTTAAAAGGATAACCTCATCTTTACACAGAAAAGGCATTTTAATTCACTATGTAACCACTTTGCCCCTTTATTATTACTCGAGCACAATAATTATTGTTCACGTTGCGTGACTCATTTTTAGGCATTGTCAAATCTCGATAAAATAAAATGGTATTCTTAAAAACCAGTTTGTGCGAAGATAAAATACCGCCAATACATTATCTGTATTAATAATTCTGAAAAGACCACTTTCTTAATGTAATGAGAAAACCGCGTATTTGCTCCACTCTTGTTTTAATGTAGAAAAATTGCAGCTACATTTGCTGAGGCTACATGAGAAGGTGCGTTTTTATTTATTGAAGTTTTTTATAATTTTACACTTTAAATTCCTTCATAAGTTTAGTACAATATTTCTATGACGAAGTATATTATTCAATAATTAATGGAAATTTTTAAATATTCTAACTAAAGCCATTTGCTCAGAATCTTAAGTTGAAATGAAATGAATGACACTTGTGTTAACATAGATAAGTCATTTTTATAATCATAAAATTCACAGTTTTGGCGTATTTTTCTGTTTCATGACGTTATTCTTAGTTGTCACATTGCAAATTCTGATTTTGAAGTCATGTTCTAAAGACGAAATAAGAAGAAAAATTATAATGTTTAACACTTTGGCGTACCCCTTCAAAACTATTGCGGTGCACCTAAACTGAGGGTACTACGCGTAGTATGTACCACTGGTTGAAAACCCCCGCCCCATCTGTTGCCCCGCGACCAACAAACCCTTGGTTCCAGTTGGGGAATTCATTCGAGCGAGGCCACTAAGAGCATTATTTTAAATCTCACATTGATCGAGTTGAGAGGAGATTCGAATACGATCGCCCAAATACGATGGAGGGCGGAACGAAATGGAATGAGAGCGATGCCAATGAGTGCTGGAGTGCTTATAATAGAAAGTGAATACTGTGGGTTTTTGCAGGAGAGTGGAAGCTGCACTAGTGGCACCGGGGGTCGGTGCTTAATTAAGGGGGGCCCGAAAGAGATTTAATGTTGAGACCAAAATGTTAAGAATTTACACTTGGTATTCTTTAACCTTGCCGAGACAATTCTTAACCGTCGTTCTAATGGAAAGAGTAGAAAAATTCCGTATACGTAAAGGAAGCAGTATAGGCACATGATGTCTATGGCCTAATCCTCACTTATGGAATAAATACAAAAAAATCGGTACAACATACATTGTACAAACTTTCTCATATAGTAATGCGTCGTTAATTTATCTTTAGAAAATGAAAATCGTATGAGCCTGTTTTTAGAAAATCTAATTTTTGTTACTGTTGCCCAAGAATAAACTAGCCTTATATTCATTCATTGAGAAAAATGAAATACGGAGTATTATTGTAGATGTATACTCAAGTAATTGTACGAAATTTGATCAAAATCGTTATAGCCGTTTTTGAGAAATTCGAATTATTGTTAAAGTTGCCTAGAATAAACTAGGCTTATATTCATTTTTTGAAAATTATGAACTATACAGTATTATTGAAGACGTAAACTCAAGTAACTGTACGAAATTTGATCAAAATCGTTAGAGCCATTTTCGAGAAAATCGGATTGTTGTTAAAAATGCGTAGAATAAACTACTCTTAATGATTGATCAATGTCACCCATTTCTATGTATACTCTGCTCAGTATGATGAAATGCCTAAGTACGAGATTTCATTCATTTTCGCTCAACCGTCTAGGCTCCAGAGCCAGTAACAGACAGACGGACCGACAGGCAGACGTCATTGCGAAAACCACTTTTTCGGATTCAGCGACACCTAAAACGTGTATTTCCGTAAAAATCTCGAGGTAGAATTGTTTCGCGAAAACAATACTTTCTCGATACTTCGTATGAGAAAGTAAAAATGAAGAAATACAATAGGCCAAAATAAGAGACGCCATCTCTGTGGAACCTTACTTAAGCAACCTATGGCCATGTGGTTAGGATGAATAGACTGTTTATAAAAAGTATAAACAGATTCCTCGCAAACTAGTGTCTCGTAACTCTCGTGTTTATAAAAAGTATAAACAGATTCCTCGCAAACTAGTGTCTCGTAACTCTCGCAGACAGGACGCTTAGGATCGAATGAAAGAAACCTTTGAATTGCATCTGATGATTGGTCCACTTCCCATAGCACGATACTGCTTTGCCTTGGCTAGTAACTCAGTTTTGGATTGTCTCTTCGTGGTGATGGAAATCGGATCTCTCGTTAGCGATCAACGATAATCATTATTTCATCTACATAACATTTTCGCTATTGTGAGTGAATCATGTCGGCGTACAAGCATTTGAGTGGGTCCAAAAACGAAAAAAAGTAAAAACGAAGAACTTGAAGAACGTAGTCAACTTCCAAATACTATAACTAAGTTTGTACAACAGGATTCTACACGTGATACAGGAAGTGATATTGGGTGTGCTATTGATAAAATATCGGTTACTGAGAATGTTGGCGATAATAGCCTAATTAGTAGCTGATTTCATTTCGGTCCTGCTTAAAAAGTGACATCGCTAAACTTTCGACTGTGAAGGAAGGAAGTAGCTAATCTGCTACCCATTGAAAATGCTGCCCTATTCACCAGTTATCCAGACCGTTGGACGGGGTTAATGCTATTTCTAACGATTCCAATCATTCTCGCAAGTTCAGAACGTGCATTTGCGAAACTTAAAATTATTAAGACTTATTTGAGAAGTACATACATATTATGGGACAGGAAAGACTAACATAAGAGGATTGAGTTTACACTGTATTGAGAATGAGGTAGCGTACCTTCTGAGGAACGATACGTATCACATTATTAACGTGTTTTACGCTTGCAAATAATCTAAATAGTCCGGACCTACGTTAGATCTTCTTTGTTCCTTATTCATTTGACGTGTTTCCCTATTTCTTTGTCTTTCTTGCACTCTCCGCTCCTCATCTACACGGGCAATCCTATGAGCTTCCGCCCCTCTTTCTCTCTCTTTCCTACAATACTCTTCCTTTGATCTCTGACTCCTCTTCCTTTCTCTCGCAGCTGTAGCTGGGCTAATAGCTCTCCTTTTCACTGGTCTGCCCCTTGGCATTTTTAAATTTTCTGCGATTTTACAGCAATATATTAGAGCTTACTTACTCAATGCTATTTTAATATCGCGGTATATTCAAAAGGGAAAAATTTTTAATTCTACCTTACCTTAGTTCCAATGGTTATCGTTGCACCCTTATAGACGAACTCACAAACAGTCGCTTTCCTTCAAATGTCTATCAACGACTGCTTTTAACTTCATACAGGACCAACTATAAAGGCGACGTCAATGCAAGCGTTTATTTAGATTATCAATGAAGATAAAAGAACAATAACCCTTTTCTTTCGTCTATTTGGGTTTAATTGGCCTTAAATGAATCGGAGGCAACAATGAGAGTCTCCTTGGCAACGCCCAGAATGAGTACGAAAAATCTGAAAATTTCGAAAAAGAAAGCATATTTCTGAAAAATTCGACCTCATAACGTGTAAACATTGCAAGAATAAAATAGTATAAAGTTTTACCCGTCGAATAATGTAAAAAAGAAAAAATCGGTCCACATTTACGTATTTTAATGAACGAAGGAAAAAAATATTGCACTCTGAAAAATCGAAAATCCCGTGTAAGCTTATGGGAAAATATAATTGTCTCCTGGATTCGAACCCGGGACACTTCAGCAAACGAAAATATTTTTCTACGGACCTCATAGCAAGTAGAAACAAAACGCCGTTTACAGCATGTCTTTACGACGAACGGTTCTCGAGAAATGCCGATATAATTACGCGAGGCTTCATACTGATGGACGCATTTCGCACATAATATATAGGATGATGATGGAATTGTAATATACATTTTTAAAATATAAATTTTTCCTTTCTTTAAATAAATTCTTCTTTCATTTAAAATAATAATGACTGCTGATTGATTTACTTACAGATTGATACTGAATGTGTAATGTATATATTGGATAAATTATTTCTGGATAGTATTTCAAATGATTAATTTAGTTGAACCGAACCGCAAATCGAACCGAACCACTTGTCAAAATTCCCCTCTGAACCGAACCATGAACCGAACCACTTCGAAAAATTTAGAACCGAACCGCGAACCGAACCACTCCAAATTTTGAGGTGGTTTGCAGCTCTGCATGTATTTAAGATTTTTATTAGCGATTCGAGATCTGAAAAGGGTATGGCTGAAACTGGTCTACCGGAGGTGGAGTTTTTTTGTCGTCTCGAGAAGGGGGAGGGGGATGAGAAGGGGAGGGGGATGAGAAGGGGAGGGGGAGGGAGAGGAGCAAGGGAGGGAGAGGAGAAGGGGGAGGGAGGGGATAAGGGGGAGGGGTGAGAAGGGGGAGGGGGATGAGAAGGGGGAAGGGAGAGAAGGGGGAAGGGAGAGAAGGGGGAGGGGGGTGAGAAGGGGGAAGGGAGAGAAGGGGGATGGGGATGAGAAGGGGGAAGGGGGAGGGAGGGGAGAAGGGGGAGGGGGATGAGAAGGGTAGGGAGAGGAGAAGGGGAAAGAGAGGAGAAGGGGGAAAGAGAGGAGAAGGGGGAGGGAGGAAAGCCATCAAAGTTTTATTCGTCTTTTAGAGGGTTTTACTGTGGAGTCTTTAATCAAGTGTAGACCCTGAGAAAGGGTTTGCGGGAAGTGTTTTACGGCTGCGGATGAAAAGTCGAAAATGGGTCCACTCTGGACGGAAAACAAATCTCTGTAATTGGACAACGGAGGAAATAAATTCCAACTGTGGAATTAAATCGGGTTGAACGTATTTTATTTTACGAATGCTGGCTTTTAAATAACATTGATCGAATTGCGGTTGAATTGTGATGAAGGAAGACTTTGCGTCGAATATTCGGTTTCTTCGTTGTTGGAGTTTAAAGAGTTGCGCTTCTGCGAGTGATTAGTTGGTTTAGAGCACGCGTGCTAGAGAGGAGGCGGAATCCCTTATAGCGTTCTTGTTTTCCGGTTGTTTCTCAGCTGCGTACTTCCGAGACTAGGACCCTGCGCTGCTTCTGTCGCATTAAGATTAAGACGTTCCAAAGTTCGCTCTCATCACGCAACGTCTGATAAAGACGCGAGGCACGTCTCGTTCCCGAGAAGCCTTTATGCCGTCCGCTTAGTCGGCTGTTGTTGCGGAAACTCCTTTGTTTCCTTGTTCGTCGATTGTTATTGCCGAAGCAATTTTTATTTATGTGAGTGACGTTCGGCACTTCATTTATATCTTGCAGCAATGGTTCAGCCATGTTGTGACCAACCTTTTTATTTACGGATCATTTCTTTGTCCAGATATTTATCGGGCATGAGTTGCTACTTGATGCGATTTTATACGAATGACTAGAAAGGTAAAGAGCATAATTTTTTAATAAAACTTATTATGAAAAACATTATTATTAAATTTCGAGGAAAGCCTTATGATAAAAGGCTATCTCTTTGTTGTTCCAAATTAATTCCTCAGCTTCAGCCTTTTCAGTGAATTTGTAATCGATGAACAAGCGCACCATCTTCCGCAAACATAAGCCTGTATATAGTTTCATCTCGGTTGGAATACATGAATATTGACCTTAAATGGCTGGCAAACCGTGAAATTCCGTCGAGATTAGGGTGTGTTGCAGGTGTGTCCAGAAGTCCCGTGTTTCCGGGGTTTAACTCGGTTTTCTGTACATTGTCCCGGTTTTTACTTTCTCCATACGTAGATTGGGAAAGTATTGTGATCACGAAAAAAATCGACTTCGAGATTTCAACGGAGATACACGTTTTGAGGTCCCTGAACAATAATTAAAAAATCTGATGTGGCCAACACATGACTTTCTCCATATTTGGGGTTTAGATATTTAAATTATTATGAATAGCATTATGAGGCAAAATTATCATTTCGTATCGTAAAAGAATACAGTCGTCTTAATTGCAGTAAATTACGTATATTATAAATATGTTTACAGAATTCACCGCTACATGGTGCTGTCGCTGTATACTGATAATTAGAAAAAGCAAAATATCTCCCAAATGGAAGGTTCTACGAAAATTTGTTTCAAACAAAACTTGGAAGAAATATTATTCTCTACAACTTTGGTCCTCACAAAGATTACCAATAACGATGTTTTTAAGGAGATATTTGACGGAAACCGAAAAAACCCATTATTTATAAATAATTCCTAAACAATAACTACTATGGAAAATTGTTTCAAATGAAAGTTGTGGTAAATTACATTTTCTATAACATTTGTATAAAATTGTATATACAATAATGATGTTTTAACGGAGAAAAATCGCAAAAACCGAATCGGGTTTCTAATAAACCTCGACTTCCGGTTTACCGTTATTGTCCAAAAACTAATCAGTTCTTTGTGCTCATGCTAAAGTGTTATATATGAAGTTTGGTAACGATATGGCAAGTACTTTTTGAGTTAGAGCGCCCACAATCACATACACACATACGCACACGCACACACGCACGCGCGCACACCAGAGTTGTAGAGAATAATATTTCTTCCAGGTTTTGTTTGAAAGAAATTTTCGTATAACCATCCATTTCGGTGATATTCAACTTTTTCCTAATTTCCAGTATACCATGTAGCGGTGAAATCTGTAAACATATTCAAAATACACCTAATTTACGGCAGTAAGGACGACTGTATTCTTTTACGATACGAAATAATAATTTTGTCGTATAATTCTATTCATAATAATTTAAATGTCTATACCCCAAATATGGAGAAAGTCATGTGTTGGCCACATCAGATTTTTTGGGTTTGCTGTCATTATGTAAAGTAGTCGGTTCCGCAAATCGAATTATCGAAAGAAAAATGTATCTCAGATAAAATGAGATTGTTTAGTGGCATCTTATCATTACTGCGATTTCTCTTCACTTAATGTTTCCTTTTTAGGCGCGTTTCGCTTCCAGCTTGAGTGCCTATTATCGTCGGTCTGTCCGTCCGTCCGCATGTTCGTTCTCGGCTTTTACCGAACGGATTGTCATGAGATTTGATATTGACTTTCAATCAAAGATAATAGGAATATAGCATAAATGAATCACGTAAGCCTGTCAGGGATATCACTTTACTGGTGATAAAGAATGAACTTTCCGTCTTATCTCGTAAAGTATTGCTCATATCAAAATATTTTTCAAATAAACATTGTAGAACTAAGAAATTAGAGTATTACTTTCCCTATACATTTTTATCGTAGGAGTAGCCGTTATCCATAAAATCGAACAAGAATGTCTTAACACTAGAACGTCGGACGGGACAATTTTGTCCCATTCTGATGTTACGTCCTCTACAGTTTCTGTGATTCCGGTTTAATTTAGTGGAGATTTCGTGACTTTTAATCATTTGAGGGTTGCATTCCACTCTACACTTTTGAACATCCCCCCTCAATATTAAGGATTATAAAACCATTTTACCCTAGAACGGCGGATGGGACAATTTTCTCCCAAAATGAGTTACTGCTTTGTTTCACATCCTCTGTGCTATTATTCTTATGCAGGCGGCTTTGTAACATTGTTGTAGACTATGGCATGCCCTTCCCCTCCTCCCCTCTCATCTTTCGCCAGTCCAACTTCTAGCCCCACCCTTCCCCCCTCTCACCTTCCACTTACTCCCACACTGTGATGCAGGTTAGAACGTGTTCCTGCAGCACTGTTTGCGGGCTAATTTACTAGAGCGTTTCAGTTGAGTACGGTGCAACGCTACATTCTACAGCATGCTAAAGTATGCAATTAGTAATGTAGAGACTACAACGTTCATAAAAATTGAACCAAGTACTGCGACTGTACGACTTTGACGTATAGGACATTTTTGTCCCGTCCGCCGTTCTAGGGGGTACGTCATGTTCAGACGTTCTTGTGTTAATTCGAGTTGAACTTGAAAATTTTCCTGCATGATTACTTCTTCATTGTTGCTGACATAAACAATCTCACAAACAAACGTTTATTTTCCTTATGTGTGCATGCACTACTTTTAAATAGGTAGAAAATGGATTATTTATGACGAAGAAAAAACTTTAAAACGCTATTTCCCTTACGTTCAGGTATATAATTTCTTTCTAATACTCCATTGCACGAAACGCACCCATTTGTGATACGTTGTACACTTTCCTAACTTGTTTGAAATTCTTATCGATTTAGCCTGATTTTTAGGTATTTTGTTAAATTTCCATTTTTTCCATTGTTGGGAGTGCTCGTGTCGGCCTTTTCTTTCATGCGAACACGATATATACATTACAGTTGTGCTTCTCTCTTTAAACGTTCATTTGATAATGATTGATATTTTTCGTGTGATAAAAATTTATAATTTACGAGTTGTGATGAGCTTAAGCTTTTGTTTGGAAATAATGTTTGTAAAAAATATCTGGTAAACGAAGAAATAGTTGATGTCATTGTCTTCTAATATAATTACGGGCTTCCAGGGAGGGGGAACCTACACACCCCTCTCCCACTTGTGACGTGGCCTTGCCTAAACTTCAGCTGGTCGAGTTTGATTGGGACTTGAGGAAGTGGAATCAGTTTCGGGATATGTTCCTAGCAACAGTGGACACCGATCAGCGGCTGGCTATCGGAGGTTCAAAAGCACCTGTACTTGAGATCAGCCTTAGCCCTCCCTCCCTCTACATGCGGCAAACTATCAGGCTGCCTGGGGCGCCCTCAATTCCTCCTACAACGACTCTAGTCGACTGGTAGGTGCCTAATTGGAAGCGCTGCTATCTATCTCCTCGTTGTCTGTGCCTTTTCCTTCCCGCCATTCTTTGCGGCGCGTGGCGACAAATGCGGTCGGATAGGCGTCCCTCGAGTTACGCTCATTCGATAATTGGTCGTGACAAAATTATACTTTATCTCTCGTAGTTCCTGACTAATTTCGTCGGATAACATTTCTGTGCATTTTCTTTGTTACAAAAACATTAGTGAAAAATAAAAATCCTCAGAATTTGCGACACGGTAGTGTCTTCCTCACGTCGAACTCTGACCTAGAGATCGAATTACCGTTCTCCGCATGTCTCTCACCTCCCTCTCTCTCTTCTCATCTTCTACCTCCTAACTCACCTCTCTCTCTCTCTCTCTCCCTTCTCTCACCCCCCTCTCTCTCTCCCTTCTCTCACCCCCCTCTCTCTCTCTCCCTTCTCTCACCCCCCTCTCTCTCTCCCTTCTCTCACCCCTCTCTCTCCCTTCTCTCACCCCTCTCTCCCTTCTCTCACCCCTCTCTCTCTCCCTTCTCTCACCCCTCTCTCTCTCTCTCTCCCTTCTCTCACCCTCTCTCTCTCTCCCTCTCTCACCCTCTCTCTCTCCCTCTCTCACCCTCTCTCTCTCTCCCTTCTCTCACCCTCTCTCTCTCTCCCTTCTCTCACCCTCTCTCTCCCTTCTCTCACCCCTCTCTCTCTCCCTTCTCTCACCCCTCTCTCTCTCTCCATCTGTGCGATGTGTGCGACGCACACGGGCGGCCAAACAGCGGAGGCGGTCGATTAATCGTCTGACGCGTACAGTATTTTTAACAGTAATGCGGATTGTATTATAATGTGCCTTATATTCTTTCATATTTATTGGCTACGGAAATTTATCAGACAATTAGGCAATTTTTTAAAATTTCTGTGAAGAAATTAATAAAAATGGCGGCCAATGAGAGACTTGCACACGGGCCCAATGGCTCCACCCTTTTTCCTTTCCCCTCCCATTCTCTCCACCCCCCTCCCTCTCCACTCCCCCTCCCATTCTCTCCACCCCCCTCCCTCTCCACTTCCCCTCACTCCTGTCACCTTCCTTCTACACACACCATGTCCCTTCTCTCTCTCTCCCTCTCTCTCCTTCTCTCTCCTCCTCTCTCCTTCTCTCTCCTCCCTCGCCTGCCACGCGGCTCAAGTCCTCCACAGTGTGGAATATTCTAGTGGTTAATTTGTGAGTTATAATTTTTTAATCCAATATTTTTATATAAAACAGCAGTTCTTGCTGTAAATATTTAACCTCAATTAATTGCATCTTCATAACTTCTTATTTCGACTAGACCTTTTTGTTTTGTTAGCAATATTAGGGAATCGATTAGTTTAACATTCTAGCGAATTTCAAATGGTTATGGTTACAAATAACTTAAATTTCGTTAAAATTAAATCATTTTAATTATTCACGCTCTACCTAAATAGCTTAAATTATAACGCTACAAGCAATTTCATTGTTTATTAGAATATGATTGTGGTTCTTTATCTGTCAATCCAGGAACTTTTTAAGGGACAAATCTGAAATTTAGTGTGATGGTGAATCAAAATTCCAAGATATTCCATTTTGGAGAATGTTATCCATGCCAGTTTTTCTTCCCATTTCTTTACTGAAAATATACTTCGAGTCATTGCATGAAGTTATGAAATCTCTTGTTAAAATTTAGAATCTGCCGACTGACTGTGACCGAAGGGATTAAATCAGGGCATCCAATCGGAACCGAACCGAGAAAAACCGATATTTTTGGCCGGAGTGGAGAAGGGAACCCGAACCGAAATAATTAAATGATTTGAACCCGAAACGAAGCCGAAAACCGATATTTATTTCGCTCTTTTTTTCGGTTCGCATAACTACTGGAAGCGAAAGGCGGGATTTTCCCACCGCTCAGTAAAAGTATTTTGTAATATCTATAATATATATACGCTTCTTACAAAGGATATAGGAGGATACAAATTATGAAGCACTTCCAGATGAGATAGAAACTTGATATTTGGCAAGATTATAGTTTTTTGGTCACAATCTACGGAAAAAATCCAAAATCCTTGAAATTCCAATTTGAAGGGCCATTTTGGCCCCATTATTGCTCCCAAAAGAAAAGCACGTAAATCGATGTAGAGGTGTTTATGTTTGGTTTTTAAAACTATTTCCTGTCAATATTCGAACTCGGGACTTGAGCTATCGGAAAGTATAGAAATTTCAGTTTCTTATTTTTGAAGACAGAATTCAAATCCGAGTAGAATTACCGTAAATTTATAGTTTGAATAGGAAAAAATCGGTACAACATACATTGTACAAACTTTCTCATATATGGGTACTAATGCGTCGATTAGTTATCTTTAGAAAATGAAAATCGTATGAGCCTGTTTGTAGGAAATCCAATTTCTGTTAAAGTTGCCCAAGAATAAACTAGCCTTATATTCATTCATTGAGAGAAATGAAATACGTGATATTATTGTAGACGTATACCCAAGTAACTGTACGGAATTTGATCAAAAACGACAGCCGTTTTTGAGAAAATCGAATTATTGTTAAAGTTGCCTAGAATAAACTAGCCTTATATTCATTTTTTGAAAATTATGAACTATACATTATTATCGAAGACGTAAACTCAAGTAACTGTACGAAATTTGATCAAAATCGTTATAGCCGTTTTCGAGAAAATCGGATTGTTGTTAAAAATGCGTAGAATAAACTACTCTTAATTATTGATCAATGTCACCCATTTCTATGTATACTCTGCTCAGTATGATGAAATGCCTAAGTACGAGATTTCATTCATTTTCCCTTTACCGTCTAGGCTCCAGAGCCAGTGACAGACAGACGGCATTGCGAAAACCACTTTTTCGGATTCAGCGACACCTAAAACGTATATTTCCGTAAAAATCTCGAGGTCGATTTTTTTCGCGAAAACAATACTTTCTCGATATTTGGTATGAGAAAGTAAAAAGTGGAAATTTTTCTGGGTCTAACAATCGGCTGCTGTGGCAACGAGCTGAATCCTTTCATATGGGTAACCTTTTAATGAGAATCAGAAGCTTATATTATAATGCCATTAATATTAAACGACGACAAATCCAAGATTTATGATATTGTAAAAATTCAAAATTTTGGGGCTGTTTTACCCGATTTGTTCTCTATACGAGTGAAAAAATGTGAGACACTTCTAGATGAGCTATAGACTTAAAATTTGGCACGGTTATACGTATGTTATTGGACAAAACCAGTGGGCAAATTACGCTTCGATGTATAAGTAGAAATGGTTGACATTGATCAATAATTAAGAGTAGTTTATTCTACGCATTTTTAACATCAATCCGATTTTCTCAAAAACGGCTCTAACGATTTTGATCAAATTTCGTACAGTTACTTGAGTTTACGTCTTCGATAATACTGTGTAGTTCATATTTCTCAAAAAATGAATATAAGGCTAGTTTATTCTAGGCAACTTTAACAACAATTCGATTTTCTCAGAAACGGCTATCGTTTTTGATCAAATTTCGTACAGTTACTTGAGTTTACGTCTTCGATAATAATGTATGGTTCATATTTTTCAAAAAATGAATTTAAGGCTAGTTTATTCTAGGCAACTTTAACAATAATTCGATTTTCTCAAAAACGACTGTAACGTTTTTGATGAAATTTCTTAGTTACTTAAGTAAACATCTACAATATTACTACGTATTTCATTTTTCTCAATGAATGAATGAATGAATATAAGGCTAGTTTATTCTTGGGCAACTTTAACAAAAATTGGATTTTATAAAAACAGGCTCATACGATTTTCATTTTCTAAAGATAACTAATCGACGCATTACTACCCATATATGAGAAAGTTTGTACAATGTATGTTGTACCGATTTTTCATTTCACATCTCCTGAAGGTCTACTTTATCATCTTAGAAAAGTCAACAGAAACGATCAGTGCACCCTGCCCCATTTCTTCCATAAAAGAAGATTTAAATCCCGAGAAAATTTTGAAACATAGACCAGTGACAATGAAAACAATCATATTTTCATCGTCGTCGCTTTATGGTTAATATTTTCTGGGCCCTGTAGACAATTTGAAAGGGATAGCTGATAGGACAGAGTCGCTGTACGTGTTGTAATTCGGAAAGGCAATGTCGATTTCAAATTTCTCTCCTAATAAGCTCAAGACAAGTTGAAGCGCATATGTTGGTACCTCTCACTCTCCCTTCAGTTTCCTTCCTCCCCCTCCCCCTACCTCGTTCGTTTCCTTACTCCGTTGATATGTATCGTAGAATTTCGTTTGCATTTTCAACGCAATGCAATGATGTAACTTTCGTCTTATTTGCAAAAAGTATTGCAATTTTGCAATGATAGATCGGTAACTTCACCACCCGCTGTGGAGGTAGACTACACCTCTAGCTATGGTCGGGGACCGAGTCCGAGGAAGGGACCCTAATTCTCACTAAGGACAATCTAACGCGATGAGCAGGTAGTCTTCCGGAACATGGCCCCGGATGTGCTACATAAACCCTTATGTCATTTGTTCTGTGTCCAAGGACTTGAAATTTTATTGACGTATACATTTCAATCCTCTCTTCCGACCAAACCGTTTTCACCGAATTTAAGCGAGCGAACTTTTTTAAATCCATGTATTTGGTGAGTTTCGGCTTTAGTTACCGTATTTGTTGTTACAAACAACCTGAAATGACGTTCAGTTTTCGTTTGCGTTGATTTTTGTTTCTTTCGTTCCAGGTCACTCGGATGGTGTCGCTGAACTGAAGTCTCCTCCCATTGCTGTGCTCTCGGTAAGCTCCTTTCTACAACCAACTTTGTATAGCGCTCTGTCCTCTTAAAAAACTCGTGTCAACTATTTTAGAATCCAGCTGACGCTTTCGAGTCTTTGGCCAGAGCGCTGTGGAATTGCTTGAATTTGTTCTTTTAAATATTCTTTATCGGAAACATTTTTTCCCTGTAAATCTTGGAGCTCTAAAATTCTTTTCAATTGTCTTTTGATGTTATTTGAATGTCTTCCCAAATACTACATCGAAAATACCAATCGAAATGATCATCGTTTAAAACGCAGGTTTGACTTATGTGATTTGGAAATTGGGATTTAATTAAGTTTTTCTTCCTGCCACTGATCGGATTCATCGTTCAATCTATTGTGTGTCCGCTGCAATAAATCGTTGGAGCAAAAATTCTCTGTCCCCACTCTTGGGTCTGGCGAATTGCCGCTGAGGGCGGCACTTCTCCGTGACAAGCGACCGTTATGAGGCCGTAGGAAAACGTGCTACTGCTTCGTGCTACGAATGTTTCTCGCCGAATCGACTTCGGAATTCCTCGGAGATCGCTACGTGTTAAGGTAGTCGCACACTACACCGTTCCGTTCCGTTCCGTCACGTCGCGACGCGCCAAATGACGGCTCAGATTAAACACATGGAAGTAAATGGAGCGGAGCCCACTACTCCGTTCCGATACGTCACGTTGCTAGCCGTCGCTGACAGGATTCTCCCTCGACGTTCCGACACGTCACGGCCTAGTTAGTGAGCCTCTTTGCAGGTGTCCATCGTCCTGCGCCTGCGCGTTTGCATCCTGCCTAGTTGTCAGACTATGCCCCACTACAGCTGACGACAGCACTCCACACTGCGCAGCAGCTCTCGTATACACCGTGACTGCGACTGCCCTTGATCGTGAGCTGTGGGGGCTACAGGTCGTGGCGGCACGAAACGGACAAGTGGGCGACCGTCGACGGGTCGCATCGTGACGGAACGGAACGGTGTAGTGGGCGACTACCTTTAGACTAGGGCAATGGTTCTCAAGCGGCGGAGTGACATATGACACCCCAGGGTGGTGACACGAGGATTATTGAGGGGCGACGCGAATATTTGATAAATTCACAGCGTATCACATTCTGGATTATAAAAATAAATAAAACCAGGAGAATAAACATTTAATTTATTCTTAATTTAATTTAATCTTTGTGTTGTATGGAATGCCCAATTTGTCTTTAAAGTTGACTTGAAGGTAGAGAAGGGGTGACGCATGACTGAACATGGGATGACGTAGGCAAAAAAAGTTGAGAGCCACTGGGTTAGAGAGAAGGCTGATTCACACTAGTGCGTCGCGTCAAAATATAGATCATGGAAATCATATGAGGCTTTTCACACTAAGCAGCGCGGCAACTGCACTGAGCGTCGCGTCGCGGAAGCTTTGGTTCTCCGAGATTTCTTTGACGCGAGGGACGCGCAGTCGGCTGCTGCAGTTCCGTGAAGCGCCGCCGCGGTAGTGTGTACATACACGTTAACTTCATCGCAACTTCAGAAAATTGGCTAGTTTGCCTAAGGCAATCAGATTGAGACCTTGTTGGTTGTAATTTTATGAGATCGAAAAATAAAGTTTGGAAGAGTTAACATTGCGATTTCCTTCTAATTTTCTGCACTTACAATTACAATAGAAACAAAGCAAAGATATCAATGTAGTAGTAACTATAAAAGTACTAAGAAATGTATCAGTGTAAATGCCTACATAACTCAAACAGACTCAGACAGCTGCTCGAAATCTTGTGTTTTGCCTCACAATATCGGATTCAATAATGGCTAAAAGTTCAAAGAATTTTTCATGCGACATGCTAAAATAACTTTAAAATTTTTCATCATGTTGTCTTAAATGGCCAATCAAAGTATGAAATTCAGCTTCACGGTTGCAAAACGTCCACAATTTGTGAACCCATAGCTTTCTTTTCTTTTTCTTCTCCAGCCTTTCCTCTTCTTCACAAAGCAACGAAAAGCAAAACAAATCTTCGTCAGAACTATCCATTACGAATGTTCGAACTGGTTCGAATCCTCCGCTCTCTGAAGTTGTATCGCAGTGGAACGCAGCTGTAATGTGTATTCAAGGCTGTGTATCAGGAAGGTTATGACAACTTTGCCTGGCGGCCATCTTGTAGCCTCGAGCAGACGACGTCTACGTATAACTATACGATGTATTTTTACGGGGCGTACCTTTTTAGGCAAATAGAAGGTTTAAAAATTCCTGATTACCGAGGTGTGCCCATTATTTTCACCAAGTAATTGATGTGAAACCAGGAACATTAAATTTTCCGTAAGAAATTCATTAAAATAAGCGTATAATGTATTCAGCGTAACGGGAAGGAATCGGGGTAGTAACTGAGCGGTCGGATGGCCGTAATTAAGAAAAAGTAATTTAATTATTACCAAATAGATCTCCAAAAACATTATTCATACTAAGATTATATTTATTTCAGTACGAGTACTGCATTAGACGTAAGTTATTCAGTAATTCTCACAGTCTTATGTTGGTCACTTCACAAACAGGCGATCTCTGCTGTCCATTTCTACTGTACAAAAATTACTTTTATTTACAAACATTTTCAGTTATGTTTAAAAATAAAAACTTTTTATTATATTGCATGTTTATTAATGGAAGACTAGCCAAAAATTAAAAAATGTTGCACTATTTTACATTAATTTACAATACTTCAATAGTGTTATTATTAAATTTGAAAGTATTTTAAAGCAAATTTACATCACATGGAAGGTCACATTCATTTCAAAAATGAAAATCACTCTTAGCATTGAAAATTCAACAGGTAAGGTGTTATGATTTTAATTAAAATACACAAATTATAAGCAAATACGAAAGTATCATTCTAATTGGCATTGGAATAGAACATTGAATGAAGTTATCAGTGCAAATAATGAGATCTAGTGCCTACTCTTAACATTATTAACAGCAATTTAGAAATATAGATAATAAAGCATATAAATAAGGCATATATAGGGCATACACAAAAATTATTAATTTAAATATAGAATACACGGATATGAATAACACAAGAAAGTCTGATCAAATTTCAATATAAAAAGTGACAATTTAAATTTAAAGCAGCTACATTTCCATGCCGACTGCATATTTCAAACACATTAATTCAACTACAGATTAATAATCAGACCCCTGAGATCAGTCAGTCAGCTAATGCTAAAGCATGATTTTCCAGTGAAATGATATGCCACTGTTTGCTTCCAACAAGTAGAAACACCAGCCAACATAAAAACTAATGCATGAGAAGCAATGGAGGTAGACTGTTATAGCCAAATATTGTTCCTGTGCTCCTATCAAACTCAACCTTCTCTTCTATCACCATTTCATCTAACAGCAAAACATAGTACCTTTCATTGTCTTGTAGTTGCTTCACCTTCAGTTTCAAAAATTTGAACACTTCCATTTGAATTCCTGGAGAAAAGTCAAATTTTCCAGCCTTCTGCTAAGGGTTCTGTCAATTGGAAGTGGATAGCCCAAGTTTAAAAAGGAATTGTAACCTTTGATGCCACAAGAAAAACGACTTTGCATAGCCTTTTTTACAGTTAAGTTTGACCATTTGTGTCCTCTAGTTGATCTTTTACTTAATGACTCCAATTGGTCAGAATTTAAAAACCTTTTCAGTGCCCTGGTAGTTTCCTCCAGATTTGTCTTTAACTTCTTCACTTGTTTTTGCAAAGAAGAAACTTGTGCTGTAAGCCTTCGTATAATTTCATCTTTATCATCTTCTGCATTCCGATTAGTTGCCTCGTCCTCGGAAGCTGTAGTTGCATTATTTACATGCCCTTCTGTTTCAACTCCCTTGTTTTCAGACTCTTGATTGGATCCATCTCTCACAGCAACAATTAAACAAATATTTACATGAGTGAAACTGTTATAATATTAAATGATGTCGTTTTAAACTCACGATAGTTAAAATTTTAATCTAAAGTATCTAGTTTCACTTAATACTCAACATATTCAAACAGTTCAGCTTAAACATTAATAATGAGAACCATCTTCAAAGTGGTAGTATCATATTAAATGAAAATAAACATTCTTAATACAATCTAACATACTGCATGTTGGCATGTAATCATAAACCTTTCATTCGTTAACACAATATTTATATTTTATTCATTATTTCTAATAACCTACCTTGCACATTTACAGAAAATTGTCTTTTTGCTGGAGCTTTACGTAATGATTTTTTCGGTCGGTGAGGAAATATTTCTGGAACTGCGAAAGGTCTCAATAATTTGCGACCATCAAACTTCGAACTGAGTCGCGTCGAAATGAGCCTGGGATAAATCAAATTTTTGAACGAAATAGAAAAATTTACCGATGAAATATAATAGGTAAGCTCATTGAGATTTCTGAGTTACAAGAATGAAAACCGAGAAAGATTTGGCATTAGTTTACTTACCTCTCATAACCTCCTTCCCGATGTAGGCATCCACGCTTCACTTTTGCGATCCAAATTTTTCGTCTATTTGCACCTGAGGGAAAACGAAAAAGCCTATTCCCGCCTTCGCCATGGTTTTTGCAACCAACTGCACAACAGCAAGGCTTGGCTAACTTTTTATAAAGCTTAAATCTTCAAAATAAGCGACAGCAATCACACGACTTGCCATAAGAAGTAAATGTAACCACTAGCAGACTGAGGCTCCAATATGGCGGACGCGTACCACGTGACCCCCTCTAGTCCAATGAGATGCCGCGCTTGTCGGCATACTCAACATCAAAGGTTGTCATAACCTTCGTAATACATGGCCGTGTGTGTATTGAGAGTGAAAAATGCGACGCTCTACTAGTAGCGTGTATCAACCTTTATGTACGTACGTACAGTAGGACCTCATAAATCCGGCATCTTCGGGACATACCAAGTGCCGGATATCACGGCCTATGCATAATTAATAAATAAACATGATAATCCGTAATTTACGCCAATACTTATAAAAGAAGGAATTGTTAACAAGTGGACGAATTTGGAATAAGGAAATAGCAAATGTAATGCACACATACCACATTACGTAGGTACACTCCTCGTTTCTACTTCCAAAGTTAGAGGCAAGTGACCAGTTTTCGCTCATTTAGCGGATATTGAAGGGTGGTAGAAAGCTAGACGAAGAGGTCGTCTTCAGTGGTGGTGGATGATGCTTTTTGAAGGCTTTTCTGCAAAATTTTCTAGAGCATGTCAGACAAACTAGATTGCTTGCTTCATACATTGTGGTCTTTCCTTAATAATTTTATCATGAATTCGGTACAAAACCATCATATCCCGATGCAAAGCAATCAGGAGGCTCTTGGGTAGATTTTAATTGCAGTCGAATATATCAGTCCTTTCGAGATGCACCTGAGACGGTCGGCCACGCGCGGCAAAGCTTTCCATAAAGTAATGGATTTTCCGTATTTATGAGGTTATACTGTATAAAGAAATCAAATTGAAGCTCTAATTCTCTATCTATTGACCATGCCTGCGCTGATAAGGGTAATTTTAATTGCAATTAAAATTATCGCTCTAGCTTTATATTTTCTACATACCTGCATAAGTTTTCTTGTGTGTGTGTGTGTATACACACACACACACACATACAAGAAAACTTATATATATATATATATATATTGAGGTGTTCTATCGATTTTGGGCCATACTGGTTTTGAGACGTGTTTTAGATTTTTAAATTGCCTACCTCAAAGGGGCCAACACGTTTTTTTCCAGCTGGAAAACTTTAACAGTCCCATTATTCAATACATAAGTTTTGGATTGGTAAGAAATGATACTTAATACATGCTTTATGCTATTTAATGTCAAGAAGTTCAAAAATATAACACAATATGTAAGGAAAACTTGTGAAACATGTCACATAATACACAAAATATTTTGCTAATTTTCACGACTGTTTGGCTTTAGCACACTTTGGAAAGGTCTTCCTGTGCTCTGCTACAGTCTGAAAGAGAGCCTGTTTATCCTCTTCTCCCTTTGTAAGAATGGTATTGTACATTTTCATTAGACCCACACCTCTTTCTGCGCTGTCGTTCATGACGCGCAAATGCTGCACTTTGCGAAGAGATTCCTTAAAGCTATCATGTGACTTCCATTCTGTCGGCTCAGTGTCCATAAATGTAGGAGAAATACCAAGGCGTTCAAAGAAAACAAGTGATGGCTTGCTGGCAAAATCGTGGAGCTCCAGACAATCCACATCGCCTTCCCTTATGAAAGCTCTCTTTGGTGGATTTTCCAGGCCATCCCTCTCCCGAAAAGCCTCCACTATCTTCTTTTTCGCTTCGTTTGTCACCGTGAGGTCAAACAATGCAAGGGGAACCATTTCAGCACCATAGATACCATAGATGGTTCGAAAATTTGTCATAGGCTGCCTTCCACATGCGTGACCGCCCGGCTTCCTTCTTCAATTGTTTCAGCATGCGTAGATCATTGTCCGGGGCCCGCACAGCCGCAGCAGATGCGAACCAGAACTCGACATACGTGGAAACAAAAACAGTTAACGATCGGAATACATCTTCTCCTCTTGCAAGGTGAAATTCTGCCCTAAAGAGCCAAATTTTCAGAACATATATTGCCTTGGCCATCCAATGCGCTCTGTGAAACGCCCTGGGCTGCTTGAAATTGACACCATTGGGAGGCACTCCACCAAGACAGATGAGCTCTAAAAGCTCTTTATAATCGTCGCGTGGCTGGAAACCCTATAAAAATCAAATGAAAAGAGCATAATTCCTATTAGGAACCTTTAATTTTTGGAAAATGTAATGACCAAGCCCAAAATTGAAAATTTATCTCACCTCAAGCAGTTTTTTGCAAAACAGTATAACGTCATCTGCATTGGGTACGGAATCCAGCATTTCCTGATCTGCAGCTTGGAATTTACCTTTGCGCAAGGAGAAATTCCTAGTCTTCTTTAACAGTCATCAGTGTCAAGGCATTTTCATGAGCAATAACAAATAAGCAGTCCACATCTTTAGTGAAATTCTCTCTATGAGCTGTCTGAGTTGCAGACTGATTGTTTCGGTTTTTCTTTAGATGAGTCCATCGTTTGTGGACTATGAGCAACATGTCGGATGCACGACTCACCGTCTGCGTTGGTATCCTGGTCTTATTCCAGAAGTTCACAGCTTCTTTGACGGCATGCCTAGTACTGTTCCTTAGTGTCTCAGTGTGTTGTGGCGATGGAAGAACAACTGTAACACTTGACGGGTTGATGGAAGCTTACATCCTAATATTTTATCATTCGGCTGGCCTATGAGCCAAACTTCGGTGTCACTCCTCCGCTGCATGTTGAGCACGACTGCAGAAATGCGCACGAGATACTACTAGCATGAGGGATATTTCCAGGAAGCAGCGAGAGCGAGCGCCTGACATGCACAGACTTGCAGCTCGGACAGACAGAAAGCGGCGGGTGAAGGAGGAGCGGAGGGAGAGAGGTGGGGAAGGGGAGAGGTAGGGGTGTGGAAAAGTGGGCAGCATTATCCCTGCCGCACTGAACACGTTAAACAAAATTTTCTCTAGGTCTGTAGGTGTTACAGGTGACGAGATATGAAGGAATATGTGACAATATATCGCATATAAATTGAAACTTTGAAACAAAATAGCGACCTCGAAAAGTAATCTGATTTCCACCAAATTTTGCAAGGAGTGTTTTTGCATCAAAAGGAAACTTTTTACGGGTTGTCGCGATAAATTTTCGAATTTTTTTCATTTTTGGCACACCCTAATATGTATATTGACAGCGTTCTCAACGCCGCCAACGGTGATTTTAATCGCGCATCGATATTTTGTTATACTTAGGACAGGCAACAATTTTGTTTACGTATTGTTTTTACTTTCTCATATGCGAAGTATATCGAGAAAGTATTGTAATCGCGAAATAATTCGACCTCGAGGTTTTTATGGTAATACTAGCTGAAAGTACCCGGCGATGCCCGGGTTATGCCAGGCATATTTTAATGTGAACTGAAACCAATAAACTTGATTCAACTTACGTATTCCGATTTATCTGACAAGTACTGGGTTTCATTAAAATACATTCCTTACAGTAGCTTATTGATACACATACGAAAGAAACAAAAATGCCATTTACCATGGCAACGTGACGTAAAATCGTATTTCCGTTGAAATCTCGATTCCGAATTTTTTCATGAAAACAATACTTTCTTTATACTACGTATATTGGAGAACATAAAAACTAATTCTGAGTTATCTCTGATACCCGTGAATTAGGCCGAGAGGGTCCATGGAGGTCCGGAGAGAACGTGCGCATATTGAATTTCTTTTGTATGCATAATTCCAGACTTTAGCTAAGGGGACTGTATTCCACGCGTGGCGTTATCCAGTGTAATTTACAGTTACTTTTAACTCTTAAGTGGCGTCCAGGATATCTCTCCGTATGTTAGCATTTTGATATCTCTCTTCGAATATCTCGATATCCTCGAGTTGATAAGCCTTGAGCACTCAAGTATGTGAGTTGTCTGTTTCTGCGTGATTTTTACTTTCTCATATACGAAGTAGGTATATCGTGAAAGTATTGTAGTCGCGAAAAAATTCGACCTCGAGATTTTTACAGAAATATACGTTTTAGGTGTCGCTGAATCCGAAAAAGTGGTTTTCGCAATGCCGTCTGTCTGTTATTGGATCTAGAGCAGGGGCGTGCAACCTACGGCCCGCGGGCCGCATCCGACCCGGTAGAGCATTTTATGCGGCCCGCGAAACTTTGGTGAATATATGGTCTGTGATGTTTATTACAAACAATTTTGTACGCATTAAGAACTACTATTGTCATAACACATCCTGCGGAAGTTTTTGCGGTAAAAATGGTTAAAACTTTATTTTCTTATTTAAAATCTCTTAAGTTCCTATGTAAACTCTCATCCGGTACTAGGTACTTGTGACATCTAATCCGGCCCGCCAAAGCACTCACGTGCACGAATGCGGCCCACCACGTAAAAATGTTGCACACCCCTGATCTAGAGCCTAAACGGCTATAACGATTTTGTTCAAAATCCGTACAGTTACTTGAGTTTACGACTTCAATAATACTGTATAGTTATATTTCTCAAAAAATGAATATAAGGCTAGTTTATTCTTGGGCAACTTGAACAAAAATTGGATTTTCTCAAAAAGCGACTGATACGATTTTTTTTCTATAGATAACTAAACCACGCATTAGTATAGGAGAAAGTTTGTACGATGTATGTCGTGCCGATTTTTGTTTGTGACCTCGCGACGCAGTTTATATCAGTTTCTCGTGTACTCAAGAGTGCTATTCTCGTTTCTATTTTGGCAAGTGTTCATTTTGTCAATTGAATAGCATATTACACGAAACGTCGCTCGGTGCAGACGCTCCAATGCCTTTCTTCTCCTGGAAGATCACGTGACCGTTGGCTGCAATGGAGGGGAGTGGGGAACGCAAGTTACTTATTCTCCCGCGCGGCTATTTCGAGGAAGATGGCTCCTCACTCTGGCGCTGCACGCATCCCTCTCCCATCGAAAACCTCATCTACTCCGGAGCAAATTGCCACGGAATCTTCAGAAGGGCTAAGGAAGACTCGAGGATTTTCGCCAAACTCCCTCTCCCCTCCCCCCTTTCTCCTCCATCTCTCTCCTGTATCTCTCGACCCTACTTTCACCTCCGGCCCGAGGGAAATGTAGATTGCGCTTAGGTGATAGGGAGGCCGCGAGATGGTGCGGGGATCGTTGGATTCCAGGCACGTATGAGCGATAAGGCATGAATGTTGCAAAAGTAGAGTTTTCGTGGGAATGAGAAGCACATGGGGGGATGTGGGGAAGGCAGACGGAGGTGGGGTAATGGGCAGGGAGTGCTAAGGAGTCTATGCGACGCGGAGGTCATGAAGAATGACCGGAAGGTAAAGTCCTCCTCTCCCTCCCTCCCTCCCTCCCTCCCCCACCCTCTACCACTCTCCCTACCGGCGCGAGCTGAGATCGAGATGAAATCGATTGGCAAGAGGATCTTAATGAATTTAACTACGATACTACGCTGCCCACGACATCTTTGACTCCATCCTTCTCCTCAAGGTCAAATATCAGAGTGGACCTTGTGGTCTAAATTTCACCCGAATAAAGACGTTTATCTATCTACCCATCTTTATTTATCTATTTTATCATTCCTCTTTCCTCCATTTTTCTCTTTCGGACTTCATCTTCTATAGAGCTAACATCCTCGAGTAGTTAGCGAGTCGTATTACGCGCCACTGTAATGGCGGTGAGCGCGATTGTCCCCTCGGGCGCGGCTACAAAAAAACCTCTCGATGCCTTGAGCGAGACGCGGTGTCGGAAGTATGGTCCTTGGCATTTGGAAATGTTCGATCTTTGCGTGTGTTGGACAAAGGAAAGGCTTCGCGGATCTTTCAACCCGTCTGATAAGTTTTAAGGTTTGTAAGAGGCTTTTTGAAACGTTGTCGAAAGGGCGACGCTTAACGACACTCGGGAAGTGACTTAATCTGGCGGGCGAACCTTTTCGTTGCAAACACCTACAGGCGTCCATTTATGTTCCCATTGGCGACCTGAAAGCATTGAGGAGGAAATCACTTCATATTAATGCGCTTAGTTATAAATTGCGTTTCACGCTGACATTAACGATTTTCATTCGATTTTGGCAATGTTATTGCTTATCTCTGATGAATATTTTGGCCCAGTAAAACACCTGGGGCTGTGAATCTGTTGCAGCATCTCGCGGTAAATCCAACTCTCCTTTCCCATTTTTACTTTCTCCATACGAAGTAATGGGAAAGTGTTGTGATCACGAAAAAAATCGACTTCGAGGTTTCAACGGAAACACATTTTGAGGTCCCTAGAACACGTTTAGACTATTTTCGGAATGATGTCTGTGTGTGTGTGTGTGATTGTGGACGCTCTAACCCAGAAAGTACTTATATTAATACCAAATTTCATATATAACACTTTAGCATGAGCACAAAGTACTGATTAGTTTTTGGACAATAACGGTTAACCGGAAGTCGAGGTTTATTCGAAACCCGATTCGGTTTTTGCGATATTTCTCCGGTAATACGTCATTATTGTATATACAATTCTATACAAAGGTCACAGAGAATGTAATTTCCTACAACTTTCATTTGAAACAATTTTCCAAAGTAGTTATTGTTTAGGAATTATTTATAAATAATAGGTTTTTCGGTTTCCGTCAAATATCTCCTTAAAAACATCGTTATTGGTAATCTTTGTGAGGACCAAAGTTGTAGAGAATACTATTTCTTCCAACTTTTGTATGAAACAAATTTTCGTAGAACCATCCACTTCGGAGATTTCAACATTTTTCGTAATTTTCAGTATACAGCGCCAACACCATGTAGCGGTGAATTCTGTAAACATTCAAAATATACGTAATTTACGGCAATAAGGACGACTGTATTCTTTTACGATACGAAATAATAATTTTGCCTCATAATGCTATTCATAATCAATTAAATGTCTATACCCCAAAGTCATGTGTTGGCCACATCAGATTTTATTTCATAGCATAAAAACCGTCGGCTTCATAACCTTCCAATAAAACTTTATTCAACTCTTTGAGCTCAGTTCCGCATTCTTCGCGGGCCACAGTTGAAAATAGAGTTTAAGAATAACTTAACCCATTAACGCCGAAGTTTTTTTTTCCTTCAGATTTTGTTCATATTTACAGACAATAGTTCCTAATACGTGTAGACTTCATATACAAAGTTTCAATGAAATATCTACAACGGTTAATGAGAAAGAGGCCGTGTCCATATGATCACGCTAGGCGGATCCCTTAGCAAATGAATCCACGGTTGGTTTTACGGCAGTCGCAAAAGACCGCGCTGTTTCTCGGTGTTTCCTTCTCAATAAAATAAAGGAAACTAAGAATTGGTTATACATTTTATTTTAAATGCAGTTGAAGAATAAAAATAAAGAGATAGTACAGAAAAAATGTCATCGTGTATGAAATTTCATGAAACAAGTTATGCATAAACCGACATCGCATTTCACACAAAAGGTACGGACAGTGCTTGCAAACAATTCACCAGTACAGCGGCGTCTATTGCCTGGCATTATCAGATGTCCGATCCCATCCAAGAGAATTTCGTCATTGACTCGGAGTTGCAAAGTACTAACTTTTGACGTTGATGGCCGCTCTGTGCCAAGAGGTGGGTTTCTGTACGGCGTCAGATAGACTTGAACTATGCTGCGACGAAAATCTATCTGTGGGATTTCAGATCCTGATTTTTTATGAAGGATCCACGCATTGTGTACGGATACGTCCACTAGCCATGTAAATAAGCACCACCACCATTTTTTCCCTCGAATTCCTGGCATCTGGTTTCCGTCACTCTTCCTTGGCGTCTAGTTTCTGTGAGTTTCAAACTAGTTTATATGGGTCCTCTCTAATGAAAAAATCGTATGAACAACTTAGTAATGACTTCTAGCCGAAGATGCGCTTAGCTGGCATGGTTGGACCCTATTGCTAAGGGATCCGCCTAGCGTGATCATATGATCACGCTAACAATTAATGTCTTCTAAACAGCACAAATATGTAATTGGTGCAAAATAACTTGCGTGTTAGATGAATCATTATGTGATTAAGAAATTTGAATGATAAATAACCTAAAAAATTATAAGATCTAATTATTTTTAGGAATATACGAAACTGACATATGCAGTCAAGGCAAAATTTTGCTATGTCATAAATTCAAGTGATCATATTTTTTAAAAACGACGTTAAAGTTGCCTTTAGACAACATAAGAAGTTTAAATATACTCTCTCAAAGTTATATAACAAAAAAGAGAAATATTATAACAAAACTAAAGAAAATAGCGTACTTTTAATGGGCCGATGTTCGCCGTGTTCATATGATCACGCTAGGCGTTAATGGGTTAAGGAAATTAGGGATTTAGTCGTGAGTCGAAATTATCTGATTTGTTAGAAATGTATTTACTTAATATATGAGTAGAGAGAGAGAGGTAAACAAAATCTATTCCTCTTTATAATTTTATATTTTCCTTTTTGTTACATTGTGTCCTTTAATTGTTGAACTCATGGTGGGCCGGATGTGGCCCGCGGGCCGTAGTTTGGGCACCACTAGTATATAGGAAAGCGAAACCTTCGAAACACAAGGTCCCCATATGCGCAAAGGTAAGAGTTTTTCTTAATAAATTATCTACAACCAGCTCGCGCCCCTCCTTGTCGCGCAGGGAATAGGAAAATAGGTAGTACTGGGTTATCCCGGACCCCTTTTGAAAAATACTTTTTTGACATATTTCGATACATTTTAATAACTTATTCATTCTAAACAATTCTCAACATTATATAAAAGATAATGACTTATTTGACATTGTTATAATGCATTGTTATAATTTGCCAAATAATGAAGAAGATGCGGTAGCTTTCCTAACCCATGGCTGATTGGCCGATCTCGACATTTACAAACCCAATTACCGGACAACGGGGATGGATACTTTGTTTCCGGGCGAGGCGAAGGGCGCGGTAGCGTCCGGAGACGACTACCCATTAAAACAAAGTGAGCCGAAGGCTCGTCAATATATCCTTTCAATGTTATATCGTCTTGACTGTTGCGCCACAAATTGAGAGGATATAACATTGAAAGGATGTATTGCATTCGGTTCGCTTTGTTTTAATGGGTAGTCGTCTCCGGGCGCTACCGCGCCCTTAGCCTCGCCCGGAACCAAAGTATCCCTCCCCGTTGTCCGGTGATTGGGTTTGTGAATGTCGAGACCGGCCAATCAGTTTCTGTTAATGGAGTCCGGGATAACCCAGTAGTACCGGAAAATATATATAGAGATCACTAACTTACTAACTGCATCTTCCTGGCACAGCCACCGCCACAATTCTCTACTGAATCGGTATCCAGGTGATTCGCTGACTAGTTCTGCAGTCATGGGGATTTTCCCATTAAATCTCGAAGTCTAAGGACAGCCAACCTACTCTTTTGGACTACCTAATATTACAGAGTAGCAGAAATGCCCGGCGTTGCTCGGGTTGCTATGGTATTTAGCATTTCCCATTTCTACAAGCATATAAAAAAATCTTATTTCATGATTAAATACTACATTTTATGCGAATTCGGTCTTTAAAAGTATAAAGTCCATTCTTTCAGATTAATGAGTCTTTTATGTCGAGTTCGTATCTTTATTTTAAGTAGTTGAAATTTGCAAATATTGCGCGTCAAGCAATCGATTTTTACGTGTTATCTTATGGAAAATTGTCAATCCCCTATACTGGCAGCACTGACTAATCCCTCTTGACCAAACCTTGACCGTACACTAAGTTAAGATGTAAGTAAGAACCGTGCTAAATTCAGTTGTTCTATGTCTCATAGTTTGGCCATGCATAATGCTTATGGAAAAAGGTAAATTTCCTAAAAAGCAGCACTGACTAATCCCGGTTAACCAACTTGACCACTCACTAAGTTAAGATGTAAGTAAGTATCGTAACAAATTTGGTGTTTCTATGCCTTAGAGTTTGAGCGTGCTTAATGACTATGGAAAAATGTTAATTCCCTATATTGGCAGCACTGACTGATCCCGGTTCACCAAACCTTGACGAAAACCTAGCTCGAAGTATAAACTTTCTCATTTAAATTTGGTGGCTCTATCTTTAACGGGTTTTAAACGGACATATAAACAGGCAGACCAAAACTTTATATCTTATTACATTGCCCGTAGAATTTCAACGGATTTAGTGAATCTACTACAGTACAACATACTAACTTTCAAATACTCGTATACAGTAGATATTGTTATTCCTCGAATTAATTTCGTAACAATGGCCGAAGTTTGGAAACGAATATAAATTAAAATTCAATTAAAATTAAAAGGACATTTAAAACTGTTAACAGGCAATTTTCGAATAAACAACAGTGGATCTTTTAATGGATTGATTTGTTTTTATAAAAGGAATTTTGGTGCTTATTTAATACAGAGTAAGTTCTAAGGCTTATAATCCATTTAAATCTAATAACAGTGGCTATTATAGTTTAAAGAAAGAACTTTATTTATTCACTTTACAGAATGAATTAATTTTAGGCTAGCATTGCCTATTATAAAAGGAGTTACTTTGGAATTTACAGCATGTCAAGTGGAAGTTGTACTGAATTGACTCAAGTATTTAGGGTACTTAACGGGAATACCTCAAAAAATAAACACGTATTGTTGTGATATGTTACGACGTATTTGTTTGTTAACAATGCGTAACAACGGGGGAATTACTTAAAATTCACACTTTTTTGAAACTTATTTATTAATAAAAGCAACATAATTACTAATACAATCTAAATTTATGTTACTAGGGGGCCAATATGTCTTTATGGCATTTAAAATAGCTGGAAATATGTCGATTTCTTTGTTATGTTGTCGCCACATGAATTCTTCTGCTGACAGGCTTTCGCGTTGCATTTCCAAAATATTCTGTCGCAGAAGTAAAGTTTCATAATATGATCCTTCTTGCACATTCGTCGTTTAGATAAAATACCGTGGTCTTGAAGCAAAGATACAGCTTCTTCTTCACTCCTCGGCAAACTCCACAAATTCATCATTAAGGGATCAACGTAAATATCTTAACGAGATTTGTTACGCATTGTTAACAAACAAAATATCACAACATATCACAACAATACGTGTTTATTTTTTGAGGTATTCCCGTTAACAGAAAAGTACCATTTCAAAGCAAAAATCATTTTAAAACTATTCAAAGTTGTTATTTCGGAAACTGAGAAGTCCAGAGTTGTGAGCGGACGCTAAACGATATTAAGGTACATTTTATTCCAAAATCTATTGAAAGTATTATCAGAGGCAACTGAAGATTGAACAAATTTTTTTGTTACCGGAATTCTGCTTATTTCATGAAATTGAAATGCTAATGCATTAATCCATTAAAATCTGTTAAGTGTGGCTATTTTAGTTGAAAGAAAATATGTACCTACATGGCACTTCTATTCACTTTTCAGAATGAATGAATTCTAGGTTAACATTGCATATTATAAAAGGATTTTCTTTGGAATAAGAAGTTTGTTATGTGGTTATTTTAACTGAATTGAATCAAGTTCTCTTCTAACTAAGTTTGAAATCCATTAAAACCTGGTGAAAGTGGTTGTTTCGGAAAATGAGAAGGCAAGAGTGCTGAGCAGACGGTAAACGATATTGATGTACATTATATTCCAAAATCTATTTAAAGTATTATCAAAGGCAATTGAAGATTGAACCAATTTTTTGGGACCGGAATTCTGCTTATTTAATGAAATTGAAATCCTAATGCTATAATCAATTTAAAACTAATAACAATGGCTATTTTAGTAGAAAGAAAGGTACTATTTTATTCACAAGGAATTTCTGTGAGATTTTAGTTAATTAATTAAAACAGACTTATAATATAGAAATATTCGATGGTTAAAACAGTGCACAATTTTATTCTTGCGATTTTTCCATGTTGCATTGACGAAAATTGAGATTCATTAAACACGTCGAAATTCAACGGGCACTTACGCTAGTTTAATATAATAAAAGCCGTCGTCCTTTGGTTGGTTGGTTGGTCACGCTATGCAAACGCTAATAACTCGAGAAATAATAATGATAGAAACTCGAAATTTGGCAGGGATGCTTGATTAACACGTATTCAGAGAATGACTAATTTAAATCGCGAAAAAATTCCTCCGTTCGTCTCAAAGATAGGCATTTCCATTTCCCATTACTTAACATGTAAAACGCGATTTTTCGACGTGCAGGCTTTTATTCATTTGGAAATTAAAATTAGAAGAAATTAACAGACGTCCTTCGGATTTGAACCATTTTGAAGAAAAATTTATAAAGTTTCTTGTTCCGTTCGTCTTTTTTCGCCCACAGTTCGAAATATTCAGATGGTATTCAAAGAAATTATTCCGCTGATTGATTAATTAGTTAGTTTTTAATTTAAATATTTTAAAGAGTTTTATTTTAAATATTTAATACATAACGACGGAGAACATTATTGAGGATTCGAGTAAGCTTTCTTTCTTCGTAAGTACAGAGTACAATTTTAAAACAGTCATAATGTTAAGTGCACTAAATTTAATTATTTTCCCTACGTTATATATGTATACATATAATTATTTCCCGGGCTTTGCACACCGACATTTATATGCAGCATTGCCGAGAACAAGGCGGGAGAAGAATAACAGAATTTTATAGCCGAAAATAAATACCAAAGGCATTTACTAAACGACAACAGAATATTCACTAGAAATGTAATATATGACGAAATATTTCTTATGTAAAAGTGTGCTAATAATTATTTTAAATGCAAATATTAATAATCAATCTATCTATAATTCTTCCATTGATATTTCAACGGGCATTACACTAGTTAATCATATTTGCTTGTAACAGTCCATTCAAATAAAACAATAATTTTATTTCCTATCATATCGCTTTTGACAAAACCAGCTTCATTTCTTGTGTAATTATGCCTCGCTGAAATATTTACTTTTATGTCTTGTAATCAACCCGTGAAAAGGCAACGTACAGTTGTTCATGATTGAACACTGACCCCGATAAATGTACACCAGATACGTGAGCCTATTTACGTTAATAAACATTAAAATGTAGAATATAATGATTTTACTTACAAAAAATGTAAGATTCCAGTATTCAATAGACGAAAGAAGGTTCAATTACTTTCATCAATAAACGCTTCCTGAATAATAATCGGTATCTATTTACATTGCTATCCATAAACATCGATCATTTCGTTGCTTAAACAAAAGTGGAAATCGAATAACGCTAAACTGTCGTCTATTTGTTAACTTCATTGAAGCTAAATGAATCGGAGGTAACAATGACGGCCGCCTTGGCAACGCCTGGGAAGAGAACGAAAAATCCACAAAATTTCGAAACAAATAGCGTATTTCTGAAAACTTCGACCGTGTAACATGTAAAGGAATAAGATAGTATAGTTTTTTCTTAGTCGAATGAAGCAGAAACGAAAAATATCGGTCCATATGTACACTCATTTCCAAAAGTCAAGCGACACGGCTCGGTCACGCCACACATAGTCTGGAGCAGAAAGTTCTGAGTATGTTGGTACCCATTGCTTCAGGGGTAGCAGGAGAGGGGAATGATAGTGAGGAGAGGAAAGAGCGAGGAGGTGAGTTTCGAAGCCTGGGTTGGCGTGCTGGAAGAAACGAACGGAATCAGAGCCTATGAGACAAAACCTATTCAACAGTGCGAGGGCATCCAATCCAACTCGGAAAAAAGGACTGTCTCAGTGGTTGCCTTCGCATGCCAAGGTAACAAGAAAACCTCCGAGAGAAGGAGGCGTGTAAACGGTTCGAAGTCCACAGTGATGTCTTACAATGGGATAGGGAAACATAAATAAATATGCCGCGGCTAGAAAGCACTTTCGAAAAAGATGCAATATTTTCATCTTTGTGAGCGTTATTAATGCGAAATGCTAGGCTGCACTTCACTTCGGAAAGCTTAAAAAATCATCAATGGGTCAAGGGCAAAAATTATATAATACTCCATAAATTAGGATAAAAAAATGAGAGCTGTTGATTTAGTGGAGATCCTGAATGAGCATCTTCTGCCTATGTCAGACAGATAGTGCCAGATGGCGAAGACGTGGTAGTAATACAAGATAATTAATTCATCGTTACATACGATCGGTGTAACTCGACAATTTTTTTGACCAGAACTGGATTATCAATGTTCTGCCCTGGCCAGCTCGCTTGCCAGATATGAATCCCACTGAGAACTTATGGGGTATAATGGTGAAGGAGTGGACGGAAGGAAAGTTCAGGATGGCAGCCGCTCTTGAAGAGAATGTTATGGAACTCTGGGGCTCAATCGGACGACGGCCACAAATATGTGAAAATTTAGTACGGTTCATTAACCGTCGAATGCAAGGAGTGATCGACTCAGGCTGAGACTTCACTAAATACTAAAATAAAACACTAAATAATCTTTCATTGTTTTCATTGCCTATTAAATGCTGCTAGAATAAAATTTTTATTTGAAAGTTTAAATAAAGTCAATATAAAATGTATCCACTATCTGTGAGAAAAGTGCTACATGTGATAAATTGCCATTTATTAGAGTTTTGGTAAAACTGATTGGATAAAGGATGTAAATACTTCCTAATGTTCTCCCGAAAAAGCAATTTTCGTGCTGACAATTTCTTGACGCTTGAGTGATACAGTACCGTTTACACGCCTCCTTCTCTCGGAGGTTTTCTTGTTACCCTTGGCATGCGAAGGCAATCTCTCAGAGAGTCCTTTTTTCCGAGTTGGATTGGATGCTCTCGCACTGTTGAATGGCGTTTGTCTCACCAGCTCTGATTCCGTTCGTTTCTCCCTGCAAGCCTACCCAGGCTTCGAAACCCACCTCCTCGGTCTTCCACCCCTCCCTATCATTCGCCTCTCCTGCTTCCCCTCAAGCAATGGATACCAACATACTCGGAACTTTCAGCTCCGGCCTATGTGTGGCGTGACCGAGCCGTGTCGCTTGACTTTTGGAAATGACTGTACGTATTTTAATGCTTGAAGGAAGAATACCTTGCAAGTCAAGAAATGCATTCATACGTATTATCTTATGGAAAAATGTTAATCCCCTATATTGGCAGCACTGATTAATCGCGGTTGACCAAACCTTCACAGTTCACTAAGATGCGATGTAAGGAAGAATCGTACCAAATTTGGTTATTCTAGCTTTTATCGTTTAGGACGAGTTCCATGAACAAACCAACAGACACACCCTTCAAAATATATTATAGGAGATTAAAATTTACAAAGGTTTTGATTAGCCACCGGAATTTCGATAACTAATTTCACTGCGGTAGGACATGCAGCACCAAGGGGCGACGGGAAGAGGAATTTCAAGACGTCTCAAATCCAATTAGCATTAATCCTGATTAACAACAATACAGTTCCATCGCAACGATAAATTTTCACCTAATAAAACGTTAAATTTTGGTGTTCGAAATTCAAAATTTATGGACAGATTCGACGCGTACGAGTATTTAAAAAACGTCAGCAAGAAAATGAATTATTATTCTTTTAAGCTTAAGCATCTGCCTCCCTCTTTCTTTCTTTCTTTGTCTCCCTCTTTCTCTGCCTCTCATCCCTTGCTTTATCATCACAATGAGGAATTTACCTTCTCATCCGCTCCCTCCGCGCTTCTCACTGCAGTGCCAGAACCAAGGAATGGGGTTTAGGTATTCCTGCTTCCCCATGTTCCAACTCCACGCCATCTCATCCCCTTGAGCCTCTCTTCTCCCCTTCCTTCCGCTGTCCTTTAATGTTAGCAGAGTCCTCTCTTGGGTACAGGAGGTGGAGTTCTCTTTGCCCCTTTTGTGATAACTTCTCCTCCGTTGACTGCGGTGCAGCGTGGTGCAAGAGCGGTGCAGCGTGGTGCAAGAGTGGTGTAGCGAGTGATAGTGCGGGCAAGGAACTCTACATCGCGGAAGGAGGAAGGATGTACGTACGTACGTGTTCCAATGGATTCGTCATCGCAACGAAAGCAAATCCGCCTCTTGGTTGGTTGATTGAGGCTCTCCCGGAATGGGGTCACGGCTGCAGCTCGATAGCGCAGTCTGCTCTCCGTTTATTCCAAAATATTGATTGGAGGACTCTGCTGTCGGTGAAACTGTAATCGCTCTCAGTTGTTATAGTTGCACTCGTCGAAATAAATCCATTCGTCTGCTTCACGTATTCTTACCTAACCCACTGTCTTTAAATGTGCGGTTCGTGACCTAAAATTGGACCTCAAGGCTTACCAGATCAAATATATCGAAAATGGCAGGGAACGAAATGCCCTTATTATTCAAATGCCAATCTCTTGCTTTTGATTGCTGATAACGAAAATTCGAGCAGGGACATTTTTACTTTCTCCATATACTACGTAGTACAGGGAAAGTATTGTGTTCACGAAAAAACCCGACTTCTAGATTTCAGCGGGGATACGTTTTGAGGTCCTTAGAACACGTTTAGACTATTTTCGGAATGATGTCTGTGTGTGTGGACGCTCTATCTCGAAAAGTACTTGCCATATCATTACCAAATTTCATATATAACACTTTGGTATGAGTACGAAGAGCTGATTAGTTTTTGGACAATACCGGAAGTTGAGGTATATTCGAAACCCGATTCGGCTTTGGCGAAATATCTCCATTAAAACATCATTATTGTATATACAATTCCATAAAAACCTTGTAGAGAATGTAAATTCCTACAACTTTCATTTGAAACAATTTTCCATAGCAGTTATTGTTTAGAAATTATTTATAAATAATCGGTTTTTCGGGGTCCGTCAAATATCTCCTTAAAAACATCGTTATTGGTATTCTACCTGAGGACCAAAGTTGTAGAGAATAATATTTCTTCCAAGTTTTGTTCGGAACAAATTTTTGTAGAACCTTCCATTTAATGGATAATTAATTTATTCGTAAATTTCCAGTATACAGCGCCACCATCTAGTGGTGAATTATGTAAACATATTCAAAATATAATTTACGGAAATAAGGACGACTGCATTCTTTTACGATATGAAATAATAATGTTGCCTCATAATGCTATTCATAATAATTTAAATATCTATCCCTAAAATATGGATCAGATTTTTATTTCTTCGTGTTACACAGTAGATCGCGAGATGGAAAATTCGAAGAACGCCTTTCCAAACTATCAGTTGTCACTTATTTCAGTGGTTCCTAACAGTTTTCTCGTCTCGAGCTTCCCCCTGACAATATTTTTGTTTGCCATACTAAAGATATTCTCGGAACACTAATCCTGCGTCTTGAGGTCTTTTTTATTTTTGTAAATAATGCAGGTCAAAGGATCGAATCTTAAATAAATGAAGTAATTACTAATAAAATCTTTATATATATTTTGCTATTTCGGTTGTAAAGGTTTGAGCCTGACGTTGTGAGGTGTGGCTTATCGGCGTCTGGCTTTGAAGCAAAAGAAGTGGAATATGGAGGAGTCAGTAAAGCAACGCTTCTTACTTTAAAATTAATACAACTAATAAGAAATTGATAAGTAATGAAATACAGAAATCATTGATAAAGTGAAAGCAATAGTTTAACCAATAAAAACGTCATATTCTTATTCGGTTACAATAAAAACCATTTATTAAACTTTTGAGTATTAAAGGATCGATTCCCAGATTAGAAATGAATGTTTCTTAAAGGGTGCGTTTGTGACGCGAGACAGTATATCCCATCTTTCGAGCAGACCGCTTTTGAACAGAGCGGCAGCGGAGGGATAATTCCATCTAAAGGAGGAGCGATCGAGATGCGGAGAATGCTTACGATGAAGAAGTCTACATTCTAGAGATAGTAGAGCGAGTCGTTTTAGTGGCGCCATCTGTTATCGCGAGTTATCCGACACCGCCGCATCAATTGAAATCGGCGTCGTAGAGGTCGAAAGGAGTTTTGACTCGATTAGATGTGACACTGCCGGTGTGCTGTTTGGCGTTTGTCAACACAATTCGCTGCGATATTTTGCATCAGACGAATCATTCCTTTCGATTCTATAAGATTATATTTTTTCCAATGTAAGTTTGATTCGATTTCATTGCAATTACCGAACCGATTATAGTGCAATTTTTTCATTGTTTCCATTCAGATTTAAGAAGAAAGATCTGAGGGTCGGGGAGGCGTGGACGTAGTAGATGATGCTGCGTTCTTGCTCTTCCCCTCCAACTCCCCCCCTCATCCATTTCCCCCCTCATCCAGTTCCCCCTCATCCAGTTACCACTCTCGCCCCCTCTCTTTCGCACCTAACGATCTTCCCCGCCCCTCTCATCTCCATAGATCGCCGTCCTCACAGCTAGAGGCTGGAGTCCTCCGAGCTAGGGATGGGCGATCTTACTCTGAAAGATCGATTCTGTGAATCGATCTAGATCGTATTAATAAAGATCGATTTACCGATAAGATCGAACCAAAAAGATCGATTCAAGAAAGATCGATCTTCGATTCTAGCCACAAGGAAGGTTATAAACTAAAAGAATAATTTTCGTGTTACAATTTTTTATTATAATAAAGATCGATCTTCGATTCAAGCCATAAGAACCAACATTTTACATTAACATTTTATAATCATAATAAAAATAAACAAAGAAAATTAAAAACATAAAAGTTCGCGATCAATTACTGTGTAGCATTAATTTCCTCTCTAATATGATTTTTAATTTTACAGATTTCTGACTGACTATTATTCGCATAATAAATAGCCATGCCCTCAGCGAGATTCGAACCCGCGAACCTTACATTGCAAACAAAATACATACATTAAAATCCTAAACTGGGGAAATGCATTATTAGAGTAAAATGTGAATTATTGAGATCATTTTATTTCACACACTTCTTAATTTATTATAAACTAGCGGGCGCGTGGCACCATCGCGCCGCTGTCCGATGCTTTTTTTTTTAAACTTTCATCAGGAAACTCATTGTCTTTTGCGTCTATGGCCGACTTAATTTTAAGCTTCACATTAGCAGCCTATGGAAATCCATAGAAAACCATAGGCAGAATAGCCGGTACGTAAACTCAAGTGAGTTATATAAGTACCTCTGGGAAAACAACATTCTTCGCCGCAGCGCATCTCTCCGTCATATCCGTGACATAGCTACGTAGAGTTGCCCATGTCCAAAATTTGATGACCCAAATGTAAGCTAAAACTTTTCCAAAAATATGCCGCGTAAACAAATCGTTTTGAATTTCCTTTAACTTCAGGTGGAAAACTACTGCCACAATGTCTGGACGATTCAAAGGTGATTCATTTTCTTAAATGCACCGCTGAATTTCAATCCATTTCGGGTTGCATGTAACCGTGATGAAGAAATCTGGTTTCCCAAATCGACGTACTATAGACAATGAATCTTGATACGCTTGAACAAATGATCTTGGACTTCCTGTAAATGAAACTGGCAACATCAATCTTCCTCCAATGACAGCGTTGTTGTCTGCAACCCCAGCTTCTCCCATGTAATCCATAAGTCCATTGTATGTTTCTGCACGAAGTTCCATCTGATGCGTTCTTTTGTAATTGAGGCGATTCTGCTCCATTTTCACATATGAATGAACTGCATATTGTTGGAACAGCTTTCCCGCTTTATGGATTGTAGAAAATTCATCTCTTCTTATGGCCAGGCGATAGCAGTAATATTCCTTCTGTGATATTCGAACTCGCTGTCTCCCACTATCTTGCTTCTGAAGTCCTTCATGCCATTGCATTCCCTCCGAAGTTGTGATATGCTTTGCAGTCCACCACCTCGTAGATGAACAGCAACACACGGTCTCAAGGGTACTTCACCATCTTCAGAGATGTACACAACCGCAACTTCATTCGCTGTTGGAACTTTGTAACATCTTCTGTCCATTTCATTAACGTCAAAAACCATGGTAACCTTCCTCACTCCACGTTGCTCATGTTCTGCCAACAGTTATTCAGCTTCAGCTACCTACTTCATCATCTTGTACGACCGTACAAATGGGTTGACGGGCACCAGTAGGCGATCCAGCTCATCCATTAGTTCTGGAAGACATCCAATGTTTGCTGGGTTTCCAAGACGTTCTTGTAAAGACCCTTGTCCTTGTGGCGTTGACAGTTTTGCTCCCATTGAAACCATTGCCAAGGCGTTGTTGTAATTTCTTACGTACTGCTTAAAGTTCGCAGCATGAGTTCCGTTGAACAAATCCTGAAGCAATTGTGGAACGACTCGAAGAGGTTGAAGAACAACGTTTCCAAAATTGCAGCAAAAATTGAATTCATTTCCTCTTCGTCGTTTTTCTCCACTAAAATGAAGCGCGCGGCAGTTTACACACTGGACTGACATTAAGCCAATGTCATTCAGTTATACATTTCCAGGCCGTTTCGCTGCGCGATGAAATCTTCCCAGTGCTTGCTTTCGACGCCTCGCTTCCTGATATCTTCTTTTTTCTCTTTCTTCCGAATTTTCTCTTTCTAACCGTTGCCGTAGATTCTGTGATAGCGTTGCCAGACGTTGCTGGCGTTCCTCTTCTGTCTCCATTTCCAAACGTTTTCGTCGATTCTGTGAAACTCTAGCCAATCTTGCCTCTCGTTGCGATTCTATCTCTTCTGCTAACAGTTCTTGTTGACGTTGTAACATTCGAATTAATCTTTGCCGCCTCTCTTCTTTAGTCTCATTGGCACGTCGCAATCGGGCGCTATCACGGTAATATTCCCGTCGGTCGCGTTGAGAAGTATTTGAACATGTCGGTTCCATCCTTCGAAATAAGTTAATTTGAAAAATTCTAAATCCACACTAACTTATATAACAGTCACTTACGGTTTTAGCACCAAATTCGTCTTGAAATAATGTAACTGTAAATAATTATTTATTATTAGGTAATCAATAATACTCGCATCTTTATGTTGATAACAAATTTGTTTACGTCTGTTGCTATGCAAGTTAATACCGTAATGGACAATTGAGAAACCAGTTTTGCTTTCCCAAGCCCTTATATGATCTGTAAGGCCTAGATTTAAAAATATATTAAATAATTAAAATTAGCCCATGGATAAGTAAGCTTGGCCTTGTATATATTGTATTTTGTGACATCTTATAAATATTTTAGTGTATGTTCTTTATACGTTCTTACACCGTTGAAGCTATCGAATTAAAAAGTTTCATGGGCCATCCCATGGACCAAAGGAAGAACTTGGTCTAGGTTTGAAGACTGTGGGGTCTCTTATACCCCATGAGGTCAACAAAATACTATTTCAATAAGAATTCATGGGAAATGGTGTGGAGAAACCCCAAAATGCTATGCAGCTCTTCACTGATGTGGATATAAATATACCTATATATTAACATACTATCACGGAAAATGGATTATTTTACGCACGAAAGACGGAATATTTTAATTCTGTTCATGTTTCGTGGTATTACATGCTAAATCGCTCTAAATTTTCCTTTAAGCGCAAAATTTATCGGTGTAGATGTCCATTTTCCAGGCGGCAACAAAGCTAAATTTCTTAATTGTTGTCCTCTTCAAAGGGAGATATACACGTGAAGATTAATGCAAGGAAAATCCACGCCATGGCATGCCGAGGAGGAAGAATAGCTAACGCCAAGACATGCCTAAATATAGTCTATGAATACTTTTAAAGTGAGTCAAATGATTTTTAAGGAATATTAGAACATTGTTATCTTTTACCATTAACATTGAAAGATTTATCGCAACATAAATCGATACATCTACTTACATTTGTTCGGTAACGAAGATGTTGTTTATTGTTTGCGTTTTGGCTAATAGTATTGACATAATCCACATAATTTTATTGCCGCTTTAAAGGCTTCGGTGCATCTATCCATGTGAATATTAAGTAAGACGTTAATGCGAACAATACAATACATAAAATAGTAAATGTTAATGTAAGCATCGCTTGCGAAGCCGGGCGTTTATTCCTTTATAATATAATAGATGATCTATATCCTTTCTTTTTTATATAACAATCAATGCAACCATTTATGTAGATTATCAACGAAGAGAAGATAACCATTTAATGTGTTTAAAAAAATAACGTATGCCCATATTCTCATTTAATTTTAAATTTATGCGTGAGCCTATTTGCATTAATAAGCATTACAGATGTATAATATAATGATTCTCCTTACAAAGATATAAGATTCTAGCATTCAAACGATGATAGGAAGATTCAACTGCTTTGATTGAATCGTTAGAAACGCTTCCCATACGCAGGTAACCACAGTTAACTGAATATTTATCCGTAAATATTTGTTGCTATGTATAAATGTTGACATTGCTACAGCAATAATTTCGATGCATAAACAAAGTGCGAAGCGAATAACGCTATTATTTCACCTATTTGAAGTTTTAATTGGCATTAATTGAATCGGAGGCAACAATGACGGTCGCCTTGACAACGTCCGGAAAGAGTACGAAATATCCGTAAAATTTCGAAAACAATTGCGTATTTCTGAATGATCGGATTACGTGTAAGCATCATAAGAATAAGATAGTATAGAGTTTTATCCGTCGAATAAAGCAAAAACTAAGAAAATCGGTCCATATTTACGAGTTTTAATAAATGAAGGAAAAAAACCTTGCACTCTGAAAAATCGAAAATCCCGTGTAAAGTTATGGAAAAATATAATTGGCACCTGGATTCGAACCCGGGACTTTATAAAAATGAGAATAGTTTTCTAGGGACCTCCTAGCTTGTAGAAACAAAACACAGTTTACCGCATATCTCTAAGATGAACGGCTTTTGAGATACAGGGTGGGACGGACGGTATATATTGTATTGTGTGACATATATCTATCGGTGTTTATTCCTTTATAAAATGTATAAATTAATTGAAAAAAACCGCGCAAACATTGCGCGGGTACAGCTTGTGAGGTTAAGTTGCTGACTAGGTTTGATGCCCATAACTAGAGTTCACCACTTTCACCAATCACCACTGCCCCTGTCCTTCATAGGCACCCCACCATGTGGGGTCGAACGATTCTCGATTCTGAGCTAAAAGAATCGATCCACATAAAAATCGTAGAACAAAAGATCGATCCAAAAAATCGAATCGGCCTTGTAAAAAGATCGATCCTGTAAAAGATCGATCTTGGATCGCCCATCCCTACTCCGACGCCCTCTGCCTTCTGTCGTTTCAATTTCTCACTCCGGAAACGCATTTTGGAGGAATTCCTCTCCCTTGTGTGCAATCTCCCTCGCCTGTCCGCATCCGAGTTAGTATTCGCAGGAGTCGCGATGCGGCGCTCGTCCGCCGGGAGGGCACCCACCGCTCCCTCATTTCTGGAAGCGAGGGATCAAAATCGGCGGAAGCACCTGCCTCTCGTGTTTGTTGCGCGATTGTTTGAGGAAACTTTATTTATGGCCGAGTCCTAAAGGCTGTGCGATTTGCTTTCTCGCATCGAAATTTGCGTTTGGCGCCTATTGTCCGCTATCCGAAGCTCTCTAGAAGGAAATGAATTCGACGCCAGAGGAAGGAGTTGCGTTGGCCTTTGGGAAGAGGACTTTTGCCTATCTGGAATAGTGAGAGGAAAACATGGGAGAATTTTTCATTTGCTTCTTTACCTCAGTTAAGCGTTGGCGTTTTATTTCATCGAGTTAAATTAAAACGGTATTGGCGTGGCCATTGTTACAATATATCGAGTAGATCCATTTCTTAGTCTTTCGCATTTTATATCTTCTGTTTTGACTCGTTCTACGAAAACGGTCATCGTAAAACCTTTTCTATTGCCTATCAATTGCGATGTTACATAGCGTTAGAATTTATTCTATGAAATCGTTGATTAATTTATTAAGGTAAAATCGGAATGTTGAATGATTGTTTTAATACAGGAATGCAATTATAAGCATGCTTACATATAATGACGAATTTCTTAGTTTTTAGCAAAGGTTTTGCAATGCTTTTGGTGGATGGTCTCATATCTCTAACTCTAATATTATAGTGGTAGACGGATGGTTACAATATCTGGATACTAAGGTCTCTGGTTTGAACCTCGGTGTCTCACTCTCTTTCTCCCGTCCTCTCTCATTCCCCTCCCCCCTCTCTCTTCCCCCTCTCTCTCTTCCTCTTCCCCCCTTCCCCCCTCTCTTCGTCTCCCCCTCCCTTCCCTCTCTTCCCCCTCTCTCCCCTCCCTCCCCCTCTCCCCCCCCCTCTCCCCCCTCTCTCTTAGAATTTTCCCCGTCATCTGCCGCAAGTAGTAATATCCTTATTGGAATGAAAGATTTCATCGCTCGAAATGAAATCAAAAATACCCTTCTCAAGTGTTTGGAGAGGGAGGGAGGGAGAGAGAGGGGGAGGGAGGGAGGGAGAGAGAGGGATTGCTAAATCGTGCTAAAGTGAATTTCGTGTTAAGCGGGGACTACCTCCGATAGAGGTGAGGCGAGGAAGGGCTTCTTCCTTCCCTCAGCCTCCCTCTCTCCTTCCGCCTCACATCCTACACCTCCCACCAGAGGCGTAGCTAGGCGATATGGCGCCTATGGCAACGTTTTTGGAAACACCTTGGTTATGTAGGATATAATTTTTGCAAGCGGCGCCTATGGAAAATGCCACATTCGCCGTACCTTAGTTACGGCACTGCCTCCACAACAACCTCTGCTTTTATTTCTCCGCCCCGGTAGCAAGCGGGAAGCTTAAGTGTGGCGTTCTTGGGGATGACGTCAGTTCATTTTATTTCTTCTTTCACGGCGTCGCAGGCTTCGTTGGTGTTACACGGACTATTCTTTTGGGGAAAACAGAAATGGATTTATCATTCGAATGAAACAAACGAGGGAATGCACCGTCGAAGGCAGGGGAGAGGAGGAAGCAACTCCGGTGCCTTCCCCCCCCCCCCCTCCCCCATGGCGGCGATTTATTTTTTCCATCCGGTTTTCTAATTTTCCTTAATTATCTTCTCGCTCTTTCACCCTCTTCTTCATTCCGGGGGAAAGAGTTAAGAGCTACGATTCCAGGGAGAAAGGGAGGGAGACGAGTTGAGGGAGGAGTGGTGAGGGGAGGGAGATGTGAGGGGAGGGAGGGAGGGAGGGACAGCGACGCCATTCTGGGTTTAATTGCCGGACGACCGATTAGGTATTGAATCTCGAACGATGTTTCTTCAGACCTCTTTCCCGTCCTTTGTACCTCTATTCCCCCTCCCCTCTCCATTGTCACCCATCCTTTGCTGCAAACTAGTCTAAATTTTGGAGTGGTCCGGTTCATAATTCATTTTTGACGGTTCGGTTCGGTTCTCGGTTCGGAATTTTTTCATTTTATTTTACCGTGCGCATTGTAGAGAAATAATGTTATCATGGAGAGTTACTTAATACATTACTATTAAATAAATGTTTTTAGCACTTAGCACTAGCATCGCGGAAGCAATGATTACGTGGAGTTTTCATTTATTCGAAAGAATATAAAATGCCTTTGAAATAATCATTTTTGTATTTGTTATATTTCGTTTATATTTTATATGGCAAGTTACATTTTTTCGATAACATGCGTCTTTTTCAGTGCATTGAACTTATCATGGTTCATAAAATTATTCAATTATCTCAAAACCTATTATCTTATTGATGGTTACGGATGTACGCTAGATAAATAAATAGTACTTGAAGAAAATTTGATACGCACGTGCGCACAGTATGTACTTCTAAAATGACATCTAATTGTTTACCTTCAAAAATAAAATGCCTTCCAACAATTCAGATCTCAAACAACTCCTTCTATCACTTAGAATATATTTCATTGTTGAAAAACATATTTCGAAACTTGCTTGATTCGCAGGAAAGAGTTGTGGGTGGCTAAATTCCATAGCTTTCCAGTAGGAGAGGATATCTGTTTTTATTGGAAGCCGTTCAATATTGTCAAATAGTTACCACAATATGTATTGAGCGCGCTGCTCGCTATACAAACTATGTCAGTAATGCGTTTTGAAGTTTAATATCTCGCAAACGACAACCGAATTTGTTGAAATTTTCAGGATAGCATTATGATATAATAACAAAACTTTTTAATGTATCGAACTCGAGATCAAAGACCCGGTTTCGATTCCAGGAGATAATTTCCATTTCCAATAAGATAACGCGTAATTTCACGTAAATATCAATTTTTCGCCGTGCGGGGCTTCATTCTTTTTTAGATTAAAATAAGAAAGAATTGACCTACGAACTTCGGATGTGAACCATTTTGAATAAAACATTATAAAGTTTCTTATTCTCTTCGTCTTTTTCCGCCTACAGTTCGAAGTCGCTCATTTTAAACGTTTAATTTGAGGAAATCTAGCCATTTTGAGGGGATGTTGCCTTGCCTACCAATTCCATTGTTAGATCTCGATATCATATTTTTATTTCAATCCTTATGGATGTAAACGTGCTTTGGTTGCATTTAATACGAGAGAGGGAGGGAGGGGGAGGTATGGAGGGTGATAGAGAGAAGGAGAGGGAGGTAGGGGAAGGGAGAGAGGGGAAGAGAGTGGGAATGAAGGAGAGGGAAATGACTTTCAATACAATTTATGTTTATGATGTCATTTTGATCTCCATAGATAGCTTGAACGATCGAATCTTTACTCCCGTTGATATTTCAAAGGGCATTACACCATAATAGTAGTGTAGGTATTGTGCGAAGAGACCTCCTGCCATTTGCCTTTACGGCTCGCGGGGGTACAAATGCAAATGTAAATTGAGCTTGAACCGAACAAAACCACTTTTGCAAAAAAATGCCGGTTCGGTTTGCGGTTCAGTAGAAAATTGTTACCGGTTTCGGTTCAGTTCGCGGGTCAGCAAAATGATAGTGGTTCGGTTCGGTCTGCAGCTCTGCTTTGCACTCCTTCTTATTTATTGGTGGACTTGTGAGGCCGGATGCTGTTTTAGAGCGCTTGCTGTCAGCGCTAAATGATCCACCACTCGGTAGTTAGCGAATCTACGCAGAAACGCGCGTCATTTAGGTCGTGGCCGCCACCTTTGTACGCGTCCTCTCTAGCTTTGGAATCGAGACTCTTCTGTTGGTTGACAGAGAGTCGAAAATCATTCGTGAAACTTAAGTAGTTAATCCTCTCCGGTTTTTTGCAATAAACCCGAGAATAAACAGATGAAAAAATATTTGTTGGCAAGTTCAATAGAAAAATCTGTCATTGCGTTGGGTTGGGTTGGAGGAATGCAGCAGCCCGTGAAGTCAGAATTGCAAGGGGTATTTGCGTGCAGAGAAAGAAGCTGATAAGTGCCCTATGACGAGTGCCTGCCAACCGAGAAGTCTTATGGTCGAGATCAGATCACATCTAGAACGTTTGAAAAGCGGCGCTTTATCGTTTTTACTGACGAGAATTAAAACCGCCTAATTTTTAAAGGAACAGAGTATTAAAAGAATTCAGTGATTGATTATCGAGCTTTCATAGGTTGGAACCAAAAAGATGATATTGGAAATCCGTATAACCATTTTTCATCGCTACAAAGCCATTTTGAAATGAAAAGAAGCCACTTCAGGTTACGTCATACATAAGCGATGGTGTTTATCCATAATTTCCGTCGCGTGCATTCGTTCGCTTACATGTTGCTCCTACATTATTTCTTATTCGTACAATTTAAATTCGGTATTCAATGATCAGTGCATAGATGGTGTGAGATGAAATGAGCGATTTTCTTCGCCAGATATCGTCCTTAATGAATATCTGTCTATCTCCCTGTTATCCATCCATCCATCCATCCTCCCACCAAGGGGTCTCACGCACTTGCACCCCTCCCCTTCCCCTCTTAATACTCCGCACTTCTCCCTCCCCTTCCTTCCTTCCCATCCCCTCTATTCTCCCTCCCCTTCCTCCCTCCCCTATATTCCCCCTCCCCTTCCTCCCTCCCCTATATTCCCTCACTCATTCCTTCCTTCCCAACCTCTCTATTCTCCCTCCCCTTCCCCCCTCCCCTATATTCCCCCTCCCCTTAACCGCTAATCCTTCCGCGACGCGGAAAGGTGTCGACCATAATTCCATATTCGTTTTCTCGTGGCGTTCATTCCTTTGACGACAGTTTCGATAATTTTTCGGTTACACGTTGTAGCGAGAGAAATGTGATGGCGCCTCGGATATGGAGGGGGGAGGGGGATATACGCAAAGCGAAGGGGGGAGGGGTGAGTTTGCGGGGAAATTGCGCGTAGTAGAGGGAGGGAGGAGGTGGGGAAATGGAGGAGGGAGGGGAAGTAGCGGAAGACGAGAGGCTCGAAAATTCCTCCGTCGAATGCGCACATTTAATTTTAATAGTCCGATTTTATTACTTTCGAATTCGTATTTTTATCCCCCTCTTCGCCAATTGCGGAAAAATAGAATTATCTGATTTTCAACTCTTTTCCTTCTCTCATACATTTGCCCGCCTCCTCCTTCCCCCACCTCTCTCCCCCTTCCCCCACCTCTCTCCCCCCTTCACCCCACCTCCTCCCCTACCTCCCCCCCCCCACCCCGCCCGTCCCTTTCCACTTTCCATTCCTTCACGGCCGTATTAATGCAACAAGCGACGTGAGATGCCCCTCTCTCTGTCTATCCTTGTCATTTCCCCTCTCCCAGGAATTAATTCCTTATAGTATCTTCGCTCTCTCGGTCACTGTAAAATTCGCGTCTTGTCTTCCCCATTCCTCTCGCCAACCTGCGCTCGAATTATCCTTCCGAAGCAGGGACGGATCCAGAAACTTCTCAAATGTGGGGGAGGGGGCGATCGCCCCTCCACCTATCGAACCGCCCCTGCCAACGGTCCTGTATTTTGAAAATCCCTATCCCTATCAGAATCTTTCTTTCCCTTGGTATACAGGCCTAATCTGCGGCGTATCATTGAGAATTTTGTACGGAATGAATTTAAGAAAGCATCCAGTGGAGTGAAATGGGGTTATCGGGGGGGGATGCGATCGTCCCCCCCTCCCCCCGGTAGATCCGCCGCTGTTCCGAAGTAATTGCTATTCCTCCATGTTTAGCTGCGGTCCTACTTGTTCTCTTGAACAAACCAGTGACCTGTTGAGCGAATTTCCCCCAAAAGGTTCTCTCTCTCTCTCCTCCGAACGAAGAGGGAAAACTGCAAGCCTCGTGCTCTTCGACTGCAGTATTTCTCCTCACGCGACTCTCAGATGAGGCAAGGAAGGACTCAGGAGAGAGAGAGGGTAGAGTGAGAGGGAGTGTGGAGGGAGGGGATTACAGGTGGAACGGCATTTTGGGCGCAATAATTTTTCCCCTCTATTGGTAACGAAGCGGAAGAAAAACGAGCCATTTCGGCGAATGTGGCTGGTGGTCGTTTATTCGCATAAAAATCCTCCATGTTGCTCAGCCGTGCGGACGGAGGAGGTTTTACATTTCAACATTATTCTCCCTCTACGGTTCTTTAGATTTCATAATAATTCTGTTGAAAATGAATATTGTCGAACGAATTAAAATTTCCATCGCATGAATTAGCTCTATGTATGAGAAAAAGTCGTGTATATGATCATACCACGAAGTTTCGCTAGTAGGGGACGCCACAGAGATATCTTGCAGCCGGCGAATCGTTCTTAAAAGGATAACAGCGCGCTTTACTTGTAGGAGCGGTCGTTTCTAATAGACTCTGCGTCAAAGGGGCCATCTGGGCTGAAGGGAGTGCCTTCGTCCATCTCTCTCTCTCTCACTGGAATAGCGTTTTCGTCTCTCTCTCCCCTCCCTCCCCCTCTTCCTTCTCCCCCCCCCCCCCTCCCCCCGTCCCCCCCACTCTCTCTCTCTCTCGCCCGCCCACGTGACCATCATTAAGCTGGATAATATGACAGGTAATTTCCTCTTTTTTACTTTCTCCATACGTAGTAATGGGAAAGTATTGTATTGATGAAAAAAATCGACTTCGAGATTTCAACGGAAATACATGTTTTGAGGTCCCTAGAACACGTTTAGACTATTTTCGGAATGATGTCTGTCTGTGTGTGTTGTGTGTGTGTACGTGTGTGTGTGCGTGTGCGTGTGTGTACGTGTGTGTGTGTGTACGTGTGTGTGTGTGTACGTGTGTGTGTATGTTAGTGTGGCGCTCTAACTCAAAAAGTACTCGCCATATCGTTACCAAACTTCATATATAACACTAGCATGAGCACAAAGAACTGATTAGTTTTTGGACAATAACGGTTAACCAAAAGTCGAGGTTTATTCGAAACCCGATTCGGTTTTTGCAATATTTCTCCGTTAAAACATCATTATGGTGTATACAATTCTATACAAAGTTTATAGAGAATGTAATTTCCTACAACTTTCATTTGAAACAATTTTCCATAGTAGTTATTGTTTAGGAATTATTTATAAATAATCAGTTTTTTCGGTTTCCGTCAAATATCTCCTTAAAAACGTCGTTATTGGTGATCTTCGTGAGGACCAAAGTTGTAGAGAATAATATTTCTTCCAAGTTTTGTTTGAAACAATTTTTCGTAGAACCATCCATTTCGGAGATATTCAACGTTTTCGTAATTTTCAGTATACAGCGCCACCACCATGTAGCGGTGAATTCTGGAAACATATTCAAAATATACCTAATTTACGGCAATAAGGACGACTGTATTCTTTTACGATACGAAATAATAATTTTGCCTTATAATGCCAAGGCGGCCGTCATTGTTACTTCCGATTCAGTTAGCTTCAATGAAGCTTACAAATAGACGGAAGTTTAGTGTTATTCGATACTCACTTTTGTTTAAGCTACGAAACGATCGATGTTTATGGATAGCAGCATAAATAGATACTGATTATTATTCAGGAAGCGTGTATTGATGAAAATAATTGAACCTTCTTTCGTCTATTGAATACTGGAATCTTCCATTTTTGTAAATAAAATCATATTTTACATTATATTGTTTATTAACGTAAATAGGCTCACGTATCTGGTGTACATTTGCCATTCAGTGTTCAATCATGGACAACTGTACGTTGCTTTTTTAAGACATAAAAGTAAATATTTCAGCGGGCATAATTACACAAGAAATGAATTTGTCGAAAGTGATATATATGATAGGAAATACAATTATCGTTATACTTGAATGCAATACGTTCGGAAACGGATTGTTACAAGCAAATATGATTAATTGTTAAGAAAAGCTAACTGTAATTTAAAAAGTATCTACTGTATATTGTAAAGAGTTTGTATGTTGTGCTGTAGTAGTTTCACTAAATCCGTTGAAATTCAACGGGAAATTCTGCTAGTAAACAATAAATAAAGAAATTACACACTCAAGGCATATGGTAGGGGAGGAAAGGGTTAAGGTTTACAACATTCAAAACAAAATATTCGCATCATGGATATATAATTATTATTACATTTATGCTCATTGTTTTTATTTTAATAATTAAACATTTACAAATATTAAAATATAACTTTAATTAATTACAGAATTAATAGAAATTATCTTTAGAAATGTGCAAAAACGATTTTAGATGAATTTTACCTTTAGACGAATTGTTGGTTAGATGAATTTTCCTGTGCAAAAACGATTTTAGATGAATTTTCCTTTAGACGAATTGTTGGTTAGATGAATTTTCCGTTAGACGAATTGTCTTTAGACGAATTTACCAGTTACTGGTGCCGTAAGCTTTTGAAAGAGCTATACGTCCCCCATCAGAAAGAAGTTCAAAAATCAGCTGGCAGCAGGAAAAGTGATGCTCACACTTTCCTGAGATTAACAAGAACCAACCAATCTTTATACATTATCAGGAAAGGGATACGATGATAAACAGTGTACGCTACAGTGAGATACTGTGTGATGAGCTGAACCCAGCGATTAGGAGTAAATGTCGAGGAAAACTGCCCCAAGGTGTTGTGTTGTTGCATAACAATTCCGTCCCCATAATGCCGTCCACAAAGTTGAAACACTCCAGCAGCTATGCTTTGAGGTCCTAGAACATCCACCATACAGCCCTGACCTTGCCCAGTCAGACTATCATCTGTTTGGACTCCTCAAAGTTGCTTTAAGAGGCCATCATTTTGCCAACGACAATGAGCTGAAGGAGGCGGTGCATAGTTGGTTTGCCGCTCGGCCGAAAACATTTTTTTCTAAAGGCATAAAAAACCTTGTGCAACGCTGAACCAAGTTTGTTGAAAAATGATGCACTTGGGAATTCTGTACTGTTGTTATGTGAATTTAAATAAATGCATAGCGGATACTTTTTGACTCGCACTCGTATTTCCTTCCTTGCTGTTCTCCCGCCGCTCTCCAAACGCCTCCCCTTATTATCCACTATCTAAATCGTTTACCGATACATACTTGTTTGGCCAAATGCTTTTGAAGGCCATTCCTATAATGCATAGGGTGTTGCAGTGGCACCATGACTCGAGTGTGTACAGGGATGGAAAATGAGTTTTGAGTCGCAAGCCAAGAAAGTAATATGAGCCATCAGAATTTTTTTCTCGTGCCTGGTATGCTGTCCGTGCTCTAGTACCTATATATGGTGGTTCTCAGGAGATATTTTATTGTGGTCGTCGATGTGCCCACGAGCAATTCTTCGGGGAAAACCCGGGCAGGACTTTATACGCGGAGACCAGGTTTGCCGCCTCAAATTTATCAATGACCCAGTGATTTCCTAACTTCACAGTTACGTCTATAATTAACCTTTGTTGTTCGTTTGATTTCCGAGAATCCTTCATTTGTAATAGCGATATCAGTTATATACTATCAAAAAATATTAATTTTAATTGTTTTTTTTACCAAAATGACGGAACGGTCGGCGAATGGCTAAAAACGGGACGTGTGGTCACCCTAATCATACCAAAGTTTTACAGTGCTTCTGTCACAGAAAATATTTTTAATTTTTTCGTCTCTGCGGATTTTCACCATTGAAAATGTAGTCAATCCAGTTGAAGGTTGAAATCTCTGGAAATGACAACCTCGCTTGCGTCAATTTCAAATGATTAGTCTTCATTTCTTAAAACGGAGATATAACAAAAGTTACTTAATTGAAAAAATCCTACTCCTGGAATCTTTCTCAACATGATTGTAATTGAGAAGCATATTATGGTTTTCGTCGGTAAAGTTACATAGCGAGCCAAAAGAATTCAACATGGCGCTGCTAGTGTTGCTTGCATTGATAGCTTTTCTCACTGTCAATTGCACATCGTACATGCACTTGTTAATAGTTTTGCCAGTGAGAACTTTCTGATATACAGTACAATGCAGGCGAAATATTTCGCCTTTACATCCCTTATTAAACAAACTCAATAGCCCTTTTCTTTCTCTATTTATAACAACAGCACCACCGGAAGTTACAGCACACAATATCTTTATTGACACGTTTAAGATCTTCAAACTTTCTGTGATCGTACTGTAATTGTTTGCTGCATTCCGTCAACTAAGTCAGGTACAATAATTTTTCAACGGAATAACCTTGGTCGATATCGAAATATCTGGTACATACCAGAAGTTGACGTAAAGAACTAGGCGTTGCTTTCGTTAATACATATACTAAAAAAACTTATGTTGAGAGATTTTGCAACTTCGGCACCTATAAACATTCTTCGATGGATAGTATCGTTAATAAGTGCCAAATCACCAAATATTTTATCTTCAGGTTCGGCTGTCATCACTAGAGAGATAGGATGTAATTTCATGAATTACAATGTATTTTCTCACCGTCGATTTTCAAATACATGTTGAATCGGTGTGCAAATTTCTTATTATTAAGTGAGAGGGAGGAAGAATGGGAGTATGAGAGACAGGGAATGAGGAAGGAAAGTCTTCATTTTAATTTAATACGTAATCCATATTTTCCCATCATTTTTGACGGACACTTGCACTAGTATATCCAAATACAGGGTCATCCATTTAAAACGCAACCCATTAGTTTATCTAAATATTTAATTGCATTACAAAGTCCTGTAAATCGCCACAACAACAATGTAATAACATTGAACAGTCTGTAATTATCTACAAAAAATGCTCCATGTGTCCTCCTTGCTGTTCAAGACAAGCAGTTGCTCGCTTTAATGTGTTTCGTGAAACACGGAGCAGAGTTGCTTGGTCGATTGAATGAATACAGGCTTCAGTGTTTCTCTTTAATTCATCAATGTTATGTGGGTTGGGTTGGTAAACGCCTTTCAAGAAACCCCACAAGAAAAAAATCTGCAGGTGATAAATCAGGGGCTACAAGCCCCTCGAAACAATGCGATCATCATAGAATTGGTGGAGTTGCGCCATTGATGCACGGGAAGTGTGGGCTGTGACTCAGTCCTGCTGCAGCCAGCAACATCTTTCTCCCTCTTCAAGGAATTGCTGAATGATATCCTGGTACACCTCTTCTTTTGCTCTGGTCTGTTTGGGAGCTTTCTTCTGAAGGCCTCCTGCCACTGTCGAAATGATTTACTGAAAAATAACTCTCTCACATAAACACTTGCTCTTCTCGGGCAAAACCCATGTTTCGCGGCACGAAAGTCTGTGCTATACAGGTCACCTTGTACGACTGACAGTAAGACTGATCCAGTTGACAGTGGTTGGAGGTGACTCGAGGTCATCAGAGCAAGTGTCATTTAATGCGCTGTTGCCATATTTACTTCACCACGCACAGTTATGTGATGGGTTGCGTGATAAATGGATGACCCTGTATCTCTATATTATAAAATCGTAATGGCCATCATGATGCGTAACGCGCTGATTTTTTGAATAACTCGATTAGAAATAAACTTAAAAGCCTGAAATTTCTCAGGATTTCAGTCTTAATAAATCTCTACGTTATGACTTAAAAAATTTCGAAATAGGTCACGGGTTCGACTGCAGAGGATGAATGTTGTTTACCATAAGTTAACACGTAAAAATCACCTTTTCAGTTTGAAGGCTTTCATTCTTTTACTCTTTAAAATATCTTAAAATTGAGTTATCGACGCAAAATTTGCGCTAAAACACGCCAAAATGAATGAGGATTCTTATTCTTACCGTCGAATACTCAGTCTCACTCGAATTCGCTCATATTTTCAAAGTATACTCGAATTTTGGTAATTTTTTAACATTTCAATAATAAGATCCCATGGTTACCGGTATTGGCACTTCTTTACATGGGTACCCCCCTACTACAAAATGTAAACAAAATGACAAAAAACAAAATGACAAAAAAGAAAATGACGATGTTAATATATTTTTAATATTCTTCGTCAGTACATCATTTAACACAAGAACGTCTGAACATGGCGTACCCCCTAGGAAAGGAAATACTCTTCTTTAGCAGTTCTACAACTTTTATTTGAAAAATATTTTGATATGAGCAATACTTCACGAGATAAGACGAAAATTAAATTTTTTGTAACCATTAAAGTGGTACCCCTGATTGGCGTACGTGATTCATTTTTGCGATTTTCTTATTATATTTGATTGAAAGTCCTTAATAACAAATTTCGTGAAAATCCGTTCTGTAGAAGCCGAGAACGAACATGCGGACGGACGGACAGACCGACGATAATAGGCGCTCATGCTGTAAGCGAAACGCGCCTAAAAAACGACAGGACTTTCTTTCCAAGAAATAGGTAGGAGGACCCTCGGTATATCAGATTCCGCGGTATAACCAACGGCGTTATAACCGGGGAGCGGTGTATTTATATTTTTTTAAATCTATATTACTAAAATCCTATTTCTGGTTGTCTCTCTCTTTATCTTTAACGCTCTATACCTCAGCCATTTTTAATCTCTGGGAATTTCAGCCCTCTTAAGTTTATTTTTTATCGAGTTATTAGACTAATTTTCTTAATTTATTATTGAAAACCAAACATACATCCCTTATAAAATATATCCATTAAACTCATATTCGAAACGTATAGTACATGTTAGGAACGAAGAAACAGCGAGCAAAGAGGGGGAGGGGGGGGGGGGGGGGGTTGAGTAGGCGTGAGCGAGCAGGAGGCTTGCCCCCTAGTATGTACTTAAGAAAATTATGCATGGGAGTATTGACGTACAGTTATCAAGCACGCTGTTTTAGAGCGTACGTTTAATTAATCTCATTTGAAGCCCACTCGTGCGAAAAGGATAATGCACTTTTAAACTACCTGTTTATTAATAAACCCGTTTGCCTAACATGTACAAACCCTTCACCTCTCCCTATCATCTACCACCCCTCGCCTTCTTCTTATGATTTCCATCTGTTCTCGATATACATATAATCACGCACAATTTGACGCATTTCACGCCCAAGAAAGATATCCTCCGACGAATTATTGCGTCTGCCAAATCGCTGATTGCCTCCGCGAGTGTCACAAAAATGACCCTTTGCGTTTCTTTTTACCTCTTCTATTAGGCCGCCCTACTTCATCATCCGACCTCCGTCGAACGCCCCTAAAGAAACGGGAAAATTGGAAAGCGGAGAAGGGAGAGGAGATGTGCTGACGGGTGGCCCCGTACCGAAACCAGGGGGAGGAAGACGAGTTTGAACGGAGTGAGCCGCTTCGGGCTGAAAGGGGCGTGGTCCTTCGTTCCCTTCGGATTGCGGTAGGGGAAGGGTTCAATGGAAATTGATTGCCGCTCTCTCTCCCCAGTCTTCGTTTTCTGGACTTGTCGCGTAGACCCTGGCTCCCAAGGCCCTTTTCCCCCTTCTGTAACCTGCTCCTTCCCACGTTAACCTCACCCTCACCACCCCCATCCTCCTCCCGCTTTCTCTTTCCGACTACCATCGGCCGAGGATAGCATTTGCGATTGCACAACAAACCGTCATTTTTTCGCTCCGGTTTTCGTTCCGGTTCACTCAAAACACAAAATTTCGGTTCGGTTCGGTTGCGGTTTCGCTCCGGCAAGCGTCAGTGAACCGGTTGGAACCGGTTTTTTTCGCTCCGACCTTAAAATATTTTTAGGAAACTTTCAAGAATTGATTTATTAATTAAGTAATTTTCTTATTAAATCAAATACATCTTCACTATAAAAATAGTGATATTTAAAAAACATAATCAAAACACGAAAATAAATTATTTAAATGTGAATATTTAGTATGAATCTTATTTATTTTAGATTATATTTTGAATTGAATACAGTAAAACTCGTTTATAACGATCACGCCTAAAACGAAATCTCGGCTATAACGAAGAAATGTCTCGGTCCCTTGAACTTCTCCATAAGGGCATTGGTTAAATTTCTCTGATGTAACGAACACGCATTTTACGAATTCTCGGCTGTAACGAACAAATGTTTGGTCCCGTTGCAAAAAATGCACCATATATAACGAATTTTGGCGAGCAGAGCGATAGTTACCACCCGTTTACCGCGCACTTGTTCGTAAAGGTCCCCTTCCTCCATCTACCCTTTCCATACGAATTTCCACGCTCCCTTTGTTTTGAAATTGATATTAAAAATGTGAAATGTTTATGTAAATTAATGACCATAATAATAATATTAATTGACCATTTAAAAAATCGTATGTAATAGCAGTCGAACATTTTACATGCCGCGAAGTTGATAAGCATCTCTTTGCGTATGTAAGTACGGCATTGAAGTCGACTCACTGCCAATACAGTAAAAGCTGTGTTATCCGGCTATCTTGGGGATTGTGGAAAGCCGATTAGGAGAAACAGCCGGTTAGGGAAGCGTTTTTAGATTTTGACATCGCAAATTTAACAATAACCAAACAAAATTGGGCTTAGGTTCACTATCGTACTCCCCGAACATAACTATGCATGGGGTTTGCATTTTCCATTTTAATTCTTCCACACGTAGTTAGATATAGACACTATTTACCCATTCTTATTTAATACGTTGCTACGCTTACATGCAAAACAAAAAGACTATGGAAAAGTTTAGGGCGTCCGGGAAGTTTGGGGATTACGGCAGTGAACCTGTTCCCAAAATAGAATTTATTGGATTATATCTTTCTTATTTATCTTTATTATTTATCATTAGTTACTCTATTAGAAAAGGACGAAATTATTTAATTCTTCTGAACACTTCCTCCATTTTTGGCTTATGAAGTGTATGATGTTTATTAATTGATGTACTCGTCTCAGAATATGACATAAATTTCATTAATTTAGCCGTATGAGCCTTGATATCGTAGAGCGTGGAAGATCCGATGTTGAATTCTTTTGCTATGGCTGCTCTATTTTTTCCTTTTTCAATTCGTTTGATCAGCTCCAGCTTTTGTGTTAGCGTTAAACCAACCTTTTCTCTCCTGTTCCTTGCTTTTAGGTATTTATTTTGATGCCATATTCAATGGATGGGTGATTTTTTGAATAATAAAAAGCGATAAAACTGGAAATTGTAGAAGTACACCAAAACATCTAGACAGTGCAAATGGCTTACGTAACCAAAAACGCCTTGCTTACTCGGCAGCCACAGAGGTATACGGAGTAAATACGTAATATATACATCTTATATATTAAGAAATTTTAAAGTGGAAGTTGTGGTATTACACATATAATTCACACAAAAATTCATAAAAAAATAAAAATAAGTACAAAATGAATTGTATTTGTGTAATTGCCGGTATCTAAGGCTGGCCGGTTCTAAATAGCCAGATAGCACAGCTTTTACTGTATGTGTATACGTGTTATATGGGATGTATAGGCCAAAAACCATGTTTCTCGTATATAACGTAGTCACGCTTATAACGAAACAATGAGTCGGTCCCCTCAAATACGTATTAAACGAGTTTTACTGTATTTACAAACCATACATGCGCCACAAATGATTTCAACGTATTAGGAAAGTATAAAGTAAATTACAAATGATCACGTTTTCTGCGATAGAGTATTCTAAACTTATTATGTTATGCAAAGCATTCATCTCATTTTCTAATTTACTGTGCTTAGTCCTTAGTACTAAATTTTATCAAAATCCGCTGAATAGCTACCGGAAAAAATTGAAAGAAGGACTGACATACCGAAGCTAATATGCGCTAAAGCTGGAATGTCTAATAATGAATTATTAATATTTTTATTTATAAATCGTGCGGTAAAATAAGAGATCGCGTTATCTCAATAGTGCCAGTAAGTTGAGTAAGATATTACGTTATTTTCATTAACAATATTTATCACGTCCACTGCTCGTATTATAGTAAAAACTGTAAATGCACGGTTTAATTTTTTCATTCAGCGATTACTTAAGAAAAAACCAACCCTTTTCTTATTCGGTTTGTAAACGTGAGGCTTTCAGAAAGACTCAAACTAAAGCAAAAGGAAAAACCTTTCGCTCCCACGTTTTATGCGAACCGAAAAATATGGAACGAAATAACGGTTTTCGGTTCGGGTTCAGGAAAAAAAATTTTTCTGTTCGAGTTCGGTTTCACTCCAGGAAAAATAACGGTTTTTTCCGGTTTCGGTTTTCGGTTCGGTTCCGGTTCGATGCCCTGCAACAAATCAAAATAAAACCTGCAGTTGGAGACGTCACTTCATACAAAATGCTTTCCGTGGTGAATAAAATTTTGACGACACTGTAAAAACAACTAATTTATTGCGAATGCTAGGTCGATGTCATTGCGATAACTAATTCAAAATGAAGTAGCTAGTCGGTAAAGATTAATAAAATTTATACAGTTTTAAAGCGACACGTTTAACCCCTTACAATGGATGCAGAGCAACACGTCCATTCCCCGTAGTCGAAGTCCCAAAGCGTTAATTATTCACACTTTTGTCAACTGAAATGAACTTTGACGTTAAAAGTTTAGCCCCTTACATTAGACGGGATTTTCGCTGTTATGATACCAACAAATTTCTCGTTAATTTAAACTCTCATGAGACCCTTGGAACTAGCAATGCGGCCCACCAAAGCGTAGAGTCGGGTCGGGCTTTAAATAACACGCGAGTCACACTGGTCCTCCGTAATGTCTCACGGCCCTACAATTTCTTCGACATCGTACTGGCCGAGTCCGAATTTGTATGGGCCGGGCCTAGAAAATCAGGCCCGTGCCGAGCTCTTCCAAAGAGTTCGAAGCTACACCTCGCCGAATATGTTGCCAATCCATAAGCAATGCCTTTAAACTATAGTTGAAGTATTCCACTTTCTAGTATATTTTCTTCCTTTGGATTAATTGAAAAAACGTAACTTAAACGACTTAGTTGCATTAAATTGAAACTTGCAAAAATCTGATGTGGCCAACACATGACTTTCTCCATATTTAGATATTTTAATTATTTTGAATAGCATTATAAGGCAAAATTATTATTTCGTATCGTAGAAGAATACAGTCGTCCTTATTGCCGTAAATTATATTTGAATATTTTTACAGAATTCACCTCTACAGGGTGGTGGCGCTGTATACTGGAAATTAAGAAAAAGCAAAATATCTCCGAAATGATGGTTATACGAAAATTTCTTTCAAACAAAACCTGGAAGAAATATTATTCTCAATAACTTTGGTCCTCACGAAGATTTCCAATAACGACGTTTTTAAGGAAACCGAAAAGACCGATTAGTTATAAATAATTCCTAAAAAATAACTACTATGGAAAATTGTTTCAAATGAAAGTTGTAGGAAATTACATTCTCTATAAACTTTGTATAGAATTGTATACACCATAATGATGTTTTAACGGAGAAATATCGCAAAAACCGAATCGAGTTTTGAATCAACCTCGACTTCCGGTTAACCGTTATTGTCCAAAACCTAATCAGTTCTTTGTGCTCATGCTAAAGTGTTATATATGAAGTTTGGTAAGGATATGGCAAGTACGCTTTGAGTTAGGGCGCCCACAATCACATACAGCCACACGGACACACACGATTCCTAAAATAGTCTAAACGTGTTCTAGGGACCTCAAAACGTGTATTTCCGTTGAAATCTCGAAGTCGATTTTTTTCGTGATCACAATACTTTCCTCATACTGTGTATGGAGAAAGTAAAAATCCTCTTAAAGGTTTAATGGAATATTTTATTTTAAACTGAAGATTACAGCTTGCTAACTACCTGCAACTTCTTATGGAAGTATCAAAAATAATTTTGAGAGAAAACGTCTCCAAGGATACGTTAGAGCGGGCTTCATTTGACGAGCGCAAACAAAATGCAAGTGTTGGTCGATGGGGGGGGTGGGGAGGGGGGGTAGTTTCCTTTGCTTCTTCTGGCCCCTGAAACTCCTTTGCCCCTTCATGTCTCGAGACGAATTTTACCCCGGAAAGCAAGAGCGAAACGAACCGATCAAAGGCGATTCGCTTTTGTTTCTCTCGCTCGCTGTTCCCGTCGCCTCTCTCGAGGCAGACTTGGAAATCAGATAACCGTTCGCGAATTTTCCGGAAACCGAGAGATAAAACTTTTCAAAACTACCTATTTTCTAGTTTTAGCTTTCGAACTTTTCAGGAGAATCCACTGCCGTAGATCAATAGATATACAAACATAAAATAAGAATAAACAAAGAAAAGGCAAACTTATTTTTCTCCTGCATATGCCACGGGAGCACTTGAAGTGGTGTGGAGAAACCCCACAATGCCATGCAGCCCTTCACTGATGTGGATATAAATATACCTATATATTAACTTACCATCACGGGAAATGGATTATTTTACGCACGAAAGACTGAATATTTAAATTCTGTTCATGTTTTGTAGTATTACATGCTAAATCGCTCGAAATTTTCCTTTAAGCCCAAAATTTATCGGTTTAGATGTCCATTTTCCAGGCGGCAACAAAGATAAATTTCTTAATTGTTGTCCTCTTCAAAGGGAGATATACACGTGAAGATTAATGCAAGGAAAATCCACGCCATGGCATGCCGAGGAGGAAGAATAGCTAACGCCAAGACATGCCTAAATATAGTCTATGAATACTTTTAAAGTGAGTCAAATGATTTTTAAGGAATATTAGAACATTGTTATCTTTTATCATTAACATTGAAAGATTTATCGCAACATAAATCGATACATCTACTTACATTTGTTCGGTAACGAAGATGTTGTTTATTGTTTGCGTTTTGGCTAATAGTATTGACATAATCCACATAATTTTATTGCCGCTTTAAAGGCTTCGGTGCATCTATCCATGTGAATATTAAGTAAGACGTTAATGCGTAATTATATTAATGGTAAAATCTTTACAATACAATACATAAAATAGTAAATGTTAATGCAAGCATCGCTTGCGTAATTAAGGAATGGGGAACGTTTGCCCCGAGCAATAAAAATCTTTTGCTACTTAAGGGAAAACTTTCCCGAGCGAAGCCGGACTTTTCAGCTAGTACTAAATAATTCTATATGAATTGGTTATATAAATATAAATAACCTATTCCACATTAATCGCTATTCGGATTGTAATGAATTTTCATATTCTCGTGTTCTTGCATCTATAAATCTGTTGCTTGTCAATCGATTTACTTTCGCTTTTGTTAACTCATTAGCTCTACGCCTCGCTTTTCGTTTGTTCTGACCGTTCAGTCTCTTCTGTATATATCCTGTTCCGTTTCTCTTCTCCTAGCTCCAGCAATATTTCCATTTGGCGAGATCTCCAGCGAGTTTGTGCCCCTCTGTTAATTCTTCTTTTCCTTTCATCTTGAGTTACATTATTTTTCCATAATTAAGAACAGTATTAATTAAATGATACAGGTGAATAACAGGTTATTTATGGCTATTGTTGTTCAGAATTTCTTTAAAGATTTAGCCAGTGCTTAATTTGTAGCCAAATAAGAAAGGGAATGACTAACCATACCTAACCTAACCACTCAGAACGAAACTGAATACTAAATGAGATCTATGGTCTTTAATAAATATAAAGTAACTTGGAAAGTGCAAAATAAAAAAAACAATCTTGTACAAATCGGATGTTGTCCCGCAAGAGGGAGGTTGAGACATTCATTAGCCTCTAAATTCATGTAACTTAAACATTTTTTATTCATAACATTTTAGAAACCTCCTCCCAAATAAGCGAGGGAAGGCCGTTTCCTTGCGTTCCAACATAAACTAAGCACTGAGAATTGCCAATCAGGCTGTCAAAAAGCACCATCAGGCTTCCAAATAGCACCATCATGCTTCCAAAGAGCACAGCGGTTCTCGCGAGCACCAGATTGGAAACCTCTGTTCTAAGGTATAAGACAAAATCTACACTTTAATGCATTACGGTGCTCGCGAGCACCATTTTCAACATCGTAAAAGAGCGCCGTCAGACTGTCAAAGATCACTACGGTGCTCGCGAACACGGGGTTGGAAACCCCTGTCCTAGGGGTGCCCTTTACCACCGGTTGAAAACCCATGGTTTACAGGAAGGTACAATATTGAACTAAAATAACGTTACTTGCCGCATTTGCGGCAGCAGACACCTCGTTGGATATGTCTTGTGGAAAAGTAATAAAGAATATTATGAATGATTTCAAAAGTGATTAGAACCGAGATGCGAACACGGCATAAATCCTCGTCAAACATAAATCCTCGTCAAGGACTGGTATATGTGTCCTAGATGCCCGCATTCAGTCGCTTTCACGATTACGCCCTCGAGGCTCGCTTTCTGTGGACGGCTCGAATCCTGCGATTAGACGCGAAGGCAAATAAGATTGCCGCTTCCAATTAGTAAACCTCTCCCACCATTCAAGACTGTGAGTCGGGGTAGATAGTAGAGATCTGCATATCCGCAACTCATTCGACCCGACCCGCGGATATCCGCACGAAAAGTTGCGGTTCGAGTCGGATTATGCGTAACCTTTTGCGGATGCGGGTCGGATTCGGATATATAGCCTGCGGGTGCGGATAGGAAAATCAGTGTCCGTGCTGAAGTCAAAATTCAGTGTCTTGAATATGAGAAACAATAATAACGTTGGTGGCACCCTTCTCCTACCCCGTCCAAGCCGATAACCCTAAAGGCTTTTGGGTTATTTTGACCCTTCCCCTTACCTTTCGAGGGACTTCCTTTGGGAGCTATTGGTGGGATTTTCCAAAACATTGTATGCATTAAGAGAGGGTCATTGATATGTTCTGCTGAGAGTTACTTTCTTTTGGATTTTGGTTCGTAGATGTTGCTCCAGATAATTTTTGCCTGCGGATGCGACATCTGCTTGTGGGTCGGTCAATTTATTCGTGCGGGTCGGATCGGGTAATTCAGAAAATTTTTGCGGGTACAGTTCGGATACGGATACGCAGCCTGCGGGTACGGGTCGGGTGCGGATACGGAAATCTGTATCCGTTGCAGATCTCTAGTAGGTAGTGCCAGGGGACTCAAAAGATTTGACATCGTGAGGACCACAAGATGCAGTCGTCACATTCTAGCCCTCTAGTGGTTAAGACGTATCGTTTACGTTCGTGTTTTTCTTATTATGGCAATTGTAGGTCCAGAAGCTGTTCTTTATGAACTGTGATTGAACATGGCATAGAGTGGTTTTGGGGGGTGCAAAGACAGTAGGTGAGAGAAGAGGAGGAAACCGCAGAATTAAGACATTGGAGGAGGCGTGTTTTGCTTTCATTCTCAATGATGGGTACAATGGAGTATGCGGCTGAGGGCAGCAGCGACTGCCAATGGGAGGACCCGGACGTGGGGTCATGGATTTTGCTGAAACTTCTTAGGTGCGTAGCGCTAGACTCCAGGATCACAGCCAACCCCCATTCTGGGCGTATATGAGCAGTAGTTTTTCTGTAAATTGCGTTTAAAGTTCGCAAATCTGCGACCCGCACAGTAATTACACGAACGATCGCATCGTTACGGAGTTGTACTAGTAAATTGAAGATCCGGAGTTCGTGCCCGGTTTCGGTCGCTTTTTTCCGTCGGTTTTTTATTATTCCTCTTTTGATTTTTCGCGGTGAAGCTTTACTCGGTGTCCGCAATGACTTTTTAATTTTTTTTCATCTCTACCTTTTCGTTCACGGAATTTTTCATGTCTTCTCTGGTTCACCGAACGCAATTTACAGAAAAACTACTGCTTATATACACCCAAAAGGGGGGTTGGGTGTGATCCTGGAGTCTAGCACTACGTACTTACGAAGTTTCAGCAAAATCCATGACCCCAAGTCGGGGTCCTCCCCTTGCGAGACAGAGAATCGATCCCCGTTACCTCGATCGTGACGAATTCTGTACTAAACTGAGGAGCCGATTGCCTCCTCACACTCTGCTCCTGATTTAAGTTGTTGGGCGACAACGAATCCCAACGAACACACCCGTATAAATAACCCGGAAGTTCAAAGAGCGAAGTACAGTAGAACCTCATAAACCCGGCATTCTCAAAAACTCGGCATTTTTTCGAAAGTTATATGTAAAAAATCCTAATACTCTAGAAATTATTTTAAATGATGTACGCTTATCTATTTTCCTTGTTTCGTTTACCTCATTAGAACCACATGTTTAGATTCGTGGCGATAGGAATTGTTTTTCGTTAATGCATTTGGTACTTTTGTTAAATTTTATGTTGACATGACTTCAAAAAAAGAATACGACGTAAGTGGTGTTACTAAACGTAAACAGAAAAATCTCACGATTGAAAAAGTGGAATTACTAAGAAAACTTGAAAAAAGTACTTCAGTGAAGAGACTGCGAAGAATATAGCATTGGTAGTTCCTCTGTGTATGATTTAAAGAAGAAAAAACGGAAATATTGAAAATTTATGCGGAGAGTGATACACCTAAATCTATGTGTAGCCGGAAAACACTACACGTCCTGGGTAAATATTGTTGATAAGGTTTTGTTTGAGTGGTTTCATCAGCGAAGAAGTGAAGATGTATCTATTTCAGGCATAATGCTGATACAGCAAGCGAAATTTTTTCACAAGAGTGAAAACTGGGTTGATATAGACAATGATGCGCCTGTCGTACTTCAGCTAACTGATGCGAAATAGTCGAAATAGTGGACATGGTTTTGAAACCTGAGCATGAAAAAGATGAAGAAAATGAAAGTGACGATGATCAAGAGATAGTTAAGGACAAACCTTCGATAGATCGCTGTATGCAGTAGTTATTAGGACGTGTTTCGTGTCACGTAGAACGCCAAGAAATATTTATTAATGATCCCGCTGCGATGTCAAAGAAAATGCGTAGCTTCAAGCGACCGACATGTAAGTCTGACGAATTTTATATATGACTGCCTTCGTAAAAAAATCTGATGTGGCCAACACATGACTTTCTCCATATTTGGGGTATAGATATTTAAATTATTATGAGTAGCATTTTAAGGCAAAATTATTATTTCGTATCGTAAAAGAAGACACGTCGTTGCCGTAAATTACGTATATTTTGAATGTTTACATAATTCACCGCTACATGGTGTTGGCGCTGTAGGCTGGTATTAAGAAAAAGCGAAATATATCCGAAATGGATGGTTCTACGAAAATTAGTTTCAAATAAAACTTGGAAGAAATATTATTCTCTACAACTTTGGTCCTTACGAAGATTACCAATAACGATGTTGTTAAGGAGATATTTAACGGAAACCGAAAAACCGGTTATTTATAAATAACTCCTAAACAATAACTCCTATAGAAAATTGTTTCAAATGAAAACTGTAGGAAATTACATTCTCTATAACTTTTGTTTAGAATTGTATATATGCAATAATGACGTTCTAACGAAGAAATATCGCAAAAACCGAATCGGGTTTCAAATAAACCTCGACTTCCGGTTACCCGTTATTGTCCAAAAACTAATCAGTTCTTTGTGCTCATGCTAAAGTGTTATATATGAAGTTTGGTAAGGATATGGCAAGTTCGTCTTGAGTTAGGGCGCCCACAATCACATACAGCCACACAGACACACACGATTCTGAAAATAGTCTAAACGTGTTCTAGGGACCTCAAAACGTGTACTTCCGTTGAAATCTCGAAGTCGATTTTTTTCGTGATCACAATACTTTCCCCATACTGTGTATGGAGAAAGTAAAAATGAGAAAAAATGAGGTTTATGTAAAGTTTCTCCTGATAACGGTATATTTCGACGCTCGACCAATTTGATGGGTGGACGGAGCGTGCTCATCCACCCCCGGGACCCACCCGAAGGGGCCTACACTCTGGGGCGAAAGAGCCTCCCTCGGGCGGGGAGAAGAATATCAAAGCCTTCTTCATCTGTGTTCTAGGGCCTTCAACACGATTTAGACGTTGGAGCTCTCTTGATTAAGCGCTCTCTTTGGTTAGCCATCCTGCGAGTCTTTTGCAGATGTCATAGCGTGGCACCGCGGCGCTTGTTAGTTGTGCCATTGCACCATAGGATTAAAAGTAGCGCGTTTATGTGGCGATGCAGTCAGACGCACTTGTTACCAATCGCTCAATTTATGGCGTGACACATCGTGGCCTCGGAATTCGTCGAGCAACCGGAACGAAAATACACCCACGCCAGGATTCGAACTCGGTTCTCCACGTCTTGTTACAAGTCATAAGTGAAAGTAAATTGAGGAGATTTTTATTTTATTACCACAAGCGACCTCATTTCATTTCGAAAATTTGCATACATGCAACAGTTTTGCAGTGCTCTCGAAATACGCATTTAGTATTTTACTTAATATTTAGAGACTTGCGAGAGTGTGCTTGAGTCCCTGTCGAAAGACACACAATCCTGAAGATATCGTCTGTGATATCAGCTCCCTAGCACGGAATTACTTCTCGTAAACCTGGTTTTGTATCATTTTCCGATCCTTTTTTGTTTCATTTCCCCCTTTTTCCTATTTTGGCGCAAGTGCGCGTGGTTGCTCAATAAGACCCTGTCGCGATCCTACAGATTCAACAAACCTACCACTAACTGTGTGACTTCGGGTCCCTGGCGCGGGTTATGACCCCTCACCCCCCTTTCATCCCTTCCACCTTAGGATTATCACTTGTGTGACTGACAATGAGTGACTGAGCGACTGACAACAGGTCCCTCGTCGAGGATTAGTACCTACTCCGTAAACCTGTGTAACTGTGCATATTTATACCTACGTTTTCCGTTTCCTTTCCGCGCTACTTTTCGTCACCTTTTAAACTTCTCCTTTTGCGTTGTCTCTGAATATTTGCGTTTTACGGTTAAGGAGTTATATACTTTTGTAACAATTTATTTAGTAAACTGCCACGTTTTCTCCTAAAAAATGAAAAATGGTGCGCCTCTTGTCGTTTTCATTTCTTTTTCAATCGTCATTCGGTGTTGCGTGAGCGAAATTTTACTTCCGCCTCTCAAAATATGCAAATGCATCCGAAGCGGCCTCAAACAGCAATTACCACGGCGACAGATGCGACTCTCGACCGCCCGTGGCGCTGCAAACGAAAGGCGGATGGAATTCGAGAGAGGAGTTTAATTTCGGAAGTCCATCCTCGAATGCGTGGCGTTAGGGAATAATTTATAGAAAAAGGGTGGTAGGGAAATATTTCTATTGAACAATGACATTTTCTGAGCTGAGTAAAAGAGTAATCGAGTTTGTTGGAAATTCTTACTTGTCTGTTTTCTCTTTACGGTTGCCAGTACATGAAAAGGGTAATCGCGTTTCCAGTAGCCCACTTGGCTAATACATTTTTTATATATTTACTATATCGATGTTATTGGTGGCCATCGACTGACGAATTGAAAATCTCTCCGTAGTTTGCATTCGAATGCCAGAGAATCGATCGAAATGGTTTTTTTCTCCCGAGAATGAATAAACGGGACATGCCAAATGTCTCGCCACCCAATCTTCACAAAGTGATAAGCGAGGCTTTCCCTCCCTCGAACGAACGCTGCACAGACGGTCGCCGGAGGCGGATGGATGGCTTGGAGGGAGAAGCAGATGTTCTCCCGACGACCCCTGAGCCGTTCTACTACATAGGTACACATATATACCGATCCCGTTCCGTTTGTTTAGTCGACACTCCCTCCTGCCTTGCCTACGAGCCCTTCTCTATATATAGTTCATATTATTTTCCAAAGCGTGTTATAGGCTTATTGAAAGTATTTGAACTTGCGGTGTGAAGTTTGTAGTTCGTACACTCTCGTTTCTATGTTATTACATCAAGATAATTTTTATTAATGGGCGAAAAAGGTGTTTTCATTTGACTTGGATTTATTATTATTATATTGGCTTTTTTGTTTTTATTGGTGCCGTGTGGCGCAACAATTTCTGTTCCAATATGTTTTCGGTGGCTATTTGCTTAGACACATATTTAGAAAGCTTATGTTGTCATATAAGTAATCTAAAATGAATCTCAGTTACAATTCATCTCCGGATAACTTTCAATACCCCATAACATCACCAAAGAAACGGAAAATGAAATATTCTACTATAGAGGTCGGCTACCTTTCACAAGTGAAATCCCAATTCCACGTCAATGTATGGTATTGCGTACCAGTAATAAATTTTAATTTAATTGAATGATAATTTTTAGTATTTGATCGACCCCGGTTTACTTATAGAAGGATCGCATTGTAAACGGTATGCAATTGTACCTATCAGTTTTGATTTTCCGTATTTTATGTTCATTTTTCACACGAGACGGCAGCTACACGAACTAAAGAGAAAACGTAAAATTAGAATTAGCAGAATTTAGAAGTGTATGATTATTCTCACTAAAATTTCCAAAAACTTTCATTGTACTACATACTTGTAATAAATATGGGTTATTTATCTTTATCGTTTCTTTCGCATGCCACTTTGCCACGCGTTCTACTGCATTTAATGGTAGATGATTAAATGAATCAGTAATGAAAAATTGGTTTGTTAAACGAGATGAATTTAATGGTAAATGCAAATTATGCAGGAAATGAATTTCCGTTAATCATGTAGGAAAACGAGCATCGACTATTCATGCAGAAAGTGTGACACACAAGTTAGCTTAAGTCGAGAAAGCTTCTTTTTTTTCATAAGATAAACTTATTTACTGCGAGTGAATTACCCTCTGTTAAATATCATAGCAGTTACGATTAGATTTGCCAACGTTAATACCGTTTTGGTATGAGACTGTGAGGCTTTCGAGGTTTCCCCCGCTTTTCACAGGTTTTCCGTACTTGACCAGAAAGTTCAACTGATTTGCCTGTCAATTTTTGGTGAAATCCATCGTAGAATGTCTGGGATGACTTTCTGAGACTCTTAGCAAAGTGTTACAACGTTAATACCGTTAGAAGTAACAATAAATTTGTGCTGTTATACGCATTGTTCGTATTAACAATACTTCCCATCCTTTTATGATGAAATTCCATCAGGTCACTGCCTCGTCTATTAATTTTATTACAACGTTATATTCTGCGCAGGGCCGGCTCAACAATACAAGCAGACCAAGCGACCGCTTGGGGCGCCGAATTTGTAGGGGCGCCACATTTTCCTGGCAAACATTTTTTGGAAAATACTTTAATTTATTTCTTCCATCGATATGATCAGTGTTTGCAGCCAGTGCTACAGTCGTAAAAAATGCAGAGGGTATACTGTATACTAGAGGTCTGCACGGGCCGGGTCCGGCCCATAGGCTTAAGCCCGGCCCGGGCCGTGGGCCGGGTAAGACTGAAAAGTAATGGGCTCGGGCCGGGCTTGCGCCTAGACGATTTATCTGACGCCATTCCCGTTCGTACCAGTTGAGGACCCAGTGGGCCCCTTTCATGTTTGCGCCATCCCAGGCCCCCACTAGAGCACCCACGAATTCCTACCAACCGACCATCTCTTAAACAACTACTTATATCACCATCAAGAGGGTTCTGTTTGCCTTAGGAGATAGCAGGATCTTTGGGAGTGTTACATCTGAAGCTTCATTCACTACCTTCCCCTTTGTATCCGCAATTGGTCGTCTGTTCGCTATGGGCAGCAGATGATATTGGTCTTCCGTACTGATAGAAATTGACATAATTTGTATTCTTCGTACATTTGTGGTTTGAAATATATTTCGTGTTATTAAAACTTTTTATAAATCCCAAAAATACCAGAATGGATTTAATCAAGGAATTTAAGAAGAGTGCGTTTACCTTTGAAATGCTTAGAAAATTTTTAAACATAAAAAGATACTTTATAAAGGGTATATGTTTACTGAAGAATGTACAAAATGTCCACGGTCGGGCTGAATTTGGGCCAGTTTAAAATAATTCGGGCCTCGGGCCGGGCCTGGGTGCGAAAATGGGGTGAAATTTCGGGCCGGGTTGGGCTTGGACTCAATTATGAATGGGCTGGGCTTGGGCCGAAGATTTCGGCCCGTGCAGACCTCTACTGTATACTAAGGCAAAACTTTGAGGGAGGGTTCTTACCCAGTTTTTTTAGAGAAAATTACACGATAGTAATGTTGTTACGATACCAGGAGAAAACGTATGAGCGGTTTTTTTCAATCGACCTGTATAATTTTTCATAAGGCGTGGATATACGCTATTTGTCCGACAAAGCAGAGGGTATACCCTATTCACTCGAAAAAAGCAGAGAGTATACGGCTTATACCACCGTATACCCTCCACAACAGCCCTGTTTGCAGCTGGCGAATATATGTGCAAATGCGACTTCAAATGAATGTTCAGGGGCAATAACCGGGCTCTACTCCGAATGGTAAAATGGCATTTGCGAAAGCGGCTTCCGAGAATACTACCGAATACAGATGGCTGGATGTGGTTTTTCCAACATTTTTATTGCTGTGTTACATGTCGGGGGTCTTTGCCGATCGGAGGAAAGCAGTTCTCACCGCCCCTAATAATTATAGCTGATTCCCTCTGTGATTTGTTGCCCCCGAGGGATTCTGTCCGGGTGCTTAGCACTCCTTGTACCAAAGGTAGTCGCGAGTCTGAAGAGAGAAGCATTCCCTTAGGTTGGAGGGGAGTGGGGGAGAATTATTAAGAAAGGAGAAACGGCATCGGGGCGATTACTAGCCTCTGCAGTCTAATCAGAAGTTGGCCATCGGGAGACATTTGCAAGGGTGCTCAAGAGCTAGGAAATCTTTAGAAAGTTCGAGGAGGATACGGGATATCCCAAGACCCTCCCTCCGCCGGTTTCTCTTTGTGTCCACGTGCATTCAATCCGGCACGTTCAAAATTCTTGGTTTATTGGTTGCGGCTCTTGTTTGAGGACAAAATATTTATCTTTTGGGTTTCTTTTACTGCTTCTTAGTAATTGATACGCTGTGTTAGGTCGCACTGAGGACGGGGTGCATATTCTCACACCACTGTTTTCTACCCCTTCTCCTTCAAAATTACCTCCTCCCTCGCATTTCACATCGGTGACATCGAAAAAGAGCAGTTTATCAGCATTAGTTCCAATACGTCTATCGTTGTGGAAACGTCAGTCGAGTGGTGTGCATCTTTTAGTGTTTGAAGAATCTGCTATCGAGTTATTGCAGGTTATTTTTCTTTAGGAATACATAATTGATATGTTTTTGTCTTTGCTCGAGAAGTGACGCTAATATTTAGTGTAAATTATTCATTGGTTTTTGACACTGAGATTTGGAGCTATACCTAGTATACGATCAATGGAGATTTTGTAAACCAGGAAGTTAGTACCATATATTTTTATCCGATCTTTTTATATATCTTTCACGTTGTATGGTTAAATTATTTTTTAGTTTCATCCATATAAGTTTGTTGCTTTATACTCTTTCTTGAACCAACCTTTGCTAAGATGTTCAATGTAGAGGTTTTTCTCTTTAAAATTTGAGGTAATTAAATCCATAATTGGGCAATTTTCTTTTCTTTTAAGAAATTCATCCTGAAGGTCGTTTTCAATTTTATATTTTATATTGTTAATAAATTCGTATGCTGCTCCTGTTAACGAAAGTTGTCCTTGTTGTAATGATTCCAAGTAATAGACGATGTTCGTCCTGCTCTTGAAAATGGAGGAGTAGAGCCGCAAATAATGACATTTTATTAATTTATATTATTAACCATTTAAAATTGTACATTCAGTATGTTATTAGTTCATATGTTTTGAAAGCAGCTGTTAAACCTTTTAAAATTTCATTTAACTTTTGCCGGAAATCTTGGTTTAGTATATCGTGTTCATTTTTCATGGTATTAATGATGTTAGAAAACTTCCAACCCACATCAAAAGGACCATAGACAAGTCCACCTTCGAAACAAGTACAATGGCTTCTTCCCTCAGTGTTGCCCCTGCCATCTAAACCAGTGTTTCTCAACCGCCTGTCCGCAGACCAGTACCGGTCCGTGACCGATTGTTTGCCGGTCTGCAAAACTTTGGTTAAAAGTTTAATAAATTTTTAAATTGTTTCATAACACTACGAATCTTAGGTCCCGTGGATACTGAAGACATCGCGAGTATTATTTTTGAACATCTTGAAACACTTTCTCGAACATTCGATGTTTATTACCCACCAGAATAAGAACCTCGATCAGTAAAATTTATGGATTATCGACCCGTTGTTAGTGAACCAAAACAACAGGCTGGAAAACATTGAAGAGGAACAACTAATCTTCAGATTTAGGATTAAAATCAGTCTTTAACTTAATGAATGTGACTAAATTTTGGACAAATGTCATGTATGAAAATGCAATCAGGTTTTAATTGCCATTTTCAACAACCTGTGCGAAACTGCCTTTTCAGCCATGACTTTCGTAAAGACAAAAGAGGGAAATTGGCTTGTTATTACCCGTGCACTACGTTTAGCAGTTACCTCTCTCAGCCCAACAACAGAAAAATGGTTAGTCAAAAGGAGCAGCAGTAATCTCATCGATTGCCTGAAAGAACTACGACTTTATTTAAAAAATTGAATTGTAATGTCTTTTATTCTTACGTATTCTATGCTGTAATGAAATTTTATTGAAGAAAATAATAAAAAGAAATTTTTAATTTAAAGTAGTTTGCAAAATTTTACCAGTCCTAGGTGGAATGTTCATAACATTTTCCGGTCCGCGACAGACCTTTGGTTGAGAACCACTGATCTAGACTACCACTAATGCAAAAATATTAGGTGGCATGCGACACATTTTCAGCATAATATGTGGCACCTTACAGAAAAAGGTTGGCCATCCCTGCATTAGACCATCCATAATTTCCTGAAGCTTGATATGGAATTTCATGCAACATTTTCAATTAACGAAGTATATTAATGCTTTTACAATGAATTATCAAAAGTGTTAAGTAACTATGAAGCTCTGGCAACTCTTTAGCAACAGTTAAGAGTAACATGGCCATGCACGATGAGCTTGTAATGAGTTTCATAATGATTAATTTTAGTTATAATGATTAGCATATTCTTTAAAATTAAAGGAACATTACTCACTAAAAATGTGCAAATTCATAATAGAACTGCTAACTTGTTCAGTCATAAACTTACTTACACACAACATTCTTTGTGTAAACTCCAGCTTTAAATCTACAGCTTGTGTGTGAAGTTGTGATGTTCCACAGTACCAAACAAGTGCATGGAAACAGAATTAAACAAACAGTTTCCATTGCCTAGAATAGAAATTATACTAAACACTGTGTTTTCATAAGCAAATCTCTCATAAGATACACCTTCCACAATTGAATTGCTCTTTATTACCACTTTTCGTTTCTTATCAGATTCTTTTTATTCCAGTTAAGCTTCGTTTTCGTCTTGGGGCAGTTATATACAAATAAAAACAATTTTAACTTATTAAATCAAACCAAATAAACAAATTTGTAACTGAAAATTCCAATATATGTCCTTTCTTTTTATATAACAATCAATGCAACCGTTTATGTAGACTATCAATGAAGAGAAGATAACCATGTAATATGTTAACAAAAATAACGTATGTCGCTATTCTCATTTAATTTAAAATTTAAACTTGAGCCTATTTGCGTTAATAAACATTATGGATGTATAATATAATGGTTCTACTTACAAAGAGATAAGATTCCAGCATTCAAACGATAAAAGGAAGATTCAACTGCTTAGAAATGCTTCCCATACGCAGTTGTCCGCAGTTAACTGAATAATTATCCGTAAATATTTATGTTGCTATGTATAAATGTTGACAATGCTACAGCAATAATTTTGATGCTTAAACAAAAGTAAGAAGCGAATTCTTTCACCTATTTGAAGGTATAATTGATAGTAATTGAATCGGAGGCAACAATGACGGTCGCCTCGGCAACGCCGGGAAAGAGTACGAAATATCCGAAAAATTTCGAAAACAAATGCGTATTTCTGAATGATTCGACCCTGTAACACGTAAACATCGTAAGAATAAGATAATATAGAGTTTTAGTTGTCGAATAAATCAATACGAAGAAAATCCTTCCATATTTACGTGTTTTAACGAACGAAGGAAAAAAATCTTACACTCTGAAAAATGGAAAATCCCTTGTAAACTTATGGGAAAATATAATTGTCTCCTGGATTCGAACCCGCGCATTTTCTCGAAATTAGAATGAGAACGGACAAATCTACGCGGAATTTGGAAACGACGTGTGAAAACCGTGCCTCTCTAGCTATCATAGTTGTCGAGTTATGACTGGAATTATGTGAATGCCAGGCGGCCACATAAATAGACATCGACGGATTTTAATATATAAGACTAGCAGGCCTACGCAGATATTCTGCGTGTAAACAGTTGATAATCATCCCATTTGGTCAATACAAAATCTACAGCTTGAGTGCTAAGTTGTAAGTGAAGTTCCACAGTACCAAACAAATGCATGGAAACAGAATTAAACAAACAGTTGTGTTTTCATAAGTAAATCTCTCATAAGATACACCTTCCTCAATTGCATTGCTCTTTTTTTTACCACCTTTCGTTTCTTATCAGATTCTTTTCTTCCAGTTAAGCTTCGTTTTCGTCTCGGGGCCATTATATACTTACAAAGAAAAACTAAAAACAATTTTAACTTATTAAATCAAACCAAATAAACAAATTTGTAACTGAAAATTCCAATATATGTCCTTTCTTTTTTATATAACATTCAATGCAACCGTTTATGTAGATTATCAATGAAGGGAAGATAACCATGTAATATGTTAACAAAAATAAAGTATGTCCCTATTCTCATTTAATTTTAAATTTTTGCGCGAGCCTATTTGCGTTAATAAGCAGTACATCTTATAAATATTTTAGTGTATGTATGTATGTTCTCTATACGTTTTTATACCGTTGAAGCTATCGAATTCAAAATTTTCATGGGCCATCCTATGGACCAAATGAAGAACTTGGTCTAGGTTTGCAGACCGTGGGGTCTCTTGTACCCCATGGGGTCAACAAAGTACTATTTCCATAAGAATGCATGCGAAATGGCATGGAGGAACCCCAAAATGTCACGCAACCCTTAACTGATGTGGATATAAATATACCTAAATATTAAATTACGATCACGGGAAATGGCTTATTTTATGCACAAAAGACTGAGTATTTTAATTCTGTTCATGTTTTGTCGTATTACATGCTAAGTCGCTCGAAATTTTCCTTTAAGCGCAAAATTTATCGGTTTAGATCAGGGGTCTCCAAACGACGGCCCGCGCAGTGATTTAATCCGGCCCGCCTGCTTTACCCTACCAAACATGCGCACACACACACACCCTCGACATAAACCCCCTCTCACAGGTAGAATTCGTTAAAGAATTAAATGTAATGAAACAAATAGCCACCGCCAACGGTTTCCCACATAAATTAATAGACAAAATCCTATTTAGAAAGCAGAGGAAACTAACCCTTGAACGTTGCTTTAATACTCCGCCCTCTGTCAACAAACCCCGTTGGTGTAAATTACCTTACATCCACCACATTTCCCGGTTAATTGCGAATTGCTTCCCCAAAGATAAATTGCGAACAGCTTTCTACACCCTCAATAATCTAGGAAAAATATTTTCTAACAGTAATAAGGTTGACCATTTATTTAGGAGCGGTGTCTATAAACTGTCATGTAATGACTGTAATGCCATTTACATTCGGCAAACAGGGAGAAATTTCCACGTTAGGACCACCGAACACAGAAAATCTTTCTTACAAAATTCTTTCAAATCACACTTTGCAAAACACTTACTCGAAAACAACCATTCTTCCAACTTTAACCCGGAAGTAATTCATTCCGCAACTAAAGGTCCCAGTTTAAATCTTTTAGAACAGTTGGAAATACTTTTACACTACAATGATAACACACTCAACCTCGTTAACGAACTTATTTCCCCCACCCATTCTCCCTTGCTTACTTTGTTTCTCCCTAACACCCACCCCTCCCCAATACCTTGATTCAGCCGTCCTTCCCCCTCGCTCTCCAATTCATTGGTCACCTCTACGCATTTCCCTCCCCCACTCCCCTCAGATTATGTATATATTTGTGTTGCTTCTTGATTTTGTACATGATGATGACTAGATATTAGTCGAAATCGGTCGTTTTTTCTGTTAATAAAAGTGGAACTTTTACTAAGTTATCCTTCTCATTCTCTTTTAAACATTTCAAAATAACTGCCCCACTCCTATATAGTATACAGGTATACCTCTCTTAACGAAGCCTCTGGGAACGAAGATCCTTTATAACAATGTCGGTCATTTATCAGTGAATATACAAAAAATTCCAAAATGTTGCGAATTAGTGTTCGCGTGTTATACGGCTCAGGTGGACGAGACAGAATTGATAATACTGGCGCTACATACACTTCGAAGCTTCGCTAACATAGTATCATATGTTCAGAAAATTACAGCTATTATATTAGAATTTTACTATATACTCGACCTACATCCTTTAAGAACTATGAGATAGAGTTGGTCTGACTCTTTACCTCGAATTAGCCAGTTCTGTGATCTTAAGAAACCTCTCTTTTTCGTATTACAATGAGGTGTATGTTGATTTAACATTTTTACTATTTTATGATTGGGATGAAGTCTATGTCAAACTTTCAACCAGCAACCACAAGAGATGCAGGTGGGTCAATCTTCTCAGCAGGAATCGTTACTGATCCACCGTGGATCTCCTGCCATCTCCATTACTAACAACATGAAAATGGAGGAGTAGAGCCGCAAATAATGACATTTTATTAATTTATATTATTAACCATTTAAAATTGTACATTCAGTATGTTATTAGTTCATATGTTTTGAAAGCAGCTGTTAAACCTTTTAAAATTTCATTTAACTTTTGCCGGAAATCTTGGTTTAGTATATCGTGTTCATTTTTCATGGTATTAATGATGTTAGAAAACTTCCAACCCACATCAAAAGGACCATAGACAAGTCCACCTTCGAAACAAGTACAATGGCTTCTTCCCTCAGTGTTGCCCCTGCCATCTAAACCAGTGTTTCTCAACCGCCTGTCCGCAGACCAGTACCGGTCCGTGACCGATTGTTTGCCGGTCTGCAAAACTTTGGTTAAAAGTTTAATAAATTTTTAAATTGTTTCATAACACTACGAATCTTAGGTCCCGTGGATACTGAAGACATCGCGAGTATTATTTTTGAACATCTTGAAACACTTTCTCGAACATTCGATGTTTATTACCCACCAGAATAAGAACCTCGATCAGTAAAATTTATGGATTATCGACCCGTTGTTAGTGAACCAAAACAACAGGCTGGAAAACATTGAAGAGGAACAACTAATCTTCAGATTTAGGATTAAAATCAGTCTTTAACTTAATGAATGTGACTAAATTTTGGACAAATGTCATGTATGAAAATGCAATCAGGTTTTAATTGCCATTTTCAACAACCTGTGCGAAACTGCCTTTTCAGCCATGACTTTCGTAAAGACAAAAGAGAGAAATTGTCTTGTTATTACCCGTGCACTACGTTTAGCAGTTACCTCTCTCAGCCCAACAACAGAAAAATGGTTAGTCAAAAGGAGCAGCAGTAATCTCATCGATTGCCTGAAAGAACTACGACTTTATTTAAAAAATTGAATTGTAATGTCTTTTATTCTTACGTATTCTATGCTGTAATGAAATTTTATTGAAGAAAATAATAAAAAGAAATTTTTAATTTAAAGTAGTTTGCAAAATTTTACCAGTCCTAGGTGGAATGTTCATAACATTTTCCGGTCCGCGACAGACCTTTGGTTGAGAACCACTGATCTAGACTACCACTAATGCAAAAATATTAGGTGGCATGCGACACATTTTCAGCATAATATGTGGCACCTTACAGAAAAAGGTTGGCCATCCCTGCATTAGACCATCCATAATTTCCTGAAGCTTGATATGGAATTTCATGCAACATTTTCAATTAACGAAGTATATTAATGCTTTTACAATGAATTATCAAAAGTGTTAAGTAACTATGAAGCTCTGGCAACTCTTTAGCAACAGTTAAGAGTAACATGGCCATGCACGATGAGCTTGTAATGAGTTTCATAATGATTAATTTTAGTTATAATGATTAGCATATTCTTTAAAATTAAAGGAACATTACTCACTAAAAATGTGCAAATTCATAATAGAACTGCTAACTTGTTCAGTCATAAACTTACTTACACACAACATTCTTTGTGTTAACTCCAGCTTTAAATCTACAGCTTGTATGTGAAGTTGTGATGTTTCACAGTACCAAACAAGTGCATGGAAACAGAATTAAACAAACGGTTTCCATTGCCTAGAATAGAAATTATACTAAACACTGTGTTTTCATAAGCAAATCTCTCATAAGATACACCTTCCACAATTGCATTGCTCTTTATTACCACTTTTCGTTTCTTATCAGATTCTTTTTATTCCAGTTAAGCTTCGTTTTCGTCTTGGGGCAGTTATATACAAATAAAAACAATTTTAACTTATTAAATCAAACCAAATAAACAAATTTGTAACTGAAAATTCCAATAGATGTCCTTTCTTTTTTATATAACAATCAATGCAATGAAGAGAAGATAACCTGTAATATGTTAACAAAAATAACTTATGACCCTATTCTCATTTAATTTTTAATTTATGTGTGCCTAATTGCGTTAATAAGCAGCACATATGTATAATATAATGGTCCTACTTACAAAGAGATAAGATTCCTGCATTCAAACGATGAAAGGAAGATTCAATTACGTAGAAATGCTTCCCATACGCAGTTGTCCACAGTTAACTGAATAATTATCCGTGTGCACGAAAGGAAAATTAACACAATAAGTTCATTTATTCGCTGTACATAATCCATTTCCTTTATTTTATTATGTTCTGTGTGCACAAGAAAGGAAATTAAATATATTTACATAAGTTTTTAGTTTTTATTTGAGTTTTTCTGGGGTCAACAGCTACCATTGCAACGAGCTCAATGCTTTTATTTTTACAGAGTACCTTCAAAATAGGCTACTTGCAGAATGGGGATAACTCTATATGTACCAGACTAAAAATAAGTGTTTTCAGGTGATATCTCGAAAACTATATCCTTGGTACAATTGATGCAGTGTGCAATTTTTATTTTGATTATGCCACTAACAATTTTTTCAAAAATGCATTCTTAAAATTTGAATCTTAGATGTTTTTGTAAAAAAATCGCCTTATATTATTTGCTTTCGCAGTACTTTCTTAACTTGTCTTATGATGCAATTGGTTCGGCAAAACTACTCTAAAAATGAAAAATTCTGGATTTCCATTTTGGTTGTACTCAATGATCTATCTCCAAGCCAAATTTCACATCGGTATGTCAAGTTTTATATCGTCCTCCATCCAGCTATTTATAATATGTATATGCAGTGCTTAATTTCTGTTGGAACGCAAGGGAATGGCATTCCCTCACTTATTTGTGAGGAAGTTTCTAAAATGTTATGAATAAAAAAATGTTTAAGTTACAAGGCTGATGAATGTTTGTACGTTTCAACCTTCCTCTTGTGGGTCGTCTGATTTGTACAAGATTGTTTTATTTTATTTTACACTTTTCAAGTTACTTTATATTTATTAAAGACCATAGATCTCATTTTGTATTCAGTTTTCTTCTGAGTGGTTAGGTTATGCGTTCCCTTTCTTATTTGGCTACAAATTAAGAACTGTGTATATCATGGATATGCCTGAGTAAAGATAAAATGGAACTGTCATGTTTCTAATTTATAAAACGCCAGTCATTTTACTTGTCAAATTTAAATTGCATACTTTGTTTATTAGTCCAAAATATAAAATTAGTAGATATTATGAAAGTATTTCACTAGGTAATCCAATTCGCCTTCTGCTTATTGCATTTTTCTGTGTTCTTACTCCGTAGTTGGCACAAGAGAGAGAGATGCAAGTGTAGCGGCGGGTGCCACGCCATGGCACCCGGCAAGATCAGCAAGGGTTCTCCCCTCCCTCTCCCCTCCATCCTCCTCCTCTTCCTGCTCCAGTCCCTCCTCTCCCATGCCTTCTGCCCCAGCGGATGTTCCTGTGATGACCAGACTTTGGTGGCATCTTGCGTCGATGCCAACCTCGACGTGGTTCCCATAACCCTCAACCCCTCCATCAGACGTCTCGTGCTCAGACACAACAGGGTCCGTGCTGTGGATGCTGCATTCCACTTCTATGGCGAGTTGGCCCATGCCGACCTCTCCTACAATCACCTTGTCTCAGTGCCCGCTGGCTCCTTCGAGGCTCAGAGGCAACTGGCACGGCTCCTGCTAGACCACAACCGCATCTCCACACTTCACAACCGCACCTTTGCTGGCCTCCGCTCCCTCTCCGTCCTTGGTCTCCGTGGGAATTTCCTCGAAGAGGTCCCCGCAGGGACCTTTGCTAATCTGCCGCGTCTGCAGGAGCTGGACCTCGGAGGGAACCGCATATCACGTCTCTCTCCGGCCTCTTTCGCCGGCCTGCCTGCCCTCCGAATCCTTCAGCTCGATGACAACCAGCTGGCAGCGGTGCCCTCGGCTGCGCTTGAGCCTCTACCTGCCCTTGCTGAGCTGCACCTCGGTCTCAATGCTCTTGGTCCTGCCCTACCCAACGATGCCTTCTCTGCCCTTTCTCGCCTTTCTGCCCTCGACCTCTCTGGTGCTGGGCTGTCCTCACTTGGGGAGCACTCGTTCCGTGGCCTTGGCTCGGCCCTCCGGCGCCTCTCGCTCGCTGACAACCGCCTTGCCACCGTCCCCACACGCCCCTTATCCCTTTTAGCTAGGCTCGAGGAGCTGTCAGTGGGGCAGAACGATTTCCAGGAACTGGGGGCGAGGGCGATGGAGGGACTTGCCAACCTCAGGATGCTGGACGTATCTGGGTCGAGAGAGCTCCAGTCGGTGTCTCCGGATGCGTTCTCGGAGAACCTCAATCTGGAGTCGGTGTCGTTGAACGCTAACAGGCGTTTGGTTCGTGTGGGTGAGGGGACATTCGCAGGCCTCCCACGCCTCCGCAGACTCTCTCTCAGAGGCAACGCTCTCGTGGAGATTCCGCGGTCCTTGGCAGCGTGGTCTGCCCTCAGATCGTTGGATGTGTCTGAGAACCCTCTTAGGTGCGGGTGTGGGGTGCGGTGGCTACGTGAGGTACTGGAGTCACGGACGAGGCATTCCGACATGGGGGTGGATGGAGAGGAGGCGGGAGAGGTTGGTGAAGCTCTGTGTGAGACACCGGCACCATTGAGGGCGAGGGCGCTGAGGTCACTATCGGATGAAGAAATAGGCTGTGCAGTCGCCTGGGATTCGACCCAGAAGCAGGTGAGCAGAGAGGAAGAGAGTCTCTCTCTCCCTCGACAGAAATTGACTTAAACTAAAAATAATCATAACCTTGTCCTTATTTCAGCAAGGTCAGGTTCTGTTCATTGCTAACTCATTTTAGGTAGGATGAACGCTTTGCTGTGGCGTAATAAGTCTGACAAGTGTTTCCAAGACTCTGCAATGCTAGAATCTTTAGCAACATATGTGCGTTTTCCAGTTGATGCCAATACTTCATTGAAAATGCCATCATCATTTCATAAGGATTATTCTAATGTTGAAAGTGAAAATCTAATACTCCAATCCAGATCATGATCATCAAAAAAATTGTTGCTACTCTTCTTGTGGAAGAAAAATATCCATATTTGAGAATAAGTGCTTGTAAAGGATCTCATTTTTTTATCGCACCTATCTTTGCGAGTGAGCATTCTTCAGCATGAAAATATTAAAATCCTAGTATCAGTACATTTAACATATAATCATCTGGCAGCTGTAATCAAAAGTTTGTACAACTTGATGATTCCATCATACACTTATACTAAATACTTTCAGTGGTGGATCCAGAAAATTTTCACAGGGGGCAGATAATAAAAAATCTATAAACAAACAAACATTATCATGTATTCTTGTTAAGTTTCTACATATGATGCGAGAATAGGGTTGCCACCTTTTCCTTAGTGACAACCCGAAGATTTCCAGTTTTGACCCGAAGATTTCAAAGTTTGACCCTGACATCACCTCTTCCTCACAAAAAATACACTTTAGATTTATTTTTGGCGTATCATTTAAAATATATGTTACGATCATTATGACATTGATTAATTTTGCCAAAATGATAAAATTAATTAAAGTAAATATATAATTAATTGAGCCAGGTGTGACTTTGTGGATGTATGAAATACTCATAATACTTAATAAAATAAAGAACTCAAGAAACACGGTGAAGACAAGATGAATAAAATTGGAAATATTAACTCCAATTCACCGTAAAGATGAAGTAACTGAATAACTTATAACAAATGATGTAACAAATGAATGAATAACAAGAAAACTAAATTAACAAAGATAAAAACAACAGAAGATGCAACTAAAAAGCTCAACATAAAATACTATAACTGAGATAAAAACGACAACTGTAACTGCACAATTTCAGCAGCGTAAGTACATGGCAACACAGCACACTCAGACAGGGAATGGTATGTTTTGCCGCAGCTGGTTGGCCACCAGGTACCTTTTGCCACCGCCGTTGCTGTTTAACGCGATGTTTTAGTATGCAATATTATTCATTTCAACCAGAAATGTTAAATATCCTCTCTTGGAAACACAAATGATATACAGTAGTAATCATTCTATAAGCACTCTTCTTACAGAGGAGGATATAAGATATAGGATACTAGTTAATTGTGCTTGCATTCTGCAAGCATTTTCTCTCACCTTAAAGGAAAAATAAAAGCGGAAAAATATTTTTCAGCGTTTCATGTTGCATCTCGGCTCCGAAATATGTTTTACTGTTTTGAAAATATTGGGGTAAAAACAACCCCTAAAATTTATAATTATAAAATATTTATAGGTTTTTATCATTTGTTACGAATACCTCACATTTATGCGAAATTTCATCAATGTAGCACCGCTAGAAATGCATTTATATGAATTTCATTGTTTAAACTTTATTAATTTTTAACAGCCATCGCAATAAATATTTCTTAAATTTTCAATGTTATTTACCACCGGGACATTATTTTCTAAGGTAATTAAAATTTTCAGCTTCCTGGATCTTCAGAAAGTACATAAACATTAGTCATTTTTTTGAACATTTAAGAATTTATTACGTCCGAACGAATAAAAATTTTCAAATTTCTATATTCCCGTTTTCATTATTTGGCAATTTCTACATGTGGAAAAAATTTCAGCCTCATAGCGCTTATACAAATACCTAAACCATGAAATCATCGTAAAATTGTTTATAATTTTTACCGGCCAAGAAAATAAACATTGTTGCAATTTTTCCTCCGATTATTTTTTTATTCACCTAGGTATTAAATTCCAGCTCTCCAGCTATTGTAGTTTGGGCCAGACATTAGTATCCTCCTATATCCTATATATCATTCTATAAGAACTCTTCTTACAGAGGAGGATATAGGATATATATAGGATATAGGAGGATACTAATGTCTGGCCCAAACTGCTATAGTTGGAGAGCTGAAATTTAATATACAGGTGAAACAAAAAAAATTATCGGAGGAATAAATGCTAAATTGAAAGTTTTTTCTTGGCCGTAAAAAATTATAAACAATTTACTAACATTTCATGGTTTAGGTACTTCCAAATGGGCTATGAAGCTGAAATTTTTTCAAGAGGTAGAATTTGTCAAATAATGAAAACTGGAATATAGAAATTAGAAAATTTTTATTCGTTCGGGCGTAATAAATTCTCAAATGTTCAAAAAAATGACTAATGTTTATGTACTTTCTGAAGATCCAGGAAGCTGAAAATTTTAATTACCTTAGAAAATAATGTTACGGTGGTAAATAACATTGAAAATTTAAGAAATATATATTGCGGTGGCTGTTAAAAATTAATAAAGTTTAAACAATGAAATTCATATAAATGCATTTCTAGCGGTGCTACATTGATGAAATTTCGCATAAATGTGAGGTATTCGTAACAAATGATAAAAACCTATAAATGTTTTATAATTATAACTTTTAGGGGTTGTTTTTACCCCAATATTTTCAAAACAGAAAAACACGTAATTCGGAGCCAAGATGCAACCTTAAGCGTTGAAAATTATTTTTCAGCTTTTATTTTTACTTTAAGGTGAGAGGAAATGCTTGCAGAATGCAAGCACACGTTCACTTGTATACTATAGTGATTATTTGAAAGAAAATATGAAAAATAATATTTTTTATTATATGATCAAATAAATAATTAAAGAAGAAAAAATGAAGCATGTAACAGGCTCTCTAGTACAGTTGAATTTAATTTATAATCAAGGGCAATTAAAATAACAAATATAGTATTAAATTTTTTATTCACAAATTAAATTATTGAAAACACGTCAATCTTTGACTCCATTTCGTAATTATTGGCGACACCTCGAAGATATGTTAAAATATCTCTATTATGATAATCTCTCACAATTCTCAAAATACGTTGGTTTGCTTCTCGATATTTCTTCAGTTTCTGTGGTGGAAGCTGACCTGCTACTAGTTCATAATAAATTTCCCATCTATCCTGAATTTTTTTTAGACCATCGCTCAACCTCCATATAGTGGGTCTTGTCATACCTAATTCCGCCTGTATTCTGCGATGCGCAGCCTCCGCGTGGTTATTGGTGCAGTCTCTCCATGAAGAACACCTAGATACACCGACCACATTTCCATGAGAAAAATTGCCCTGCGTCTTTCGTTTCCACAATGATTTGGGCGACCGACATAACTATCGAATACGTAGAAATACCCATCCACTATCACCTTCTCCTTTCCATGTTTAGACAAAACTAATTCCATTGCAAATGAGGTTGATAAAGCAGCAGTTCAAATAACTGAGTTGAAACGTATGAGAAATCAGTAGCGAAATATATCTCTAGTCGACCAGCATTTCGTTAGAGACCAATACCATCAAATGGCGGTGCATGCCTAATTTATACTGTTCTAAGGGCAAAAGGGTCACTAATATCAGTGAAACGGTAGAGAAGACCTAATAGAGGCATAGCTTTGCTTCTGACAGCTTTAATACGCTCTGAGTAATTTAATTTTTGATCAGTTATTACCCGAAGGTCCTTAAGTGAGAAGACCTTTATCAAAGGGGTGGAGTTAATGCAGTAGTTGAATGTACGGCCGGCCGCACACTGTGTGTGACAAACGGAACGGTTGTCTTTGCAGGGTTTTAAATGGCATTGCCGCACACTGCATCTGACAGTCGTCTAAGACGGTCTTCGACACGTTTCGATGGTTTTCGACCATCCGACATTTGTCAGACGGTGAACCCTGTCACGACGTCATACGGTTCGACACCGTACGACAAAACGCTGTGCGCATGCGCAGTCTCTTTCCCTCCTCACGCTCTCCCATCAACAAACGTTGTCTTGTAGTATGTTTGCAGAATTTGAAGCAGACAGAGTGGTTTTGATTCACGATGGCTGCAGAAATTGACGCAGATAAACTAGTGGTGTTAGTTCAAGCAAGGCCACCTGGAGAAATAATCTTCCTGAAGTTGGTATTTTTCTTCTTCATATTCTCCCCTACAAGCTCCAGAACGTAAAGGAAACGATCAACACTCATTCGAGTAAAATTATGAAATTTCCTTTCATCCTGCATCAGTTCCTTCAGAAAACTAGTGATGTCCCTTTTTTCGTTGATTGGATGAACCCAGAAAGAACGATTTTTTTTACTCTCTTCCTCAGCACACAGAAGGTAATAAGACACAACCAAAATTTCATCGTCAAAACTGCTCGCCATCTTGGTAAAAACTGCAGAAAAAGTCCGATATCGACATCTACCTGAGACCGTCTTCGACATATGTCAAAGACCATCTAAGACCACTTTAGACGAATTGTCGTACGACAGAATGACAGAAGCAAAAATGTCATTGCTTTAGACAGTTTGTTACACGCAGTGTGCGGCCAGCCTAATAGGAGTTTTTCTTAATGAAATCGACATCATGCTGCACTTCGCCGAATTTAATTTGAGCTCCCACACATCACACCAAGTAGTAATCTGATTTAATGCATCCTGGAAAACAAGGCAATTGGTAGGGGAATCAATTTGTTTAAAGAGTTTACAATCATCTGCATAGAGCAATATGTGGGCTTGGGAAGAGTGGACTAGTGAAGCTACATCATCAACATACAGATTGAAAAGGTATGGTCCTAGTACGCTACCCTGGGGGACCCCTGAAGTAATAGAAAATCAATCAGAAGAGAAGCCAGACAAGACAAATCGCTGGGTTCTATAACTTAAAAAACTGGACAGTAGGTTGAGAAAATTACCGTGAATATTAAAATGGTGATTGAGTTTATGGAGGAGGAGGTTGTGGTTTAAAGAATCAAAAGCTGTGGAGAAAACTAAAATTATTTAATCTAACGGTGACTTGTTTGTTATTGAGTTGACAGCATGATGCTGAAAGACTGCTAGGTTTGTCATGCACGAACGACTAGGAAGGAAACCATGCTGGTTGGTGGAAAGATGAGGGGAAGTGAAGTAATACAAACGGTTAAGAATGATTTTCTCACAAACAGAGGATAAAATGGGAAGCAAGGAAAGTGGATGATAATTTGATGCATCAGGCTTCAGTTCTGACTTGTGTATAGGAATAACATGAGCAATTTTCCAGTGAGAAGGGAAAATGCCCAGGGAGAAGCATCGGTTTAAAATTAAGCATGAAGGAATTGAAAGAGAGGTAGCATAGTTACGTAGTAATATAGGACTAAAACCATCAGGACCGGGGGAACAATGAGGGGAAAATTTGCAGAGAAATTGATAAACTTCATGGGGTATAATTTGGATTTGGGACAATGAATAGTTACATTTAGGAGAGGGGGATTGCATATTGTTTATGGCAAGATTAGATGCCGGAGGTAAACATTCTGAGAAAAATTTGAGAAATAGGTTAGGTCTATCTGGCCTCACAGCCTTGGAATTCATGTAAGAGACTGTTTCAGGAATACGCAAATGGTTGTGCCGAGAGTTAACGAAAGCCCAAAATTTTTTGGGATGACTGGAGAGGGAGGAAGAAATAGCTTTCATGAGTGGCTTCGAATATCTTCGTAGATTGGTAAAAGACTTCCGAGATTCTGCGCTAGGTTAGGCTTTCCAAAAATACCATGCACGATTTTTGTTTCCAAGAAAATGAACTGTGTCGGGCTTAAACCATGGAGGAAACTTTTTTGACCTAAGCTTAAGAAGGGGAACAAAATCTTTTGTCACACTTTCGAGCACGTCATACAGAAAATGAACTGTGTCGGGCTTAAACCATGGAGGAAACTTTTTTGACCTAAGCTTAAGAAGGGGAACAAAATCTTTTGTCACACTTTCGAGCACGTCATACAGAAAATGAACTGTGTCGGGCTTAAACCATGGAGGAAACTTTTTTGACCTAAGCTTAAGAAGGGGAACAAAATCTTTTGTCACACTTTCGAGCACGTCATACAGAAAATGAACTGTGTCGGGCTTAAACCATGGAGGAAACTTTTTTGACCTAAGCTTAAGAAGGGGAACAAAATCTTTTGTCACACTTTCGAGCACGTCATACAGAAAATCAACTGCCTCATCGGGAGACAGAGAGAGGGATAAGGTCGAGGCAGCGATTAATGTCCTTCCAACGAACCTTTGACCAGGCATGAATGACTAATGAGACCCAAAATCCAAGCGAGCACTTCAGGAGAGAGAGAAAGTGCTATGATATGGGTCTTTTCAGCATTCTAAGCTACCAGATGTGTGGTGAGAAAACAGGGAAATGAAAACCAGGAGGACTCCAAAACAAGAAAACTCAAGGATAGAAAGAATGGTTACTCATCAAACCTCAAGTTTGAAAAACACTGATTCATATAATACATAAGGTCTACATTATTCTAAATAAAATTCTTTCTGTTTTTGATAATTTATTGCTCTTAGATCATGTAAGAAAAGGTGTAAAAAGGTCAGAGTACTGGGTCACTTGTGAGATCATTGCATGGTAACCAAAAGATTTATTAACCCTCAATAAGTTCATTGAATGTGTTGGGTTCAATTCCAATTCTTTCAATGCAAAATAAAGTCATTACTATCTGTAAAATGAGATTCGGTGGCATAGACATCATTGCTAAGAAATTTCATTCTTAGAACTAATTTAATCTGTTATTTTATTTTCTGCCCTTTTCGCTATTGAGTATGCATTGAACTCAATAATTGTGGAAGTCTCTTCTTGCTTTCAATCTACAGGCAGTGATTGGAGCAATATGTGCAGTTGTTTTAGCTGTGATCATCACACTGGTTATCCTGCTTTATCGTTTCCGGAGACGAATGCAAGATGCTCTCAAAGACTACAGGTGGAATAACCGTGCCATCTCCCGCAAGGAACACGAGTACCAAAAGACATTTGGTGATGAGGATTATGTAGTAAGAGCGCAGCAACACCACAACCACATCCTTCCTCCCGTACCAAATCACTTGCATGGACTTGGAAGCATGCCACCTCCTGGAGCCCACCCTGTGGGAGGTCTTGCTGCTCCTGGTTTCAGACCTTCTGGGATGGTACCTCCCCCCCCTGCCCTCAAACCAATTCCTGTCACGGAACTCTAGTGGCGGCAAGGGGCGGGGGCCCGTCGGGGCCGAAGTAGGGGGCTGACCCCCCGCCCCAGCGGAAGGAGCGTGCGTCCAAGTTGTGGAATGGTTGGAACTGTGTGTGGAGTTATTGAGCAAGGGACCTAAGTTGTCATTGCAGGATAGTGCAATTAGGATACACTGTAAAGGACGTGTGGCCTACGTTTTCATAGGCCAATGATCTCTCTTTTCCTATGTATGAGGTTTCGGTATAATATGGGGTTAAGAGACAATTAAGCTGCCTTGAAACCTCCTTGCATGTCTTGTTGAAAAATGGCGGGAAGCGCAGACAGACCTCTTCAACTAATGCAGCAGAAGCTATTCATTTTGGAGATGCAATCCCTCTTAAGATATTTTTGAGAAATGCTCAAATTATTAATAAGCTAAGAAAACGTTGAGCCCATTCATAGAAGGGATTATTAAGCAAGAGGCTGTTGAGCATAATTAGAGCACTGATTAAAAGGTGTTTTGATATAAGTAAAATAAATCACCACTGATATTATACGTATATTAATCATTTTTTAAAGTGATGAACGTTTAGCAATACTGATAACCTCTGGGCAGTAATTAAAGAAAATAAAACTATGAAATTAACAATATGTAGTTTTCTGAAAATAGAAATTAATTCACTCATTTTCATTATTTTTGTCTGACATGGTAAAATTATTTTCTTGAAAATGTTTTGGCTGATTGCCATTTCCAGGAATTTTGTTTCTTTCTTATTCCCCATAAATAACTTTCAAGAAGTGAGATTTAAAACAAGAAAATAAACTATTATATGAAGTTGAAATGAGAAATATTCCATATGTGCATAATATTAAATTGTAGAGTTTACCTTTTGGTCATGTGCAGTATATTCTATCTTGGTAATAGAGGAAAGCAATAAGCTTCTTAATTATATTTCTTTCTATTCCTTAATTAGATATCTAGAATTACAAATTTTATCTTTCATTCTTTGAATAACTTGCTTTGTTTTTAAAGATATTTATTTATAATCAAAAGTGATTTTCAATGTTAGATTCAGGAAGAATATTTGTGTATTGACAGTGAAATTGAAAGGAAGGCTAGCTATAATACAATTTTACAAAATCATTTACACTCCTCATTTTCCCTCGCATACCTTTGTTGATTCAGTTCTTTGTTTTGAATATATTTATAATAGCTTCTTGCAACATTTCTGCAAGTAGCTTTGAAGTCATTAGTTGAAGCTCAAATATATGTGCACACAAATGTAATAAGGAAAATTTCTGAATTCATTCTAGTGTTGTTTGATGTAAATATATACCTGGACTGATAATTTAGATTTTTTGTCTTATGCAAGTATTTTTCTATTTCATATCTAAATGTGAATATAGGTTGTATAGGAAAATATCAAATCCCTATCATAATAATCTTGATAATGAAATTGTAGTTTTCGATATGCAATTAATTTTACTTTTATATTAAAATAGTCTCAGATTCCAATTTGATTCAAAGAAATAATCCTTACAGTCTTGAGGAGTTTTTACTACAGTTCATTTAAAGTAAGATTTTCCAATGAAAACCATCTAATATTTATCTTTGAAAGGATCAGAAACCAGAAATTATTGAAACCATTGTGCTTAATTGTTTAAGAAAACATTTTATTTATTGTCTTCTTGGGAAGTGAATCTCCAAGATGAAAACATCAAAATTCCAAATTGCTGTTTTAATGCTGTTATTCAAGGTAATTGCAAGGAAGTTTTGAAGTCTTGAGTGATTTGGTTCAAAGAAAATTTCCACAGAAGAATATGCAATGGTAATTCCAGACACTTATTGTTAGTGGAATTGTTCCTTGAAATTAGTGTGTATAATAATTTTTAAAAGTATCATTATTCTTATTCTGAAAATATCTGGAACTGTCTTGTTGATGCTAACAGTGACATTATAGTGCTTGATGCTGATAATACTCTGTGGATTCAGTATTTTACCAATCCTGGTGTTATCATGAGCTGAAGAGGATGTTATCAGTAGATGCAAAGTGTTCACTTGGAGAATTGGCTAATTCCTCTAGTTATTCATGTGATCAATCAAGTGGTGCATATGACACATTTTGAGAAATGAGAACAAGGGCGTCTTGGCCTTAAACTTCAGTTTTTGATTTGAAGCTTAGTTTTATTGAAAGCGTGCATTGTGATGTTTTCTACAAAAGATTTTAAATGAGAAAGCAATTTTTGACAGTGATTCAAACCAGGAAAGCAAGCAACATTGGTGTAAAGAAATGTTGCACGGGACATTTTCCTAATCCTTCATTTCACAGATGTGTGCAGTCTTCTGATGATATTAGGATATAAATGTGATTTTCTAATTCTTTGTGATTTTATGCTTGGCATGTTTTGCCAGACCTGTGTGTTGTGATTTCATATACCTGACTTTCCTCCCACATAACCAATTTTAATGTTTGTGATGTCTACAAAGTGCTTCAATTTTGAAATTCTACTCATATTTCCAAACTATATATCATGGAAAGGAATGTTATACTTTTGAAAATGCTTTTTCTCAAATTATATTTGATTTTTCAAACAGTTCCATTTTGTGTGGTTAAGCTGCAAACTGATTTTAATGATATTTGAGAATCTTCATTTTATTTCAAAACACTAGAGAATTTCATTATTTTGAAATCAGTTGATGCACTTCTTGATAAAACATTTCTTTTTTTTTAAACTGCATATTTTTTTCCTCATTTATATTTCTTTGATCAAACTTTTATCACATCATTACAGTTTTGGAAAGCATGAAAAATGTCAAATGTGAGGGAGTTTTCTTATATAAATTTGCCTTAAATAAAAAGCAATATCCCCATTAAATATTTCCCTATAATAGTTACATAGCTTTTTCTATCACAAAGAAATGTGTATTATTACTTGTATCTGCATTTTATGCAATCATGTTTGTTGAAAAGCAAAATCAAAGTGTTTGAGCAGCATTCTGCTCAAGGACCTTTCACTCCAATCTAAATGCTGTTACATGATTTATTCTCATTATATCTCCAATAATATCATCAAGTTAAAAGATTAAAGCAAAATTACCATCATATTGTAAACTATGAAGTCATATATGTATATAAATTGTTTCTTTTGTACATAATGTTATAAATCCAGTGATGAATTCAATAAAACTTTTTGAAAAGTAGAAAAATTAACCATGACCAACATTTTCAATAAGGTTATTCTCAGTAGTGCGCACAGAATTCTCTCAAGGGGGAGTTCGAAATATTTGACACTCACAAAAGTTGTATGCAAGTCATATCAATGTCGCATATTGCATTATTAATTATATTTATGTAAAAACAAAGGGGGCAAACCATCTCCTATTCCTTCCTGATGGTGCTCATGAACCCAAATTTAAAACGATGTTTCCACAGTTTATAAAAATAACAATTTTCCAGGGAGGGGAGATCCAGACTGGTACCTCTCCCCCCTCCCCCAGTGTGTGCACCACTGATTTTTATTAAATTTTTTTCATATTTTTTTTGATAATTTTATTCGAAAATTTATAGGAAACTTTTTTTGAAAAGTTTATAGGAACATTTTTTTAGAATTAGTGCCGCCCACCGCCCCCGGGGGCAGTGCCGCCTCCCGTCCCCGGGGGTAGAGCCGCCCGCCGCTCCCGGGAGATATCCCGCCCCCGGGGGTAGTGACGCCCCCCGCCCCCGGGGGCAGTGACGCCCCCCGCCCCCGGGCGCAATGCCGCCCACCGCCCCCGGGAGATGTCCCGCCCCCGGGCAGAGCTGGCCGCCGCCCCCGGGAGATTTCCCGCCCCCGGGGGCAGAGCCGCCCCCCGCCCCCGGGGGCAGTGCCGCCGCCCCCCCGGGGGCAGTGCCGCCGCCCCCCCGGGAGATGTCCCGCCCCCTGGGGCAGAGCCGCTCACGGCCCCCGGGGGCAGAGCCGCCCGCCGCCCTCGGGAGATGTCTCGCCCCCGGGGGCAGAGCCACCCCCCGTCCCCGGGGGCAGAGCCGCCCCCTAGCCCCCGGGGCAGAGCCGCCCCCTAGCCCCCGGGGGCAGTGCCACCCGCCGCCCCGGGAGATGTCCCGCCCCCCGGGGCGGTTAAAAATTAATAAAATTTAAACAATGAAATTCATATAAATGCACTTCCAGAGGTGCTACATTCATGAAATTTTGCATAAATGTGAGGTATTCTTAACAAATGCTAAAAACCTACAAATGTTTTATAATCGTAAATTTTAGGGGTTGTTTATACCCCAATATTTTCAAAACAGAAAAACACGTAATTCGGAGCCGAGATGCAATCTTATGCGTTGAAAATTATTTTTCGGCTTTTATTTATACTTTAATTTTAGAGAAAATATTTGCAGAATGCAAGCACATTTAACTATACTACGTACCAGACTTAATGATCGCTGACATGGCCGCCAAATATGAGGGCGTTCCCTTCGTCAACGAATCAAAGGCATCCGGCGTTGCCGTCTGTTTGGTTTCTATGCAGGGGAATCAGGGACCCTTAGTTGCGTAGCATATTTTGGCTGAGGCGGCTGGGTTTATTGTGTGAGAGATGTCTGAGCGAAAATCTACGGGACGTGTTCTTCAGAATTCCACGCGGAATTTAGTTTTAAGTGTACGAAATTACTTCGAGAGGGAGAAAAGTAATGGTGGACTGTTACTTGCTATTTCGAAGGTTGTAGAAAGATCGGCTGCTGCCCTTAACTTGGGAACGGCTACAGTCAGAAGAATAACCAACGAGAAGTATTCTCAGGAAAACCGTAGTAGAACACACAAAGAAAGTTATCAAGGAGGCTAGGATTAAAGAAGGAATATTGGAAGAGGGAATTCAAGAAATTATAATAGCATTGACCTCAAGTTCGGATCGAATACTAGCAGTGATGTCAATATTGGGGAAGATAACGTTGTAATGGAAGAATGAGGAGTTTCACCTCTGTAGAAGGTAACTGTAAAAGTATTAAAAATTATAGATATTATTTATTTGTTTCATTCTGTTTAAATACTAAGAAAGGTAGGTATTGATTGAATAATTACTCTTTGTTTAAAAATTAAGTGTAAAATTAGATAATTACTAATATGCTGTATTGTTTTGCCATTTACTCATACAAGTATCTCCTTTTTTGAACAGCTTCAATTGAACACTGTCAGTCAGCCAACAATTTGTCTCCTGATTTAAATATATCTTAAAGTTTTAATAGGTAAGTAGGTGAAGTGAATGATGAGTTATAATTTCCTCTTGACTTCGTATTAATAAGTTAAATTTTCAGTCTATGCCAAGTTGATCAGATCCTCCATGGTGCCTTTGCCCAAATTTCCAGCCGGTAATTAATTTCCACAAGGTAAGTATAGTGGAGTATTACATTACCACACTATTAAATGAGTGTTTTGAAATTCATTATGCTATTCCTCTTTTTTGCAGAACCAGTTAATTCCAACCAATGTTCATACTTAAGTTTGATTATAAGTATTAATTCATAAGTTATAAGTTAAGGCAATGCTAATAATAAAAATAATCTGTAATGATATAACTAAAACCTTCATCAATTAATTAAGACATATTAATTACTTTTTTTTTTGTGAAAAGCCTTTCATTTTTTAAAAAATTTTTATTCTTTTCTGCAAGAAAAGTATATGATTCTGTTACATTCCTTAGTTATCTCTTAGGTGCAGTTTTGAATTCTTCCATGGCTTGCTGTAATCCCTACACTTCAAATGTGCATCAATCTATTTTCATGTGTCAGTGCCTACTTAAAATCCCTGTAGTGTGTGTTCATCCATCTATCCCACAGTGCTTTTACTCTCATTTTTAGTGCTATAGTCTTGCCATTTCATGCTTTATAATGGTTTACTTATTCAGTGCCTTTTCTACCAAATGTGGTTCTCCCTATTAACCTTATTAAAGTGTAAGTTGTAATTTATTTGTATAGGGTCAGTGTCTACTTGAAATCCCTGAAGTGTGAATGTGTTTCTCCCTCTATCCCACAGTGCTTTTCCCGTTTTAGTGCTATAGTTTTTATATTTCATGCTCAAAGCATGTAAGTGCTCTGCTTATTGAGTATTATTTATAAGGACTTATCTTATTAAAGTTTAAATTGCAATCTATTTGTATAGCATCTGTTTCAGCGCCTGTGTGTACATGATAATGACGGATTTAAATAGCAAGTGAAGATAAGTGATTATTTCAAAAGTATTTTTATCTTAACTTTTCTCATTATTATACATTTCCACTTTATTATATTACTTACTGTTCATGCTTAGTATATAATTCCATTTCTGTTTATTTTATATCCTAAAATTGATTCTCTTATTTTTACTTCATCTATTTACAAATAATCTAATTTTATATGTAGCTACTCTATTTTTAATTCACTCTGTCTCTCTACCTATCATTATATTTCAATAGTGACATTGATGTGCTTATGATTAATCTAATGTCATATGTTTTCTCGGGATAAATTTAATATCAGAATATTTGAAAAAGAGATAATTTTATAACTTTTGCGAAGCCAATAATTTATTTTGAATGATCTGGGATTTGAAATACTTTCCATCCTAATGTAATGACGACAGTAAATGTTTTAACCCAGTTTGTTCATAATAAAGTTTTGGTTTTCAGGAAGTTATATTACTTTCTTCTTTTTATGAAATTCAGCAATAATAATATGCTGACAAAAATGGTTATTTTATTCTAGTGTTGATCTTACTATTTATGTGCACAATTTAATCGTGTTTATTGTTATGTTTTCTAATCACTGCGTCTTTTACAGCTCTCTATATCTTAGTTTACCTCAGTAGGTTTCGCAGTTTTTTCACGTCTCTCTTCTTGTGGCCGTTTTTCTGCAAATGGAGTTTTTGCCTTACTGGTTTTTCCCTTTAACAATGTTCGATTTGTGTGCAGTTTTAAATATATTAAGTAATTTTACTACTTTGAATTTCTTTAATATTCCCATATTCGTGCAAACGTTTACCTGAATCACTGTGTATATAATATGTAATGGTTTATTGTCTTTGGAATAAGTAAAAGTACCTACTCAATGAGAAGCGTTATTTTTATTCTTTTATCCAATCATGATTTCCTAATAATATGATAATTATTAACTTATGTGTTTGCTTTAATCCGTGTCATGCATTTCTTATATTAAAAATATTAGTAACAATAGAAGTAAGAAAATACTATAAATGTAATTCTTCTGTAATCCAACTGCTACCTTTAAGAATATTTTGCTCTTCTTCTTGATGTGATCTATTAACTATTTGCAATTATATAGAGTTGATTGTTAATAATAAAACTAAATAGATGAAATTAAATATTGTGTATTTATTCCTACTCCGCACCCTCTTCCCTTTCATGATGCATATTGTACTACTTGTTTTTTTTAAATTAATAGTTCAATAAGATTTTGACCTAAACTTTTAGAATGCTGCATCTTTACAGCATATTACTAAAATTTCCGTATTTTCGGCAATACGAGATAGGATAAGGAAAACATGGCAGTATCTTCATTTGGCAGAAATGTTACGAGATGGTTCTATGCAGTTCTACCAGTTCTACCGTTATATACTTAACAGCTGCTTGAAAGCAGAAGCAAATAACTGTGTGAAAGGAACATATGTTGTGGTCATACATGTGGTCCCTTAGAAACCCCACACCATTCTTTTCCCTCGTGTTTATTATACTACCTGCTCCGACCTTTGCCATTCTTGTACCAAATAGTCTTCCTGCTTCCTTTTCTCTACGCATTCTGAAAAATGTAAAATATAACATCCTTTTCTCTTATTTGTCATTTAAGCAGAGAGTATATTGTTTAAAGGACAATCATATAAAATAGGTACACTATAACGTGGAAAATGTTTTATATCTACTTATGAAAGATAAAGGAGGAAGTAATATATTCGTAGTTACTACGATAATATTACCAAATGTAAATACTCGTAATTTCGTTTTATGTAGCTTTAAATATTAAAGTTTTCAACATTTTCATAATTTCGTTTACTAATGTTCGCCTGTCGCTCCTGTATCTGACCCCACTCCTACAAACTCTCTTAACCATCCAGCGTCTCTGCCCACTTGCGAAGCACTATAATTGGTCCACGTTTGTGTACTGATTCGGCAACAAGGTTCCCTTTCCACACATTTTAACCCCGCCTCCCAGCGATCATAAAGTTTGGTACAGACCATAGTATATATATATCATGTGTAAGAAGCGTCAATATATTATAGATATAGGAGGATACAAAATTATGAGGCACTTCCGGATGTGCTAGAAACCTGAAATTTGGTAGGATTATAGGTTTTTGGTCACAACTGAAGGAAAAATCTGAAACTGGTGAAATTCCTATTTTGCCCAATTTTTTGCCCATAATAAAACGTAAATTGGTGTAGAGGTTTATATATTTGCATTTTAAAATTACCTCCCGTCATGATACGAACTTGAGAGTACAAATATTGGATAGGATATAAATTGTAGTTTCTTATTTTTGAAGATAGAATTCAAATCCGAGTAGAATTAGCGTAATTTTCATTTTTTATCGCAAAAAAGTGGTAATTTTTCTTGGTCTAACAATAGGCTTCCTAGGCAACAGGCTTAATGCGTAAACTTTTAATGGGAATCAGATGCATATATCTTAATGCCTTTAATGTAAAACTATGCCTAATGAAGGAAATCCGATATTGTAATAATCCCCATTTTTGGGGCTGTTTTGCCCCAGTATTGCTCCATACGAGAACAAAAATGATGAGGCAGCTTCATATGACCTAGAGACTTGAAATTTGGCTTGATTATAAAAATTTCATTGCAACCGAAGATAAAATAAAACACTGCGAAAATTGCAAATTTTTAGGTGCGGTTTTGCCCCATTTGTACCCAATACGAGTGTGAACATTATAAGGCACTTCTCAATGAGATACAAACTTGAAATTTGGCAGAATTGTGGGTTTTTATTTAGGAAGGAATCTGATATTGTAAAAATTCAAAGTCTTAGGGACTGTTTTGTCCTAGTATTGCACCATACGAGGAATAAAATTATATGGCACTTCTAAATGAGCTACAAACTTGAAATTTGATACGGTTAAATGATTTTGTACAAAATTGATTGGGAATAATTTGAAATTGTAAAAATGCTAAATTTAAAAAATGGTTGCAGAATGCAAGCACACATTAACTAGTATTATAGATATAAACGTTCGATTCCTGAGCTCCTGGGTACCTGAAATAAGGAACATAGATAACACGTAAAATTTTGAGCATCTGTTGTGTTGGGTGGAGGTCGTAACTAAGTTGTCAGTTGCCAGTCGGCTAAGCATCGCTAGGGTAGCTCGAAGCGCTGTTTACATTATTTTTTCCAATTAACCAATTAAATGATTCCTTAAAATAATTGCAGAATTTCTTATTTTGAATTTTTATTTATTAATTTATTTTTATCAGGTTTCTATTTTTAGGCGCGTTTCACTTACAGCGTGAGCGCCTATTATTGTCGGTCTGTCCGTCCGCCCGCATGTGCGTTCTCGGCTTCTACCAAACTGATTTTCATGAAATTTGATTCTAAGGACTTACAATCAAATATAATGAGAAAATCGCAAAAATGAATCACGTAAGCCAATCAGGGGTACCACTTTACTGGTGATAAAAAAATAATTTTCCGTCATATCTCGTAAAGTGTTGCTCATATCAAAATATTTTTCAAATAAAACTTGTAGAACTAATAAATTAGAGTATTTCTTTTTCTATACATTTTCATTGTAGGAGTAGCCATTATCCATAAAATCGAACAAGAAATTCTTAAATCGAGTTGAACTTAGAAAATTTCTTGCATGGTTACTTCTACATTGTTGCTAACATAAACAATCTCACCAACAAACGTTTACATAATTTACTTACGTGTGCATGCACTATTTTTAAATATGAAGAAAATGGATTATTTATGATGAGGAAAAGAGGAACTACTTCAGAACACCACCCCCAGCAGTTAAGGTACCGCAAGTGACAAGATTTTGAAACTGAGGCACCACTAGCAAAATTAACAAATTGTACTAATTTCAATTCTCAAATGTAAACAGTACGTAACTATAATAATAACTAACAATACGTAGATTTTAAATGGAGTTATGTTTCTTAATAAAAATAGAATTATTATTAATAAACAAAAACAATTTTAGAAATGAAAATATTATCAATACATAATAAAATGTGAAATAAATGTAAACGTTTTATTTAAATGTAAATAACCACGATTTGGAACTACTTAAGAATACCGTAAACGTAATACTTAAATGTACATAACCACGATTTCTATTATTTTGAAGCTATAGCAACGTTTTGGAATAAAACAATCGGATCATTTAAATGCTAAAATGGAACCGATAAGCGATATATTAAGCAGATATCAGGATAAAATAATAGAGGAAGGAATGGTGGAAAAAGTGGGATATCAAAAATTTATTGGTGAAAAAGGGAAAGGTAGCAGAACCTTTTATTTATATTTAATAAACTCGAAGGATTTACTTAAGAAATTTTTACAAGACTGTGGTCTAATTAAGAATGCAGAAATTTGTGGTAAATGTGGTAACAAAATGCATCTGAAATCCACTGCTAGAACCAAAGATGGACAAATTTGGTATTGTGGAAAAAGAGAAAATGGATAACGATGCTATTCAAGCAAAAGTATTCGGAGAAATTCATGGTTTAGTTACAGTAATTTAACAATGGAAGAAATAATGATGCTCACCTATGAGATATTAAATGATCAAAGAATTGGATGTATCAGAAGAGAGTATGGTTTTGCATCTGCAACATTGGCGGATTGGAATCAATTTCTGAAAGAAGTTTTAGTGAACTACGTAGAGGAAAATTCTGTTATGATCGGAGGGCCAGGAAAAGTGGTGGAAATAGATGAGAGTAAATTTGGAAAAAGAAAGTATAACAGAGGTCATTATGTAGAGGGTCAGTGGGTATTTGGAGGTGTAGAGAGGGACAGTGGAAAGGCATTCTTAGTAGCTGTTCATGATAGAAGTGCAGAAACACTAATAAAAATAATAAAGGAATGGCTACGCCCAAGAACGATTATAATTAGTGATTGCTGGAAGGCATATAGTAGGTTGGAAAATGAAGGATACAAACATTTGACAGTAAACCATAGTTTACATTTTGTGGACCCTGAAACTGGGGCCCACACAAATACAATTGAAGGGACATGGCATCATGTAAAGCAGCAAATTCTGTCATATAATAGGAAAAGTAAATTTGAAAACCATTTAGCAAGAGGATTGTGAAAGTTAATGATAGTGATTTAATGTGTACATTTTTAGAGATAATAAGGAAAATTGATTGGAGTAAAAAAGAATAATTTACTGTTATTCTAAATTTGTAATTTTATGAAAAATAAATATAAATAGCAAAGATATAATTTATTAAGAATTTAAATTCATCCCTCAACCCCTACCTTTTATAGCAGTAGTAATTCATTCTAGTACAGAAGATACACTGAAGACTAGAACATAACATAGGTATTAGCAAATCCTCATGGAGGTCTTACCGATTCTCATCACCTAATGGCACCACCGTGCTGGGGGTGGTATTCTGAAGATTAGCCGGAAAAGAACTTTAAAATGCTATTTCCCTTACGTACAGATACATAATTTCTTTCTAATACTCCATTGCAGGAAACGCACCCATTTGTGATATGTTGTACACTTTCCTAACTTGTTTAAGATAATCTATAAATTATAGACTCATTCAGTAAAAACCTTGAACTTCAAGTAAAATGTTGCTGTATGCCGAAAACTTTTTATTATTGTGCCTGTTTACAATCAGATGAATCTTTGATATGCTGTTTTTGAAGTAGAAATAATATACAAGCCTAAGGGTGATTCTTGAATCATCCCTGATGGGTTTTTTTGTTATTAATGTTATTTATTTGTTTTAAGATAGTATGTATGACATTTCTGAATTTTCAGCAAATACATAATGTAATTCAATTATTCATACATCATTCTAGTATAATGCACACTCCAATAATGGAAATATGTGCATCTGAAAAAAATCACATTCTTTTTACAGTCATCTCAAAATGCAACTTTATGTGATATCACGATGTCAAATTTTACAGCTCAACATCCTTAGTAAAAGCCATATTATTTTTAGTTCAAATCTGGCTGAAATATGAAATGAATTCCATGGAAGTATCACAAATTGACTGATGGAATAGAATTTCATCTCATGTGACATCTTGCTGCCATGAATATTTCCATTTTAATAAAGCTGTTATAGACAACGCTTTAATTCCATCAAGGCAAGTATAATTACCGTGTTTATCATTTTAGCCTTGATAATATTGCATTGGACCTGAAAAATTAATGTCATAACTTTAATAACAATGAGGAAATTTTTAAAGTGATTGTAATTCCATTTCAGAGTAATAGATAACAAGAAAGAATTTTTAAAAAATTCAAAAATAAAATCTTTTTGCTTTATAAAATAGGCAGCCTTAAAAGAAAAAAACGAAAATTTTTAGACTATTTGTTCATTATAAAAGAGTTTGGTGTCATATTCTTTTCATTACTGTTGCTTTAATATCATTTACGTAATAATTTCGCTTTGATAGGAGGTTTTCAAGGTTGAGCTTCATTAAAAAAATGTTTTGCTATTAACTTTATATTCAAAATCCATTTACTCCAGCTTATGGAATGAGATTATTATGTAAATGATATGTAAAGTTATAGTAATGACAAGTACATGACACCAAACTCTTTTATAATGAACAAATAATCTGAAATTTTTCTTGTATTATCCTTTTAAGGCTGCCTATTTTATAAAGCAAAAAGATTTTATTTTTGAATTTTTTGAAAATTTACTTGTTTTCATTTTTTAAGAGCGAAAATGGGTAACATTCAACGAAAAATAATGAATACAAATAATTTACCTCAATCACTTTGTTACAATGATTGATGTCAAAGTTCGTGATTTGTGGAACTTAGTGACTTCAAAAGACTCTAGCGCTAGTAGGCTCGTCAGTTTAAATCACAAAGCAAATAAGATGAGAAACTCAGTACCGGCATTAGCCTACTCTTTTCGAAAAGCACCAAGGAGGACCAACGGCTTTACGTCCCTTACGAAGGATGAAGCGTTGATTCGCATGCTCTTCTCTAAACATGCAAAAAATGGGGCCACAAGATCTATTGAAAAAAATCCTACTTCTGCAGGTTTTCAACAGGTATGCTCTGCATAGCAGACCAACACACTCACCACGACGCCACAGCACCCATTTCGAAGATACTTTTCTACCCAGAAGCCATCTACCGCAGTGTGATGAATGAAAATATATCCCCAAAGGAACCATCTACTGATTACAAGTTGGTAATTGTTTTATGAAAATGTTCAAAATTTTTAAACCAATAGTGAACATTATTGAGGTATAAAATAACATAATAGAAATAAGTTAAAATTTTTGTACAAGTAAGCATTATAACTTCTCTCACCATATATTGGTCAAAAGGAGAACTCATGTTGAATCATTATTTCCCGCTATCATTTCTAACATTGGGGCACAGAATGCTGTGAATGTGTAGTAGTTCAATTTCTTGCTACTAAAACGCCCCCAATCATGTATGCAGAGCCACAGCAATGAGATAGACTTTTGGAAAGTTTGAAAATTCACAGTTTAACATCTAGATGAGATACAAAATTGTTCATGGGCTAAAAACCATCTGCAAGCCACAAGCTTTCAAACAATGTAACATTCTTTACGATCCTATCATTGGTTCAAGAGATATGAAGGAACAAAAAATGGTCTACCCCAAAATATATATATAAATCATCATATAAATAAAATAGAATGTGTGTGTGTGTGTCAACGCTGTAACTCCAAAACCAATAAACCTAGAAAGCTGAAACTTGGCATAAATACTAATTGTAAGAGCACCCTGAGGGTGAGCACCTTAGGCTTATTTTTTAAAATTTTTGGCTTGGAACAGCACCAGGAGACAATTATGTTTTCCCATAAGTTTACACGAGATTTTCGATTTTTCAAGGTGTTAGGTTTTCTTCCTTCGTTCATCAAAATACGTAAATATGGACCAATTTTCTTTATTTTTGCTTTATTCGATGACTAAAACTCTATACTATCTTATTCTTGCAATGTTTACATGTTACACAGTCGAAGTTTTCAGAAATACGCATTCTTTTTTGAAATTCTGCAGATTTTTCATACTCATTCCGGGCGTTACCAAGGCTACCATCATTTTTGTCTCTGATTCAATTAGTGTCAATTAAACATTCAAATTGACGAAAGAAAAGCATTGTTCGCATCAAACTCTTGTTTAAGCATCGAAATTAATGATGCATCTAATAAATGCCTGTCTGTCTGTCTGTAGCAGCCATAACTCATCAGAGAATAAAGTTAGGAGCTTGAAATTTTGAAAGCAGCTTCAGGTTGATCATGGAAGTTGCAGTGCCAAATATAACTCAAATCGGCTTACGGGGTCGTGACCCTGGAGGTCACGGATCGGTTGGTCAAAATTTCAGTTTTTTGAGGATATCTCATGTCTGCAACCATTGGACCGATTTTGATGAATCCTACACCAATATCAATGTTTTGATGATATACATTTTCTAGCTGAAAATGGACTAAAACCAGTCCACTGGGTCGAAAGGTCTTAATGTAATGGCCGGTTAAAATTTTGGTTTTTTGAGTATATCTCAGCAACGAATTGAAATAGGTTTAAAAATATAAAATTTTCATCAGTTATTTCTGTAAAACATAATTTTTGCATTTATAGCATTATTGAAGTATAGAAATTTACTAACATTCCATATCTTACGTAAAAATTGTTGAATTGTTGTTTAAATTGTTGTTTATTTCATTGAAATATTTGTTTTTAATTGAATTATCTTTTAATCTGACATATAAAGGAGAATGTTTGTAAGTTTGTTTGCTTTGAATGCTTTTAATACGAGATAGGGAGGGAGAGAGATGGATGGTAACGGAGGGGGGAGATGGAGAGAGGGAATTAGAGGGAAGGGGTGGAGAGAGGGAGGGGGAGTGAGGGGAAGAAGGGAGGGAGAGGGAGGGAGAGATGGGAGGGAAAGAGGGAGAGAGAGGGGAGGGAGGGGGAGAAGGGAAGGAGAGGGTGGAGGGGAGGGAGTTTATACGTTATTTTCGTAAGATTTTCTTCCTTCATTCATCTAAATAGGAAAATGCGGAGCAGTTTTCTTCATTTTTGCTTTATTCGACGGGTATAACTGTGTACTATCTTATTCTTGCGATGCTTACATGTTACACGGTCGAAGTTTTAGATTCACTAAATCCGTTGAAATTCAATGGGCACTCCTGCTAGTAGCAACATAAATATTTCAAGATAATTATACTCTTGTATAATATCAGGTGAATGACATAAAATTCCAATTTTGGTCGCAAGATGGCACTATATATGTGTCCGCAACAGAAGTTGTCCATACAATAGTTAGGATCACCCGTTAATACACTACAACTCAACACCAACCCAACCCCATCCTGCCGAACATCAACCTAATCCAGAGGTTCCCAAACTGTAGTTCACGAACCCTTTGGGGGTTCGCAAGATCACTCAGGGAGTTCGTGGCAAAAAAGTTTGTAATGGTGACCAAGGTTGATCAATTAATTTAGTACTTGTTGGATATTTTTAACAACTATACTACTATTTTGTAAAAATTCTGGATTTCGTCTTTGCAAGGGATTAGTTAAAGGAATAGAAAGAGATGACGCACAAATTGATACTTTTGTTAAAACTATCACTGTTAACATAAAGATTAACGAGGAACGTTTAGACAATTGTCCACATAAATTGTACTTAGTTTCTGGAAGTGGTCCTCAGCGAGTACACAATGTTATGTAATGGACCGAAATTGAGCACACACTGTAGCACACAGTAGGAAAATCTCTATTGTGTGCTACAAAATGTGCTCATTTTCAGTTATCCTATACTTTTGCATTCTTTTCATCCCTTAAATCAGTTTTATCCTCACAGTGTAAACTTACTCCCATGAGCTTAAGTTTTTCTTTAGTATTTACTTTGTGTTTTCGCGTTCTACTGTGTTTTCTGTTTCTGTATGTAGTTCATGCATTGAATATTTCCTTTTATACTCTTCGGTCATATTTTTATCTTTTTAAAATGTAATTTTATGAATTGTACTTAATAATGGATAAGTGGTTGAAAACGGATGTTGGTGTTTGAAAGACAGAAAAGAAACATTGTCAAGATAGTGTTGGAGAACCAATTAGTAAGAAAAGAAAGTACAATGATGATTATATAAAGTTTGGTTTTACTCCTACTGGGGATCAAGATTGTCCACAACCAACGTGTGTGATTTGTGACGAAGTTTTAGCAAACAGTAGTCTCCTCAAACCATCTCTATTTCGGCGCCACTTAGAAACCCGGCATTCTACACTAACTGATAAGACAGTTGATTTTTTCAAACAAAAGTTAGAAGAGTGAAGAAGTGACATTACCAACTTTTTAATAAAACCAACTACTGACGTCGAAAATGCACTGGAAGCATCGTACCGTGTAAGTTACTACAAAATTAAAATAGTAGTCTTAAATTTATTTGTTGGCTAACGACACGCATATTCTCAAATTTACAGTCGAAAAAATAAAATCTTGTAGAGTCGCTTTGCTTTAGATCTCGAATTCCTAATACTTCTCCCATTTTTTAATATGCAAATAAAATTTACGCTTTCTAGTAAAATTAATGCAGAATATGAAAAGTACAAATAAAAGGTAAATAATAACATTAATTAAATATTGTTTAGTTAAATAAATAAATACAAAATTGGTTATAACATATTTCCTTAATAATTTACACGAAGATAAGAAATGTAATCCTTGAAAATTTGAAGGAGAGGGTTCGTGAGATTCGGATCTTCATAAAAAGGGGTTCGCGGGGTCAAAAAGTTTGGGAAACATTGACCTAATCTAACCAAACACCATCACATACCTATCCAACCCAACACCAATCATCACCCGTTAACACGTAAATACCACATGATGGGATGGGTTGCCATCTTGATTCATATCACCTTACCTATAGAGATAATGATAATGATTTTAATTCCTCACCAGATTAATTTAGGATATCAGATCCTGACTTCTGAGGGGATGTTTGCCTTGGAGCAAGGGTAGAAGGTGCTTGTGCTTCCCTCCTGTAATTGAAATGAAATGAAAAACTCAAACACAATTAAACAGCAAACCAAATGCACCTTATTTAGAATATATTCACGGTTATCTAAGATTTCTATATTTCCTTACCTCACTTTCAATGGAAAAGACTTGAGGACATCTGATCCACTCTTCTGAGGTGAACTCTGGCTTGGAGAAGGAGTTGAAGGTGCCTGAGCTTCTCTCCTGAGAAAGAAATCATTATTTCAATCTTAAGAACACGCTTTAACGTTTAAAAGCTGAACGTGTCCGTATGGCCACACAAGATTTTTAGCGCTGGTTGTCTCATGTGATATTTCTGTCCCAGAGAGTTTATAGATGTCATATTTTTCATAGAGGCATGACATTTTGAAGTTTACCCTTGATACAACCTTTCAACATTTATAGAGGCAAGCATGCTGAATATGTAAGGATTAGGGAAGATCTAACACCAAGAGTATACAGTACAATGGGGAAAGATCGTTAGACTCGCTCCACTCCAAACCGCCTCCAAAACTTAAGGGTTATTAATAACACTATCCATGGATGGGTGATTGAACTCTAAAGCTTTAAGCGTTATTTTCTTCTTTGTGTTTTGTGTGTATGTATTCATTTGTTTGCTGACCTCCGAACAGTGTTGGCTGACTAAAAATATTTTCCTTCGTGAGAATATTCATATTTTCCCACACTAATTACACTATTTTTTTATTTACTACAACTGTTCCTTATATTTTTATCTATATATTCACATACCTTCTTAGTTATAAAAATGGCACTGAAATGTAAAATGTACGATTTTGATATAAAGCCAAATTATAAGAACAATAAATATTAATTTAACTCTTATTGTTAGTCACAGAGAGAGTTGTCAAGTAAAAATGAGCAGTTTGAATTTATTTTTTCTATTTTATAAAATTCAGGTAAATTTGTATTTTTCCCGTTACCCTTTCCTGTAGAAGACTTACCGTATATACTCGTGTATATGCCGACGCCATGTTTAGTACGACCCCTGATTTTTTGGTGAACAAACCTGATTTTTTCATATATCTCGTTTATAGTACTTTCCACCAGGGATGATATATTTCGTTTCGATAGCTCAATGGTTACGAGCGAGCTATATCGAACGACCTTGATTTTCCACGCCACCATAGAATAGACCGTAAATGTCGTAAATAGTATTTCTTGCGAGTACACTAAAATTCGGATAAGTTAAGTATCTTACTCCTAAAACATTTAATAAAAAGTGATATGAATCATGATTGCACAAGATGAAATAAAATCGTTTCAATTCTAGTATGTCTGGATTATATTCCGCGTACGTAATGTTCCACTCGCTCATCTACTTAATAGGTAGGAATAACGGATAAAAAGAAATTACTTTGTAATATTCCACAGTCTTTATTGTTTCTTCAATCACACACCAACCGGTTTCCACTACAAAATCATTCTAATGGTGTTACTAACTAACGTAACATCTTTAGAATGACTTTGTAGTGGAAAACGATCAGTGTGTGATTGAAGAAACAATAAAGACTGTTGAATATTACAAAGTAATTTCTTTTTTCCAAGATGTCGAAATTCCATAAAGTTACGCCGTCTACGATACTTTTAGTCCAACTCGTTCCAATCCATCCCTTGTAAAAAGACGCAAACAAAGATGTACATACATAAAATTCAAGAAAGGAAGTGCCCATAAATCTTCACTTATATCAAATATTTGTGAATTTGAAGCTATATATATGAAAAATATTCTACTCTTCACGAAGCAACATAACAACGATAAAGGACCTCACTGTTAAGGTTAGCCTACCATTAGAATGCGTGCGAGTGGCATAACTTCACCGAAAATGCCCGTGAAGATACATGAATTTTAAATCCTCAAATGCATTACTCTTGTATAGTACGATCCCCAATTTCTGCAATAAAAATTTGGTCGTAAAAACTCATACTATACACGAGTATATACGATATATACATTATTTTACTGTATGCAGACTAATAATTGCATTTTACTTGAACGTTTTATGACTAATAGTTCAGGAAATACATTATTTTTTCTGAATAACTGTACGACATTTTAAAATGCCCAGGATAAAATCCAGCTGCAAGGATCTATAGAGGGACATTTAAAAACTGTGCTTAAAGGTTAAAATAAAAAAGAATGCAGTATATATACTGTATACTCTGGCGTATAAGTTGACCCCTGCTTTTTTGGATGAAAATACATGATTAGGCATATGTTCACTGTATAAGTCGACCCCCACTTTTTCACTTAAAAATACTTCTCAAGAAACCGTTTTCAGACAAAATCAAAGTCGTACAATCCATGTTTTAACAAATCAGAAATAAACAATAATAAAAATATATATAAATATTGTTTAGAGTCCGTGCTATTCTTCTTGAACATTCCATGTGACAGATGTTTTAATTTCAACCATTAAGAAACTTATTTTTGGAGAACTTGACCCACCAAATAAACTCAATTCACTGCCTCAAAGTCGGCGGAAGGGTGTAAATGGAGGCTAAAGGGCGAAGAACAGTGGTGTCCTCGGACACCGGTAGGTTCAACCATGCTGTGAAGTCTTTCTGCAATATCTCCGGCCAAAGTGAAAGAGGTACTCACCAACCCGCTCTGGGCCAGCATGGTGTTTTAAGGCCCACAATCCCCCCATGACATGTACATCCATAAAAAACGGCCCTCATTCTCCGGAGGCTGGATTGCCTCTGACCGTGGCAGTGGTCAGGGACAAGGCATGAAGGCAGAGGGTGCTAAGAATCCCCGGAGGTTATACGCCCACTGCCACTCTTTCTCATCCTTACCCAATTCCTTTAACCTCAACCTAACTACCTTTAACTGCAGGACTTTGTCCAGTGAAGATAAACTTCAAGAGCTCCAAGAACAACTGCAGAAGATCAAGTGGGACATTTTAGGGCTTAGTGAGGTGAGAAGAAAAGGTGAAGGCCTATTGGAGTTGAAGAGTAGACATTTTTTATTACAGGGGACTGACACAGGAAGAACAGGAGGAGTTGGATTCATCATCCACAAAACATTGAAGAATAATATCGTGGAAATTGAAAGTTCATCCGAGCGGGCAGCTAGACTAGTGCTTCAAATAAATAAAAGATATCAACTTCAAATAGTCCAAGTTTATGCACCAAAGTCATCATACTCGGAAGAGGAAGTGGAAGATTTCTACCAAGAAGTTGGAGAACTGCAAGACAAAGGAAGCTGCCATCTAAAAGTGGTCATGGGTGATTTCAATGCCAAGGTAGGAGAACAAAAAGAAGACAACAGCGCAGTTGGAAAATGGGGCTATGGAGACAGAAATGAACGAGGGGACCGACTTGTAGACTTTGCTGAATGTACTAGTCTATATATAATGAACACTTTCTTCAAAAAGAGTCCCAATAGAAAATGGACCTGGAAAGGACCCAATGGTACCAAAAACGAAATTGACTACATACTAGTCAATAAGAAGCAATTGGCTGAAGACTGTTCTGTCCTCAAAACTGGAAGCGATCATTGCTTGGTAAGATGCAGAATAAAATTCAACTCAAAGTTAGAAAGACAGAAGCTTATCAACACGCAGGTGCTAAAAGAACGAAAAGAAGACTTTCAGCTCCAACTGAAAAATTGATTCAGTGCACTGGAAGACTAAGAAGTTGAATCCCAATTTATAGAGATACTCAAGGAAACCGCTGAAGAAATAGGCAGAACAGTTAAAACAAAGCCAGAGAAAAAGTTGACCAAAAAAACAAGACTGCTGAAGGAAAAATGAAGGAAAATGATAATTACTAATGATCCTAAAGAAATGATCCATTTTGATGAACTAAACAAAACTATAAGGAAGTGCATCAAGGAAGATGTGAAGAAATATAATTATGAGCTAATCGAGAAAACCATAGAAAACAATAGAAGTTACAAGAAAATGAAGCAACATCTCTCGATCGGAAAGAGACAGCTGGTGGCCTTGATGCTAGAAGACCCATAACCATAACCCATAGTAGGAAACTAATCCTGAAACGGGTACAAGAATTTTACACTAAGCTGTATGAGGATCCTCTAGGAAATGATGAAGTAAATGATGATGGAAACATGCCCACCAAAGAGGTCCCAGATATCCTTCTGGAAGAGGTGAGACACGCAATCAGAAGTATGAAGAATGGAAAAGCATCTGGAATGGATGGTATCACAGCGGAAGTATTCAAAGCAATGGGTAATCATACGGAAACAATTCTCGCTAAGATTTTTAATTCCTGTCTGAGGAAGAAAAAGATACCAGAAACATGGAACCACGCATGTATTATCCTTCTGCACAAGAAAGGTTCCAAAGAAGACTTGAATAACTAGAGACCGATCAGCCTACTCCCAACAGTCTACAAAATATTCATCAAAATACTCACTATGCGCCTTCAAAACCATCTTGATTCTGCCCAACCCAGAGAGCAAGCTGGATTTCGCAGTGGGTATAGCACGATGGACCACATCCAAGTCGTGAGAGAGGTAATCAGTTGGACAAACGAGTATGAATTACCTCTACGTATGTGCTTTATCGACTACGAGAAAGCATTCGACTCTGTCTGAACTTTGTCGGTGTTACGTGCACTAAAGAAACAAAGAGTAGAAGAAACGTACATAACCTTGATCAAGAATATCTACGAAAATGCGACAACATCCGTCCAGCTGCATGAAGAGACGAATGCCTTTAAGGCCGAAAAGGGAGTGAGACAAGGAGATACTATGTCCACTAAGTTATTTACAGTAGCTCTAGAGGAAGTATTCAAAACGCTAGACAGAGGAAAAAGGCATAAAGGTAAATGGAGAACATCTGAGTCACCTGCGCTTTGCAGATGATATCATACTGTTCACAGGGAGCCCAGAAGAGCTCCTTAGCAGGACTGAAGAGCTTGAGCAAGCAAGCCGAGAAGCTGGACTTAAGATGAATCTCAATAAAACAAAGGTTATGTACAACTCCTTTATAAATTCTGAGAAGATACATAACAACGGAGCAGAACTCGGAGAAGTAACCAGCTATGTTTACTTAGTTCAACTCATCACTACTGATGGTTCGCTTCTTGGAGAAATCAACCGGAGAGTGAAGATGGCATGGAGTGCTTTTGGCAAGAATGCGAACATCTTTAAATCAAATATTCCAGTCTTCCTAAAAAGGAGACTGTATGACCAATGTGTTCTGCCTGTTCTGACATATGGTTGTGAAACATGGACCATGAATGCCAGAATGATACAGCACCTGCAAACAACACAGAGGGGCATGGAGAGATGCATGTTAGGGATCACCCGAAGAGACCGCAAGAGGAACGACTGGGTAAAAGAGAAGACGGGAGTCTGTGACGTGATTAGAAGAGTGAAGGTGCAACAATGTCAGTGGGCGGACCACGTTGCTAGAAGAAATGGACGTCCAGTGTCATCGAATGGATCCCAAGAAACATCAAGAGACCAAAAAGAAGACCGAAAGACAGGTGGGACAGAAAGCTTGTTAAGTTCTTCGGGCAAACTTGGAGGAGGGAGGCAGTTGACAGGGAAAACTGGAAGAGTCTGGGGGAGGCCTTCATCCGTCAGTGGATTGAAAAAGGCTGCTGATGATGATGATGATATACTTATATATATGTGCATTTATATATACAGGGCCTTGCCGATGGATGAGGTGGCGAGGCAACTGCCTCAGACGCCTCTCGAAGGGGGCACCAAAACTTGACAAAAATGAAAACCTATCAAAATAAATTCATAAGGCCAGCGAGGATATAGGGCGCCATATTATATCTCAACTCAGGTGGAAAAATGTCTGGGCACGGCCCTGTATATATGTGTGTGTGTGTATATATATATAAGAGCGAATTTATATAAGTCCTTCAACAGTTCATTACCTCACTTTAGCTGGTACTGGTTTGAGGACATCTGATCCACTATTTTGAGGAGAACTCTGGCTTGGAGAAGGAGTTGAAGGTGCCTGAGCTTCTCTCCTGAGAAAGAAATCATTATTCGAATCATAAGAACGTACTTTACAATAAATAGACTGCAAATTTACATAAATCCTTCAACAGCTCATTACCTCACTTTAGCTGGTACTGGTTTGAGGACATCTGATCCACTCTTCTGAGGTGAACTCTGTCTTGGAGAAGGAGTTGAAGGTGCCTGAGCTTCTCTCCTGAGAAAGAAATCATTATTCAAATCATGAGAACGTACTTTACAATAAATAGACTGCAAATTTACATAAATCCTTCAACAGCTCATTACCTCACTTTAGCTGGTACTGGTTTGAGGACATCTGATCCACTATTTTGAGGAGAACTCTGGCTTGGAGAAGGAGTTGAAGGTGGCTGAGCTTCTCTCCTGAGAGAGAAATCATTATTCGAATCATAAGAACACGCTTTACAATAAATGGAATGCAAATTTATATAAATCCTTCAACAGCTCATTACCTCACTTTAGCTGGTACTGGTTTGAGGACATCTGATCCACTATTTTGAGGAGAACTCTGGCTTGGAGAAGGAGTTGAAGGTGGCTGAGCTTCTCTCCTGAGAAAGAAATCATTATTCGAATCATAAGAACACGCTTTACAATAAATGGAATGCAAATTTACATAAATCCTTCAACAGTTCATTACCTCACTTTAGCTGGTACTGGTTTGAGGACATCTGATCCACTATTTTGAGGAGAACTCTGTCTTGGAGAAGGAGTTGAAGGTGCCTGAGCTTCTCTCCTGAGAAAGAAATCATTCGAATCATAAGAACACGCATTACAATAAATGGAATGCAAATTTACATAAATCCTTCAACAGCTCATTACCTCACTTTAGCTGGTACTGGTTTGAGGACATCTGATCCACTATTTTGAGGAGAACTCTGTCTTGGAGAAGGAGTTGAAGGTGGCTGAGCTTCTCTCCTGAGAGAGAAATCATTATTCGAATCATAAGAACACGCTTTACAATAAATGGAATGCAAATTTATATAAATCCTTCAACAGCTCATTACCTCACTTTAGCTGGTACTGGTTTGAGGACATCTGATCCACTATTTTGAGGAGAACTCTGGCTTGGAGAAGGAGTTGAAGGTGGCTGAGCTTCTCTCCTGAGAAAGAAATCATTATTCGAATCATAAGAACACGCATTACAATAAATGGAATGCAAATTTACATAAATCCTTCAACAGTTCATTACCTCACTTTAGCTGGTACTGGTTTGAGGACATCTGATCCACTATTTTGAGGAGAACTCTGGCTTGGAGAAGGAGTTGAAGGTGGCTGAGCTTCTCTCCTGAGAAAGAAATCATTATTCGAATCATAAGAACACGCTTTACAATAAATGGAATGCAAATTTACATAAATCCTTCAACAGTTCATTACCTCACTTTAGCTGGTACTGGTTTGAGGACATCTGATCCACTATTTTGAGGAGAACTCTGTCTTGGAGAAGGAGTTGAAGGTGCCTGAGCTTCTCTCCTGAGAAAGAAATCATTCGAATCATAAGAACACGCATTACAATAAATGGAATGCAAATTTACATAAATCCTTCAACAGTTCATTACCTCACTTTAGCTGGTACTGGTTTGATGACATCTGATCCACTATTTTGAGGAGAACTCTGTCTTGGAGAAGGAGTTGAAGGTGCCTGAGCTTCTCTCCTGAGAAAGAAATCATTCGAATCATAAGAACACGCTTTACAATAAATGGAATGCAAATTTACATAAATCCTTCAACAGTTCATTACCTCACTTTAGCTGGTACTGGTTTGAGGACATCTGATCCACTATTTTGAGGAGAACTCTGGTTTGGAGAAGGAGTTGAAGGTGGCTGAGCTTCTCTCCTGAGAAAGAAATCATTATTCGAATCATAAGAACATGCTTTACAATAAATAGACTGCAAATTTACATAAATCCTTCAACAATTCATTACCTCACTTTAGCTGGTACTGGTTTGAGGACATCTGATCCACTATTTTGAGGAGAACTCTTTCTTGGAGAAGGAGTTGAAGGTGCCTGAGCTTCTCTCCTGAGAAAGAAATCATTCGAATCATAAGAACACGCATTACAATAAATGGAATGCAAATTTACATAAATCCTTCAACAGTTCATTACCTCACTTTAGCTGGTACTGGTTTGATGACATCTGATCCACTATTTTGAGGAGAACTCTGTCTTGGAGAAGGAGTTGAAGGTGCCTGAGCTTCTCTCCTGAGAAAGAAATCATTATTCGAATCATAAGAACACGCTTTACAATAAATAGACTGCAAATTTACATTAATCCTTCAACAGTTCATTACCTCACTTTAGCTGGTACTGGTTTGAGGACATCTGATCCACTATTTTGAGGAGAACTCTGTCTTGGAGAAGGAGTTGAAGGTGCCTGAGCTTCTCTCCTGAGAAAGAAATCATTATTCGAATCATAAGAACACGCTTTACAATAAATAGACTGCAAATTTACATAAATCCTTCAACAGTTCATTACCTCACTTTAGCTGGTACTGGTTTGAGGACATCTGATCCACTATTTTGAGGAGAACTCTGGCTTGGAGAAGGAGTTGAAGGTGGCTGAGCTTCTCTCCTGAGAAAGAAATCATTATTCGAATCATAAGAACACGCTTTACAATAAATAGACTGCAAATTTACATAAATCCTTCAACAGTTCATTACCTCACTTTAGCTGGTACTGGTTTGAGGACATCTGATCCACTATTTTGAGGAGAACTCTGTCTTGGAGAAGGAGTTGAAGGTGCCTGAGCTTCTCTCTTATCCCTCGGTTTTTCTGAGATTGTCTTGAGAACATCAGATCCATTCTTCTGTGGAGCAGTTTGTTTTGTAGATGTAGGGCTGTTTGTGTCATCCCTAATTAAGAATGTTTATATTTCTATCACTACTATCTTTTAGATGATGTGATCTGTTATACGACGGCTGTTCAAAAATATCCGGGACTGAATTTCTTGCAGGAAAACTAAAGCGCATACAAGTTAGTCAAAGTTATATTATTCAAAGTACAATCCTGCAGATTGTATGAAGCGATTCCAGCAATCCCTCCACTTTTCATTGCATGTCTGGTAGACCTTTTTTGGAATGACCTGCAGCTGTCTTGTCGTATTTTGTTTTATCTTCGCGACGTCTCGAAATCATTTTCCCTTCTGGGTGCTTTTCAGCCTGGATAAGAGTCCCAGGGTGCCAAATCTGGTGAATAAGGTGAGTGAGGAACCACGAGGATTCTGTGCTTATCAGGAATTCTCTGAGACGTAGGGTTGCGTGGCATGGCACATTGTCGTGGTGCAGAAACCAAGTGCCTGACGACCATTTGTGAGGCATGTCCGACGTACTGCATCCCGAAGGCGTTGAAGAACAGTTATGTAGACAGTCTGGTTCATGGTCTGGCCTCGGGGAAGAAATTCGTGATGCAGTCTCAATGGTTCACGCCGTTGATGGTCTGCCTCTGTGTGGATCATCGTCAATGAATATCGGGCCATTTTTAAAATGGGAATACCACTCAAATGTCTTGGACTGACTTAACACTGTTTCTCGAAATGCTTTTTCTAACATTTCGTATGTTTCTGTGACCGTCTTACCAAGTTTCCAACAAAACTTGATGCATACACGTTGCTCCTTCAAAACATCCATTTCATGATATGACAGAGGGAAAAACATGCTTGCACTCTAGATCAACACATTCACGATTGAGTCTAGCTGCTACACCTTTCTCTGCTGTGTGGCATCAGCAGATGATGCCAAATTTGCTATATTGTTGCCACTTCGGTACTACTGGTAGTTTCTCCACAAAAAATTCAGTCCCAGATATTTTTGAACAGCCCTTATATATTCTTGGAACTGTACATTTTTCCATTTAATTTGTATTATTTCTTATGATTTTCATCATTATTCCTTAGCATTTGGTTCTTGTTAATAAGAGATGTCTTTTATAATATGAAGTTTCATAACACCAGTAAAAAATACTTAAGATACCACTTTTCTTTTCTTAAAATTGCGATTCAATTACATTGACATATAGTCTTTTATTACAGAATGATCTTTTAACCAAGGGCGTCGGCAGAAAATTTTGCAGGGGGAAAAACACAAAAATGCCTATTACTCAGAGGCAGATGCAATTTTGAATAATGTGAAAACATATGTTCCTTGGAATTCTGAATTTCATTCTATGTTCCATGATCCAATTGAATGCACTAATTGTGATAAAATGGGAGGACCACTGTTTTAAATAATTGAAGCAGTTCTTATAAAAATTCCGGACATGTCCAACAAACGAAGAATTTCAATCAATCCTTCTTCTTCCAATTTACTTATATTGCTTCGAGTCATAAGAGGCATGAAATAATTTTCTAATCTCTCACTGCATTTAAATTTCAAGTCAGCAATCTGATCTGACACTAACTTGACCCGTCATGGAATACTGTTGCACAGTCTGGGACCCTTTCAAGGAGGGCCTAACCAGGGGGCTCGGAATGGTCCAGCGTAGAGCGGCAAGATTTCTAAAGGGAGAATATCGGTATGATGCGACTGTATCAGAGATATTGATTGACCTGAAATGGCAGACGTTGAAGAGTACAAGAAGTGAGTGCAAAAGGAAACTATTTGAAAAGTTTATAAGCTCCGAATTCATTGAAGACGTAAATGGCATAGTTGTACTCATCGGTGTTTGACAGCATAATGTTAGATCAGAGCGTATGAGAAAAACCGTCAAAATAGTCTCTGGAACTGAGAAATACTACAGATCTTTTTTCTCAGACATGATAAGACAGGTCAACAGAGGCATTAGTTAGAGTTCATTTGGTGCTGTGACACCCACTGCCAAACGCTTCTGTTGGCTTGCAGGGTATTCATGTAAATGTAAATGCTCCATTATTGTAATTCTGTCTCCTTCAATGCACTTAACTGCAACATGGAATAAAGAAGCTTTATTGTGTATAAATTTTAGCCATAACTCAGCAGGATCATTCTTGAGAAATGTTTCAATGACCCTGGGACAATTGTCCTGAGACTGGAAAAATGATTTCAATGGTTTAAATATTTTAAAATTCTTTCAACTGGCGTCAACAAGGCTAACCATCTAGTTTTACTATACCCAAGCAATTTATGGTACTCAACTTCACCAGATTCACAAAATTCCTTTAAAGCTTCAATACGTACAGTATATATACAGGGTGGGACAGAAATGATGAACAGATTTTAAAATTAAATAGCAAATTACGGGAACCAAATAATTTTTTTATGAATACATTTTCTGCCTGTACAGAAAGTGGAGATTTTTTCCATATTTTATTTTCTGAAAAATATATCACACTGAATCCACTGATGCACTAGTACTCTCCGTACGCTCCAGTCAGACATGCGTAAGGCGATAGCATGCTTACGTGCTGATCGCCTCGGGCTGTGCTACACAGATGCTAACACTCGGGCAATATTGTCCAGTGTTTGAACAGACCTATTTAGGCCAGCAGGTTTCTTGTTTTTCACATCAGAGAAATGAGTCCTATTACGACAAAATACAGTACCTAACCCCTCATGCATACTGCTGAAGAAGAAAGTGGTACCAAACTATAATGGTATTTCCAAAGGAAAAGTTAAAACCTAATGCACAACAGTGGTTAAATATCAGAACTACAAAGTTAAAGTCATGTTTGAATCAAACAATACAACCAGCTCCCGCCACTCCTTTTCACGCCGGGAATAGCAAAATATATAAAGAGATTACTTACTTATTAACTGCTAGTGCATCTTCCTGACACCGCAAAAACAGACCTTACTGCCTTCACTCACAATTCTTCACTGAATACTTGGCTACCAATTCACTGACTAGTTCTGCAGTCATGAGGGTTTTCCCATTAAATCCTGAAGCCAACCTGCTTTATTGGACTAATATTACCGATGGCTGAGCCCATAATATAGATGGGGAGGCATAAAGGTTAGCCAAACCTTTCTTATAGGGATATTCCCTGCTTTTAGCATTGGTCGATGACCAATGGTCGTGTCCACTTAACAAATATGTTTCTGTAAGAATTGACGTAGGTTGTTTCTTTCAAGAATATGTTTACATAAACTAAAGAGTATTCTAACCTCCATGAGAATCCAGAAACTCCTCAAGTGGGAGAGAGAGAGAGAGAGAGAAAGAAGTGGTATTCAATGGGAGTGATGGCACCTATTGTCCTCTCAGACTTCTGTAGACCAAAGAATCTTCTATCAGTGCAACTCTCACTTTGCAAGGATATTTATTTGCTTAGAACAAACATTCGGCGCAAATTTGAGATAATTTGTACTGAATACATCTAACTAAGAGTGCATTTTGCTCAGCACGTAGGATAAGGTTTAGGGGTTAATTTTTTCTAGTAATCAGAAATCTTGGGAGGGATGGATAATTAACTGATTTACCCACCTCTGTATCTGCCCATGTGTTTGATAGCATGTTGCCTTAGAGGTAAATGTCGCCACAGGCAGACCAATCATGGGTTTGCAAACTTTTGTTTTCCATGAAAGGGTTATCTCAAAAAATTATTTTTCAAAAGGGATCCGGGATAACCAAAGAGACCCCATTTCTTTGAATTTTAACATTTAAACTTGGGTCCCCCATTAATACATAAGTACCACAAATCAAAATGTGACTATTTTTCCATTTTTGTTGAAAACATTTTCAAATGTTAATTTGTTTAATTTAATGTTGTTGTTGATGATTAAATAATTATTTTAATGGTATTATTATTGTTATAGAATTTTAAAATGGGTTCCTCGTTAATACGCAAGTACTCAACATTTTTCCATGTTGCACGATATCTCTAAAAGATTAAGTCCGACGTGGCTCATCGAACCATCTGAGATTTTTAATGCAGGCCATCAAAACAACCACGGCTTTAAATGCAGCCCTCTGTGGTATTCGGAAATAATTACACAGCCCACCATCGGAAAAAGGTTAATGTCGCGGATCTCCCTCTTCCATCATCAACCTTACTCCTCCATCATCAACCTACTATGGTTAATACACTCGTCCCTCTTTTTGTGAAGCACCTGCCGGTGTAGCATCTCAAAACTTTTTTTAAATATAGAAATCTGTGTAAGAAAGCTGGAGAGGTAAAAAAAAATAGGAAAACCTACGCAGACTTTAAAATAAATAATATTTTCCGATTTTTTCATATGGAAATAATTTCCACGTTGATATTTTGAAGTTGATTATGACACCTTACAATGAAACTCACAGCTCTTTCGAATCATCGGCCCCCGCTGTCGTCGCTCTCTGGATGTCAGTCTTGTCCCCAACCGGAACCGTTCCAACGTTTAACAATCCGGCCACCAGCAGCACTCCCAAAACCTGGAAACACAACGATCCGATTTAGTCATTCGTCTTCACAGACAAATTCTGTTCAGTTCCAAGTGTAGCCGAATCACGATGCTTACCACTAAAATGTTTGAGAACATTTTACAGATCAACGTGACGTGCAGAGGATGAACAGAGCTCCTCTCGATCGACTGACACCCGGAGGCATTTCAAAAGTATTATATACCCTCTCATCCACCACGCATTGTTGGCCAATGGTAAACGGCATTGCGGATGGCAGTGCAAGGCACCGATGAATCAACAGCACCCATTCCGCCCCCTCTTTCTACTCCTCTCGTAATTGACGTGCTAAAAAGCGAAACGACGCGATCGGGTTTTTTCCCTTTCGCTTCTATGACGCTAAATACTTGCGACAAACATCGTCCCCACGAATTGCTGACATAAAAATACTCGTTGACATTGACGGATGCTAATGGAGATCTAAACCGTCACGTTCCGGCATAAATAAGTTCTTATTTCGAATTGTAAGGCAAGAGCGATTGAACGTCTTGGAGAAATATCCATCGAACACCCGGAATCGAAATGTAATCGACCCAATTAAACGCAACTGCGGATGGTTGCGAACTTGAGGAGGGAGAAAGATGAAACCGTTCGTTACATCATTCGTCCCCCGGACGAAATATTTAAGCGGCTGTGTTTAGCTCAGCGAAACGAATACTGCAGCCGCGTGTTAAATTGGGCTGATGTACAGTCATGTTGCTTCTCTTTGGCTGTAAGCTCGGCCGAATGAATTTTGCGTCAAACAATAAATTTTGGGTTAGAAATATGTACGGCGAACAAGAATATTGCTATTGGTATTGCGTGTTTAGCACATAGAAACAGCAGCGGAGAAAAATTATTTAAAACAAATGTCAATTTTCTGCCAAATACGAGCTACATTTTAAATTCAAAATATCTAGAGCCATACATTGAGCACGAGAAAGGTTTGAAAATAAGAAAACCAAGTAATTCCTTAAGAAATTATTACAGAATAATTGTAGATTTTTAGAGAGAATAACAAAATGTAAAACGAATGAAAGAATTCGTGGCAATAAAAATTAATGAGGCATCTGACATTTCATGTTATACGCCAAAATTTAAAATTCCGCATATACGGAGATATAGCGTCGGTAGTCTTCGATCTAAACTTCTATAAAACATCTCACTTTTTATAAAGTCATTAAAATGGAATTGATCCACAAAAATGCATTCGAGCGTTGAAAATTTTCTGTCAATAAATTACATTTTTCAATTATCCGAACCGAATTTATTGAACACATTGTTGCCTATCTTCCCCTTGTAAACCTATCTGTTTTTTCAAAGTTGACTTTAGTCTGAATAAGCAGTACGATTTGCGATACCTTGAAAACTAAAATCCCACGTTCGGAACCACGCCACCTACAGGAAGAATCAAACTTCTCATATATTCAACACTGGCGGAAGTGCTAATCGAATTTAAACGGATTTAGTGAATCTAAAACTTCGACCGTGTAACATGTAAACATTGTAAGAATAAAGGTCGGTTTATAAAAAAAATTAAGGAAAACAACTCGAAACTTAAAGTCAAATTAACTTAACAACTTAAATGTGTTCATGATAAAAATTAGCGTGGATTAACGCCATCTGTTTTTCTTTAGTTGAACCTTTGACAAATACTATGCGTTTATCTAAATTGGAGGTGAATGATGAGGTAATTGGCGATTAGCATACCGTATTATCGCGGATCGTAAGAGTTTTCGGCACAATGGACCAACTGATGGACGATGACATCGTTGATGGCGTGTCGACAGTTTTATTGATTGCTTCTGCAGCTCTTCTGGTGAAAAAACGCCAAATTAATCGCGACAGGAACAGCCGAGGACAATTCCGTCAGTTTAAGGATATGAAAACATCTGATCATGAACAATTTTTCTCAGATTTCCCACAAAACCACTAACAAGCGAACAACTGACAACAGGGAAGCGCGAAATAACTAACTACTACAAGGCGCTCTTAAGTTAATTTCACGTTAATTCAAACTCATCCGAATCCTATGCTAATTTTTTCCGTAACTTAACGCAGTTTTTAAGTTAAGTTATGACATGGCGTTAAGGCATTGAAATATCACGTTAAGTCTAAGTTCTAGCTAATTTGGCGTTAATTTTTTTTATAAACCGACCTTAAGATAGTGCTCAGTTTTTACCGTCGAATAAAGCAAAAACGAAGAAAATCGGTCCATATTTAGGCATTTTGATGAATGAAGGGAAAAAACGTCGCACTGTGAAAAATCGAAAATTACGTGTAAACTTATGGGGAAATAATTATTGAATTAAACAATACGCCATACAGCCTATGTTACCCGCAGGATAAAATTATATACCTACGCGAAGTTTCGCGACGATATCTTCAAAGGTGTGGATTTGTATAGAGAACAAATAAAAACAAAATTTCACTTATATGTATTATACGGTGTATTTAAATTCCATCGACAAACTTCTAGGGCTTGTAGGTGGGTTCGATGTATGATCTGAAAAATTAGTCCGAGTTGTCTGCGTCGCCTCATTACTGAGATGAACGTACCGGTGCCCCTGTAGGGTTTGCAACCATCCCCGCACCCCGATTCCTTGATTAGTAGCCGGAAGTTATTAGGTTCATTTACTTACATAAGATTTAGAGAGGGGCAGGACGCCTTAATGTACAAATAACATGGGACGGTAAATAACGTTTTTTTCAGTGGTAGGAATGAAGTTTCAAAACGTGGCTTATGATCCCTTGCGTAATTAATGGAGATCCCTTAGGGAGGTGCCACACAGAAGAGACTAGCGACGTAACTCTGGCAACGTTGCTTCGCAACTTCTATATCCACACAGAAGGGACTAGTCACAACGTTTTCAGTGTAGTGAGAATGTCGGACGAAGTAATCATATTGTACCATTTCTGGCATCGTAGGTACAGAAACAGGAGGAAGTATTGGGTCCACCCATTTATTGTGCAATTTGCAACATAGTGCCAACAATGTTGCCAAAGAGCTGCAAGATAAGGAGCATTTCCAGAGTTTTTGTAGAATGACACCAGAAACTTTCGAAATGTTGGTGGAGTTGTGTTCTCCATTATTGGAAAAAAAGAACACCAACTGGAGGCTGAATATTTTATCGGATGAACGAATCCTGATTACACTGAGGTAAGTAAAAACTATTCAATAGTTATTTTATAATACGCTTATTTGCGAATTTCATTCAACAAATTATTATCAATTCTCACCTCTCGCTGCAGATGAATATCATTTATTAGCTTTGTTACCTGAAATTTAAATTAATTTTGTTACACATTGTTTTCCACAGTTAAAGTACTAATATCCAAAATAAAATCCAAGGAACTTAGCTGAACTTTGTGGTAATCGATACTCATATTAACGAAGAAAATAATAACTTTGTTAAATTCCACAGTTTTTTATTTCACGACTGGTTTCACTAAATAACTAGCACCTGATGTTGCTAGTTATTTAGCAAAACCGGTCGTGAAATAAAAAATTGTGGAATTTAACAAAGTTATTATTTTCTTTGTTAATACTAATATGCACAAAAGATCCCAATGCATACTTACCTGCATTCTAAATTGTCGCTTAAAGAACGCATCCATAGATTTTATATCTGGAAGGAGACCCAGTAAGAAATTTTTATCTCCATCATCTTGGTTTGTCTCCTTTTTCCTTTCCTGCAGGTATTCCAAAAATGGTTTGTCCACTTCCTCAGAAAGTTTCATTTTTTTAACTGCTTTAACCTATGTAGGCTTATCATTTAGAACTTCAATAGCGGTGGAAGTATTGCATTCAGAGACTGAATCTTCATCTTGTTCTAATATTTCATTCACCTCTTTATCAATGCAGTCTTTCACGTTTGGAGTAGTACTTAAATTACCTGTTTGCTTCCGATGTTTCATGTGAGGGACTAGAAGAGTCAAATATTCAGATAAGTAGTACCGTATATCTTCGAGTATAAGTCGAGAAATTTCTTCCTTTTTTAGGCCGATAAAAACCCTACTTTCGACTTATATTCAAGTCGCAAACTAGCTGGACATTTTTCTGGGTCAGTAATTAAACATGACTGTCGAAAAACAACATTTGACTGACTTGAAACGCATTAGTATGAAAAATTCATGCTAACTAGCAGAATATGTGAAGGCAAATTATACAGCATCACCGTACTTACGTAGTTTGAACGGAAAACTTAAAATTTATATTTTATCTTTAAAAAACCTGCCCAAATGAGTGGATTGAAGAGAAGAATCAATTCAGTACTCAAGCGCTGGTTTTAGTATTTTGATCCTGAATTCAAATTGTTAAACACCGTTCCATTTCTTCAAAGACGGCATTTTGTTTTTTACTTATAATCACGGACCGAACAGAGCCTGCATTGCGAATATGATCCCCTATTTCTGATCTATGTATTATGTCCATTTTAGTTTCCATCAAAAGCACTCGACGTTTTTTTAACCACTTTTAGCACTTTCACGAACACTACATTTACAATTGTTTAATTGTTTTCCATATTTCAGGGTTAATAAAAAACAATACATATATAAACATGTATGGTTTCGAATACAAACCGCAAATGACGTGTTGACAAGTTTACGTGTTCTTACTGTGACCGATGTTCGTAAGTGGGTGAGGGTGTGTTCGTAAATGAAGTGCGAGGCGCAATTCATTGGTATGTGGAATGTTTATAAATACGAATTGTTTGTTTCTTGCATGTTCGTAAGTAGAGGTTCACCTGTATATATATTAATTTTTTTGTAAATTACAAAATTATCTTATTTTCGTTTTCTTTGCTTCGACTTATATTTGAGTCTTGGATTTTAGACGCTTTTTTAGGCTAAAAAGTACATTTTGACTTATACTCAAATCACCTTATACTCAAAGATATACAGTACTTATCTTTCCGTGGAATTGCTCTAGAGCCGCTGGCTTTTTTATCCCGAACACTTCAGGAAAATACAGTTATAATATTTTTCCACTTCTCCTTGCAGGTTTTAACTAAAAAAGATAACAACAATACAATAGTATGCAATATTAAATTATAATAATACCAAAATATTAGTATATATAGTGGCATTTAATTCAAATTTATTTTTTGTAGGTATTTAGCAACTGGCAGCAATTTTCAAGCTCTGTCTTTTAATTTTATGAGAGGGAGAAGTACAATTGGAAAAATAATCGAAGAAACGAGGAAAGCTATATGGAATGCTTTATGCACTACATATTTGACTGTCCCATACGAAGACACCTGGCTGAGGTCATCTGATAGGTTTTTGGAAACTGTGGAATTTGCATAATTGTGTTGCAGCCCTAGACGGTAAACACATCAGAGTGAAATGTCCCAAAAATAGCGGATCTCATTACTATAATTATAAATCATTTTTTCAATGGTGCTTATGGCAACCTGTGAAGCCGATGGCATATTTTTAACTATTGACATCGGTGAGTATGGAAGAAACAGTGATGGAGGAGTATTTAAGAATTATTCTTTAGGCCTATTATTACGTACATGCTAATTTCCTACATCTACCTGAACCCCAATCTTTACCATTGGATGACAGCGGTTACAAAATTCATTTTTATTTTATCGCAGATGAAGCTTTTTCCTTGAATACCAACATAATGAGACAATATGCAAGACGCACTCTGAATAATGACAGGCATATATGCAATTATAGATTTTCTAGAGGTCGTAAATAAATAGAATGTGTATTTGAAATGCTAGTGTCAAAATTTCGAGTTTTTGAAGGACACATATGCACTTTGGAAGGGACAGTAGAAAACATTGTAAAATCAGCATGTGTTCTCCATAATTTTATCAGAAAACAAGATGGAATTTACTCAGAACCTACATATCTGGCTGCTCCAAGTGAAAACGTCGACCATCATGCAATGAGAAATTTAAATAACAAACATTTAGTCCGAGATCATCTGTGTCAATATTTTTTGAAACCAGAAATTGCATTACCACATCAGTGGAGATACTGTGTACAAAGAGATAATGAAAATGAAGATAATTAATAAAATAAGTTTCATGCATTGTGTAAGCATGGTATTGTTAATGTGTTTTCCTTTTCGTGATATATGAAGTAATGGTACATTCCTGACGAGCATACAATGAATAAATTATAACTTATTTATTAATTTACTTACCATTTTCTCCCATTTTCCATGATATTTCCTCCCAAGCAGCTTCGGTTTTATCTCTTCTGGAATAATCCTTGCTGGACACATCATAAATAAGCAGGTATAATCCAACAAGTTTGACGAACTCAATGTTGCAATTCTCCTCTGCTTTTTTGTCCATTTTAAAATGGAATACCAAGCAGTTTCAAAGCAACTTAAGTGACGAGCAACCAACAGACCCTGTTGCTAGTTGCCCATTGCTTTGAGGTCACTTAAGTTGCAAGGTAATGTCGCTTGAATGTGGCTTTCTCTATTTCTTAGAAAGTGTCCGACCGCGAAGCGTTGCCAGAGTTGCATTGCTGGTTACCAGTCTCTTCTGTGTGGCGCCTCCCTTAGTGTAGTTAGATGGTATAAACGGACATGGGTGAGAAATTTAATCATGCAAAGGTAACAAAGATATGATGACCATCAGGCCTTTCAGCATTAACGTGGAAGCTACAGCACCTGTTCAAAGTGACGACCACCGACTTCATTGCACAGCCCGCAGCGAGGCGCCACTGACTGTCGCATTCGCTCGAAAATACCAGGTGTCTGTCGTATGTTGTCAAATGCTGCCTGGATCCTTGGCAGAAGATCATCTTCTCGCTCTACTGGAGTCTCGTAGACGAGACATCTGACAAGGGGAGTCCACGACATTCATATCACCCATTTTCTTCAAATTTGCACGGTTGGTAGCAGGCTATGAGTAATGGAAGTATGTGAAGTAAGAAAACGCAACTCTTTCTCGTTCTCGAGAAAAACGATCTAAAAATGTTAAAAAATTCGTATGGCTTGATATTAACTATAGATATCTTACACAATGTATCTACGGTAGACTAGTTGCTAACGAGACGAACCACGGTCGTAGACGTTATCTATCTGCCATGGTTCAAACCCCATTTATTGCAATTTTTTCGAGGTATTTTTCCTTTTTTTTCATTAAATTCACTCTGATTTTTCAAAAGAACATTAACCATTTTAATTATAGCCTTTTTCGGAAATTAAATTAAAATAATTAAATTAAAAAGTGTTTTCTTCCATCACTCAACGTCAACGTCGAGCTATTTAATATTTAAATGTAAACTTTATTTTGTTTGTTTCTATGGAACGAAAGGTTAACAACATTGTTAAATCACAAAGGAAATTAGTAGTATTAGATTATGACTGTTTGGGCGTAATCTATTTTGTTTATAAGAATATGAATCAATAGCCAGTTTGTAGTTGAGTGAGCATTACGTTCTTGAATGACGGAGTTTTGAAGCAAGAGCTAAAAAATGCTTGGCGTTACTGTGAGGAATCGCTTCTGGAAAACAATTTCATTTCACACGAATCGCCAACAGAAAAACGATGATGCCTCATGCTCACTGAAAGCGATACTTCCAAAATGTATGGCTTTATGTCAGCCGTGCGACGTTTATTTCTACCGGCAAGTTAAGAATTTCATCAAACATCTGCAGAAGTGCTCACTGCTGCTGGAGGAACAATGGGATATAGCATCACGGGAAGACTCTATTAAAATTCATGCGCTCGTCCATCATCAAATGAGTGCACCGATTTTTTTTGACATTATTAAATATGCTTGGTATGCCTCAAATTGAGTGATGGAAGAAAATACTTTTTAAACATAAATGTCGTCTGCTTCCCCTTAAAACTTCAAAAAAATCGCTGCCATCACGGGATATGCGCATTTGCAGTTTGCTCATGGTGACGGCAATGTTTCTGTTTTACCTGCTTTTAATACAGGTATCATCCAAAGAGCTGTTCGTCTTCACGTTAAACCTGGTCCTCTATCATTTCCCCACCTCAAACCTTTATCCTATCAATTCCCCTCCTATATACGTATAACCCAAATCATAGCTGCACCTATGTTTTCCTGCATTTTCCTCACTCCTGAATACCATTCCTACCCCAACCCATTATGATGGCCACATAAGTTAGTTGTAGTGTTTTAATTATTGCCTCTTTCCATAATTACTTCCGAAAAAGGCAATAATTAAAATGGTTAATGTTCTTTTGAAAAATCAGAGTGAATTTAATGAAAAAAAGGAAAAATACCTCGAAAAAAATTGCAATAAATGGGGTTCGAACCACGGCAGATAGATAACATCTGCGATGCGACCGTGGTTCGTCTAATTAGCAACTAGTCTTCCATAGATACATTGTGTAAGATGATATCTATTGTTAATATCAAGCCATATGAATTTTTTAACATTTTAAGATCGTTTTTCTCGAGAACGTGAAAGAGTTGCGTTTTCTTACTTCGCATACTTCCATTACTCATAGCCTACTACCAACCGAGCAAATTTGAAGAAAATCAGCGATATGAATGTCGTGGATTTAGGTCTGGTAAGTGAGCAGGTCAGGAAACAGGACCACCGTGCCAAATCCTCCACGCAGGATAAGCAGTGTATAAAATTCCTAGTCGATCGATACCTATGTCCACAGTGTTTCCTTCAGATTCCTTCCGCACCTTCTTTTCCCTCCCCCTCCTACTACACCCCCTCCATTTTCAATTCTTCGCTACATCTTCGTAATTGCTATAAAATTCCCAGTCAATCGATACCAATGTCCGCAGTGTTTCCTTCGGATTCCTTCCGCACCTCCTTTTCCCTCCCCCTCATACTACACCCCCTCCATTTTCATTTCTTAGCTTCATATTCGTAATTGTTATAAAATTCCTAGTCGATAGACACCAATGTCCGCAGTGTTTCCTTCGGATTGCTTCCGCACCTCCTTTTCCCTCCCACTCCTACACCCCCTCCATTTTCATTTTTTAGCTTCATATTCGTAATTGTTATAAAATTCCTAGTCGATAGACACCAATGTCCGCAGTGTTTCCTTCGGATTCCTTCCGCTCCTCCTTTTCCCTCCCACTCCTTCTACACCCCCTCCATTTTCATTTTTTAGCTTCATATTCGTAATTGTTATTAAATTCCTAGTCGATAGACACCAATGTCCGCAGTATTTCCTTCGGATTCCTTCCGCACCTCCTTTTCCCTCCCCCTCCTACTACACCCCCTCCATTTTCATTTTTTAGCTTCATATTCGTAATTGTTATAAAATTCCTAGTCGATAGACACCAATGTCCGCAGTATTTCCTTCGGATTCCTTCCGCACCTCCTTTTCCCTCCCACTCCTTCTACACCCCCTCCAATTTCATTTTTTAGCTTCATATTCGTAATTGTTATAAAATTCCCAGTCGATAGACACCAATGTCCGCAGTATTTCCTTCGGATTCCTTCCGCACCTCCTTTTCCCTCCCACTCCTTCTACACCCCCTCCATTTTCATTTTTTAGCTTCATATTCGTAATTGTTATAAAATTCCTAGTCGATAGACACCAATGTCCGCAGTGTTTCCTTCGGATTCCTTCCGCACCTCCTTTTCCTTCCCACTCCTTCTACACCCCCTCCATTTTCATTTTTTAGCTTCATATTCGTAATTGTTATTAAATTCCTAGTCGATAGACACCAATGTCCGCAGTATTACCTTCGGATTCCTTCCGCACCTCCTTTTCCCTCCCACTCCTTCTGCACCCCTCCATTTTCAATTTTTTCGCCTTATATTCGTAATTGTTACAAAATTCCTAGTCGATCGATACCGATGTCCGCAGTGTTTCCTTCGGATTACTCCCTCTCTTTCAAACTCTCCTCCATCTTCAGGTTTGCCCTTCATATTTTTCATACTTCGAAAGAAAATCTCTGTGGACATATGCAAAAGTGGACAAAGAAAACAGTGGACGAAAAGGCTGTGGACATATACAAATGTGGACAAAAAAAACAGTGGACGAAAAGGCTGTGGACATATATAACAGTGGACATTAAGGCAGTGGACAAAAAGGCTGTGGACATAAACAAAAGTGGACATAAAGGCAGTGGACGAAAAGGCTGTGGACATATAAGAGTGGACATAAAGGCAGTGGACATAAAGACTGTGGACATATATTACGGTGGATGTAAAGACTCTGGACATAAGGGCAGTGGACATAAAGGCTGTGGACATAAAAGAGTGGACATAAAGGCAGTGGACATAAAGACTGTGGACATATCATCTGGGAACCCTTCATTTGGATTTCTTATAATTAATTTTATCTTATTATAAGGTTTCTGGAGATCATGTCACCTTGAACCATTAACCTTTTCAAGTCTTTCCCCACCCACTTAAAAAAAAAAACACTTTCATTTTTAATTATTTGAAAATGTTAAGGATCTTCTTTTCTCCTAATTCACAGGAAACACATTGATCATTGGAAACTTTCCTTCCATAAAATGAGTAATTTTATTTCAATACAGCATCAAACAGCTGTAATAATCAGTTGTATTTGTATGGTAAAATATGGAAATAGCTTTGAAATAATTATCTGTTAAAAAGAATGATGTACTTTGTTGTGCTTAATTTTGATTTTTAATCCTTGTATAAAAGTAACTTTCCAGGTAATTTATTTGACGAATTTCTTTTACTCATAAAAAAATCATCTATCTTAATCCCAGGAGGAGCTTAAGGGATGTTCACCGCACTGGCAATTTTTCACCAATGCAGCGTTTTTATGCGAACACCTATTCATCATTTCCCAAGCTGTTGGCTCTTTTTAAGGCTGATCCAGAATCATCTACATCAGAGTTTGAAGCATGGCATCCAAGTCTTCGAGAAGACATCTTGGATGTAGTACACGATGCACTCAGTCGAATGGTATGTATTTAACTGACAGTCAGCAGCTATGAGTGGTTTTTTCTAAACTTATAAATTAATGTTGACCTTCCAGACCTAATAACAATTAAAAATCTATGAGAACTGACAAGAATCTGTTCATTTTTTTATTTGGTTGAAGGCAGTTTGAAAAATGTCTTCTTTAGTATTACTCTGACAATTACTTTGCTATATTCGTAAGTAAAAAGTCATTTAAACATAACATTTATTTCAATTTTACATTATGCTATGTGCTTTAAAATGCTACAATTTATCATTTTGAAATCTCGATGTTGATCAACAGTGATTTTCTGAATACAGCCATCACTCAGAAAAGATTACAGCAATGGATATGAAAATTATACAACTACAGTAGAAGATCGTTTATCCGAAATGGTCAGGATCTGACCCATTTAGGATATACGATATTTTAGGATGTTAGATGTCTTAACACTTATGCAGCATATCAACCATGAAAAACATTTGTAACGAGGAATGGTAGAAATAAATGATGTTACAAATAAAATAAACTTAGATAACATCTTGTATAACAAAAAAAATTACAGGTGTCACCTTCTGATGTAAGTACAGTGAATATATTAAGTAATATTTAAAAGTGTATATGTATTAATCCTCGGATGGGAAATCAACAATTAACATCCGTGTTTACCTGGAAATAGCAAAAATTAACAATGTTAAATGATGGAATGTTTTGAATCACCTATATAACAAACTAAAGGAGGGTAATCAGGCTACTTGAACCGGTGGTGGCTTTCATAACTACAACTGATATCGGTCATCAGTTATTTCGCATTTTGGATGTTTTCGTTGTTTGGAGTTTCAGATAAATGATCTTCTACTGCACTTCTTTGTATTGTACATTATATTCCATTAAAAAAGTTGTATTTTTCTGTTAACATCTACAGTAGGACCTCAGTAACCGTCGCCATTGATAATTGTTATTTCGATCAACCATTGTTTGTCGCCAAGTGGTAGAAAAAAATGAAAAAGCTCCATTGCCATTGTTTAATGAAGCAGACAAATGAATAAGACAATGATTGCACTGTGACTGAGAGAGAAACATTGCTATCACAGTGGTGGGCAACCTTTTCTACATGGTGGGGGCCTCATTGGTGGCAGTGAACCCTTATGGGGGCCGCATTGGTAATAGACAGTGGATTTTAGTTAAATTGTAAGTTACCTAGAGATTCTTAGGCACCATATGCGTAGAAATAAAGTTAGAATTAGATTTTTAGGGTTAACATTTCAATATTAACCCTCGAGTGGGCGCGTGGGTGACAGTTGTCCCCCACTGATTTTCAACTTCGTGTGTCTGTGACAGTGGAGGAGTGACGCATGTGCAGATCTCAGTAGCTGGCCTTGAGAGACCCCTCTTTACTATGCATGAATCAGTTTCTTTGTGCCTTCCCTAAAATTCGACGTGAGCAACAGATAAGTTTTGCTGGGGGACATCTGTCACCCATGCGCCTTGTCGTGTTACTGATTTTGGTACGCCGCGCAACTCCTTTTTCGTGATCTTTTTCACTTTAATTTCATTTAATTTTTTGTAAATTCACAGTACTCTTTTTAGTTCATCTGCAGGCATTTTTGGCAATCAGTTATTTTACTTTTACAGAAGATACGACGAATTTTTAGAATATATCGGCCATAAATGCTTTATGTATCAATAAATCTAATAATAGCCAGAAAAAAGTTTTGAAGACAGAATTCTTGGAAGAGATTGCTTGGGAATGTATAAAATCACAAATAATGCGAGAAGTACAATCCCTCAAATACCAGGACAACTTCGGCAGCGTGCAAGAGTAGAAGAAAGATCAGCTGTTACACCACCAAAATGACAAGGATCAAGAGGTCGATGTTACTAATGTGGTCGAAGTAGAGACAAAACAACGTGAAAATGGTGTATCATATGCCAGAAATGGACATGCAATGATCATTTAAGAGAAGTTTGTGTAAATAGTTTGGAATTAATGTAAGTCGAGTTGAACTAATCTCAGATTTTGAATTTCTATTTTTGATTAAAATTTTGATTAAAATTTTGCTTAAAACTATTGCTTGTTTTAATGCAGGACCCCAAATATCCCGAAAAAATCAATAACTGTTGAATGAAAGTGAGAAATAAGTCCAAAAATGGAAATAAAGTGTTGGGGGACCTGTGTCACCCACGTGCCCAAAGACGTAACTCGAGGGTTAAAAATCGTGATGGAATTCAATCTTACAAATATCTTTGAGAAAAAAATCAAAAACAATATTAATAAGAACTTACTTGAATCAAGAAATAATATTTACTAAGAGGTCACAATTCAACGTTAGATATCTTAACAGATTTTTCTACACAGAAAATAATATTTGGTAGTTAATTAAAATAAATGAAAAAGTTTTGAAAACTATGAATCACTGACGGTGGGCCGCATAAAATTGCTTAGTGGCTGCATCCGGCCCATGGGCAGCAGGTTGGGCACCCCTGATCTATTGAAATGGTGACTGTGGCTGTTCTCGGAGAACATTTAGTCGATCGTGTTAGAGTGAAACATTTTGTATAAATTGAAATGGTTAAACAAAGACTAATAGTACTTAGAATGTTGCCTTCAAATATAAGAATCAAACAGCAAAACATTCCTTTGTGGATTGTTGCAGTACAACTGTCAACAGTTAACGTATTTCTTAAATATTTTATAGCTACAAGGTCCAGAAATGTGACATCCCTTAAAATAAAACTAGAAGTGAATGAATGAAAATGATGCAAAGTCTAAAATTTCAAGCAAACTGAGGCCTAATAATTCAGTTTTATATGATGCCTGTAAGGTCTTTTTGAACGAATTATTGACCCATGACATGACATGACTATGGAAAAATCGGTTTTGACTTTCGTCATTTCGGTAATCATCGGGGATTCCAGGAACCAATTAAAACGATGGTTATCGAGGTCTTACTGTACAGTGCTCCCCCTCCATAAATTAATTTGTGATCCATTAATTTTTGCAGCCTCAAACCATCCACAAGACTGTACTTAAGAGTATTATCATTGCCCTATTGCAGGATAAAGAGTAAGTGGCTACATTATTTTATAATATTTATTGGTTTTATGTGTCAGGTTTTGTTGTATCCTTTAGATGTTTAATAAACAATCAAATATGACAATTTTAGAATTAAAATTTTTCTCATCAGATTAACACCTGCTGATGAGGTTCGAGCCCTGTTTGTCCTGATCCAGAATCCTGTATTTGCAGCTCAGTCTTCGTATACTGTATTTGCACATCTGCTCAGGCATATAGTTAATCTCTCCAATGTCCACAAGCAACATATTATTCAGTGGTTTAGGGGGTAAGTCTCTATGTAATAAATTCCTAATAAATATCCTTTGATATTGTTTCCTAATCTCAAGTGGCAAGTTACCATATCTGCCCGAATAGAAGTCAACCCCGGATTTAAGCCGATCCCCCAAAAATTTCTGCAGTTTTTTGGCAAAAACGTAAATTTCGTAGATTTTATGCTGAAGTGTGCCGGGCATTCATGCACATCTTAGAATACATTATTCGAGATCAAAGAAATGTGTGGGAAATGGTTTAGTTGTTGACATTTTGAAATATTACTCCAATTAGTAATTTTGCGTTGCTGAATAATGTTCCACATTCAGTGGCAATAACTTCATTCATCTTCATTTTCACAAAAGGTCAAATATGGTAACAGCGATCTCGCCAAGATATTTTTTCATCCAAGTCTATTTCCAATGAAATTAGCATTTACATTGCCTTAAGAAAGTTCATTTTTATAATTATACATATTCCATATAAAGTTTTACCGAAATTCAAACAGTTGAGCGTTCAAAGCCATCAACGCATTTTGCGTAATCGTCAATTTACGTGTTCTCGCGAAGATATTTTTATATATATTCATCGTAGGTCAAATATTTACTTTACGAAAAATATAGTACTATCATTTGAATGCGAAGGCAATGAGAGACTTCGAGATTTAACCATAACCCAAATTTTCCTCGGACTCGCATTTAAGCCAAGGGGTGATTTTTTCATGATAAATTTTGACAAAAAACATCGGCTTGTATTCGGGCAGGTACGGTATGTTGAATTTCACATCATTCTTAATCTGTGACAATATTTAAAAATTGTACGTCATTGGAATTTCCTTAAATGTGTGTAGCACTTTATAATTTTAAAAATTAAACAATCACCACAAAATTTTAATGCTCTACAAATTGCCAATCTATTCAATTGAATTTTCAATAAGAAAATTATAATGGTGATCTTTTTGGAGCTTCTTTTAAATCTCCAGTTCACAATAAAATATTTGAAAACTGGTTCTACTTTGTGGTAATATTAAACTATTTTAGGCTTCCAAGTCAAGTTAATATTAACAGAAAGTTTTTGATAATTGTAAGACATTAAAATCACAGATTGTCAACGACATGAATTCTCTCATATTTTCTTAATTTTTAATAGGATGGAAGCTGAGAAACTTAGGAAGATCGTTAGAAATACAATACAATTCATCAATGTAAAACAGTTTCCTCCATCTTCAAGACATCATTTACCATCAAATTCATCTAGTCGTTGGTGGATTCCCACAGCTGCCAAGGCACTAGCACTAATCAGTAAGCTGAGAACTATTGTTGTTCACACTATTCTATTTGTGTGATGAAAATTTGTTGGCAATGGTATGAAGTTGAACTTTACAATCACATAAAGTATCATCAAGGACAAATTCTATGCTTAAGTGAATGATTGACACTTAAAATTTTTGTGCTTTGTTTGGTGATGATTTACACTTAAAAGTTTTGTTCTTTGTTTGGTGATGATTTAATCAGAGTAAATTAGAAACTGGTACAGCCATCCCTCACTTAACGAAGGGGTTACGTTCCTAAAAAACCTTCGTTATGTGAAAATTCGTTAAGCGAGAGCTAATTTTCTATTGTTTTATATAGAAAGTATGCCGTTCGGTTCCTAGCACACAACTTTATAACTTAATAATAATGTAGTAACTATAATTCGCCGATATATTCCAGCAAATATAGCACAATAATGTAGGATGCGTGAAATAAAAGTAATTTCATTTTTACGAGAGTCTTAAATACATTCAAATTAAACCTTCAGTTACATTAAGGCTAAAGATTCTAATTCAATGCTTCAAAGCGCCGCCAACCCAGAATGCACTAGAAACATTGGTCATGTGAGGAAAGGGGCGTGTTGGCGTAATGCGTTATTGAATTTTAAGGTAAGATTTTCGTAGCTTATTTTCGTTCACGGTCTTGAAACATTGAATTTGACTGTAATATGATGGCATTTCTGAGAGATATTCTTCACTATTAATATTTCTTTGTGTTGTTTTTCATGCAGGTAGAAAACTGTTTCATCCGAAGCCATGCCGTTCGAATTTCCATTTGTAGGTGAGCATGTATTTCGTAATTTAATATCCATAATTGCAGTTAGTAACAGCATTAGTTGATTCAATTACTATTGTTAATATAATATTTCTGTATTATATATTATTTATGTTATTATTAATTTGTGAAGAAAGAATCATTTTGGCAAACGTTTGATGACATTTAAAAATATTTTCAAAATATATCAGACCTTATAAATATCGCAGCATTCAACTTTTTAAAAAGTCTGGTTTTTGTGCATCCGTGGTATCAATTATTTTGGGCAATCAGCACTGCTATATTTACTGTTTTTCATGTCAGTATAAAGTTTTATGTCCCATAGTTACTATTATTCAACCATATAAATTCTGATTGAGAAATGGCTTGAGAATCTAACTGTTAATTCTATTTTGAGCATTTGGTAGAATAATTTAACATTACAAACTAGGTACCCTTAAGACACGTCATTTTGTGGCAGAAGATTATTTCTGATATAATTCTCTTGTTGTTTTAGCAGCGTAGTTTGAAGTTGATAGCTGGTTATTCTGACTTGGAGGACTACCATGTTTCAGTCATCCTTCATCAGCAAGACTCTTCTTTCATTAGATGACAAGAAATCATATTGGTGAGTGCCATTCATTCTTTGTGTTACAAAGCAGAACGAATGAGCTTACCATTTTTGCTATCAGGTTGAACATGTTTACTGAGATTTTGGGCTCTTTTCTGTTTTTCATCATATTTGTATCCTAAGCATCTTTTATTGCCCTGTAATTCACTTGAATGCATAAGTTTTTTAAAGCAATAGTGCATAGTATATTATTTTAATTCATTGCAGAAATAGAAGTAAATGCATTTAGTTAATGAATAAGAATTTTTGTTGAGATAATAAAAAGAAAACTATATTGTTTTAAATTGCCTATAATGATTAATAACCAAATTATACTCCTAAAAATTTGAAAAGGAATATTTCGTACAAGTTTTGGTCCAACCTTGTGGATTAGGATAATCTTTCTTATTTAAAACAGAAGCAAATCTTTGTAGCCTTCGAGGCTTTACTCAATACAACTGTTTGTGCTGCTCTTGTGTTATCTTAGGTTGACAAATGTTACAACTTGATTTATTTAAACAGGATTAGAGGGAGAAGTAGAGAAGAGAATTTAAATTGGTAACTAATTAAAAATTACAGTGGAGAAAGTAGAGAGAGTGGGAGAGATGAAAGATAGTGAATAAAAATGAAATAAATGGTCTTTAGTGTTTAAGGTAGAAATGGAGACAGATGTGAGAGCCAAATTCCTTAGTTAAAATTACAGTTGTTTGAAATCATTCAGTTAAAAACTTTTAGATTCTAAACCTGTGATTGATGGGATTGTTAAGATTAAATAAATTATTATACTTAAAAAAATGTGAGTTCAATGATCCTATTTCTTCTAGTTTAGCCTATGAAATCTTGTTCACTCCAATTGACAAATTGTTCATGATAGAATTTAGCATTTAGAAATAATTTAGTGTGTGCAATAAGAGAATAGAGTGCAGATTTCTGAGTAGGCTTAGGAGAGTCTTGAGAGCTTAAAAGAATCATCTAAAAATCAGAGTTGATGCCAACTTAGGTTTTAAAGCGATGCAGTAAAATCTCGATACAGTGTAACTCTTCAGAGCATGAATTTTTATATTTTATACTGAAAGTACGGTGTACTGTAAATACCGAAATACATGTCTATATATATATATATATATATATATAACGCTAAGGCAATGTGTGGCACGCTTCAGTAGTTTGTCTATCTGCCGGCAGATGTCTCATTCTTAGGTGCGATTGCCAATAGATGTCTCATTCTTAGCTGCGATTGCCAATAGATAAAACTACTACTACTTGACTATATACTTTAAAATATACTTTTTAAAAGATACTTAACAGAGGTAATGGCTTCAAGAGCAACACATTACGCTGATTATAATGCGAGAAGAAGAGTGGAGCGAGCAAATCAATCTGTTGAAGAAGCAAATAGAAGAAGAACTGAAAGAAATCAAGCCGGCAGAGATCAAAGAGCCAATGAAGATGACCAACAAAGAGAAGAACGTAATCAAGAACAAGGAAGAAGATTGTAGTTTGGAATCGAGAGAAAATCGACTAAGCAAGAGAAGGCAAGCTAAACGACGTAGATTAAATGAATGTGCATTGTATACAAATAATTGTCAGGTTGAAGTTACCATTAAAGAACATAATTTGCGAAATATGACTCAGACCTGCAATTGCTGTGGTATGCTTTACTGGCCGAATGAACTCAACACTTCTAAAAAAATACGCCAAATGCTGTCACAACGGAAAAGTTTCACTCGAAGATTTATCGGAAATGCTCATAGAGTACAGGAAAAACATGCGTTTACTCAACACTACATACAATCAGAGGAAAGGGGGATCAAGCTACTTCTATAGCTTCAACTGGAATAGCAGCTACTCTATTACCTGGAGGAAGAACTGCTCACTTTTCAAAATACCACTCATCCTAAATGCTACTTCGACTTTCAATTTAAAGCCAAACACACCCAAAGCAAAAGCACTCTTACAAGGGGAAGGCACTACTGACCCACAACCGATTTGGCTGAAACTTCGTAGAGATAATGTCCATGACGTCCGATTAATGAAAATATATACATATCAGGGCCAATACCCAGCTGTTTTTATTTTATTAACCCTCAAGCGGGCGCGCCCAATTATATTACATGACCGGGCACGTGGCATACTTTGTACACCGTGTAATTTTTACAAAATAACTCATTCGTTTGGTGTAATTATTAGTTTATTTTCATTAAAATGCTGTTTTATCTCTCATATCTATTAATACCAATGATAATTTTTGATTAAATATGTTGAATTCTGACTAAACATAATTTAATTGATTAACGTACAAGTCTTAGTAACATTTATAAAATTTCCATTATTAACTTGAAGTACTGTCTTCAGTATTACATGTATCACAGAGATAATTCGGTTTGACATGTTTCTTACAAGAAAATTAATTGCAAAAATTTGCTGTCTTTTGTTTCTTATGTCAAAGTGTGGGGGGAGGTGGAGCGGGTCGAGGAGTGGGAGTCCATGCCAGACGAATCAACTGACTCTTGTGAGGTTTTCCCGGTAGCCGTGGGTTTCTCGGATGACATTGTGGTGGTAGGAAAATTGGAGGAAGATTGTTTAAGGAAACAATCACGAGAGGATTGCTTTAAATTTTGCCGTTTCTCATCATATATCTCCCTGTAACAAAGAGTGTTTTGTTCGATACCACGAATAACTTTGATACTACAGTCCATTTCGGGATCATTTTCTCTGAGAATTTCGAAAGCTTCCTCCATGAATGAATGAATCCTTTCAAAATTTCACACTAAGATTTCTAGCATCCTCCTCGCATTCATCATCGGACTCGGCTGTTGCCAACTTTTTTGTCAATTCTTGAATATCTTCGGTTGTAAGTTCTTCAGGAACTGCATTAAGAACTTCCTCAACTCCCTCTTCATCAATTCCATTTATCCCAGCCTCAGTTGCGATTGCTACAATGTCTTTCTTAATGATCGCAATATATTCGAAACCTCGAAAGTCATTAACTGCTTCTGGCCATAACTTTCGCCAAACAGTATTCATCGTACTTTCCTTAATTTCATCCCAGGCTGCTGCAATATTATTAATCGCATTTTTTAATCACATTTCTTCCAAACGTCAATAAGTAAGTTGCTCTTATCTTTCTCACTTTCAAAGAGAACAAAACGCACTACACGACATAAATATTTAGCCTTAAAAGTAGCTATTACGCCTTGATCTATAGACTGTATTAAGCTCGTTGTGTTTGGGGGCAAAAAAATCACTTTCACATTGCTACACACATCAACGATTGATGCTGGATGGCCAAGGGCATTATCCAATATGAGCAAATTTATTATTATCGTAGTTTATTTTTTTATTGTAATCCTCAATCGCACTTCCAATGTAACCTTTCATGTAATCATAGCATATGCTACCTGTCATCCACGCTTTTTTGTTAGACTTATAATACACTGGAAGAGATGCCTTTGGGATCCCTTTCAACGCTCTAGGATTTTCGCAACGTCCAATGAGACAGCGTTTAAGCTTAAAATCACCACTTGCATTTCCCCCTTTGAGATTTTGAATCCTGGCGACTGTTTTTCATTACGGGATATGTACGTGCGGTCGGGTAGTATTTTCCAGTTGAGACCTGTCTCGTCAAAATTATAAACTTGTTGAGGCAGATACCCCCCCTCTCCTCTATAATTTTCTTTAGTTCCACCACAAATCGTTCAGCCCCTTCCTTATCAGCACTTGCAGCTTCTCCAGTTTTCTTGATGGAATGCAAATTACAGCGGTTTCGAAATTTATCAAGCCACCCACTGTTTGCAACAAACGTTTCTTCTGGCTGCTCCTCTTGAGCCGATGTCGAAGGCTCATCCTCTCGCTGCTTCTTAAGATCACTCCAAATTTGTCTTGCCTGATCTTGAATGACAGAACCAGAGAGAGGGCAATTACGGGAATTTTGATATTCAAAGTGTTTAAAACTTTCTCCATCATGGGATTTCGTTTTATTGTAATAAAGCGACAAGCGCCGACACTCACTGACCTTTGAGCACTCTTTTTAATAGAATCTTTTTTCTTTAAAATGGTAGAAATCGTTGACTCGGCCATTCGAAATGCATGGGCAACAACAGATGTCTTCTGTCCTCTTTCCCTTCTCTTGACAGTTTCTAGTTTCATTTCCATTGTTATTGCCTTCCTCTTCTTTGCAGGATTGAGTATTGATGTTGAACCTTGCCGTTTTGAAACCATGATATCAATAATGGTTATGAAAATAGTAATACGTAATAGTGATGGAACTTTATTTACGCGCTATATGAACACAACACGAGATCAAACAAACACTGCAAAAGTTGCGGGGATCGTCAGAATTGTTAAGGGGTGCAGCGATTTTCCCCACACCTCCGCACTTAACAAAGCACTTTCGTAATCGGTGAAGAGAACGCCAAACATCTCCGCCGAATGGCTGCTCCCACACCAACGCGCTTTATATAGGGCGAATATTACCCCTATTTCCCATTCCCTCCTTTTCGCATGGTTATATCACATAATCAGGAAATTAACCAATACGAAGTCGAGGAGTCGCCCATTTAAGCTACCCGCCGAACCCCCCCTGAGCGGCGACATCAGGCGAGAGTGGCCGTCGAGATAACGAGGGCAGAAGCACCGGGAGATACTGACAGCTGAGGGTCGCCGGCGGTGAGCGGGAGTTAGAGAGAGTGGAGTGATGGAGAAAAAAGTGAGAAGAGTTGTTCCTCGCAAGGGAGAGTGTGCTAAAGTTTCCTGTCGGACAGACTGTAACGATAAGTTGACATTTTCTGAAGTGGTTAAGCTGCGAGACTTACGTCTCAAGAGCATTTGTGTTGTTAATACTTTATTTCTTGTACAATATAGCATTTAGTTAGAGCAGTATGTGGCTATGTTTATTGGTCGCCACAGGGGGAAGTCCGCAACTAACGGAGATTGAAAAAAGAAAAAAGTTACAGAAAACACGACCGAACACTACATAATACATATTCAAGTTAGAGCAAAAGCGACATTGTAGCGACTTAAATTGCAACCTATACGAGGCGTCTGCTGTCGTGAGTGCAGGCAGACCTCGTGCCGCGTGCGAAATTCAAACATCTTCGCCTTCGTTATAGCGAGAAGGTCTTCGTTATAATCGAAAGTAGTATCAAATAAAAACCTTCATTATAGCGAAACTTCGTTAACCGAATGTTTGTTAAGCAAGGGATGGCTGTATTTATAAAAGTGGAATTCAGTAGAAGATCGTTTATCCAGAACTCTAAACACCAGAAACATCCTAACAACAGAATAATTTATGACTGATTTATTTTAGTTCCGAAAGCGACCACCACCTCAAGTATAGATATTTACGTCGTAAGATGATTCATTTGATTTTTTGCATTTAATAAAATGTTTTCTAAGTCTGTTTGATATTTAACATTATTTAATGTTAATTAATTGATGACTGATTTGTTTTAGTGGTTTCGAAAGCCATCACCACTTCTTGCCTTTAATTACGCGCATCTACTTCTGGGATGTAACTATGAGCATGGCACAGTGTGTGCTGCATCCATACGATTTTTGATTTCAACGTAAAGAAAATAAATGTAATTGACATGTTTATTTAGATAAATCAAATGTAGGAGTAGCATGTGTTATTGTTGCCGGTTTCAGGTAAACATATTTTCAATTGATTCACCATCCAAACATGATTACAGATATTTAATGTATTCTTCAATTGATTAGCCGTGTTCCATTGATTCGTATAATATTTGTATTAAATAAAAGGTTTTCTAATTATATGTATATGCTTTTTAAAATTATTTATTTCTTACCATACCTTACTAAAACGTTTTCGTTTATCCAGAACAGGCCAGGTTCCGAACCTTCTGGATAAATGATCTTCTACTGTATATCATCCTTACAAAATTATTGCTCCTATAATTTTTCTATATCTGTAATTAATGAAACTGATGCAGTTAACATAATGTTGAAAAATAGTCCTAATTGAAGAGGATGAAATACTATCCTAATCAATTGTGCAGTTTTAATATTAACACTTTATTTATTAAATTAATTATAAAAATTAGTTGAAAAATACCAAGATTCAACAACTTATGGTTACAGAATGTCACTTTGAGTCTATCATAATGTGTGAGATATGTAAGAAATATGTAGAACTGAATTTTAAGAATTACCAGTCTTGCCTTGTGGGTGAAATATAAATTGAAAAAAATGTTTCTCCAGTAGGAGTTCTTTTTAGAATCACTGCATCACCAATAATAATGGCTGTTTTTCTGTTAAAATGCGCATACAGTTTTTCAAACTTTTCATGTTATCTGAGAAACACTGTTTTCCAATTATTTGTGTGTTTATTAAAAAGGGACTTTAAAATATTTTTACACAGGTCCATTCCAAAGTTAAATACATGATGGAAAAATGTTTTTAAATAATATTGGTACACTGCTCCACGGTTATAACGTGGGGTTTCGGGGGAGTAGCTGCAACCTGCATTATAAAACAACCGTGGTATAAATGAGGACATGATTGTATTGTCCAGTACAGCATGTGCATACTACTTTAAAAAGCCAGTTTTGTTTTTACTTTAGTACTTAAAAAAACGACAGGACTTTCTAGGAGGAAGGGGTTGATGGAAGACCTATGCTTTATCGGAATCTGCCAGGGGTGGATCCAGAAACTTCTCAAGGGGGGGGCAATCGCTCCTCCACCTAGTGAATCCACACCTGCAAACTGCCCCATATTTTGAAAATCCCTACCCCTATCAGAATCCTTTCCCTTGCTATACAGACCTAATCTGCGGTGTATAATTGAGGATTTTTGCGCAGAATGAATTTAAGAAAGCATCCAGTGGAGTGCAATGGGGTTATCTAAGGAGGGGGCAATCATCCCCATCGCCCCCCCCCCCCCCCCATGGATCCACCCCTGGAATCCGCAGTATAACCGGGGATCAGTGTACTTAGGGAGTAAGCAGCTTGCACAATGTAGTTCAATGTTTAGACGCTAGATGGCACTTCTTATGCATACTGTTGTGCCTCCCAAGAACTTCTTATTTTCACCATTATGTGGCACTGTATGCCTTACATGCTCTGACGATAATGTTTCTTGTGTTCTCATTCCTGGCAGAATGGGATTTTCCCGGAACCAGAGAGTGCCACAACCCAACCATTTTTTTGAAACCCTGATGTGCGACAGTAGTGCCATAACAATTACATTTTGCATGGAAGTTATTATGGGTGCTTGAAATGTAACGTAACCCTTAGTCCTGGTTTGCAAGCTAAATAGGTCTGCAAGCTTTGTAAGAAGAATTACATTTTGCGTGAAAGTTATTATGGATGCTTGAAACGGAATCTAACCCTGAGACCTGGTTTGCAAGCTAAATAGGTTCTATTTATGACGCCACTCTCAGGGAGGGATATATTGCACTTTCAAAAGAGTAGCGAAAAACCCGGTGTTGCATGCATTCAGGAAAATCCCATTCCGCTGGGAATGGGAAGGCAAGAAACATCACAGTGAGATCAAGTAATACACACAGTGACACTTAATGGCCAAAATAGGGAGTTCTTGAGAAGCACAACGGGGCGCATACAAAGTACCATCTAGCATAGTGGTTCTCAACCAGGGTGACATGACACCCCAGGGTAATGCGACGGTTATTGAGGGGTGATGCGAATATTCGATAAATTCATAATGTATCATATTCTGGCTTAGAAACATAATTAAAACCAGCAGAATAAACACTTGTGCTTATTTAGATGCTAGAATTTTATCTGTATGTGGTTAGGGAAAGCCCAATTTATCTTTAAAGGTGACTTGAAGTTAATAGAACTGTAAACGGGATGACGCACAACTGAACGAACTGAACATAGGGTGATGCAGGCAAAAAAGGTTGAGAACCATCTAAAGTTTGAACTAGGTGGTGTGAGCCACTTACTCAGTGCTTGAAATGGAAAATGTTACAAAATGGAACTGTATCATTGGCACGTGTGATAAGCCATAATATTTATTTGTTGATATTTAATAATTTAATAACACAAAACTGAGTTGTTCAAATCTTTATTCATTAGTATCTTTTTCCTCTTTAATTCAGATGCATCAAATGAACTTTCAACACCATCAACATGCTTCCTATCATCAGATGCATTGTCTGATCCAACACTGTCTCCACCTCCTCCACTTCACTATACAGATCTGTACAACACTGCCTTGGATCACTTGGATTTGATGAATGACTTTTCTACGTGGCAGAGTAACACTCAAAGTCATCCAGGACAGTTTTCATATTGTCAGTATCCATTCCTTTTAAGTATAGTGGCAAAACGCACCATACTTACAAAGGTAAGTACCATTAAAAATTTAATTTCCTGCTCGAATGGAAATTTAGCCATTAATATTGATATGTAGGACGACCAAAAAATTCATCTCAGGGCTGCATTTTAATTGACCGTGAGAGTCAGAAAAGATACTTGTAAACAACATCAATACAGTAGTCCCTCGCCATTTGTGAGGGTTAGGTTCCTGAAAACCCTCACAAATGGCAAATTCGTGAATGGTAAATAACGGGATATATGAAAAAAATAGGGTTAGGTTCTTAGTCCCCCTATTCCACTACGTAACTTGTATTTTAATCGGTAAATACATTCATAAAATAAGAATTTAACACTGAAATACATATGTAATAGAAGCAATATTGAGCAATATTAATATTAAAAACTATGGAAATGGCACAATAAATTCATGAAATAGGCGAGCAACTGCAAGTGAACACTACCATGGTGACTATGAGACTGTTTGAGAAAGAGTGAAACTTGAGTGAGCACTACTTAAGTGACTGGTGGCACGGCATGGTGTTTGGAAGAAATTAATGGAGAAGTTTTGAAAAGAAATGTTGCAGAGTGAGCGGTACTTAAGTGATCATTTGCGGATATGCAAATTTCGGTCTCGGGAATGATAAAACAGGTATTCAAAATGAAAATCGCAGACATGCAAATTTTGCGGATGGCAAATTTGCGAATGGTGAGGGATTACTATATATAGAAAATATAGCCATATTGCAAGAACCAAGATTAAAAAACAAGTTGTTTTCACATAGGCATTACAGCATGATGTTAGTGGAGGTAATACTTTGAGGGCCTGAGAATAGGTACCGTATTTGACCGAATATAGCCCCCCTCCGAATATAGCCCCCCTACCCATTTTTCTCCCACAAATCTAGAAAATATTTTAATACCCTGAAAGGACATGATCATTTTTAGGACATTAATGTCATGAAACATGCTGTATAATTTAAAGAAATATCAAACTTGCACTCATTTAATAAAAAAGTACCAATTAGCGAGTGATAAAACGCCATGCTAATTCGAATTTTAAGGTTTTCAGATTTGTACCTCAGAATTCAGAGGGTATACTAACGAAGGAGATATTTGACAAGGAAATGAACAAAAATATATTTTTTGGGAGTAAAAATAAACTTTAAAAAGTCGAAATAACATAATAATTAATGCAGCAATATTAGCAAGTCGAAATAACATACCAATTTATGCAGCAATATAAATTCGCACTTTGCTCATATTTCGATGCGCAATGCTAATCTATCTTTCGTTTGTGTAATTAACAATTCGAGCTTAGCCAGGCAATTAGTCCATTCTCGGGTAAGGTTAATTTTATTGGTATTACCGTATTTGCTCGTGTAAGCTGCGCATCTTCTTCCCCAAAACACCGGTGGAAAAAAGGTGGTGCGTGTCTTACACGAATTCTTTTATTTGCCGCCCACCTTTTTTCCCAAAATGTCGTGTTGGTAAACAAATATACGTTAAGCTAGCACCCATGCCGCATCTATTATTCTATTTCTAAATTGCGGTGTATTTAGTCATTTTCATTCATTGTATAAAAATTTTAAATGAGTTTTAAGTTTATTAACGGGTGCTCCCCAAACTCGACGGCTTTCTGCTACAATTGTCACGGAGGCCACGGCGCATGCGCAACCAGTTTGGGTTGGTGGGGGTTTTGTTCTCACGGCAGACGACGCCTACCATGTTCAGATACGGCCTGCTTCCTTTATTCTATGATACGTCTATGAAAGTCATAGGTCATAGCCACAGTGGTGATCATTGAATGATCACTGATCATAATTTTAGTTCGCCAAAAAAATGACGACCGCTACGGTAGGGATCAGTGACCATATGGCTGGAAAATTATGTACAGCAGAATGATCGCTACCGGAGCGATTTCTGCCGAACATGACCAATATGACGACAAAAACAGTTAAGTGTTTAATAAAAGAGGACTACCGAGGAGATTTCTGCTAGTACCGATATAAAGAGATCACCCAATAAATTCGTCACATAGGAGTGTGAAGATGCTTAACTTGAGCGTAGAATTTTTGAGAAATAGGAATTGGTGATTTAAAAAACCCTTTTTCGGATCAAATAAATTTTTTTCCCTAGAGCTGGCCCAAAAACCGGGGTGCGCGGGATACACGGGGGCGCGGCTTACATGAGCAAATACGGTAAAACTTGCAATTTGACGATAATGAGAGCGATCAGGTAATTGAAAAATCCTTCCTATATGGTGACGTCAATCAGCCTTGCAAATAAATATTCGCAACCCGAGTAGTTTAGTCTTACAATGGATAGAAACACTTACTGACTCGAAAGAAATTCATCATTATTGAAGCTTTGCACACTTGTTTGTACCCACCTAATTTTTAGTGCCCGAAAATAACACCCCCCTCAACTTTTGCACTTCACTTTTGGCCAAAAACAGGGGGGCTATATTCGGTCAAATACGGTATTACTAACACAAGTTCGAATCCTTTTTTCTTGATATAAGAAGTTTTTATATGTAATCATCTTGTATTTGGAGTCTTGTTATGTTCACATAAATTTGATATACAATTGTTATGAGAATTATAATTGAATAATATAGAAAAATGTAATTATTTTTGTAGGATTCAGAACAGCAAATGATCCAAACAGCAAGGCGTAGCATAGAGGCTAAAGGACCATTTTATCGATATCGGTATCGATATCAACCACAAATGGATCTTTTTTTTCTGAACATAAGAATCAGAAGACCACATCTTGTCTCTGATTCATTGAACGAGGTATGGATGAGACAAAGAAATAACTAAATTATAATAATTATGAATTAAAAGACAGACAATGTTTTCAAAACTCCAAATGATTAACTTGTTATATAGGTCATCAGAGGATGTTTAATAACTTGTAGATGATGTAATATAGATCATCAGATGATGTGCAAGACAAAAGAAGATTAAAAATTAACATATAGTAATGGTAAAGATAAGATGATAAATGAGTTTATTCTTACAACTTTCTATTTCAATTGCCTAGTCAAAAAATATAGCCTGCTAAATTCTAGCATTGCAAAAATTAATTAAAAGCGCTATGCAGGAAATTTATTGTTAGACATGTTCATTTATGGAAGAAAATGAAATTAGAATAAGGGAAATTTTACCATAAGTTCCCTTAGAAAAATGTCTTAATAAAATTGAATATTATTTCCAGATTGCCACCAAGCAGCAAGATCTCAAAAAGAAATTAAAAGTTTCCTTTGTTGGTGAACCAGGACTTGATATGGGTGGACTAGCGAAAGAATGGCTGCTTCTTCTTATAAGATACATATTTGAGGTTTGGAGTAATACTTTAATTATGCATTCGACTTCTTGCAACAAATAAAAGGAAAATTTTTAATGTAAATAGCAATGTCAATGAAAATGAGCATTAGTAATTGTGCTCATCCAAAATTTCGTTTTATTTTTAATAGCCTGACTATGGAATGTTTGTCTACCATTCAAATTCTCGGTGTTACTGGTTTAGCACCTCAGCAGGATGTATTAACGGCAAAACAAGAGCTGTAGAAAAGAAAGAAGGGACCAGGAAAAGACGTGGAAGTGGTTACAGTAACTCTAGCAGTAGTAGCTCTGGTGAAGATAGTCCACAGCCCAGGTAACACTGGCTTTTTAAACTTTCTTGATGATTGTTTGATGGTGTAAAAGTTAATATATGTTTATTCATTATTTTCATAAGTGTCATATATATGTATATTTATTTAAAAAGCTTAAGCTTTAGCCACTGCTATCATAGAGAAAACTGCAACTGCCCAAGTTTTCTTTTCATGTGTAATTTAATTTGTCCACTTTCTTCACTTATAAAATTTCATGAACCTAAAAATCTAATCCTCAAGATGAAAAAATGCCTTACAATAAATTGACTTTTAAAGGCAAGATTTACTTTCCTTTATATTATGAAAAGAACGATCATATTGAGATTCACTTAATAATTTATAATTTAAGAGATTATTTATTAAGTAGAACCTAAAATAAAAAAGTCCATAAAGTAAAAACATGCTATTATTTCTCATTCATTTCATTTTCCACCAATTAACTTATTGATTAAAGGTTTGGTGGCCTTGGTTTTCTTTAAAAGCAAATATTTTTCTTAGCAGAAGCAGACCAGGGAGCTATCAAAGTCATATAATAAGCCAGAGCAAAAACCTTCGAGAGTACAACTTGATTGGGGTGTTAATGGGATTGGCTGTTTACAACTCCATTACACTTGATCTCCATTTTCCATCAATATGTTATCGTAAGCTGTTGTCACCACCTGTGGCTCCTTGGGGCTCTACGGCAGAAGCTGAGGCAGAAGATGAGCATGAGGAATTAGTTTATGGGACAGATGAAGACACATCAGATGAAGAAAATACTGAATACAATGCAAGTGATGATGATAGCTTAATGCAAGACCAAAGGAAATTGATTTCTAGTGTTATACTTTCGGAGCAATCTCATGTTAGAAATTCTGGAATTAACTCCTCAAGGATAGACAAGGTTGGATTGGTTGAGGCACCATCAATAGAAGCATTGGCTGAAATCATGCCTGTAAGCATCTAGTGTGTATCCATTCATTGCTATATTTGGCATAGTAATGGTGATGAATTTATTTCGTTTGATAGTCACTTTTAGTAGAATATTTTAAGTTATTTGTTGAGTATTAAAATATGTAATTATTTATATGGATTATATCAATTACATTAATAAAATTTAAATTCTAACACGCAGGATGTTGCCCGTGGTCTATCGGAGCTGCTAGCTTATGAAGGGAATGTTGAAGAAGATATGTGCATGAATTTTCAGGTTAGATCTATCATCAAAATTGTGAAATAAATGGTTATTAATATTTTCAATCACTGAATTTAATTGCCAAATATCAACCAACAGAATTTTTTATCATTACAATATCAAATTTATAATGTTGCCTTGAATATGACTTTTAAGTAGACAAGAGGATTATGCCAATTGTGATATTCATTTAATGATTCAGTGAAATATCTATAATTGACTTTTAAGAAGTTAATGCAAAAACACATAAAGTAGGCCCAAATATTCATGTTGTGCCAAATGAATTCTTGAAATTTCATCCCAAAGATGCAGTTTATAAAAGAAGTACTGTGATTGCAAATCAGAAATAATGGGTAGTATCAACAAAGTATTAAGTTGATATTAAATGAGATCAAGATGGAGACCTTAGTCAGGTTTTTATTTAAAATAGCGACTTAAATTAAAAATCCAAGGTTCATTGTCAACTTTTAAGGAATTTTACAAAATATATGGTAATTATTGCCTGTAAAAGGACAGGAATGAATGATTTCCAAATATTTCACCTTTAATCTCTCTACTCCACACAGTGATTTCCACTCTAGGATGCACGCACCTTCTATGCCCATCTTTTCTAATGGACTTCACTCCCCTCCACTCTACATATTCCCTCCAATCCCCGAGGCATAAGGTAGCTCCTAGTAATTTTCAGTCACTACGTTAGGGGGAACTACCTGTACTCTACATGCACACTCTCTACCGGAAGCTTAGAGAACGATCTCCACCTGGCAAAAAGCATCACCTCACCTTGTCTAATAATATAAATAATTTGATAATCAATCCATTTATGATTGGAAAGAGCAATTATTTGTGAACTTCATGATAAATTTTACTTTTAAGTTGATGAATTTTTTTCATTTTCTGTATTGGAACTCGAGTTTTTAAGCTAATGCAGAAATTACTCAAGCTTTCTTGAATAGAGAAATAAATGTTATCTATTTAGTCAAGAAGTTCAAGTCCCAAACACATATTTTGGTTTTTACTATTTGTTTAACAGATACAAAAAATATCCTCACTCAATCACAGGTTAGTAAAATAGAAAAAATAAACCTATTGAATCCATGCCCTTATCAGGGATGCATCAAATATCTGACAAAATATTCATCAAAATTAGACCTTCCTTTAGATATTTGCATTAATTCCTAAAATTTTACACAGAATGACAGAATAAAACTAAATTTTATCTTAATAGAGATTTAATTTGGATAGGTTTCCTTAGAAGAGTATGGTGAAGTTAGGACATATGATATGAAAGAGGGAGGAGCTGATATTCCTGTTACAAATGAAAACCGACATGAATATGTTGCCCTGTATTTGGATTGGGTACTTAACTCTGCCATATACCATCAGTTTCGAGCTTTTTACCTTGGTTTTCATTGTGTGTGTGACTCCAATGCTCTCTTGGTAAGTATTAGTAATTAGTATATATATATATAGTTGCTATATATTCTCACCACTTTATAAACTCGGATCATAGCATGTAATTTTTCTGCATGCTATTTTTTATATCATTCTTGAAATTTGCTTGTGAATACATTTTAAGAAAGCATAATCTGACAAAAAGTAAATCATTGAGATGAGTAAATTACATTGTGACACTATTTTGCATGCATTCAAAATAAAATGGATCTTAAGCCTTGGGCAACATGATTTCAAATCAGATATCTCATTGCTTGAAATGTAAGTTTAAAAACCACATCATTTGCATCATGAATAAATTTTGAAAACCAGTTGCTACGCCCGGAGGAGGTGGAGATGCTTGTTTGTGGTTCTCCAACTATTGACCTTCACGAACTTCAGAAAGTAACTGAGTATGATGGCTACAATGAGGATGATCCTGTTATAAGGTAAGTGTAATTCTGAAGCCTTCAAGCATAATTTTTTGGGAGACCCTTGTAAAGATTAAGAAAAATTTTTAAATTAACTACTAACAAAAAACATCAGTAGGATTCAATTTATTTATTATTTGTATTAATAGATGCAGAACAAAAATATGTAGTTCAATTATAAGAACTAAAAATTAATGAAACATTTTGAAACGATATAGATACCTAATTAATATTGGCATTTGCATATGCCCATGAGCAGTATATGATTGTGCATTTGCTCAAACTGGCTTTGCATAAGGGGCTCTAGTATTATTAGTGTGTTTTATTTTTTACTTCTTTGCTAACATTCTTCATAGAAACAAGATTACTTTTAAAATAAATATTTATGGTTTGTGAGATCAGCAAATTAAAAATAAACTCAAAACAATCCTTCACAGAAAGTGTAGGAAGTCACACTTTAAATGTAGATGGGCATAGCAAGGGTGGGGCGACTGCCCCGGGTGCCAAAGCCCAAGGGGCATCAAACAGGCAAAATAAATCAAGTGGATATTTTGAAATTAGTATTCAATAATACTTCAGCAAAATTGTTACGGATTATTTATCGTATAGCTTTCTTTAATTGACGTTTTAAAAGAGACGAAATTTCATCTTCGGCTGAAGGCAAAGGGGCGTCCGAAGACCTCTACTAAGCATGAATGATGTGGGTGACTGTTCAGAACTACCTGGAATTGGTGCGATCGCAATGTATGCCAGCTACCGATACCAGGGGATGGTGTTTGGTCCTCCCATTTACAGTTCTTGGTCCTCGCTTTGGCTTTTCCCAACTTTAACCACTCCTTTTCCATCTCCTACTCTCTGCTTCATAACTTTCCATGGAGTGACACAAGTCACACATGGTAAAAGAAAGCACATTTTACGGCATCCTACTGTACGTGCTACTCTCATGACTCCTCTTCCCTCTTGCTAGAACCCCCGATGTGGCATAAACCGCTGGGCAATGTCTTTGACGGTTTCTTCCTAGCCTACACATGAAAATTTGCAAGCAAATGCATTGGGGGTCTTTTTTGCATCATTATTTCTATCCCTCTCCCCTTTACTCCTTCCAATTTCTCGAAAAGGATACCACTTCCTAGCCTTCACTTTTACTTGGCTTGTCCTCGAAGTAATACGGGTAGTGAGAGCTACGTGTTGTATCAATATTTTGTGCATTCAGTGTCAAGTTAAATATAGCAGGTTAGTACTTTCACTCGTAAGAAAATCATTAATGTGATGGCTTTGATTCTAGATGGGTGTGGTTTCTCCTTTTGATGAGCACGAGAATGAGTTTAGCATAGGTTTGATTTATATTTTAAAATAGGTCTATGTAAATTTATTTACTTTTGTTATATATATATATATATATATATATATATATAACAAAAGTGAATAAATTTACATAGACCTATTTAATATATAATAATATATATATATATATACACATATACATATATACACACACACACAGGCCCTATCACAGGGGGGGTCAGCCGGGCCATTTGGCCCGGGCCTCATATTCACGGGGGCCTTAAATTTACACAGGGACGTATAACTATGAAAAGTCAGTTAATAACATTCTAAATTAACAATTTCAAAAGAAAAAATTCTCTCTAAGCAGTAATGAATGAAAGTTGTTTTTTTTCAACGTGATCTTTTTAGAGTACCCTAAAAATGTGCTACGCATTCATTGCAGAGAGATTTCTCAGAGTGTATAGTCGTGTCAGTGTTTCCGACAAACTTTCCCTGTGTTACTTGGTTTTTTAGCTAAACCCAGTGGCGAGCTGTAGTGGGCTCGCAAGAGCCCATTGTTAATTTTTTTTAAATTTGTGAGCCCATTGTTAAAATTATCGTTTATTATACGAAAAGGACTAATTTTCCTCATATGTGCCTTATCTTGTGCAAAATCAATACGGGACTAACTTGGTGACAAAGCGCATCCTATATTATTACATTATGGCTTCTAAATTTTGACCATCTTTAAGTCGGTCCAATGCATCTTTCGTATGCGCATCTTGAAGATAATTTGAACATCTCGGACATCGCGTTGGATTTCAAAATTCATGTCAAAAATGTGATGAAATGTTATACATTGTTGTAAAATTATTGAAGAACTATACAGTGTTGCATGAGCATTATAATATTCTTAGTTATAGAGGAGGGGAGAGACAAATGACTGAAAATTTCTGCTGAAAAAACTATATCCTATAGACTTACTTCATACTTTGTAAATTTGAATTTGAATTTGAATTTTGAATTTGAAACTCGAGACAAATGTAACATTGTAGATTATCGTGTCATGAGAAATCTAGTTACATACATTTCGTCAGTCCGACAGTCGGGCGCCAACAATATTTGGCGGAATCAGAAATGCAAGGTGTCTTGTTGTGGTTATTTTGCTCTGAGAAATAAAAAAGAATGGTGCTTTGTGAACAGGTGGCAGAATAAATTGGTGAGCCTTATTCTTTTGTGCTTCGTTGCATCGCAACTTCTTGAATAATATTAATAACAATACCTTGTTTATCATTTAGCAGATCATATTCGTTGTTTGCCACTATAGTGTTTGACGGTGCATTCAACCAAACGTATGCAAGGATTGGATTGACTATTATAGCATAACTGAACGGGTTCTGGTAAGTTATCAACTTTATTTTCGATTAACTAAAAGGAATGATAAATTGTAAAAAGCTTGAAATTTTTTGTCTCCTTGGAAAGAGGGAGAAAAAAGAATAAGAAATTTAAGTTTTCTTATAAAATATGAAATCCAAATCACGATTTTAGGGACTTGGTGGACGAGTTGAAATGCGAATACAGTAAACCCTCGATTTAACGGACTTCGGATTTAACGGACAAAATGTTGTTAAGGTCAATAACGGACGAAATGCATCTTTTAGTTAATCGGACCAAAAAATATTCTCTGATTTACAATAGTGAAACGTTATAGGCAACCCTCAGTTTACGCAGTTTAAATATCTCTTTTTTATTAAGAATAATGCCAGTTCTAAATTTGTGCCGCAATGTTTTTTTCGAGTATGCCGTCAAAATGATGAGACATATTTATCCAAGTGTTTCACGATGATTACGTGAAATATATAGTTTATTTTACGGCTAATAGAGAAAATCAATTCTGATATATCCATAGGATGCAATATTTATGGTATTTTCAATGTTAACATATTTTCTTCAAATATCCAAAACAAAAAACGTTTTTAAAGGAACAGTGTAGCAGCATTGTTTTAAATTAAGTTTCATAGTGCATCTTCCAGCGAAAGCTGTATTTTATGCAGTAATTATCATTGCCATTGATAAAGGAGGTTTTCTCATGCCAGTACGCATGCGTTTTTGGTATAAAAAATTCCATTAGCCAATTAACGGACATTCGGGTTTTACGGACAACCCTTCCCCCTATTAGTCCGTTAAATCGAGGGTTTACTGTATATTAATACTGACAATAGATTTATTGTAAGTTAGAATCATTTTCATCTTAAGTATTTCGTAGTTTCATTTAATTGGGTTTTGATTTAATGGTTTTATTTAATTAGGTTTTTATTTAATAAGAATAGGAAATAAATTTAATACAAATTGTATTTTACATATCTTTTTGCAAAATTATGAATTAATTATTTCAGATTTTAAGCGGTCCCCATTCACTACGACGAGAAGTTTTGAAAGTGGTGCAAGAGGAAACGTAAACAAGCAAGTGAAGCAGCAATTAAAGAATCAAAATTAATAACATCATTTTTTAACGAAGCTAACTTTTCTTCTTGGATGGACAGTCCTACAAACAATGAAACCTCTGAAACTCCAGCAAAAGATATTTCAATGCGACTACAAGAGCGAGATTAAGGACTTAGTCAAGAGAATGATATGCCAGCAGATGCAGGCGAAGGTAATGGGTGTGATTTTGTAGAAGAAAGTACTGCAGGTAACAAACCTTCTAGAGCGATTTCTACAACAGCACATTTGAATACTTCAGTGCGAATATCTAACAATGGTGAGAGTATACAAGGAGATGTGTTAGAAATAGCTCCAACAAAGTCATCAGAAAATTCCACTTGTAATCAAGAAACTCATCAGCAGGAGATAAATGAAAATATACTTCCTATTCATCAAGAATCATTCATCACTACTACGGCTTTTTGTGTGAATGACATTGGAGTTCTTGACAAAAACAATGCTACCCAAATCCATTCGTTCCTCAGAATTCATTCTTTTGAAATTCCAGACAGCATTCCACACGACGCTGGAAACCATGCTTTTCCTAGTCGTCTACTGAAAAGAGTTTTACCTAATGGTGAAACTCGCACCAGAGATTGGTTATGTTGGAGCACAGTAAAACAATCTCTGTACTGTGTACCATGCTTTCTTTACAATAAAGTTTCTACAAATGCATCAACTCTCTCTAATGAACCAGGATGGAGCATCAAAAGAGGCTGGAGGAAGATGAAAAACAGAATACCATCCCATGAGAGTCCAACATCACACAAAGAAAACTATGTGGCATGGAAATTAGCTGGCAGAGCAGCATCAGCTGATAAGTCAGTAGAGAAATTACTTTTGTCTGAAATCTATACAGAGGTTAATTCGTGGAAGAAAATTCTTGAGCGCATCCTAGATGTCATACTTTTTCTCTCTGAACGGGGATTGGCTTTCTTCGGTTCTAGCCAACGCATAGGCGATCATAGTAATGGAAACTTTCTAGGCATCATAGAACTGTTAAGCAAATATGACCCAATTCTAATGGAACATGTAAGAAAAGTTCGAGAATCACAAGATAATCAAGAGCGTATGCAAGTACATTACCTCTCCACACGCATTCAGAATGAATTCATTGAAATTTGTGGTTCATTTGTTCAAAATTCTATTCTCGATGATATTCAAAATGCCAAATATTTTGCATTAATTGTTGATGCTACACCTGATTGTACCAACAAGGAACAAACTTCTCTTATAATTCGATATGTTAAGATTCCCGATAACAGCTCAACATTTTCAATTGAGGAAAGGTTTATTGGCTTTGATAATTTCAATAAAAAAACTGGAAAGGAAATTTCTTCTTGAATTTTAAGAATTCTAGAGGAACTTGGGTTGAGTTTTGAACTCTGCATTGGTCAAGCTTATGATAATGGGTCGAACATGGCTGGAAAATATAATGGAATACAAGCCATTCTTCTTGAGCGTAATTCAAATTGCATTTTCTCTAGCTATGGAAACCACACATTAAACCTTGTAGGTGTTGACTGTGCAGAATCATGCAATGAGGCTATTACTTTCTTTGGAACCATACAGCAAATGTACAATTTATTCTGTAGCAGTCCACAAAGGTGGTAAATATGAAAGCAACACCTTCCTGTATCATTGCACCAAATTTCCAAAACAAGGTGGTCTGCACGGATTGATGCTGTTCGTCCAATTGCAAATCATTTGGGTGAAATCAGAAACGCCTTAATTGAATTGAAGTCTCTCAATCTTACAGCACAGGCTCGAACTGAACTTAATGTTATCCAGAAATTCATGTCCAAATTTTATGATTATCCCTTTTTTAATTGTTGAAATTTACTGCTCATATGAAGAAATAAATTCCGAATGGCTTTATTTGAAAACACATAAAGTTAAAACATTCCATAACATATCTATTTATAGGAATGCAGTGTCAAATATGTTACTGAATTTAAAATTGTAAACAAAACAAAGTAAATATGCACTCATTGTCAGTTCCATATAGTTTCAAATCCTTAAGTTTTCCAAGCATAACTCCGTGCATCTTATTTACGGCGAAAATCGTTCTCGAGTACAATCATTATGTTCTCCTTCATAATCCTGATATATTGGGACTTTGTATACGTGATTTTAAATTAATATGATTCGAATGAAATCAAAATTATTATACTTACTAATAAATAAAATGAACTTCCGTATACTCTGTAGCTAGATTTATAACCTAAAACCTTTTTCTTAGTTCCTTAAATAGTTCTACGTTCGAATTCCGTTTTCTATTTCATTGATGCTTTAAAAGGATTTACTCAAGGATTGTGCTTTTACCTTCTTTCCAGTACTTAAATTTAGCTTTCATTGTAAACTATTAAATAAAGCCAGTGTTAAAATTTATTAATTAATTAGCTGAAGTTCCCGTTGAATTTCAACGGATTTAGTGAATCTAATACTTCAACCGTGTTACATGTAAACATCGCAAGAATAACATAGTTCACAGTTAATTTTGAATTCTTAAAAGACATCCGATAAAGTAACGATAAATTCCTACAGCTTAGAATGCTGAACGGAGATGTAGCGCGCGTTAATGGTGATTTTCCTGGAATGGTTTCAGTAAACATGCATTTCGCGAATGTTCTTTCGTTCAATTAAATCGGCGCCACGAAATTTTATTTGAAGCGCCGCCAACCCAGAATGCACTAGAAACATTGGTCACGTGAGGAAAGGGGCGTGTTGGCGTAATGCGTTATTGAATTTTAAGGTAAGATTTTCGTAGCTTATTTTCGTTCACGGTCTTGAAACATTGAATTTGACTGTAATATGATGGCATTTCTGAGAGATATTCTTCACTATTAATATTTCTTTGTGTTGTTTTTCATGCAGGTAGAAAACTGTTTCATCCGAAGCCATGCCGTTCGAATTTCCATTTGTAGGTGAGCATGTGTTTCGTAATTTAATATCCATAATTGCAGTTAGTAACAGCATTAGTTGATTCAATTACTATTGTTAATATAATATTTCTGTATTATATATTATTTATGTTATTATTAATTTGTGAAGAAAGAATCATTTTGGCAAACGTTTGATGACATTTAAAAATATTTTCAAAATATATCAGACCTTATAAATATCGCAGCATTCAACTTTTTAAAAAGTCTGGTTTTTGAGCATCCGTGGTATCAATTATTTTGGGCAATCAGCACTGCTATATTTACTGTTTTTCATGTCAGTATAAAGTTTTATGTCCCATAGTTACTATTATTCAACCATATAAATTCTGATTGAGAAATGGCTTGAGAATCTAACTGTTAATTCTATTTTGAGCATTTGGTAGAATAATTTAACATTACAAACTAGGTACCCTTAAGACACGTCATTTTGTGGCAGAAGATTATTTCTGATATAATTCTCTTGTTGTTTTAGCAGCGTAGTTTGAAGTTGATAGCTGGTTATTCTGACTTGGAGGACTACCATGTTTCAGTCATCCTTCATCAGCAAGACTCTTCTTTCATTAGATGACAAGAAATCATATTGGTGAGTGCCATTCATTCTTTGTGTTACAAAGCAGAACGAATGAGCTTACCATTTTTGCTATCAGGTTGAACATGTTTACTGAGATTTTGGGCTCTTTTCTGTTTTTCATCATATTTGTATCCTAAGCATCTTTTATTGCCCTGTAATTCACTTGAATGCATAAGTTTTTTAAAGCAATAGTGCATAGTATATTATTTTAATTCATTGCAGAAATAGAAGTAAATGCATTTAGTTAATGAATAAGAATTTTTGTTGAGATAATAAAAAGAAAACTATATTGTTTTAAATTGCCTATAATGATTAATAACCAAATTATACTCCTAAAAATTTGAAAAGGAATATTTCGTACAAGTTTTGGTCCAACCTTGTGGATTAGGATAATCTTTCTTATTTAAAACAGAAGCAAATCTTTGTAGCCTTCGAGGCTTTACTCAATACAACTGTTTGTGCTGCTCTTGTGTTATCTTAGGTTGACAAATGTTACAACTTGATTTATTTAAACAGGATTAGAGGGAGAAGTAGAGAAGAGAATTTAAATTGGTAACTAATTAAAAATTACAGTGGAGAAAGTAGAGAGAGTGGGAGAGATGAAAGATAGTGAATAAAAATGAAATAAATGGTCTTTAGTGTTTAAGGTAGAAATGGAGACAGATGTGAGAGCCAAATTCCTTAGTTAAAATTACAGTTGTTTGAAATCATTCAGTTAAAAACTTTTAGATTCTAAACCTGTGATTGATGGGATTGTTAAGATTAAATAAATTATTATACTTAAAAAAATGTGAGTTCAATGATCCTATTTCTTCTAGTTTAGCCTATGAAATCTTGTTCACTCCAATTGACAAATTGTTCATGATAGAATTTAGCATTTAGAAATAATTTAGTGTGTGCAATAAGAGAATAGAGTGCAGATTTCTGAGTAGGCTTAGGAGAGTCTTGAGAGCTTAAAAGAATCATCTAAAAATCAGAGTTGATGCCAACTTAGGTTTTAAAGCGATGCAGTAAAATCTCGATACAGTGTAACTCTTCAGAGCATGAATTTTTATATTTTATACTGAAAGTACGGTGTACTGTAAATACCGAAATACATGTCTATATATATATATATATATATATAACGCTAAGGCAATGTGTGGCACGCTTCAGTAGTTTGTCTATCTGCCGGCAGATGTCTCATTCTTAGGTGCGATTGCCAATAGATGTCTCATTCTTAGCTGCGATTGCCAATAGATAAAACTACTACTACTTGACTATATACTTTAAAATATACTTTTTAAAAGATACTTAACAGAGGTAATGGCTTCAAGAGCAACACATTACGCTGATTATAATGCGAGAAGAAGAGTGGAGCGAGCAAATCAATCTGTTGAAGAAGCAAATAGAAGAAGAACTGAAAGAAATCAAGCCGGCAGAGATCAAAGAGCCAATGAAGATGACCAACAAAGAGAAGAACGTAATCAAGAACAAGGAAGAAGATTGTAGTTTGGAATCGAGAGAAAATCGACTAAGCAAGAGAAGGCAAGCTAAACGACGTAGATTAAATGAATGTGCATTGAATACAAATAATTGTCAGGTTGAAGTTACCATTAAAGAACATAATTGCAGAAATATGACTCAGACCTGCAATTGCTGTGGTATGCTTTACTGGCCGAATGAACTCAACACTTCTAAAAAAATACGCCAAATGCTGTCACAACGGAAAAGTTTCACTCGAAGATTTATCGGAAATGCTCATAGAGAGAGACCGAAATGTTTCTTTTTAGATGGACCTGCAGGTACAGGAAAAACATGCGTTTACTCAACACTACATACAATCAGAGGAAAGGGAGATCAAGCTACTTCTATAGCTTCAACTGGAATAGCAGCTACTCTATTACCTGGAGGAAGAACTGCTCACTTTTCAAAATACCACTCATCCTAAATGCTACTTCGACTTTCAATTTAAAGCCAAACACACCCAAAGCAAAAGCACTCTTACAAGGGGAAGGCACTACTGACCCACAACCGATTTGGCTGAAACTTCGTAGAGATAATGTCCATGACGTCCGATTAATGAAAATATATACATATCAGGGCCAATACCCAGCTGTTTTTATTTTATTAACCCTCAAGCAGGCGCGCCCAATTATATTACACGACCGGGCACGTGGCATACTTTGTACACCGTGTAATTTTTACAAAATAACTCATTCATTTGGTGTAATTATTAGTTTATTTTCATTAAAATGCTGTTTTATCTCTCATATCTATTAATACCAATGATAATTTTTGATTAAATATGTTGAATTCTGATTAAACATAATTTAATTGATTAACGTACAAGTCTTAGTAACATTTATAAAATTTCCATTATTAACTTGAGGTACTGTCTTCAGTATTACATGTATCACAGAAATAATTCGGTTTGACATGTTTCTTACAAGAAAATTAATTGCAAAAATTACACTTAATGGTAGTGTCCACATTTTTCCCTCTGCCACACAATATGCATCTTCCACTGTTTTTTGGCAGGGTCCTGACATGAAATTTCCCTCTCTACAGGTTCTCGGTATATTGAAAGGAATAGTTTAACATCTGATGGTAGAGAATTTAATTTTGCTCTTTCAGTGAGATGAGGCTTCATCAATGATAGTGACAATTCCTTCAAAAATTTTCTTCTTGGCTGTCTTGGATTGTCAGCATTAGAAAAATATAATACTTGTGTGTTTATTCCCTCTACATTCATTAGTGAGAAGAACACTGCCAACGGCCACCGTTGTGTAATACGAGCTACAGAGTAGGTATTGCACATTTGATCTACAGTGTCTACTCCATAGATATTTAAATTATTTAAAATTGGCTGAAATGCTTGACCGTCTTACTAGTACCTAATATCGCTATTAGAAATGTAGGATTGTCGGAAATATGGAGCGTATCAGTCGAACAAAAAATGTTAATAGCAGTCGCAATTGTCGTCAAATTAGGAAATCTCAGGATAAGTGATAAATTTCATTCGGTTACGAATTACATATAGCGCATATAGGCGTATGTCTTTTCGGAGGCAAATTTTTTCAGATAGCAAATTTTTCGCGTACTAACACTTCTTTTATGTGGCTAATTTTTTGAGGTTTTTCCGAAGAAGAATGATTGTTGAGGTGAATTTTTTATTCCGATGGTGAATTTTTTCTCGAAGGTTTGTTTTTTCCGATGGTCAATGTTTCCTATGGCGACTTTCTTTCCGATTCCGAATTCTTTCCAGAATGAGAATTGTTTTCTAATAGCTGTTTTTCCGGTAACGAAGTATTTTTCCTATGGCGATATTTTTTTCAGATAGCTAATTTATTGCGAAGGATATCTTTTCTTATAACAATTTTTCCAATGTGAAACGTTTTTCAGGTGTCGGTTTTTCCTTCGGTTACCGTTTTTTTTGCGGCTAATTTTTTTTCATGGCCCGATTTTTTCCGGTGATTAATAGTTTTACCGGTGAGTAATGTTTTTTTCCGATGGCTAAGTTTTTTCCGATTGCGAATATTATTTTCCAATGACTTTTTTTGCGACGAATTTCTTTTTCTCCGGACGACTTTTTTCATCAGGGATTACTTTTTTCCATTGCGGCGATTTTTTTAAAGATTTCCTACGGCTACTTTTTTTCGGCGGCTAAATGTGTCTTTCGGCGGCTAAATATTTTTTTCAACGACTAATGTGTTTTTCGGCGGATAAATATTTTTTTCGGCGTCAAGTTTTTTGGGGTATATACTTTTTTGTCCTACTGTTTTTTCGGTGTCTTAAGTATTTTTTCGGCGGCTAAGCATTTATTTCGGCGACTAAGCGTTTATTTCGGCGGCTAACTATTTTTTTCGGCGGCTAAATATTTTTTTCGGTGACTAAATATTTTTTTCAGCGATTAAATACTTTTTCCGGCTTCTAAATATTTTTTTCTTCGACTAAATATTTTTTTTCGTTGGCTAATTCTTTTTAGGCTGTTAAATATTTTTCGGCGGCTAGTTTTATTCGGTGTCTACTTTTCTTCGGCGATTAAATATCGTTTTCGACGGCTACATTTTTTTCAGTGGCTAAATTCTTTTTATCCGGTTAAATATTTTTTCGGCGGCTACTTTTATTTGTTGTCTTCTTTTTTTTCGGTCTACTTTATTTTCGCTGGCTAAGCAATTTTTCGACGGCTAAATATATTTTTCGGCGGCTAAATATATTTTTCGGCGGCTAAATAATTTTTTCGGCGGCTAAATAATTTTTTCGGTGGCTAAGTATTTTTTTTGGCGGCTAAGCATTTTTTTCGGTGGCTAAGCATTTTTTTCGGCGGCTAAGCATTTTTTTCGGCGGCTAAGTATTTTTTCGGCGTTTAAGGTTTTTTTTCGGCGGCTAAGCATTTATTTCGGTGGCTGAGTATTTTTTCGGCGGCTAAGTATTTTTTTCGGGCTAAATATATTTATCGGCGGCTAAATATTTTTTTCGGCGACTAAATATATTTTTCGTATATTGTTTTTGGCGGCTAAAAAGTTTTTTCGGCGGCTAAATGTCTTCTTTCCGCAGCGAAATATTTTTTTGCGGCGAATAAATATATTTTTCGGCGGCTAAATTTTTTGTTTGGCTGCTAAATATTTTTATTCGGTGTCTAGATTCCTTTTAGGCGGTTAAATATTTTTCGGCGGTTACTATTATTCGGTGTCAACTTTTTTTTCGGCGACTATATTTTTTTTCGGCGGATAAAAATATTTTTCGGCTGCTAAATACGTTTTTCGGCGGCTAAATATTTTTTTCGGCGACTAAATATTATTTTCGGCGGCTAAATAATTTTTTGGCGGTTAAATATTTTTCCGGCGGCCAAGTATTTTTTTCGACGGCTACATTTTTTCGGCGGCTGAATTCTTTTTAGGCGGCCAAATATTTTTTTCGGCTGCTAAATAATTCTTTTCGACTGCTAAATTCTTTTTCGTCGACAAAATATTTTTTCTCCGTCGGATTCTTTTTTCCGAGTCGCATTTTTTTCTGACTCGAATATTTTTACAAATTTCCGATTTTGCTCTTGTAACCGCAATGAAATTTAAAAAAGTTTAAAGGAAAATAATTAAGTAAACGGAAGCAAAACCCGCCCAGAGGCCGAGCGGCACCACAGTGGGCGAGGGCTGCCCCAAACAATACAAAGAAGCGGATTAAACCACTGCAGCAGAACCGACAGAATGAAAAAGTACCTTGTACTCTGAGCGGGGGGAACTTCACAGTGTTCGCGCAAGGTAGTTTTTTCACCCTGGCCTCTTAAGGCGGACTCTTTCTAATCCCCTTAGGCGGAGGTTTCCGCCAGACATCTGAGGGTGATTGTACTGGAGTAATCGCCCGTGGGCGAACGGTTCTGCTGCAGGGATCGAACCCGCTTCCTCAGTATTGGGGGGAAGTCACCTTCCCAACTGTGCTACCGAGACGACATAGAAAAGTAGGAAATAAGTTAAAGCCTTTCGGAGGGGAGTGGAGGGAAGAGAGGGGAGGCACAGTGGAGAGGGTAGGTAGGTTCCCCCTGGAATAGGCGGAAGAGGGGAAATGAAAGGCGCGCACCCAGGGGGCGGGGGGTTGGTTTGATAGACGATTTTATGAATCATTGTATGTTTCTTTTCACGGTTTTTTGTGCTTAAATAATTCACCACATTAAACCTTCGCTCATTTAGATCACATGCAACTTCCTGACCCGAAAATACCATTGCACTCTGTCGAACTGTTTTGAGTTCCTTGGGAGATAGAAATGGTATTTCGATAAGTTGTTTCGTAAGTTTGTTGTCTTCACGAAGCCTGTTTACGGTGTTGCACGATTTACTATTCTCTCTGAAATGCCTTTCAGGCTACGTTTCTTTGACCACCCTTCTCGAATTTCGACCGGCCAATATTATTTCTGGTTCAAGAAAAGAAGATTGCTTGTCTAATTTGAGCCCTTCATGTACGTGAATAGGCGACGTCCTCCCTTTCACCGATTTGCCGGAGTTCGAGTTAGAATCCTCGAAATTGAGGCGAGAAATAGCGGCTACAGAAAGGAAATAACGTTTTGTGTTGAAGTGATGGCAGAAGGATACGGTTTCAAAGGCATTCCTTATGTAAGTTATGTACAAAACAGTATTGAAAGATATGCATTTCTACAATTTCCATTTAACCGGTGGATTAGTTTAAATGTTCATGTAAGGTGGAAGTTCTAATTGATGGATTTAATTAAATATTAATATTTAATTTAATCCTAATTCATCAAGCAGTTTAAGAAATTAAAATACCACTAACACTTTGATAAAGAATGTCTACAAGTTGAAAACTTACAAAATAACCCTTTTGCAGAATGAAGATAACAAATTCTGACTTGGATGGCTGCTATGAAGCTGATATTGGGATTATCTGAAACATCGATCGGAGAAGGGAGGCTTGATAATTCTGTTTTGGATTTGGTGAAGGTAATGTAACGTCAATTACTGCATAAGTTAATAAAATCTAACTATATATATTAATTTTACGTTGACGTCTTTAGACATTTGTTTACAATTTATATCGGCGTATTTCTCGAGAACCGTTCGTCGTAAAGATATGCGGTAAACGGCGTTTTGTTTCTACTGGTTATGAGGTCCCTGGAAAAATATTTTCGTTTGCTAAAGTGTCCCGGGTTCGAATCCAGGAGACAATTATATTTTCCCATAAGTTTACACGGGATTTTCGATTTTTCAGAGTGCAAGGTTTTCTTCCTTCATTCGATAAAATACGTAAAAATGGTCTGATTTTCTTTATACTATCATATTATTGGGATGTTTACACGTTACACGGTCGATATTTTCAGAAATACGAATTCTTTTTCGAAATTTTGCGGATTTTTCGTACTCATTCCGGGCGTTGCCAAGGAGACTCTCATTGTTGCCTCCGATTCATTTAATGTCAATTAAACTTTCTAATAGACGAAAGAAAAGTTATTCGCGTCGAACTGTTGTTTGAGCATCGAAATTAATGAATCATAGCCACGTAAATACGAATAATTCGTCTGTCGACTGCGTATGGGGCAGTATGGGAAGCGTTTGTAGCTGTGTGAATAACGTGTAACAAACAAGTTCCCAGCGAATTGTTTTATTTTAAATTGTGCAATTTGTTTTTATTTTGTTTAAATTGATTCTATAAAGAATTGTTTCATTTTAAATTGTGCAGTTAATTTGATTTTTATTTTGTTTCAATTGATACTATAACGTTTTAAAATGGTTACGTTGACGACTGTCAGCATTTGTTTACAATTTATTGTTAACATCTGTATAACAGCTGTCAATAACATGTGTATAAGAAATCTAACTATATGTTAATTTTACGTTGACGTCTGTCAGCATTTATGTACAATTTGTTGTTAACATCTGTAGATGTACTAGAAACTTGAAATTTGGTAGGATTATAGGTTTTACGCTTACTCTTTAAATTAAGGTGAGATAGAATGCATTTTTATTTTAATACTTTGCATTTCATTTATATTTCATTAATTATTCAATAAAAATTATTTCACTAAACCTTCAGTTTATGTAAATTGCATTGAGGATCGGAGATCCGGGGCTGCCCTACTAGTGTGCATTCATTTTGGGTTACATGTAGATAAAAAATATCCTCCCTTATTTATTCCTAATCAGGTTAAATTGTTCATTTAACCATTGTTAGTCATATTGTAAAAGTTGGCCAAATATTTCTTCTGCAATCACTTTATATGCTAATAGGTAATAGTTTCTCAATCAAACCCTAAAAAACTCTTTCTTATAAATTTCATTACAGCCTTTTTCATGTTCTTTTAAATTAATTTCATTACCATTGCTCTACATATCATTTACGTAATAATCCATAAGCTGGAATAACTGGAGTCGAAATAGAAAGTTAATAGCAAATATTTCTATTTTCTCATATGCGAAGTATATTGAGCAAGTATTGCAATCGCGAAAAAATTCGGTCTCGAAATTTTGATGGAAATATATGGTTTAGGTGTACCCAAGTCCGACTTTTGCAATTCCATCTGTCTGTCTGTTTGTGGCCCTAAAGCCTAAACGGTATAGCAAAAATAAATGAAATCTCGTACTTAGGCATTTTATCATACAGAATAGAAGTTGTGAAGAAATGGTTAAAATTTCAGAATAATTAACGGCCGTTTATTTATTCAAGGCAATTTTAACAACAATTTTATTTTCTCAAAAACGGCTACAACAATTTTTATCAAATTTCATAGTTAAGTTCACGTATGCAATAATACTACATAGTTCAAATTTCTCAAAAAATGAATGAAAATTGAACTTAATTCTTATAAAACTTCAATAACAATTGGATTTTCTAAAAAATGACTTACAAATTTCGAGTAGTTATTTAAGTTAATGTTTTTAATTATTGTACATAGTTCATATTTTTCAAAAGATAACTAAATGATGGATTAGTATATGAGAATGCTTGTACAATGTATATTCTACTGATCTTTTATTGAAAACCTCTGATCAAAGCGAAATTATTACGTAAATGATATGTAAAGAACATTGCTGAAAAGAAGATGATTTTACTTTTGAATTTTTTAAAAATTCTTACTTGTTAATTTTTCTCATAACAACTGTCCTTTTCTGTAGTTAGATAATTACAAAAGCTCTCTCTACTGACCCTTTCTAATTCATGTGAAATTATATACCGTATTTTCTGGCCTAAAAGATGCAACCCGATTTTAAAACAGAAATTCCAGAAAAAATTACACATGGATTTTACCTTACCAAATTGACAAGAACAAAAACAGTTTCTCTACATTAAAATAATCAACTTTATTCATAGTATAAAAGCCAACTAAATTGTCATCATTGCTGCTACAATCATCATCACTAGCACTTTTGTATGAATCTTTAATAGCTTTGTTCAGCTGATCATCTTCAGGTGCATGTTAAGGAACATTTATAGTTGGCAAAATTCCTAATTCTGATACACAATTCAATCACAAAGTGATAGTCTTATTTTGTTTGTTTAATAAATTACCTTGTATGGCTTAAGAAATCTTTCTTTTCATCGGTCAAAGCACTCTACAGAAATTTATCATCTATTATTAATCTCAGATATTTAGTATAATCTACTTGAGCTATGGATTCACAATTACACCATGAGTTAAAAGTATTAATTCGACGTAAGCGCAATCATGTTTGTAAAGTTTAATAGGAAGAAGTGTTTAGGATTTCTCATGCATGCAGTTTGTCGTCTTTATGTTAACTATTAGATAATGATCATGAGACCAGTTCTGAATACTATTGAAATCTTGTTGGCAATAATCTATGGCTTTGTTAATATTTTCATGAACACTTACTAAAATGATATCAGCATATAAATAAATCTCTGAATTTGTTACAACTTCAAATATACTATTTACATAAACAGTATTGGTCCCAAAATTGAGCCTTGAGGCACACCAAGTTTAACATCTCTTAGTTTGCTAAAATAAGTCTATTTTTAGTAATTTTTCTATTATTTAAATAATCCTTAAACCAATCTAACATTATGCCCCTGATCCCAATTTCCTGCAGTTTTTTAATTAAAACAGAATGTGAAATGGTATCAAATGCCTTACTATAATCAACAAACACTAGGATGATATGATTATTTTTGTGTAAATTAGCGGATGATATTATTTTTGTCTAAATTAGCATTGAGCTTCTCAGATAAGGCTTCTAATAAAAGTTTAGTGCTTTTGTTAGGCTGAAAACCATACTGGTTTCTGTGTATAATGTTATGTTTGCTTAGGTAATTTAGCAATTTATTAGCAACTAATTTTTCCATAATTTTATCAATACAAGGCAAAATTGCTATGGACCTGTAATTTGTGAGATCATTATGCATTCCTCCTTTGTATATTGGATGTACAAGTGGTTTTTAAATCTACAGGTATAACTCCTTCTAAAATACTGTTATTGATTAATTTTCTCATGAGAAGTGTGATGTCTTTATTCACAATAAGATCTAATTTTGTCAACTCCTGGTGACTTTTTGTAATTTAGGGATTTAATAACAATTGATTTCTTTAACTGTCACTTCCGTGAAGAAAAGAGTATTTCCTATTGTATAGGGAAGATGGTTACATATTTTAATAGTACAATTGTTTTTCATGTTTTGTATTGACTCGGTAAATTGTACTGCCAGATTTCTTGTTCAATGTATTTACTCCCCATGTATTTCCCTATAATTGTTCCTATACTCTTCTTTTCTTTTACATCATAATAAAATGTTTAGTTCTTTCCATGTCTCCTTAATATTACCTTTCAGTGAATCAAATTTTGTATAATCTTTCTTTGCTTTCCTAATTAGATTCACAGATTTCTTTGCTTATAGTTTAAATGTTGTATTAGAGGGATTGTTTTTCCATAATTGATATAACCTCTCTTTTTTGTATTTCCTTCATAACATTGTTGTTCATCCACCTTTTTTTCAATACAAATTTGCATTTAGTCTTCTCTGCATTATCGTAGACACTATTCATTCTTAGGTTTAAGTTTTCATACAAGTTAACATTATCTATATCATGCAGGTCCTGTTATTTAGTGGAGTTAATGCGTCTTTTTACTTCCTTTTCATCAAGATAACTGGAGTGAATAGGAGGTTGCTCTACACCATCTCTATAAATAAATCCTGTTAAGTAATGGTCAGATATTTTCGTCTGAAATATAAATGATGAAATATCTTTTATAGGGCCTCTATAGGCAATATGGTCAATACAGAACCTTACCATTCTATTTAATCTAAATTATTCTCTTGTATATGTCTTTATTAATTGAATGAAACCTTGTGGTGATAGAAAATTTTGGTATCTCAATGAATGTATGTCAGATTTATCTTTTATGTTTATATCTCCTGCTTTGACTACTATTTTATTTTTACAATCAGTTAAGGCTAGACTTAATTCCTCAAGAAATTCATTTTTATTAATGTAAGGGATTTGGCTACCACCCCTCTTATTTTGCCTTAAGTTATACACCATATTATATAAATCTATATTATTAGAATTCACATTTACCTCAGTAAGCAATACAAACAAATATTGAGAGCAATATGATAGTTCTTGAATAATGTATAAAATTTCATCCCAACTGTTTGATAGACTTCTAACATTCAGATGATAGAACAGAAGATTTGCAAATGATACATTTTGTATAAGGCTGTTTAAAGAGCTTGTCTTGTTTCTTAATTTAACGATAATTTTTTTGCTTTTCTCCTGGTCCTTTTGATTAATCACAAATTGACAATGTCAAAAGGATCAAAATTTTTACAACCTAGATCATTCACAAGTTTCTTGATGTGATCCCAAGGTTATCACCTTTTTCAATCAGACCAACTATTACTATGTTAGAACCTAAATCTTTTTTACTCCATGATATTAACTTTAGTGGTGAGACCTTCAATTACTCTGTCCTTGTTTGCATTTTCCCTATGGAGATCGACCACCTCCTGCTTTACTTCTTTAATAATATTTTGATTTACGCATAGCGTCTCCCTTACTTCATCATACCCAGTCACAAAGGAAAGATAAAATTTTCTTTGTGTGTGTATTAAAGTCTTTTTTGATACCTTTCAATTCATGCATAATTAGGTTTAAATTTCTTTCAATGTTACACCAGCCTTTGAATCTTCTCCGTTGTATCCATTATCAGCTGGCCTCGCTGTATTTCTGCAGCTTAAGCATCTCCATTCATCCTTTGCTTTAGTCGACTCGGATTTCCAGGTTGAATTCCATTTTAAATAAAAGTAATAATTCTCCTGTTGATATTTTAACAGGCATTATACTAATTATGTATAATGCACATGTATGATGGCATGGCATCCACACAGGAAAACTAAAAGTACAAATCATCAGTAGTGATTGTCTAGAAGTAATAACGAAATAGGGAATTCTTTGTTTCAGAGACATACTCTGCATAAATCCTAATTGACTGCTCTCAAACTGTGGATATCCATTCCGATGCTACAGGAATGATGGATAATGCTGCTCTGAGACACCAGAATTTGCAGTCAGTGTTCAACTCATCTCTGCACCTGCATAAAGAAGAAATTGGATGTTTGACTAAAAATATGTACATATTAACATAAATGTCAATCTGTATAGAATCTTGTGATTAAATCTTATTTAAAAATTGTAATTGCTTTACTAATTAGCATTGCCTAGGTTACAGGTACAGTTACTCCAAAGAACACTAATAGAGAACTGCATTATCAGATAGGACATGAAAGCACCTTCCAGAGAATGTGGCTGTGATAGATCATGATGAAGCCTTTGGTAGAGATTGATGTGTCAATGACAGTAAGAAACCTGAAATATGAAAGCACTTTCCAGAGAACGTGGCTGTGATAGATCATGAGGAAGCTTTTGCTAGAGACTGAAATATGGTAGGTAGTCGGGGTATCCTAGTAATACCTAGATGTCTTATATTATGACAGTAAGTCAGTCGGGGGTATCCTAATAATACCTAGGTGTCTTATATTAAGACACTAAGTCAGTCAGAGTATCCTAGTAATATCTAGGTGTCTTCTATTAAGACATTAAGTCAGCGTATCCTAGTTATACGTAGGTGTCTTAAATTTAGACACTAAGGCCCGGTTGCATAAAGATTTCGTTATGGAACCAATAACTATTGGACTCATAAAGTTATGGGACTCATAACATTCCCCGTTTATGGGACTCATAACATTCCCCGTGTTTCTTGAAGCTATTGTCGTCATAAGTTACCTTTCAATAGCTATTGCTCCGTTCACATAGTTTTGTGGAAGCCGCTAGGTGGTAGCACGCGCGAAAACAAAAAAAATTAAGCGAGAAACTCTTGTTGAGATGACAAACTTCAATATGGCATCGTTTTCTCAGTTTAATTATACTAGATAACCCACACTCATAGTTTTGGTAGTTAGATCGTAGATACAACATTACGTAATGAATAGGCAATGATGCAAAAAATGTTAATACGAATAAATCAAACTGTAATTCATAAAATAAAAAATAACAACAAAGCGTATTCTATATTGAACTATCACGAAATAAACGGGAAAATGATAGCTAACAATAATTCACGATGTACATATTAATTATTGAATTACAGCAAACTTTAATTGATAAAAAATCATAATATTAAAGAAAAAAGTACGCTAATGTCTACAGTAATAGTAATGAGACGGTAATGTCAACAGTAATTATAACAACACGATAATGTCTGGTATGTAAATATAGCATATAAGAAATTGCATCTTACTTACCTCAACGAAATTCTGCTATTTATCGTAATGTTATAAATGCACTGTTCCCGTCAATGTGCACACTGTATAAACAATGTAACTAAAAACAAAACGTAAGGCGTAGGTATGTTATGACAAAACATCCGCCATCTTAGATTCTTATGGAACTCATAACATCTTAACCATACCCACAGGTAGAGATAAGTTATAGAAAGGCTTATGGAACCAATAAGTGCTATTGAACGTTTCAGAAACTGCTTTTAGCGATTTTTCATAAGTTATGTAGTACATAGGCCTATCGGTTCCATAACTCGCGTTCAAGAAACCGGCCCTTAGTCAGTCAGAGTATCCTAGTAATATGTAGGTGTCTTATATTAGGACACTAAGTCAGTAAGAGACTTATATTAAAAAACTAAGTCAGTCAGAGTATCCTAGTAATACCTAGGTGTCATATAAAAACATTAAGTCAGTCAGAGTATCCTAGTCATACCTAGGTATCTTATATTACGACACTAAGTCAGTCAGTGTCTTATATTAAGATACTAAGTCAGTCAGTTACTTATATTAAGATACTAAGTCACTCAGAGTATCCTAGTAATATGTAGGTGTCTTATATTAAGACAGTCAGAGTATCCTAGTAATACCTAGATGTCTTATATTAAGACATTAAGTCAGAGCATCCTAGCAATACCTAGGTGGCTTATATTAAGACACTAAGTCAGTCAGAGTCTTATATTAAGACACTAAGTCAGTCAGAGTATCGTAGTAATATCTAGGGGTCGTATATGAAGACATTAAGTCAGTCAGAGTATACTAGTAATACCTAGGTGTCTCATATTAATACACTAAGGCCCGGTTGCATAAAGACTTCGTTATGGAACCAATAACTATTGGACTCATAAAGTTATGGGGCTCATAACTTCCCCCGTGTTTCTTGAAGCTATTGTCGTCATAAGTTACCTTTCAATAGCTATTGCTCCGTTCACGTAGTTTTGCGGAAGCCGCTAGGTGGTAGCACGCGCGAAAACAAAAAAAATTGAAGCGAGAAACTCTACTTGAGATGACAAACCCAGACAAACCTCAATATGGCGGATTTGGCAAAGAGATGCAAGAATTTTAATGATTATGAGAAGAATGTACTGATTGATATCGCCTCCGATTATAAAAATATAATTGAAAATAAAAAAACAGACGCCGTATTTTTAAAGGAAAAGAAAAGTGCATGGGAGAAGATTACGGAAACGTATAATAGCGTTTGCCAAACCGGGCCAAGGACGACGAAGCAGATGCATGCGTTGTATGATTTTCTAAAGAAAGCAGCGATCGCGTGAATATTTCTTCTTGTTCAAATGATACAATTTCTCTGTATACTTAAAGAGTTATTTGCAGCAAACAGTTGCACGACATTATCTTAAAAAACTTCTATCATTCAACAAATACGTCGTCACCGTTAGAGTGAAATTTTATGTTACCGAGGTTATGAATAAAACTTTGTTATAGGTGGAAACTTACAAAACTGGAGGCGGAAGTTTCACTCCCAAATTAACCGAAACGGGCGAGAAAATTATATCAATGCTAACACCTCAATTTCAGCCACTTGATTCAGCATATGACTCAAGTTCAGCCTTTTTTGGGAATGGTAAAACATTTAATATGTTTCTTCTATTTATTGCATAAGGAAAACTAGTTTTCAGTAGTAGGTATCTACCATTAGTTGCATAGATTTAAAATAATCATTGATTCAAATTCCACAAAAGGAAGCCGCTAATGGAAATTAAATATGGATTGTAAACATAAGATAATATACTAGATTATAGAGAGCAAAATTTTTCATATAAAAATTAAGTATTGTGTTATTTGTGAGTGTGAGCCATCTCTTTGCTGTTAGGTAAATGTACATCATTGTTTAGCCTATTTTTTATTTCCTGAACTTACACAGGTGACAGTTTTGTCATATCAGTGGAAGATTTAACTGAAAATGAGAGCAACAGTAACGCAATAGATGCACAGAATCCCTCTACCAGTTGCCCAAATGAATCACACACCTTACCACATAATTCCATAGAAGCAAATAATTCACCCATAGCTCAATCACCTAGTGCATGTAACTCAGTAAATTCACGGCAGCGTAAGAGAAAAGAACCACCAAAAACAGCCTCATGCCTTGAAGAGATAAGTTCAAGTATAAATAAAAGAAAAGAAGCAAAAACAGCTCTGGAAATGGAAATTCATGTCAAGAAATGCAAACTCCTGGACTTAGAATTAGAAATGAAAACTGAGGTATTTCAAAGAACAAAACTTTTAATGGAAACTGATCAAAAAATTAAAGATACTGAGCTTGTAATTTGAAAAAATGACCAAAGAAATAGAATTCAAGATAACCTCATTGAAATATGAGCAAATAAAAAATGGGGTAAAGAGCAGTGATAATTATTCTTTTATGTGAACTTAACATGATCATGGATATCAGTGTACCAAATTAACATACCATTGTATATTATACTTTTCTTGTAAATTAGAGTAACTAATACTTAGTTAAGGTGTGATATTATATTTAATGACAGGGATAATTTGGATATCCATGTTAATATTGATTTATGTAAATGATTTTATTAAAGTCTTGTTCAGAGCAACTAAATATTTGCACTTCATTGATGCTACTCCAGATATCTAATCAAGATTATTATAGGTTTCAAATATTTTCTCATGGTATTAATTAAGGCTGTTCTTACTTAAATATGTAAGTTAATTAAAAGATGTATTAATCAATGCTGTTCGAGCGGCGCTCCCTCTAATATCATGATTTTGAACAGCATCGGGTACATCTAGGCCTTGAATATCAATTTGGTCATCAGGTACATCCTCCCCCTTGTTTAAAGCAATGTTGTGAAGCACTGCTGTAGCAACAATCACAGCTAATGTTAGCTTCATATTAGTCCTCATCCCCAAGGATAAACAAGGAAATCTCCTCTTCAAGACACCAATGCACCTCTCAACTGTGTTTCGTGTTTGAATATGAGCAGCATTGTATCTCTGCTCAGCATCAGTTGTAGGGTTCAACAGAGGTGTCATGAGGTAATTTCTGCAGGCATATGCACTATCACCAAGCAGATGGCCGTTGCCAATTTCTCCTGCCTCAAGCTGAGCACGAAGGTAAGAAGCATTAAAAATAGTGCTGTCATGTGTTGAACCAGGCCAGCGAGCTACAATATCACAGATTTTCAAGTCTGCACTACAAACTATCTGTGTATTCACAGAGAAATAACCCTTTCTATTCCTGTACAACTCTGCTTGATCACCACCAGGGGACTGGATGGGAATGTGTGTACAGTCTATACATCCTAGAACACCAGGAAACCTTCTTATATTATAAAATGATAGCTTGGTGCTTATTGCCTCTTCCTCATTCCTTGGCATGTGTATGTACCGTGGACGTTGCAGAGCTATAAAATGTGTGACTCTCCTTAATATTCTACAAACAGTGGATTTGTGGATATTGAAACTGTCTCCTACGACAATTTGAAATGTTCCACAGGCATAAAACCTCAATGCAATTAGTAGTTGATTGCATGCTGAGATTGACATGTTTCTTCTGGTTGTTGGTTCAAGGTTTGGGCCGATTTCATGAAGAAGGTCCATCACAATCGGCTTGGACAATCTAAATCGAGCCTTAAATTCATCATTATCATATTCATCAAATGGATTTTTGCGATTTCTAAAATATCTAGGTCTTGGCACTGCTCGCAAAATTTTTAAAATTTCTTCATCCGATGAAGAGGACGATGACGAATCCATACTGTAAAACGTTGGTAAGGCATCAGTAAAAGAAATCATTATTAATTTTTATTGCATCGTTTTGGTAGTTAGATCGTAAATACAACATTACGTAATGAATAGGCAATAATGCAAAAAATGTTAACACGAATAAATCAAACTGTAATTCGTAAAATGAAAAAAAATAACAAAACGTATTCTATATTGAACTATCACGAGACAAACGGGAAAATGATAGCTAACAATAATTCACGATGTACATATTAATTATTGAATCACAGCAAACTTTAATTGATAAACAATCATAATATTAAAGAAAAAAGCAAACTTTAATTGATAAACAATCATAATATTAAAGAAAAAAGCACGCTAATGTCTACAGTAATAGTAATGAGACGGCAATGTCAACAGTAATTATAACAACACGCTAATGTCGGGTATGTAAATATAGCATATGAGAAATTGCATCTTACTTATCCCAACACAATTCTGCTATTTATCGTAATTTTATAAATGCACTGTTCCCGTCAATGTGCTCACTGTTTAAACAATGTATCGAAAAACAAAACGTAAGACGTAGGTATGTTATTACAAAACATCCGCCATCTTAGATTCTTATGGAAATCATAACATCTTAACCGTAACTATAGGTAGAGATAAGTTATGGAAAGGCTTATGGAACCAATAAGTGCTATTGAACGTTTCAGAAACTGCTTTTAGCGATTTTTCATAAGTTATGTAGTACATAGGCCTATCGGTTCCATAACTCGCGTTCAAGAAACCGGCCCTAAGTCAGTCAGAGTATCCTAGTCACACCTATGTGAGTTATATTAACACACGAAAAAGCGTGCAAACAAATACAAAATGCTTGGAAAAATCTGCTATCTAACCGCTACATAGATCAACGCTGACCAACAAACGAAAAACGCGTAACTGAGAATCGTCCAGCGTCAAATTTCTTTGCCAGAAATGACTATGTGGTCGTATTTATAAATGACACGAGAATAGCATTCTAATATAGAAAAGAGAACTATACGATACGAGATGCCGTGCAGTGATATTCTCACCGACATTTACGGAGGAATTTGTTGCTCACACGCAGACGCATAGCCAGGATTTTCTCTTGGGGCAGCTCAACTATATGATTATTCCACCAAACATTTATTGAACATGTTACGTTGTCAATTGTGATACAAACGTACCGACTCTCGGGATATAGGGGAGAAAAGAGGGTTGGTACTCGCTCTAGAAAAAAGAAATGCGATTGAGCTTTTCAATTTCAAGCGACGGAAAAGTTAATGACAAATCAAACAACTGGAACCCAGTTAACAATCAAAAAGAACTGTTTCTTCCACCTCTGCAGAGTATACCTCGGTCTTTGGTTTTTTACGAAAAAGTGTAACAAGATGCGCACATTTTTTCGTTTTTCTTCCATTTCTGTTATGGGTGAAAAAACAAAGTTGACACCCATGGTGCTAGTATTCTGTTTTTGAATGTTTAACCTTCCAACTTCCCTCCCCCTACCATAAGCGTTGAGTGCGTAATTTGTTTATTTATTGTTAATTATTCATCTGCGAGTTATTTGTAATCGAATGACACCCATGGTGCTAGTATTCTGTTTTTAAATGTTTAACCTTCCCCCTTTCCTCCCCATACCATAAGTTTTGAGTGCGTAATTTGTTTATTTATTGTTTGTTATTCACAAACGAGTATTTGCAATCGAATGACACCCATGGTGCTAGTATTCTGTTTTTAAATGTTTAACCTTCCCCCTTTCCTCCCCATACCATAAGTTTTGAGTGCGTAATTTGTTTATTTATTGTTTGTTATTCACAAACGAGTATTTGCAATCGAATGACACCCATGGTGCTAGTATTCTGTTTTTAAATGTTTAACCTTCCCCCTTTCCTCCCCATACCATAAGTTTTGAGTGCGTAATTTGTTTATTTATTGTTTGTTATTCACAAACGAGTATTTGCAATCGAATGACACCCATGGTGCTAGTATTCTGTTTTTAAATGTTTAACCTTCCCCCTTTCCTCCCCATACCATAAGTTTTGAGTGCGTAATTTGTTTATTTATTGTTTGTTATTCACAAACGAGTATTTGCAATCGAATGACACCCATGGTGCTAGTATTCTGTTTTTAAATGTTTAACCTTCCCCCTTTCCTCCCCATACCATAAGTTTTGAGTGCGTAATTTGTTTATTTATTGTTTGTTATTCACAAACGAGTATTTGCAATCGAATGACACCCATGGTGCTAGTATTCTGTTTTTAAATGTTTAACCTTCCCCCTTTCCTCCCCATACCATAAGTTTTGAGTGCGTAATTTGTTTATTTATTGTTTGTTATTCACAAACGAGTATTTGCAATCGAATGACACCCATGGTGCTAGTATTCTGTTTTTAAATGTTGAACCTTCCCCCTTTCCTCCCCATACCATAAGTTTTGAGTGCATAATTTGTTTATTTATTGTTTATTATTCACATACGAATTATTTACAGTCGAATGACACCCATGGTGCTAGTATTCTGTTTTTAAATGTTTAACCTTCCCCCTTCCCCTACCATAAGCGTTGAGTGCGTAATTTGTTTATTTATTGTTTATTGTTCACATGCGAGTTATTTGCAATCGAATGACACCCATGGTGCTAGTATTCTGTTTTTAAATGTTGAACCTTCCCCCTTTCCTCCCCATACCATAAGCTTTGAGTGCGTAATTTGTTTATTTATTTTTTATTCAACAGATGGGGTGGGTCAAACAGAGGAATAACTTGAATGTCGTTAACACAACAGTACTCTCCTCTGTATTCCCCACCTCACCTCAGCACGGACTCTCTCGTCTCTGCGCATAATTTATTAATAGCAGCAACATTTGTGGAGCCCTGGTCACAGACAGTTGCATTGACTTTAAGACCAGAATTGCTTAAATTACTAATAACACTTTTGATTAATTTTGACAAATCCAGGGTTTTTATTGCACCCGCAGGAAAAACATAAGCCACAGGCTGTTTGAATTTCCTTCTCAGGCCTCTCACCATAAACACTAAAGCCCTATCCGCAAATCTTTGTGCCCTGTTCCCCCCACCTAAATCTTCAAAACCCTCAATGAAATCAAGGTGTTCTTGAAAATCTAAATGAGGAGTCAGATGAATCTCATCGAACATTAAAATGCAATGTCGATCCATGTCTTTCACCTTCTTTTTGACTGTGAGAGACAAATGATCAAACATAGCATTGTTAATGCCCGTGCAAAAAGGTAAGCGAGATAGCAATCGCATCAGTGTTCTCCAAGAAGGAAGCACAAACAATTTAGATAAGTAGTCATATGCCCTCCCACTCCTTTTCAGAAGAGAGAGACCGAACCTTATAATCTAAAGTGAACCTACGGCCTTTGTCTTTCTTGTGGTATTCCGTTAACTGACAATGCAGAAATGATGAGAGAGTCCGTGGAAGGTTTTCAAGAGCACCAACATCAAAGTGAGAAGCAGAATCTGCAACTTTCAGTCTTCTTCTAAAACTAAGAAGTTTTTTGGAGGAGCGTAAAGCCCTCCTCCTCAATAGCTTATTAGCTTTATACAAAGACCTAGCTTTGGGTGACAATTCAACTGACTTCCTGATGCCAAGTCCACACAAGACACCTTCGTTAATTGGAGCCCTTTAATAATAAACAGTGAAATAACAATAATAAGAATCGAAATAATCATCGTTTCTCCTTTCTAAGTCACATGATATAGTCTTTGCTATATGACAAATATTTTCAATAAATAAATATTAATATACCTCATTAGGTTCTCCCCAATGGCATTACTATGCCTGCATAGAGTCTGAAACCCTTCTGGCATAGTTGCAGCAGAAAGAAAATACAAGTTCAACATTCATCCAACTACCACTAAACATTATTAAATAACTTGCAATGAAGAACAGAAAAATGGTCAGATGCACTACTATTAATATGTTTTGCATGATGTATAGGAAATGCAAGAGGCACCTACCAGATGAAGAGGAGAGCACAGGAGGAGCCAGCTGATTGTTCTCCGAGGGCCCAACCTGTGCCTCTACAGCTTCTGGCATAGCTGCTGCAGAAAGAAAATACAAGTTCAACATTTGTCCAACTACCACTAAACACTACACATAGCATGCTTGGAAAATATGCATGAAAACACAAAAACACAGTTGATACTAGACAAACAATGTGTATGCAAAACATTATTAAATACGTACATATAAGAGGTTTTCGTAAAATACATTTCGTGAAAAGAATGATTGATTTTTGTCAAAAAACTTACCTAACTACAGTAACCAACTTTTCGCGGCAATTGGGGACACGGCACTTCGAGCCACCCATATCTTCACCTCTGACCAATACTCCAACTCACTTTAAAAATTACTTTTAACACGTTACAAAACGCTATACCTCCTACAACAGTTAAAACCGCTTCAACTGATTTGAATCAACAAACCCGCGACGACAACGAACCACGTGACGTCAAATGTGGAATTTTCTATTGGCTCCTCAGACGGTCCCCATCCTGCTATGAAAGAGCCAGGACCCTGCATACAACACTCGCTATGACTGGAGCTCCGACGAAAGTGTTCTACCTTACCCCTCTTTCTATCCCACCCTCCCCGCTTGCTCACGACCTTCCCCCCTCTCGCTGGCCTCGGTTCGGAAGAGCCAGGCCAACTTTTGCATGACTTTTCCATGTCGACCTTGTGGAGTAGTGGTGCGTGTGCCAGTCTACTAGTACTCTACATAAGCGGGTTCGAATCCTGTCCGCGACTCTTGCGAGTTCTGGAAAAAGGCTTTCCTTAATAGCCGCTCCTATTACGGAGACTTTTTCCCAGTAGCGCAGTGTCAACGATTGGGTTCGGGCCCGCTTATTGTACTGGTGGCTGTCACTTTGCCCATTACTCCTGGAGTGTCGACCCCGGGACGGCCGGGCACGCATTTTTTTTCAAGTTCGATTTTACTTTTGCCGTCTTTAAAAAAATTCTATTTTTTCCATTTTTATGTCTTTAATGAGTTAAACCCGAAAGACCATTAAAATAATAGTCTTTCGGGTTTAACTTATTAAAGACATAAAAATGGAAAAAATAGAATTATTAAGCATGAAAAAACCTGCGCAAAACTTGTGTGCGAGTAAAACGACTGGGAAAGATAAATTTCGAAACGAAAAGATGATTGGAAAGAAAAAATTATGAGCGATAAAGAAAATAATATGAGTGATAAAAAGTAACAATTCGAGGGGAAAATATTATTTTCGAGTGATAAAATGAAAAATGCGCGTGAAAAAAAGAATGGGCCTGAAAGAACACGAATGGGCGTGAAAAAATACGAAAGGGCGAGAAAAAATAGAATGCACGTGAATCGTGAAAAATAAGAATGCGCGATAAAAAAAGTGCGAGGAAAGAAGACGAAAAATAAAGAGCGAGGAAAGAATGTGCGCGCAAACAAACGCGGGAGAGAAAAAAATTTTGGTTGCCATCACTCCCCTTAACTATTTTTTCTGAATCCACCTTAAACATCAGCTGCTGTTAATTCTGCCTCCATACTCAATCATGACAACATCCACACTCTGGAAACAATATACAGTGGAAACCACTTAACATGAAAACGCTTAAAACGAAATATCAGTTAACACGAAAAAAGTGCTCGATCCGTTCCAGTGCCTATAACTTTCAGTATATATCCATTCGTTAATGCAAAATGGTTTACACGAAATTATTTTTTGGTCCCACAAAAATAAATACATGCAAAATTATTTGAGATAGACTTTCCCCATGATTGTGATAATATCTTCAGCTATGTATTACATCATATTATTGATAAGTATCATGGATTTGCCTACGAGCCTCATTCCATATTTGATAAATGAAAATTTTACAATTAAAACTATTAACATGGTATTCGGTTAACTCGAAATTTGGATAACACGAAATGATTGTGCTGGTCCCTATCATTAGGTGTTAACCGGTTTTCACTGTATTTACATACTTATATATTGATGTCCACTGAATGGCATCTGTTTTATTATATCTCACCTTTATTAGCATTTTTAAAAAGTTTTTTTGTGATAATAAGTGCTGAATCATTATATACTAGGTATGTAATAATCTCATCCCGTTGTGTGAGTGTTAGCAAGTAATAGCACTTTTTGAAGTTCCTTACTATAATAAGTGCAGAATACTTAAAATCTGGGTATTTAATAATCTCATACCACTGCTTTTAAATGGTCGTATGCAAGAAGTGCCTTAAACAACTCCCAAAGGATGGGTAATGTGTGAAATGTTGTGGTTGTGATGAAAATATGCACTTTGCATGTGCACATGTATCAGAGAGTACCTGGAAAAGTAAGTCAGCCAGAAAGAAGGAAGACTGGTGTGCTGACTGCCGGAATCAAGAGGAACCTGGTACAGACATTGAAGTGGCTAGCATGAGTAATAGTAACAATGATTACTCCTCCGAAATAAAAGAATTAGTGGCTGAAATAAAAGATCTTAAAAAAGCTATAAAGTACTTCAGTGATGATTATGATGTACTTAAGGTAGATGTGAAAAAAATTTATGATGACATCAAGTGTTTCAAAGATGTTGTAGCTGATTTGAAACAAGAATTAAAATTAGGATAAAGTGATTGAGGAGTTCACAACACGAATGAATATCCTAGAGCAAAAAGAACTGGCTAATAATATGGAAATTGTTGGTTTGAAAAGTGAAAACACAACTATAGACAATTTAAAAGTTAATGTACGTGAGTTAGTTAGTGTGGTTACAGAAGAACATCTCTTCTGATGTTGTAGATGATATTTATATAGTAAATAGAAATCGGCAAAACAAAAATACTAACGTTATTATAAGATTTAAATCCAAAGATATTAAGAAGAAAATAACGGCTAAGAAAGTTGGTTTGCAGCAGAAAGAAATAAAAGGTATAATGCTAATATTTACTTTAACGATCATCTAACTGGGTATTACAGTATGTTGCTTTGAAAGGCAAGCAGTAAAGCTATTAGGTTATAAATTTGTTTGGTATAAAGCCGAAAAAATATCAAAAAGGATGAAAATTCCCAAATTAAAAAATCCTAAATGAGAAGGAATTGAACAAAATAATTTAAATGTATATCCCTTCTACTTGCTTATTGTTTATAGTTTTGATATGGATTTGATTAATCTGCTAAAGGTTGAGAAAATAAAGTGTAAGACATATAACTCAGTAACTTTCTACTCTTTTGTACCATTTAAACATTAGATCTTTAAGGAAACATTGGACAGAAGTTTTGTTAAATATTAATGTTATTATAAATAAATTAGGAATAATTGTATTAATGGAGGTAAATATAACACAATTTGAATAACAATTATATAAAATACCAAGGTTTAATACGTTTTTTAAGTTAAGAGAAGGTCACAGGGATGATGGTATTATAATTTATGTAAATGATGAAATAAAATGCAAGGATGTGTTAATTAACACAACCTATTTTGTGTCAAAATGTTTAAATGTCACAATAGATAATAGTGATATAATTATTTTGTGTGTATAAAGAACACCAAAACATAGTAAGATATTATTTATGCATGAATTAAGTATTGTGTTAGGAAAGTTCTGTAACAAAGAAATGATTATGGTAGGTGATGTAAATATAAATGTGAAAGACAAGGACGAAATACAGTCTTAAATATCAGGATGCCTTGGCTACACGAGGGTTTAGTCAAGTAATACATGACTATACAAGGGAGTGTGTCTGTGATGGAAGACTGGATAAATCTTGTATAGATCATATTTATTATAAAGACAAATTATTTAATACTGTGGGTATAATTATAAAATCTAACATCTCAGATCATTATGAAATAGCAGTAGATCTATCAAACTTGAAAAGAAAAAATAAAGCTAAAGGGATATACAGAAGAGTTATTCTTGTATAAATAAGGGAAAAATTAATAACCTGATAAAAAATAAGAATTGGGAAACTGTACTGGAGATTGAAAATCCAAGTGTGCAATATGACTGAAACAATAGAAGGGGACTTAGGTGCATCTTACAAGCAGTGCACAAAAGTTAAACCTAGGAAATTAATTCAAGCTAAGAAAGAATGGATGTCAGAAAGTTCTGTAAACCAGGGCGATATCAATCAGACGGAGTGAAAACGATCATCTATGCACTTGCTTACCTGCATGGTTCTGCCACCTAGAGACCACTTGGAAACTACGTCTAATATCATTTTCCAGATGTGATGTAAGACTACAGACCAGATGTAATGTAGTTAATATCCTAGTTTTGTCAGAGTAAGTCATCGTGAATTGAGATACACGTTGTCTGGTTTTGCTAAAAATTAGAAGTATTGTTTACGTTCTATTGGTGGGACTACTGATTTCATCAGAGACCCCTTGTAACATCGCTACATTAAAGTAAGTTTTATTTGCGAACTCCAACCTAATTTTCAGATTAATACTTCACGTTTTGAATTTTTTACAGATTTTAAAAGATTTTTTTGCTTATTCAGAGATGATACTGATCATGCCACGAAAATACCTAAGGCAGCTAGGACCAAACATGAGACATAAATACAGTGAGGAAAATTTGCGGAAAGCTGTGGAAGAGGTTAAGAAAGGAGTTATTACAATAAGAAAAGCATCTGAGAAGTATGGTGTGCCTTTCACATCTACTTGTGATAATGTAAAAGGCAAGTATAGCAAGAGCATGGAGGACAAACAGCTCTCACCAAAGCAGAAGAGGAGAGACAGGTGGAGAGATTAATTTTGTGTTCCAAGTGGCATGTTCCTCTTACAGCAACTGACATTAGAGAAGTTGTCTGTGCATATTTGAAGCATTCAGGTAAGACTGAAGGTTGTTTTCCCCTGGGCCCATTCTGGATCTCGGTGGTCCTGGATGCAGATATAAAGTTTCCTGACGAATTTCAAGCAATTATTGAAAATGGTGAATACCCCCCCAACATACATACAATAAGTAATTTACGCGTAGATTTTAGCGCTGCAGTGACGAAAATGATAACTCGCAGAACCTAGCGATCTATACATAAATGCGAGCACCGCCGCAAAAGATTTAAAATTGTATTAATATTGATTTTTAATAATTAATATTAAATAAATAAACAAAGAAACAGCGAACCTTGCAATTTCGCGAACTGATCACTACTAAGTACATGTTATAATCAGTTTGTTTAGCGCAAAGACTGTCCGGAACATATCCTTTGCTCTAAACAAGGCATGACTGTACTTGGTCCCATTCTCTTCATTACATATGTAAATTAAATGTTTTATGTGGTAAAACATTATAAAATACTTTTATATGCAGATGATACAGTTTTAATATCCCCTCATAAGAATGTTATTGAAGCTAAAAAACACATGCAAACTGATCTAAATAATATATTGATGTGGATGCATGATCATAAGTTAAAGAAAAGAAAACAAAGTTAATGTATTTTATGAACAAAACTTGTGATCGTGTAAATATCAATATAGTTATTCATAACCATGATTGTATGTCTAAAAAATTGACAGCCTGTGCTTGTAAAACTTTGGATCAGGTAAATGAATATATACGTATTTAGGTACAGTTATTGATGAAAATTTTAGATTTAATTCACATATTAAAAATCTGAATTCTAAGTTACAGAATGTTTCTTATCTATTTCATCATGTTAAATATATTGTTCCAATTCATGTGATGAGAATTATGTATTTTTCTCTCGTTGAGAATCTGTTGAGGTATTGCGTATCTGTATGGGGTTCTGCTGGGAAAATGTGTATCCAGTTATTAAAATCAAGTCGAGCTAGGCTTATAGAAAAAATAATACTTTACAGGAATAATAGTAAAAATGGGGCATTTAATGATGAGCCATTTCAAACAATAAATGTACTGCCAATTGATGATAATCTATTTAAGTATGTAATAATCATTGATAATTATTTCACTAACAAAAACTAGAAAAGGAAAACATATGAAACAAGCATAACCCTATGAGATATGGTGATATATGAAATACCAAAATATTATACAAAGAAAGGTAAAGCCCAGATATAGGTATTAGAAACTACTTTTATTAATGAATTACCACGCAAAATTAGACAACTAAGGACAATGAATGAGGTAAAGTCCAAAGTAAAAACATGGTTATTAGACAAGTACATTTTATAATATACCTAATAGAACAAAATATATTCGTATTATATTATACAACACACTGTATGGAATAGTAATGGATTCGTTCTGATTTTGTGAAAATTTTATTTTTTGATGTTAAGACTAAAAGATTTTTAAGAAATTAAAATGACAATAAATTAAGATAGATGTCAACGTAAATGTTAAAATCAATTAAAAATCATTATTCCAGAACTATTTAACAACATGCTAAAGGAAATCAAAATGGTAATAACAATATCAGAGGTGAATTTTAGAGTTAAAGATTGTTCAAGCTAGGTGTTTGATTGTTGTTTTACATTCCAATTCCTATTGCTTCTGCATGAATAAATAGATCAAAAAGAAACATTGGAACATTAGTTGACACCTTGCAAGATGTAACCATCACACATGAGATTCAACCTGATAAATACAACATGTAAAGTGGGAAGCTCATTCATTCTACTTTGTAACAAAAATTGATGCCACTCACACCTAGTATCCTTTGGTATCACAAAAGATGTCAGGTCCAGCAATTTAGCAGTTTGGTAGATCACGTTCACAATGGCCTGGTATATATTTCTTGGAACCATGCTTCTGAAACAACAAAAGAAACAAATCAAAAATTTAGTACAACACAATGTCATGCTGAAATTAGGGCAAACATAACAATACCTTGCCCCTTCTTACCTCCTCTCTACTATGTTCAGACATAGTTCATTGACAATATCTGTTGGATATACAATTTCCATGAATATAACCATCAAAATAAAACGGTCATAAATTCTAACAATATGAGATTTCGAATTTGACTGCTGCACATTCCAGGTCTCAATATTATGATTATTAAACAGATTGTAAATATAATTCAAATGTTTTATGCCCTCACCTACCAGCTGAACCATGCCCCCTTAAGAATGCACCCAACAGTTATGAAACCATTGCATTAAGGCACTTACAATTAGTGGTATTCTTACATCCCTCATGTTAAATCATTGCATAATTTTACAGAATTAAATTTCTAAAAACGCATGTTGCCCTTTAATTTGAAAATTTTTAAAGAAGAAATTAAGTAAAATTATTTTTTATACATCTTTAATAACATTGTTACTAAGTTGGTCAGTTAAACTACAATTTTTAGTTCCAAAACACTTGGTTATTTATTGATTACGAAAATTGATATCAAAATAAATACATAATTAATATTTATAATTCAAAGATAAATGTGTTACAATTTAAAAAGTGCTCAAGACTACGAATATTTCACTTCTTACGCAGTAGAAAAAATGTGCGATTAAAAAGTTGGGGAAAATCTGACTCAGTAAAGAGATGTGGTGTTGCATCAATTTGAAATAATTGCCACTCTAAATTAATACTAACAAAAGCTTATTCTATGACCCCATTGATATTCATCTTAGGCGATTATGTCTCTATGTAATCAATTATTTTGAAAATATTTTTAAATGTCATCAAACGTTTGCCAAAATGATTCTTTCTTCACAAATTAATAATAACATAAATAATATATAATACAGAAATATTATATTAACAATAGTAATTGAATCAACTAATGCTGTTACTAACTGCAATTATGGATATTAAATTACGAAATACATGCTCACCTACAAATGGAAATTCGAACGGCATGGCTTCGGATGAAACAGTTTTCTACCTGCATGAAAAACAACACAAAGAAATATTAATAGTGAAGAATATCTCTCAGAAATGCCATCATATTACAGTCAAATTCAATGTTTCAAGACCGTGAACGAAAATAAGCTACGAAAATCTTACCTTAAAATTCAATAACGCATTACGCCAACACGCCCCTTTCCTCACGTGACCAATGTTTCTAGTGCATTCTGGGTTGGCGGCGCTTCAAATAAAATTTCGTGGCGCCGATTTAATTGAACGAAAGAACATTCGCGAAATGCATGTTTACTGAAACCATTCCAGGAAAATCACCATTAACGCGCGCTACATCTCCGTTCAGCATTCTAAGCTGTAGGAATTTATCGTTACTTTATCGGATGTCTTTTAAGAATTCAAAATTAACTGTGAACTATGTTATTCTTGCGATGTTTACATGTAACACGGTTGAAGTATTAGATTCACTAAATCCGTTGAAATTCAACGGGAACTTCAGCTAATTAATTAATAAATTTTAACACTGGCTTTATTTAATAGTTTACAATGAAAGCTAAATTTAAGTACTGGAAAGAAGGTAAAAGCACAATCCTTGAGTAAATCCTTTTAAAGCATCAATGAAATAGAAAACGGAATTCGAACGTAGAACTATTTAAGGAACTAAGAAAAAGGTTTTAGGTTATAAATCTAGCTACAGAGTATACGGAAGTTCATTTTATTTATTAGTAAGTATAATAATTTTGATTTCATTCGAATCATATTAATTTAAAATCACGTATACAAAGTCCCAATATATCAGGATTATGAAGGAGAACATAATGATTGTACTCGAGAACGATTTTCGCCGTAAATAAGATGCACGGAGTTATGCTTGGAAAACTTAAGGATTTGAAACTATATGGAACTGACAATGAGTGCATATTTACTTTGTTTTGTTTACAATTTTAAATTCAGTAACATATTTGACACTGCATTCCTATAAATAGATATGTTATGGAATGTTTTAACTTTATGTGTTTTCAAATAAAGCCATTCGGAATTTATTTCTTCATATGAGCAGTAAATTTCAACAATTAAAAAAGGGATAATCATAAATTGTTTTTCTGATAGCAACCAGGATGTAAATAGCTGATTCTTGAACTAAGAGAAACAATGTTTAAATCCTAAGGAAAAAATCTTGAACAAAGTAGGAATTTGTGTAAATGATGTGTGTTTCAGTCATGGTGAAATGTAAATAGCTTTTTCGAAAACCATTTCTTGAGATTTACTAAAAATTGAAGTATGTACTTGACAGTAATATAGTGAGAATGTTTTGAAAATCTAAAATGAATATTTTCACATGAAATAATCATGTTTACACATGCACATTTCCCGATGATAAAGCACACTATTTATCCCCGCCATATTTAAAGGGCAATTCTACTAGTTATTAAGTAATATCTTTATGTTACCATTTCATATGACTATTATGCTAGCATTTGTTTTTACTTGAATGTAGGTGATTAAGTAAATGAAATGTCTACGCATTTCTCAAATAGAAAATCTTTATTTTATAAATCTTCAAATTGCACACATGATTTTCAACATAGTATATGTAAACATATTAAAATAATTCAGAACAATGATTCATAAATTTTGCTTCTCATTTAACTGAGATTGGATTTGTATGTTTTACTATAAGCTCAAGTGTCTTTTTAAAAACTGGCAAGAATGAAATAACTTTTGCAGCAAGCAGATGAAAATATGCTCCCAGTCACTCCAATCCAAATCCTTCTGTATTAGAGACTGCTATGATCAGTTTCTGTCTCAGTGTTTCTTGGTTGTGATAAGGGGGTAAAACAAGCTGGTTAAAACATGTATGAGCTTCAGGGAGTTGTTCTTCTTGCTCATCAGATTCCCACGCCTCGCTTTGCTTGTTTCCCCTGGTTCCCCCAATCCGTCTTCTCATTCTGTTGAAACCTCGATTGGGAATTGGGGGAAGTTTTGTGATTTTGAAAGGCATTTCAGACATCCCACCTACAGGAACACGGTCACTCCCAGTGGTAAAATGAAGAAACTTCTTTTGGAGATCCAATGGCAAAGATTCAAGCACCTCCCAGAAATCCCTGTTGATTAATTTTTAAAATTTCTCAATTTAAGACATTAACAAGATGTGTGACTTCAAATATAACATGAACTTTAACTTGAATTTTTAAATGATTCATCATAGAAAATAACTAAATTATCCCAATTAACATAATAAACCATGTAGCAGCACCTCCCTAACCTAAAAAAATATCATTTCTGTTTTATTATTTCTTAATTAATTTTTAATAAATGAGGTACCCAACCTTTCCCGAGTAAATCTAACACTATCGCTAACACTGTTTGCTATAAGATTGTTTGTGCAGACAATTGGGAAACCATGTTTTCCTCTCCATAATCTGTTAAGTTCTGCTTGAAAACTTTTTTGGAGAAAATACTATGATTGCCACAGAAATGTCAGCAAGAGCTCTTAATTAAAACTAATAGTTTTGGCAATAGAAATTCGAGAAATTTCCAAACATGCCATTATGTATTTTGTTTGCATGGGTTGAAAAGAAAATTTTTTGGTAAGGCCCATTAATCCACTTTATTTTCCTCTACCTAGATATTTTATGATTTAAAACTAATAGATAAGGCTGAGACTTCGTGGAATTCCATCATAAAAGGATGGGATTAATTATTAGTACGAATAATTCGTATAATAAAACAATTTAATAAACTATTACAGATTCCACACAAATTTTGCAAAACACTATCGGTTTCGGTGAATAATCACCATCATCAAGTAACAAGTAATTACGAGATTACTTATGGGGAGGGGTGGGAGGAAGGAGGGGTTGTGATTGTGGGAGGAGGTGGAAGCACTGACATGAGAAAAGGGGAATAGGAAAGGAATTGGTATTCGTTGACTAGAAGAAAATCAGGGTTGTGTTTCTCATTTAAATTTCCATTTTTTCCAATATGTTTAACCTGAAACCTTTATCGGCTATGTGAAGAATTTTTGGGGTAAAAGAGGTAGAATTTAATTTTCAATACGGTCATTAAACTATTCCATCTCATTGTTGATCCTGAAAAGAATATGAAAAAACACTATATTGTTCCAAAGAAAGTAACCATTGTTTGTGTGACACTCGCAGCATGAACCCCCACAAGATTTAGGGAATGAGTACAACATGGAACAAATTTCACAAGCTCATTTTTTTTCTAATAATCATGCCTGAACGCCATTATATTTACCAGCTATATTCTCTCCATTATCATAGCATTGGTCTCTACAGTCCTTAAAATCTAAGCCATCTTTTAGAACTATTTCTTCAGTTTTATTTTTTGAAACGATGAAGTCAATAAAACTTTCTTCGATATTGCAATCTTCATCGATCTTGACGTATCGTTTAATCTGTGTCATTTGCTCCTTATGCAATACGTCCAGTGTACAGTCAAACAACAGTGAATAGTATTTGGACTTCTTTACCTGAGAAATAATTTCTTATCTCACTTTTGAATACAGTAAATTGATCATTTCATTTTGAACATCAGGAAAAAAATACATTAAAGTTGCAAGACCTTTCTTCATGCTTCCAATATGAACAGCTGTTTAAAGAACCGATTTCATGAGATGAAGATGAACCTCTTAAAACAAGGTTATTAGTTGTACAGAACGTTATAACATCAACTGCAACTTTCAGAAAGTCTCAATTTTTTCTTTTCTTTCTTTAAAACCAGTTCTAGATGATATATATATAGGTGAGCCCCGCTTAACGTGGGGGATGCGTTCCTGAGATCTCCGCGTTAAGCGAAAATCAGCGTTCACCGGGGCACCATAACCTTTAGGTGCCCAGAGGGAACTAACTTCCCAAATGGAATTTTTGGTAGACGTATATAATTTCAAAATATTTCTCGTAGCACGTGAATCATAGACGTTCTTTACGCATAGCAGTTTTCAAATGGCTGAATTATCAAACAATTGCTTAGCTTCGTCACCATGACTGGAACCATATCTCCCTCCCCATCCCAGAGATACGGTGCCCAAAGCAGAGCAAACATAATACGGGTTGATAGTTGAGCAACAGTCAGGAAGTATGGAGATTGAGTCATCGCCACAGGGACGTCACCTATACTAAACTTTAGCCGGTTCCATCTTAAAAGGGTGATATGCTTATATTGCAACATTTGAAAATTGTTCCTTAGGAATAATTTAGGAATATTGACATAGTTCGTCACTCTCCCACTTGACAAATTGGTGCTGTGATCGATGTTGACCCAGAACAGTTCTAAGTCGACTATTTTATCAAACATTTATAATGAAGCATTGGCCATCCCTTGCTTGAGATAAACTACAAGATAAAATACTGAACTACTTTTCATTTGTCTAACTAATAATGAGAATTATGAAATGCTAGAAAATTCAATCACTTTTCCACAAGAATGAGCATGGATACGATTAAGAAGTTAGCTGCCAGAAAGCCTTCTTACCAAAGGAGACATTCACATGAATGTGAAACATCAGATAAATTTTAGAGCAAAGAAAATTCGGATTCCTTCCGCACCTCCTTTTCCCTCCCCCTCCATTTTCAATTCTTCGCTACATCTTCGTAATTGCTATAAAATTCCCAGTCAATCGATACCAATGCCCGCAGTGTTTCCTTCGTATTCCTTCCGCACCTCCTTTTCCCTCACCCTCCTACTGCACCCCCTCCATTTTCAATTTTTAGTTTCATATTCGTAATTGTTATAAAATTCCTAGTCGATCGATACCAATGTCCGCAGTGTTTCCTTCGGATTCCTTCCGCACCTCCTTTTCCCTCCCCCTCCTACTACACCCCCTCCATTTTCATTTCTTAGCTTCATATTCGTAATTGTTATAAAATTCCTAGTCGATAGACACCAATGTCCGCAGTGTTTCCTTCGGATTGCTTCCGCACCTCCTTTTCCCTCCCACTCCTTCTGCACCCCTCCATTTTCAATTTTTTCGCCTTATATTCGTAATTGTTATAAAATTCCTAGTCGATCGATACCGATGTCCGCAGTGTTTCCTTCGGATTACTCCCTCTCTTTCAAACTCTCCTCCATCTTCAGGTTTGCCCTTCATATTTTTCATACTTCGAAAGAAAATCTCTGTGGACATATGCAAAAGTGGACAAAGAAAACAGTGGACGAAAAGGCTGTGGACATATACAAAAGTGGACAAAAAAAACAGTGGACGAAAAGGCTGTGGACATATATAACAGTGGATATTAAGGCAGTGGACAAAAAGGCTGTGGACATAAACAAAAGTGGACATAAAGGCAGTGGACGAAAAGGCTGTGGACATATAAGAGTGGACATAAAGGCAGTGGACATAAAGACTGTGGACATATATTATGGTGGACGTAAAGACTCTGGACATAAAGGCAGTGGACATATAGGCTGTGGACATAAAAGAGTGGACATAAAGACTGTGGACATAAAGACTGTGGACATATCATCTGGGAACCCTTCATTTGGATTTCTTATAATTAATTTTATCTTATTATAAGGTTCTATGTTTCTGGAGATCATGTCACCTTGAACCATTAACCTTTTCAAGTCTTTCCCCACCCACTTAAAAAAAAAAACACTTTCATTTTTAATTATTTGAAAATGTTAAGGATCTTCTTTTCTCCTAATTCACAGGAAACACATTGATCATTGGAAACTTTCCTTCCATAAAATGGGTAATTTTATTTCAATACAGCATCAAACAGCTGTAATAATCAGTTGTATTTGTATGGTAAAATATGGAAATAGCTTTGAAATAATTATCTGTTAAAAAGAATGATGTACTTTGTTGTGCTTAATTTTGATTTTTAATCCTTGTATAAAAGTAACTTTCCAGGTAATTTATTTGACGAATTTCTTTTACTCATAAAAAAATCATCTATCTTAATCCCAGGAGGAGCTTAAGGGATGTTCACCGCACTGGCAATTTTTCACCAATGCAGCGTTTTTATGCGAACACCTATTCATCATTTCCCAAGCTGTTGGCTCTTTTTAAGGCTGATCCAGAATCATCTACATCAGAGTTTGAAGCATGGCATCCAAGTCTTCGAGAAGACATCTTGGATGTAGTACACGATGCACTCAGTCGAATGGTATGTATTTAACTGACAGTCAGCAGCTATGAGTGGTTTTTTCTAAACTTATAAAGTAATGTTGACCTTCCAGACCTAATAACAATTAAAAATCTATGAGAACTGACAAGAATCTGTTCATTTTTTATTTGGTTGAAGGCAGTTTGAAAAATGTCTTCTTTAGTATTACTCTGACAATTACTTTGCTATATTCGTAAGTAAAAAGTCATTTAAACATAACATTTATTTCAATTTTACATTATGCTATGTGCTTTAAAATGCTACAATTTATCATTTTGAAATCTCGATGTTGATCCACAGTGATTTTCTGAATACAGCCATCACTCAGAAAAGATTACAGCAATGGATATGAAAATTATACAACTACAGTAGAAGATCGTTTATCCGAAATGGTCAGGATCTGACCCATTTAGGATATACGATATTTTAGGATGTTAGATGTCTTAACACTTATGCAGCATATCAACCATGAAAAACATTTGTAACGAGGAATGGTAGAAATAAATGATGTTACAAATAAAATAAACTTAGATAACATCTTGTATAACAAAAAAAATTACAGGTGTCACCTTCTGATGTAAGTACAGTGAATATATTAAGTAATATTTAAAAGTGTATATGTATTAATCCTCGGATGGGAAATCAACAATTAACATCCGTGTTTACCTGGAAATAGCAAAAATTAACAATGTTAAATGATGGAATGTTTTGAATCACCTATATAACAAACTAAAGGAGGGTAATCAGGCTACTTGAACCGGTGGTGGCTTTCATAACTACAACTGATATCGGTCATCAGTTATTTCGCATTTTGGATGTTTTCGTTGTTTGGAGTTTCAGATAAATGATCTTCTACTGCACTTCTTTGTATTGTACATTATATTCCATTAAAAAAGTTGTATTTTTCTGTTAACATCTACAGTAGGACCTCAGTAACCGTCGCCATTGATAATTGTTATTTCGATCAACCATTGTTTGTCGCCAAGTGGTAGAAAAAAATGAAAAAGCTCCATTGCCATTGTTTAATGAAGCAGACAAATGAATAAGACAATGATTGCACTGTGACTGAGAGAGAAACATTGCTATCACAGTGGTGGGCAACCTTTTCTACATGGTGGGGGCCTCATTGGTGGCAGTGAACCCTTATGGGGGCCGCATTGGTAATAGACAGTGGATTTTAGTTAAATTGTAAGTTACCTAGAGATTCTTAGGCACCATATGCGTAGAAATAAAGTTAGAATTAGATTTTTAGGGTTAACATTTCAATATTAACCCTCGAGTGGGCGCGTGGGTGACAGTTGTCCCCCACTGATTTTCAACTTCGTGTGTCTGTGACAGTGGAGGAGTGACGCATGTGCAGATCTCAGTAGCTGGCCTTGAGAGACCCCTCTTTACTATGCATGAATCAGTTTCTTTGTGCCTTCCCTAAAATTCGACGTGAGCAACAGATAAGTTTTGCTGGGGGACATCTGTCACCCATGCGCCTTGTCGTGTTACTGATTTTGGTACGCCGCGCAACTCCTTTTTCGTGATCTTTTTCACTTTAATTTCATTTAATTTTTTGTAAATTCACAGTACTCTTTTTAGTTCATCTGCAGGCATTTTTGGCAATCAGTTATTTTACTTTTACAGAAGATACGACGAATTTTTAGAATATATCGGCCATAAATGCTTTATGTATCAATAAATCTAATAATAGCCAGAAAAAAGTTTTGAAGACAGAATTCTTGGAAGAGATTGCTTGGGAATGTATAAAATCACAAATAATGCGAGAAGTACAATCCCTCAAATACCAGGACAACTTCGGCAGCGTGCAAGAGTAGAAGAAAGATCAGCTGTTACACCACCAAAATGACAAGGATCAAGAGGTCGATGTTACTAATGTGGTCGAAGTAGAGACAAAACAACGTGAAAATGGTGTATCATATGCCAGAAATGGACATGCAATGATCATTTAAGAGAAGTTTGTGTAAATAGTTTGGAATTAATGTAAGTCGAGTTGAACTAATCTCAGATTTTGAATTTCTATTTTTGATTAAAATTTTGATTAAAATTTTGCTTAAAACTATTGCTTGTTTTAATGCAGGACCCCAAATATCCCGAAAAAATCAATAACTGTTGAATGAAAGTGAGAAATAAGTCCAAAAATGGAAATAAAGTGTTGGGGGACCTGTGTCACCCACGTGCCCAAAGACGTAACTCGAGGGTTAAAAATCATGATGGAATTCAATCTTACAAATATCTTTGAGAAAAAAATCAAAAACAATATTAATAAGAACTTACTTGAATCAAGAAATAATATTTACTAAGAGGTCACAATTCAACGTTAGATATCTTAACAGATTTTTCTACACAGAAAATAATATTTGGTAGTTAATTAAAATAAATGAAAAAGTTTTGAAAACTATGAATCACTGACGGTGGGCCGCATAAAATTGCTTAGTGGCTGCATCCGGCCCATGGGCAGCAGGTTGGGCACCCCTGATCTATTGAAATGGTGACTGTGGCTGTTCTCGGAGAACATTTAGTCGATCGTGTTAGAGTGAAACATTTTGTATAAATTGAAATGGTTAAACAAAGACTAATAGTACTTAGAATGTTGCCTTCAAATATAAGAATCAAACAGCAAAACATTCCTTTGTGGATTGTTGCAGTACAACTGTCAACAGTTAACGTATTTCTTAAATATTTTATAGCTACAAGGTCCAGAAATGTGACATCCCTTAAAATAAAACTAGAAGTGAATGAATGAAAATGATGCAAAGTCTAAAATTTCAAGCAAACTGAGGCCTAATAATTCAGTTTTATATGATGCCTGTAAGGTCTTTTTGAACGAATTATTGACCCATGACATGACATGACTATGGAAAAATCGGTTTTGACTTTCGTCATTTCGGTAATCATCGGGGATTCCAGGAACCAATTAAAACGATGGTTATCGAGGTCTTACTGTACAGTGCTCCCCCTCCATAAATTAATTTGTGATCCATTAATTTTTGCAGCCTCAAACCATCCACAAGACTGTACTTAAGAGTATTATCATTGCCCTATTGCAGGATAAAGAGTAAGTGGCTACATTATTTTATAATATTTATTGGTTTTATGTGTCAGGTTTTGTTGTATCCTTTAGATGTTTAATAAACAATCAAATATGACAATTTTAGAATTAAAATTTTTCTCATCAGATTAACACCTGCTGATGAGGTTCGAGCCCTGTTTGTCCTGATCCAGAATCCTGTATTTGCAGCTCAGTCTTCGTATACTGTATTTGCACATCTGCTCAGGCATATAGTTAATCTCTCCAATGTCCACAAGCAACATATTATTCAGTGGTTTAGGGGGTAAGTCTCTATGTAATAAATTCCTAATAAATATCCTTTGATATTGTTTCCTAATCTCAAGTGGCAAGTTACCATATCTGCCCGAATAGAAGTCAACCCCGGATTTAAGCCGATCCCCCAAAAATTTCTGCAGTTTTTTGGCAAAAACGTAAATTTCGTAGATTTTATGCTGAAGTGTGCCGGGCATTCATGCACATCTTAGAATACATTATTCGAGATCAAAGAAATGTGTGGGAAATGGTTTAGTTGTTGACATTTTGAAATATTACTCCAATTAGTAATTTTGCGTTGCTGAATAATGTTCCACATTCAGTGGCAATAACTTCATTCATCTTCATTTTCACAAAAGGTCAAATATGGTAACAGCGATCTCGCCAAGATATTTTTTCATCCAAGTCTATTTCCAATGAAATTAGCATTTACATTGCCTTAAGAAAGTTCATTTTTATAATTATACATATTCCATATAAAGTTTTACCGAAATTCAAACAGTTGAGCGTTCAAAGCCATCAACGCATTTTGCGTAATCGTCAATTTACGTGTTCTCGCGAAGATATTTTTATATATATTCATCGTAGGTCAAATATTTACTTTACGAAAAATATAGTACTATCATTTGAATGCGAAGGCAATGAGAGACTTCGAGATTTAACCATAACCCAAATTTTCCTCGGACTCGCATTTAAGCCAAGGGGTGATTTTTTCATGATAAATTTTGACAAAAAACATCGGCTTGTATTCGGGCAGGTACGGTATGTTGAATTTCACATCATTCTTAATCTGTGACAATATTTAAAAATTGTACGTCATTGGAATTTCCTTAAATGTGTGTAGCACTTTATAATTTTAAAAATTAAACAATCACCACAAAATTTTAATGCTCTACAAATTGCCAATCTATTCAATTGAATTTTCAATAAGAAAATTATAATGGTGATCTTTTTGGAGCTTCTTTTAAATCTCCAGTTCACAATAAAATATTTGAAAACTGGTTCTACTTTGTGGTAATATTAAACTATTTTAGGCTTCCAAGTCAAGTTAATATTAACAGAAAGTTTTTGATAATTGTAAGACATTAAAATCACAGATTGTCAACGACATGAATTCTCTCATATTTTCTTAATTTTTAATAGGATGGAAGCTGAGAAACTTAGGAAGATCGTTAGAAATACAATACAATTCATCAATGTAAAACAGTTTCCTCCATCTTCAAGACATCATTTACCATCAAATTCATCTAGTCGTTGGTGGATTCCCACAGCTGCCAAGGCACTAGCACTAATCAGTAAGCTGAGAACTATTGTTGTTCACACTATTCTATTTGTGTGATGAAAATTTGTTGGCAATGGTATGAAGTTGAACTTTACAATCACATAAAGTATCATCAAGGACAAATTCTATGCTTAAGTGAATGATTGACACTTAAAATTTTTGTGCTTTGTTTGGTGATGATTTACACTTAAAAGTTTTGTTCTTTGTTTGGTGATGATTTAATCAGAGTAAATTAGAAACTGGTACAGCCATCCCTCACTTAACGAAGGGGTTACGTTCCTAAAAAACCTTCGTTATGTGAAAATTCGTTAAGCGAGAGCTAATTTTCTATTGTTTTATATAGAAAGTATGCCGTTCGGTTCCTAGCACACAACTTTATAACTTAATAATAATGTAGTAACTATAATTCGCCGATATATTCCAGCAAATATAGCACAATAATGTAGGATGCGTGAAATAAAAGTAATTTCATTTTTACGAGAGTCTTAAATACATTCAAATTAAACCTTCAGTTACATTAAGGCTAAAGATTCTAATTCAATGCTTCAAAGCGCCGCCAACCCAGAATGCACTAGAAACATTGGTCATGTGAGGAAAGGGGCGTGTTGGCGTAATGCGTTATTGAATTTTAAGGTAAGATTTTCGTAGCTTATTTTCGTTCACGGTCTTGAAACATTGAATTTGACTGTAATATGATGGCATTTCTGAGAGATATTCTTCACTATTAATATTTCTTTGTGTTGTTTTTCATGCAGGTAGAAAACTGTTTCATCCGAAGCCATGCCGTTCGAATTTCCATTTGTAGGTGAGCATGTATTTCGTAATTTAATATCCATAATTGCAGTTAGTAACAGCATTAGTTGATTCAATTACTATTGTTAATATAATATTTCTGTATTATATATTATTTATGTTATTATTAATTTGTGAAGAAAGAATCATTTTGGCAAACGTTTGATGACATTTAAAAATATTTTCAAAATATATCAGACCTTATAAATATCGCAGCATTCAACTTTTTAAAAAGTCTGGTTTTTGTGCATCCGTGGTATCAATTATTTTGGGCAATCAGCACTGCTATATTTACTGTTTTTCATGTCAGTATAAAGTTTTATGTCCCATAGTTACTATTATTCAACCATATAAATTCTGATTGAGAAATGGCTTGAGAATCTAACTGTTAATTCTATTTTGAGCATTTGGTAGAATAATTTAACATTACAAACTAGGTACCCTTAAGACACGTCATTTTGTGGCAGAAGATTATTTCTGATATAATTCTCTTGTTGTTTTAGCAGCGTAGTTTGAAGTTGATAGCTGGTTATTCTGACTTGGAGGACTACCATGTTTCAGTCATCCTTCATCAGCAAGACTCTTCTTTCATTAGATGACAAGAAATCATATTGGTGAGTGCCATTCATTCTTTGTGTTACAAAGCAGAACGAATGAGCTTACCATTTTTGCTATCAGGTTGAACATGTTTACTGAGATTTTGGGCTCTTTTCTGTTTTTCATCATATTTGTATCCTAAGCATCTTTTATTGCCCTGTAATTCACTTGAATGCATAAGTTTTTTAAAGCAATAGTGCATAGTATATTATTTTAATTCATTGCAGAAATAGAAGTAAATGCATTTAGTTAATGAATAAGAATTTTTGTTGAGATAATAAAAAGAAAACTATATTGTTTTAAATTGCCTATAATGATTAATAACCAAATTATACTCCTAAAAATTTGAAAAGGAATATTTCGTACAAGTTTTGGTCCAACCTTGTGGATTAGGATAATCTTTCTTATTTAAAACAGAAGCAAATCTTTGTAGCCTTCGAGGCTTTACTCAATACAACTGTTTGTGCTGCTCTTGTGTTATCTTAGGTTGACAAATGTTACAACTTGATTTATTTAAACAGGATTAGAGGGAGAAGTAGAGAAGAGAATTTAAATTGGTAACTAATTAAAAATGACAGTGGAGAAAGTAGAGAGAGTGGGAGAGATGAAAGATAGTGAATAAAAATGAAATAAATGGTCTTTAGTGTTTAAGGTAGAAATGGAGACAGATGTGAGAGCCAAATTCCTTAGTTAAAATTACAGTTGTTTGAAATCATTCAGTTAAAAACTTTTAGATTCTAAACCTGTGATTGATGGGATTGTTAAGATTAAATAAATTATTATACTTAAAAAAATGTGAGTTCAATGATCCTATTTCTTCTAGTTTAGCCTATGAAATCTTGTTCACTCCAATTGACAAATTGTTCATGATAGAATTTAGCATTTAGAAATAATTTAGTGTGTGCAATAAGAGAATAGAGTGCAGATTTCTGAGTAGGCTTAGGAGAGTCTTGAGAGCTTAAAAGAATCATCTAAAAATCAGAGTTGATGCCAACTTAGGTTTTAAAGCGATGCAGTAAAATCTCGATACAGTGTAACTCTTCAGAGCATGAATTTTTATATTTTATACTGAAAGTACGGTGTACTGTAAATACCGAAATACATGTCTATATATATATATATATATATATATATATATATATATATATATATATATATATATATATATAACGCTAAGGCAATGTGTGGCACGCTTCAGTAGTTTGTCTATCTGCCGGCAGATGTCTCATTCTTAGGTGCGATTGCCAATAGATGTCTCATTCTTAACTGCGATTGCCAATAGATAAAACTACTACTACTTGACTATATACTTTAAAATATACTTTTTAAAAGATACTTAACAGAGGTAATGGCTTCAAGAGCAACACATTACGCTGATTATAATGCGAGAAGAAGAGTGGAGCGAGCAAATCAATCTGTTGAAGAAGCAAATAGAAGAAGAACTGAAAGAAATCAAGCCGGCAGAGATCAAAGAGCCAATGAAGATGACCAACAAAGAGAAGAACGTAATCAAGAACAAGGAAGAAGATTGTAGTTTGGAATCGAGAGAAAATCGACTAAGCAAGAGAAGGCAAGCTAAACGACGTAGATTAAATGAATGTGCATTGTATACAAATAATTGTCAGGTTGAAGTTACCATTAAAGAACATAATTTGCGAAATATGACTCAGACCTGCAATTGCTGTGGTATGCTTTACTGGCCGAATGAACTCAACACTTCTAAAAAAATACGCCAAATGCTGTCACAACGGAAAAGTTTCACTCGAAGATTTATCGGAAATGCTCATAGAGTACAGGAAAAACATGCGTTTACTCAACACTACATACAATCAGAGGAAAGGGAGATCAAGCTACTTCTATAGCTTCAACTGGAATAGCAGCTACTCTATTACCTGGAGGAAGAACTGCTCACTTTTCAAAATACCACTCATCCTAAATGCTACTTCGACTTTCAATTTAAAGCCAAACACACCCAAAGCAAAAGCACTCTTACAAGGGGAAGGCACTACTGACCCACAACCGATTTGGCTGAAACTTCGTAGAGATAATGTCCATGACGTCCGATTAATGAAAATATATACATATCAGGGCCAATACCCAGCTGTTTTTATTTTATTAACCCTCAAGCGGGCGCGCCCAATTATATTACATGACCGGGCACGTGGCATACTTTGTACACCGTGTAATTTTTACAAAATAACTCATTCGTTTGGTGTAATTATTAGTTTATTTTCATTAAAATGCTGTTTTATCTCTCATATCTATTAATACCAATGATAATTTTTGATTAAATATGTTGAATTCTGACTAAACATAATTTAATTGATTAACGTACAAGTCTTAGTAACATTTATAAAATTTCCATTATTAACTTGAAGTACTGTCTTCAGTATTACATGTATCACAGAGATAATTCGGTTTGACATGTTTCTTACAAGAAAATTAATTGCAAAAATTTGCTGTCTTTTGTTTCTTATGTCAAAGTGTGGGGGGAGGTGGAGCGGGTCGAGGAGTGGGAGTCCATGCCAGACGAATCAACTGACTCTTGTGAGGTTTTCCCGGTAGCCGTGGGTTTCTCGGATGACATTGTGGTGGTAGGAAAATTGGAGGAAGATTGTTTAAGGAAACAATCACGAGAGGATTGCTTTAAATTTTGCCGTTTCTCATCATATATCTCCCTGTAACAAAGAGTGTTTTGTTCGATACCACGAATAACTTTGATACTACAGTCCATTTCGGGATCATTTTCTCTGAGAATTTCGAAAGCTTCCTCCATGAATGAATGAATCCTTTCAAAATTTCACACTAAGATTTCTAGCATCCTCCTCGCATTCATCATCGGACTCGGCTGTTGCCAACTTTTTTGTCAATTCTTGAATATCTTCGGTTGTAAGTTCTTCAGGAACTGCATTAAGAACTTCCTCAACTCCCTCTTCATCAATTCCATTTATCCCAGCCTCAGTTGCGATTGCTACAATGTCTTTCTTAATGATCGCAATATATTCGAAACCTCGAAAGTCATTAACTGCTTCTGGCCATAACTTTCGCCAAACAGTATTCATCGTACTTTCCTTAATTTCATCCCAGGCTGCTGCAATATTATTAATCGCATTTTTTAATCACATTTCTTCCAAACGTCAATAAGTAAGTTGCTCTTATCTTTCTCACTTTCAAAGAGAACAAAACGCACTACACGACATAAATATTTAGCCTTAAAAGTAGCTATTACGCCTTGATCTATAGACTGTATTAAGCTCGTTGTGTTTGGGGGCAAAAAAATCACTTTCACATTGCTACACACATCAACGATTGATGCTGGATGGCCAAGGGCATTATCCAATATGAGCAAATTTATTATTATCGTAGTTTATTTTTTTATTGTAATCCTCAATCGCACTTCCAATGTAACCTTTCATGTAATCATAGCATATGCTACCTGTCATCCACGCTTTTTTGTTAGACTTATAATACACTGGAAGAGATGCCTTTGGGATCCCTTTCAACGCTCTAGGATTTTCGCAACGTCCAATGAGACAGCGTTTAAGCTTAAAATCACCACTTGCATTTCCCCCAAACACGAGTGTTAATCTCTCCTTTGAGATTTTGAATCCTGGCGACTGTTTTTCATTACGGGATATGTACGTGCGGTCGGGTAGTATTTTCCAGTTGAGACCTGTCTCGTCAAAATTATAAACTTGTTGAGGCAGATACCCCCCCTCTCCTCTATAATTTTCTTTAGTTCCACCACAAATCGTTCAGCCCCTTCCTTATCAGCACTTGCAGCTTCTCCAGTTTTCTTGATGGAATGCAAATTACAGCGGTTTCGAAATTTATCAAGCCACCCACTGTTTGCAACAAACGTTTCTTCTGGCTGCTCCTCTTGAGCCGATGTCGAAGGCTCATCCTCTCGCTGCTTCTTAAGATCACTCCAAATTTGTCTTGCCTGATCTTGAATGACAGAACCAGAGAGAGGGCAATTACGGGAATTTTGATATTCAAAGTGTTTAAAACTTTCTCCATCATGGGATTTCGTTTTATTGTAATAAAGCGACAAGCGCCGACACTCACTGACCTTTGAGCACTCTTTTTAATAGAATCTTTTTTCTTTAAAATGGTAGAAATCGTTGACTCGGCCATTCGAAATGCATGGGCAACAACAGATGTCTTCTGTCCTCTTTCCCTTCTCTTGACAGTTTCTAGTTTCATTTCCATTGTTATTGCCTTCCTCTTCTTTGCAGGATTGAGTATTGATGTTGAACCTTGCCGTTTTGAAACCATGATATCAATAATGGTTATGAAAATAGTAATACGTAATAGTGATGGAACTTTATTTACGCGCTATATGAACACAACACGAGATCAAACAAACACTGCAAAAGTTGCGGGGATCGTCAGAATTGTTAAGGGGTGCAGCGATTTTCCCCACACCTCCGCACTTAACAAAGCACTTTCGTAATCGGTGAAGAGAACGCCAAACATCTCCGCCGAATGGCTGCTCCCACACCAACGCGCTTTATATAGGGCGAATATTACCCCTATTTCCCATTCCCTCCTTTTCGCATGGTTATATCACATAATCAGGAAATTAACCAATACGAAGTCGAGGAGTCGCCCATTTAAGCTACCCGCCGAACCCCCCCTGAGCGGCGACATCAGGCGAGAGTGGCCGTCGAGATAACGAGAGCAGAAGCACCGGGAGATACTGACAGCTGAGGGTCGCCGGCGGTGAGCGGGAGTTAGAGAGAGTGGAGTGATGGAGAAAAAAGTGAGAAGAGTTGTTCCTCGCAAGGGAGAGTGTGCTAAAGTTTCCTGTCGGACAGACTGTAACGATAAGTTGACATTTTCTGAAGTGGTTAAGCTGCGAGACTTACGTCTCAAGAGCATTTGTGTTGTTAATACTTTATTTCTTGTACAATATAGCATTTAGTTAGAGCAGTATGTGGCTATGTTTATTGGTCGCCACAGGGGGAAGTCCGCAACTAACGGAGATTGAAAAAAGAAAAAAGTTACAGAAAACACGACCGAACACTACATAATACATATTCAAGTTAGAGCAAAAGCGACATTGTAGCGACTTAAATTGCAACCTATACGAGGCGTCTGCTGTCGTGAGTGCAGGCAGACCTCGTGCCGCGTGCGAAATTCAAACATCTTCGCCTTCGTTATAGCGAGAAGGTCTTCGTTATAATCGAAAGTAGTATCAAATAAAAACCTTCATTATAGCGAAACTTCGTTAACCGAATGTTTGTTAAGCAAGGGATGGCTGTATTTATAAAAGTGGAATTCAGTAGAAGATCGTTTATCCAGAACTCTAAACACCAGAAACATCCTAACAACAGAATAATTTATGACTGATTTATTTTAGTTCCGAAAGCGACCACCACCTCAAGTATAGATATTTACGTCGTAAGATGATTCATTTGATTTTTTGCATTTAATAAAATGTTTTCTAAGTCTGTTTGATATTTAACATTATTTAATGTTAATTAATTGATGACTGATTTGTTTTAGTGGTTTCGAAAGCCATCACCACTTCTTGCCTTTAATTACGCGCATCTACTTCTGGGATGTAACTATGAGCATGGCACAGTGTGTGCTGCATCCATACGATTTTTGATTTCAACGTAAAGAAAATAAATGTAATTGACATGTTTATTTAGATAAATCAAATGTAGGAGTAGCATGTGTTATTGTTGCCGGTTTCAGGTAAACATATTTTCAATTGATTCACCATCCAAACATGATTACAGATATTTAATGTATTCTTCAATTGATTAGCCGTGTTCCATTGATTCGTATAATATTTGTATTAAATAAAAGGTTTTCTAATTATATGTATATGCTTTTTAAAATTATTTATTTCTTACCATACCTTACTAAAACGTTTTCGTTTATCCAGAACAGGCCAGGTTCCGAACCTTCTGGATAAATGATCTTCTACTGTATATCATCCTTACAAAATTATTGCTCCTATAATTTTTCTATATCTGTAATTAATGAAACTGATGCAGTTAACATAATGTTGAAAAATAGTCCTAATTGAAGAGGATGAAATACTATCCTAATCAATTGTGCAGTTTTAATATTAACACTTTATTTATTAAATTAATTATAAAAATTAGTTGAAAAATACCAAGATTCAACAACTTATGGTTACAGAATGTCACTTTGAGTCTATCATAATGTGTGAGATATGTAAGAAATATGTAGAACTGAATTTTAAGAATTACCAGTCTTGCCTTGTGGGTGAAATATAAATTGAAAAAAATGTTTCTCCAGTAGGAGTTCTTTTTAGAATCACTGCATCACCAATAATAATGGCTGTTTTTCTGTTAAAATGCGCATACAGTTTTTCAAACTTTTCATGTTATCTGAGAAACACTGTTTTCCAATTATTTGTGTGTTTATTAAAAAGGGACTTTAAAATATTTTTACACAGGTCCATTCCAAAGTTAAATACATGATGGAAAAATGTTTTTAAATAATATTGGTACACTGCTCCACGGTTATAACGTGGGGTTTCGGGGGAGTAGCTGCAACCTGCATTATAAAACAACCGTGGTATAAATGAGGACATGATTGTATTGTCCAGTACAGCATGTGCATACTACTTTAAAAAGCCAGTTTTGTTTTTACTTTAGTACTTAAAAAAACGACAGGACTTTCTAGGAGGAAGGGGTTGATGGAAGACCTATGCTTTATCGGAATCTGCCAGGGGTGGATCCAGAAACTTCTCAAGGGGGGGGCAATCGCTCCTCCACCTAGTGAATCCACACCTGCAAACTGCCCCATATTTTGAAAATCCCTACCCCTATCAGAATCCTTTCCCTTGCTATACAGACCTAATCTGCGGTGTATAATTGAGGATTTTTGCGCAGAATGAATTTAAGAAAGCATCCAGTGGAGTGCAATGGGGTTATCTAAGGAGGGGGCAATCATCCCCATCGCCCCCCCCCCCCCCCCATGGATCCACCCCTGGAATCCGCAGTATAACCGGGGATCAGTGTACTTAGGGAGTAAGCAGCTTGCACAATGTAGTTCAATGTTTAGACGCTAGATGGCACTTCTTATGCATACTGTTGTGCCTCCCAAGAACTTCTTATTTTCACCATTATGTGGCACTGTATGCCTTACATGCTCTGACGATAATGTTTCTTGTGTTCTCATTCCTGGCAGAATGGGATTTTCCCGGAACCAGAGAGTGCCACAACCCAACCATTTTTTTGAAACCCTGATGTGCGACAGTAGTGCCATAACAATTACATTTTGCATGGAAGTTATTATGGGTGCTTGAAATGTAACGTAACCCTTAGTCCTGGTTTGCAAGCTAAATAGGTCTGCAAGCTTTGTAAGAAGAATTACATTTTGCGTGAAAGTTATTATGGATGCTTGAAACGGAATCTAACCCTGAGACCTGGTTTGCAAGCTAAATAGGTTCTATTTATGACGCCACTCTCAGGGAGGGATATATTGCACTTTCAAAAGAGTAGCGAAAAACCCGGTGTTGCATGCATTCAGGAAAATCCCATTCCGCTGGGAATGGGAAGGCAAGAAACATCACAGTGAGATCAAGTAATACACACAGTGACACTTAATGGCCAAAATAGGGAGTTCTTGAGAAGCACAACGGGGCGCATACAAAGTACCATCTAGCATAGTGGTTCTCAACCAGGGTGACATGACACCCCAGGGTAATGCGACGGTTATTGAGGGGTGATGCGAATATTCGATAAATTCATAATGTATCATATTCTGGCTTAGAAACATAATTAAAACCAGCAGAATAAACACTTGTGCTTATTTAGATGCTAGAATTTTATCTGTATGTGGTTAGGGAAAGCCCAATTTATCTTTAAAGGTGACTTGAAGTTAATAGAACTGTAAACGGGATGACGCACAACTGAACGAACTGAACATAGGGTGATGCAGGCAAAAAAGGTTGAGAACCATCTAAAGTTTGAACTAGGTGGTGTGAGCCACTTACTCAGTGCTTGAAATGGAAAATGTTACAAAATGGAACTGTATCATTGGCACGTGTGATAAGCCATAATATTTATTTGTTGATATTTAATAATTTAATAACACAAAACTGAGTTGTTCAAATCTTTATTCATTAGTATCTTTTTCGTCTTTAATTCAGATGCATCAAATGAACTTTCAACACCATCAACATGCTTCCTATCATCAGATGCATTGTCTGATCCAACACTGTCTCCACCTCCTCCACTTCACTATACAGATCTATACAACACTGCCTTGGATCACTTGGATTTGATGAATGACTTTTCTACGTGGCAGAGTAACACTCAAAGTCATCCAGGACAGTTTTCATATTGTCAGTATCCATTCCTTTTAAGTATAGTGGCAAAACGCACCATACTTACAAAGGTAAGTACCATTAAAAATTTAATTTCCTGCTCGAATGGAAATTTAGCCATTAATATTGATATGTAGGACGACCAAAAAATTCATCTCAGGGCTGCATTTTAATTGACCGTGAGAGTCAGAAAAGATACTTGTAAACAACATCAATACAGTAGTCCCTCGCCATTTGTGAGGGTTAGGTTCCTGAAAACCCTCACAAATGGCAAATTCGTGAATGGTAAATAACGGGATATATGAAAAAAATAGGGTTAGGTTCTTAGTCCCCCTATTCCACTACGTAACTTGTATTTTAATCGGTAAATACATTCATAAAATAAGAATTTAACACTGAAATACATATGTAATAGAAGCAATATTGAGCAATATTAATATTAAAAACTATGGAAATGGCACAATAAATTCATGAAATAGGCGAGCAACTGCAAGTGAACACTACCATGGTGACTATGAGACTGTTTGAGAAAGAGTGAAACTTGAGTGAGCACTACTTAAGTGACTGGTGGCACGGCATGGTGTTTGGAAGAAATTAATGGAGAAGTTTTGAAAAGAAATGTTGCAGAGTGAGCGGTACTTAAGTGATCATTTGCGGATATGCAAATTTCGGTCTCGGGAATGATAAAACAGGTATTCAAAATGAAAATCGCAGACATGCAAATTTTGCGGATGGCAAATTTGCGAATGGTGAGGGATTACTATATATAGAAAATATAGCCATATTGCAAGAACCAAGATTAAAAAACAAGTTGTTTTCACATAGGCATTACAGCATGATGTTAGTGGAGGTAATACTTTGAGGGCCTGAGAATAGGTACCGTATTTGACCGAATATAGCCCCCCTACCCATTTTTCTCCCACAAATCTAGAAAATATTTTAATACCCTGAAAGGACATGATCATTTTTAGGACATTAATGTCATGAAACATGCTGTATAATTTAAAGAAATATCAAACTTGCACTCATTTAATAAAAAAGTACCAATTAGCGAGTGATAAAACGCCATGCTAATTCGAATTTTAAGGTTTTCAGATTTGTACCTCAGAATTCAGAGGGTATACTAACGAAGGAGATATTTGACAAGGAAATGAACAAAAATATATTTTTTGGGAGTAAAAATAAACTTTAAAAAGTCGAAATAACATAATAATTAATGCAGCAATATTAGCAAGTCGAAATAACATACCAATTTATGCAGCAATATAAATTCGCACTTTGCTCATATTTCGATGCGCAATGCTAATCTATCTTTCGTTTGTGTAATTAACAATTCGAGCTTAGCCAGGCAATTAGTCCATTCTCGGGTAAGGTTAATTTTATTGGTATTACCGTATTTGCTCGTGTAAGCTGCACATCTTCTTCCCCAAAACACCGGTGGAAAAAAGGTGGTGCGTGTCTTACACGAATTCTTTTATTTGCCGCCCACCTTTTTTCCCAAAATGTCGTGTTGGTAAACAAATATACGTTAAGCTAGCACCCATGCCGCATCTATTATTCTATTTCTAAATTGCGGTGTATTTAGTCATTTTCATTCATTGTATAAAAATTTTAAATGAGTTTTAAGTTTATTAACGGGTGCTCCCCAAACTCGACGGCTTTCTGCTACAATTGTCACGGAGGCCACGGCGCATGCGCAACCAGTTTGGGTTGGTGGGGGTTTTGTTCTCACGGCAGACGACGCCTACCATGTTCAGATACGGCCTGCTTCCTTTATTCTATGATACGTCTATGAAAGTCATAGGTCATAGCCACAGTGGTGATCATTGAATGATCACTGATCATAATTTTAGTTCGCCAAAAAAATGACGACCGCTACGGTAGGGATCAGTGACCATATGGCTGGAAAATTATGTACAGCAGAATGATCGCTACCGGAGCGATTTCTGCCGAACATGACCAATATGACGACAAAAACAGTTAAGTGTTTAATAAAAGAGGACTACCGAGGAGATTTCTGCTAGTACCGATATAAAGAGATCACCCAATAAATTCGTCACATAGGAGTGTGAAGATGCTTAACTTGAGCGTAGAATTTTTGAGAAATAGGAATTGGTGATTTAAAAAACCCTTTTTCGGATCAAATAAATTTTTTTCCCTAGAGCTGGCCCAAAAACCGGGGTGCGCGGGATACACGGGGGCGCGGCTTACATGAGCAAATACGGTAAAACTTGCAATTTGACGATAATGAGAGCGATCAGGTAATTGAAAAATCCTTCCTATATGGTGACGTCAATCAGCCTTGCAAATAAATATTCGCAACCCGAGTAGTTTAGTCTTACAATGGATAGAAACACTTACTGACTCGAAAGAAATTCATCATTATTGAAGCTTTGCACACTTGTTTGTACCCACCTAATTTTTAGTGCCCGAAAATAACACCCCCCTCAACTTTTGCACTTCACTTTTGGCCAAAAACAGGGGGGCTATATTCGGTCAAATACGGTATTACTAACACAAGTTCGAATCCTTTTTTCTTGATATAAGAAGTTTTTATATGTAATCATCTTGTATTTGGAGTCTTGTTATGTTCACATAAATTTGATATACAATTGTTATGAGAATTATAATTGAATAATATAGAAAAATGTAATTATTTTTGTAGGATTCAGAACAGCAAATGATCCAAACAGCAAGGCGTAGCATAGAGGCTAAAGGACCATTTTATCGATATCGGTATCGATATCAACCACAAATGGATCTTTTTTTTCTGAACATAAGAATCAGAAGACCACATCTTGTCTCTGATTCATTGAACGAGGTATGGATGAGACAAAGAAATAACTAAATTATAATAATTATGAATTAAAAGACAGACAATGTTTTCAAAACTCCAAATGATTAACTTGTTATATAGGTCATCAGAGGATGTTTAATAACTTGTAGATGATGTAATATAGATCATCAGATGATGTGCAAGACAAAAGAAGATTAAAAATTAACATATAGTAATGGTAAAGATAAGATGATAAATGAGTTTATTCTTACAACTTTCTATTTCAATTGCCTAGTCAAAAAATATAGCCTGCTAAATTCTAGCATTGCAAAAATTAATTAAAAGCGCTATGCAGGAAATTTATTGTTAGACATGTTCATTTATGGAAGAAAATGAAATTAGAATAAGGGAAATTTTACCATAAGTTCCCTTAGAAAAATGTCTTAATAAAATTGAATATTATTTCCAGATTGCCACCAAGCAGCAAGATCTCAAAAAGAAATTAAAAGTTTCCTTTGTTGGTGAACCAGGACTTGATATGGGTGGACTAGCGAAAGAATGGCTGCTTCTTCTTATAAGATACATATTTGAGGTTTGGAGTAATACTTTAATTATGCATTCGACTTCTTGCAACAAATAAAAGGAAAATTTTTAATGTAAATAGCAATGTCAATGAAAATGAGCATTAGTAATTGTGCTCATCCAAAATTTCGTTTTATTTTTAATAGCCTGACTATGGAATGTTTGTCTACCATTCAAATTCTCGGTGTTACTGGTTTAGCACCTCAGCAGGATGTATTAACGGCAAAACAAGAGCTGTAGAAAAGAAAGAAGGGACAAGGAAAAGACGTGGAAGTGGTTACAGTAACTCTAGCAGTAGTAGCTCTGGTGAAGATAGTCCACAGCCCAGGTAACACTGGCTTTTTAAACTTTCTTGATGATTGTTTGATGGTGTAAAAGTTAATATATGTTTATTCATTATTTTCATAAGTGTCATATATATGTATATTTATTTAAAAAGCTTAAGCTTTAGCCACTGCTATCATAGAGAAAACTGCAACTGCCCAAGTTTTCTTTTCATGTGTAATTTAATTTGTCCACTTTCTTCACTTATAAAATTTCATGAACCTAAAAATCTAATCCTCAAGATGAAAAAATGCCTTACAATAAATTGACTTTTAAAGGCAAGATTTACTTTCCTTTATATTATGAAAAGAACGATCATATTGAGATTCACTTAATAATTTATAATTTAAGAGATTATTTATTAAATAGAACCTAAAATAAAAAAGTCCATAAAGTAAAAACATGCTATTATTTCTCATTCATTTCATTTTCCACCAATTAACTTATTGATTAAAGGTTTGGTGGCCTTGGTTTTCTTTAAAAGCAAATATTTTTCTTAGCAGAAGCAGACCAGGGAGCTATCAAAGTCATATAATAAGCCAGAGCAAAAACCTTCGAGAGTACAACTTGATTGGGGTGTTAATGGGATTGGCTGTTTACAACTCCATTACACTTGATCTCCATTTTCCATCAATATGTTATCGTAAGCTGTTGTCACCACCTGTGGCTCCTTGGGGCTCTACGGCAGAAGCTGAGGCAGAAGATGAGCATGAGGAATTAGTTTATGGGACAGATGAAGACACATCAGATGAAGAAAATACTGAATACAATGCAAGTGATGATGATAGCTTAATGCAAGACCAAAGGAAATTGATTTCTAGTGTTATACTTTCGGAGCAATCTCATGTTAGAAATTCTGGAATTAACTCCTCAAGGATAGACAAGGTTGGATTGGTTGAGGCACCATCAATAGAAGCATTGGCTGAAATCATGCCTGTAAGCATCTAGTGTGTATCCATTCATTGCTATATTTGGCATAGTAATGGTGATGAATTTATTTCGTTTGATAGTCACTTTTAGTAGAATATTTTAAGTTATTTGTTGAGTATTAAAATATGTAATTATTTATATGGATTATATCAATTACATTAATAAAATTTAAATTCTAACACGCAGGATGTTGCCCGTGGTCTATCGGAGCTGCTAGCTTATGAAGGGAATGTTGAAGAAGATATGTGCATGAATTTTCAGGTTAGATCTATCATCAAAATTGTGAAATAAATGGTTATTAATATTTTCAATCACTGAATTTAATTGCCAAATATCAACCAACAGAATTTTTTATCATTACAATATCAAATTTATAATGTTGCCTTGAATATGACTTTTAAGTAGACAAGAGGATTATGCCAATTGTGATATTCATTTAATGATTCAGTGAAATATCTATAATTGACTTTTAAGAAGTTAATGCAAAAACACATAAAGTAGGCCCAAATATTCATGTTGTGCCAAATGAATTCTTGAAATTTCATCCCAAAGATGCAGTTTATAAAAGAAGTACTGTGATTGCAAATCAGAAATAATGGGTAGTATCAACAAAGTATTAAGTTGATATTAAATGAGATCAAGATGGAGACCTTAGTCAGGTTTTTATTTAAAATAGCGACTTAAATTAAAAATCCAAGGTTCATTGTCAACTTTTAAGGAATTTTACAAAATATATGGTAATTATTGCCTGTAAAAGGACAGGAATGAATGATTTCCAAATATTTCACCTTTAATCTCTCTACTCCACACAGTGATTTCCACTCTAGGATGCACGCACCTTCTATGCCCATCTTTTCTAATGGACTTCACTCCCCTCCACTCTACATATTCCCTCCAATCCCCGAGGCATAAGGTAGCTCCTAGTAATTTTCAGTCACTACGTTAGGGGGAACTACCTGTACTCTACATGCACACTCTCTACCGGAAGCTTAGAGAACGATCTCCACCTGGCAAAAAGCATCACCTCACCTTGTCTAATAATATAAATAATTTGATAATCAATCCATTTATGATTGGAAAGAGCAATTATTTGTGAACTTCATGATAAATTTTACTTTTAAGTTGATGAATTTTTTTCATTTTCTGTATTGGAACTCGAGTTTTTAAGCTAATGCAGAAATTACTCAAGCTTTCTTGAATAGAGAAATAAATGTTATCTATTTAGTCAAGAAGTTCAAGTCCCAAACACATATTTTGGTTTTTACTATTTGTTTAACAGATACAAAAAATATCCTCACTCAATCACAGGTTAGTAAAATAGAAAAAATAAACCTATTGAATCCATGCCCTTATCAGGGATGCATCAAATATCTGACAAAATATTCATCAAAATTAGACCTTCCTTTAGATATTTGCATTAATTCCTAAAATTTTACACAGAATGACAGAATAAAACTAAATTTTATCTTAATAGAGATTTAATTTGGATAGGTTTCCTTAGAAGAGTATGGTGAAGTTAGGACATATGATATGAAAGAGGGAGGAGCTGATATTCCTGTTACAAATGAAAACCGACATGAATATGTTGCCCTGTATTTGGATTGGGTACTTAACTCTGCCATATACCATCAGTTTCGAGCTTTTTACCTTGGTTTTCATTGTGTGTGTGACTCCAATGCTCTCTTGGTAAGTATTAGTAATTAGTATATATATATATAGTTGCTATATATTCTCACCACTTTATAAACTCGGATCATAGCATGTAATTTTTCTGCATGCTATTTTTTATATCATTCTTGAAATTTGCTTGTGAATACATTTTAAGAAAGCATAATCTGACAAAAAGTAAATCATTGAGATGAGTAAATTACATTGTGACACTATTTTGCATGCATTCAAAATAAAATGGATCTTAAGCCTTGGGCAACATGATTTCAAATCAGATATCTCATTGCTTGAAATGTAAGTTTAAAAACCACATCATTTGCATCATGAATAAATTTTGAAAACCAGTTGCTACGCCCGGAGGAGGTGGAGATGCTTGTTTGTGGTTCTCCAACTATTGACCTTCACGAACTTCAGAAAGTAACTGAGTATGATGGCTACAATGAGGATGATCCTGTTATAAGGTAAGTGTAATTCTGAAGCCTTCAAGCATAATTTTTTGGGAGACCCTTGTAAAGATTAAGAAAAATTTTTAAATTAACTACTAACAAAAAACATCAGTAGGATTCAATTTATTTATTATTTGTATTAATAGATGCAGAACAAAAATATGTAGTTCAATTATAAGAACTAAAAATTAATGAAACATTTTGAAACGATATAGATACCTAATTAATATTGGCATTTGCATATGCCCATGAGCAGTATATGATTGTGCATTTGCTCAAACTGGCTTTGCATAAGGGGCTCTAGTATTATTAGTGTGTTTTATTTTTTACTTCTTTGCTAACATTCTTCATAGAAACAAGATTACTTTTAAAATAAATATTTATGGTTTGTGAGATCAGCAAATTAAAAATAAACTCAAAACAATCCTTCACAGAAAGTGTAGGAAGTCACACTTTAAATGTAGATGGGCATAGCAAGGGTGGGGCGACTGCCCCGGGTGCCAAAGCCCAAGGGGCATCAAACAGGCAAAATAAATCAAGTGGATATTTTGAAATTAGTATTCAATAATACTTCAGCAAAATTGTTACGGATTATTTATCGTATAGCTTTCTTTAATTGACGTTTTAAAAGAGACGAAATTTCATCTTCGGCTGAAGGCAAAGGGGCGTCCGAAGACCTCTACTAAGCATGAATGATGTGGGTGACTGTTCAGAACTACCTGGAATTGGTGCGATCGCAATGTATGCCAGCTACCGATACCAGGGGATGGTGTTTGGTCCTCCCATTTACAGTTCTTGGTCCTCGCTTTGGCTTTTCCCAACTTTAACCACTCCTTTTCCATCTCCTACTCTCTGCTTCATAACTTTCCATGGAGTGACACAAGTCACACATGGTAAAAGAAAGCACATTTTACGGCATCCTACTGTACGTGCTACTCTCATGACTCCTCTTCCCTCTTGCTAGAACCCCCGATGTGGCATAAACCGCTGGGAAATGTCTTTGACGGTTTCTTCCTAGCCTACACATGAAAATTTGCAAGCAAATGCATTGGGGGTCTTTTTTGCATCATTATTTCTATCCCTCTCCCCTTTACTCCTTCCAATTTCTCGAAAAGGATACCACTTCCTAGCCTTCACTTTTACTTGGCTTGTCCTCGAAGTAATACGGGTAGTGAGAGCTACGTGTTGTATCAATATTTTGTGCATTCAGTGTCAAGTTAAATATAGCAGGTTAGTACTTTCACTCGTAAGAAAATCATTAATGTGATGGCTTTGATTCTAGATGGGTGTGGTTTCTCCTTTTGATGAGCACGAGAATGAGTTTAGCATAGGTTTGATTTATATTTTAAAATAGGTCTATGTAAATTTATTTACTTTTGTTATATATATATATATATATATATATATATATAACAAAAGTGAATAAATTTACATAGACCTATTTAATATATAATAATATATATATATATATACACATATACATATATACACACACACAGGCCCTATCACAGGGGGGGTCAGCCGGGCCATTTGGCCCGGGCCTCATATTCACGGGGGCCTTAAATTTACACAGGGACGTATAACTATGAAAAGTCAGTTAATAACATTCTAAATTAACAATTTCAAAAGAAAAAATTCTCTCTAAGCAGTAATGAATGAAAGTTGTTTTTTTTCAACGTGATCTTTTTAGAGTACCCTAAAAATGTGCTACGCATTCATTGCAGAGAGATTTCTCAGAGTGTATAGTCGTGTCAGTGTTTCCGACAAACTTTCCCTGTGTTACTTGGTTTTTTAGCTAAACCCAGTGGCGAGCTGTAGTGGGCTCGCAAGAGCCCATTGTTAATTTTTTTTAAATTTGTGAGCCCATTGTTAAAATTATCGTTTATTATACGAAAAGGACTAATTTTCCTCATATGTGCCTTATCTTGTGCAAAATCAATACGGGACTAACTTGGTGACAAAGCGCATCCTATATTATTACATTATGGCTTCTAAATTTTGACCATCTTTAAGTCGGTCCAATGCATCTTTCGTATGCGCATCTTGAAGATAATTTGAACATCTCGGACATCGCGTTGGATTTCAAAATTCATGTCAAAAATGTGATGAAATGTTATACATTGTTGTAAAATTATTGAAGAACTATACAGTGTTGCATGAGCATTATAATATTCTTAGTTATAGAGGAGGGGAGAGACAAATGACTGAAAATTTCTGCTGAAAAAACTATATCCTATAGACTTACTTCATACTTTGTAAATTTGAATTTGAATTTGAATTTTGAATTTGAAACTCGAGACAAATGTAACATTGTAGATTATCGTGTCATGAGAAATCTAGTTACATACATTTCGTCAGTCCGACAGTCGGGCGCCAACAATATTTGGCGGAATCAGAAATGCAAGGTGTCTTGTTGTGGTTATTTTGCTCTGAGAAATAAAAAAGAATGGTGCTTTGTGAACAGGTGGCAGAATAAATTGGTGAGCCTTATTCTTTTGTGCTTCGTTGCATCGCAACTTCTTGAATAATATTAATAACAATACCTTGTTTATCATTTAGCAGATCATATTCGTTGTTTGCCACTATAGTGTTTGACGGTGCATTCAACCAAACGTATGCAAGGATTGGATTGACTATTATAGCATAACTGAACGGGTTCTGGTAAGTTATCAACTTTATTTTCGATTAACTAAAAGGAATGATAAATTGTAAAAAGCTTGAAATTTTTTGTCTCCTTGGAAAGAGGGAGAAAAAAGAATAAGAAATTTAAGTTTTCTTATAAAATATGAAATCCAAATCACGATTTTAGGGACTTGGTGGACGAGTTGAAATGCGAATACAGTAAACCCTCGATTTAACGGACTTCGGATTTAACGGACAAAATGTTGTTAAGGTCAATAACGGACGAAATGCATCTTTTAGTTAATCGGACCAAAAAATATTCTCCGATTTACAATAGTGAAACGTTATAGGCAACCCTCAGTTTACGCAGTTTAAATATCTCTTTTTTATTAAGAATAATGCCAGTTCTAAATTTGTGCCGCAATGTTTTTTTCGAGTATGCCGTCAAAATGATGAGACATATTTATCCAAGTGTTTCACGATGATTACGTGAAATATATAGTTTATTTTACGGCTAATAGAGAAAATCAATTCTGATATATCCATAGGATGCAATATTTATGGTATTTTCAATGTTAACATATTTTCTTCAAATATCCAAAACAAAAAACGTTTTTAAAGGAACAGTGTAGCAGCATTGTTTTAAATTAAGTTTCATAGTGCATCTTCCAGCGAAAGCTGTATTTTATGCAGTAATTATCATTGCCATTGATAAAGGAGGTTTTCTCATGCCAGTACGCATGCGTTTTTGGTATAAAAAATTCCATTAGCCAATTAACGGACATTCGGGTTTTACGGACAACCCTTCCCCCTATTAGTCCGTTAAATCGAGGGTTTACTGTATATTAATACTGACAATAGATTTATTGTAAGTTAGAATCATTTTCATCTTAAGTATTTCGTAGTTTCATTTAATTGGGTTTTGATTTAATGGTTTTATTTAATTAGGTTTTTATTTAATAAGAATAGGAAATAAATTTAATACAAATTGTATTTTACATATCTTTTTGCAAAATTATGAATTAATTATTTCAGATTTTAAGCGGTCCCCATTCACTACGACGAGAAGTTTTGAAAGTGGTGCAAGAGGAAACGTAAACAAGCAAGTGAAGCAGCAATTAAAGAATCAAAATTAATAACATCATTTTTTAACGAAGCTAACTTTTCTTCTTGGATGGACAGTCCTACAAACAATGAAACCTCTGAAACTCCAGCAAAAGATATTTCAATGCGACTACAAGAGCGAGATTAAGGACTTAGTCAAGAGAATGATATGCCAGCAGATGCAGGCGAAGGTAATGGGTGTGATTTTGTAGAAGAAAGTACTGCAGGTAACAAACCTTCTAGAGCGATTTCTACAACAGCACATTTGAATACTTCAGTGCGAATATCTAACAATGGTGAGAGTATACAAGGAGATGTGTTAGAAATAGCTCCAACAAAGTCATCAGAAAATTCCACTTGTAATCAAGAAACTCATCAGCAGGAGATAAATGAAAATATACTTCCTATTCATCAAGAATCATTCATCACTACTACGGCTTTTTGTGTGAATGACATTGGAGTTCTTGACAAAAACAATGCTACCCAAATCCATTCGTTCCTCAGAATTCATTCTTTTGAAATTCCAGACAGCATTCCACACGACGCTGGAAACCATGCTTTTCCTAGTCGTCTACTGAAAAGAGTTTTACCTAATGGTGAAACTCGCACCAGAGATTGGTTATGTTGGAGCACAGTAAAACAATCTCTGTACTGTGTACCATGCTTTCTTTACAATAAAGTTTCTACAAATGCATCAACTCTCTCTAATGAACCAGGATGGAGCATCAAAAGAGGCTGGAGGAAGATGAAAAACAGAATACCATCCCATGAGAGTCCAACATCACACAAAGAAAACTATGTGGCATGGAAATTAGCTGGCAGAGCAGCATCAGCTGATAAGTCAGTAGAGAAATTACTTTTGTCTGAAATCTATACAGAGGTTAATTCGTGGAAGAAAATTCTTGAGCGCATCCTAGATGTCATACTTTTTCTCTCTGAACGGGGATTGGCTTTCTTCGGTTCTAGCCAACGCATAGGCGATCATAGTAATGGAAACTTTCTAGGCATCATAGAACTGTTAAGCAAATATGACCCAATTCTAATGGAACATGTAAGAAAAGTTCGAGAATCACAAGATAATCAAGAGCGTATGCAAGTACATTACCTCTCCACACGCATTCAGAATGAATTCATTGAAATTTGTGGTTCATTTGTTCAAAATTCTATTCTCGATGATATTCAAAATGCCAAATATTTTGCATTAATTGTTGATGCTACACCTGATTGTACCAACAAGGAACAAACTTCTCTTATAATTCGATATGTTAAGATTCCCGATAACAGCTCAACATTTTCAATTGAGGAAAGGTTTATTGGCTTTGATAATTTCAATAAAAAAACTGGAAAGGAAATTTCTTCTTGAATTTTAAGAATTCTAGAGGAACTTGGGTTGAGTTTTGAACTCTGCATTGGTCAAGCTTATGATAATGGGTCGAACATGGCTGGAAAATATAATGGAATACAAGCCATTCTTCTTGAGCGTAATTCAAATTGCATTTTCTCTAGCTATGGAAACCACACATTAAACCTTGTAGGTGTTGACTGTGCAGAATCATGCAATGAGGCTATTACTTTCTTTGGAACCATACAGCAAATGTACAATTTATTCTGTAGCAGTCCACAAAGGTGGTAAATATGAAAGCAACACCTTCCTGTATCATTGCACCAAATTTCCAAAACAAGGTGGTCTGCACGGATTGATGCTGTTCGTCCAATTGCAAATCATTTGGGTGAAATCAGAAACGCCTTAATTGAATTGAAGTCTCTCAATCTTACAGCACAGGCTCGAACTGAACTTAATGTTATCCAGAAATTCATGTCCAAATTTTATGATTATCCCTTTTTTAATTGTTGAAATTTACTGCTCATATGAAGAAATAAATTCCGAATGGCTTTATTTGAAAACACATAAAGTTAAAACATTCCATAACATATCTATTTATAGGAATGCAGTGTCAAATATGTTACTGAATTTAAAATTGTAAACAAAACAAAGTAAATATGCACTCATTGTCAGTTCCATATAGTTTCAAATCCTTAAGTTTTCCAAGCATAACTCCGTGCATCTTATTTACGGCGAAAATCGTTCTCGAGTACAATCATTATGTTCTCCTTCATAATCCTGATATATTGGGACTTTGTATACGTGATTTTAAATTAATATGATTCGAATGAAATCAAAATTATTATACTTACTAATAAATAAAATGAACTTCCGTATACTCTGTAGCTAGATTTATAACCTAAAACCTTTTTCTTAGTTCCTTAAATAGTTCTACGTTCGAATTCCGTTTTCTATTTCATTGATGCTTTAAAAGGATTTACTCAAGGATTGTGCTTTTACCTTCTTTCCAGTACTTAAATTTAGCTTTCATTGTAAACTATTAAATAAAGCCAGTGTTAAAATTTATTAATTAATTAGCTGAAGTTCCCGTTGAATTTCAACGGATTTAGTGAATCTAATACTTCAACCGTGTTACATGTAAACATCGCAAGAATAACATAGTTCACAGTTAATTTTGAATTCTTAAAAGACATCCGATAAAGTAACGATAAATTCCTACAGCTTAGAATGCTGAACGGAGATGTAGCGCGCGTTAATGGTGATTTTCCTGGAATGGTTTCAGTAAACATGCATTTCGCGAATGTTCTTTCGTTCAATTAAATCGGCGCCACGAAATTTTATTTGAAGCGCCGCCAACCCAGAATGCACTAGAAACATTGGTCACGTGAGGAAAGGGGCGTGTTGGCGTAATGCGTTATTGAATTTTAAGGTAAGATATTCGTAGCTTATTTTCGTTCACGGTCTTGAAACATTGAATTTGACTGTAATATGATGGCATTTCTGAGAGATATTCTTCACTATTAATATTTCTTTGTGTTGTTTTTCATGCAGGTAGAAAACTGTTTCATCCGAAGCCATGCCGTTCGAATTTCCATTTGTAGGTGAGCATGTGTTTCGTAATTTAATATCCATAATTGCAGTTAGTAACAGCATTAGTTGATTCAATTACTATTGTTAATATAATATTTCTGTATTATATATTATTTATGTTATTATTAATTTGTGAAGAAAGAATCATTTTGGCAAACGTTTGATGACATTTAAAAATATTTTCAAAATATATCAGACCTTATAAATATCGCAGCATTCAACTTTTTAAAAAGTCTGGTTTTTGTGCATCCGTGGTATCAATTATTTTGGGCAATCAGCACTGCTATATTTACTGTTTTTCATGTCAGTATAAAGTTTTATGTCCCATAGTTACTATTATTCAACCATATAAATTCTGATTGAGAAATGGCTTGAGAATCTAACTGTTAATTCTATTTTGAGCATTTGGTAGAATAATTTAACATTACAAACTAGGTACCCTTAAGACACGTCATTTTGTGGCAGAAGATTATTTCTGATATAATTCTCTTGTTGTTTTAGCAGCGTAGTTTGAAGTTGATAGCTGGTTATTCTGACTTGAAGGACTACCATGTTTCAGTCATCCTTCATCAGCAAGACTCTTCTTTCATTAGATGACAAGAAATCATATTGGTGAGTGCCATTCATTCTTTGTGTTACAAAGCAGAACGAATGAGCTTACCATTTTTGCTATCAGGTTGAACATGTTTACTGAGATTTTGGACTCTTTTCTGTTTTTCATCATATTTGTATCCTAAGCATCTTTTATTGCCCTGTAATTCACTTGAATGCATAAGTTTTTTAAAGCAATAGTGCATAGTATATTATTTTAATTCATTGCAGAAATAGAAGTAAATGCATTTAGTTAATGAATAAGAATTTTTGTTGAGATAATAAAAAGAAAACTATATTGTTTTAAATTGCCTATAATGATTAATAACCAAATTATACTCCTAAAAATTTAAAAGGAATATTTCGTACAAGTTTTGGTCCAACCTTGTGGATTAGGATAATCTTTCTTATTTAAAACAGAAGCAAATCTTTGTAGCCTTCGAGGCTTTACTCAATACAACTGTTTGTGCTGCTCTTGTGTTATCTTAGGTTGACAAATGTTACAACTTGATTTATTTAAACAGGATTAGAGGGAGAAGTAGAGAAGAGAATTTAAATTGGTAACTAATTAAAAATTACAGTGGAGAAAGTAGAGAGAGTGGGAGAGATGAAAGATAGTGAATAAAAATGAAATAAATGGTCTTTAGTGTTTAAGGTAGAAATGGAGACAGATGTGAGAGCCAAATTCCTTAGTTAAAATTACAGTTGTTTGAAATCATTCAGTTAAAAACTTTTAGATTCTAAACCTGTGATTGATGGGATTGTTAAGATTAAATAAATTATTATACTTAAAAAAATGTGAGTTCAATGATCCTATTTCTTCTAGTTTAGCCTATGAAATCTTGTTCACTCCAATTGACAAATTGTTCATGATAGAATTTAGCATTTAGAAATAATTTAGTGTGTGCAATAAGAGAATAGAGTGCAGATTTCTGAGTAGGCTTAGGAGAGTCTTGAGAGCTTAAAAGAATCATCTAAAAATCAGAGTTGATGCCAACTTAGGTTTTAAAGCGATGCAGTAAAATCTCGATACAGTGTAACTCTTCAGAGCATGAATTTTTATATTTTATACTGAAAGTACGGTGTACTGTAAATACCGAAATACATGTCTATATATATATATATATATATATAACGCTAAGGCAATGTGTGGCACGCTTCAGTAGTTTGTCTATCTGCCGGCAGATGTCTCATTCTTAGGTGCGATTGCCAATAGATGTCTCATTCTTAACTGCGATTGCCAATAGATAAAACTACTACTACTTGACTATATACTTTAAAATATACTTTTTAAAAGATACTTAACAGAGGTAATGGCTTCAAGAGCAACACATTACGCTGATTATAATGCGAGAAGAAGAGTGGAGCGAGCAAATCAATCTGTTGAAGAAGCAAATAGAAGAAGAACTGAAAGAAATCAAGCCGGCAGAGATCAAAGAGCCAATGAAGATGACCAACAAAGAGAAGAACGTAATCAAGAACAAGGAAGAAGATTGTAGTTTGGAATCGAGAGAAAATCGACTAAGCAAGAGAAGGCAAGCTAAACGACGTAGATTAAATGAATGTGCATTGTATACAAATAATTGTCAGGTTGAAGTTACCATTAAAGAACATAATTTGCGAAATATGACTCAGACCTGCAATTGCTGTGGTATGCTTTACTGGCCGAATGAACTCAACACTTCTAAAAAAATACGCCAAATGCTGTCACAACGGAAAAGTTTCACTCGAAGATTTATCGGAAATGCTCATAGAGAGAGACCGAAATGTTTCTTTTTAGATGGACCTGCAGGTACAGGAAAAACATGCGTTTACTCAACACTACATACAATCAGAGGAAAGGGAGATCAAGCTACTTCTATAGCTTCAACTGGAATAGCAGCTACTCTATTACCTGGAGGAAGAACTGCTCACTTTTCAAAATACCACTCATCCTAAATGCTACTTCGACTTTCAATTTAAAGCCAAACACACCCAAAGCAAAAGCACTCTTACAAGGGGAAGGCACTACTGACCCACAACCGATTTGGCTGAAACTTCGTAGAGATAATGTCCATGACGTCCGATTAATGAAAATATATACATATCAGGGCCAATACCCAGCTGTTTTTATTTTATTAACCCTCAAGCAGGCGCGCCCAATTATATTACACGACCGGGCACGTGGCATACTTTGTACACCGTGTAATTTTTACAAAATAACTCATTCATTTGGTGTAATTATTAGTTTATTTTCATTAAAATGCTGTTTTATCTCTCATATCTATTAATACCAATGATAATTTTTGATTAAATATGTTGAATTCTGATTAAACATAATTTAATTGATTAACGTACAAGTCTTAGTAACATTTATAAAATTTCCATTATTAACTTGAGGTACTGTCTTCAGTATTACATGTATCACAGAAATAATTCGGTTTGACATGTTTCTTACAAGAAAATTAATTGCAAAAATTACACTTAATGGTAGTGTCCACATTTTTCCCTCTGCCACACAATATGCATCTTCCACTGTTTTTTGGCAGGGTCCTGACATGAAATTTCCCTCTCTACAGGTTCTCGGTATATTGAAAGGAATAGTTTAACATCTGATGGTAGAGAATTTAATTTTGCTCTTTCAGTGAGATGAGGCTTCATCAATGATAGTGACAATTCCTTCAAAAATTTTCTTCTTGGCTGTCTTGGATTGTCAGCATTAGAAAAATATAATACTTGTGTGTTTATTCCCTCTACATTCATTAGTGAGAAGAACACTGCCAACGGCCACCGTTGTGTAATACGAGCTACAGAGTAGGTATTGCACATTTGATCTACAGTGTCTACTCCATAGATATTTAAATTATTTAAAATTGGCTGAAATGCTTGACCGTCTTACTAGTACCTAATATCGCTATTAGAAATGTAGGATTGTCGGAAATATGGAGCGTATCAGTCGAACAAAAAATGTTAATAGCAGTCGCAATTGTCGTCAAATTAGGAAATCTCAGGATAAGTGATAAATTTCATTCGGTTACGAATTACATATAGCGCATATAGGCGTATGTCTTTTCGGAGGCAAATTTTTTCAGATAGCAAATTTTTCGCGTACTAACACTTCTTTTATGTGGCTAATTTTTTGAGGTTTTTCCGAAGAAGAATGATTGTTGAGGTGAATTTTTTATTCCGATGGTGAATTTTTTCTCGAAGGTTTGTTTTTTCCGATGGTCAATGTTTCCTATGGCGACTTTCTTTCCGATTCCGAATTCTTTCCAGAATGAGAATTGTTTTCTAATAGCTGTTTTTCCGGTAACGAAGTATTTTTCCTATGGCGATATTTTTTTCAGATAGCTAATTTATTGCGAAGGATATCTTTTCTTATAACAATTTTTCCAATGTGAAACGTTTTTCAGGTGTCGGTTTTTCCTTCGGTTACCGTTTTTTTTGCGGCTAATTTTTTTTCATGGCCCGATTTTTTCCGGTGATTAATAGTTTTACCGGTGAGTAATATTTTTTTCCGATGGCTAAGTTTTTTCCGATTGCGAATATTATTTTCCAATGACTTTTTTTGCGACGAATTTCTTTTTCTCCGGACGACTTTTTTCATCAGGGATTACTTTTTTCCATTGCGGCGATTTTTTTAAAGATTTCCTACGGCTACTTTTTTTCGACGGCTAAATGTGTCTTTCGGCGGCTAAATATTTTTTTCAACGACTAATGTGTTTTTCGGCGGATAAATATTTTTTTCGGCGTCAAGTTTTTTGGGGTATATACTTTTTTGTCCTACTGTTTTTTCGGTGTCTTAAGTATTTTTTCGGCGGCTAAGCATTTATTTCGGCGACTAAGCGTTTATTTCGGCGGCTAACTATTTTTTTCGGCGGCTAAATATTTTTTTCGGTGACTAAATATTTTTTTCAGCGATTAAATACTTTTTCCGGCTTCTAAATATTTTTTTCTTCGACTAAATATTTTTTTTCGTTGGCTAATTCTTTTTAGGCTGTTAAATATTTTTCGGCGGCTAGTTTTATTCGGTGTCTACTTTTCTTCGGCGATTAAATATCGTTTTCGACGGCTACATTTTTTTCAGTGGCTAAATTCTTTTTATCCGGTTAAATATTTTTTCGGCGGCTACTTTTATTTGTTGTCTTCTTTTTTTTCGGTCTACTTTATTTTCGCTGGCTAAGCAATTTTTCGACGGCTAAATATATTTTTCGGCGGCTAAATAATTTTTTCGGCGGCTAAATAATTTTTTCGGTGGCTAAGTATTTTTTTTGGCGGCTAAGCATTTTTTTCGGCGGCTAAGCATTTTTTTCGGCGGCTAAGTATTTTTTCGGCGTTTAAGGTTTTTTTTCGGCGGCTAAGCATTTATTTCGGTGGCTGAGTATTTTTTCGGCGGCTAAGTATTTTTTTCGGGCTAAATATATTTATCGGCGGCTAAATATTTTTTTCGGCGACTAAATATATTTTTCGTATATTGTTTTTGGCGGCTAAAAAGTTTTTTCGGCGGCTAAATGTCTTCTTTCCGCAGCGAAATATTTTTTTGCGGCGAATAAATATATTTTTCGGCGGCTAAATTTTTTGTTTGGCTGCTAAATATTTTTATTCGGTGTCTAGATTCCTTTTAGGCGGTTAAATATTTTTCGGCGGTTACTATTATTCGGTGTCAACTTTTTTTTCGGCGACTATATTTTTTTTCGGCGGATAAAAATATTTTTCGGCTGCTAAATACGTTTTTCGGCGGCTAAATATTTTTTTCGGCGACTAAATATTATTTTCGGCGGCTAAATAATTTTTTGGCGGTTAAATATTTTTCCGGCGGCCAAGTATTTTTTTCGACGGCTACATTTTTTCGGCGGCTGAATTCTTTTTAGGCGGCCAAATATTTTTTTCGGCTGCTAAATAATTCTTTTCGACTGCTAAATTCTTTTTCGTCGACAAAATATTTTTTCTCCGTCGGATTCTTTTTTCCGAGTCGCATTTTTTTCTGACTCGAATATTTTTACAAATTTCCGATTTTGCTCTTGTAACCGCAATGAAATTTAAAAAAGTTTAAAGGAAAATAATTAAGTAAACGGAAGCAAAACCCGCCCAGAGGCCGAGCGGCACCACAGTGGGCGAGGGCTGCCCCAAACAATACAAAGAAGCGGATTAAACCACTGCAGCAGAACCGACAGAATGAAAAAGTACCTTGTACTCTGAGCGGGGGGAACTTCACAGTGTTCGCGCAAGGTAGTTTTTTCACCCTGGCCTCTTAAGGCGGACTCTTTCTAATCCCCTTAGGCGGAGGTTTCCGCCAGACATCTGAGGGTGATTGTACTGGAGTAATCGCCCGTGGGCGAACGGTTCTGCTGCAGGGATCGAACCCGCTTCCTCAGTATTGGGGGGAAGTCACCTTCCCAACTGTGCTACCGAGACGACATAGAAAAGTAGGAAATAAGTTAAAGCCTTTCGGAGGGGAGTGGAGGGAAGAGAGGGGAGGCACAGTGGAGAGGGTAGGTAGGTTCCCCCTGGAATAGGCGGAAGAGGGGAAATGAAAGGCGCGCACCCAGGGGGCGGGGGAGGGGGGTTGGTTTGATAGACGATTTTATGAATCATTGTATGTTTCTTTTCACGGTTTTTTGTGCTTAAATAATTCACCACATTAAACCTTCGCTCATTTAGATCACATGCAACTTCCTGACCCGAAAATACCATTGCACTCTGTCGAACTGTTTTGAGTTCCTTGGGAGATAGAAATGGTATTTCGATAAGTTGTTTCGTAAGTTTGTTGTCTTCACGAAGCCTGTTTACGGTGTTGCACGATTTACTATTCTCTCTGAAATGCCTTTCAGGCTACGTTTCTTTGACCACCCTTCTCGAATTTCGACCGGCCAATATTATTTCTGGTTCAAGAAAAGAAGATTGCTTGTCTAATTTGAGCCCTTCATGTACGTGAATAGGCGACGTCCTCCCTTTCACCGATTTGCCGGAGTTCGAGTTAGAATCCTCGAAATTGAGGCGAGAAATAGCGGCTACAGAAAGGAAATAACGTTTTGTGTTGAAGTGATGGCAGAAGGATACGGTTTCAAAGGCATTCCTTATGTAAGTTATGTACAAAACAGTATTGAAAGATATGCATTTCTACAATTTCCATTTAACCGGTGGATTAGTTTAAATGTTCATGTAAGGTGGAAGTTCTAATTGATGGATTTAATTAAATATTAATATTTAATTTAATCCTAATTCATCAAGCAGTTCAAGAAATTAAAATACCACTAACACTTTGATAAAGAATGTCTACAAGTTGAAAACTTACAAAATAACCCTTTTGCAGAATGAAGATAACAAATTCTGACTTGGATGGCTGCTATGAAGCTGATATTGGGATTATCTGAAACATCGATCGGAGAAGGGAGGCTTGATAATTCTGTTTTGGATTTGGTGAAGGTAATGTAACGTCAATTACTGCATAAGTTAATAAAATCTAACTATATATATTAATTTTACGTTGACGTCTTTAGACATTTGTTTACAATTTATATCGGCGTATTTCTCGAGAACCGTTCGTCGTAAAGATATGCGGTAAACGGCGTTTTGTTTCTACTGGTTATGAGGTCCCTGGAAAAATATTTTCGTTTGCTAAAGTGTCCCGGGTTCGAATCCAGGAGACAATTATATTTTCCCATAAGTTTACACGGGATTTTCGATTTTTCAGAGTGCAAGGTTTTCTTCCTTCATTCGATAAAATACGTAAAAATGGTCTGATTTTCTTTATACTATCATATTATTGGGATGTTTACACGTTACACGGTCGATATTTTCAGAAATACGAATTCTTTTTCGAAATTTTGCGGATTTTTCGTACTCATTCCGGGCGTTGCCAAGGAGACTCTCATTGTTGCCTCCGATTCATTTAATGTCAATTAAACTTTCTAATAGACGAAAGAAAAGTTATTCGCGTCGAACTGTTGTTTGAGCATCGAAATTAATGAATCATAGCCACGTAAATACGAATAATTCGTCTGTCGACTGCGTATGGGGCAGTATGGGAAGCGTTTGTAGCTGTGTGAATAACGTGTAACAAACAAGTTCCCAGCGAATTGTTTTATTTTAAATTGTGCAATTTGTTTTTATTTTGTTTAAATTGATTCTATAAAGAATTGTTTCATTTTAAATTGTGCAGTTAATTTGATTTTTATTTTGTTTCAATTGATACTATAACGTTTTAAAATGGTTACGTTGACGACTGTCAGCATTTGTTTACAATTTATTGTTAACATCTGTATAACAGCTGTCAATAACATGTGTATAAGAAATCTAACTATATGTTAATTTTACGTTGACGTCTGTCAGCATTTATGTACAATTTGTTGTTAACATCTGTAGATGTACTAGAAACTTGAAATTTGGTAGGATTATAGGTTTTACGCTTACTCTTTAAATTAAGGTGAGATAGAATGCATTTTTATTTTAATACTTTGCATTTCATTTATATTTCATTAATTATTCAATAAAAATTATTTCACTAAACCTTCAGTTTATGTAAATTGCATTGAGGATCGGAGATCCGGGGCTGCCCTACTAGTGTGCATTCATTTTGGGTTACATGTAGATAAAAAATATCCTCCCTTATTTATTCCTAATCAGGTTAAATTGTTCATTTAACCATTGTTAGTCATATTGTAAAAGTTGGCCAAATATTTCTTCTGCAATCACTTTATATGCTAATAGGTAATAGTTTCTCAATCAAACCCTAAAAAACTCTTTCTTATAAATTTCATTACAGCCTTTTTCATGTTCTTTTAAATTAATTTCATTACCATTGCTCTACATATCATTTACGTAATAATCCATAAGCTGGAATAACTGGAGTCGAAATAGAAAGTTAATAGCAAATATTTCTATTTTCTCATATGCGAAGTATATTGAGCAAGTATTGCAATCGCGAAAAAATTCGGTCTCGAAATTTTGATGGAAATATATGGTTTAGGTGTACCCAAGTCCGACTTTTGCAATTCCATCTGTCTGTCTGTTCGTGGCCCTAAAGCCTAAACGGTATAGCAAAAATAAATGAAATCTCGTACTTAGGCATTTTATCATACAGAATAGAAGTTGTGAAGAAATGGTTAAAATTTCAGAATAATTAACGGCCGTTTATTTATTCAAGGCAATTTTAACAACAATTTTATTTTCTCAAAAACGGCTACAACAATTTTTATCAAATTTCATAGTTAAGTTCACGTATGCAATAATACTACATAGTTCAAATTTCTCAAAAAATGAATGAAAATTGAACTTAATTCTTATAAAACTTCAATAACAATTGGATTTTCTAAAAAATGACTTACAAATTTCGAGTAGTTATTTAAGTTAATGTTTTTAATTATTGTACATAGTTCATATTTTTCAAAAGATAACTAAATGATGGATTAGTATATGAGAATGCTTGTACAATGTATATTCTACTGATCTTTTATTGAAAACCTCTGATCAAAGCGAAATTATTACGTAAATGATATGTAAAGAACATTGCTGAAAAGAAGATGATTTTACTTTTGAATTGTTTAAAAATTCTTACTTGTTAATTTTTCTCATAACAACTGTCCTTTTCTGTAGTTAGATAATTACAAAAGCTCTCTCTACTGACCCTTTCTAATTCATGTGAAATTATATACCGTATTTTCTGGCCTAAAAGATGCAACCCGATTTTAAAACAGAAATTCCAGAAAAAATTACACGGATTTTACCTTACCAAATTGACAAGAACAAAAACAGTTTCTCTACATTAAAATAATCAACTTTATTCATAGTATAAAAGCCAACTAAATTGTCATCATTGCTGCTACAATCATCATCACTAGCACTTTTGTATGAATCTTTAATAGCTTTGTTCAGCTGATCATCTTCAGGTGCATGTTAAGGAACATTTATAGTTGGCAAAATTCCTAATTCTGATACACAATTCAATCACAAAGTGATAGTCTTATTTTGTTTGTTTAATAAATTACCTTGTATGGCTTAAGAAATCTTTCTTTTCATCGGTCAAAGCACTCTACAGAAATTTATCATCTATTATTAATCTCAGATATTTAGTATAATCTACTTGAGCTATGGATTCACAATTACACCATGAGTTAAAAGTATTAATTCGACGTAAGCGCAATCATGTTTGTAAAGTTTAATAGGAAGAAGTGTTTAGGATTTCTCATGCATGCAGTTTGTCGTCTTTATGTTAACTATTAGATAATGATCATGAGACCAGTTCTGAATACTATTGAAATCTTGTTGGCAATAATCTATGGCTTTGTTAATATTTTCATGAACACTTACTAAAATGATATCAGCATATAAATAAATCTCTGAATTTGTTACAACTTCAAATATACTATTTACATAAACAGTATTGGTCCCAAAATTGAGCCTTGAGGCACACCAAGTTTAACATCTCTTAGTTTGCTAAAATAAGTCTATTTTTAGTAATTTTTCTATTATTTAAATAATCCTTAAACCAATCTAACATTATGCCCCTGATCCCAATTTCCTGCAGTTTTTTAATTAAAACAGAATGTGAAATGGTATCAAATGCCTTACTATAATCAACAAACACTAGGATGATATGATTATTTTTGTGTAAATTAGCGGATGATATTATTTTTGTCTAAATTAGCATTGAGCTTCTCAGATAAGGCTTCTAATAAAAGTTTAGTGCTTTTGTTAGGCTGAAAACCATACTGGTTTCTGTGTATAATGTTATGTTTGCTTAGGTAATTTAGCAATTTATTAGCAACTAATTTTTCCATAATTTTATCAATACAAGGCAAAATTGCTATGGACCTGTAATTTGTGAGATCATTATGCATTCCTCCTTTGTATATTGGATGTACAAGTGGTTTTTAAATCTACAGGTATAACTCCTTCTAAAATACTGTTATTGATTAATTTTCTCATGAGAAGTGTGATGTCTTTATTCACAATAAGATCTAATTTTGTCAACTCCTGGTGACTTTTTGTAATTTAGGGATTTAATAACAATTGATTTCTTTAACTGTCACTTCCGTGAAGAAAAGAGTATTTCCTATTGTATAGGGAAGATGGTTACATATTTTAATAGTACAATTGTTTTTCATGTTTTGTATTGACTCGGTAAATTGTACTGCCAGATTTCTTGTTCAATGTATTTACTCCCCATGTATTTCCCTATAATTGTTCCTATACTCTTCTTTTCTTTTACATCATAATAAAATGTTTAGTTCTTTCCATGTCTCCTTAATATTACCTTTCAGTGAATCAAATTTTGTATAATCTTTTTTTGCTTTCCTAATTAGATTCACAGATTTCTTTGCTTATAGTTTAAATGTTGTATTAGAGGGATTGTTTTTCCATAATTGATATAACCTCTCTTTTTTGTATTTCCTTCATAACATTGTTGTTCATCCACCTTTTTTTCAATACAAATTTGCATTTAGTCTTCTCTGCATTATCGTAGACACTATTCATTCTTAGGTTTAAGTTTTCATACAAGTTAACATTATCTATATCATGCAGGTCCTGTTATTTAGTGGAGTTAATGCGTCTTTTTACTTCCTTTTCATCAAGATAACTGGAGTGAATAGGAGGTTGCTCTACACCATCTCTATAAATAAATCCTGTTAAGTAATGGTCAGATATTTTCGTCTGAAATATAAATGATGAAATATCTTTTATAGGGCCTCTATAGGCAATATGGTCAATACAGAACCTTACCATTCTATTTAATCTAAATTATTCTCTTGTATATGTCTTTATTAATTGAATGAAACCTTGTGGTGATAGAAAATTTTGGTATCTCAATGAATGTATGTCAGATTTATCTTTTATGTTTATATCTCCTGCTTTGACTACTATTTTATTTTTACAATCAGTTAAGGCTAGACTTAATTCCTCAAGAAATTCATTTTTATTAATGTAAGGGATTTGGCTACCACCCCTCTTATTTTGCCTTAAGTTATACACCATATTATATAAATCTATATTATTAGAATTCACATTTACCTCAGTAAGCAATACAAACAAATATTGAGAGCAATATGATAGTTCTTGAATAATGTATAAAATTTCATCCCAACTGTTTGATAGACTTCTAACATTCAGATGATAGAACAGAAGATTTGCAAATGATACATTTTGTATAAGGCTGTTTAAAGAGCTTGTCTTGTTTCTTAATTTAACGATAATTTTTTTGCTTTTCTCCTGGTCCTTTTGATTAATCACAAATTGACAATGTCAAAAGGATCAAAATTTTTACAACCTAGATCATTCACAAGTTTCTTGATGTGATCCCAAGGTTATCACCTTTTTCAATCAGACCAACTATTACTATGTTAGAACCTAAATCTTTTTTACTCCATGATATTAACTTTAGTGGTGAGACCTTCAATTACTCTGTCCTTGTTTGCATTTTCCCTATGGAGATCGACCACCTCCTGCTTTACTTCTTTAATAATATTTTGATTTACGCATAGCGTCTCCCTTACTTCATCATACCCAGTCACAAAGGAAAGATAAAATTTTCTTTGTGTGTGTATTAAAGTCTTTTTTGATACCTTTCAATTCATGCATAATTAGGTTTAAATTTCTTTCAATGTTACACCAGCCTTTGAATCTTCTCCGTTGTATCCATTATCAGCTGGCCTCGCTGTATTTCTGCAGCTTAAGCATCTCCATTCATCCTTTGCTTTAGTCGACTCGGATTTCCAGGTTGAATTCCATTTTAAATAAAAGTAATAATTCTCCTGTTGATATTTTAACAGGCATTATACTAATTATGTATAATGCACATGTATGATGGCATGGCATCCACACAGGAAAACTAAAAGTACAAATCATCAGTAGTGATTGTCTAGAAGTAATAACGAAATAGGGAATTCTTTGTTTCAGAGACATACTCTGCATAAATCCTAATTGACTGCTCTCAAACTGTGGATATCCATTCCGATGCTACAGGAATGATGGATAATGCTGCTCTGAGACACCAGAATTTGCAGTCAGTGTTCAACTCATCTCTGCACCTGCATAAAGAAGAAATTGGATGTTTGACTAAAAATATGTACATATTAACATAAATGTCAATCTGTATAGAATCTTGTGATTAAATCTTATTTAAAAATTGTAATTGCTTTACTAATTAGCATTGCCTAGGTTACAGGTACAGTTACTCCAAAGAACACTAATAGAGAACTGCATTATCAGATAGGACATGAAAGCACCTTCCAGAGAATGTGGCTGTGATAGATCATGATGAAGCCTTTGGTAGAGATTGATGTGTCAATGACAGTAAGAAACCTGAAATATGAAAGCACTTTCCAGAGAACGTGGCTGTGATAGATCATGAGGAAGCTTTTGCTAGAGATTGAAATATGGTAGGTAGTCGGGGTATCCTAGTAATACCTAGATGTCTTATATTATGACAGTAAGTCAGTCGGGGGTATCCTAATAATACCTAGGTGTCTTATATTAAGACACTAAGTCAGTCAGAGTATCCTAGTAATATCTAGGTGTCTTCTATTAAGACATTAAGTCAGCGTATCCTAGTTATACGTAGGTGTCTTAAATTTAGACACTAAGGCCCGGTTGCATAAAGATTTCGTTATGGAACCAATAACTATTGGACTCATAAAGTTATGGGACTCATAACATTCCCCGTTTATGGGACTCATAACATTCCCCGTGTTTCTTGAAGCTATTGTCGTCATAAGTTACCTTTCAATAGCTATTGCTCCGTTCACATAGTTTTGTGGAAGCCGCTAGGTGGTAGCACGCGCGAAAACAAAAAAAATTAAGCGAGAAACTCTTGTTGAGATGACAAACTTCAATATGGCATCGTTTTCTCAGTTTAATTATACTAGATAACCCACACTCATAGTTTTGGTAGTTAGATCGTAGATACAACATTACGTAATGAATAGGCAATGATGCAAAAAATGTTAATACGAATAAATCAAACTGTAATTCATAAAATAAAAAATAACAACAAAGCGTATTCTATATTGAACTATCACGAAATAAACGGGAAAATGATAGCTAACAATAATTCACGATGTACATATTAATTATTGAATTACAGCAAACTTTAATTGATAAAAAATCATAATATTAAAGAAAAAAGTACGCTAATGTCTACAGTAATAGTAATGAGACGGTAATGTCAACAGTAATTATAACAACACGATAATGTCTGGTATGTAAATATAGCATATAAGAAATTGCATCTTACTTACCTCAACGAAATTCTGCTATTTATCGTAATGTTATAAATGCACTGTTCCCGTCAATGTGCACACTGTATAAACAATGTAACTAAAAACAAAACGTAAGGCGTAGGTATGTTATGACAAAACATCCGCCATCTTAGATTCTTATGGAACTCATAACATCTTAACCATACCCACAGGTAGAGATAAGTTATAGAAAGGCTTATGGAACCAATAAGTGCTATTGAACGTTTCAGAAACTGCTTTTAGCGATTTTTCATAAGTTATGTAGTACATAGGCCTATCGGTTCCATAACTCGCGTTCAAGAAACCGGCCCTTAGTCAGTCAGAGTATCCTAGTAATATGTAGGTGTCTTATATTAGGACACTAAGTCAGTAAGAGACTTATATTAAAAAACTAAGTCAGTCAGAGTATCCTAGTAATACCTAGGTGTCATATAAAAACATTAAGTCAGTCAGAGTATCCTAGTCATACCTAGGTATCTTATATTACGACACTAAGTCAGTCAGTGTCTTATATTAAGATACTAAGTCAGTCAGTTACTTATATTAAGATACTAAGTCACTCAGAGTATCCTAGTAATATGTAGGTGTCTTATATTAAGACAGTCAGAGTATCCTAGTAATACCTAGATGTCTTATATTAAGACATTAAGTCAGAGCATCCTAGCAATACCTAGGTGGCTTATATTAAGACACTAAGTCAGTCAGAGTCTTATATTAAGACACTAAGTCAGTCAGAGTATCGTAGTAATATCTAGGGGTCGTATATGAAGACATTAAGTCAGTCAGAGTATACTAGTAATACCTAGGTGTCTCATATTAAGACACTAAGGCCCGGTTGCATAAAGACTTCGTTATGGAACCAATAACTATTGGACTCATAAAGTTATGGGGCTCATAACTTCCCCCGTGTTTCTTGAAGCTATTGTCGTCATAAGTTACCTTTCAATAGCTATTGCTCCGTTCACGTAGTTTTGCGGAAGCCGCTAGGTGGTAGCACGCGCGAAAACAAAAAAAATTGAAGCGAGAAACTCTACTTGAGATGACAAACCCAGACAAACCTCAATATGGCGGATTTGGCAAAGAGATGCAAGAATTTTAATGATTATGAGAAGAATGTACTGATTGATATCGCCTCCGATTATAAAAATATAATTGAAAATAAAAAAACAGACGCCGTATTTTTAAAGGAAAAGAAAAGTGCATGGGAGAAGATTACGGAAACGTATAATAGCGTTTGCCAAACCGGGCCAAGGACGACGAAGCAGATGCATGCGTTGTATGATTTTCTAAAGAAAGCAGCGATCGCGTGAATATTTCTTCTTGTTCAAATGATACAATTTCTCTGTATACTTAAAGAGTTATTTGCAGCAAACAGTTGCACGACATTATCTTAAAAAACTTCTATCATTCAACAAATACGTCGTCACCGTTAGAGTGAAATTTTATGTTACCGAGGTTATGAATAAAACTTTGTTATAGGTGGAAACTTACAAAACTGGAGGCGGAAGTTTCACTCCCAAATTAACCGAAACGGGCGAGAAAATTATATCAATGCTAACACCTCAATTTCAGCCACTTGATTCAGCATATGACTCAAGTTCAGCCTTTTTTGGGAATGGTAAAACATTTAATATGTTTCTTCTATTTATTGCATAAGGAAAACTAGTTTTCAGTAGTAGGTATCTACCATTAGTTGCATAGATTTAAAATAATCATTGATTCAAATTCCACAAAAGGAAGCCGCTAATGGAAATTAAATATGGATTGTAAACATAAGATAATATACTAGATTATAGAGAGCAAAATTTTTCATATAAAAATTAAGTATTGTGTTATTTGTGAGTGTGAGCCATCTCTTTGCTGTTAGGTAAATGTACATCATTGTTTAGCCTATTTTTTATTTCCTGAACTTACACAGGTGACAGTTTTGTCATATCAGTGGAAGATTTAACTGAAAATGAGAGCAACAGTAACGCAATAGATGCACAGAATCCCTCTACCAGTTGCCCAAATGAATCACACACCTTACCACATAATTCCATAGAAGCAAATAATTCACCCATAGCTCAATCACCTAGTGCATGTAACTCAGTAAATTCACGGCAGCGTAAGAGAAAAGAACCACCAAAAACAGCCTCATGCCTTGAAGAGATAAGTTCAAGTATAAATAAAAGAAAAGAAGCAAAAACAGCTCTGGAAATGGAAATTCATGTCAAGAAATGCAAACTCCTGGACTTAGAATTAGAAATGAAAACTGAGGTATTTCAAAGAACAAAACTTTTAATGGAAACTGATCAAAAAATTAAAGATACTGAGCTTGTAATTTGAAAAAATGACCAAAGAAATAGAATTCAAGATAACCTCATTGAAATATGAGCAAATAAAAAATGGGGTAAAGAGCAGTGATAATTATTCTTTTATGTGAACTTAACATGATCATGGATATCAGTGTACCAAATTAACATACCATTGTATATTATACTTTTCTTGTAAATTAGAGTAACTAATACTTAGTTAAGGTGTGATATTATATTTAATGACAGGGATAATTTGGATATCCATGTTAATATTGATTTATGTAAATGATTTTATTAAAGTCTTGTTCAGAGCAACTAAATATTTGCACTTCATTGATGCTACTCCAGATATCTAATCAAGATTATTATAGGTTTCAAATATTTTCTCATGGTATTAATTAAGGCTGTTCTTACTTAAATATGTAAGTTAATTAAAAGATGTATTAATCAATGCTGTTCGAGCGGCGCTCCCTCTAATATCATGATTTTGAACAGCATCGGGTACATCTAGGCCTTGAATATCAATTTGGTCATCAGGTACATCCTCCCCCTTGTTTAAAGCAATGTTGTGAAGCACTGCTGTAGCAACAATCACAGCTAATGTTAGCTTCATATTAGTCCTCATCCCCAAGGATAAACAAGGAAATCTCCTCTTCAAGACACCAATGCACCTCTCAACTGTGTTTCGTGTTTGAATATGAGCAGCATTGTATCTCTGCTCAGCATCAGTTGTAGGGTTCAACAGAGGTGTCATGAGGTAATTTCTGCAGGCATATGCACTATCACCAAGCAGATGGCCGTTGCCAATTTCTCCTGCCTCAAGCTGAGCACGAAGGTAAGAAGCATTAAAAATAGTGCTGTCATGTGTTGAACCAGGCCAGCGAGCTACAATATCACAGATTTTCAAGTCTGCACTACAAACTATCTGTGTATTCACAGAGAAATAACCCTTTCTATTCCTGTACAACTCTGCTTGATCACCACCAGGGGACTGGATGGGAATGTGTGTACAGTCTATACATCCTAGAACACCAGGAAACCTTCTTATATTATAAAATGATAGCTTGGTGCTTATTGCCTCTTCCTCATTCCTTGGCATGTGTATGTACCGTGGACGTTGCAGAGCTATAAAATGTGTGACTCTCCTTAATATTCTACAAACAGTGGATTTGTGGATATTGAAACTGTCTCCTACGACAATTTGAAATGTTCCACAGGCATAAAACCTCAATGCAATTAGTAGTTGATTGCATGCTGAGATTGACATGTTTCTTCTGGTTGTTGGTTCAAGGTTTGGGCCGATTTCATGAAGAAGGTCCATCACAATCGGCTTGGACAATCTAAATCGAGCCTTAAATTCATCATTATCATATTCATCAAATGGATTTTTGCGATTTCTAAAATATCTAGGTCTTGGCACTGCTCGCAAAATTTTTAAAATTTCTTCATCCGATGAAGAGGACGATGACGAATCCATACTGTAAAACGTTGGTAAGGCATCAGTAAAAGAAATCATTATTAATTTTTATTGCATCGTTTTGGTAGTTAGATCGTAAATACAACATTACGTAATGAATAGGCAATAATGCAAAAAATGTTAACACGAATAAATCAAACTGTAATTCGTAAAATGAAAAAAAATAACAAAACGTATTCTATATTGAACTATCACGAGACAAACGGGAAAATGATAGCTAACAATAATTCACGATGTACATATTAATTATTGAATCACAGCAAACTTTAATTGATAAACAATCATAATATTAAAGAAAAAAGCAAACTTTAATTGATAAACAATCATAATATTAAAGAAAAAAGCACGCTAATGTCTACAGTAATAGTAATGAGACGGCAATGTCAACAGTAATTATAACAACACGCTAATGTCGGGTATGTAAATATAGCATATGAGAAATTGCATCTTACTTATCCCAACACAATTCTGCTATTTATCGTAATTTTATAAATGCACTGTTCCCGTCAATGTGCTCACTGTTTAAACAATGTATCGAAAAACAAAACGTAAGACGTAGGTATGTTATTACAAAACATCCGCCATCTTAGATTCTTATGGAAATCATAACATCTTAACCGTAACTATAGGTAGAGATAAGTTATGGAAAGGCTTATGGAACCAATAAGTGCTATTGAACGTTTCAGAAACTGCTTTTAGCGATTTTTCATAAGTTATGTAGTACATAGGCCTATCGGTTCCATAACTCGCGTTCAAGAAACCGGCCCTAAGTCAGTCAGAGTATCCTAGTCACACCTATGTGAGTTATATTAACACACGAAAAAGCGTGCAAACAAATACAAAATGCTTGGAAAAATCTGCTATCTAACCGCTACATAGATCAACGCTGACCAACAAACGAAAAACGCGTAACTGAGAATCGTCCAGCGTCAAATTTCTTTGCCAGAAATGACTATGTGGTCGTATTTATAAATGACACGAGAATAGCATTCTAATATAGAAAAGAGAACTATACGATACGAGATGCCGTGCAGTGATATTCTCACCGACATTTACGGAGGAATTTGTTGCTCACACGCAGACGCATAGCCAGGATTTTCTCTTGGGGCAGCTCAACTATATGATTATTCCACCAAACATTTATTGAACATGTTACGTTGTCAATTGTGATACAAACGTACCGACTCTCGGGATATAGGGGAGAAAAGAGGGTTGGTACTCGCTCTAGAAAAAAGAAATGCGATTGAGCTTTTCAATTTCAAGCGACGGAAAAGTTAATGACAAATCAAACAACTGGAACCCAGTTAACAATCAAAAAGAACTGTTTCTTCCACCTCTGCAGAGTATACCTCGGTCTTTGGTTTTTTACGAAAAAGTGTAACAAGATGCGCACATTTTTTCGTTTTTCTTCCATTTCTGTTATGGGTGAAAAAACAAAGTTGACACCCATGGTGCTAGTATTCTGTTTTTGAATGTTTAACCTTCCAACTTCCCTCCCCCTACCATAAGCGTTGAGTGCGTAATTTGTTTATTTATTGTTAATTATTCATCTGCGAGTTATTTGTAATCGAATGACACCCATGGTGCTAGTATTCTGTTTTTAAATGTTTAACCTTCCCCCTTTCCTCCCCATACCATAAGTTTTGAGTGCGTAATTTGTTTATTTATTGTTTGTTATTCACAAACGAGTATTTGCAATCGAATGACACCCATGGTGCTAGTATTCTGTTTTTAAATGTTTAACCTTCCCCCTTTCCTCCCCATACCATAAGTTTTGAGTGCGTAATTTGTTTATTTATTGTTTGTTATTCACAAACGAGTATTTGCAATCGAATGACACCCATGGTGCTAGTATTCTGTTTTTAAATGTTTAACCTTCCCCCTTTCCTCCCCATACCATAAGTTTTGAGTGCGTAATTTGTTTATTTATTGTTTGTTATTCACAAACGAGTATTTGCAATCGAATGACACCCATGGTGCTAGTATTCTGTTTTTAAATGTTTAACCTTCCCCCTTTCCTCCCCATACCATAAGTTTTGAGTGCGTAATTTGTTTATTTATTGTTTGTTATTCACAAACGAGTATTTGCAATCGAATGACACCCATGGTGCTAGTATTCTGTTTTTAAATGTTTAACCTTCCCCCTTTCCTCCCCATACCATAAGTTTTGAGTGCGTAATTTGTTTATTTATTGTTTGTTATTCACAAACGAGTATTTGCAATCGAATGACACCCATGGTGCTAGTATTCTGTTTTTAAATGTTTAACCTTCCCCCTTTCCTCCCCATACCATAAGTTTTGAGTGCGTAATTTGTTTATTTATTGTTTGTTATTCACAAACGAGTATTTGCAATCGAATGACACCCATGGTGCTAGTATTCTGTTTTTAAATGTTGAACCTTCCCCCTTTCCTCCCCATACCATAAGTTTTGAGTGCATAATTTGTTTATTTATTGTTTATTATTCACATACGAGTTATTTACAGTCGAATGACACCCATGGTGCTAGTATTCTGTTTTTAAATGTTTAACCTTCCCCCTTCCCCTACCATAAGCGTTGAGTGCGTAATTTGTTTATTTATTGTTTATTGTTCACATGCGAGTTATTTGCAATCGAATGACACCCATGGTGCTAGTATTCTGTTTTTAAATGTTGAACCTTCCCCCTTTCCTCCCCATACCATAAGCTTTGAGTGCGTAATTTGTTTATTTATTTTTTATTCAACAGATGGGGTGGGTCAAACAGAGGAATAACTTGAATGTCGTTAACACAACAGTACTCTCCTCTGTATTCCCCACCTCACCTCAGCACGGACTCTCTCGTCTCTGCGCATAATTTATTAATAGCAGCAACATTTGTGGAGCCCTGGTCACAGACAGTTGCATTGACTTTAAGACCAGAATTGCTTAAATTACTAATAACACTTTTGATTAATTTTGACAAATCCAGGGTTTTTATTGCACCCGCAGGAAAAACATAAGCCACAGGCTGTTTGAATTTCCTTCTCAGGCCTCTCACCATAAACACTAAAGCCCTATCCGCAAATCTTTGTGCCCTGTTCCCCCCACCTAAATCTTCAAAACCCTCAATGAAATCAAGGTGTTCTTGAAAATCTAAATGAGGAGTCAGATGAATCTCATCGAACATTAAAATGCAATGTCGATCCATGTCTTTCACCTTCTTTTTGACTGTGAGAGACAAATGATCAAACATAGCATTGTTAATGCCCGTGCAAAAAGGTAAGCGAGATAGCAATCGCATCAGTGTTCTCCAAGAAGGAAGCACAAACAATTTAGATAAGTAGTCATATGCCCTCCCACTCCTTTTCAGAAGAGAGAGACCGAACCTTATAATCTAAAGTGAACCTACGGCCTTTGTCTTTCTTGTGGTATTCCGTTAACTGACAATGCAGAAATGATGAGAGAGTCCGTGGAAGGTTTTCAAGAGCACCAACATCAAAGTGAGAAGCAGAATCTGCAACTTTCAGTCTTCTTCTAAAACTAAGAAGTTTTTTGGAGGAGCGTAAAGCCCTCCTCCTCAATAGCTTATTAGCTTTATACAAAGACCTAGCTTTGGGTGACAATTCAACTGACTTCCTGATGCCAAGTCCACACAAGACACCTTCGTTAATTGGAGCCCTTTAATAATAAACAGTGAAATAACAATAATAAGAATCGAAATAATCATCGTTTCTCCTTTCTAAGTCACATGATATAGTCTTTGCTATATGACAAATATTTTCAATAAATAAATATTAATATACCTCATTAGGTTCTCCCCAATGGCATTACTATGCCTGCATAGAGTCTGAAACCCTTCTGGCATAGTTGCAGCAGAAAGAAAATACAAGTTCAACATTCATCCAACTACCACTAAACATTATTAAATAACTTGCAATGAAGAACAGAAAAATGGTCAGATGCACTACTATTAATATGTTTTGCATGATGTATAGGAAATGCAAGAGGCACCTACCAGATGAAGAGGAGAGCACAGGAGGAGCCAGCTGATTGTTCTCCGAGGGCCCAACCTGTGCCTCTACAGCTTCTGGCATAGCTGCTGCAGAAAGAAAATACAAGTTCAACATTTGTCCAACTACCACTAAACACTACACATAGCATGCTTGGAAAATATGCATGAAAACACAAAAACACAGTTGATACTAGACAAACAATGTGTATGCAAAACATTATTAAATACGTACATATAAGAGGTTTTCGTAAAATACATTTCGTGAAAAGAATGATTGATTTTTGTCAAAAAACTTACCTAACTACAGTAACCAACTTTTCGCGGCAATTGGGGACACGGCACTTCGAGCCACCCATATCTTCACCTCTGACCAATACTCCAACTCACTTTAAAAATTACTTTTAACACGTTACAAAACGCTATACCTCCTACAACAGTTAAAACCGCTTCAACTGATTTGAATCAACAAACCCGCGACGACAACGAACCACGTGACGTCAAATGTGGAATTTTCTATTGGCTCCTCAGACGGTCCCCATCCTGCTATGAAAGAGCCAGGACCCTGCATACAACACTCGCTATGACTGGAGCTCCGACGAAAGTGTTCTACCTTACCCCTCTTTCTATCCCACCCTCCCCGCTTGCTCACGACCTTCCCCCCTCTCGCTGGCCTCGGTTCGGAAGAGCCAGGCCAACTTTTGCATGACTTTTCCATGTCGACCTTGTGGAGTAGTGGTGCGTGTGCCAGTCTACTAGTACTCTACATAAGCGGGTTCGAATCCTGTCCGCGACTCTTGCGAGTTCTGGAAAAAGGCTTTCCTTAATAGCCGCTCCTATTACGGAGACTTTTTCCCAGTAGCGCAGTGTCAACGATTGGGTTCGGGCCCGCTTATTGTACTGGTGGCTGTCACTTTGCCCATTACTCCTGGAGTGTCGACCCCGGGACGGCCGGGCACGCATTTTTTTTCAAGTTCGATTTTACTTTTGCCGTCTTTAAAAAAATTCTATTTTTTCCATTTTTATGTCTTTAATGAGTTAAACCCGAAAGACCATTAAAATAATAGTCTTTCGGGTTTAACTTATTAAAGACATAAAAATGGAAAAAATAGAATTATTAAGCATGAAAAAACCTGCGCAAAACTTGTGTGCGAGTAAAACGACTGGGAAAGATAAATTTCGAAACGAAAAGATGATTGGAAAGAAAAAATTATGAGCGATAAAGAAAATAATATGAGTGATAAAAAGTAACAATTCGAGGGGAAAATATTATTTTCGAGTGATAAAATGAAAAATGCGCGTGAAAAAAAGAATGGGCCTGAAAGAACACGAATGGGCGTGAAAAAATACGAAAGGGCGAGAAAAAATAGAATGCACGTGAATCGTGAAAAATAAGAATGCGCGATAAAAAAAGTGCGAGGAAAGAAGACGAAAAATAAAGAGCGAGGAAAGAATGTGCGCGCAAACAAACGCGGGAGAGAAAAAAATTTTGGTTGCCATCACTCCCCTTAACTATTTTTTCTGAATCCACCTTAAACATCAGCTGCTGTTAATTCTGCCTCCATACTCAATCATGACAACATCCACACTCTGGAAACAATATACAGTGGAAACCACTTAACATGAAAACGCTTAAAACGAAATATCAGTTAACACGAAAAAAGTGCTCGATCCGTTCCAGTGCCTATAACTTTCAGTATATATCCATTCGTTAATGCAAAATGGTTTACACGAAATTATTTTTTGGTCCCACAAAAATAAATACATGCAAAATTATTTGAGATAGACTTTCCCCATGATTGTGATAATATCTTCAGCTATGTATTACATCATATTATTGATAAGTATCATGGATTTGCCTACGAGCCTCATTCCATATTTGATAAATGAAAATTTTACAATTAAAACTATTAACATGGTATTCGGTTAACTCGAAATTTGGATAACACGAAATGATTGTGCTGGTCCCTATCATTAGGTGTTAACCGGTTTTCACTGTATTTACATACTTATATATTGATGTCCACTGAATGGCATCTGTTTTATTATATCTCACCTTTATTAGCATTTTTAAAAAGTTTTTTTGTGATAATAAGTGCTGAATCATTATATACTAGGTATGTAATAATCTCATCCCGTTGTGTGAGTGTTAGCAAGTAATAGCACTTTTTGAAGTTCCTTACTATAATAAGTGCAGAATACTTAAAATCTGGGTATTTAATAATCTCATACCACTGCTTTTAAATGGTCGTATGCAAGAAGTGCCTTAAACAACTCCCAAAGGATGGGTAATGTGTGAAATGTTGTGGTTGTGATGAAAATATGCACTTTGCATGTGCACATGTATCAGAGAGTACCTGGAAAAGTAAGTCAGCCAGAAAGAAGGAAGACTGGTGTGCTGACTGCCGGAATCAAGAGGAACCTGGTACAGACATTGAAGTGGCTAGCATGAGTAATAGTAACAATGATTACTCCTCCGAAATAAAAGAATTAGTGGCTGAAATAAAAGATCTTAAAAAAGCTATAAAGTACTTCAGTGATGATTATGATGTACTTAAGGTAGATGTGAAAAAAATTTATGATGACATCAAGTGTTTCAAAGATGTTGTAGCTGATTTGAAACAAGAATTAAAATTAGGATAAAGTGATTGAGAAGTTCACAACACGAATGAATATCCTAGAGCAAAAAGAACTGGCTAATAATATGGAAATTGTTGGTTTGAAAAGTGAAAACACAACTATAGACAATTTAAAAGTTAATGTACGTGAGTTAGTTAGTGTGGTTACAGAAGAACATCTCTTCTGATGTTGTAGATGATATTTATATAGTAAATAGAAATCGGCAAAACAAAAATACTAACGTTATTATAAGATTTAAATCCAAAGATATTAAGAAGAAAATAACGGCTAAGAAAGTTGGTTTGCAGCAGAAAGAAATAAAAGGTATAATGCTAATATTTACTTTAATGATCATCTAACTGGGTATTACAGTATGTTGCTTTGAAAGGCAAGCAGTAAAGCTATTAGGTTATAAATTTGTTTGGTATAAAGCCGAAAAAATATCAAAAAGGATGAAAATTCCCAAATTAAAAAATCCTAAATGAGAAGGAATTGAACAAAATAATTTAAATGTATATCCCTTCTACTTGCTTATTGTTTATAGTTTTGATATGGATTTGATTAATCTGCTAAAGGTTGAGAAAATAAAGTGTAAGACATATAACTCAGTAACTTTCTACTCTTTTGTACCATTTAAACATTAGATCTTTAAGGAAACATTGGACAGAAGTTTTGTTAAATATTAATGTTATTATAAATAAATTAGGAATAATTGTATTAATGGAGGTAAATATAACACAATTTGAATAACAATTATATAAAATACCAAGGTTTAATACGTTTTTTAAGTTAAGAGAAGGTCACAGGGATGATGGTATTATAATTTATGTAAATGATGAAATAAAATGCAAGGATGTGTTAATTAACACAACCTATTTTGTGTCAAAATGTTTAAATGTCACAATAGATAATAGTGATATAATTATTTTGTGTGTATAAAGAACACCAAAACATAGTAAGATATTATTTATGCATGAATTAAGTATTGTGTTAGGAAAGTTCTGTAACAAAGAAATGATTATGGTAGGTGATGTAAATATAAATGTGAAAGACAAGGACGAAATACAGTCTTAAATATCAGGATGCCTTGGCTACACGAGGGTTTAGTCAAGTAATACATGACTATACAAGGGAGTGTGTCTGTGATGGAAGACTGGATAAATCTTGTATAGATCATATTTATTATAAAGACAAATTATTTAATACTGTGGGTATAATTATAAAATCTAACATCTCAGATCATTATGAAATAGCAGTAGATCTATCAAACTTGAAAAGAAAAAATAAAGCTAAAGGGATATACAGAAGAGTTATTCTTGTATAAATAAGGGAAAAATTAATAACCTGATAAAAAATAAGAATTGGGAAACTGTACTGGAGATTGAAAATCCAAGTGTGCAATATGACTGAAACAATAGAAGGGGACTTAGGTGCATCTTACAAGCAGTGCACAAAAGTTAAACCTAGGAAATTAATTCAAGCTAAGAAAGAATGGATGTCAGAAAGTTCTGTAAACCAGGGCGATATCAATCAGACGGAGTGAAAACGATCATCTATGCACTTGCTTACCTGCATGGTTCTGCCACCTAGAGACCACTTGGAAACTACGTCTAATATCATTTTCCAGATGTGATGTAAGACTACAGACCAGATGTAATGTAGTTAATATCCTAGTTTTGTCAGAGTAAGTCATCGTGAATTGAGATACACGTTGTCTGGTTTTGCTAAAAATTAGAAGTATTGTTTACGTTCTATTGGTGGGACTACTGATTTCATCAGAGACCCTTGTAACATCGCTACATTAAAGTAAGTTTTATTTGCGAACTCCAACCTAATTTTCAGATTAATACTTCACGTTTTGAATTTTTTACAGATTTTAAAAGATTTTTTTGCTTATTCAGAGATGATACTGATCATGCCACGAAAATACCTAAGGCAGCTAGGACCAAACATGAGACATAAATACAGTGAGGAAAATTTGCGGAAAGCTGTGGAAGAGGTTAAGAAAGGAGTTATTACAATAAGAAAAGCATCTGAGAAGTATGGTGTGCCTTTCACATCTACTTGTGATAATGTAAAAGGCAAGTATAGCAAGAGCATGGAGGACAAACAGCTCTCACCAAAGCAGAAGAGGAGAGACAGGTGGAGAGATTAATTTTGTGTTCCAAGTGGCATGTTCCTCTTACAGCAACTGACATTAGAGAAGTTGTCTGTGCATATTTGAAGCATTCAGGTAAGACTGAAGGTTGTTTTCCCCTGGGCCCATTCTGGATCTCGGTGGTCCTGGATGCAGATATAAAGTTTCCTGACGAATTTCAAGCAATTATTGAAAATGGTGAATACCCCCCCAACATACATACAATAAGTAATTTACGCGTAGATTTTAGCGCTGCAGTGACGAAAATGATAACTCGCAGAACCTAGCGATCTATACATAAATGCGAGCACCGCCGCAAAAGATTTAAAATTGTATTAATATTGATTTTTAATAATTAATATTAAATAAATAAACAAAGAAACAGCGAACCTTGCAATTTCGCGAACTGATCACTACTAAGTACATGTTATAATCAGTTTGTTTAGCGCAAAGACTGTCCGGAACATATCCTTTGCTCTAAACAAGGCATGACTGTACTTGGTCCCATTCTCTTCATTACATATGTAAATTAAATGTTTTATGTGGTAAAACATTATAAAATACTTTTATATGCAGATGATACAGTTTTAATAGCCCCTCATAAGAATGTTATTGAAGCTAAAAAACACATGCAAACTGATCTAAATAATATATTGATGTGGATGCATGATCATAAGTTAAAGAAAAGAAAACAAAGTTAATGTATTTTATGAACAAAACTTGTGATCGTGTAAATATCAATATAGTTATTCATAACCATGATTGTATGTCTAAAAAATTGACAGCCTGTGCTTGTAAAACTTTGGATCAGGTAAATGAATATATACGTATTTAGGTACAGTTATTGATGAAAATTTTAGATTTAATTCACATATTAAAAATCTGAATTCTAAGTTACAGAATGTTTCTTATCTATTTCATCATGTTAAATATATTGTTCCAATTCATGTGATGAGAATTATGTATTTTTCTCTCGTTGAGAATCTGTTGAGGTATTGCGTATCTGTATGGGGTTCTGCTGGGAAAATGTGTATCCAGTTATTAAAATCAAGTCGAGCTAGGCTTATAGAAAAAATAATACTTTACAGGAATAATAGTAAAAATGGGGCATTTAATGATGAGCCATTTCAAACAATAAATGTACTGCCAATTGATGATAATCTATTTAAGTATGTAATAATCATTGATAATTATTTCACTAACAAAAACTAGAAAAGGAAAACATATGAAACAAGCATAACCCTATGAGATATGGTGATATATGAAATACCAAAATATTATACAAAGAAAGGTAAAGCCCAGATATAGGTATTAGAAACTACTTTTATTAATGAATTACCACGCAAAATTAGACAACTAAGGACAATGAATGAGGTAAAGTCCAAAGTAAAAACATGGTTATTAGACAAGTACATTTTATAATATACCTAATAGAACAAAATATATTCGTATTATATTATACAACACACTGTATGGAATAGTAATGGATTCGTTCTGATTTTGTGAAAATTTTATTTTTTGATGTTAAGACTAAAAGATTTTTAAGAAATTAAAATGACAATAAATTAAGATAGATGTCAACGTAAATGTTAAAATCAATTAAAAATCATTATTCCAGAACTATTTAACAACATGCTAAAGGAAATCAAAATGGTAATAACAATATCAGAGGTGAATTTTAGAGTTAAAGATTGTTCAAGCTAGGTGTTTGATTGTTGTTTTACATTCCAATTCCTATTGCTTCTGCATGAATAAATAGATCAAAAAGAAACATTGGAACATTAGTTGACACCTTGCAAGATGTAACCATCACACATGAGATTCAACCTGATAAATACAACATGTAAAGTGGGAAGCTCATTCATTCTACTTTGTAACAAAAATTGATGCCACTCACACCTAGTATCCTTTGGTATCACAAAAGATGTCAGGTCCAGCAATTTAGCAGTTTGGTAGATCACGTTCACAATGGCCTGGTATATATTTCTTGGAACCATGCTTCTGAAACAACAAAAGAAACAAATCAAAAATTTAGTACAACACAATGTCATGCTGAAATTAGGGCAAACATAACAATACCTTGCCCCTTCTTACCTCCTCTCTACTATGTTCAGACATAGTTCATTGACAATATCTGTTGGATATACAATTTCCATGAATATAACCATCAAAATAAAACGGTCATAAATTCTAACAATATGAGATTTCGAATTTGACTGCTGCACATTCCAGGTCTCAATATTATGATTATTAAACAGATTGTAAATATAATTCAAATGTTTTATGCCCTCACCTACCAGCTGAACCATGCCCCCTTAAGAATGCACCCAACAGTTATGAAACCATTGCATTAAGGCACTTACAATTAGTGGTATTCTTACATCCCTCATGTTAAATCATTGCATAATTTTACAGAATTAAATTTCTAAAAACGCATGTTGCCCTTTAATTTGAAAATTTTTAAAGAAGAAATTAAGTAAAATTATTTTTTATACATCTTTAATAACATTGTTACTAAGTTGGTCAGTTAAACTACAATTTTTAGTTCCAAAACACTTGGTTATTTATTGATTACGAAAATTGATATCAAAATAAATACATAATTAATATTTATAATTCAAAGATAAATGTGTTACAATTTAAAAAGTGCTCAAGACTACGAATATTTCACTTCTTACGCAGTAGAAAAAATGTGCGATTAAAAAGTTGGGGAAAATCTGACTCAGTAAAGAGATGTGGTGTTGCATCAATTTGAAATAATTGCCACTCTAAATTAATACTAACAAAAGCTTATTCTATGACCCCATTGATATTCATCTTAGGCGATTATGTCTCTATGTAATCAATTATTTTGAAAATATTTTTAAATGTCATCAAACGTTTGCCAAAATGATTCTTTCTTCACAAATTAATAATAACATAAATAATATATAATACAGAAATATTATATTAACAATAGTAATTGAATCAACTAATGCTGTTACTAACTGCGATTATGGATATTAAATTACGAAATACATGCTCACCTACAAATGGAAATTCGAACGGCATGGCTTCGGATGAAACAGTTTTCTACCTGCATGAAAAACAACACAAAGAAATATTAATAGTGAAGAATATCTCTCAGAAATGCCATCATATTACAGTCAAATTCAATGTTTCAAGACCGTGAACGAAAATAAGCTACGAAAATCTTACCTTAAAATTCAATAACGCATTACGCCAACACGCCCCTTTCCTCACGTGACCAATGTTTCTAGTGCATTCTGGGTTGGCGGCGCTTCAAATAAAATTTCGTGGCGCCGATTTAATTGAACGAAAGAACATTCGCGAAATGCATGTTTACTGAAACCATTCCAGGAAAATCACCATTAACGCGCGCTACATCTCCGTTCAGCATTCTAAGCTGTAGGAATTTATCGTTACTTTATCGGATGTCTTTTAAGAATTCAAAATTAACTGTGAACTATGTTATTCTTGCGATGTTTACATGTAACACGGTTGAAGTATTAGATTCACTAAATCCGTTGAAATTCAACGGGAACTTCAGCTAATTAATTAATAAATTTTAACACTGGCTTTATTTAATAGTTTACAATGAAAGCTAAATTTAAGTACTGGAAAGAAGGTAAAAGCACAATCCTTGAGTAAATCCTTTTAAAGCATCAATGAAATAGAAAACGGAATTCGAACGTAGAACTATTTAAGGAACTAAGAAAAAGGTTTTAGGTTATAAATCTAGCTACAGAGTATACGGAAGTTCATTTTATTTATTAGTAAGTATAATAATTTTGATTTCATTCGAATCATATTAATTTAAAATCACGTATACAAAGTCCCAATATATCAGGATTATGAAGGAGAACATAATGATTGTACTCGAGAACGATTTTCGCCGTAAATAAGATGCACGGAGTTATGCTTGGAAAACTTAAGGATTTGAAACTATATGGAACTGACAATGAGTGCATATTTACTTTGTTTTGTTTACAATTTTAAATTCAGTAACATATTTGACACTGCATTCCTATAAATAGATATGTTATGGAATGTTTTAACTTTATGTGTTTTCAAATAAAGCCATTCGGAATTTATTTCTTCATATGAGCAGTAAATTTCAACAATTAAAAAAGGGATAATCATAAATTGTTTTTCTGATAGCAACCAGGATGTAAATAGCTGATTCTTGAACTAAGAGAAACAATGTTTAAATCCTAAGGAAAAAATCTTGAACAAAGTAGGAATTTGTGTAAATGATGTGTGTTTCAGTCATGGTGAAATGTAAATAGCTTTTTCGAAAACCATTTCTTGAGATTTACTAAAAATTGAAGTATGTACTTGACAGTAATATAGTGAGAATGTTTTGAAAATCTAAAATGAATATTTTCACATGAAATAATCATGTTTACACATGCACATTTCCCGATGATAAAGCACACTATTTATCCCCGCCATATTTAAAGGGCAATTCTACTAGTTATTAAGTAATATCTTTATGTTACCATTTCATATGACTATTATGCTAGCATTTGTTTTTACTTGAATGTAGGTGATTAAGTAAATGAAATGTCTACGCATTTCTCAAATAGAAAATCTTTATTTTATAAATCTTCAAATTGCACACATGATTTTCAACATAGTATATGTAAACATATTAAAATAATTCAGAACAATGATTCATAAATTTTGCTTCTCATTTAACTGAGATTGGATTTGTATGTTTTACTATAAGCTCAAGTGTCTTTTTAAAAACTGGCAAGAATGAAATAACTTTTGCAGCAAGCAGATGAAAATATGCTCCCAGTCACTCCAATCCAAATCCTTCTGTATTAGAGACTGCTATGATCAGTTTCTGTCTCAGTGTTTCTTGGTTGTGATAAGGGGGTAAAACAAGCTGGTTAAAACATGTATGAGCTTCAGGGAGTTGTTCTTCTTGCTCATCAGATTCCCACGCCTCGCTTTGCTTGTTTCCCCTGGTTCCCCCAATCCGTCTTCTCATTCTGTTGAAACCTCGATTGGGAATTGGGGGAAGTTTTGTGATTTTGAAAGGCATTTCAGACATCCCACCTACAGGAACACGGTCACTCCCAGTGGTAAAATGAAGAAACTTCTTTTGGAGATCCAATGGCAAAGATTCAAGCACCTCCCAGAAATCCCTGTTGATTAATTTTTAAAATTTCTCAATTTAAGACATTAACAAGATGTGTGACTTCAAATATAACATGAACTTTAACTTGAATTTTTAAATGATTCATCATAGAAAATAACTAAATTATCCCAATTAACATAATAAACCATGTAGCAGCACCTCCCTAACCTAAAAAAATATCATTTCTGTTTTATTATTTCTTAATTAATTTTTAATAAATGAGGTACCCAACCTTTCCCGAGTAAATCTAACACTATCGCTAACACTGTTTGCTATAAGATTGTTTGTGCAGACAATTGGGAAACCATGTTTTCCTCTCCATAATCTGTTAAGTTCTGCTTGAAAACTTTTTTGGAGAAAATACTATGATTGCCACAGAAATGTCAGCAAGAGCTCTTAATTAAAACTAATAGTTTTGGCAATAGAAATTCGAGAAATTTCCAAACATGCCATTATGTATTTTGTTTGCATGGGTTGAAAAGAAAATTTTTTGGTAAGGCCCATTAATCCACTTTATTTTCCTCTACCTAGATATTTTATGATTTAAAACTAATAGATAAGGCTGAGACTTCGTGGAATTCCATCATAAAAGGATGGGATTAATTATTAGTACGAATAATTCGTATAATAAAACAATTTAATAAACTATTACAGATTCCACACAAATTTTGCAAAACACTATCGGTTTCGGTGAATAATCACCATCATCAAGTAACAAGTAATTACGAGATTACTTATGGGGAGGGGTGGGAGGAAGGAGGGGTTGTGATTGTGGGAGGAGGTGGAAGCACTGACATGAGAAAAGGGGAATAGGAAAGGAATTGGTATTCGTTGACTAGAAGAAAATCAGGGTTGTGTTTCTCATTTAAATTTCCATTTTTTCCAATATGTTTAACCTGAAACCTTTATCGGCTATGTGAAGAATTTTTGGGGTAAAAGAGGTAGAATTTAATTTTCAATACGGTCATTAAACTATTCCATCTCATTGTTGATCCTGAAAAGAATATGAAAAAACACTATATTGTTCCAAAGAAAGTAACCATTGTTTGTGTGACACTCGCAGCATGAACCCCCACAAGATTTAGGGAATGAGTACAACATGGAACAAATTTCACAAGCTCATTTTTTTTCTAATAATCATGCCTGAACGCCATTATATTTACCAGCTATATTCTCTCCATTATCATAGCATTGGTCTCTACAGTCCTTAAAATCTAAGCCATCTTTTAGAACTATTTCTTCAGTTTTATTTTTTGAAACGATGAAGTCAATAAAACTTTCTTCGATATTGCAATCTTCATCGATCTTGACGTATCGTTTAATCTGTGTCATTTGCTCCTTATGCAATACGTCCAGTGTACAGTCAAACAACAGTGAATAGTATTTGGACTTCTTTACCTGAGAAATAATTTCTTATCTCACTTTTGAATACAGTAAATTGATCATTTCATTTTGAACATCAGGAAAAAAATACATTAAAGTTGCAAGACCTTTCTTCATGCTTCCAATATGAACAGCTGTTTAAAGAACCGATTTCATGAGATGAAGATGAACCTCTTAAAACAAGGTTATTAGTTGTACAGAACGTTATAACATCAACTGCAACTTTCAGAAAGTCTCAATTTTTTCTTTTCTTTCTTTAAAACCAGTTCTAGATGATATATATATAGGTGAGCCCCGCTTAACGTGGGGGATGCGTTCCTGAGATCTCCGCGTTAAGCGAAAATCAGCGTTCACCGGGGCACCATAACCTTTAGGTGCCCAGAGGGAACTAACTTCCCAAATGGAATTTTTGGTAGACGTATATAATTTCAAAATATTTCTCGTAGCACGTGAATCATAGACGTTCTTTACGCATAGCAGTTTTCAAATGGCTGAATTATCAAACAATTGCTTAGCTTCGTCACCATGACTGGAACCATATCTCCCTCCCCATCCCAGAGATACGGTGCCCAAAGCAGAGCAAACATAATACGGGTTGATAGTTGAGCAACAGTCAGGAAGTATGGAGATTGAGTCATCGCCACAGGGACGTCACCTATACTAAACTTTAGCCGGTTCCATCTTAAAAGGGTGATATGCTTATATTGCAACATTTGAAAATTGTTCCTTAGGAATAATTTAGGAATATTGACATAGTTCGTCACTCTCCCACTTGACAAATTGGTGCTGTGATCGATGTTGACCCAGAACAGTTCTAAGTCGACTATTTTATCAAACATTTATAATGAAGCATTGGCCATCCCTTGCTTGAGATAAACTACAAGATAAAATACTGAACTACTTTTCATTTGTCTAACTAATAATGAGAATTATGAAATGCTAGAAAATTCAATCACTTTTCCCCAAGAATGAGCATGGATACGATTAAGAAGTTAGCTGCCAGAAAGCCTTCTTACCAAAGGAGACATTCACATGAATGTGAAACATCAGATAAATTTTAGAGCAAAGAAAATTCGGATTCCTTCCGCACCTCCTTTTCCCTCCCCCTCCATTTTCAATTCTTCGCTACATCTTCGTAATTGCTATAAAATTCCCAGTCAATCGATACCAATGCCCGCAGTGTTTCCTTCGTATTCCTTCCGCACCTCCTTTTCCCTCACCCTCCTACTGCACCCCCTCCATTTTCAATTTTTAGTTTCATATTCGTAATTGTTATAAAATTCCTAGTCGATCGATACCAATGTCCGCAGTGTTTCCTTCGGATTCCTTCCGCACCTCCTTTTCCCTCCCCCTCCTACTACACCCCCTCCATTTTCATTTCTTAGCTTCATATTCGTAATTGTTATAAAATTCCTAGTCGATAGACACCAATGTCCGCAGTGTTTCCTTCGGATTGCTTCCGCACCTCCTTTTCCCTCCCACTCCTTCTGCACCCCTCCATTTTCAATTTTTTCGCCTTATATTCGTAATTGTTATAAAATTCCTAGTCGATCGATACCGATGTCCGCAGTGTTTCCTTCGGATTACTCCCTCTCTTTCAAACTCTCCTCCATCTTCAGGTTTGCCCTTCATATTTTTCATACTTCGAAAGAAAATCTCTGTGGACATATGCAAAAGTGGACAAAGAAAACAGTGGACGAAAAGGCTGTGGACATATACAAAAGTGGACAAAAAAAACAGTGGACGAAAAGGCTGTGGACATATATAACAGTGGATATTAAGGCAGTGGACAAAAAGGCTGTGGACATAAACAAAAGTGGACATAAAGGCAGTGGACGAAAAGGCTGTGGACATATAAGAGTGGACATAAAGGCAGTGGACATAAAGACTGTGGACATATATTATGGTGGACGTAAAGACTCTGGACATAAAGGCAGTGGACATATAGGCTGTGGACATAAAAGAGTGGACATAAAGACTGTGGACATAAAGACTGTGGACATATCATCTGGGAACCCTTCATTTGGATTTCTTATAATTAATTTTATCTTATTATAAGGTTCTATGTTTCTGGAGATCATGTCACCTTGAACCATTAACCTTTTCAAGTCTTTCCCCACCCACTTAAAAAAAAAAACACTTTCATTTTTAATTATTTGAAAATGTTAAGGATCTTCTTTTCTCCTAATTCACAGGAAACACATTGATCATTGGAAACTTTCCTTCCATAAAATGGGTAATTTTATTTCAATACAGCATCAAACAGCTGTAATAATCAGTTGTATTTGTATGGTAAAATATGGAAATAGCTTTGAAATAATTATCTGTTAAAAAGAATGATGTACTTTGTTGTGCTTAATTTTGATTTTTAATCCTTGTATAAAAGTAACTTTCCAGGTAATTTATTTGACGAATTTCTTTTACTCATAAAAAAATCATCTATCTTAATCCCAGGAGGAGCTTAAGGGATGTTCACCGCACTGGCAATTTTTCACCAATGCAGCGTTTTTATGCGAACACCTATTCATCATTTCCCAAGCTGTTGGCTCTTTTTAAGGCTGATCCAGAATCATCTACATCAGAGTTTGAAGCATGGCATCCAAGTCTTCGAGAAGACATCTTGGATGTAGTACACGATGCACTCAGTCGAATGGTATGTATTTAACTGACAGTCAGCAGCTATGAGTGGTTTTTTCTAAACTTATAAAGTAATGTTGACCTTCCAGACCTAATAACAATTAAAAATCTATGAGAACTGACAAGAATCTGTTCATTTTTTATTTGGTTGAAGGCAGTTTGAAAAATGTCTTCTTTAGTATTACTCTGACAATTACTTTGCTATATTCGTAAGTAAAAAGTCATTTAAACATAACATTTATTTCAATTTTACATTATGCTATGTGCTTTAAAATGCTACAATTTATCATTTTGAAATCTCGATGTTGATCAACAGTGATTTTCTGAATACAGCCATCACTCAGAAAAGATTACAGCAATGGATATGAAAATTATACAACTACAGTAGAAGATCGTTTATCCGAAATGGTCAGGATCTGACCCATTTAGGATATACGATATTTTAGGATGTTAGATGTCTTAACACTTATGCAGCATATCAACCATGAAAAACATTTGTAACGAGGAATGGTAGAAATAAATGATGTTACAAATAAAATAAACTTAGATAACATCTTGTATAACAAAAAAAATTACAGGTGTCACCTTCTGATGTAAGTACAGTGAATATATTAAGTAATATTTAAAAGTGTATATGTATTAATCCTCGGATGGGAAATCAACAATTAACATCCGTGTTTACCTGGAAATAGCAAAAATTAACAATGTTAAATGATGGAATGTTTTGAATCACCTATATAACAAACTAAAGGAGGGTAATCAGGCTACTTGAACCGGTGGTGGCTTTCATAACTACAACTGATATCGGTCATCAGTTATTTCGCATTTTGGATGTTTTCGTTGTTTGGAGTTTCAGATAAATGATCTTCTACTGCACTTCTTTGTATTGTACATTATATTCCATTAAAAAAGTTGTATTTTTCTGTTAACATCTACAGTAGGACCTCAGTAACCGTCGCCATTGATAATTGTTATTTCGATCAACCATTGTTTGTCGCCAAGTGGTAGAAAAAAATGAAAAAGCTCCATTGCCATTGTTTAATGAAGCAGACAAATGAATAAGACAATGATTGCACTGTGACTGAGAGAGAAACATTGCTATCACAGTGGTGGGCAACCTTTTCTACATGGTGGGGGCCTCATTGGTGGCAGTGAACCCTTATGGGGGCCGCATTGGTAATAGACAGTGGATTTTAGTTAAATTGTAAGTTACCTAGAGATTCTTAGGCACCATATGCGTAGAAATAAAGTTAGAATTAGATTTTTAGGGTTAACATTTCAATATTAACCCTCGAGTGGGCGCGTGGGTGACAGTTGTCCCCCACTGATTTTCAACTTCGTGTGTCTGTGACAGTGGAGGAGTGACGCATGTGCAGATCTCAGTAGCTGGCCTTGAGAGACCCCTCTTTACTATGCATGAATCAGTTTCTTTGTGCCTTCCCTAAAATTCGACGTGAGCAACAGATAAGTTTTGCTGGGGGACATCTGTCACCCATGCGCCTTGTCGTGTTACTGATTTTGGTACGCCGCGCAACTCCTTTTTCGTGATCTTTTTCACTTTAATTTCATTTAATTTTTTGTAAATTCACAGTACTCTTTTTAGTTCATCTGCAGGCATTTTTGGCAATCAGTTATTTTACTTTTACAGAAGATACGACGAATTTTTAGAATATATCGGCCATAAATGCTTTATGTATCAATAAATCTAATAATAGCCAGAAAAAAGTTTTGAAGACAGAATTCTTGGAAGAGATTGCTTGGGAATGTATAAAATCACAAATAATGCGAGAAGTACAATCCCTCAAATACCAGGACAACTTCGGCAGCGTGCAAGAGTAGAAGAAAGATCAGCTGTTACACCACCAAAATGACAAGGATCAAGAGGTCGATGTTACTAATGTGGTCGAAGTAGAGACAAAACAACGTGAAAATGGTGTATCATATGCCAGAAATGGACATGCAATGATCATTTAAGAGAAGTTTGTGTAAATAGTTTGGAATTAATGTAAGTCGAGTTGAACTAATCTCAGATTTTGAATTTCTATTTTTGATTAAAATTTTGATTAAAATTTTGCTTAAAACTATTGCTTGTTTTAATGCAGGACCCCAAATATCCCGAAAAAATCAATAACTGTTGAATGAAAGTGAGAAATAAGTCCAAAAATGGAAATAAAGTGTTGGGGGACCTGTGTCACCCACGTGCCCAAAGACGTAACTCGAGGGTTAAAAATCATGATGGAATTCAATCTTACAAATATCTTTGAGAAAAAAATCAAAAACAATATTAATAAGAACTTACTTGAATCAAGAAATAATATTTACTAAGAGGTCACAATTCAACGTTAGATATCTTAACAGATTTTTCTACACAGAAAATAATATTTGGTAGTTAATTAAAATAAATGAAAAAGTTTTGAAAACTATGAATCACTGACGGTGGGCCGCATAAAATTGCTTAGTGGCTGCATCCGGCCCATGGGCAGCAGGTTGGGCACCCCTGATCTATTGAAATGGTGACTGTGGCTGTTCTCGGAGAACATTTAGTCGATCGTGTTAGAGTGAAACATTTTGTATAAATTGAAATGGTTAAACAAAGACTAATAGTACTTAGAATGTTGCCTTCAAATATAAGAATCAAACAGCAAAACATTCCTTTGTGGATTGTTGCAGTACAACTGTCAACAGTTAACGTATTTCTTAAATATTTTATAGCTACAAGGTCCAGAAATGTGACATCCCTTAAAATAAAACTAGAAGTGAATGAATGAAAATGATGCAAAGTCTAAAATTTCAAGCAAACTGAGGCCTAATAATTCAGTTTTATATGATGCCTGTAAGGTCTTTTTGAACGAATTATTGACCCATGACATGACATGACTATGGAAAAATCGGTTTTGACTTTCGTCATTTCGGTAATCATCGGGGATTCCAGGAACCAATTAAAACGATGGTTATCGAGGTCTTACTGTACAGTGCTCCCCCTCCATAAATTAATTTGTGATCCATTAATTTTTGCAGCCTCAAACCATCCACAAGACTGTACTTAAGAGTATTATCATTGCCCTATTGCAGGATAAAGAGTAAGTGGCTACATTATTTTATAATATTTATTGGTTTTATGTGTCAGGTTTTGTTGTATCCTTTAGATGTTTAATAAACAATCAAATATGACAATTTTAGAATTAAAATTTTTCTCATCAGATTAACACCTGCTGATGAGGTTCGAGCCCTGTTTGTCCTGATCCAGAATCCTGTATTTGCAGCTCAGTCTTCGTATACTGTATTTGCACATCTGCTCAGGCATATAGTTAATCTCTCCAATGTCCACAAGCAACATATTATTCAGTGGTTTAGGGGGTAAGTCTCTATGTAATAAATTCCTAATAAATATCCTTTGATATTGTTTCCTAATCTCAAGTGGCAAGTTACCATATCTGCCCGAATAGAAGTCAACCCCGGATTTAAGCCGATCCCCCAAAAATTTCTGCAGTTTTTTGGCAAAAACGTAAATTTCGTAGATTTTATGCTGAAGTGTGCCGGGCATTCATGCACATCTTAGAATACATTATTCGAGATCAAAGAAATGTGTGGGAAATGGTTTAGTTGTTGACATTTTGAAATATTACTCCAATTAGTAATTTTGCGTTGCTGAATAATGTTCCACATTCAGTGGCAATAACTTCATTCATCTTCATTTTCACAAAAGGTCAAATATGGTAACAGCGATCTCGCCAAGATATTTTTTCATCCAAGTCTATTTCCAATGAAATTAGCATTTACATTGCCTTAAGAAAGTTCATTTTTATAATTATACATATTCCATATAAAGTTTTACCGAAATTCAAACAGTTGAGCGTTCAAAGCCATCAACGCATTTTGCGTAATCGTCAATTTACGTGTTCTCGCGAAGATATTTTTATATATATTCATCGTAGGTCAAATATTTACTTTACGAAAAATATAGTACTATCATTTGAATGCGAAGGCAATGAGAGACTTCGAGATTTAACCATAACCCAAATTTTCCTCGGACTCGCATTTAAGCCAAGGGGTGATTTTTTCATGATAAATTTTGACAAAAAACATCGGCTTGTATTCGGGCAGGTACGGTATGTTGAATTTCACATCATTCTTAATCTGTGACAATATTTAAAAATTGTACGTCATTGGAATTTCCTTAAATGTGTGTAGCACTTTATAATTTTAAAAATTAAACAATCACCACAAAATTTTAATGCTCTACAAATTGCCAATCTATTCAATTGAATTTTCAATAAGAAAATTATAATGGTGATCTTTTTGGAGCTTCTTTTAAATCTCCAGTTCACAATAAAATATTTGAAAACTGGTTCTACTTTGTGGTAATATTAAACTATTTTAGGCTTCCAAGTCAAGTTAATATTAACAGAAAGTTTTTGATAATTGTAAGACATTAAAATCACAGATTGTCAACGACATGAATTCTCTCATATTTTCTTAATTTTTAATAGGATGGAAGCTGAGAAACTTAGGAAGATCGTTAGAAATACAATACAATTCATCAATGTAAAACAGTTTCCTCCATCTTCAAGACATCATTTACCATCAAATTCATCTAGTCGTTGGTGGATTCCCACAGCTGCCAAGGCACTAGCACTAATCAGTAAGCTGAGAACTATTGTTGTTCACACTATTCTATTTGTGTGATGAAAATTTGTTGGCAATGGTATGAAGTTGAACTTTACAATCACATAAAGTATCATCAAGGACAAATTCTATGCTTAAGTGAATGATTGACACTTAAAATTTTTGTGCTTTGTTTGGTGATGATTTACACTTAAAAGTTTTGTTCTTTGTTTGGTGATGATTTAATCAGAGTAAATTAGAAACTGGTACAGCCATCCCTCACTTAACGAAGGGGTTACGTTCCTAAAAAACCTTCGTTATGTGAAAATTCGTTAAGCGAGAGCTAATTTTCTATTGTTTTATATAGAAAGTATGCCGTTCGGTTCCTAGCACACAACTTTATAACTTAATAATAATGTAGTAACTATAATTCGCCGATATATTCCAGCAAATATAGCACAATAATGTAGGATGCGTGAAATAAAAGTAATTTCATTTTTACGAGAGTCTTAAATACATTCAAATTAAACCTTCAGTTACATTAAGGCTAAAGATTCTAATTCAATGCTTCAAAGCGCCGCCAACCCAGAATGCACTAGAAACATTGGTCATGTGAGGAAAGGGGCGTGTTGGCGTAATGCGTTATTGAATTTTAAGGTAAGATTTTCGTAGCTTAATTTCGTTCACGGTCTTGAAACATTGAATTTGACTGTAATATGATGGAATTTCTGAGAGATATTCTTCACTATTAATATTTCTTTGTGTTGTTTTTCATGCAGGTAGAAAACTGTTTCATCCGAAGCCATGCCGTTCGAATTTCCATTTGTAGGTGAGCATGTATTTCGTAATTTAATATCCATAATTGCAGTTAGTAACAGCATTAGTTGATTCAATTACTATTGTTAATATAATATTTCTGTATTATATATTATTTATGTTATTATTAATTTGTGAAGAAAGAATCATTTTGGCAAACGTTTGATGACATTTAAAAATATTTTCAAAATATATCAGACCTTATAAATATCGCAGCATTCAACTTTTTAAAAAGTCTGGTTTTTGTGCATCCGTGGTATCAATTATTTTGGGCAATCAGCACTGCTATATTTACTGTTTTTCATGTCAGTATAAAGTTTTATGTCCCATAGTTACTATTATTCAACCATATAAATTCTGATTGAGAAATGGCTTGAGAATCTAACTGTTAATTCTATTTTGAGCATTTGGTAGAATAATTTAACATTACAAACTAGGTACCCTTAAGACACGTCATTTTGTGGCAGAAGATTATTTCTGATATAATTCTCTTGTTGTTTTAGCAGCGTAGTTTGAAGTTGATAGCTGGTTATTCTGACTTGGAGGACTACCATGTTTCAGTCATCCTTCATCAGCAAGACTCTTCTTTCATTAGATGACAAGAAATCATATTGGTGAGTGCCATTCATTCTTTGTGTTACAAAGCAGAACGAATGAGCTTACCATTTTTGCTATCAGGTTGAACATGTTTACTGAGATTTTGGGCTCTTTTCTGTTTTTCATCATATTTGTATCCTAAGCATCTTTTATTGCCCTGTAATTCACTTGAATGCATAAGTTTTTTAAAGCAATAGTGCATAGTATATTATTTTAATTCATTGCAGAAATAGAAGTAAATGCATTTAGTTTATGAATAAGAATTTTTGTTGAGATAATAAAAAGAAAACTATATTGTTTTAAATTGCCTATAATGATTAATAACCAAATTATACTCCTAAAAATTTGAAAAGGAATATTTCGTACAAGTTTTGGTCCAACCTTGTGGATTAGGATAATCTTTCTTATTTAAAACAGAAGCAAATCTTTGTAGCCTTCGAGGCTTTACTCAATACAACTGTTTGTGCTGCTCTTGTGTTATCTTAGGTTGACAAATGTTACAACTTGATTTATTTAAACAGGATTAGAGGGAGAAGTAGAGAAGAGAATTTAAATTGGTAACTAATTAAAAATGACAGTGGAGAAAGTAGAGAGAGTGGGAGAGATGAAAGATAGTGAATAAAAATGAAATAAATGGTCTTTAGTGTTTAAGGTAGAAATGGAGACAGATGTGAGAGCCAAATTCCTTAGTTAAAATTACAGTTGTTTGAAATCATTCAGTTAAAAACTTTTAGATTCTAAACCTGTGATTGATGGGATTGTTAAGATTAAATAAATTATTATACTTAAAAAAATGTGAGTTCAATGATCCTATTTCTTCTAGTTTAGCCTATGAAATCTTGTTCACTCCAATTGACAAATTGTTCATGATAGAATTTAGCATTTAGAAATAATTTAGTGTGTGCAATAAGAGAATAGAGTGCAGATTTCTGAGTAGGCTTAGGAGAGTCTTGAGAGCTTAAAAGAATCATCTAAAAATCAGAGTTGATGCCAACTTAGGTTTTAAAGCGATGCAGTAAAATCTCGATACAGTGTAACTCTTCAGAGCATGAATTTTTATATTTTATACTGAAAGTACGGTGTACTGTAAATACCGAAATACATGTCTATATATATATATATATATATATATAACGCTAAGGCAATGTGTGGCACGCTTCAGTAGTTTGTCTATCTGCCGGCAGATGTCTCATTCTTAGGTGCGATTGCCAATAGATGTCTCATTCTTAACTGCGATTGCCAATAGATAAAACTACTACTACTTGACTATATACTTTAAAATATACTTTTTAAAAGATACTTAACAGAGGTAATGGCTTCAAGAGCAACACATTACGCTGATTATAATGCGAGAAGAAGAGTGGAGCGAGCAAATCAATCTGTTGAAGAAGCAAATAGAAGAAGAACTGAAAGAAATCAAGCCGGCAGAGATCAAAGAGCCAATGAAGATGACCAACAAAGAGAAGAACGTAATCAAGAACAAGGAAGAAGATTGTAGTTTGGAATCGAGAGAAAATCGACTAAGCAAGAGAAGGCAAGCTAAACGACGTAGATTAAATGAATGTGCATTGTATACAAATAATTGTCAGGTTGAAGTTACCATTAAAGAACATAATTTGCGAAATATGACTCAGACCTGCAATTGCTGTGGTATGCTTTACTGGCCGAATGAACTCAACACTTCTAAAAAAATACGCCAAATGCTGTCACAACGGAAAAGTTTCACTCGAAGATTTATCGGAAATGCTCATAGAGTACAGGAAAAACATGCGTTTACTCAACACTACATACAATCAGAGGAAAGGGAGATCAAGCTACTTCTATAGCTTCAACTGGAATAGCAGCTACTCTATTACCTGGAGGAAGAACTGCTCACTTTTCAAAATACCACTCATCCTAAATGCTACTTCGACTTTCAATTTAAAGCCAAACACACCCAAAGCAAAAGCACTCTTACAAGGGGAAGGCACTACTGACCCACAACCGATTTGGCTGAAACTTCGTAGAGATAATGTCCATGACGTCCGATTAATGAAAATATATACATATCAGGGCCAATACCCAGCTGTTTTTATTTTATTAACCCTCAAGCGGGCGCGCCCAATTATATTACATGACCGGGCACGTGGCATACTTTGTACACCGTGTAATTTTTACAAAATAACTCATTCGTTTGGTGTAATTATTAGTTTATTTTCATTAAAATGCTGTTTTATCTCTCATATCTATTAATACCAATGATAATTTTTGATTAAATATGTTGAATTCTGACTAAACATAATTTAATTGATTAACGTACAAGTCTTAGTAACATTTATAAAATTTCCATTATTAACTTGAAGTACTGTCTTCAGTATTACATGTATCACAGAGATAATTCGGTTTGACATGTTTCTTACAAGAAAATTAATTGCAAAAATTTGCTGTCTTTTGTTTCTTATGTCAAAGTGTGGGGGGAGGTGGAGCGGGTCGAGGAGTGGGAGTCCATGCCAGACGAATCAACTGACTCTTGTGAGGTTTTCCCGGTAGCCGTGGGTTTCTCGGATGACATTGTGGTGGTAGGAAAATTGGAGGAAGATTGTTTAAGGAAACAATCACGAGAGGATTGCTTTAAATTTTGCCGTTTCTCATCATATATCTCCCTGTAACAAAGAGTGTTTTGTTCGATACCACGAATAACTTTGATACTACGGTCCATTTCGGGATCATTTTCTCTGAGAATTTCGAAAGCTTCCTCCATCTTTGCGAATAAATCCTTTAAAACTTTCACACTAAGATTTCTAGCATCCTCCTCGCATTCATCATCGGACTCGGCTGTTGCCAACTTTTTTGTCAATTCTTGAATATCTTCGGTTGTAAGTTCTTCAGGAACTGCATTAAGAACTTCCTCAACTCCCTCTTCATCAATTCCATTTATCCCAGCCTCAGTTGCGATTGCTACAATGTCTTTCTTAATGATCGCAATATATTCGAAACCTCGAAAGTCATTAACTGCTTCTGGCCATAACTTTCGCCAAACAGTATTCATCGTACTTTCCTTAATTTCATCCCAGGCTGCTGCAATATTATTAATCGCATTTTTTAATCACATTTCTTCCAAACGTCAATAAGTAAGTTGCTCTTATCTTTCTCACTTTCAAAGAGAACAAAACGCACTACACGACATAAATATTTAGCCTTAAAAGTAGCTATTACGCCTTGATCTATAGACTGTATTAAGCTCGTTGTGTTTGGGGGCAAAAAAATCACTTTCACATTGCTACACACATCAACGATTGATGCTGGATGGCCAAGGGCATTATCCAATATGAGCAAATTTATTATTATCGTAGTTTATTTTTTTATTGTAATCCTCAATCGCACTTCCAATGTAACCTTTCATGTAATCATAGCATATGCTACCTGTCATCCACGCTTTTTTGTTAGACTTATAATACACTGGAAGAGATGCCTTTGGGATCCCTTTCAACGCTCTAGGATTTTCGCAACGTCCAATGAGACAGCGTTTAAGCTTAAAATCACCACTTGCATTTCCCCCAAACACGAGTGTTAATCTCTCCTTTGAGATTTTGAATCCTGGCGACTGTTTTTCATTACGGGATATGTACGTGCGGTCGGGTAGTATTTTCCAGTTGAGACCTGTCTCGTCAAAATTATAAACTTGTTGAGGCAGATACCCCCCCTCTCCTCTATAATTTTCTTTAGTTCCACCACAAATCGTTCAGCCCCTTCCTTATCAGCACTTGCAGCTTCTCCAGTTTTCTTGATGGAATGCAAATTACAGCGGTTTCGAAATTTATCAAGCCACCCACTGTTTGCAACAAACGTTTCTTCTGGCTGCTCCTCTTGAGCCGATGTCGAAGGCTCATCCTCTCGCTGCTTCTTAAGATCACGCCAAATTTGTCTTGCCTGATCTTGAATGACAGAACCAGAGAGAGGGCAATTACGGGAATTTTGATATTCAAAGTGTTTAAAACTTTCTCCATCATGGGATTTCGTTTTATTGTAATAAAGCGACAAGCGCCGACACTCACTGACCTTTGAGCACTCTTTTTAATAGAATCTTTTTTCTTTAAAATGGTAGAAATCGTTGACTCGGCCATTCGAAATGCATGGGCAACAACAGATGTCTTCTGTCCTCTTTCCCTTCTCTTGACAGTTTCTAGTTTCATTTCCATTGTTATTGCCTTCCTCTTCTTTGCAGGATTGAGTATTGATGTTGAACCTTGCCGTTTTGAAACCATGATATCAATAATGGTTATGAAAATAGTAATACGTAATAGTGATGGAACTTTATTTACGCGCTATATGAACACAACACGAGATCAAACAAACACTGCAAAAGTTGCGGGGATCGTCAGAATTGTTAAGGGGTGCAGCGATTTTCCCCACACCTCCGCACTTAACAAAGCACTTTCGTAATCGGTGAAGAGAACGCCAAACATCTCCGCCGAATGGCTGCTCCCACACCAACGCGCTTTATATAGGGCGAATATTACCCCTATTTCCCATTCCCTCCTTTTCGCATGGTTATATCACATAATCAGGAAATTAACCAATACGAAGTCGAGGAGTCGCCCATTTAAGCTACCCGCCGAACCCCCCCTGAGCGGCGACATCAGGCGAGAGTGGCCGTCGAGATAACGAGGGCAGAAGCACCGGGAGATACTGACAGCTGAGGGTCGCCGGCGGTGAGCGGGAGTTAGAGAGAGTGGAGTGATGGAGAAAAAAGTGAGAAGAGTTGTTCCTCGCAAGGGAGAGTGTGCTAAAGTTTCCTGTCGGACAGACTGTAACGATAAGTTGACATTTTCTGAAGTGGTTAAGCTGCGAGACTTACGTCTCAAGAGCATTTGTGTTGTTAATACTTTATTTCTTGTACAATATAGCATTTAGTTAGAGCAGTATGTGGCTATGTTTATTGGTCGCCACAGGGGGAAGTCCGCAACTAACGGAGATTGAAAAAAGAAAAAAGTTACAGAAAACACGACCGAACACTACATAATACATATTCAAGTTAGAGCAAAAGCGACATTGTAGCGACTTAAATTGCAACCTATACGAGGCGTCTGCTGTCGTGAGTGCAGGCAGACCTCGTGCCGCGTGCGAAATTCAAACATCTTCGCCTTCGTTATAGCGAGAAGGTCTTCGTTATAATCGAAAGTAGTATCAAATAAAAACCTTCATTATAGCGAAACTTCGTTAACCGAATGTTTGTTAAGCAAGGGATGGCTGTATTTATAAAAGTGGAATTCAGTAGAAGATCGTTTATCCAGAACTCTAAACACCAGAAACATCCTAACAACAGAATAATTTATGACTGATTTATTTTAGTTCCGAAAGCGACCACCACCTCAAGTATAGATATTTACGTCGTAAGATGATTCATTTGATTTTTTGCATTTAATAAAATGTTTTCTAAGTCTGTTTGATATTTAACATTATTTAATGTTAATTAATTGATGACTGATTTGTTTTAGTGGTTTCGAAAGCCATCACCACTTCTTGCCTTTAATTACGCGCATCTACTTCTGGGATGTAACTATGAGCATGGCACAGTGTGTGCTGCATCCATACGATTTTTGATTTCAACGTAAAGAAAATAAATGTAATTGACATGTTTATTTAGATAAATCAAATGTAGGAGTAGCATGTGTTATTGTTGCCGGTTTCAGGTAAACATATTTTCAATTGATTCACCATCCAAACATGATTACAGATATTTAATGTATTCTTCAATTGATTAGCCGTGTTCCATTGATTCGTATAATATTTGTATTAAATAAAAGGTTTTCTAATTATATGTATATGCTTTTTAAAATTATTTATTTCTTACCATACCTTACTAAAACGTTTTCGTTTATCCAGAACAGGCCAGGTTCCGAACCTTCTGGATAAATGATCTTCTACTGTATATCATCCTTACAAAATTATTGCTCCTATAATTTTTCTATATCTGTAATTAATGAAACTGATGCAGTTAACATAATGTTGAAAAATAGTCCTAATTGAAGAGGATGAAATACTATCCTAATCAATTGTGCAGTTTTAATATTAACACTTTATTTATTAAATTAATTATAAAAATTAGTTGAAAAATACCAAGATTCAACAACTTATGGTTACAGAATGTCACTTTGAGTCTATCATAATGTGTGAGATATGTAAGAAATATGTAGAACTGAATTTTAAGAATTATCAGTCTTGCCTTGTGGGTGAAATATAAATTGAAAAAAATGTTTCTCCAGTAGGAGTTCTTTTTAGAATCACTGCATCACCAATAATAATGGCTGTTTTTCTGTTAAAATGCGCATACAGTTTTTCAAACTTTTCATGTTATCTGAGAAACACTGTTTTCCAATTATTTGTGTGTTTATTAAAAAGGGACTTTAAAATATTTTTACACAGGTCCATTCCAAAGTTAAATACATGATGGAAAAATGTTTTTAAATAATATTGGTACACTGCTCCACGGTTATAACGTGGGGTTTCGGGGGAGTAGCTGCAACCTGCATTATAAAACAACCGTGGTATAAATGAGGACATGATTGTATTGTCCAGTACAGCATGTGCATACTACTTTAAAAAGCCAGTTTTGTTTTTACTTTAGTACTTAAAAAAACGACAGGACTTTCTAGGAGGAAGGGGTTGATGGAAGACCTATGCTTTATCGGAATCTGCCAGGGGTGGATCCAGAAACTTCTCAAGGGGGGGGCAATCGCTCCTCCACCTAGTGAATCCACACCTGCAAACTGCCCCATATTTTGAAAATCCCTACCCCTATCAGAATCCTTTCCCTTGCTATACAGACCTAATCTGCGGTGTATAATTGAGGATTTTTGCGCAGAATGAATTTAAGAAAGCATCCAGTGGAGTGCAATGGGGTTATCTAAGGAGGGGGCAATCATCCCCATCGCCCCCCCCCCCCCCATGGATCCACCCCTGGAATCCGCAGTATAACCGGGGATCAGTGTACTTAGGGAGTAAGCAGCTTGCACAATGTAGTTCAATGTTTAGACGCTAGATGGCACTTCTTATGCATACTGTTGTGCCTCCCAAGAACTTCTTATTTTCACCATTATGTGGCACTGTATGCCTTACATGCTCTGACGATAATGTTTCTTGTGTTCCCATTCCTGGCAGAATGGGATTTTCCCGGAACCAGAGAGTGCCACAACCCAACCATTTTTTTGAAACCCTGATGTGCGACAGTAGTGCCATAACAATTACATTTTGCATGGAAGTTATTATGGGTGCTTGAAATGTAACGTAACCCTTAGTCCTGGTTTGCAAGCTAAATAGGTCTGCAAGCTTTGTAAGAAGAATTACATTTTGCGTGAAAGTTATTATGGATGCTTGAAACGGAATCTAACCCTGAGACCTGGTTTGCAAGCTAAATAGGTTCTATTTATGACGCCACTCTCAGGGAGGGATATATTGCACTTTCAAAAGAGTAGCGAAAAACCCGGTGTTGCATGCATTCAGGAAAATCCCATTCCGCTGGGAATGGGAAGGCAAGAAACATCACAGTGAGATCAAGTAATACACACAGTGACACTTAATGGCCAAAATAGGGAGTTCTTGAGAAGCACAACGGGGCGCATACAAAGTACCATCTAGCATAGTGGTTCTCAACCAGGGTGACATGACACCCCAGGGTAATGCGACGGTTATTGAGGGGTGATGCGAATATTCGATAAATTCATAATGTATCATATTCTGGCTTAGAAACATAATTAAAACCAGCAGAATAAACACTTGTGCTTATTTAGATGCTAGAATTTTATCTGTATGTGGTTAGGGAAAGCCCAATTTATCTTTAAAGGTGACTTGAAGTTAATAGAACTGTAAACGGGATGACGCACAACTGAACGAACTGAACATAGGGTGATGCAGGCAAAAAAGGTTGAGAACCATCTAAAGTTTGAACTAGGTGGTGTGAGCCACTTACTCAGTGCTTGAAATGGAAAATGTTACAAAATGGAACTGTATCATTGGCACGTGTGATAAGCCATAATATTTATTTGTTGATATTTAATAATTTAATAACACAAAACTGAGTTGTTCAAATCTTTATTCATTAGTATCTTTTTCCTCTTTAATTCAGATGCATCAAATGAACTTTCAACACCATCAACATGCTTCCTATCATCAGATGCATTGTCTGATCCAACACTGTCTCCACCTCCTCCACTTCACTATACAGATCTGTACAACACTGCCTTGGATCACTTGGATTTGATGAATGACTTTTCTACGTGGCAGAGTAACACTCAAAGTCATCCAGGACAGTTTTCATATTGTCAGTATCCATTCCTTTTAAGTATAGTGGCAAAACGCACCATACTTACAAAGGTAAGTACCATTAAAAATTTAATTTCCTGCTCGAATGGAAATTTAGCCATTAATATTGATATGTAGGACGACCAAAAAATTCATCTCAGGGCTGCATTTTAATTGACCGTGAGAGTCAGAAAAGATACTTGTAAACAACATCAATACAGTAGTCCCTCGCCATTTGTGAGGGTTAGGTTCCTGAAAACCCTCACAAATGGCAAATTCGTGAATGGTAAATAACGGGATATATGAAAAAAATAGGGTTAGGTTCTTAGTCCCCCTATTCCACTACGTAACTTGTATTTTAATCGGTAAATACATTCATAAAATAAGAATTTAACACTGAAATACATATGTAATAGAAGCAATATTGAGCAATATTAATATTAAAAACTATGGAAATGGCACAATAAATTCATGAAATAGGCGAGCAACTGCAAGTGAACACTACCATGGTGACTATGAGACTGTTTGAGAAAGAGTGAAACTTGAGTGAGCACTACTTAAGTGACTGGTGGCACGGCATGGTGTTTGGAAGAAATTAATGGAGAAGTTTTGAAAAGAAATGTTGCAGAGTGAGCGGTACTTAAGTGATCATTTGCGGATATGCAAATTTCGGTCTCGGGAATGATAAAACAGGTATTCAAAATGAAAATCGCAGACATGCAAATTTTGCGGATGGCAAATTTGCGAATGGTGAGGGATTACTATATATAGAAAATATAGCCATATTGCAAGAACCAAGATTTAAAAACAAGTTGTTTTCACATAGGCATTACAGCATGATGTTAGTGGAGGTAATACTTTGAGGGCCTGAGAATAGGTACCGTATTTGACCGAATATAGCCCCCCTCCGAATATAGCCCCCCTACCCATTTTTCTCCCACAAATCTAGAAAATATTTTAATACCCTGAAAGGACATGATCATTTTTAGGACATTAATGTCATGAAACATGCTGTATAATTTAAAGAAATATCAAACTTGCACTCATTTAATAAAAAAGTACCAATTAGCGAGTGATAAAACGCCATGCTAATTCGAATTTTAAGGTTTTCAGATTTGTACCTCAGAATTCAGAGGGTATACTAACGAAGGAGATATTTGACAAGGAAATGAACAAAAATATATTTTTTGGGAGTAAAAATAAACTTTAAAAAGTCGAAATAACATAATAATTAATGCAGCAATATTAGCAAGTCGAAATAACATACCAATTTATGCAGCAATATAAATTCGCACTTTGCTCATATTTCGATGCGCAATGCTAATCTATCTTTCGTTTGTGTAATTAACAATTCGAGCTTAGCCAGGCAATTAGTCCATTCTCGGGTAAGGTTAATTTTATTGGTATTACCGTATTTGCTCGTGTAAGCTGCGCATCTTCTTCCCCAAAACACCGGTGGAAAAAAGGTGGTGCGTGTCTTACACGAATTCTTTTATTTGCCGCCCACCTTTTTTCCCAAAATGTCGTGTTGGTAAACAAATATACGTTAAGCTAGCACCCATGCCGCATCTATTATTCTATTTCTAAATTGCGGTGTATTTAGTCATTTTCATTCATTGTATAAAAATTTTAAATGAGTTTTAAGTTTATTAACGGGTGCTCCCCAAACTCGACGGCTTTCTGCTACAATTGTCACGGAGGCCACGGCGCATGCGCAACCAGTTTGGGTTGGTGGGGGTTTTGTTCTCACGGCAGACGACGCCTACCATGTTCAGATACAGCCTGCTCTTTTCTGTTTTTCATCATATTTGTATCGTAAGCATCTTTTATTGCCCTGTAATTCACTTGAATGCATAAGTTTTTTAAAGCAATAGTGCATAGTATATTATTTTAATTCATTGCAGAAATAGAAGTAAATGCATTTAGTTTATGAATAAGAATTTTTGTTGAGATAATAAAAAGAAAACTATATTGTTTTAAATTGCCTATAATGATTAATAACCAAATTATACTCCTAAAAATTTGAAAAGGAATATTTCGTACAAGTTTTGGTCCAACCTTGTGGATTAGGATAATCTTTCTTATTTAAAACAGAAGCAAATCTTTGTAGCCTTCGAGGCTTTACTCAATACAACTGTTTGTGCTGCTCTTGTGTTATCTTAGGTTGACAAATGTTACAACTTGATTTATTTAAACAGGATTAGAGGGAGAAGTAGAGAAGAGAATTTAAATTGGTAACTAATTAAAAATTACAGTGGAGAAAGTAGAGAGAGTGGGAGAGATGAAAGATAGTGAATAAAAATGAAATAAATAGTCTTTAGTGTTTAAGGTAGAAATGGAGACAGATGTGAGAGCCAAATTCCTTAGTTAAAATTACAGTTGTTTGAAATCATTCAGTTAAAAACTTTTAGATTCTAAACCTGTGATTGATGGGATTGTTAAGATTAAATAAATTATTATACTTAAAAAAATGTGAGTTCAATGATCCTATTTCTTCTAGTTTAGCCTATGAAATCTTGTTCACTCCAATTGACAAATTGTTCATGATAGAATTTAGCATTTAGAAATAATTTAGTGTGTGCAATAAGAGAATAGAGTGCAGATTTCTGAGTAGGCTTAGGAGAGTCTTGAGAGCTTAAAAGAATCATCTAAAAATCAGAGTTGATGCCAACTTAGGTTTTAAAGCGATGCAGTAAAATCTCGATACAGTGTAACTCAACACTACATACAATCAGAGGAAAGGGAGATCAAGCTACTTCTATAGCTTCAACTGGAATAGCAGCTACTCTATTACCTGGAGGAAGAACTGCTCACTTTTCAAAATACCACTCATCCTAAATGCTACTTCGACTTTCAATTTAAAGCCAAACACACCCAAAGCAAAAGCACTCTTACAAGGGGAAGGCACTACTGACCCACAACCGATTTGGCTGAAACTTCGTAGAGATAATGTCCATGACGTCCGATTAATGAAAATATATACATATCAGGGCCAATACCCAGCTGTTTTTATTTTATTAACCCTCAAGCGGGCGCGCCCAATTATATTACACGACCGGGCACGTGGCATACTTTGTACACCGTGTAATTTTTACAAAATAACTCATTCGTTTGGTGTAATTATTAGTTTATTTTCATTAAAATGCTGTTTTATCTCTCATATCTATTAATACCAATGATAATTTTTGATTAAATATGTTGAATTCTGATTAAACATAATTTAATTGATTAACGTACAAGTCTTAGTAACATTTATAAAATTTCCATTATTAACTTGAGGTACTGTCCTCAGTATTACATGTATCACAGAGATAATTCGGTTTGACATGTTTCTTACAAGAAAATTAATTGCAAAAATTACACTTAATGGTAGTGTCCACATTTTTCCCTCTGCCACACAATATGCATCTTCCACTGTTTTTTGGCAGGGTCCTGACATGAAATTTCCCTCTCTACAGGTTCTTGGTATATTGAAAGGAATAGTTTAACATCTGATGGTAGAGAATTTAATTTTGCTCTTTCAGTGAGATGAGGCTTCATCAATGATAGTGACAATTCCTTCAAAAATTTTCTTCTTGGCTGTCTTGGATTGTCAGCATTAGAAAAATATAATACTTGCGTGTTTATTCCCTCTACATTCATTAGTGAGAAGAACACTGCCAACGGCCACCGTTGTGTAATACGAGCTACAGAGTAGGTATTGCACATTTGATCTACAGTGTCTACTCCATCGATATTTAAATTATTTAAAATTGGCTGAAATGCTTGACCGTCTTACTAGTACCTAATATCGCTATTAGAAATGTAGGATTGTCGGAAATATGGAGCGTATCAGTCGAACAAAAAATGTTAATAGCAGTCGCAATTGTCGTCAAATTAGGAAATCTCAGGATAAGTGATAAATTTCATTCGGTTACGAATTACATATAGCGCATATAGGCGTATGTCTTTTCGGAGGCAAATTTTTTCAGATAGCAAATTTTTCGCGTACTAACACTTCTTTTATGTGGCTAATTTTTTGAGGTTTTTCCGAAGAAGAACGATTGTTGAGGTGAATTTTTTATTCCGATGGTGAATTTTTTCTCGAAGGTTTGTTTTTTCCGAAGGTCAATGTTTCCTATGGCGACTTTCTTTCCGATTCCGAATTCTTTCCCGAATGAGAATTGTTTTCTAATAGCTGTTTTTCCGGTAACGAAGTATTTTTCCTATGGCGATATTTTTTTCAGATAGCTAATTTATTGCGAAGGATATCTTTTCTTATAACAATTTTTCCAATGTGAAACGTTTTTCAGGTGTCGGTTTTTCCTTCGGTTACCGTTTTTTTTGCGGCTAATTTTTTTTCATGGCCCGATTTTTTCCGGTGATTAATAGTTTTACCGGTGAGTAATATTTTTTTCCGATGGCTAAGTTTTTTCCGATTGCGAATATTATTTTCCAATGACTTTTTTTTGCGACGAATTTCTTTTTCTCCGGACGACTTTTTTCATCAGGGATTACTTTTTTCCATTGCGGCGATTTTTTTAAAGATTTCCTACGGCTACTTTTTTTCGGCGGCTAAATGTGTCTTTCGGCGGCTAAATATTTTTTTCAACGACTAATGTGTTTTTCGGCGGATAAATATTTTTTTCGGCGGGTAAATATTTTTTCGGCGTCAAGTTTTTTGGGGTATATACTTTTTTGTCCTACTTTTTTTTCGGTGTCTAAGTATTTTTTCGGCGGCTAAGCATTTATTTCGGCGACTAAGCGTTTATTTCGGCGGCTAACTATTTTTTTCGGCGGCTAAATATTTTTTTCGGTGACTAAATATTTTTTTCAGCGATTAAATACTTTTTCCGGCTTCTAAATATTTTTTTCTTCGACTAAATATTTTTTTTCGTTGGCTAATTCTTTTTAGGCTGTTAAATATTTTTCGGCGGCTAGTTTTATTCGGTGTCTACTTTTCTTCGGCGATTAAATATCGTTTTCGACGGCTACATTTTTTTCAGTGGCTAAATTCTTTTTATCCGGTTAAATATTTTTTCGGCGGCTACTTTTATTAGTTGTCTTCTTTTTTTTCGGTCTACTTTATTTTCGCTGGCTAAGCAATTTTTCGACGGCTAAATATATTTTTCGGCGGCTAAATAATTTTTTCGGCGGCTAAATAATTTTTTCGGCGGCTAAGTATTTTTTTTGGCGGCGGCTAAGCATTTTTTTTGGCGGCTAAGCATTTTTTTCGGCGGCTAAGCATTTTTTTCGGCGGCTAAGCATTTTTTTCGGCGGCTAAGTATTTTTTTCGGCGGCTAAGTATTTTTTCGGCGTTTAAGGTTTTTTTTCGGCGGCTAAGCATTTATTTCGGTGGCTGAGTATTTTTTCGGCGGCTAAGTATTTTTTTCGGGCTAAATATATTTATCGGCGGCTAAATATTTTTTTCGGCGACTAAATATATTTTTCGTATATTGTTTTTGGCGGCTAAAAAGTTTTTTCGGCGGCTAAATGTCTTCTTTCCGCAGCGAAATATTTTTTTGCGGCGAATAAATATATTTTTCGGCGGCTAAATTTTTTGTTTGGCTGCTAAATATTTTTATTCGGTGTCTAGATTCCTTTTAGGCGGTTAAATATTTTTCGGCGGTTACTATTATTCGGTGTCAACTTTTTTTTCGGCGACTATATTTTTTTTCGGCGGATAAAAATATTTTTCGGCTGCTAAATACGTTTTTCGGCGGCTAAATATTTTTTTCGGCGACTAAATATTATTTTCGGCGGCTAAATAATTTTTTGGCGGTTAAATATTTTTCCGGCGGCCAAGTATTTTTTTCGACGGCTACATTTTTTCGGCGGCTGAATTCTTTTTAGGCGGCCAAATATTTTTTTCGGCTGCTAAATAATTCTTTTCGACTGCTAAATTCTTTTTCGTCGACAAAATATTTTTTCTCCGTCGGATTCTTTTTTCCGAGTCGCATTTTTTTCTGACTCGAATATTTTTACAAATTTCCGATTTTGCTCTTGTAACCGCAATGAAATTTAAAAAAGTTTAAAGGAAAATAATTAAGTAAACGGAAGCAAAACCCGCCCAGAGGCCGAGCGGCACCACAGTGGGCGAGGGCTGCCCCAAACAATACAAAGAAGCGGATTAAACCACTGCAGCAGAACCGACAGAATGAAAAAGTACCTTGTACTCTGAGCGGGGGGAACTTCACAGTGTTCGCGCAAGGTAGTTTTTTCACCCTGGCCTCTTAAGGCGGACTCTTTCTAATCCCCTTAGGCGGAGGTTTCCGCCAGACATCTGAGGGTGATTGTACTGGAGTAATCGCCCGTGGGCGAACGGTTCTGCTGCAGGGATCGAACCCGCTTCCTCAGTATTGGGGGGAAGTCACCTTCCCAACTGTGCTACCGAGACGACATAGAAAAGTAGGAAATAAGTTAAAGCCTTTCGGAGGGGAGTGGAGGGAAGAGAGGGGAGGCACAGTGGAGAGGGTAGGTAGGTTCCCCCTGGAATAGGCGGAAGAGGGGAAATGAAAGGCGCGCACCCAGGGGGCGGGGGAGGGGGGTTGGTTTGATAGACGATTTTATGAATCATTGTATGTTTCTTTTCACGGTTTTTTGTGCTTAAATAATTCACCACATTAAACCTTCGCTCATTTAGATCACATGCAACTTCCTGACCCGAAAATACCATTGCACTCTGTCGAACTGTTTTGAGTTCCTTGGGAGATAGAAATGGTATTTCGATAAGTTGTTTCGTAAGTTTGTTGTCTTCACGAAGCCTGTTTACGGTGTTGCACGATTTACTATTCTCTCTGAAATGCCTTTCAGGCTACGTTTCTTTGACCACCCTTCTCGAATTTCGACCGGCCAATATTATTTCTGGTTCAAGAAAAGAAGATTGCTTGTCTAATTTGAGCCCTTCATGTACGTGAATAGGCGACGTCCTCCCTTTCACCGATTTGCCGGAGTTCGAGTTAGAATCCTCGAAATTGAGGCGAGAAATAGCGGCTACAGAAAGGAAATAACGTTTTGTGTTGAAGTGATGGCAGAAGGATACGGTTTCAAAGGCATTCCTTATGTAAGTTATGTACAAAACAGTATTGAAAGATATGCATTTCTACAATTTCCATTTAACCGGTGGATTAGTTTAAATGTTCATGTAAGGTGGAAGTTCTAATTGATGGATTTAATTAAATATTAATATTTAATTTAATCCTAATTCATCAAGCAGTTCAAGAAATTAAAATACCACTAACACTTTGATAAAGAATGTCTACAAGTTGAAAACTTACAAAATAACCCTTTTGCAGAATGAAGATAACAAATTCTGACTTGGATGGCTGCTATGAAGCTGATATTGGGATTATCTGAAACATCGATCGGAGAAGGGAGGCTTGATAATTCTGTTTTGGATTTGGTGAAGGTAATGTAACGTCAATTACTGCATAAGTTAATAAAATCTAACTATATATATTAATTTTACGTTGACGTCTTTAGACATTTGTTTACAATTTATATCGGCGTATTTCTCGAGAACCGTTCGTCGTAAAGATATGCGGTAAACGGCGTTTTGTTTCTACTGGTTATGAGGTCCCTGGAAAAATATTTTCGTTTGCTAAAGTGTCCCGGGTTCGAATCCAGGAGACAATTATATTTTCCCATAAGTTTACACGGGATTTTCGATTTTTCAGAGTGCAAGGTTTTCTTCCTTCATTCGATAAAATACGTAAAAATGGTCTGATTTTCTTTATACTATCATATTATTGGGATGTTTACACGTTACACGGTCGATATTTTCAGAAATACGAATTCTTTTTCGAAATTTTGCGGATTTTTCGTACTCATTCCGGGCGTTGCCAAGGAGACTCTCATTGTTGCCTCCGATTCATTTAATGTCAATTAAACTTTCTAATAGACGAAAGAAAAGTTATTCGCGTCGAACTGTTGTTTGAGCATCGAAATTAATGAATCATAGCCACGTAAATACGAATAATTCGTCTGTCGACTGCGTATGGGGCAGTATGGGAAGCGTTTGTAGCTGTGTGAATAACGTGTAACAAACAAGTTCCCAGCGAATTGTTTTATTTTAAATTGTGCAATTTGTTTTTATTTTGTTTAAATTGATTCTATAAAGAATTGTTTCATTTTAAATTGTGCAGTTAATTTGATTTTTATTTTGTTTCAATTGATACTATAACGTTTTAAAATGGTTACGTTGACGACTGTCAGCATTTGTTTACAATTTATTGTTAACATCTGTATAACAGCTGTCAATAACATGTGTATAAGAAATCTAACTATATGTTAATTTTACGTTGACGTCTGTCAGCATTTATGTACAATTTGTTGTTAACATCTGTAGATGTACTAGAAACTTGAAATTTGGTAGGATTATAGGTTTTACGCTTACTCTTTAAATTAAGGTGAGATAGAATGCATTTTTATTTTAATACTTTGCATTTCATTTATATTTCATTAATTATTCAATAAAAATTATTTCACTAAACCTTCAGTTTATGTAAATTGCATTGAGGATCGGAGATCCGGGGCTGCCCTACTAGTGTGCATTCATTTTGGGTTACATGTAGATAAAAAATATCCTCCCTTATTTATTCCTAATCAGGTTAAATTGTTCATTTAACCATTGTTAGTCATATTGTAAAAGTTGGCCAAATATTTCTTCTGCAATCACTTTATATGCTAATAGGTAATAGTTTCTCAATCAAACCCTAAAAAACTCTTTCTTATAAATTTCATTACAGCCTTTTTCATGTTCTTTTAAATTAATTTCATTACCATTGCTCTACATATCATTTACGTAATAATCCATAAGCTGGAATAACTGGAGTCGAAATAGAAAGTTAATAGCAAATATTTCTATTTTCTCATATGCGAAGTATATTGAGCAAGTATTGCAATCGCGAAAAAATTCGGTCTCGAAATTTTGATGGAAATATATGGTTTAGGTGTACCCAAGTCCGACTTTTGCAATTCCATCTGTCTGTCTGTTTGTGGCCCTAAAGCCTAAACGGTATAGCAAAAATAAATGAAATCTCGTACTTAGGCATTTTATCATACAGAATAGAAGTTGTGAAGAAATGGTTAAAATTTCAGAATAATTAACGGCCGTTTATTTATTCAAGGCAATTTTAACAACAATTTTATTTTCTCAAAAACGGCTACAACAATTTTTATCAAATTTCATAGTTAAGTTCACGTATGCAATAATACTACATAGTTCAAATTTCTCAAAAAATGAATGAAAATTGAACTTAATTCTTATAAAACTTCAATAACAATTGGATTTTCTAAAAAATGACTTACAAATTTCGAGTAGTTATTTAAGTTAATGTTTTTAATTATTGTACATAGTTCATATTTTTCAAAAGATAACTAAATGATGGATTAGTATATGAGAATGCTTGTACAATGTATATTCTACTGATCTTTTATTGAAAACCTCTGATCAAAGCGAAATTATTACGTAAATGATATGTAAAGAACATTGCTGAAAAGAAGATGATTTTACTTTTGAATTTTTTAAAAATTCTTACTTGTTAATTTTTCTCATAACAACTGTCCTTTTCTGTAGTTAGATAATTACAAAAGCTCTCTCTACTGACCCTTTCTAATTCATGTGAAATTATATACCGTATTTTCTGGCCTAAAAGATGCAACCCGATTTTAAAACAGAAATTCCAGAAAAAATTACACATGGATTTTACCTTACCAAATTGACAAGAACAAAAACAGTTTCTCTACATTAAAATAATCAACTTTATTCATAGTATAAAAGCCAACTAAATTGTCATCATTGCTGCTACAATCATCATCACTAGCACTTTTGTATGAATCTTTAATAGCTTTGTTCAGCTGATCATCTTCAGGTGCATGTTAAGGAACATTTATAGTTGGCAAAATTCCTAATTCTGATACACAATTCAATCACAAAGTGATAGTCTTATTTTGTTTGTTTAATAAATTACCTTGTATGGCTTAAGAAATCTTTCTTTTCATCGGTCAAAGCACTCTACAGAAATTTATCATCTATTATTAATCTCAGATATTTAGTATAATCTACTTGAGCTATGGATTCACAATTACACCATGAGTTAAAAGTATTAATTCGACGTAAGCGCAATCATGTTTGTAAAGTTTAATAGGAAGAAGTGTTTAGGATTTCTCATGCATGCAGTTTGTCGTCTTTATGTTAACTATTAGATAATGATCATGAGACCAGTTCTGAATACTATTGAAATCTTGTTGGCAATAATCTATGGCTTTGTTAATATTTTCATGAACACTTACTAAAATGATATCAGCATATAAATAAATCTCTGAATTTGTTACAACTTCAAATATACTATTTACATAAACAGTATTGGTCCCAAAATTGAGCCTTGAGGCACACCAAGTTTAACATCTCTTAGTTTGCTAAAATAATTGTCTATTTTTAGTAATTTTTCTATTATTTAAATAATCCTTAAACCAATCTAACATTATGCCCCTGATCCCAATTTCCTGCAGTTTTTTAATTAAAACAGAATGTGAAATGGTATCAAATGCCTTACTATAATCAACAAACACTAGGATGATATGATTATTTTTGTGTAAATTAGCAGAAGATATTATTTTTGTCTAAATTAGCTTTGAGCTTCTCAGATAAGGCTTCTAATAAAAGTTTAGTGCTTTTGTTAGGCTGAAAACCATACTGGTTTCTGTGTATAATGTTATGTTTGCTTAGGTAATTTAGCAATTTATTAGCAACTAATTTTTCCATAATTTTATCAATACAAGGCAAAATTGCAATGGACCTGTAATTCGTGAGATCATTATGCATTCCTCCTTTGTATATTGGATGTACAAGTGGTTTTTAAATCTACAGGTATAACTCCTTCTAAAATACTGTTATTGATTAATTTTCTCATGAGAAGTGTGATGTCTTTATTCACAATAAGATCTAATTTTGTCAACTCCTGGTGACTTTTTGTAATTTAGGGATTTAATAACAATTGATTTCTTTAACTGTCACTTCCGTGAAGAAAAGAGTATTTCCTATTGTATGGGGAAGATGGTTACATATTTTAATAGTACAATTGTTTTTCATGTTTTGTATTGACTCGGTAAATTGTACTGCCAGATTTCTTGTTCAATGTATTTACTCCCCATGTATTTCCCTATAATTGTTCCTATACTCTCTTTTCTTTTACATCATAATAAAATGTTTAGTTCTTTCCATGTCTCCTTAATATTACCTTTCAGTGAATCAAATTTTGTATAATCTTTTTTTGCTTTCCTAATTAGATTCACAGATTTCTTTGCTTCTTATAGTTTAAATGTTGTATTAGAGGGATTGTTTTTCCATAATTGATATAACCTCTCTTTTTTGTATTTCCTTCATAACATTGTTGTTCATCCACCTTTTTTTCAATACAAATTTGCATTTAGTCTTCTCTGCATTATCGTAGACACTATTCATTCTTAGGTTTAAGTTTTCATACAAGTTAACATTATCTATATCATGCAGGTCCTGTTATTTAGTGGAGTTAATGATTTATGATGTATGATCTGAGACTGAATACTTCCTCAGTTAAAATATTCTCTTGAAGCCTTTTTTTAACTTGAAAATATGTATATTTTAACTTCCTTGAAATTTCTACCTCTTGAGCATTACAAATGAATTAGAACGTGTCTAATTTTTTAGTTAAAAGTATTATATATTCTTTTTCATGAGTTTGCTTGAAAATTCAGATAATTGATAATGAAATTGTGTGTAATTGATTAACGATTGGTGGTATTCTCCTTCTAGACCTTTTTCCCTGCATTGGCTTGAGAAGTAGTTGTCGCATGCTAAATTGTCTCATTTAGAAAAGTGCAATTTATGTTACGTATGTGAGTCTTTCTTCATGTTATGCGTGGTTTTGGTAATTTATGATGGCTCTAAAATATATAAAGAAGTAGACGTCCTTGATACTACTATTCATGAAACCTATTCCTAATTGGATTGAGTACAACATTGTTATATAACAAAGGTGTATTGTTAGAATCTCTTTGATAATTCTCATTGTCTTAACTTCATTTACTTTGAATTAGTTGGACAATTGGCTTCTCTCTCTTATGAAATTTATTGCATTCTTCCTGTAAATGATTTTATAATTTTTTTATGGTTTTTAATTTTTTAATCTTTTTTCGTTTCTTTGTGATACTTTCAATCGCAAAAATATAATAATTAGCTTAAATCATTTCGCTTGGTTGGGAACAGTTTGAATCAAAAGGAAATGCATATTATAGACATTTTTGCCCTATATTAATGTATGTACTTTATCATGTGTAGGGATGTGTTACTATTAAGCATTATCCATCATGTGACAAAGGCCATTTCTCTTGTGAATGTCGAATGTGAAGGTTATGTGTCCATGGAGTGAGTTGTCATTTTGACTTGTTAGCAGGTGATAGGACTGATTGAGGCAATATTATGAAAGTGTTGTTTGAAATTATCCTCTGGCATGAATTTTAGGAAAACACTCAAAGCCAGTTTGACAACTAATGTAAAATAAGTGCTGTTAATTGTTTTAGAACAAATATGTGATTGTAATTGAATAAATATATTTTTGTTTCAGATATACAGTATGGCATTTTTATTTTCTCGTTGGCATTATTGGACTGAGAACATTTCTAAAAATATTACATAAAACTCAAACAGTTGTATTTTAATTCTCTGCTAGTTGAATTTCTTAAACTAACAAGGTGGAATATTAGGAATTGTAGATTTTCCTGTTAGTAGAACACAAATTTGAGGTTAGAGAAGGAGAAAAATTCTGAACTTGACCTGTACTCGAACCCAGGGTTCCATTCGAGTATGGAGAATTAAACTGGCTTGATAGCTTAAAAGCACCTACCCAACAAGTGGAAGACCTGGGTTCAAGTCTCAGTCAAGTTCAGATTTTTTCTGCTTCACAATTGAATTTCTTCAAGTTTTTATTTGAATTTCTCTTGACAACAATAGAAGAGGAAGGCACTTACAGCTAGCCAAGCAGAGGCAAGGAGGGTTTCAGCACAGAAACCATTTCTGCATGAAATAAATTTATGTTGGTTTGAGTTTTGAGGAAAGTGGTTAATACCTCATGGGTTTCATTTTCTGATAGGATTTAAAATATGTACTTGATTTCATAGCTATGAAGGACTAAAATAAAGGGGCAACTCAGAATCTTCCATATTAGTAAATGTTAATGCCCTTAGCCATGACCATAGCTGCATACTTCAAATACCAACCCTATCCCAGTCTACATCTATGGTTGCAGCTTTCATCATAAACTGTGATGATAAAAGCAGCCCAACATTGACCTAAAACAGCTTTAATGATTCTAATACTCAATTCTTAATGTATACTCTTCTTGTATGAATTAATCGTAATTGTTAATTATGTTTATAAAAATTTTACAGAGTAAGCCAGAAAAACAAACTTAAATTTTGGAGTGGTTTAGTTCAGTGCTGAGTTTTGAGAGTGATTTGGTTTGGTTTAAGCAAAAATATGATTTATGTATTATTTATTTCTTTATCTTTGTACTAATATACTTTACTATATTATTTTTCCCGTCTTATGGCCGTCTTGAGTGCACTGGTGAAAGTGCTACTGTTGCAGCCAATCAGACACCAGTGTCAAGCAATGCAGGGGGGGGGGGGGGGGAAGCCAGTGTCTCTTCGACTGCCGTGGTGTTCACTCCGCTCGACTGTGTTGCCAGATAGCTATTTTACCTCACTGAAAAAGGCTAAATAGCGACCGCAATTTCTCACTGTCCAAAAACTACCCTGCATGCATTTGTAGCAACGCTGTTCGGTAGCTAGGGTCGTTCCGAGAGCTGCAAGCAGTGGTAGAAGGAAAAAACCCTCTCATTGGCCATTCACTCTCCCAAGGTCATGCGCCATAAGATGGGAAAAATAGTATAGTAGACGGTGCTTGCATTCTGTGGGCATTTCAGCCTAATTTCAATAATGTGGTAAAAACAACCCTTAAAAATTATAATTTTCACGGTCTGATTTTTTCCATTGGTTGTGACTGAAAACTAGAGATGCACTGAATATGGTTTTTAGCCGAACGCCGAATATTATAGTCGACATTTGGTCAAAACCAAAGCCGTGGCCAAATAACACTGTCATAGCATTAATTTTTAAATTACTAAAATAAAACTGAAAATTTATCAACTAACCTTTTTATTTATTTATTATTGCAGTTTTTTGCTGCCAGTATCAATAGCCAAATTTCAAAAGTTTTATTTTATGGTGCAAAAACAATTCTCTGCATTGTCTTCCACCAAAGTGCTTCTGAGGTCACTGTATTGAACACCTGCAATGCTAAAATTTCACTCACTTTCAACAGGTTGGAGGAGGGCAAGATATTTTTGTGCAAGCTTTGCCAGTGTGGGATACTGCTGCTTTCTTCTTTGCAACTGACAATAAGTTATTGGACATAGCTTTTTTCTCAATAGTGCCTCGACAAGGTATTGAATAATCTCCTGTTTAACTCCAGACAAACTTAGTGGTTTAGTTGATTCTGGTGGATACAATTTTGTTGAAACAATCCCATAAACTGACATAACAGTAGCACTCTCTTTTAGTTCTAATATCTGTGCTTCCACATGCTGCTTCACTCCATCATCTGCGAAAATCTTCTTAATCCTAGGATCTAGAAAAGTGGCAATGGTGCAATGTAGTTCATTTTCAAGACAACAAAATCGTCTCTGGATTTCATTCTGCATCTCAAGACTTCATATCACGTATATCAATATGAGTATCTTTCCTGGAGTTAAAGGCTTTTTAATGTAGGTATCGACTAAGAAATACTTTTACTCTCAAGGTACATTAGCTTTGTACATTCTTCAACAGGTCCTAATAAATGTACTGTTTTCTGTGCATTGGTGGTTTGTGAGTTCTTTTATGTTGACATTGATATCTGCAAAGTACAGGATGAAGGCTTTCTTTTTTAGCCTTTTTAACATGTAGTAGCTGCTATTTTATCTGGTTTGAACATCTTATATAAGCTCATGGTGGGGAAGTTCTAACTTCTCTTGTATCTTACATAGTTTGCCTTTTGCAAGGTAAGAATGATGACAGTATCCTGCAACCTTTCTGCTTACAGTTATGTAGTAATTCGACTACATTATGCTGAGCTAGAAATGTTTTCTGCACACGTAACTGAGTTGTGTGAATAAAGACAGACAGACAAATGACTTGATTGAGTACAAAATTGAGACTGTATAGTCCCTTCTTACATTTAACATAAAGCATCTTATACTTGTGATTCCTAGATCGATCATTGCCATCACCATGTTTTTACAGTTTGTATTGCTTTAGTTTATAATATTTTTTTAATTAAGCAATTTGTGAATAACAGAAAACCTGTGAAAAGCAAAAAAACAGGGTTTCCTCTGAAGTCTCCGGGTTTCAGATGAAATCTCCAGGTCATGAAGGTCTTAAAGTAGGCAACCCTAGTCTTTAACCAAAGCTTTTAAGGCTTAAAATTGCACAAGCTCTTTATAAACACCTTGTATATTGTTAAAAAATAATAAATACAACCCGTCCCCGTTATAAGAGTTTCTGATAACCAAGTCCCCGCTTTAACAAGTCCATTTTTTTGTGGAACTCCTCGTTAAATGTTCCCCACTTTAATGAGGATCGTATCCGAAGAAGCATACCAGTTACAATATTGACATTAAATTGGACGTAATTGTCGAAAACAACGAGGTGAACGTGTGATAGACATTTCACGTGTTCTCAACATGCCAGAAACAACGATTCACTTGATCTTAAAAAGGGCCGAAGAAATTGAAGCTAAAGCTGAACATGTCTCACGGCATTCTGAAGTGAATATTACACGGCAAAGGAGTGGCGCTATAGAAATAATCGAAAGGTGTCTTGCAACGTGGATTGAAGACTTGTCCCAGCAACACACTCCAACGAACTTGGTCCTCATCTAAGAAAAATCATTAAGCTTTTATGAGGCCATGACGATGGAGTTAGGAGAGGGAGATGCTGAAGCCAAGCCTTTCGCTGCATCAAGGGGTTGGTTTCACAGATTTCAAAAGCGTCGTGGTTAAAAAAATGTGAAAATTGTGGGGAAGGCTGCAAGTGCATGAATTTATTTTTTCTCCTCTAACTGGTCCAAAAATAGGAGTGTGTGTGGTACACAAGGACACAGATTACGTAAATACAGTACATATTAAAATTAATTATTATAAATATTCCAGAATGAATGTCATAAAATGTAAACACTGGAACAGCTGATTCAAAATAGGGATCACCTCCACTGAAAGACCAACAGTATTTGTAAATATCGATGTTATTCATCTGTAATTTAAGGTTCACATTTTATGTTCGGCGTATAAGTCGACTGAAGTTTTAGGAAAAATTTTTAGGCTTCAAAGGTTGCTTATACACCAGAATATACGGTACATTAAGCAGCATGACTCTCTCTACGATCGTGCTGCAAAGTTTGAATTTGAGCTGTACAAAACAAACAACATTCGACTCATTCTTCGCACAGAGACCAGTCACGTAAAAATCCGAGTCTCAGCCAGGTCCTAGTCTTCAGTTGCCAACAGTGGGAGGCTACATGCGTAAGTTGAAATTCATTAAAAATGTCAACAGTGTACAGGTAGAGTACATGTTACAAGTGTTTGATCATGCTTTTGAGGTACTAAATAAATGGTATAATATTTAACACAATTAATTTTATTATTTTAGATCAGAATTATTTAAAAAATACTTTAGCATTTGTATTCTGGATTGTTGGGACATTATTTCTTCTTAAACAGTGCCTGGACAGTCCAATTTTTTCAAAATACCATTATTTCTTATGGGTGAAATTCCCCACTTTAAGAGGTTTCGCTTTGTTGTTTTTCTGGTCTCCATTAGCCTTTGATATCGGGGACAGGTTGTATTCCATATTCTTCCTTCATTAAAAAAGTAAAAATGGAGAAATAAATTTTGATAATATTCGGTTATTCGGCCTTAAGCAGAAGCTGAATAGTAGATATTGGGCCGAAGCCAAACCACTGTATATCCCACATACGTCCTAAAATTGGCACTGAAAGTAGATCAGCCCTGTGCATCTTACTCTTGTGGGAAATAGGTTCAAGTTACGACTACATTTGTTCATAGATGGCACCACCGTCGCACCAAGCGCGCGCGTTTAAAATATCAGGTTATTTATTCCTCGTAAAATGCTTAATATATATGATCGCAAAATTTTAAATAGAAATATAAAATTGAAAAAACAACAAAATTATTGTAAGTTATTGATATTGCTTTATTTAAGCTTCGTTAGATGTACACATAACAAGTAAATGCCGTATTTTAAGTGAGAAACAATTCTGTAGCATTTCAGCTGAGATTGCAAACAGGTTTTTGCAAACATCACAAATTATTTGCGATATACACTCAGAAAGATGGCACAGTTACATTACAAAGTAGTACCAGATGAAAACAAACAGTTGCCAAATCTCAATTCAAACATTAGCAATTCAACAGAGATCACACATGGATTATAACCTACAGATACAAAGTCACAAAGTTCTTTCAAGGTTTCTGTTCTGGCCGTGAATACAGAAAAACGATTATAAATTGTAACCAAATTTGATTCAATATCAATTAGCCAGGAATCCCTTGCATGCTGAACACAATTATGTAAGATATACGGGCAGGGCATTTTATTCCAAGTAATTCCCCAACTTCCGCAGACAAGAGTACATAAACATTGCTCTGTCCATTTCCATCAACATAACCAAAATTGGAGTTGCAGTTATCCCCTCCAAATGCGATACACTCTTCTGGCCAATCATATGTTTTTAAAACAAGGTGACTTATAGTCCCCTCTGATTCATTTTAAACATTTCAATTCAACTAGCTTGTGTGAGTCCTTAAACATGACGATCAAAATACTGTACGAGTATTCGAAAAATTTTTCGTGATAAATTATTGCTACCATCAGTGGAGATCCTGATGTACATATTCAAGTTTAATTTTTATTAAAGGTAGAGAATGTGGAGCTAATACCTTGTTAACTATTGCTAATGTCTTAGCTGTGGCTGGTGAAATTTTAGTAGCCATCTTTGAATCCGCAAATAATCTTATTTGTGCAAATCACTGATCGATAACTCAAAGTGATGTCAAACTGAATGAAAGCCTAAAGTTACAAGCAGAAACAATTTCAGCCTACTTTCTATTTTTAGTAATAGCATCATTTGTAATTTTTCCTCATGTAGTGCCAGAATTACTGTTTCTCATATGCTTGGCTGAATTTAAATGCTACTCCAAACCTAATTTTCCCTTTTCCACTACATATATTGATTTTACAAGTATTGCTTTTGTCACCATCTTTGTGAATCGGTGTAATGTAAGCAATTTTAAAGAGGTCAGAAAAAACGCCACTGCTAAAAGATTTTAAAATAGTATAAACAGTGGGTAAACCAGTGATTGACTGCACTTTTTAAATAAAAAAGGGAGAGAGTTCATCTGGGCCAGTACACTTTGTAACATTTGTAGACAATAATTTCCATAGTACATCCTCAGTTGAAACTGTCATTTTGCCAAAGGAAAACGTGTAATTTATGTCAAAGGCAGGCTTTGTGTCAGGTATCACAGTACTGTGGACCTTAGAAAAGTTCCTTACAAAGAGGTTTGAAATATCGTGGTCATTATTTGCAACATGTTCTTCATAATAATACATTATGCTTGGTATTCTATCCAATTTTTGATGATTTTTAACATGTCTCCAGAAATACTTTAAGTTATAGGGAATATTTGTTTCCATGTTATTTATATTGTTTTTGCAACATGAACCAGAATGTTTTTTGCATTCACCTCGGATTTTAGAAAAATTATGATAATCACCATTACTCCCAGTAATTTTGAAAATTTTATGGTAATGTTTCTTGAGTTTGATACATTCCTTTAATTCAACACTAAACCATTTAGGATAAGATGATGTTTTGATTGTCAAGGTAGGAGTACACAGTTCTATAGCTTCATAAAGAATAGAGTAGAAAATTGATAGAGCATTATTAATCTCCAAATTGCACAATATTCCTAGCCAGTTTAAAGTATCTAAGTAGTTAGTCAATGTAGTATAATGACAGTTTCTATAATCATAAATAGTAAATTGATAATTGTTATAATCTAGTTCTTTGGCCAACTTTACACTGTAATGAATATCAAGGTGATGATTAACACATTTTTAAATAGGATATGGATCCTTTTCGGAAGTTACTTGCCCTGAATTAGAAAAAGCTAGATCTAATAGTAAATTGTACAAATAGTACTCATCTGCTTAAGACCCAGTAATGTAAAACTTTCATTTATAATTCTTGCTTGAGTGGTGAAAGACATGCTATCACAGTCAGTGTTCCAACAGGGATCAAGTAAATTGTAGTCCCCAGTACAATAATATCAAAAAATTGTTATTATTCACAATATCTTCAACCACTTCACAATGAGATAAGTACTTATCAATGGCAGAGGCTGGGGGGATATACACTGCCCCAATTAAAACCTTTGCCTCTTGACTACAAATGTTTACAAAAATGTTCTACATTAATAATTTGGCTTATAACCTTTACAGATTGCAATTTTGTTTTAATAGCAATTAAAACCCCACCACTACGAACTTTATTAGAAGTAATTACACTGCGATCATGTCTATAAATGTCTAAATGAGGTAAGTCCAATTCAGAGTTATGTCTTCACTGAGCCTAGTCTCAGTGAGTACGATAACGTCATAGTCAGCGGTAGAAATAGCTAGTTTAAGTTGCTCTAATTTTGTCCTTAATCCCCTTACGTTCTGATAATAGATTGAAAGCGTTGTTAAGGACATAAGTCTTTTGACACTTTTTGCTTTTTTACTGTTAGGAGTGACAATACTACTTGATATGCTACTCCTTTACATTCAAAGGAGGAATAGTGGCCTTATGTTTTTATATAAATTGTTAAATAACCATATTAAAAGCCCAGAATTACTTAATTTAATAAACCTCAGAGTGCCTTTAATGTATACAAGGTTAGATATGACTTTTCATATACCATATATGGACAAATTATATGTGCATTTTACCTTTGTATACTATGATGAGAGACTACAACCTTATAAGTCATAAAGTTGATATATTCAATGAATCACTGCAATCATTTAAAACTAAGCTGCAATGCCTAACTTAAATGTGGTAGAAATTTATGCCAACTTATGTCTATTTTAATTCAGGTAAATTTTTATTAAGTACCATGAATCTGATATAATTTTACTTTATGCCTTAGAATATTTATTTATTTATCATTTTTAAAGTTTACCCAACAAAATAATTACAGGATAAACTGGTTTACATTTTAATAAATACACTTGATTCTAATTATCTTGATATCAAGATGGCAAATTATATATGTAACGAAAAAGCAATACAAAAGCATATACATTCACAAGCATAAAATATTCATTATTCAATACAATGATATATATATATATTACCATACACGACCTATGAACTATTTATAAATAAGGCAAGTAACAATGGTAGTTATACAATTGTAGTTATGTATTACCAATAACAACGAATGAAATATATTTATAAAAGAAGTGAGGCAGATAACAATCATATATTCCTTCATTTTCAAGATATGTACATAATTTCAAACAATGGTGAAATTATAAATTCATACATATCTTTTATTGAGTACCCCAATAAAGCCGATAATTATGTTATATACTCAGACTTTCTGATAAAAATGTCTAGATTAGAGAAGTACTTATTATAACTAGCACATATCCTCGTTAATGTTGAGTTCATACAAAGGTTTGTACGATATTGTTATATTGTCAGATGGATTTTGAGTATAATTTTTATAGGATTTGTGATTTTTATGTGCGATAGTATAATTTTTCTTACTCTTGTGCTTTAATGGTTTATATTGTATTAGAACGCACGTTTAAATATTTTGGCTTATTTTTAATACATTTCTGATTGTATTTTTAGGAAAAGGCCTTGTCCCGTAAATAGAGTATTATTATTATCAGTGTAAAATTCATAATAGAGAGGAGTTTACCTTTATAAAATATACGATAATATTACAATAATAAAATTTTATAAATTTCTATAAATTGATGCAAAGGATGATTCGAATATACTTATGTGACAGGCATTAGCTGTAATAATGGGAGATACAAATGGAGAAAGACGGTCGGACAATTGTAAAATTAGATAAAGGATTTGTTGGAAATTGACGCACGAATGCTTTTTTTGAAAATATATTACGTGAGTTTTTGGATTTCAAATAGGAAATGAGGTGGAAGTTTACCGTGAAGAAGGAATCACCCGAGTTTTTTATGGTTCTTAAGTTCTTATGAAGGCTAATTCACTTACTAAATAGAGTATCTTAGTTAGGACAATTACAAGTGTATTTTTCTACCTGTTCCGGACATCTGTGTTTGTAAATCAGTAGGTTCCTACGGTAGTTACCTACATTTCAAATTTATACGAATATTTTATCGGTATCAATTGAATATACCACAGGTTTCCAAAGTACATGGATAAGATAAAAACCTGAAAGTATTTTCCGGAGTATAATTGCTATTCTTATAATTACACTCGTGAATAGTTTTTAATAACTAATAATTGTTTCCGCATAATTTGTAAATGCCGCCGAAACTACCCATGTAATTGTTTATGAAGACGTCCTACAGAAAAATAAATGTTACAAAAAAACGCATACGTATTTGGACCAAAAATTCGTTATTAATTAATTAATTACATTGTCGGTTATTAAGCAATCTGAAAATATATTTTAATGCCTTATTTTTACCCCTCTCCATGACGAATCCAAATTTAGGTTTGCAAAGCAAAAGTTTAATGCCAATAAATTTGATTTACTGCAAGTAATTTATAACATTTAAGCAAATTTTATCGATGCTACAATAAGTTATAATTGTGTTCCTACTAAAATGAGAAATCAAGATATAAAAAGGAATTGTTTATTTTTTGTGGTTTTTTTGTCGAAATTGTAAATATCCAGGTTTATAAGGGGAAATGTTGGTTAGCCTGCGCGCCTGCGCGTTACTTCTGGTTACTTCGTAGAAATCTTAAAATGGCTGACGGGGTTGTCTGTTATGTGCGTAATACAGTTCGAAATTTATTTTGTTTCCATCAGACCTTTTTAGAAGGAAAAAACTAGACCTTTTTATTGTATTCGAAATTTAATGTTGATAGTTATGATCGTGATATATGTTTGGCCGTGTGTTCTTCGAAAACTGGTCCACGTGATAATCATTTTGACAGCAGAGTTTTAATACTTTTGGTTATTTTATGTGTTTACACCAGAACTTTTTACAAGTAAAAAACTAATCCTTTTTATTGTATTCGAAATTTAATGTCGATAGTTTTGATCTTGACAAAATTTTGGCCGTTTATTCTTCGAAAACAGTGGTGCATGTGACGCATTTTGACAGCAGTTTTTAATTATGTACTTTTAGTTTGATTTGTGTACGTTTTAAGACACTTTAAGCGAAGTGAAGTATTATCTAAAGTTTTTTATAGTTTCAATGTGTGTAATCTTCACATTGCTTACTGGACATTAATTAACTTCTCTTAATAGTACTATTTCTTATTTTATAATACAATGATATGTGAATTTGTATATGTAATTATTCAGTATGCCCTGCTTTGCCACTTAATTGTAATTTATGGTGATGTTTTGATGTATTATTGTTTTTCGTTAGTCCACTCGTGCTGTTATATTGTTTTACTTTGTATTTTCTTTTGTGATTGAGTTTGTCTTATTGATTTGCCATGTAACTTTGATCTTCTGGAAAATAAATGTACTGTTATTATTGTGTGATACAGCTGTCCTGGTCAATCTCCTCGAGGATTTATATCTACAAAGGTAAGGAAATCTTAAATAACTTCTCTGTTCATCTTTGATTTATAGTTGAAATATCTTTACCGTATATATATGTATATAGGAAATGTTATATTTATCATATTTATGTATAATGGAGTAATTATTTTTATAAATTAGTCCTTATGTATAACATTTTGTTACTGCATAACATGTTTAATGAGTGATTTTATCGTTGTAAAGTATCATTTTCTGTGAAGAGTTGGTAAAATTTTTTGCAAGGACGGATTTGTTTATGGGCAAATATAGCCAAGATATGGCGTTACACTCTTAACGTAGGATTAATTAAGGGTTTGTTATCAATATATATTGTGTTTTGAACGTAAAAATTATAGTTTACCTCATAAAATGAGAATCTGTGTTTTTAAAAACGTATGAATAATACATTATTAGCCGGTTTCCATTACTTTATAAACTTCAAATCAAAAGTGTTAAGGTTTTGTAGAATTTTTATCCTTTGGGTGCGAGATTTCTGAGTTGGTTCTGTCGTTGTTTCAGATGCGAGCCTCCGAAGAATGAAGTCTGAAAACGCAGCCAGCATGGTAGATCTTCCACAGGCCAGCTCTGCTTTGCGATGTCAAGAAAGAAGATGGGTGAGTGTGATTGATTTTGCATTTCAAATTAGAACTAATGAGCTTCCCGCTTTAAATATATATTTCATGTCCTGGCATGTGCAGAAACTACATTAGTCTTACGTATTTTTACACATAGGGGTATTTTCTCTCTACGGCAGTTTTAATATATCTGGAAGCTGCGGAAGTGCTCTTCTCGTACCAGCATCTGTTATGCTTTTCTCAGTTATTAAAAAACAAAGCTCTCGATATTGACATTCTTTATTAATTTTTCCTAAATGTGAATCATCTCGTCGAGTAGCTAATCCGTTTCCTATTGCTGAGTTTAAATTTGTGTCGTTTTTTCGTCTTCCGCCGTTGGCTGCATCGATTCTGTTTTGGCTTCTTCTTATATTACTCCCCTCTTCAGTTTGTTCGTTTCTTCTTTGTTACCTGATTTCGTTTATGGTCTCTCTCGCTGTTTGCCTTTGCTCATCTGTCCGTATTTTATCTTCTCACTCTTTCTCTTCTACGTCGTTCTTTATCTTCTTCTGTCTCTATAATATTTATTTATTTATTCATTTAGTCACATGGTGGCTGGATGTGCCAGGTGGCGACAAGTAACATAAAATGACACAATAAAGTACGTTTGAATCAGATTTACATTAAAATTTTCGAAAGAATCAATTTAGATTCACGTCATTGGTACATAAGTAAAAATTACACAGATTCAAAGGCCTCGTTATCTTCTTCTTTCTTCCATTTGATGAATTAATGGGCTATTATTGCCTTAAACTTTAATTAAAAGTTATATTTGTAGTAATTAAAATGCTGATAGTAACAACAACCTGGGAAATTGCAATTGATAGTGCTTTACCGTCAGAGGTAATAATGAGTAAAAGCGTTGTTATGTAAACTAAACAAACAAAATTATAAGTTCTATTTGATGAATTAACGGAGTACTAGCTGTACCCACACAGTGTTTTCACTGTTTTTTCAATTAATTTATAAAAAATTAAGAATTGTGTAGAATAAGTTGATCTCAATATTTCACGTTTAACTCAATAATTCGCATTTAACTCTGATAATGCATTTCCCCAGTATAGGTAAGGTTAGCGGGTAGAAATCTCGCTGAGGGCGAGGCTGTGTGTGCATATTGACAATTAATTATGCAAAGTCAGTAAGAAATCTGTATTTTAAGAGTCAAATTAGAGAGGAAATTAATGCTACACAGTAATTGATTGCAAACTTTTATGTTTTTAATTTTCTTTGTTTCTTTTTATTGAAGTATACGTCCTTTTTTCATATATCAATCAATGCAACCGTTTATTTAGATTAACAATGAAGAGAAGATAAGTTTCGGCGAGTTCTAGGTTATCAATCTAAAAGAAATGTTTTCATGCTGCTCCTGAATAAACGTAGCCCGTCGCCTAACATTCTTTGTCATTTAGATTATCTACGAAGGTGACATAACCATATAACTTTCAATTTGTTAAAAAATAATGTACGTCCCTATTCTCATCTGATTTTAAATTTACGCATGAGACAATTTGCCTTAATAAGCATTATATATGTTTAATAGTTTTACTTACTGAAAAAGTAAGATTCCAGCATCCGAATGATTTTAAATAAGATCAATTGCTTTGATTAAATTGCTAGAAATGCTTCCCATACACAGTTATTAACTGGATAATTATCCGTAAATATTTGTGTTGCTATCTATAAAGTTTGACATTGCTACAGCATTAATTTCGATGCTTAAAGTGTGAAGCGAATAACACTATTCTTTCACTTATTTGAAGGTTTAATTGGCACTAATTGAATTGGAGGCAATGCCAGGAATCTTTCTCTCTCGGTCACAGTGCAATCATCATTCATTTGTCTGCTTCATTCAAAACTGGCATCGGAACTTTTTAATTTTTTTGTACCATTTGGCGACAAATGAGGGTTGATCAAAACAACGATTATCAATGGTGATGTTTATAGAGGTCCAACTGTATTTCAAATGTTTATATAAACTCAGATAGCGCTTGCAATTGGGAGCTTTTAGAATAACAAAAGATTGTTTCATTTTTAACTCTTTTTAAGTACTAAGTTAAGATTCCATTATAAGCACCTGTTGGCATAGGTTTGTAAAAGTTTGAAAGGATTGAAAATATACGTTGGATTCGTTATAACTATTTTAAATTTTATTATTCCATTTATTATATACTTGATACGTTTTCGTGTATGGTATATTCCAAAACGTGGTATTGTACACAGTCCGACATCGCATTCTTTACATACGTACAGTGAAGCCTCGATATATTGGACTAAAAGGAGGGGAAGGCCTGTCTGTTATATCCGAAACATCCGAAGGAAACGTATGTGTTGCCTTAAATTGTTAAAATGCGCATGTTATGAAAGACAGTGTTTTACTCTGCTATATATTTATACAAATTGTTAAGAGCGCATGAAATAATAGCACAGAATTTTCTAATTAATTTAGGAAAATAGGAATCGTATTAATTTTTATATTTTACTAGTAAAAGGTGCTTGCAGTGTGCTAGCAGGAGCATACTTTTATAAGAACATAATTAAGAATGAAATAAATTATAGTGACCATAAGAAAAATTGATTTTCCCTTGCGTTCTTATTTGAAACGGAATTATTCTTAGGAATGGAACTTGGGATACTTTTTCGAGATTTTAGATTTTTCCGGACCCTGGTGGAAATTGGCAGAAAGTAACAATGAATACAAAGAATGTTTTAAGACAAACAAACCCCACAAGTAATGCAAGTCAGTCAATTTCAACCAGTCACAAAGGTCAAACGGAGGAACAATTAATTTTTGCGGATTTGCTACACCAATAAATTATACATTGTATCTACCATATATACTCGTGTATAACGCGCTGTTTGAAGACCAAATTTTCAAGTCATAAAGTAGGGTGCATGTTATACACAGGTAACACTTCTCTGCACTTAAAATGGGAACCTACCTCGCACCAGATTCACGCTTTTTGGGTTAATTAATGGGAAAAGCACAATAATTATTGATACTCCAGGTTATACATACATAATTATATGTATAGAACACCTAATTACTTCTATACATTTATAATTCCATCCTCTCTAATTATTCCGCATTTCACTAGCTCATCAGCTGATTGCTGTAATTTTTGCAAAATCACAAGATAGTCTTCCCGCAAAACACACATCAAAAACAAAAAAAACATAGAATAAGCAAATTGAAATAATTTTATTTAGTAAATGATTCTAGTGTCTACGATTGACAACGTAAGTAATTTAAAACCCATAGAATCTCGTGTGTGAACTTAATCATACCTGTCGCGTTTCCTGTTTCCAGATTTGTTTGTTAAATTTTTACGTTATTCCTTCTCTTAAACAGTTTTAGAATGAGATAGGAAAGAGAGAACCAACGTCCACTTTAAATCAAAACTAATTTATAGATCCCTTTTTGTCTGATTTAAAAGGATTGGCAACAGTGGCGCTGCAGTTTTCTACACGACATCACTTTGCCCAACTTACCATGTGAGGTTGCTGCCATCTCAACTCAGTCACTTTAATTATTGACGATGTCTCTCTTAGACATAATATGGAGCTTATTGAACGTAATACACTTATGGACAAGTCCAAACGTTTTAAAATTCATATACCTCCCAAAAATCAAGGATGTGTGTCATACACGTGGTATCGGAAAAAGTCGGGATTTTTTGGAATAAAGTACGAGTGTGCATTATACACGGCAGTTATACACTGGGACGCATCATACACGAGTATATACAGTAATTATATACATTATAATATGTATATATATATCCATATATTGCGATGTATAAGTCGACCTTGAATTTTCAACTTGAAAATACTAGATTAAGTATATGTTCGCAGTATAAAGCCTGTTTCACACGGTGCGTTTTTCCTTGCTAGCTAGCATGCGAGATTCCCTGCGTGCTACTCTGCGGACTACGCTGATGTCAGCTCTGCTTGGTTCCCTGATGGTTACCGTTTCACACGGTGCGTGAAACCACGCAAGGAATCCTTCCATCTTGACGTCTTGACTGCCAAAACCGCTTTCAAAATTACAACGGGCGCCAGAAAACACGTGACAGCTCTGTGTGGATCACGTGATGTCGCGCTCGTTGGTGATTGGCCGACACGGCCAGCCAGCAGGAAAACACGCAGGAAAAATAGCACAAGACCTAACCTCGAAAACTAGCAAGGTAGCAAGATAGGCAGCCATCAGCGAGCAGGATTTTCAACAAGCTAGGACGCACAGCAGCCATCATAGATCCACGCAAGCAATCCATCAAGGAAAAACGCACCGTGTGAAACGGGCTTTAGTCGACCCCCTTTGTTTCCCTTAAAAATACTTCTCATGAAATCGTTGCCAGGCAAAATCAAGGTCCTGTACGATCCAAGTTTTAACAAGATACAGAAATAAACATAGTAATAAAACAATATAGGAATATTTTTTCGAGTCCGTGCTATTCTTCTTGAGCCTTCCATTTGACAGGTGTTTTAATATCAACCAATAAGAAACTGCTATTCTCAGAGAGCTTGACCAACTAAATAATGGTTCCTATGATTTGATTGATGTCGGCTGTTAATGATGCTATCAAAATTAACCACCTAGTTATCGCAATCAATATCTACGGTGGTGAAATTCAATAAAGTATCGCATGTTGGCAGGCGTGAGGATGGTTCTGATAATTACATTATTCCCCTTTTCAAAAAAGGAAATGTTTTTTCCGCATATTTTTTGATTATTTTTTTTGTCTTCTTTCATGTACTTTTTTGTACTTGATTTATTTGCATATTCCACATATAATTATAACTTGCAATTAGTATGGTTAATTCCGATCGAAGTGTACCTCTTCTATCTCACTTACTTCTACAGCATTACAATACTTTGGATGATACAATTAAAAAAACAAGGTAATTGTCCATAATAAACATTTCATAAATGTCGTATTAAAGAATTGATATTTTAATAAACAATCAAGTAATGATTATAACATTCTAAATTTTATTATTTATTTATAATTATAATATCATAATTATATGTGGAAGGTGCAAATAAATTAAGTACAAAAAGGTACGTGAAAAAGACAAAAAAAATAATCACAAAAAATTGAGGAAAAAAACAAAAATACAAAAAAGACATAATAATAATACAATTTTACTAGTTAAAATATATGTACAGACCACTTCTGAAAGAAAAAAATGCTGGCTGTTGGGAGCGAACCCCAGCCCATCCGATACTAGACATTCATTCTACCCATTCAGCTATCGGTGCTTCTGTTTGTAACCTTAAGGTTAATGGTATATGTTGCATCCGTGCTTACACCTGAATTTAAATTGTTAAGATCTTTTAAACAAGGGCCCATTGGCAAAAACGCAGAGAGATATAGGTGATGTTTTAGTTCTAGTTTCACCTCCTAAAAGGGTATTACGAATTTCAATATTAATGTTATGGCCTCCCCTTGTTGGTAAATATCGATGTTATTCATCTGTAATTTAAGGTTCACAATTTTATATTTGTCGTATAAGTCGACTTTAAGTTTTAGGAAAATTTTTTTAAGCTTCAAAGGTCGACTTATACGCCGTGATATACGTTAGTTATAATGTTGCGATGTATTCATTAGGCCTTCCAAATAACGCACATGTGATAGGTCCGCATGAGACACAATGTAGTAGTGGCGTCATTTAACTGTTTTGCATCGCCGGACATTCTGTCCGTTATATCCTAAGTACGTTCCATCAAGGTCCAGTATGCAGAGGGTTCAATGTACTGTGGATTTCTTCCTTTTCATTGGCTTCGTGGTACTTTTGTTTCGGATGATACACTTCCTCTTGGCTAATCTCATCACAATTTACCGAAAGAAGTGAATAATATCAGTCAGTCTCTCTTTTACAGTAAGCACCGCCTCGAAATATTCCAATTCATTTGCATCGGAATCAAACCATTATCAGTTTTGTCTTTTCATTGGGAATCAGTGGTCTAATGAAGTTTATTCTAATGAGTACTTGAAGTTGTTTTATTTATTTAACTAGTTTATAATTTTTACTTTGCAAAAGCCATAAATAATGACTTGAAACGCTTACAGAATGCAAGTACCTTCTACTTGTATATTGAACAAATAAGTAACATATCATTCTTGTCATTAAAGACAATTTTTAGTAATGTATGTGTATCTGTAAATGTAATTACATGCAAGGTTATTTGTCAGGTGCGTTTCGCTTCCAGCATAAGCGCCTATTAGTATTAGTCTCCATCTGGTCTGTCCGCATGTTCGTTATCTGCTTCTACCAAGCAGATTTTCATGAAATTTGATATTAAGGACTTACGGTCAAAGATAATAAGAAAATCACATAAATGAGTCACGTAAGCCAATCAGGGGTACCACTTTACTGGTGATAAAATATGAACTTTCCCTCATATCTCGTAAAGTATCAGTCATATCAAAATATTTATCAAGTAAAACTTGTGCAACTAATAAAGCAGGGTATTTCTTTTCCTTTACATTTTTATCGTAGGAGTCGCCGTTTGCGAGAAAATCGAACAAGAGTCGTAATTTGAGTTGAACTTTGAAATTTTCTAGCATGGTTACTTCTTCATTGTTGCTAACGTAAACAATCTCACGGAAATATGTTTAATTTCCTTACATATGCATGTAATATTTTTAAATGGGAAGAAAATGGATTATTTATGATGAAGAAAAGAACTTTATAATGCTATTTCCCTTCCAAACACGTAAATAATTTCTTTCAAATATTCCAATGCACAAAACGCACCCATTTGTGTTACGTTGTACACTTTCCTAACTTGTTTATATCTTAAAATCTCATTATAAATATTAGTGTTATTTTAAACTCTTGTACTAATTTTTAAACGAAGTAATCAACTGATATTTTATAATTATACAGTTTGCGTAAGCACAACATTAAATTACCATAACTTTAATGTATGTTAACAACAAATTGTTGACAGCATATTTGTAGTGATTCTGAGATAAATACAGAGTTCATAAAATTATTTCTAACGAAGAATGTAAATTAAACTACAAAATATCCTTCTAAGATTTAGTCACATTAAACGTTTATTAGGAAAATTACACTGTAATCGTTTTTGTGCATCAAATCTTGGAGTAATTATTGGAATTTATTTTACAATGCTACACAAACATCTTTATATAGTTCTCTGGTGAATAAATTAAATTAAAATGGTATTGCAAAGTTCTTTGCTTATAAATAACTAGCAAATTTACCCAGCGTTGCTCAGGTTATGTTTTAAATCATCGTGACTTCAAATTATGGCAATAATTATGAACAAAAAATTATATCTATGCTTGAATTAAGTTTTATTTGGGAAATTTTTTCATATTTTAATTGATATAAATGAAAGAGTTGGAAAATATTTTGAGGATTCGTAATTAAAATTGACAATCAACTCTGTCTCACACAACATTGTACGAGGGTTTCCCAGAAAGTAATGCACCACATGTTTTGAAATTACGCATATTTAACGAATATGTGACAGATTTTGACTTTTATCGATAAGTTTCCTGGACAACGAATGTCATTTTTGAGGCTCGAGATTCATATTATTGCCTCGCGAGAGATAAGGGGGGGAACAGCAGAGGGAGGGAGGGGGATAAGGCATTGTCAAGTGCAATTTGTAACGTTTTAACAAAAGTATTGTCCACTTATTGTAACAAAGTATTATTCACTTGACATAAATTTATTTTAACAAAACTCTTTGCTTAGAGAATCATTCTAAGAGTCGGAGCATTGAATTTCTGTGTGATTTTAATTCTCTTTTCTACTGTTTTTGTTTTTCGTTGCATTAATTCTTTTTGTTTGTTCATCTGTTGTTTGTCGTTTTGTATTAACCAAACCACATCCAACACAGTGTAATGTGAGCAAATAAAGTAAGTGGTAAATGTTTTCACTTGTATAAATTGTGTAGTATCGAAAGTAAGATTGTGTAACCCGGCCGCTGTATGGGTTTGTTGTCTAACTAAGTAGGCTGTTATGAAGGTTGGCGTTGTAATAGTGTCTCATCGCACCAGCATCATAGCTAATCCTAATATACAATAAACTTTGAAGCTTCTTTGTTTATTGTAAAAAATTCTGTCAACATTTCAAATTTGAAATGCAGGCATCTCTAGTGGAATTGTAAAATGTTATATTCCCCTATATTATTATTATTATAGCACTGACTATAATTAACCAATTGACCAAACCTTTTATACATTCATCAAGTTAAGATGTTAATAATAATTGTACCAAATTTTAGTTATTCGTGTCTTATAGTTTATGGCATGCATAATGAGACACGCAAACAAACTTTTGCAAATATATATAGATTGTGGGAAGCTCATTCAGTTCTATTTGGTATAATAATTATAGGATATTTATTTTGTTTCTCAATTTTGTAGTTATTCTTTTGATTCTCAGGTTGGTCTCTATGTAAATATTAACGTTGTCTCTTGTTGGTTGAGTTATATTTTAGATTACTTAACAATTTCATGGCTGTTGTTTAAAATATCTTCATTAAGTTATCGTAACGATAATTTCGGTAAACTCCATATGAGATTTTGACTTATTCTAACATAAGCGTTACTGAAAAGGAATTCTTTAAATTTATTAACATAAATAACTCAATTGTATACAAATATTTAATGAAATACTTTAGTTTTTCGTGCACTCAATACTTTCATAAATTACAATCTGAAAATTCTTCAAATATAAGTTTTTAAATAAATGTTTTGTAATGATAATGTATTGCTACTTACAATTTGCACATTTATAATGTTATAAAATATAATTATTGATAAATTTTTAATGATTTGATTTGCTGATTTTCCTTTTAAATTTGACAAATTGGCCATGAAAGTGTTAAGCTATCGATAAGGAGCACTGTGATTTGTTAACGATAGTGAGTTGAGTCACGCAATGCAATTACTACTTAAATTTAAAGTAAATTAACCTCAAGTCGTTAAATTTTACGCACTTACTGTACATTACCTGGAAATATAAGACAAACTTTGAGAATATGCTATATTTTTTCATAAATAGGGTGTTTGCTTTGATTAAATCAGTTATATTTTGCATAATAGCTTTGAATCTGAACTTTACATTAGAACTAATATGTTTTTGATGTAAATATAATCTCACCTTGATTAATCAGTTATATTTTTAAATGCAAGATAATTTTTAAAGACAAAATGTATTTAGTTCAATCTTTGCTGTTATAAAAATTAAATTGCTATCAGAAGTAAATCTTTGTTTATATTATGCTATTAATCTTTTTCAAAAAACAGTAATACGTCTAATTGAGGTAATATAATTTGTGCATTTATACAATAATTAATTTGGCAAATATAAAGGTTTAATTTTATTAACATTTGAAATAGGTATGACATGAAATTTTAATATTGCATTTTTGAAGTTTATTTCTGACTTGGAATAGTTTATAAAAATGTTATCCTGGCATTTAAGTAATTCCAATTAAGCATTGCTTTGCGAGATTCATTATTTTTTCGTCATTTAAGTAAACATTGCTCCCATTTGGAATCAGTTGCGTGCATTCAATTTTACGTATTTCTTGACCAATAAGAGACATTGTTAATTGTAATTAAGGTCATTGATAATGTGAAATGTTTCTTTTTTAAGTGTTTCCAGAACAAGTACTTTGAAAGATTGCTTGCCTCAGATAAAAATAGCTGCGACAGAGTAGTGAAAAAATTAATACATGCATTTCGACTTCAGAGCAGTTGTCGTCAGTGGCATTTCGCCACTGATGACGGCTGTTCTGTAGTCTAAATGCTTGTATTAATTTTTCCACAGCTCAGTCGCAGTTATTTTTATCAGAGGCAAGTAACTTCTTCAAGTGCTTGTTCAATAATTTATTTCAGCTGCAAAATGTGTTTGATGGTTTATTTTTTCATGTTATATATGTATTTATGTCAGCTGTTGAACAACAGTTGAAAATATTGTGTTATATGTAATATGTCAGTTGTTGAATAGTTGAAATGCAGATAAATTGTCATAATGTTGAATAATTTGTTCAATAATCAGCAAAATTTGGCTGAATTGGTGGTTAAAAATGTCATTTTTAGGTTAAAAATGTGCTAAATTTAGCAAAAATATACCTTAAAAAACCCCTTAAGTCCAACGATACCTAAAAGAGGCTCCGAGAAAAAGAAATTATTCCTATCTAAAAGGAGTCAACAGGTTTTGATCATAATAAAATGTCTTTATTGCAATTAAAATGTACAGTGTATACATACAAGTTCAATAAAAATTTTACAATCTGAAATAATACATTTTGTCTACTTATTTTATCCTGCACCTGAAAATAAAAATTATACTGGACTTAAAAGAATTTTTGACTTGAGAAAAAAAATTGATTTGTTTACAATTTGTACTTAGAAAAACTTTTGAAAAAGTCCCAATTCCAGAAATCTTTCAAGTCTAAGAGTTAAAAACTATTGTCCAATTTGTAAAGTAATTTGTTTACAATCTGGACAATAATTTTTAACGCTAGACTTGAAAGATTTCTGAAATTAGAACTTGAAAAAAATTAATTTGTTTACATTTTGGACTTAGAATAATATCCGGCTTATAAAATTTCTGTACTTAAAAAGATCTGAATATTAGCACAAATCAAAATTGCCATTTAAAAATATTCATGAACTGCAGAAAATTTTTTAAATATAACAAGCACTAGAATAAAAGTTGACATTTTTACAAAGTACTTTGGCAAGGATAATATTTCTTTAATCATTTCTATTGGTGAGAAAGTAGAGAGGAAAAATAGCATGGCTTAGAAAAAAATATGAAATGAGAGACGATAAATATATACCCAAAAGCGCTGCTAATTCTGGTTTGTTCAGATTTAAAAAAATGGCAATAATTATACAGAATGGAAAAGCAATAGCTTATATACATTTAGACAAAAGAATTTGCAATTGTTCTGAATAATATATAAATAACACAACACTTTGGAAACGTATTTACAAATAAATAACATCTAGCAAATTGGATATTGATGGAATTATTAAAAGAACTTTTTTCTGGACATTGACTTTAATTAAGAATAAAATAACCTGCACAATTTTTCTTAATTAAGAAATTTAACTCTCCACAAAGTTAAATCTTTTTCTAAATATCGTCTAGAATCAAGAACAATTACACTACCATTTCCGATGCATGGCTTAATAATTGGAGAATATAAACTTTTCACAATGAAAATACTTTACATAGTCTGGATTTTCGATCAAAACTAACTGAAATTTCATTTTATCTCTTTATCTGATTTTGATAACTTGAATAATGAACTGAATTTGTATTGCCTCAGAATTTTTTCTGCCTTGAATAAACAATAAAAACCCCAAAGAATATTTTCTGAATTAATTCAAGCAGATCCTACATCTCCAAATTTCTTTAAATTATTAAATTAAATCTGGAATTATTTAACCACGACAAACCCTCTTGGTAAAATATTAAATGTAGAACACCAAAAATCCCGATACAAATAATCTTTTTTAATGGCTGCTCCTATTTTAAGATTAAATTTAATTAATTACTTTCCAACATCCAATTTGCGGAACGATATTCACATGACAAGTCTGCAAACATGAGCAAATACAGTGCTGTCTCAGAAGTCAATACGAAAACTTGGCATTTTATAAGTTTTCTAAAGTTTTTAAATTCAACATCTTCGGAAATTCGTAAATAACTTGTTACTACATTTGATTCTTATTAACGGAAGTGAATTTAACAAAAATTTAAAATTTATAGAAGTACGCTAATAAACCTTTACAAACAAAATGGAATATTCTTTATAAAATCAAATTAAAGAAAGTTTTCAGAGTTCAAACTGAAAACCAACACCTTATATTCTTGTAAATTTATAATAAAAAATTAAATGCATTTTATAAAAAAGTTGAGTTATCAGAAAGTTTTTAAGTTCAAACAGAAAATTGATGCCCTACATTCTCAGAAATAAAATACTCTTACGGACGATATCAGATAAAACTTTTTTTTCAGACGTAGCACTATATTTTCCATTTACTTACTTTTAGTGTAAGTTGATTAAACAATATTTTTAAAAGAAATCAAATTCTTGGGGAATCGTTTAATCCTACCGTAAATTTCTGCTCATTCTGAATGACAGGAGAAAAACCTCCTAAAAATTGGAATTCTTATTGTATTGTATTTATTTTCATTGGTTGTGAGCATAAAGCTATAATAATGCCAAATTTGAAGCGTTTAGCTCATCTGAAAGGGACTTATAATTTACAATCTCTCCTACATCCTCCGTAAGATGCAGCTACATATTATACAAGATATTTATCGCCTGACATATTGAACAAACCAGAATATAGCAACATATAGGTATAAAAACCTTCTCTCATCCCATATGTATAGCCTCCAGCTCAGATTCCTCTATACTCTCGCACCCAGGTGTATCAATTGTCGTCTCAGCAAAGCAGTACTCTTCGATTCATGGTTCCTCAAACCATCGCATTTTCACTCAGCATCAACTGTGAATGCCTACAATGAAGAGGAAAAATGGTTGTGGTGAATTCAATAAAGAAATATTAACTAAAAAATCTAAATATAAAAGATTAATTTGCTTAAACAACATGAAAGAGCACATTCACTTATCAAGGTCTATTTAGAATCTTAAAATTTTAAATTCTTTACGAGTTTATTCAAATTATTATGTGAAAGATTCGTTTGACAATTAGTTTTAAAATTTTAACCTTCCATAAGGTGTAGTGCTTAGCGTGTCAGCTTCCCATTACAAAGCTGCGGGGTGCGATCCCCGCAAATGGAGGTTTTTTTCACAAAAAATTAATTACTTAATTAATAATAAAAAACTATCATTGGTGTCTGGCAGTAGGCAGCAGTACTGTCGGTACGGTATAGAGATGAAAACAAATGATGTTGGTTGGGTATATATTCAATAGAACAGTAGGCATGATTTGATCGGCTACAGTACTGCGATGTGGAAAGCAAGAGGGAAACTACCACATTACATTTCCCTAATAATGATTATATTATATAATATTCCGGAGGTAAAATAGTCCCCCAATCAGATCTCCGGGCATGGACTGCCTTGAGGAAAGCAACTGTCGAAGGTAACTTATGCAAAGATACTTGGAATTTAAAAACCACGAGGAAGGCAGAAAAGCTAGAGAACCTGAAAAATGAAATAGGATTGACGTCATAGGGCTGAGCGAAGTCAGATGGGAAGGAGAAGGGCAGATCCGCTCGGAAGAATTCATGGTAGTTTACACCGGAGGAAATAGTGAGGAAAGGGGAGTAGCTCTGGTACTTAAAAGATATGATGAATAGCGTGACAAAAATAACAGCAACGAACGATAGGTTGATGGCAATAAAGCTAAAAGTTGTCCCAGTTAACATGTTGATAATCCAGGTATATATGCCAACAACCGCTATTGAAGAAGAATAAATCAGGGAGATGTATGAGCAAAAGAATGACATTTATGAAGTAGAACTGCACAATAATGGGAGATTGGAACAACACAGTTGGAAAAGCCCAGGAGATAAAATGAGATGCCAAATAGATTACATCCTAGTAAAACAAAGATTCAGGAACAGCATAAAAAATACTAAGACATTACCAGGAGCAAACATTGATTCAGATCACATCCTTCTAATACTCTATGTAACCACAAAGCTGAAACAAATAAGGAAAACGAGAAGAGAAAGACAGACTTGGGACCTAAAAAAACTGAAAGAAAGGCAGAATGCTTTCAGCATGAAGTCGGAAGGTCGCCTTAGAAATTTGGAAAACAAACCAGAGACCGTGAATACAGAATGGGAAGAAATTAAAGCCAGCATCAAAGACACCTTGAATAAAGAGATTGGGAAACAAGAGAAGAAAATCAGAAACCCATGGATCACTAAGGAAATGCTGGAGATAATGGATGAGAGAAAAAAATGGAAAAAAACGTTAACAGTGAAGAAGGTAGAGCCAACTATAGATGCACAAACAATGAGTCGAGAAGGGTAACAGATATAGCTAGGGAAATTTGAATAAAAGGAAAATGTGAGGAAATACAACTGAGAAGTTAGGACGGTATGATATGATGTATGCTAGGGCACTGGAGTTAGAAGATTAGAAGTCTAATGGGATTTGTGGTAAAGCAATTATGAACGCAGATGGAAAAATAGTCGCAGAACCAAAGGATGTAGCACAGGTATGAGAAGTATACATTAAGGAACTATACAGCAAGCAGGCAGGATCAGCACAAATAGAACGGAAGAAGAGGATAACATTGAAGAAGACAAACTTGGGAACAAGTAATATGGAAAGCGAAGTACAAAAGGCAATTCTGGAACTGGATAAAGGGAAAGCTACAGGCAGCGATGGAATACAGGCAGAGGTACTTAAAGTCATGGGATCGGAAGGACTAAAAGTGATTACGAAACTAATTAACAAGCTTTACAACTCGGGAAAGAGGCCTCAGGATTTCTTAGATGTGACAATGATCCCTCTAAAGAAGAAGCCAAAGGCAATGCAGTGTAAGGACTACAGAACGATATCCCTACTGTCACACACTTCGAAGATCATCACGAGGATTCTTAATAAAAGACTAGAGAAAAATGCCGAAGAAATGCTAGGGGAAGATCAATTCGGCTTCAGAAAAGGACGAGGAACCAGAGATGCTATCGGTGTAGTGAGAATCATATCAGAAAGGGCAATAGAATACAGTCAAGATTGCTGTGTATGTTTCCTCGACTGGCAGAAGGCCTTTGATAAGAGTAAATTGGGTACTGCTGATGAGGATATTAAAGGATATAGGTGTAGACTGGAAAGACAGGAGACTGATCGGGAATCTATACGTAAATCAACTGGTAAAAGTCAGGTTGGAGAATGCGGATACCAGTGGAGTACATATCGGTAGAGAAGTAAGACAGGGCTGCTGTCTATCGCCGATTCTATTCAATATATATGGAGAGAGGCTAATGCAGGAACCGTTAGAAGGCATGGGAGATTTCTAAATCAGAGGAAGGATTATAAGAACAGTGAAATACGAGGACGATCAAGTACTCCAGAAAATGATAAATAGACTAGTGATGACAGGTAGGAAATATGGAAATTAATACAGAGGTTTAACTACTGACAAGTATTAAATATTATCTGTTAATAATTTCAAGTAGTAACAGCAATATTCATTTTAATTTATGCTATAAAATCAACTAAATTGATCAATTAACTTTATAAAAATCATTCCATGTACTCTTTAATTGGAAATTATCGACAAATCACAGCATTTATTATAATGTCTATATCTATAATACAACCTAAAACCATTGTCATATTGGATAAAATTACAGTTTGTTTTTACCTTTAAAAACGATCAAAGAACATGAATTCAGAATTGAATTTTAAGCCAAAGAATAGTAAGAAAATATTTCTAATCTTCCTAAAGCTTGCATTGTGACAAGACTGCACTTAAAGAGGTAAAAACTGACATTATCGCTTCTGACTTGATCTCACTTCTTTATTCATTGTCTTTAATACTTTGTAAATAACAGGCTAATAAGATAAAAATCGTTATGTTAATGCTATGAAATATGTTTCACATTTTAAAAAGCATTGGACCTCTTGTCGCACACCAGTTCCACCAAAAATAAAATCCTCTGTCATAGTAATAAATGGCATAACACATGACATACACCCCGCAAACATCAGCCTTCTATCTCTTACAGTTAAATTTCTGTTTTGATTTGATTGATTGAACATTTATAAAATAAAATGCACTAAAATAGTATTTGAATAAATTTTCTACAATTTTTTGATGCTCAACTGATGATTAGCCAACCACCGATGGAAATAAGCATAATAAAAACCAACTGTCACGATAAACGTCCATTAGCATAGCAACTTTCCAAAAATTTGCATGTACTCCAAGAATTCGACTAACTTTGACTAATAAATCTTTTTCCTTAAAATATTTCCTTGAATGTGTCAACAATTTTCGTTCAGACACCTTTTCCAAAGTATTTTAATCACTTTCAACTGTCTGAAAATGTCTCCATAATTTCAACATTAAATAGTTTACACATCACCCAAGAGTAAATCCAATAAACATTTCACATTACACTGTCGCTACAAAACTAATATTTTTGTTTCTATGAAATTCTCATATTTTTAATTGATTTACGTTGAATTGGAAGTCAGTAGACTGAAAAGTAAAAGTTCTCCAGCTCAAAGTATTTCATAAAATATGCCAAAAATTGAAGCGTTGATAACACTTATGTTAACGATAATTAGCAAATCTTTGAAGGTCTAAATTATAAAATCAATTTTATTCTATCAACAAAATATCCACTTAAAAGATGTTGAGATTTATCACTTTCCGATATACGCTGAAGTTACTACATTTTCACCGTTAATAGATGAATAACTAGCACAATAAGTATTGAACATATAGTAAAAAAACAAATGCATGGTTACACGACTAAATTCCTCCTAGCTATTCATTCAAATAGGTCGATAATTCTCACTGGGAACTTCTTGAGGTAACAGCCAACAAAAGTATCACAAAACAACCAATATGTCAAATGCAATAGGCAAACTACTTAAAAGAAACACACGGAATATACTCACTGTTATTATTTCTTGTTATCACACACAGGAGAATATAACAGCTCAGTCCTGTGATGTCTGCTGCAAACATTCCTATGAAACGAGAATAAAATCTTAAAATATATACTGTAATTTCATGCTGAATAATATTCCAGATTACATTATGTAATGTCTCTCGTGCTAAATCACTGAGGTAACATTGGAATCTTTTCTATTGTAACTCAAATTCAAAGATTTGTAATGAAATTAAAGACTTATATTACTTAAGTGGCTTGGTTAAGCTCAATACTTATTTCAAAACCACCTGACTACCATATATTGATTACGGAAATGAATATCAACTAAATAAATCATTGATTTGAATGAATTTTTCGGTAAAGGGTTTCCAACATTTAATAAGTCTAGACAGGAGTTTGCCCGAAAATTGAATACATACTTGGGAAGAAACCTTGTCAATATACTTTCAATTATTCATTAAAATAAAATCCTTCGTCATAGTAATAAATGGCATAACCACATTTCAGCCTTCTATCTCTTACAGTTTAATTGCTATTTTGATTTGATTGACTGAATATTTATAAAATAAAATGCACTAAAATAGTATCTGAATAAATCCTGTACAATTTTTGCATGATCAACTGATGATTAGCCAACCACCGGTGGAAATAAACAGAATAAAAACCAATTGTCATGATAAACTTTCATTAGCATAGCAAACTTTTCAAAAATTTGCATGTATTCCAAGAATTCGACTAACTTTGACTAAGAAATCCTTTTCCTCAAAATATTTCATTGATTGCTTTAGCAATTTCCATATAGATAGCCTTTTCCAAGCAAAATATTTTAATTACTTTCCTCAAAATGTCTCCATAATTTCAACATTAGTTTACACCTCACCAAAGAGTTAAAAGTCAATGAACATTTCACGTTACACTGTCACTACAAAGTAATAATTTTGTTTCTATGAAATCATCTCGTGTTTATAGAGCATACTTAATTGATTTATGCTGAAATGGATGTCAGTAGATTGAAAAGTAAAATTTCCCAGGTACAAAGTATTTCATAAAATATGCCAAAAATTGAAGCATTGATAACACTTATGTTAACGATAATTAACTAACCTTTCAAAGTTGAAATTATAAAATCAATTTTATTCTCTCAATGAAATATTCACTTAAAATAAATTGAGATTTATCACTTTCCAATGTAAGCTTAAGTTACTACACTTTCACCATTAATAGATGGAAAAATTAGTACAATAAGTACTGCACATATATAGACGCAATTAAAACACATGCGTGGTTACACGACTAAATTTATCCTATCTATTCAGTAAAATACGTCGATAATTCTCACTGGAAACTTCAAGTAACAGCCAATACAAATGCAATTGGCAAACTACTTAAAAGATTGTACTCACCGTTAATATGTATTTCTTGATATCACACAAGGGAACATGACAGCTGTTCTGTGACGTCTTCTGCAAACATTCCTCTGAAACAAGAGAATGAAATCTTAAAATATGTACCTACTGTATTTTAATTCTGATAACCTGATTACATTATGTAGTGTCTCTCGTGCTAAATCACTCCGATAATATTCGAAAATATTGTATTGTAACTCAAATTCCAAGATTTGTAAAATATAAGACTTATATTCCTTAAGTTGCTAAGTTAAGCTTAATACTTATTTCAAAACCATGACACTAGTATGTATTGATTACGTAATTAATATCATTTCAATAAACGAAATACAGCATTGCTTTGAATGAATTTCTCGATAATGGTTGCCAAAATCAAATACAGCTGCACACGGAGAATTCTGTCTGAAAACTGAATAATTAGGAGAAAACCATATCAATATATTTTCAGTTGCGCATTAAAATATTATTATTTTATCAAACATACGCTTTAACGAGATTAAAATACACGAAAATGAGATGGATTACCTCAGAAACTCATATCAAACTCCCACCGTTGGCCAATCTGATCATAGGCTAACACCGTATACATATATCATTTCTAAAAATCAAAGTTGATAGAAAACGAACCTTTACCTTCAAACTATACGCTTACACAACCACTCGACAAATTAATAACCATATTCATGTCTCAACTTGACTCAGTTCACCCAAAATACACGTGATTAACTTTCACCAAGGAAAATAATTGCATAGATCCACATATATCTTATGTAAAGGTCTCTCCTAATTAATGTAAAGATTATGCCGACATAAAATTCAGTGAAGAGATCAACCATTTCGTTTAATTAAGAAATAATTTCACAAAAGCTATGAACTAAGGATCAGAAGAAATAATGACCTTGAGACAAAATTGAACGGTAATATTAATGCGATGATGCTACCCCGATGCGGCGTTCCGACAACGACAATTAAATTTTCGCTTAATTCTAACTAAAGCATTTAAAACCGACAATCAATCACAGTAACACGAGGTCGACGTAAATCTCTTGCGAATTACGAACGGAAAGTTACTTACCCGTTCACGACCCTTCTCTTCCTGGACGTAGAATTACACCCAGACCCATCCCCTCCCCCACTTTCATTTTGAAGCGCACCCAGTGACACCTATCAACAAAGATGAGCGTAACTTGAAACTCTGAAAACCGTTGAGTTGCCAGGGGCTGCCTCTGACCAATACTCCAACTCACTTTAAAAATTAGTTTTAACACGTTACACAACGCTATACCTCCTACAACAGTTAAAACCGCTTCAACTGATTTGAATCAACAAACCCGCGACGACAACGAACCACGTGACGTCAAATGTGGAATTTTCTATTGGCTCCTCAGACGGTCCCCATCCTGCTATGAAAGAGACAGGACCCTGCATACAACACTCGCTATGACTGGAGCTCCGACGAAAGTGTTCTACCTTACCCCTCTTTCTATCCCACCCTCCCCGCTTGCTCACGACCTTCCCCCCTCTCGCTGGCCTCGGTTCGGAAGAGCCAGGCCAACTTTTGCACGACTTTTCCATGTCGACCTTGTGGAGTAGTGGTGCGTGTGCCAGTCTACTAGTACTCTACATAAGCGGGTTCGAATCCTGTCCGCGACTCTTGCGAGTTCTGGAAAAAGGCTTTCCTTAATAGCCGCTCCTATTACGGAGACTTTTTCCCAGTAGCGCAGTGTCAACGATTGGGTTCGGGCCCGCTTATTGTACTGGTGGCTGTCACTTGGAACCCCTTCTCCTCTACAATTCAGAAAACCCCAGAGCACTATAAGGAATTGTAAAGTCAAGGCAACCTGTAATTTGGCGGTCAAGCACAAAATCCTTGGTTTACGGAATCGATTTTTTCTGAATGGTTTTGTGAATATTTTTGCCCTTCAGTCAGTAAATAGCTAAAAGAAAATAGGTTTTTCGGCGCTAGAATACTAGAGTGTGTTTACGCCGGTTTGGTGAGTGATTTGGTGTGAATGGATGTGTGTGAGCGAATATGTAGGAGCGTGAGAGAGAGGTTGAGCGATAGGGTGTCCGTATGGGATTGAATGGGCGAGTGATTGAGAGGCGTATGTGTGTGCAGTGTCGCTACTAGAATATGGCGAAGATGCAGTGGCGGATCCATGAGGGGTGGGCGATCGCCCCCCCCTCCCCTTGGATAACCCCATTGCACTCCACTGGGCGCTTTCTTCAATTCATTCCGCGCAAAAATCCTCAATTATACGTCGCAGATTAGGTCTGTATAGCAAGGGAAAGGATTCTGATAGGAGTAGGGATTTTCAAAATATAGGGCAGTTGTAAGGGGCGGATTCGATAGGTGGAGGGACGATCGCCCCCCCCCCCCCCCCCCCCCCCTCACCTCTTGAGAAGTTTCTGTATCCGCCCTTGCGAAGATGACATTTTGCCATATGCACCTCTTGCAAAAATGCACCAAACGTTCCCGAAAAAGTACCAAAAGTACATTTTCCTATAAATATTATTTTTAATTCTCAAACTTTATTTTAAATGTAATAAAACGCTACCATTCTTTGTTTGTACGTGTGTACATGTATTGTTTAATGTTATAGAGTATTATAGAAGGATTAAATTTTTTGCTTTTAATGCGACAGTTAACAAGCTAAACCTGTGTTCAACCGTACCTTGGAAGCAGCATTAAAAAAATTTATAAAATACTTGAATGTTGAATTGCTTCGAAATATTGACATGGAGAAAATGCTGAAGATAAACTAGACAGGCAGGATGAAAAGCGAGGAAATATAGAAGAAGGATTGAGGAGAGAGTATATGATTACAGACGTATTAGGTGGAAAACTTGATGGAAAAAGAGAAAGAGGTAGGAAAAGGTTTCAGCTGATAGACGACTTGAAAGGGAAAGGGAGCTATCAAGATATGAAGAAGACTGCGGAAAATAGGAGTAGCTATATGGAGAACCAGGTTTAACCATGAATAATCACGAACAGACTACCTGTGATAATAGAAGAAAATTGAAAAATTATACATACAATAAAAAGAGCTGGATACCTGAAGAGAGAGAGAGAGGCATGGTTAAGGATGAGTTAGAAGGAAGAAAAGAAAGAAAGGGTTTCAGCTGATTTCAGCGATTTGATAAGGAAAGAGAGCTATCAAGAAAAGAAGATTTCGGAAAGGAGGAGTATTTGGAGAACCAAGTTTAACCAAGAATAATCTCGGACTTGTTTACCAACAGCCTACCGACGTTGATGGTTTTCTTGGATTGATTGTGTTTCTGAAGAATTTCTGTCATCATTTAATAGACCGCTGAAAGAAAAGGCTTGCCAAGTGTCACGCTGAAAGTTTACATTTCTAGTAATGTTTTCAGTTTTCAGTACATTAATGCTACTACTTACGCTTGTTCTGTATAAAAATATATAAAAATAATAGTTAATGCTAAATAATATAACCTGAAACCTAGTTAAAAGGATTAGAATTTTTCTTATTAAATATAATGTATTTGGCACTATTTGTCGAGTTGAAATCCTGTTGGACAAAGCTGTTTTATATAGTACCGATCCTCATATTCGGTATCCCAAAACCCGGAAAGTTCAGAAAATCGGTTATTTTAAAAAGAGGCGCCTCGATCTTCGTTCTCGGGCAATTTTGGAAATATTAAAGATTGATAATGGGAAAACATGAATTTATTTCTCCTTGGGACGTTTTTCAATAATCACTCTTGGCTAAACTTTTACAATTGTGTGTCAGTAAAGCCATATTTTCGTTCAAAAAATGATGATTTTGGAGTGATTACGTCTACAAATTTACTAATTTTATAATTAATTCACGAAGCCATAAAGGCTGCACCGCATTCGCACAAGAATTTAGTTCAAATGTTTACCGATGTGTGGCAGACACGCAAGATTTTTATTGCAATAGTGATGCGTATTATTCTTGCCATCAGTTTTGTTGTATATTCTCAGTAATAAAATTTCTAAGGGTATCTATAGTAATAACGTGCGATTTATGGAGCTCCAGTTTAATATTATTATTATTATTAGTATTACTAACTTTATGGAGTGTTTCTCTATTGTGAATCAGTTTTCAAATGACTTTTTAGTAAGTTTTTGCAAAATTTACTCGATACTTTAATACTTCTGGAGCTCCCATTATTCGGGGGCCCGGATGCCTCGCATCCACTGTATCCCTTCTTTGGCCGGCCCTGGACCTAAATACACTAAATTTGTAGTGTTGGAGAATCATTCAAAATGTTTTTTTTTAAGAACGCGGGAAAAACTTTGACCCCGACGTGATTTGAACACGCAACCTTCTGATTTCTGATCTGGAGTCAGACGCGCTATCGCTGCACCACGGAGTCCGCCGATTTAACTCGTTATTTGATAATTTTACCTAAGGTAGTGTATAAATTAATTGTAATATCCATTACTACGATTTTCGTTAATTCTAAGGAGCCATATTGCATGGCGGAGTCGCTTGTTTTCATACATCATCATCACAGGCTATTTTTTTCAACGTATAAAACCAGTCATCATTTAATCTTTCTTTTTATGTACGTATAATTTTTACAAATTCCGCTACAGGCGTCAACATAGAATAGAGGCATCACTTCATCGGGCCTACCCGGCAATACTGGCAATAACCGACAATACTCGGATAAAAAGTCTGGTACCGCACTATAATGGGGCCCGATAGATAAAAATGTTTACAAGTAAGATTTTTAAAAAAAGTTAATCGTGCCAGATACGGACACTTCCAAAAAAGTCTGAACTTTATTTATTTAAAAATTTGGGGCACAGAACAGGAGGTCCTTACCGTCGTCAGCTTGTTCGTTGCCATTGTCCGAGATTACTAATACGTGACGCAAAATCTAGTATTTTCATACGGAATTGGTTTAAGAGAGGATCCTTGGGGCGATGTGGGAACCCAATAGAGGAAATGTGAGGAGAATATGAAGCGGGTTGAAGAATGGGAAAGCCGATAACTAGGAATGCAACCCTCGAATTTGATGTGACGTCAGTGACACTGCGGTACGAATTTGAAACCCTTGATCTGAACTAATTGAGGATGGAAATGCTTCCGATTGTTGTTTTTTTCGGATACCCCATCAGAAATAAATGCATAATATGCGAAGTTATTTAGGATAATGTAAATACGCGCTATAATGCTATACAGTAAATAGAATTAAAAACCCTGTAACATTTTATTCAAAATATAAATGGACGTTACCATGCACTAAATTTGATCGGAATATTCTTGCAGTTTAATCTCGAATTATTTTAAATATTTTATTCAGAGGTTATTTCACAAGGAAGATGAAAAATTAGTTAAAATTTATCCATAGCGTGTTTTACACACTAAAAATATCTTGAGTGTAGCTTTTAACGTCCGCGACTCAATCAATCCCCATCGGTGTTAGTGAACGTAATGTTAGATCAGAGTACAGGAGAAAATATGTCGAAATTATCGCTAGAACAGAGAAATACTACCGATCCTTTTTCCCAGACGCGATAAGACAATCCAACAGAGGAATTAGCTAGACTTCACTTGGTGTTGTGACACCCCCTGCCAAACGCTTCCAGCGGCTTGCAGGGTATTGATATAAATGTAAATGAATCCATCGTTTCAATAGAAAATACGCAATTCCTTTCCTATTGGCGACCGCATAGGCGAAGGGGATAAAAAAAATAATGTATAAGGGTTACTTTTCATCCCTTTTCGACATTTATTTTTCTCCAACACACCCAGTCAATAAAGATGAATGTCGCGAAGAAAAACCAGAGCGAAACTAACAATAAGTATCGCGTGAGGACACATAAAACCATTCATCGCATCGCTTACCGAACACATCCATACGTTTTCGCATGTACCAACGCCATTTCGCGTCCTTCTCGCGGAAGCAGACAAACTTGTTGAACCGCGAGGCAATTCCGCGATTCTTCCACGCCATTTGTTGAGACACCATTTCGCAACAACGGCATTAATACATTCCTCTGCACGACCACGTCGTTTTGCCGCTTCACTCATTTTTAGGCGCGTTTCGCTTACAGCGTGAGCGCCTATTATCGTCGATCCGTCCGTTCGTCCGCATGTTCGTTCTCGGCTTCTACTGAACGGATTTTCATGAAATTTGATATTAAGGACTTACAATCAAATATAAGAAGAAAAATGAATCACGTACGCCAATCAGGGGTACCACTTTACTGGAGACAAAAAATTAAATTTTCGTCATATCTCGTAAAGTATTGCTTATATCAAAATATGTTTCAAATAACAGTTGTAGAACTAGTAAAGAATATTACATATTTTCTTTCCTATACATTTTTATCGTAGGAGTTGCCGTTATCAATGAAATCGAAAAAGAATGTCTTAATTCGAGTTGAACAGAAAATTTCTTGCATGGTTACTTCTTCATTGTTGCTATCATAAACAATCTCACAAACAAACGTTTAATTTCCTTACGCGTGCATGCAATATTTTTAAATAGCAGAATATGTATTATTTATGACGAAGACAAAACTTTAAAACGCAATTTCCCTTACGTACAGGTAGGTATATAATTTCTTTCTTATACTCCATTGCGCGAAACGCGCCCATTTGTGATACGTTGTACACCTTCCCAACTTGTTACTTTCTCCATACGTAGTAATGGGAAAGTCTTGGGTGGTCTTGTGTTCGTGGTTCCCTCTAAGTAAGCTGCGCAACTGCGCGGCCGCGCAGCAGTTTTTGAAGTGCCGCGCACTGAAGTTTTCAAGAGCGCACGATTGTGTGTATTTTATAATATATCGGAACAGGACCGCGTCAACCCCGGTGCATATCCGCGCACTATCGTCATGTAAGCGCGCATAGCGATATTCATTCCGCCCACGGATGAAAAAAATTAGAAGAAACTACGCTTGTGTTCATGAAAAAAATCAACTTCGAGATTTCAACGGAAGTACACGTTTTGAGGTCCCTATAACACGTTTAGACTACTTTCGGAATTATGTCCGCGTGTGTGTGTGTGCATGTGTATATGATTGTGGGCGCTCTAACTCGAGAATTACTAGCCATATCGTTATCAAATTTCATATATAACACTTTAGCATGAGCATAAAGAACTAATTAGTTTTTGGATTATATATATATATATATATATATATATATATAATTCTTTACAAAGGTTATAGAGAATGTAATTTTCTATAACTTTCATTTGAAAGAATTTTCCATAGCAGTTATTGTTTAGGAATTATTTATAAATAATCGGTTTTTTTGGTTTCCGTCAAATATCTCCTTAAAAACGTCGTTATTAGTAATCTTCGTAAGGACCAAAGTTGTAGAGAATAATATTTCTTCTAATATTTCTTATAATATATTATTATAATATTTCTTACAATATCTACTTTTGCAGTATTTTCCTAACTTGTTTTTGGTTTTGTATTTTATACAAGGAGTGTAACTGCTAATACAATAAATCATTTGCACTTTCCAAAAAAGAAATATTTTTCTGCTTAACTAACTAAATGTCTCACCCACCATCCGGCACATTTCGACAATTGCATGGTAGCAACTTTCTGACAATTAAATGGATATTCTAGCAATCGCTAAGATTCGACTGATCCCAAAGAAACTCCAGCGATCGAGAGAGAAGATGATGACGAATAGAGCCTCCTTGAGCTCGCAATGAGGCCTTCAGAGCGCTTGCTTTACACGAATACCGTTATGACATGCACTGATGTAGATGACAAGGTAGTCAAAGAATGGCGAAATTATTCGATTTCATATCATATTTCAAAATAAAATACGGCCTCAAAGCAAAGGAAAATTAATAAATATTTAAAAAATCAGTGATATGAATTAAAATATTGATGGCTCATGTTTTATGTTAAAATCGCCATTCATTTTCCTGCGACACATTTTTTTTACGTTTTTAATACCTGTCCATCATATGAGGTATCTGTAATGACATGAGGGATCCTCTACGCATCGTGCGTCGAATTTTGCGATTTACCCAACCAAACCCATCCAACTACCAGGCGACGATCACGGTATCCGAAAACACGCAAGCGAACGAGGGCTTCAAATTTGGCGCCCATAAGAGCTCGCCGCCATGGGAGTATGTTATACCTGCTAATCAGTGACCAGAGAAATTATTCAATGAATGATTTGTAGGTTGATATAAAGGAATTATAAAATGATGAAAACATGGTTCAACTAATTTCACTGCTACATTGTAGATTGAGAAGTATATAGAAGAAGAGTAAATGGAATATTCAGAGATGTATTAGGTTAATTTATTCGGTCGCTTTAGTCGTATCGAAGGGATAAGACAGCCTGAGGATATGACGGAAAATTCGAACGAGAAAATGCTTTTTGGTATCCCAGTACATACGAAGAATTATGTGATGGGATGTGTACGTGAGTGAGTGAATGAGCGAAAAAGACTGCATGTAAGTGCGAGAGAGAAAACGACGGGTTGGGTGTATGAAAGTGCGTGAGTGCGTGTGTGCGTGCGTGTGCGTGAGTGCGTGAGAGCATGCGTGTGCGTGAGTATGTGTGTGCGTGAGTATGTGTGTGCATGAGTGTGCGTGAATGTGTGCGAGAGTGTTTGTGAGTGTGTGCCACCAAAAACTCATTAAAAATCAGCTGGAATATATGCCACCCCACTTGCACAGCAAACACAGCAAACCTCCTAATTATTAGAGCCTAATATATATACGACCATCAAACACTTGATTGCCCCTTCAATATAGACCACCCAACACACGAAATTACCCCCTGATTTATGCCACCCAATTTGCACTTGACTGCCGCTATGACATATTCCTCCCTAGATACATCAAACTCCCCACGCTCTTAGTAAGAGAAAGAGAGGAAGAGGAGAGGAGACACGCGAAAAAGGAACGTTTGCTGACAAAGTTTAAATTCTGTATACTTTAAATACGCAAACAGAAACAGCACGCCTCGCCGTTTTTCTTTTTGTATCAGGCGTCTCGCCTTCGAGCGCAATCCCAGAGAATAAGCCGCAATGGTCGTTTCAGAAAAGGGGGGAAAGTTTTGAGAAGTTCCATTCTTAATTTAATTTTTTCTTTTTCAAGGGTGTACGTGTTGTAACAAGTGCGAAGAGGGATCCCGTCTCCGTCGCGTTTTTTTTTTTAAATCTGCGAGTGTTCGCCTCTTCGAGTCCTTCGGAAACGATATTTCTGTCCTAAAAGCGACTCCATTCTCTGTTTTTGAAGAAAATATTTGAAGGCAGACGACCGATAAATAGGCTTCCGTCCCGGCAAATATTCTAATTTCAGCGAGGACGCTAAGCAGACGTAAATGTTCCATAAATTAGTCGTCGGGCGAATATAAGGAGGGGGTGTAGAAGGAGTGGGCGGGAAAAGGAGGTGCGGAAGGAATCCGAAGGAAATACTGCGGACATTGGTGTCCATCGACTAGGAATTTTATAACAATTACGAATATGAAGCTAAAAAATGAAAATGGAGGGGGGGTAGAAGGAGTGGGAGGGAAAAGGAGGTGCGGAAGCAATCCGAAGGAAATACTGCGGACATTGGTGTCTATCGCCTAGGAATTTTATAACAATTACGAATTTGAAGGTAGAAATTGAAAATGGAGGGGGTGTAGTAGGTGGGGGAGGGAAAAGGAGGTGCGGAAGGAATCCGAAGGAAACCCCTGCTATAGGACAGTCAGGGAACATAATAGGCGAGTTTCAATCAGAACAGAGGAAAATTAGTGACACTTTGGTGCCTCGCATCCCCACCCACATAGAAACTTGTATAGCATATATTGCCATGCATTTTTCGTTGCTTTTGAAATTGCTTACAATTACGCGTAGTAATTGGCGACTTTGTACCAAACAGCGTCTAAAAGAATGAAAATTCATTTTTATATACAGTGGAAACCACTTAATACGAAATCGCTTAAAACGAAATATCGGTTAACACGGAACGCTTGCTCGGTCCGTTCCAGCGCCTATACCTTTCAGTATTAAGTATTTATTCACTAACGCGAAACGGTTTACACGAAATACTGCTTAATACGAAAATATTTTTCGGTCCCACGAAAATAAATGCATACAAAATTCTTCTGATTATGCGAAATGGCATTTGAGATAGGGTTTTCCCATGATTGCGATAATATCTTCTGCTGTGTATTACATCCTATTATTGATATGTATTATGGATTTGCCTACGAGCCTAATTCAATATTTGAACAAGTTAGGAAAGCATACAACGTATCACAAATGGGGCGCGTTTCGTGCAATGGAGTATTAGAAAGCAATTATATACCTGTACTTAAGGGAAATAGCGTTTTAAAGTCCTTTTCTTCACCATAAATAATCCATTTTCTTCCTATTTAATAGTATTACATGCACACGTAGGGAAATTAAACGTTTGTTTGGGAGATTGTTTATGTTAGCAACAATGAAGTAACCATGCAAGAAATTTTCAAAGTTCAACTCCATATAAGACATTCTTGTTTGATTTTGTCGATAACGGCTACTCCTACGATGAAAATATATAGAAAAGGAAATACTCTACTTTACCAGTTCTACAACTTTTATTTGAAAAATATTTTGATATGAACAATACTTTACGAGATATGACGAAAATTTAATTTTTCTTCACCAGTAAAGTGGTACCCCTGATTGGCGTACGTAATTCATTTTTGCGATTTTCTTATTATATTTGATTGAAAGTCCTTAAAATCAAATTTCATAAAAATCCGTTCGGTAGAAGCTGAGAACGAACATGCGGACGGACGGACGGACGGACCGACCGACTATAATAGGCGCTCACGCTGTAAGCGAAACGCGCCTAAAAATGGAAATATTACCATGAAAGCAGTGAACGTGAAATTCGGTTAACTCGAATTTCGGATAACACGAAATAATTATGTCGGTCCCTAGCAATTCGTGTTGACCGGTTTTCACTGTAGTCGGTTTTTAAATAATCTTCAAAGTAGTCTACAAATTTGATACACAACTTTTTCTTAATGTTAATATCTTCGTAGGATTTACTTTTGAATGAAGAAACGGAATTCCGGGCTGAAATGGCAATAAATGTTTAAACTTCCTCTGCGATTCATTTAAGGTAATCTTTGTTTATCTATATTCTCAGAACATTTTTCAACGCTTGTGAGGATTAGTTCATTTCATATTTGAACTAATTCGCGCATCGCTGAATATACAGATAGTAACTCGATTATTTTAATATATTTCATAAAATTACCTTTCAGGTGTTAGAAATATTCCGTATGTGTACTGACTTTCGAAATATTCGTTCGAGTAACGCCGAGTCGAGAACGAAATTAAAAATTTTTCGTTCTCGCAGGAACGGCAAAAGGAGCTATGTGGATTTCCCCAGCAGTCAAAGACCTTAGATTTCAAATTCCTCCGTACCCCTCGCACTTGTGTCGTGCTGTGACGCCGTCCCACCCAAAACTCAGGTACAAGAGGTTTACCTCCCCAACTACGACCCACTATTCACTGGGACATCTGGTCTTGCATACCGTCCATTTACACCCTTTGTCTTTTGAGCGAAATGGCCAAAAGAAGCTTTCATAAATGTTGCCGCTGGTCGTGGAGCCGTTTCATCTTCCTATCTATACCAACCGAAGTGCACGCCATTGTGTGTAACCTCGGGAAAGAGTATTTTTGCGATTCCGCCAAAAGGGTTTTTCCCAAATACGAAGTATATGAATGGAATAGCCTTTCACTAGAGGGCTATGTTCCTCTAACATCCACCCCTTCTTCAGATTATTGGTAAGAATATTGTCACTCTTGCTTTAGCAGTTGTATGAGAAACATTCTGATTTGGTAATTTTGGACGCTTACGAATACCTCACATTTATGCAAAATTTCATCGATATAGCACCTCTAGTAGTGCATTTATATGAATTTCATTGTTTAAAATTTATGAATTTTTAACAGCCACAATATAAAACTTATATGTAATTTTCAATGGAACATTATTTCCTAACTTTGTTGACATTTTCAGCTTCCTAGATCTTCATAATGTATGTACATAAACATTAGTCAATTTGTTTAACATTTAGGAATTTATTACGGCCGAACGAATAAAAATTTTCAAATTTCTTTAATCCCGTTTTCATTATTTGGCAAATTCTACCATTAGAAAAAATTTCAGTTTCATAGCACATTTAGAAGTACCTAAACCATGAAATGTTTGTAAAATTGTTTATAATTTTCAGCGGCCAAGAAAATAAACATTGTTGCAATTTTTCCTATCATTATTTTTTTCGATTCACCTATGTATTAAATTTCAGCTCTCCAACTATTGTAGTTTGGGCCAGACATTAGTATCCTCCTATATCCTCCTCTGTAAGAAGAGTGCTTATAGAATGATGTGGCATCCCCCACTTGTAAATTTACGAATGAGTTCCTATGGGGATGTTAAGACATTTATTTCCATTTATGCCAAGTGTATTTGTTTGTTAAATAACTTCCCATGGAGAAATTAAAATTATGAAAAAGTTGAATCTCCTAAAATTCCAATTTATGGAAAATACTTCAAACAGTGTTTCACGGGAATAACATGCTTTATTACCTCGCTGGAATTCAAAATTAAACATAATAAAGATTTTCATATAAACTGCTTGGAAAGAAAAAAGATCCGAAAGTAAATTTACACATCCCATTGCAGGTATTTCAAGAAATCTAGGGAGTATTTGCGACTTCAATCAAATCAATGAATATAGATTATTGAGGATTTCGGATGAATGATGTTAAATATAGAAGGTCAAAAACCTGCCTCTCTCATACGGCGACAAATACCCACACACAAAAGAATAATTCCGAAAAATTGGTTAATTATATTTAGTGAAGCATAAAGGATTCATTTCATTAATTCAAATTGCTTTGTTCATAAAAAATACCAGTCCTAGAATATATTTGTAGAATGAAAAATCGATGCTCCTTCAATATCCGTTTAAAGAAAAATACTCGAAACGAAAGATGCAGGAATAACATCCTCTATGACATGTATGTCCAACTGCTGGACGGTGCGTAAGAATCATTCTTTGGAAGCGTGAGTGCCACCCTTCTACGGCGTTGTTGGTCCGCTGTTGTCTGTTTACAGTTTGCTCATATACCTACACTCCATAATTCCAGAACAAACCTAGGAGGAATGGATCCTCTTATCCCCTGCCTTACCTTCCTCGTATATAAGTTATTTCCACATACGTTGCTAGATCCCCTAGTGTAGGGTCGAGGATTGCAAGCAAGTGGTCAAAAATATGAAGTACGTCCTCAACAGGGATAAACGGTAATGCCATCAGCTTCCGTATACCATTCCTAATAACGTCGTTATTATTGAATTGAGCTTTTAGACCTAATGCCATTACATGTTCTATATGGATTGACTACAATGGAAGAGGCATTCCTTAATGGTAGAATTGGGGAATGTTTTCCGCACTACATTTATAGCACTTAATTCAAAATCAAGCATGAGCAGTTCTGGATTAAAATTATAATTTAAAAAGTCACAGTGTGACACAGTGGACATAAAGGCAGTGGACGAAAAGGCTGTGGACATATAAGAGTGGACATAAAGGCAGTGGACATATATTACGGTGGACGTAAAGACTCTGGACATAAGGGCAGTGGACATAAAGGCTGTGGACATAAAAGAGTGGACATAAAGGCAGTGGACATAAAGACTGTGGACATAACATCTGGGAACCATCCTCTCAATTTGCGGCACAACAGTCAAGAGGATATACTGTTGTAGACCGCAAACAACCTGTAGACCGCATATGACATGAATACCAAACAATTCTATCGCCACGAATCTAAACATGTGGTTCTAATGAGGTAAACGAAACAATGGAAGTAATTTCTAGAGTATTAGGATTTTTAACATATAACATTCAAAAAAGTACCGAGTTTTTGAGAATGCTGGGTTTATGAGGTTCTACTATATAAGGATTTAAATCTAAAGATGCAAGTTTAGAATAAATAAAAATATAAGTAAAAATAATAATTTTAAAAACCACTTTTACTTCAAATGCACTAAAAATTAAAAAATTAAATTTTCTTCATCAATGTGGTTGGCTCATGAATGCAACAAATGAATTTGCATGATCAAGAAGTTTAAAGAGTTGTTCATCCTGAAAGATAATAATTCCCTAGCCTAAAATTTGAATACTATCATTCGCATCACAATTATCTATTGTGGGTACAATTTTCTTCATCAAAGTGGTTGGCTCACTCCTTAAGGTGGTTCCACCGTGACTGAAGGGTTTTAGGAGAAGGAAAATACTTTTTTATTAATTTACGAACATGTGCAAAAAAAATTACTTCAACCTTTCTAGTAGATAGAATATTAAATTTATTTGGGAATGTATTAACAAACAATATAATATTAATTACGTGTAATTATTGGTTAGCATAATAATTTTCGCAAAGACTGAAGTTTGACTCATATTTCTCCAAGCCATGTTGACGAAAAAATTAGTTTTTCTTAAAAATAAATGATTCCATAAGTGTTATTAACTATATAAATATAAAATATTCTTATTACAAAGCTATTTTTAGTTTGGAAATATGTATTTTCTTTTATAATAAATGTATAGCAACAGGCGAAATCCTTAAATTTGGCAACATTGTATACAAAGTTTGTATATGGCATCAACTTCCGGTTTCCGAGGGCGTTAGTTGATTGCTGCGATAGTTTGTGGACACATTGCCACTTTAAAATAATGTTTCTTGGACAGGTTTCATACAAACAGAGTTACTTGGTCAAGCATTTACGAATGATGATTGTGAAAATGCACACAATGTATTATATGATGTACAATCGTTAAATAAATTGCTAGATACATTGAAAGTAGATCAGTAGGCAATTTTATCTAATGCTGTATCATATGAGGATTACATTAATTTAAAGAGTAACAAAATGAAAATTTTAGAAGCTAAAAAGACCCTCCATTGAAAGGTAATATTATATCTGCTACTATGGTCAATAAAATTGCATCATTTTTCATAACTCTTCATGAGATCATAAAAATATATAATGAAAGTGGAGAAGAGGGTCTCAAACTAAGAAAAAATGATTTACTTAATATGTTATCCAGTATTGGTCTCTATGTTCTCAATAAGGAACCTACTCGTGTTTCTTTGCAATCCTGTTCTCTTATTGATGATAATATCAAACTTGTCAGTGAATGATATCTTCTGTAAAACTATATATGTATACTGAATTTTGGAATCTGGTAATACATTATATATTTTCTTCCCATTTAAACATTAAATTCCTCAAATAAGAATGAATTTCTTTTAGGACAATGAATTTTGGAACTTTACTAGATGATTTGCCTTATGGAGTGCAAAATTTGTATGGTTTCAATAAGAGAGTGATTAGAGAAGGGAGGTGAGTAGCAAATTAAATAGAAAAAATAAACAAATTAAAGAATATAAAGGATGTGGAATATAAAAAGTAGATATAATTAAAATAGAGGTATGGAATTGGGCAGAGTTGAAATTGATGAAATGTAGATAAGGTTAAAGAGGAATTAAAAGAATGGAGAATAATTAATTAAATAAAGGAAACTGAAATTAGAAATATTATAAAAGATAAAAAGACGACAAATTAAAGGAAGATTAAATTTTTTCCATTTTGTTTATTGATATTTTGAGTTTGATTTCGAACGTTGTTCAAGAACTAATTTGTTATATTATGGGTAAGTTCTGTCGTCCTTCTCGTTTTATAACATTTAAAACAAAATGACGAACAATAATAATGTTTTGTAATTAGTGTCTAAATGAAAATTAATACATGCGAAACAGATAACTAGCTCTCTAACAATTTCTACATGCGACGTATATGTCACGTTAGACAGAAAGAGATTAAAATTAAAACATTTATTTCGTTTTTGAAATTCATGAGTATCTCGATAGTGAAGATAAGTTCTTCAAGAAACTCGTTATTAAGCAGCAAAAGTACATTTAGCAGACTAAAATACTAGCCGGAAATACTGCTACAGCATAGTTGCCACATTTACTTGAGCAAAGGCGCCATTTTAAGCAAATGGCGAGAATTTTGAAATAAACTGAATTTCAGGCAATGATATCTCAAAAACGAGTTCGGGTAGAAGCGTATATTTTTCCATAAAACAAATTAAATAGCACTGATTATTTTAATGAAGTATTTTTAAAGGCGGCGTTGGATTCTCTTCACCCTCAAATAAATATTTTTATACTTGTCGGTGAGGATCTACTCATAAGGGGCTATGTTAAATATGTCATTTTTAAGGACGATTTACAGAAAATTTAGCCCGGTAAGATTAGGTTTTTTAAAAAATGCAATGGATAAATCGAGCATTCAGGAATACACAACGTGTTTTTCAGAATTTTCTTGGATAATTTACTTTATGGAGGAACCACCTTAAACATCTCGATCATGCAAATTCATTTGCTGTATTCATGAGCCAACCACATTGATGAGGACAATTTTATTTTTTTATTTTTAGTGCATTTGAAGTAAAAGTGGTTTTTAAAAATATTATTTTTACTTATATTTTTATTTTTGGTTTTTTAGTTATCTGTAACAAAATCCTAACTAAAAGATTAGTTTTCCTGTGTTAATTTGAATTTATTCCACGTCTTAGAATTTATTCAATCTTAAAAATTTAATGTTATTGTATTTCTGTACGAATTAGGAAAAAAGTGAATTTTCGGAAAATTTTTTAATGTGGATCCCTGGCCCCCGAGATCGGGCCCCCTGCCTGGACCCCGGGTCGGAAAATTTAATGTTATTGTATTTCTGGACGAATTAGGAAAAATAGTGAATTTTCGAAAAAAATTTTTGTGGACCCTTGAACCCCTGGGTCGGGTCCCTTCAATAATGGTGTCAAAATCTGTGGTTCATCATTATGAACAACTTTCCCAAACATACTGGGTCAAAAATCCTGAAAGCTTCTGAGATATTTAAGTTTTAAAAAGTCCGTGACATACATACGACAAGTGAAGTTAAGTAAAAGTGGTTAAAATAGCAAGTTTAGGTACAGCTGTCTCAATGCATATTAAATTTAAAATGGGTTGGATTATTAAGAAATATCAAAATGTTTATATTTGTTATCTTAATAAATGGTGAACTATATTGGATATAATTTATCTTTAAGTAATCGTTAGATATCTAGCAGTTGGTACAACCAAGAATTTATTTTTTTTAATTGAAGAAGGAAATGCGCACTATCACATGATACCGATGGTAATATCAGAGATCATGCGTTAGAAGTCGTATTCTGTTTCTGTAGGATAAACAAATCGTTTAAGCTAAGTAAAGAGAAAAAGTTGTCACGAAAAATGCCGGTGTCAAATCAAAGTTTGCAGTTATCTGTAAGTGTTTCGATTAATAACATTTATTTTTGAAGATGCCCGTATGTTAGAGCTATCTTTGTTTATGCATGTAAATCCTATTTTAATTTCCAGGATATGAGGAAGCTTTTGACGCAGCTCTTATCTCGGTAAGCTGCTGCAAATCGAAAGTTTTGTGCTTTATTAGTTATAAAAAGCCGATGCCAATGAATTAGTTTAAACATTTTTCATGTAAATCCTATTTGTTTTAGTCGCCAAATGAAAAATATTTTAAGGGCATATATGTTTTTGCGGTAACGTAAGCTATGACTCGTTATCATTAGATTACCTTTCGTTATTACTAGCGGAATTTGTATTGTTTATTCTAGTGTTGATGGAGTTTACGGAATTCTCATCACTGATAGAGATGGTGTTCCTTTACTCAAGGGTGAGACTTATTGTTACATTGTGCATCTGAACACGTTTTCTCAATTTACTCAAAATCTATTCTAGGCGTTTAGTAATTCTTTAATACATCTTTAACCTAATCGGTCCTGTAATGTTTATGCTCCCACTGTCATTTTGAAGCAGTACATAATTGTTCGTATATTCTCTGTCAAGTTCATTTTTTAAGCCACGTTTTGATTTGTTCAAATTCTGTAATGCCATTAACCGCTTTACCTATGTATGTGCAATGGTTTTCAGCCACAAATGATAAGGTGCCGGAGTTAGCTACAAGACCAGGATTCCTTTCCACATTTGGAATGGCGGCTGATCAAGGGGGAAAGCTAGGCCTAGGAAAGAATAAATTCATTGTGTGTCTTTACTCAAATTATCAGGTAGGAGATATATGAGAAATCGTTTTTCGTCCATTCAATAGTTCTGTCACTAATCATTTCTTAATTAACACTGTGTCATGATTTCTGCATAGGTGGTGCACCTGAACAAGTTACCATTGGTAGTTACCTTTATTGCCAATAGCTCTTGCAATACTGGACACATTTTGTCCCTTGAAGAGCATTTAGAGCCATTGGTGTGCGATTTGAAATGTGCTGTTAATGGCGATACATGATATGTTAAATTGTGTATAAAAAATTAGAGCTATTATGGAATGGACTCCTACCGAAAAAAACTTTTCTGTGTTAAATTGTATTTGTTACTTATTAGTTGTTATATGTATTTAGTGTTTGAAATTTTTTCTTATCTATTTCATTGTTAATTCTGTGGATAAATAAATCAACCGTATCAGAATAGTATCCACAAAATGCTGATGTGGAGAATTTTTATTTCATAATTGTAATAATTACACACCTCGATATTATCACTTATCAGGTCTCTGTGGATATTATAAAGAAAGAGTATTTGAACTTTTCTCTTCAGGAAGCTCATTTTTACAATTTATTGCAACTTCTTACATGTGTCTGCTTAACCTTAACACGCCGAGTGGGCCATATACGCACGTGCTGCTTAGTTTCGACACCACTTATAATAGTTGTATTTGACGGAGTCATGAGATTAGGATGAGAACATCACAGAAGAATTACCTCGCAGCAGACAGTGGCGAGAAGGGTTAAAGGCTTAGCAAAGGCTAGACCTCTTAGACAAACAGTAAACATACTTAAGCACTCTGTACTCATTTTCACACTCGAAAAGCAATACAAATAATCCCGAGAGGGAGCTCCAAACATGTAGTGTTACTTTCTTCTTCCATTTTGGCTTTTGTGTTTTTTTTATAGTCGACCAGTTAAGGTTGTATTAGGCTAAGTCAAGGGAAATTTTCATAATGATATTTTTTTAAATACTGTTTCTCTCCTCTAAAACACAAAGCATGCAATTCTTTATTATTTTTGCTATAAAATGCTTTGTACTCAAACATTTTATCAGTAATGAGATACAAAATTTTTCCAGAAACCAGACAAAAATAATTTAAATACCCAAAATAACTTGGCTGTTTAAAGGTTAAATTATGATGTTTGTGGTTACTCAAATAATGCCACAATAGAAATCACAATACAACAATTTTTCTCATTTATATTAGAAAGATTGTAACATCTAATATAGTCGTAAACCATCACTTTCTTTCTCACTTTGTTCATTAATAAGAAAAAATTGGTTATTATTCTTTGGAATTAAATCCATTTTACATGAAAACTAAGGTTTTCTTCCACTTTTAATACTGAAAGAATATGCCCTACCAGGTTTATCTTGAAACCGAAATATTTATGCAGATCATATTCCACTCTTAAAATTGTCTCTTTCACAAACAATTTGAGAATGAAAAGGGTTATAAAGTGAAAAGTTTTTCTAAGTTACAGCTTTATATTTGCATTTATAGTAAACTCCCAATTTACGAACATTCTTGAAAAGTAGCTTGTAAACTGGGAGATCTTCCCATTAATGCTATGTTCAAATCATGGGATGTGTTTGAAAACCAATTTTTCCTCCTACAAGTGCAAGAAAAAGGAGAACGGAACAATTTGTAATAGATTTTAACAAATGCATCCTAATCATAACTTATTTATTAGTTAAATATGGCATCATTTTCCACATTAAGCGGAAGTTTGTGGTAGAGCTCTTATGGATGTTAGGGCAGATTAGCAGGTGTGATGATGTTGGATAAGGTGCACACCTTTCAACATTTATTTCAGAAAAGTGGTGCTGTAAAGCAATGAAAAATGCATCCAAGGAAGTCTGACGTGAATGCCGTTTCATTTCTTGATACATATATAGTCATGTAGCATTGAATGGATTGTTTCACATCTCTACTAACATTCATGCTCTTATATTGATCAGGGACATCTTCGATAATCAAATCCAGTGCTTCTTGAATCTTACTGTATCTATTCGTGTATATTGCGCACCCGTACTTTTTGCCAAAAAATCATGACTTTTTCTGATGTAATGCAAACCCTTGATTTTAGTGGGATGCAAGAACAAAATTATATCATGTTAAGTATTAACTACGGTCAGTGGCGTAACTAGGGTGGGGCACGTGCAAATAGGGGGGGCGTAAAAATATCAAATTTGCACTGCACTGACTACAGTACATGTACATACATACCAATCACACTGTTCCCTTATGGGGCAAGCAAGCTAATTGCCTAAACCATTCACAGTATTTCTCCACGCCTTTCTATCCTGACATACTTCTTTCGTTTCATACATTTCGTTTCATACATCGTCTTCCATTCTTTAAACTTCTGATCTCCCTTTTCTTGAGAGTCTTGAGAGCCAGCTTTTTCTTGGTCTTCCTCTCCCTTTTGATCCACATAATCTACCATCATATATCAATTTAGTCACCCGGTTCTCATCCATTCTCTCCACATGCCCAAACCATCGCAGCACACCCCTTTCATACTGACCTCTTGAAGTTTCTTTCATTCCACATTCATTCATCACCCAAGTATTCCTGACTCCGTTTTCCCACACATGCTCCTCATATAACCCATTCCAACTGCATTCACCTTACTCATGTGTTTCTCCTGACACACCCACGTTTTGCTACCATACAACAAGGTGGGTACAAGCACACTTCTATAAACAGCCATTTTTGCTTCCTTAGACACTTCTTCACGATTTAGTACTGACCACATGCTACCCACCACTTTTCTACCCGCATTCACACACCTTTCTATCTCTCCATCTATTCTTCCATTCTTAGAAAACATTTTTCCCAAGTACACAAACTCTTCTACCTGTTCTACAACTTCACCATTTATGCATAGCCTACAGCCATTCAATTCATTCATTCTATCAAACACAACAACCTTTGTTTCTGACACGTTGATCTTCAGATTCATTCTCTCTGTAACTTCAGCCATACTATCTAACATTCTTTGCAACTCATTCGGCGTTTCAGATATCAACACAGCATCATCGGCATACAACAGCACCCGCACATTAACTTCCCCAATCCTCAGACAATAGGCTTCCTAAGCAACAGGCTTATTGCTGTCATATGGGTAAGCTTTTACGGGAATCAGAGGCTTATATTTTAATGCCATTAATGTTAAACTACGACTAATGAAGGAAATCCGATACTGATATAATCCCCATTTTTGGAGCTGCTTTGCCCCAGTATTGCTCAATACGAGAACAAAAAAGATGAGGCAGCTCCGTATGACCTAGTGACTTGAAATTTGGCACGATTATAGAAATTTCGTTGCAACCAAAGATAACATAAAATATTGCAAAAATCTTATTTTTAGGGACGGTTTAGTTCCATTTCTGCCCCATACGAGTGTGAAAATTATAAGGAACTCCTAAATGAGATACAAACATGAAATTTGACATGGTTATATGATTTTGTACAAAATCGATTCGGAATATTTCGAAATTGTATAAATGCTAAAATTTAAAAATGCTTGCAGAATGCAAGCACGTCATTATCATTCTATAATCATTCTATAAGCACCTTTCTTACAGAGGAGGATATACTATACAAGTTAATGTGTGCTTGCATTCTGCAAGCATTTTCTCTCACCTTAAAGTGAAAATAAAAGCCGAAGAATAATTTTCAATGCATAAGTTCACATCTCGGCTCCGAATTACGTGTTTTTCTGTTTTGAAAATATTGGGGTATAAAGAACCCCTAAAATTTATAATTATAAAACATTTATAGGTTTTTAGCATTTCTTAGGAATACCTCACATTTATGCACCTCTAGAAGTGCATTTATAAGAATTTCATTGTTTAAAATTTATGAATTTTTAACAGCCACAATATAAAACTTTCATGAAATTTCAAATGTTATTTTCTACCGGAACATTATTTCCTAACTTGATTAAAATTTTCAGCTTCCTGGCTCTAATTAAAGTACATAAACATTAGTCAATTTGTTAAACATTTGAGAATTTATGACGGCCGAACGAATAAAAATTTTCAAATTTCTATATTCCCGTTTCCATTATTTGGCAAATTCTACATCTTGAAAAAATTTCAGCTTCATAGCCTATTTGGAAGTACCTAAACCATAAAATGTTAGTAAAATTGTTTATAATTTTTTACGGCCAAGAAAATAAACAGTGTTGCAATTTAGCATTTATTCCTCTGATAATTTTTTTTGTTTCACCTATGTATTAAATTTCAGCTCTCCAACTATAGTAGTTTGGGCCAGACATTAGTATCCTCCTATATCCTATATATATCCTATATATCATTCTATAAGCACTCTTCTTAGAGAGGAGGATATACGGTATAGGATATGCTTATAGAATGATAGGATACAAGTAAATGTGTGCTTGCATTCTGCAAGCATTTTCTCTCTCCTTAAAAGAAAAATAAAAGCCGAAAAATAATTTTCAACGTTTCAGGTTGCATCTCGGCTTCGAATTACGTTTTTCAGTTTTGAAAATATTGGGGTAAAAACAACCCCAAAAATTTATAATTGTAAAACATTTATAGATTTTTATCATTTGTTACGAATACCTAGAAAGGAGCCGTAATCTGCTTTCGTGCCGAGAGAAAAATCCATGCCCTTACCATCACCATCATCCCCTTCAGCATTGTAATTAGCAGACCTGAGAAAATATGCCCCGCTGTGTCTTTCTTAGAACACCATTAACTCTCCTCATATCTTTTTCTTCGGAAAAATTCAAATTGTTGCTCTCAACGGCTTGAGCTTTCAACGACATCATTCCTTTCCCAACTCTCGTGTAGTGTTCTTCTATGATAGGTATTGCCATTACTTGGTGGTTTATATTCCAACAAAAACAGGCGAGGACTTCTGCGGATCTCTTGGATCGGAGGCATTCGTTTCCCGCAGAATTCCTTGAATTATCTGAAGTGTGTATTTTTAATAATATTTTAGTAAACTTTATTTGAGACAAATAAAATTAATTAACATGTTAGTGTTATTTAAAGAGGGTCACTCTACATTTTATAATCGTTTGTTTTGAACCATAAGTGTCTGCACTTCGTATATTGAATAATCTGCCCTGAACTGTCAATTAATTTTAAATTAATCTTGTAACGTAATTTTACTATCATATTGATTTTTTGATTATTTGTTTAAGGTGGCAAAAGAAAAAAATTAGCAATATATAATATCTTTTGAATCGAGCTAATAGTGTCTTTTTGAATTTATTATATAATAATAAGAATTAATAATCGAATTTATTAGAGTTTTACATATCATAAATTCATTCGGAGTAATATTTTATTCCATATTATTTGACTAATTAACTAATTAAAATATTTTATTTACATAAATTTATTACTGGAAGTTGGTAAAATTGAGACGCCGTGCATCATCGCCATTGGAAAGCAAGAAACTCTCTACTTCAATATTTAAATCTATCATTCAATCAAGGAAATCTTAATAAGGGCTTACGGAAAAGAATTTTCCTAGACCCTTGATAAATATAGTGAACATTTTTTAATATTTGTTATAAATGAACCAAAGGAATAACACTTTGTAACTTACATTGTTTTTATTTCTCTTACGACCCGGGTTTCGACACTACAATGCTATTGTTAGGTGCAGATATGGTGAGAATAGAAAGTATATACAGAGAAATGGGTAGAGAGGGGGGGGCAGGGTAGTTTGTAAGATGGAAAGGAATGGAGGGGAAGGAAAGGAGGAACCTATCTCAGAGGGTTACTGCGGGGGGTAGGTTGTAAAGGGATAAAGGGGGAGGGGAAAGGAAAGGCTGGAGGCGGGAGACCACCTCGGGAGGGTTTGGGGAAAGATGGGAAGGACTAAAAAGAAAGGTCTTGTGGAAGACAGTGAGAGGGTGAACCCCAGAAAGAGGAGGGAGGAAATTATCAATGAGTCAATGGGTATGCATGTGGGAATAAGAAAAATAAAGGCAAGTGTGGGTGGTAGAACTAAAAAGATAAAATATTGGGAGATGGGCGGTAAGGCCCTTGTTATAAATGTTTCTTCCTCTAAACGATGTGTATTACAGGTAAGAAAAATCTGATGTGGCCAACACGACTTTCTCCATATTTGGGGTATAGATATTTAAATTATTATGAATAGCATAATGAGGCAAAATTATTTCGTATAGTAAAAGAATACAGTCGACCTTATTGTAGTAAATTACATTTTGATTATGTTTCCAGAATTCACTGCTACGTGGTTTTGGCACTGTATACTAGATATTACGAAAAAAGTTGAATATCTCCGAAATCGATGGTTCTACGAAAATTTGTTTCAAACAAAACCTGGAAGAAATATTATTCTTTACAACTTTGGTTCTCACGAAGATTACCAATAACGACGTTTTTAAGGAGATATTTGACGGAAACCGAAAAAACCGATTATTTATAAATAATTCCTAAACAATAACTGCTTTGGAAAATTGTTTCAAATGAAAGTTGTAGGAAATTACATTCTCTATAACATTTGTCTAGAATTGTATGTACAATAATGATGTTTTAACGGAGAAATATCGCAAAAACCGAATCGGGTTTCGAATAAACCTCGACTTCCGGTTAACCGGTATTGTCCAAAAACTAATCAGTTCTTTGTACTCATGCTAAAGTGTTATATTTGAAGTTTGGTAACGATATGGCAAGTACTTTTTGAGTTATAGTGCCCACAATCACATACACACGTGCATAGACACACACAGACATCATTCCGAAAATAGTCTAAACGTGTTCTAAGAACCTCCAAACGTGTATTTCCGTTGAAATCTCGAAGTCGATTTTTTTCGTGATCACAATACTTTCCCATTACTTCACATGGAGAAAGTAAAAAGAAATAAAAAGCCAGAGGAACAAATTTTCTTAGATTTTTAATGATTTCTTTAAAACACTTTTATGTTTTCGGTTTGTCCGTCCATCCAGGGATAATCTCAAAAGCAGTTTAAGTTAGAGGCACATTTTCTTTCTGATTATTTATGATTGTGTATGTTGGTAAATCAATTTGAAGTGAATCCATTCAGAGAATTTTTAATTGATATGTAAACAACAATGAACATAAAAATCATGTTAGGATCAAAAATACCATTTTTTAAATATAAATAAATGAAGATGATGATGGGATTGCAATATATTTAAAATATAAATTTTTCCTTTCTTTAAATAAATTCTTGTTTCATTTAAAATAATAATGACTGCTGATTGATTTACTTACATATTGATACTGAATTTGTAATGTTTATATTGGATAAATTATTTCTGAATAGTATTTCAAATGATTAATTTAGTTGAACCGAACTGCAAACCGAACCACTTGTCAAAATTCTCATCTGAACCGAACCATGAACTGAACCACTTCCAAAAATTTAGAACCGAACTGCGAACCGAACCACTCCAAATTTTGAAGTGGTTTGCAGCTCTGATATATGCATAAATAAAATTCATTATTTAACAAAATAAACAAAAAGAAATAAAAATCTGTCGAATAACAATTTTAAAACATTAATGTGAAATTTGAACCTGTTTTTCTAAATTTTCGCGACACACCTGGACCTCGTCCACAACACACTAGTGTGTCGCGACACACCCGTTGAGAAACACTGTTCTAGAATTTTCTCCTTCTGTTTCACATAAGTGCTAATAGTTGAACAAGACATCCCAAACGATCGTGCAATTTCAGCATGGCTTTCACCTTTCTCAACACGCTTTGAAATTTCTAATTTCAATTCATAACTATGAGTCTTATGCACTCTTTTATTTGATTCACTTGCATTATCACTATTACATTTCCTTTAAGATGCCATGTCAAGTGATAAATAAATAAAATAAATATATTTAAATAAAAGATTAACAGAAAAAAGAGTGAAATCAGCACAAATTCAAACAATTAGAGCAGGAAAGACGATGCCATGTCAAACGATAAATTTATAAATAAATAAAATAAATACAATTAAATAAAAGATTAACAGTAAAAAATGAGTGAAATCAGCACAAATTCAAACAATTAGAGCAGAAATTACAATGTCTAGACCGAAACTAAACCTCACATGGTAGGGCAGGCCGAAAATTACTTCACGTAAACTAGTTCCTAATTTGACCAACCGATCAGCTGGGTCGAATAAGCAGGCTTAGACCCATCGAATTCTCGAGTTGGTCAAATCTCGGGAGTCGCCTGTATTTTATAATTAAAAATAGGTACTGAATTTTTATTCAACCATATGAATCAAGAGATGAAATGCAGCAGCCTGGAACATCAGGAATCAAATATTCAAAAACAGAACAAAAGTTGACAACAAAAATAAAGTGAAATTATGAGTGTACATTTCAAGATGCCTGGACAAGTGAATACAAATGGCTATAAAAAGAAGGTAAAACCACTGAAATTTGTTCTGCATGTATTGTCAGATTTACTGTTAAACGTGATGGCGAAAAGGCAGTCAAAACCCAACTAATTAGCAAAAAATATGTGAAACTGGTAAAAGTTATTGCTTGTAACCGACTTTTGGCATTATTCATGCCAAAGAACTGGGCACAGAGCCAACTGGGTGCAGAGTCAACTTGCCACAGAGACTGATGAAAGGTTGCTATTAACTACAGACTGTATTAGTATATAATAATAATATAATTTATTTCTTTTGCCGAATGCTACGGGGTGTTAATCATTAGAAATCTCAGTTTACTTCCCTTTATTTGTTTTTTTCTACTTCATATTAATAAACCTAAAAGAAATTATTCATACACAAATCCAAATTTGGGGATGAAATTAAAAAAAACTACTGCAACACTTAAAGGGAATTTCACTTTCCACTAGATCAGAGGTTCTCAAACTTTTTTGGCCGCGTACCCCTTTGAATTCAAACAATCAATTAAAGTACCTACCCCTTATAAAATAATACTGGTAGTTGAGTTAGTTAGTTTGTACAAAATAGATATATGTACTCAAAAATTTACAAGTTTACATATAATTAATAAGCGTTTTCTATTATAAAATAACGCTCCAAGAATAATGAAAATAGATTTATTTTAAAATTAATAAGTTTACAAATTAATTTGTCAATTTTAGACAGCATAAAGAGTCTATCATCGGTTTGATTGAGGAAAGCCTCAATCTTTGATCAGGTTCCACATGCAATTTATTGCGATTTTTTGACTTAATTACACTTAGAGATGAAAATCCACTAACATGTTAATTAATTTTATTTGTCTCAAATAAAGTTTACTAAAATATTATTAAAAATACACACTTCAGATAATTCAAGGAATTCTGCGGGAAACGAATGCCTCCGATCCAAGAGATCCGCAGAAGTCCTCGCCTGTTTTTGTTGGAATATAAACCACCAAGTAATGGCAATACCTATCATAGAAGAACACTACACGAGAGTTGGGAAAGGAATGATGTCGTTGAAAGCTCAAGCCGTTGAGAGCAACAATTTGAATTTTTCCGAAGAAAAAGATATGAGGAGAGTTAATGGTGTTCTAAGAAAGACACAGCGGGGCATATTTTCTCAGGTCTGCTAATTACAATGCTGAAGGGGATGATGGTGATGGTAAGGGCATGGATTTTTCTCTCGGCACGAAAGCAGATTACGGCTCCTTTCTAGGTATTCGTAACAAATGATAAAAATCTATAAATGTTTTACAATTATAAATTTTTGGGGTTGTTTTTACCCCAATATTTTCAAAACTGAAAAACGTAATTCGAAGCCGAGATGCAACCTGAAACGTTGAAAATTATTTTTCGGCTTTTATTTTTCTTTTAAGGAGAGAGAAAATGCTTGCAGAATGCAAGCACACATTTACTTGTATCCTATCATTCTATAAGCATATCCTATACCGTATATCCTCCTCTCTAAGAAGAGTGCTTATAGAATGATATATAGGATATATATAGGATATAGGAGGATACTAATGTCTGGCCCAAACTACTATAGTTGGAGAGCTGAAATTTAATACATAGGTGAAACAAAAAAAATTATCAGAGGAATAAATGCTAAATTGCAACACTGTTTATTTTCTTGGCCGTAAAAAATTATAAACAATTTTACTAACATTTTATGGTTTAGGTACTTCCAAATAGGCTATGAAGCTGAAATTTTTTCAAGATGTAGAATTTGCCAAATAATGGAAACGGGAATATAGAAATTTGAAAATTTTTATTCGTTCGGCCGTCATAAATTCTCAAATGTTTAACAAATTGACTAATGTTTATGTACTTTAATTAGAGCCAGGAAGCTGAAAATTTTAATCAAGTTAGGAAATAATGTTCCGGTAGAAAATAACATTTGAAATTTCATGAAAGTTTTATATTGTGGCTGTTAAAAATTCATAAATTTTAAACAATGAAATTCTTATAAATGCACTTCTAGAGGTGCATAAATGTGAGGTATTCCTAAGAAATGCTAAAAACCTATAAATGTTTTATAATTATAAATTTTAGGGGTTCTTTATACCCCAATATTTTCAAAACAGAAAAACACGTAATTCGGAGCCGAGATGTGAACTTATGCATTGAAAATTATTCTTCGGCTTTTATTTTCACTTTAAGGTGAGAGAAAATGCTTGCAGAATGCAAGCACACATTAACTTGTATAGTATATCCTCCTCTGTAAGAAAGGTGCTTATAGAATGATTATAGAATGATAATGACGTGCTTGCATTCTGCAAGCATTTTTAAATTTTAGCATTTATACAATTTCGAAATATTCCGAATCGATTTTGTACAAAATCATATAACCATGTCAAATTTCATGTTTGTATCTCATTTAGGAGTTCCTTATAATTTTCACACTCGTATGGGGCAGAAATGGAACTAAACCGTCCCTAAAAATAAGATTTTTGCAATATTTTATGTTATCTTTGGTTGCAACGAAATTTCTATAATCGTGCCAAATTTCAAGTCACTAGGTCATACGGAGCTGCCTCATCTTTTTTGTTCTCGTATTGAGCAATACTGGGGCAAAGCAGCTCCAAAAATGGGGATTATATCAGTATCGGATTTCCTTCATTAGTCGTAGTTTAACATTAATGGCATTAAAATATAAGCCTCTGATTCCCGTAAAAGCTTACCTATATGACAGCAATAAGCCTGTTGCTTAGGAAGCCTATTGTCTGAGGATTGGGGAAGTTAATGTGCGGGTGCTGTTGTATGCCGATGATGCTGTGTTGATATCTGAAACGCCGATTGAGTTGCAAAGAATGTTAGATAGTATGGCTGAAGTTACAGAGAGAATGAATCTGAAGATCAACGTGTCAGAAACAAAGGTTGTTGTGTTTGATAGAATGAATGAATTGAATGGCTGTAGGCTATGCATAAATGGTGAAGTTGTAGAACAGGTAGAAGAGTTTGTGTACTTGGGAAAAATGTTTTCTAAGAATGGAAGAATAGATGGAGAGATAGAAAGGTGTGTGAATGCAGGTAGAAAAGTGGTGGGTAGCATGTGGTCAGTACTAAATCGTGAAGAAGTGTCTAAGGAAGCAAAAATGGCTGTTTATAGAAGTGTGCTTGTACCCACCTTGTTGTATGGTAGCAAAACGTGGGTGTGTCAGGAGAAAGACACGAGTAAGGTGAATGCAGTTGGAATGGATTATATGAGGAGCTTTTAGAAGCTTATATTTTGAAAATATAGGAATAGAATTAATTTTCTTATTGATTTATTTACTAAAAATTGTACACTAAATCAAAATGGATAAAATAAAAATTTTTAGTCCTAAAAAGAAAATTAAATAATTTAAAGAAATTGGCAAAAATCTTTTCCAAGCCAAATATATTAACTTGTCATATCGATAACGAGGTAAAGTTCCTCGCACTCAAATAAATATAAAAGACAACATAGCTAACTTTAAAATAAAAAAAAAAAAAACGTCACCTAAGAACAAAATAGTAAATAATATACTTATAAACAAGATTCTAGCATATTCAGACATGAAAATCAATGCGAATCCTCCTCTTCTATATTCAATATTAAACCCTGATACCAATTCAGATTCACCTTCAGCAAAATCAAAATGAGTACGATTAGTTTCTGCTAAACAGGAAGCAAATCAAATAATTATTAAAGGAAACGAAATAAAAATAAATCAAATAAATATTTGATATTCTATAAATATTTTCAAAGAATATCCACCACCTAAAAAAATAAAAGATATTAAAATCAATGCTAAACTCATTTCATATGAAATTGTCTGCGCCACAGCCCGCAAGCCCCCCAATAAAGCATATATAGAATTAGAAGCCCAACCCGCAATTATAACTGTATATACTCCCATTCTTGTACAACATAAAAAGAACAACAAGCCTAAATTAAAATTAAATAACCCAAAATAAAATGGTATAATAGATCATACCAAAAGGGAAATAAATAAACTAAAAATAGGAGAAAAATAATAAGGTAAATAATTAGAAGTTATTGGAAAAGTTTGCTCCTTAGTAAATAATTTAATAGCACCAGAAAAGGGCTGAACAATTCCACAATATCCTACTTTATTAGGCCCCTTACGAATTTGTATATAACCTAAAACTTTACGCTGTAATAAATTCAAAAAAGCTACTCTCACAAGAACACAAAAAGAATTAAACAACCCAATAAATTAAATAAAAAATCATTATTTTGCAAGTACTACTTGTAAGATAACTAACATTTATGAATTCTAAATTCATGGAACTTTTCTGCCAAAGTAGTATTAATAATCAAACAACAGAAATTATTTCCTAATTTTGGTCCTTTCGTACTAAAAATTAAATATATACTGGTGATAGAAACCAACCTGGCTTAAACCGGTTTGAACTCAGATCATGTAAGAATTTAATGGTCGAACAGACCTATATATTAAGCGGCTACACCTAACTATTATCTTAATCCAACATCGAGGTCGCAAGCCCCCCTGTAAATATGAACTCTGGAGGAGGATTATGAAAAATTTCATAGTCTTTGAAAAATTTCATGGATTATAGTCTGAAAAATTTAATCGAGGATAGCCTTGAAACATTTCATGGACTATAATCTTTGAAAAATTTCATGGACTATAATCTTTGAAAAGTTTCATGGACTATAATCTTTGAAAATTTTCATGGACCATAATCTTCGAAAAATTTCATGGACTATAGTCTTTGTAAATTCCATGGACTATAGTCTTTCAAAAATTTCATGTACTATAGTCTTTGAAAAGTTTCATGGACTATTATCTTTGATAAATTTCACGGACTATAGTCTTTGAAAACTTTCATGGAACATAATCTTTGAAAAATTTCATGGACTCTAGTCTTTGAAAAATTTCAGGGACTATAATCTTTGAAAAATTTCAGACTATAGCCTTCGTGAAATTTCATAGTCTAAGGTCTTTGAAAAATTTCTTGGGCTATAGTCTTCTAGAAATTTCATGGACTATAGTCTTTGAAAAAATTCACCTACCATAATCTGAAAATTTCTTGGAATATAGTCTGAAAAATTTCAAAGATTTTGAGAAATTTCATGGACTACAGTTTTTGAAAAACTTCATGGACTATAGAAGTTGAAAAATTTCATGTTCTATAGTCTTCGAAAAATTTCATGGTCTATAGTCTTTGAAAAACTTCATGGACTATACTCTGTGATAATTTTCATGGACCATAACCTTTGAAAAATTTCATGGACTATAATCTTTGAAAGGTTTCATGGACTATAGTCTTTGATAAATTCCATGGACTATAGTCTTACAAAAATTTCATGGAGTATAGTCTTTGAAAAGTTTCATGGACTATAGTCTTTGAAAAATTTCATGGACTATAATCTTTGAAAAGTTTCATGGACTATAGTCTTTGATAAATTCCATGGACTATAGTCTTACAAAAATTTCATGGAGTATAGTCTTTGAAAAGTTTCATGGACTATAGTCTTTGAAAAATTTCATCGACTATAATCTTTAAAAAATTTCATGGTCTATAGTCTTCGAAAAATTTCAAGGCTATATATAGCCTTTGAGAAATTTCAAGGACTATCTGGTCTGTAGTCTTCGAAATATTTCATGGACAGAGGTCTTTGAAAAATATCATGGACTATAATCTTTCAAAAGTTTCATGGACTATAATCTTTAAAAATTTTCTTGTACCATAATCTTTGAAAAATTTCATGGAATCTAGTCTTTAAAAAATTTCAGGGACTATAATCTTTGAAAAATTTCAGACTAAAGACGTCGTGAAATTTCATGGTCTATTTATTGTCTTTGAAAAATTTATTTGGCTATAGTCTTCTAGAAATTTCAAGAACTATAGTCTGAAAAATCTCACGTACTAGTTTTTGAAAAATTTGTTGGACTATAGTCTAAAGATTTCATGGACCTTGGTCTTTGAAAAATTACATGGACTATAATCTTAGAAAAATTTCAGACTATAGCCTTTGTGAAATTTCATTTACTATAGTCTTTGAAAAATTTCCAGTTCTATAGACTTTGAAAAGTTTCTTGGACTATAGTCTGAGAAATTTCATGGACTATAATCTCTGAAAAATTTCATCGACTATTATAGACTTGAAAAATTTCTGGTACTATAATCTTTGAAAATTTTCAGACTATAGCCTTCGTGAAATTTCATGTTCTATAGTCTCTGAAAAATTTCATGTACTATAGTCTTTGAAAAATTTCCAGTTCTATAGACTTTGAAAAGTTTCTTGGACTATAGTCTGAGAAATTTCATGGACTATAATCTTAGAAAGATTTCATGACTATTATAGTCTTGAAAAATTTCTGGTACTATAATCTTTGAAAAATTTCAGACTATAGCCTTCGTGAAATTTCATGCTCTATAGTCTCTGAAAAATTTCTTGGACTATGGTCTGAATATTTTCAATGATTTTGAGAAATTTCATGTACTATAGTCTGAAAATTTTCAATGACTGAGAAATGTCATGGACTCTTTGAAAAACTTCATGGACTATAGTTTTTGAAAAATTTCATGGTCTATATTCTTTGAAAAATTTCATGGACTACAGTCTGGAAAATTTAATCCAGTATAGCCTTGAAAAATTTCTTGGACTTTAGTCTGAAAAATTTAAATGATTTTGAGAAATTTCATGGACTATAGTCTGAAAATTTTCAATGACTTTGAGAAATTTCATGGACTACAGTCTTTGAAAAACTTCATGGACTATATAGTATTTGAAAAATTTCATGGATTATAGTCTTCTAGAAATTTCATGGACCATAGTATTGAAAAATTTCAAAGACTTTATAGCCTTTGAGAAATTTCATGGAATATAGTCTGAAAAATTTAATCGAGTATAACCTAGAAAAATTTCATAGTTTGTAGTCTTTGAAAAATTTCATGGATTATAGTCTGAAAAATTTAATCGAGGATAGCCTTGAAAAATTTCATGGACTATAATCTTTGAAAAATTTCATGGACTATAATCTTTGAAAAGTTTCATGGCCTATAGTCTTTGATAAATTCCATGGACTATAGTCTTACAAAAATTTCGTGGACTATAGTCTTTGAAAAGTTTCATGGACTATAGTCTTCGAAAAATTTCAAGACTAGCCTTTGAGAAATTTTAAGGACTATAGTCTTTGAAAAATTACCTGGTCTGTAGTCTTTGAAAAATATCATGGACTATAATCTTTCAAAAGTTTCATGGACTATAATCTTTGAAATTTTTCTTGGACCATAATCTTTGAAAAATTTCATCTAGTCTTTAAAAAATTTCAGAGACTATAATCTTTGAAAATTTTCAGACTAAGGACTTCGTGAAATTTCATGGTCTATAGTCTGAAAAATATATTGGGCTATAGTCTTCTAGAAATTTCAAGAATTTTAGTCTGAAAAATCTCACGTACTAGTTTTTGAAAAATTTCTTGGACTATAGTCTAAAAATTTCATGGACCTTAGTCTTTGAAAAATGACATTGACTATAATCTTAGAAAAATTTCAGACTATAGCCTTTGTGAAATTTCATAGTCTATAGTCTTTGAAAAATTTCATGGACTGTAGTCTTTGAAAAATTTCAAGTACTATAGTCTTTGAAAAGTTTCTTGGACTATAGTCTGAGAAATTTCATGGACTATAATCTTAGAAAGATTTCATGACTATTATAGTCTTGAAAAATTTCTGGTACTATAATCTTTGAAAAATTTCAGACTATAGCCTTCGTGAAATTTCATGCTCTATAGTCTCTGAAAAATTTCATGGACTATGGTCTGAATATTTTCAATGATTTTGAGAAATTTCATGTACTATAGTCTGAAAATTTTCAATGACTGAGAAATGTCATGGACTCTTTGAAAAACTTCATGGACTATAGTTTTTGAAAAATTTCATGGTCTATATTCTTTGAAAATTTTCATGGACTACAGTCTGGAAAATTTAATCCAGTATAGCCTTGAAAATTTTCATGGACTTTAGTCTGAAAATTTTCATGGATTACAGTCCTTGGAAACTTTCTTTGAAAAATTTCACACTATAGCCTTCGGGAAATTTCATGGTCTATAGTCTGAAAAATTTCAGATACTATAGTCCTTGAAAAATTTCATGGAATATAGTCTTTGAAAAATTTCAAAGACTCTGAAAAATGTAATGGGATATAGGCTTTGAAAAATTTAAAGGACTATAGTCTTTCAAAAATTTCATGGACTATAATAGTCTTTGAAAAGTTTCTTGGACTATAGTCTGAGAAATTTCATGGACTATAATCTTTGAAAAATTTCATCGACTATTATAGTCTTGAAAAATTTCTGGTACTATAATCTTTGAAAAATTTCAGACTATAGCCTTCGTGAAATTTCATGTTCTATAGTCTCCGAAAATTTTCATGTATTATAGTCTTTAAAAAATTTCTTGGACTATAGTCTGAAAATTTTTAATTAATTGTGAAAAATTTCATGGACTATAGTCTGAAAATTTTCAATGACTTTGAGAAATTTCATGGACTACGGTCTTTGAAAAACTTCATGGACTATAGTATTTGAAAAATTTCATGGACTATTGTCTTCTAGAAATTTCATGGACCATAGTATTGAAAAATTTCAAAGACCTTAGCCTTTGATAAATTTCAGGCAGTATAGTCTGAAAAATTTAATCGAGTATAGCCTTGAAAAATTTCATGGTCTATAGCAGTGGTCCTCAACCTTTTTTGAGTCACCGCCCACTTTTACCATATTTTGTCCTTTGAAATAAGTTCACCGCCCACCCAGTGGCATAGTGAGGGTTTCTGGCACCCGGGGCAAAGAATAATTTTGCGCCCCCAGTATCAAAGCGATTTACGGAGGTATGGTAACTCTAATACTAGTGGTTTGTCATTAGATGAGATTACCAAATTCGGTCTCAGTGGTAATAACAGTGTTTATGATTTTATATATTTGATAAAATTAAACTTAAACGCTTCGCTGCTTCTGCGAGAGACTCCGACCACCCTCATGTGCCTTTCGGTTTTACCGCAGCATGGATACCTTGTTGCAAGTATAGTATGATATGATACTATAGTTAACGACAAACGAACTATAATAGTTGTATATAAAATAGTTGTACAGAATATGTGCTTTTTTATAGAATTTTATTTTTCAGTGTAAAAATTAGAATAGCATTTGGTGAGTTCTTTAACGCCCAACAAAAATCAAAAAACGTCCACTGGTGGGCGCTATCGCCCACCTTGAAGACCACTGGTCTATAGTCTTTGAAAAATTTCATGGACTATGGTCTGAAAAATTTAATCCAGTGTAGCCTTGAAAATTGTTTAAACGCGAAAAATTTTTTTTTTGGGGAAAATATTTTTTTTCGCGGAAAAATTGTTTTTTCGCGGTGTTTTTTTTCGAGGAAAATTTTTTTTTTCGCGGAAAAATGTTTTTTTGCTGAAAAATGTTTTTTTCCTTGAAAAATGTTTTTTCGCTGAAAAATGTTTTTTTCGCGGAACCATTTTTTTTCGCGGAAGAATTTTTCATTCGCGGAAAAACTTCTTTTGGCGGAAAAATTTTTTTTCGCGAATTTTTTTTTCGCAGAAAAATTTTTTTTTTTTAAATTTTTATTTCGCGGGAAAATTTTTTTTTCGCGGAACTTTTTTTTCGCGGAAAATTTTTTTTTATCGCGAATATATTTTTTCTTGGCGGAAAAATTTTTTTGCGAAAAAATTTTTTTTTCGCGGATAAATTTATTTTCGCGGAAAAATGTTTTTTTCCGGAAAATTTTTTTTCGCGGAAAAATATTTTGTTGAAAAATTTTTTTTTCGCGGAGACTTCTTTTAAGCGAAAAAAATTTTTTTCGGGGGAGAATTTTTTCCTCGCGGAAAAAGTTTTTTCCTCGCGGAAAAATTTTTTTTCCGCGGAAAAAGTTTTTTTCTGCGGAAAATTTTTTTTTCCGCTGAAAAATTTTTTTTTGCGGAAAATTTTTTTTTCGCGGAAGAATTTTGTTTTCGCGTTAAAATTTTTTTCGCGGAAAAATTTTTTTTTCGCTGAAAAAATTATTTTATCTGAAAAAAGTTTTTCTGCGTAAAAATTTGTTTCGCGAAAAATTTTCTTTTAACGGAAAATTTTTTTTGGGGAAAAATGTTTTTCGTGGAAATTATTTTTTGCGGACATTTTTTTCGCGGAAGTTTGTTTTTCGTGGAAAAATTTTTTTTGGCGGAAAACTTTTTTTTGCGGAAAAATATTTTTTCGCGGAAAAAATTTTTTTACCGAGTAAAATTTTTTTTTTCGCGGAAAAATTTTTTTTTCGCGGAAAAATTTTTTTTCGCGGTTTTTTTTGCGGAAAAATTATTGCGGTTTTTTGAGGAGATTTATTGAGGTTTTTTGCTGATTTTTGGCGGATTTTTTTGGGAATTTGTTGGGGACATTTTGCGAATTTTTTCGGATTTTTTGCGGATTCTTTTTTGTTTTTTGCGGATTTTTCGGCGGATTTTTTGGTGTCTTTCGCGGATGTTTTTGGGGATTTTTTTCGGATTTTTGCCGACTTTTGCGAATTTTTTCGGATTTTTTTTTTATGTTTTGCGGTTTTCTGGAGATTTTTTGCTGTTTTTGGGTAATTTTTTGGGGATTTTTTGTGGATTTTTGCGGATTCTTTTGGGGATTTTTGGGCACTTTTTTGCGGATACGTTTGGGGATTACTTTGGGGATTTTTTTGTGGATTTTTTTTGCGCATTTTTTTGGGGATTATTTGCGGAATTTTTAGGGATTTTTCGCGGATTTTTGCGTTTTTTGCGGATTTCGCTGGGGATTTTTTGTGGATTTTTTGCGGATTTTTTTCTGGAATTTTTTCAAAGTTTTTTGGGGATTTTTTTGCGGATTTTTTGCAGATTTTTTGGGGATTTATTGCGAATATTTTGGGGAATTTCTTGGGAATTTTTTGCGAATTTTTTTGGTGACTTTTTGGTGGATTTTTTTTGGGTTTTTTGGTGTATGTTTGCGAAGTTTTTTGGGGATTTTTTGCGGATTATTTTGGGGATTTTTTGGGTATTTTTTGCGGATTTTTTGGGGATTTTTTGGCGGATTTTTTGGGGATTTTTTGGCGGATTTTTTGGGGAATTTTTGCGAAGATTATTGGGATTTTGCGGATTTTTTGTGGATTTTTTTGGGGATTTTCTATGGGGATCTTTTGCGGATTATTTTGGGGATTTTTTTCGGATTTTTGGCGGTTTTTTTGGGGAATTTTTGCAAAGTTTTTTTGGGGATTTCCATGGGTATTTTTTGCGGATTTTTTTTTGAGATTTTTTGCGTGTTTTGCGGATTTTTTGGGGACTTTTGCGTATTTTTTTTGGGGATTTTTGCGGATTTTTGCCACCAGAGGCACCGAGGAGCGTGTCAGTTCACAGAAGGCTAATATGATATAAGATTATATATTATGTTCCAATAGTTCATATATCTACTGACAACAGTGCAAGATTTTTCTTCCGAGTAATGAATTTTAATTTTCTCGATTTTACGTTTTCCTCAATTTTACATTTTTTTAAATCGGTCACTTCAAAAATGTAAAATCCAAGTTTTACTGTACTTACATTAAATTACATTTTATAATTTAATTTAGCTTTGATAGAAATATAAATTATATTGAATATTTGGTCATTTAATGTGCTCCCGTAAGGCAACCTATAAATTTACAGTACTTCTTATGGAGAAATCATATTCGAATAACATGATTTCGCTCAACGACATACTTTTCAGGAATGCAACCACTGCATTAATCAAGGCATACAGTAATTTGGCATGACAAAATGAATTTATTGCATGTTAGACAGTTTACAATATGGGCAAGCCTCTAAAAAAAACACCATTAACTAAAAAATTATGCAACTTTAATGATAATCTGACCTTATAATATAAACTTCTGATTATAATGTAGGCATCATCAAGCCAAACCTCTATTACTGTAAAATGGTTTTTTCTAGAACCAGAATTTGTAAGAATACATATCTACAAATTGCCCCAAAATACAAATTTGTATGAAACATAGCCTAAACATACAATATCTCTCTCATGATATTTTCATGTTGCTTAACTCTTAATAATATGGAGGCAGTGTTACCAGGATAATGATTAAATTCTTAATAATAATAGTCACAAATTAGTTCTGGATTATTAACGTTGGGTGCTCTTAGCAATTTGCTCCTTGAGTACTAAAATACTTTGTCTCTGCTCTGGAGGGAGCATTGATATCTGGTCATCAGACAGCTGCAGCACCTGCATAATGAGGGCAGCCTGTGAAAAGAAACCAACTGCTATCAAATCTCTCCATTGAATGAAACAATGCAACAGAAAAATACATCCAAAATGGTCATGAATACAGGCAATGCCTATCATATTTACCCAAATATAAGACGAGTTTTATTCCAATTTTAGTGCCTGAAAAATCTTGAGTCTTATATTCGTTTAGTATGGAATAATTTCAAGTAAATAATAATAATAATAATTGTAATTACGACTTGAATGCAAAAATTGTAATAACTGAATATAAACAGATGGTCAATTTGTCAAAATTACTGGTTTAAATAAATTTGTTTAAATACTGAGTAAAAAAAGGGAGGGTCATCTTATAATCAGAACTGTCTTATATTTGAGTAAATACGGTATCGAATTGTTTCCACTGATTAAACATCCACTAGCCTACCACCACATTTAAACCCTGTATCATATTAGCATACAAGTTTTCAATAATAAATTAAACAGAGCTTCTAACTTCTATCTTGCAAATACAATAAAATCTGTGTGGTGATTTTTCACCCACTTCGCAAGTATACGATAGCACTTAACGAATCACAATGTACGAATATGCACATTCGAATAACGCCGCTATTTGTATTATCACTGGACAGAATGGCTGTACATCGCCGCGCTGTGCTGGTAAAAGTAGCACCCTGGCTTACATACCTGAAATATCCCCCCCATTTCCTAACTTATCTCCTTTCCTACCATTAGGTAATCTCCCAAGAAAGTTAACCAATACAAAATCTTGGAGACACCTGTATGAACGGCCCGCCCTCCCCTTCGCAAAATGAATTCCTGCCGACGTCACGTCACCATATGTTCGGGCCGTTATGCGACGCTCTGCTACTGGGAAAGAAGGAAGATACTTTCGCCAGGCATGAGGGAGGGGAGAGAGGGGGGGGGGGGAGAGAGAGGAAGGGTGAGGGAGAGGGGGAAGGGGAGAGGAGAGGGAGGGAAGGGGAATTTGCGATAATACCTTGATCCATGGGCTGTATCAGAGATGTAGTGGTTTTTGGAAGAAATTCCACTCTAACATACTGAGACATTTCTGAAGTGATTATAGGGTGACGTGGTGCATTATCTAACAGCAAGAATGCTTCTTAAGAAATTCCAATGCCTGTACTTAATACTTAATCTTAATACAGTTCAATAAATTACTTCTAAAATAAAAAATCTCTATTTATAAAAAGTCCCATGTTTTTGCCACTCAATATATTAGGAAATGTCTGTACTTGTGCAGAGAAATTTTATGATAACACACACATACCTTTTCCTGATCTGTAGCTCCACCAGCAATGGAAGCTGGCATGATTGGACGAGATGAAGACCCAATGGGAGGTACAGCTTCTCTAGGTGGTACAGGAGGCACAGCAGCATTCGCTGAAATACAATTTATACTTTATGTAGTGAACAGTGCCAGGTTTGTGAGCATTTCCAAAACAGTGTTAAAATGTGTGACCAGTTTATTTATTTTGGTGCAAATGTCAAAGAAGGAGCATACAGCTCATATGAAACACAGTGGAATTTATTAACTTGTGCATACCCATCATGTTTGATGGGTAATTATCCTAGTGTTTTGTAAAATAAATTTCTCACATGGGACCAAAGAATATAGTTTGCCTAATTGCAGATGTCCCACTGCTATAAAGGATATTTGAAAGGAATTTACATGTAACAAACCTTTGCTGCGTGGATCAGCTCTTTGTTCAACAAAAACTGGTGAGGGCTGAGGTCTTGGATCCCTAGCTGGAAACCTTTCTGGTTGCATCATTGCTGCAGCTGCAGCATTCCTAGGATCTCTTGGAAAGCTATGAATAAGTAAAGCCAATCTCCTCTTAGTTAAACAGTTAAACACTAACAAGTAATGGGTATAAAAATAAATTTTTATAAATAACTTTTATATTTTAACATTTATTATATTCGTTACTTCAAATTTGGTGAAATTACCTGCATAAGTTACCTTTTACTGGTGGAGGTGGTGTTATATTCAATTAATCTGGATATCAAGGCTGAAGACATTTCTTGTCGTATAGAAATCAATGAAGCGCAACATGAGTAATATCAAAGGTAAGTAATCGGTACTATTACAAAATCATTATGGGTGTATATAAATATGCTTTGATTGCTTTTAATACGAGAGAGAGAGGGAGGGAGGGGACAAAGGGAGGGAGGGTGAGAGAGGGAAATGACTTTCAATACAATTAACGTTTCTGATGCCAATTTGATATACTTAAATAGCTTGAACGATCGAATCTTTACTCCCGTTGATATTTCAATGGGCATTATGCTAATAAGGTTTTAAAGGAGAAATATAAGACTCTGATTCCCATTAAAAGCTTACCCATACGAAAACATTAAGCCTGTTGCCTAGGTAGCTGATTGTTGGACCCAGAAAAATTAACACTTTTTTCCGATAAAAACTATAAATTTACGCTAATTCTACTCGGATTGAAATTCTGTCTTCAAAAATAAGAAACTACAATTTATATCCTATCCAACAGTTTAAGTCTCGAATTCGTATCTTGATGGGAAATAATTTTAAAGTGCAAATATAAAAACCTCTACACCAATTTACGTTTTCTTATGGGCCAAAAATGGGGTAAAAAGGGGTCAAAATAGCCCCTCAAAGTGGGAATTTTTAAAGTTTCGGATTTTTTCCTTCGGCTGTGACCAAAAACCTATAATCTTACCAAATTTCAAGTTTCTAGCACATCTGGAAGTGCCTCAATTTTGTATCTTGCCAAAGTGGTTACAAACCGCTATATATACCTATATGTATATATACCTATATAGAGAGAGGTTAATATAAAAGTTATTAAAAAAAGCTAATGTGTTATATATATATATATATATATATATATATATATATATATATATATATATATATATATATATATATATATATATATATATATACACACATACACAGGGCCATGCCCAGACATTTTGCCGCCTGAGGCGAGATATAATACGGCACCCCCTTAATTTTTTTACTAAGTAATTTTATTATATGTTAGTCGAAAACGATAGGGAATAATAAAAATCTATTTATTCAAAGCCATAATAACTTATATTTCCATTTCCGTTATTATAGAGTTGGTTGCAATGGAAGCTGGGCCATATTCAGACGGAAAAATCATGCCGAAAACACCTTTAAAGATATATAATTAAATTTCTGCGTACCGCTTACAATGACAAATATTTTTTATTCTTTCCTTCGTCCAGCATCCTGGTTGATACCATAAGAAAAATTCAATTAAAATAAAGAAAATTCAAAAATAAAAATCAGTTAATATCATGAAGAAGATTTTTAGATAGTAAAAGTAGAAAAAATAACTTGACTTTATAAATAAACTAGCATAACTGCCCATCAAAAATTACAGCGTATCAATTAAATATGAAATACAAATCATTATTTTAGTTCTGGATTAAGTTTGAGGTCATTCTGATGATAATTTAATTTCAGATCGATCTAAACTTTTGTTTAAATTTATTATCAAGTATACTTCAAGAAGTTGATTTATTTGAGTGGAACTAAACACATTTAATTGAAAATTTGAAATTGTGTGATAGGCTTAGACAGGGCTGACTCAAGACATTCGTGCACCCCAAGCAGATTTCAATTATGGCGCCCATAGAGTCATACAAGTTATATGAGGAATAGTTTATTAATTTAATAGGATACAGTTATTTTGATTTTGTGTGTATTTTTATGATTGATGTAATGAACCGCATTTTCACTTGTTACGAATTCTCTCTATCTTCTATGAGGAATTTATGTAAAGATCCGGACTGCTTTTTCAGTTCTAATTGCATCTTAGCATTTCTTTTGTGACATTCAGCACCAGATAATTTTTTATGGCCAACCATTGTCTGCCTTGGGTGCGGGCTGGCCTTATGAATTTATTTTGACAGGTTTTCATTTTTGTCAGATTATGGCACCCCCCTTCTAGAGGCACCTGAGGCAGTTGCCTCGCCGCCTCACCCATCGGCACAGCCCTGTATATATATATATATATATACACAGTGGAATCCCGATGTAAGGTTCTCCCATTTAAGGTTTACCAGCATTTAAGGCAGTTTTTTTGTGGCCCCGACGAAAGCTCCATATAAATAATGTATTGTATTACTCAATTTAATGTTTCTCGATTTTGTGAATTGCCTGCAATTAAGGGACAAAATTCTGGTCCCTTGTGGGGCATCGCCTCGATTTCAGGTGCGTTTACACTGTGACTCGAGAATACTTCATTTGGTGGAGATGTAATATATTAATTCAATCTAACCATTAATGACACAACACATTCTGGCGTTGTTACTACATTAAATAAACTCAAAAGAATTAATATGTAGTCGTGCTGTTTTGTCAATCCACCTTAAATGTCCTAATCTGTTACATACTTCACGAAAGTTGCGATGATGTCATCATGTGAACATGGATTTTTTTACGTTTCAGTTCGCAGGCGCTCGATCACTAATGTGACATGTTAGCTAGTTGGGCCACCTGCGTTTACAGCCATATTTACCTTGTTAACCCGAAAGGAAGACAATCCCCCCAAAAAATGGACGTCTTATTCACAACAATGTTAATATTACATCGAGGCAGCGATGTTATTAAAACTATGGATGTATGTTCTTACTTGTCAGTCACTGTAGCATTTCCCTACACCACACAAGACACGCAATCAAATTTGCAAGCCTACTTCGCATAAAGGGCCGAAATGTATCAAATGAGACTAAAAGGATGTTGGAACTGTTAGCGTTGTCATTTTATGCATTGTCAGCCGATAACCGGCGTCAAAACGTCTGCTAACGCTCACCACACTGCTTCACTGAGAGATAATTATTCGAAACTCATAAATACAGTAAAACTCAGGTATAACATCTCACTATACCGTGGATTCGGATATACCGCGGGTCTAGTCATGTCTCCCAAAATGATTCCATTTATTTTCTTCGTAAACAACTTGGTTCAAATTTTACCGGGATTTATTTTCTTCAAAAACAACTTGGTTCAAATTTTACCGCGATTTATTTTCTCCGTAAACAGCTTGGTTCATATTTTAACTGTGATTTATTTTCTTCGTAAACAACTTGGTTCAAATTTTACCGCGATGCTAAACTCCCGTCGCTGTCTATAAGAATGATAAGAAATTGTAGCTGAAGTCCAGAACCGCAGAAGAGCAGAAAAATTATCGGAAGATGACAGCGAGAATGAAGAGATGTGTGAGGTTGAAACCCCTTAAATAAGCAAAGTGTTGGATAACATCAGTGAAGTGATGAATTGGATGGAGAGACAGAGTGATTGTGATCATCTTCATCTTTTACATTTGCAAAACATTAAGACGTATGTGACGAAGAAACGCCATCAGCTGTCGCACCAAAGAAAATATCGGACTATTTTAAAAACACCGATTAAAGTAAGGTATGCATTTAAATCAAAATACGATATCAGTTTTTATAGTATTTTGCAATTAAATTTGTTATAACGCATACACTTTCACGGTTTTTAAAATTATTTCCCAAAGTACCGCTGGTTGCCGATAACGCAGGTGTACGTTCTGTCTCCCGAAACCTGCGTTATAACGGGGTTTTACTGTATTATCTTATATAACCCATATGAGCCCAATTATATCATGTACTCGTTATTGCATGCGAACTTAAAAAACTGAAAGGATCTGCATGCTTGGTTGATTCCTCCTATATAGGAGCGCTTCAATTAAGTGTGTTTATTTGCTTAAAAGTTTTAAGAAAGTTTGTCTCGGAAAAATTAAAGATCGCTAATTCACTGCTAGGTGGTGCAATGAGGGTCACAGCCATGAAATGACCAATAATTTCACAAAAAAACCGTAAGCTAGAAGAATCACCTTCGCCGGAGGACTTACAATTGGTATTATTCTAAACTGTCTTCGTTCTGTGAAATTTTACGAATGAAAAAATTGATCGTAATTAATCTATACACTTAATATTTGTGTTTTAACTAATAAAACATATTTGACATTAATGAACTGTCTTTCAATTTTAGATAACCCCCATTTAATGTATTACTCGATTTACAAAAAACTTGTCCCCGATTCAAACGTTAAATGGGGATTCCACTGTGTGTATGTGTGTGTGTGTATATATATATATATATATATATATATATATATATACATACATACACACACATACATATAGTGAAACCCTGATTTAAGAGTCATACATTTAATGTTTTCCAGCATTTAGTGCTTATTTTTTGCAGCCCCCATCCCACACCCAATTTAAGCAATACATTATTTTCTTCAAATTAGTGTTCCTTGATTTAGAGTTTTACCCAATTTAGTGTAATAAATTTCACCAGTTCATTTAAAGTCTACCTCGACTTAATGCAACTTGGTGGTTACTATCACAATCCTTAGGCTATGACCCAAGAGCATTATTTTAATGTCAGCATTCAGATGGGAAAAAACAGGCATTGGATCCAATGTAAACAGTGCTAGGTGGCCACAACATTTCTGGGTCACCCGCAATAGATTGAAAGTGCTGCGTTTTTAATCTGAATTTAGGATGTAGCCAATTAGCTATATGAGGCGATTCTCCTCCCAAGAGCATCATTTTGTTTTCAGAAGTCCTGAAAAAAAAACAATGTTCATGTGGCCATAAGGCAAAGCAACAAACAATTTTGTGATATAGTAATAATACCAGGTAGTCATATAATCATTCTGATATGTCTGAAAAAAAAGCTTAAAGTGGCCATATATGGTCCTTTTGCCCTAATCTGTTTAAAATTTGTAATAAATTAATTCATACAGAAAATGATATAAAGCAATTATGCTGTAACAAATTTAAGCATTATCCGCTCTAATATTATGTAACCCTGATTCAGTGTACAAGAAGCTATTCCCCCAGAGAAATAAACATTAAATAGAGGTTGCACCGTGTCCTGAAACTAGGTGATAATTTAATAACTGTTTTTGTCACCCTAAAATGCAATAACTAAAGAAGAAACTAAACTAAATGAATAAATGCATGCAACATTTTGTGTAAGCATATACGGTAAAACCCTGTTACTTCGATCCAGAATAATTCAAAGTATGGTGTAATTCAAAGCCAAGTTCAGTTCCCAGCCAACACCATAGGATTTTGCGTACTTTTTTGTACGGATTATTCTAAATACGTCTACAATGAAATTCGAAGTCACCATCTGGTCCGGTGACTCATGAACAGTTTGTTTAATTCGTAGCCTATCCCAATTGTATGTGATAGCGCAAGGTTCACCATCACATCCTGTTATTGTTCCCTATGTCTCACACACAAAATAGGTGACTCCTTTTTACTTATTTAATAATGGGTGATCATATTCCAACGAAGTGAAAACGGGACATTCCCCGATGTTTGTAAGAAAAAAATCTGATGTGGCCAACACATGACTTTCTCCATATTTGGGGTATAGATATTTAAATTATTATGAATAGCATTATGAGGCAAAATTATTATTTCGTATCGTAAAAGAATACAGTCGTCCTTATTGCCGTAAATTATACGTTAAATATGTTTACAGAATTCACAGCTACATGGTGGTGGTGCTGTATACTGGAAATTACGAATAAGTTAAATATCTCCGAAATAGATGGGTCTACGAAAATTTGTTTCAAACAAAAGTTGGAAGGAATGTTATTTTCTATAACTTTTTCTTAAAAAGATTGTAAATAACAGCGTTTTAATAAACATGTTTGAGGAAAACCGAAAATAACCGACTATTTTATATAATAATAGCCGTCGTCTGTTGGTTGGTTGGGTTGGTCATGCTATGCAAACGCTAATAACTCGAGAAATAATAATGATAGAAACTCGAAATTTTGTATGGATGCTTGATTAAAACTTCTTCAGAGAATGACAAATTTAAATCGCAAAAAAATTCCTTGGTTCGTCTCCAAGAGAGGCATTTCCATTTCCCATTACTTTACATGTAAAACGCGATTTTTCGACGTGCAGCCTTTTATTCATATGGAAATTAAAATTAGAAGAAATTAACAGACGACCTTCGGATTGGAACCATTTTGAAGAAAAATTTATAAAGTTTCTTATTCCGTTCGTCTTTTTTCGCCCACAGTTCGAAATATTCCACGTTAAACGTTTAATTTGCATATTTTGTGGAAATTGCGCAATTTTAACGTGATGTTGCTATGTCGACCATTATCATTGTTAGCTTCAATACGAGAGAGAGATAGGAAGGAAGGGGAGAGATTGGCGTGTTTTGTGGAAAATAAGTATATTAACGTAAATATTAAAAATTTTAAGTATCAACAGTGTCATTTTAGAAAAATTGGAAATAAAAAGCATTCTTAAATTAAATTCTTTGTAAACCATACGTACTTACGAATTTATATTGTTATTCCTCGAATTAATTTCGTAACAATGGCCAAAGTTTGGAAACGAATATAAATTAAAATTCAATTAAAATTAAAAGGACATTTAAAACTGTTAACAGGCAATTTTCGAAGAAACAACAGTGGATCTTTTAATTAATTGATTTGTTTTATAAAATGAATTTTGGTGCTTATTTAATATAGAGTAAGTTCTAAGGCTTATAATCCATTTAAATCTAATAACAGTGGCTATTATAGTTTAAAGAAAGAACTTTATTTATTCACGTTACAGAATGAATTAATTTTAGGCTAGCACTGCCTATTATAAAAGGAGTCACTTTGGAATTTACAGTATGTAAAGTGGAAGTTGTACTGAATTGACTCTAGTATTTTGGGTACTTTCCTGTTAACGGGAATACCTCAAAAAATAAACACGTATTGTTGTGATATGTTACGACGTATTTGTTTGTTAACAATGCATAACAACGGGGGAATTACTTAAAAATCACACTTTTTTGAAACTTATTTATTAATAAAAGCAACATAATTACTAATACAATCTAAATTTATGTTACTAGGGGGCCAATATGTCTTTATGGCATTTAAAATAGCTGGAAATATGTCGATTTCTTTGTTATGTTGTCGCCACATGAATTCTTCTGCTGACAGGCTTTCGCGTTGCATTTCCAAAATATTCTGTCGCAGAAGTAAAGTTTCATAATATGATCCTTCTTGCACATTCGCCCTTTAGATAAAATATCATGGTCTTGAAGCAAAGATACAGCTTCTTCTTCACTCCTCGGCAAGCTCCACAAATTCATCATTAAGGGATCAACGTAAATATCTTTACGAGATTTGTTACGCATTGTTAACAAACAAAATATCACAACATATCACAACAATACGTGTTTATTTTTTGAGGTATTCCCGTTAACAGGACAGTACCATTGCAAAGCAAAAATCAATTTAAAACTATTGAAAGTTGTTGTTTCAGAAACTGAGAAGTCCAGAGTGGTGAGCGGATGTTAAACGATATTAAGGTACATTTTATTCCAAAATCTATTTAAAGTATTATCATAGGCAATTGAAGATAGAACAAATTTTTTTGTTAGCGGAATTCTGCTTATTTCATGAAATTGAAATCCTAATGCTATAATCAATTTAAAACTAATAACAGTGGCTATTTTAGTAGAAAGAAATATATGTACCTACGTGGTACTTTTATTCACTTTTCAGGATGAATGAATTCTAGGTTAACATTGCATATTATAAAAGGATTTTCTTTGGAATAAGAAGTTTGTTATGTGGTTATTTTAAATGAATTGAATCAAGTTCTCTTCTAAGTTTGAAATCCATTTAAAACTGGTGAAAGTGGTTGTTTTGGAAAATGAGAAGGCAAGAGTGCTGAGCAGACGATAAACAATATTGAGGTACATTATATTCCAAAATCTATTTAAAGTAATATTATAGGCAATTGATTGAACCAATTTTTTGGAACTGGAATTCTGCTTATTTAATAAAATTGAAATCCTAATGCTATAATCAATTTAAAACTAATAACAATGGCTATTTTAGTAGAAAGAAAGGTACTATTTTATTCACAAGGAATTTCTGTGAGATTTTAGTTAATTAATTAAAACAGACTTATAATATAGAAATATTCGATGGTTAAAACAGTGCACAATTTTATTCTTGCAATTTTTACATGTTGCATTGACGAAAATTTGGATTCATTAAACCCGTTGAAATTCAACGGGCACTTATGCTAGTTTATAAATAATTCCTAAACAATAACTGCTATGGAAAATTGTTTGAAATAAAATATGTACGAAATTATATTTTCTACATTTTTTGTAATGGTCAATGTATACAATAATGACGTATTATCGGAGAAATATTGCAAAAACCGAATCAAGTTTCGAATAAACCTTGATGTCCGGTTAACCAGTATTGTCCAAAAACTAATCAGTTCTTTGTGCTCATGCTAAAGTTTTATATATGAAATCTGGTATTAATATGACAAATACTTTTTGAGTTAAAGCACCCACAATCACATACATGCACTCACACACATCATTCCAAAAATATTCTAAATGTGTTCTAGGGACCTCAAAACGTGTATTTTCGTTGAAATCTCGAAGTTGATTTTTTTCATGATCACAATACTTTCCCTATACTACGTATGGAGAAAGTAAAAATGGGACAAAAATTTCATATGCTGTTTTAAACGAAGGATCTGTCACTACCACGATCTATGGCAAATATTCTCTTACAACCTGAAACATGTCAGACTAAGACAGAACTAACAATCTACAGGGAATTTGACTAGCGTCATAAGGCAAAACTCAGATGGGGGTAAGTTCGGGGAAAACCCAGACAGGATATTATGCACGAAGCCCAGGTTTGCCACCAAATTTATCAGTAGCTCTGAGATTACCTAATCTGACAATTATGACTATAATTAACATTTATTGTTCATTTGATAAGCTCCATATTACCAAGGGTCCTACATTTCTAATAGGAATATCAGCTATAATATCTGTAAATTTGAATTTTAATTGCAATGGGCTTCAGACAAGACAAAATGGCTCTTTTGGCCAAAACAATGAGACAGCTAGGAAATGGCTAAAAATGGCGAAAACACGACACATGGTCACCCTAATTTAATAGCCAACATGAAATAAAAGTCATAGACGATGCAAATAAATGAATCATCTTATCCTTGCAACATAAGACCTCTTGCGAAGTTTTGTTTGCGCTCTCGGCATGTCACTCAAAGCAAATGGTTTAGTGCGAATGCTAATATCAGTGCTCGAAATTGAAAATGTTACAAAATGAAATTCTTGTATTGGTAGTGGAACAGAAATTTTTATGAAACAGAACGCTGTTATAAGGGACGGTATTTCTAAATGTCTGATGAAACAGAACTGTATCATCGTCACGTGTGACAAGCCAGAGAGGCGTTCTGGTGTGTTCTGGCTCATTTTGAGCACTGGCTAATATTATTCTCAAGCAGACAGTGAATTTGAGAAACAAGCTGAAATGAACCTAAGTTGCAAGAACCCCTACAATCTCAATCCTCATGATCAGTATCTTCCCATCTTCCAAACCTGGGCAAAGATTTTCTCAAGGGAAAATAAGTGTATGCATATTTTTTTCAATTTTTGTGCATTTCCATGCATACATTCTGCAATAAATGAAATGTTCGTTTAATTTTCTTCTTTAGAGCATTTTTTACAACAATCAATTCCAAGGGACCATACATAAAATAGATCAAAACTGATAGCTATGCTAGTTCAATGACTACTGAGGGTTTACTAGCTGGAGAATAGGTAGGTGCAAGTTTGGTCCTTTTCCCTCATCCACTTCAAGATATTCGGAGTGGTGAAATTTTGATGTGAATGAAAGATTTCACCTTTTGAAAGGAAGAAGAAAATCCCCATCTCAAGTGTTTGTACTTGTTTGTTCCAAACCTTCCAATATTTACTCAGGAGACGCTATGCAAAAAACTCCCCAACAGTGTAGAGAAGTCTCCGTTCATAGATGACTGGAGTTAGAAGTGTTCCTCTGCAGGTTTCACCCAAAGTCTTCAGGTTTAGCACTCAATATTCATGCTCCGAATAGCACTATGTAAACTTATTGGTTGAAATTAATGTTAAAAACTATCAAAATTAATTAACATTAGCCACATTTTTCGATGAGATGCATTGCATTTAACTAAAAATCAAAATGATATAAAATTAATTTTATGTAATTTTTTTATATCGAGGTTACACCCTGTGTACCACTTAAACAAATGGGCAGAGATTAAAGTGCCTTTAATATTTAAAAATCATAAGTTCTCGAATATAATGCGAGTGCTACTTTTACAATGTCATTTCAGGGGGGGAAAACATCGCATTATATTCAGGTCAATACGGTAATTGTAAAGTCATCAACTGTCATAAAAAATATGATCAAGTTATTTTGAGAGAGAGTATATTGCAGGGCTGCCACCAACTTTTTTCTAAATCTTGTTACCAACATCAAAATATCCCATAAAATCCTGTAATCTATAATATATTGATGCTTCTTACACATGATATATCTATACGAAATACATATAGTGCCCCAAACAGGTGACTCTTTTTTACTTATTTAATAGTAGGATGAACAAACGTCCCATTTTTATCGGGATAGTCCCATTTTATTTTATCAAAAAAGCCATTTAGTACCATTTTGAAGCCCATCGCAAATAAAATTTAGATTATCTGATAGCTGATATTCCTAGTAGAAATGCAGGTTTCTCAGAAACATGGAGGTTATCAAATGAACAACAAATGTTAATTACAGTCGCAATTGTCAGGTTAGGAAACCTGTGTCATTGATAAATTTTAGGTGGCAATCCTGTCTCCGCGTATAATATCCTGCCTGGGTTTAACCTAATTTATTCCCTTCAAGTTTTGACAATGATAACGTTAGTCGGATTCTCTTTTGATTGTGAGCTTTGTCATAGTCTGACATGCTCCAGACTATAAGGAAAGTTCGTATTTGCCTTTTCGCTATAGATCATGATAGTGACAGATCCACCATAAAAAAATCATGCAAAATTTTGTCCCATTTTTTCTTAAAACGACAGGAAGTGTCCCGTTTTCACCTCGTTGGAATATGGTCACCCTATTTAATAGTCAATGTGAAATAAAAGCCATAGATGATTCAAATAAATGAATCAGCCCATCCTTGCATCACTGTGAATGCTCACATTCCCAATCAGTGAGCGAAATTCGAGAATCAAGCTGAAATAAACCCCTGTTATCTCAATCCTCATGCTCTCCCAAACCTGGACAAGGTTTTTCTCATGAGAAAGTGATATGCTCCAGAAAAGACAGTGGAATATTGATTTCTGTTACTGAACCAATCTTTAAATAACATTGCACAAAGTTATACTGAATGTCGTCTCAAAAAAAGATCATGCCTTCGTTTTACCCGAGAAAAACAAAAACTTACAAGGGGAACGTCATGTCTGTGGGACGCCAATTTTGATGAAATAAAAATTGCGCATTCTTTAATTTAATATAACGGATACGTGTCCTCCACTTTTTCTGAATGCACTCTTGTTTATGAGTAATAAATGTTTATAAATCAATGTCTTTGATTACTACCAATAAGAATCTAAACTTTTTCGTCTTGATTGTAAGCAAGCCGTGGCTGGTGGTAGGAACCTCGGCCACGGAGGTAATGGACCCGGGTTCGGAACCTCGTTGGGGACTTCTTTTTTTCTTTTTTAATGAATTTTTTTTACGAGTTTAATTTAAAATTTTAAATGATTTCTCAAGGAGATGCCGTTTTTCATTTTTCATAGTAAAATTTATTCATTGTAAATATTTATTTCCTTACCATTCATATACATTTATAATTTTTTAAAGGCCTTATTTTTAATCATACATTTATCCTATATATAATTTTTGAAGTGCCTGTCTATCTGTCCGTCTGTCCGTTCGTCTGTCCCTCTATCTCGAAAACCGTTTGCCGTAGAGATTTGCAGTAAACTGCGTTTTGTTTCTACAGGCCAGGAGGTCCCTAGAAAACTATTCTCAATTTCCTAAAGCCCCGGGTTCGATTCCAGGAGATAATTATATGTTCCCATAAGTTTACACGGGACTTTCGAGTTTTCAGAATGCAAGGTTTTTTTCCTTCATCCGTTAAAATACGTAAATATGGACCGATTTTCTCCGTTTTTGATTTATTCGACGGCTAAAACTCTAAATTATCTTATTATTTCAATGTTTATACCCTACACGGTCAAAATTTTTGGAAATACACAATTGTTTTCGAAATTTTGCCGATTTTTTGTTCTCCTTTGGGACATTGCCAAGTCGACCTTGATTGTTGCCTCTGATTCAATTACCATCGATTAAACGTTCATATTGACATAAAAATGGAATCCTTAAGTTAGTAAGATCATTATACGCTACATTTTTGCTTTAATTAAAGTTTTATTGTTTTAAATATAACAATGGATGAATTCATTAAGATAATGATTTAACTCGAGAACATTCAGTAAGATTATTTTCTGTGACTAGGATGCGTTTATCATAGATTGTGGTAGAAAAGCATATTTATTTTTTAAAATACTGTATCAGAGTATTCAACCTTTTGGAAATACCAAATGTTTTTGTTTTCGTGACTGAAGCGACCAAGAATCACCCTGTCAGTGGAAATACACGTAAGGCTCTGCCATTTCATTATGAAGGCTTTGGTGAGGAGGAATCTTCCTAAACACCGGTAAGTTTATACTCCATGTTATTCTACAATCAATTGTTTCAGCGCTTACTTTTTTAATACTTAAGTGGATAAATAATTATTTTTTGTGGCGTTCCCTGTAAATTACAGAAAGTTCACATCTTCCTTTTCCCAATATTTGCTTTCTTTGAGGTGTTAAGATCCAGTTTGACTCCCGGTCTTAGCAGTTCTCTTCTTCTGTTTCCTAATTTCACATCACTACAGTTTATGCCTGTCCCGTAAGAATCTTCCGATCACTAATCATTTCAATTTAATTACTGTGCCGCATCAATTTACTCTCTACCATAACTTATAAAATACAGATTTCTGATTACCTACGGATAACATTTTTTTTTAATATGTGCACACTGCCTTTCCCTCAGTGAGATTCTCACACGCAAACCTTAGATTGGGAGTCAAATATCTAAGTATCCTATACTGTGTAAATTCATTGCTAGAGTAAAATATGAATTATTAACATCAACTTATTTTACAAACTTATTATTTTTTTAAGAATCAATTTAAAATTAAACGCGCAAATTTTGCGCGGGCTCAGCTAGTAATAAATAAAAAGTACATACTATTTTTATAGTTATTTGACATTAATATTTATTTCTCACAATTATTGAGATGGTAATTATAATAAAAACAATCAAAACATATGTATTTACGACACCATGCACAGCACAAAAAACTTGCAGCATTGCATGAGCATTTGAAATGTGCAAAATGTTTCAAAGTATACCTAGTATATAAGATCGCCATGGAGTTCTATGAAATGTGTTTCTTTTTGGTTTGACGAAAGAAAGGCAGAGAGAGAGAGGGATAATCCACGCTCGCTGACGTTTTATGGCCTTACTCTTGTTTCACAACTGATCCGATAAATAGAAACCGTTAGGTAGACACTTACAAATAGTTCTCTTGAGTATTTTGTAGCGAAACGTTGTGGAGAGAACTTCGGAGTGAATATTAGTGGCAAAAGTTTTGTGGTTACATCTTTTTCATTTTCTGAGGATTTACAGAGGGAATTTTGGTAAGTTAATAAAAAATAATTATTTGTTTTAATTTTATTATGGTTCTATATTGACAGTATTCTACATATACATATTTTAGTTAAAAATAGGCCTTGTACGTAATGGAAAGAGAACTTCCTTCTACAAGCTCGGCTTCGATTGCTGATCCAATACCAGATCCTCACATCGATGGCGACGAAACGGGAATTGGCCAACACAGTTCATTTTTTTGCAGAATTACTATGGGACAGTAATGTTATCGCACAAATGGTGACTTCTCCCATTTCCTATCGATCAAAATTGATTGCCAAGGAAATGGTTGAACGATTTATGGAAATGTATGACGAAATGACATTTCTTGATACAGAAGTATTAATTCAGGAAAATGATAGTGATATATCCGAGGATTTCCACGATGCACCCATTGGAAGCGGAAAGGAAGATGTTGTTGAACAAACTGCTTCTGAATCTTCGAGTTCCGAATTTGAGCCTTCACCGAAGAAACCGAGAAGTCATACAGTTCCGTTGGAAACAAAAATTAAGGTGGTGACTGTAGCTAAACTTCATCCACAGTGGAGTTTAAAAGCTGTGCAACGAAGAGGCTCAAGTAAGCCGATGAGAAAAGATCTCATCTGTCGCTGGGAAAATGATATAAAAAAAGGAGGTACTGCAGCGGAGAAATTCTCTCTCATCGATAGTCGGACACATGACCGTTTTGTAGAAGCAAGGGCGACTCACGAAAACGTCACGACGAGGGCACTACAACAATGGGCAATGTCGGCTGCATTTCAATTCCTTACAGAAGATTTTTCCTTCACCTCATCGCAATCTTGGGTCGACCGATTTAAAAGAAGGCATCGGATCAGGAAGCGCCACATAACGAAGTACGTCACGAAGAGAGATTGTGCCTCATTTGAAGAGACTATATTGGCAGCTAAAATGTTTCAACGGTAAACGGCAGCTTTAATTAGTACGTTCAATCCGGACTATGTTATTAACACGGATCAGACTGGCTGCGAATACCGCATGAATATACGGTGCACACTATCTCACCAGGGTGAAAAAAAACAGAGGTGTATGTGGGGAGCATAAATAAAATCACGCATTCCTACACGGCACAATATTCATTGTCAGGGGTGGATCCAGAAACTTCTCAAAGAGGGGGGAGGGGGGGAGGAGGGCGATCGCCCCTCCACCTATCGATTCCGCCCCTGCTAACTGCCCTATATTTTGAAAATCCCTACCCCTATCAGAATCCTTCTTTTCCTTGCTATACAGATCTAATCTGCAGCGTATAATTGAGGATTTTTGCGTGGAATGAATATAAGGAAGCGCCCAGTGGAGTGCAATGGGATTATCCAAGGAGGGGGCAATCGCCCCCCACCTTGGATCCGCCACTGTTCACTGTCATTATCGGGAAAACTATTACCTAAAGTTTTTATATGCTTACAAGAACCTAACAGTAGATTCGATCCTAGGGTATCAGAGGAAGTGAAGGGATTTACAGAACAATATAAAAATGTTTATGTCACGTGCTCCAAATCCGGGAAATTATCGTCGGACCTTTTTAGATCTTATTTAAAACATATTTTAAAAATGTATGTGGAAGTAAACTGATTTGTTTTGATATCTGATTCTTGGGGTGGACAGACTAATGTGGCCCAGTATGATGAAATTTTTATTGATGAAAATTGTATACCAACGTGTACATTAAAAGTAATTCTGCCGAAATTTACGTCAGTGTCAGCCATGTGATGTATATTTTTTCTGCCAAGTGAAAAATTTCATTAAGAAAATTCAAATAGCAACTGTATTACTTAAAAAAAAGTAGGGAATTACATAATCGAGAAGATGCAATTAAAATTCATGCTTTGGTGCAAAATCAGTTATCGGCGCCTATATTTGAAAATATGTTATGCTATGCATGGTTTGCTTCTAAATTATGTACAGATCGATCAGCATTTTTAAATGTAAAGCAAGTGTGTTTCTCAAAGGATGTCTTACATTTCAAATGATCATGCAATGCTGCAAGTTTTTTGTGCTGTGCATGGTGTCGTAAATACATATGTTTTGATTGTTTTTATTATAATTACCATCCCAATAATTGTGAGAAATAAATATTAATGTCAAATAACTATAAAAATAGTATGTACTTTATATTTATTATAAATGTATGATTAAAAATAAGGCCTTTAAAAAATTACAAATGTATATGAATGGTAAGGAAATAAATATTTACAATGAATAAATTTTACTATGAAAAATGAAAAACTCCTTGAGAAATCATTTAAAATTTTAAATTAAACTCGTAAAAAAAATTCATTAAAAAAGAAAAAAAGAAGTCCCCAACCAGGTTCCAAACCCAGGTCCATTACCTCCGTGGCCAAGGTTCCTACCAACCAGCCATGGCTTACTTACAATCAAGTCGAAAAAGTTTAGCTTCCTATTGGTAGTAATCGAAGACATTGTTTTATAAACATTTATTACTCATAAACAAGAGTGCATTCAGAAAAAGTGGAGGACACGTATCCGTTATATTAAATTAAAGAATGCGCAATTTTTATTTCATCAAAATTGGCGTCCCACAGACCTGACATTTCCCTTGTTAGTGGTTTTACCCAGTGATGAGCTGGAAAAAATATTTTTTTAAAAGTTATAAGAAAATTTAGATCAGGGTGGCAGGGGAGGCCTACATGCCAGGGGCAACAGACTGCTCTAGTTTAGTAATACCGATCCACTAGCTTAGCAAGTGTTCGGTTTGTAATATATTCCATTTCATACACTTTCGGTAACTTAATGTCAGATAGGGCAAAATGTACTTGAAAGGAAAAAATCAGTAAATTTTCATAATTTCTAAAAATTTAACAAAGAAAAATTAAGAACCGGCTCGCATGAGCCGATTTCAACCCATCACTGGTTATGATGTTGCCCTATCCATTCACTATGCCACGAAAGACCTATACGAAACTTGGTGAGAAACATAAACGATTGTTGGATCCCACAAAAATTACCACTTTTATCCAATAAAAACTATAAATTTATGCTAATTCTACTCGGATTTGAATTCTGTCTTCAAAAATAAGAAACTACAATTTATATCCTTTACAATAGTTCAAGACCTGATTTTGAATGTCGACGAGAAGTAATTTCAAAAAGCAAATATAAAAACCTCTACATTGATTTATATGCTTTTCTTGTGGTGCAGCAATACAAGTAGTGGCACTGCGATCAGGCACCCATTCATTGGTGTTGGGGTGGATTAGGTTGGTGTTTGGTAGTGTTGGGTTGGTACTGGATTGGGACCTTTTGTAGTATTTGTTCCCCAAGCTCTATTCTAGCTTTTATCTTAGTAAATGTTTTTTTTTAAATAGTGAATGAAATGAAATTCTTATACTAAATATACTATTTTTGTTGGATCTGATACTTGTTAATTACTTAGATTTAATAACTTTCGCATGAAAGAAAGCTTGCAAACCCACGATGGATGTCTGTGGCAACATTTACCCACCCGATCACCAGCCAATGGTGAGAGATAGCTTTGTTCCAGAGAGGCGAAGGGCGCAATAGCACCCGGAGATGGCTACACCCAATATAAAAGGCATTATAATCTAAAAACAAAGTGAACCGAAGGCTCACTAATATCCTCGGTTACTAGGGTAAATAAAAAGTTTTATGAACATTTTGATAAATGGGGTATAACCCATAAGATCAGATAATTTTTTACCATACCGATAGCACAGAAATTTTTAATAAAGTTGGATAGAATTACTTCATGAAGGTATTTCACAAAAGCATTTTCCAGGCCGTTTTAGCACACATTTTTGAAATAATTTGGCTGAGTATGCACAGTTGAACGTCTTTCTTCTGAAATGTAGCATAAGAGAGTTACTTGAAATGCACTGGGAAATTTGAGATATTCACTGGCACCTATTTTTCACACTGTGGTGTTTGTGAATTGCAAACTAAGTGTTCATTTCAGCTCTGTTCGAATTCGCCATGTTTACTAATTTGTAAGGCCAATTTATTTGTAGAAGAACAGATAAATAAGATTCTATATTGCGATTTTTCTGTCCAAGTAGTGGATTGTAAGAAAGTTCGATTTCTATTTATTTAGAACCTAGTAATTTTTTACTGTATTTGGTATACAGGCGACTCCCGATATTTGGCAGGGATGCGTTCCTGAAAACATGGTCGAATCTCGAATTGTCGAATGTTGAATGCCATTTTTCCATAGACTTGCATGTTATAATCGGGGGATACGTTCCTGCGTCTCGGCTCGCGCGAGTCATTTGTTACAGCAAAATTAATATAAAAGTTATTAAAAAGCACAAAATAACTTGCAGCCTCACCAGTTAATTACGGTTATGCAAACTTGCCCTTCTCTTAAATCTGTCAAACCAGCCATCAAATTACGTGAATTTATCACGTTCTAGAATTTTCTCCTTCTGTTTCACATAAGTGCTAATAGTTGAACGGCACTTTTATTTGATTCACTTGCATTACCACTATTACATTTCCTTTTAGATATCATGTCAAGTGATAAATTTATAAATAAATCAATAAAATAAATAAATTTAAATAAAAGATTAACGGAAAAAAGAGTGAAATCAGCACAAATTCAAACAATTAGAGCAGAATAACTATGTCTACAATGAAACTAAACCTCGTGTGGTTGGTCGGGACGAAAATTACTTCGCATAAACTAGTTCCCAATTCAATCGGCTGTGTCGAAATCTCGAATTTGTCGAATCTCAACTGTCGAATCTCGGCAGTCGCCTGTATATTCAATAATAGATGAAAACATAATTTCTTGTTGACAATATACATAAATAAAACAAGATTTTAAATTTGTATCAAAATAACCAAACTACAAAGTCATACTCACCCAAGAAAAGTGCTTTAAATGAACTACTGAAATATATGTGATACACTTAGGGGTCTATTTATAAAAGCAAAACAAATGTTTCAAAATTTAGCAAAATTAAAAACTTCATCCTAACTTTTAGTCCAACTCACCTTTCAGTATTTTCCAAATGCTGAATTCTGCATGAATAAAGGAGAACATTATATGTTTCTATGTAACAACAAATTTATTACCTCACAAAATTTACTACTTCACAAATATTTTTAAATTTTTATTTTTATCTTGAGCTAAAGCTATTTCTGTTGTTGTAAATTATAAAGAAGTTGAACCTCTTTCAAATAAATCCACACCTATGATATATCAAACGTCAACTTCATTTCACCAATTAATGTGCAACAACCAAAGAAACTTACCAACATTTTTAAGCTTAAACTTTGGAAAATGCTAATAACATACTGAAATTTATTTCAATATAACAGCAGTTAAATTATATACCTTTTGTATTGCTGCAAGTGTCTCAGAGTGATGTGCCAAGGGAGGACACAGCATATGGTTTACAGATGGTCATAACTTGCTGCTGTCATCAACCATAACCATAAGTAGGATAATCAGCACATATACTTTTTAATCTAAACCATCCATCTGTTTAGATATATCTCTCTCCTCCTTCCTATTGGCTAACCAATCTGCACCCTCCAACAAAGCCAACACTTCATCCATAAATAAGATTTCTTAAAATGCTAAACCATCAGTTGACATACAGAACCATCCAATAACATGCCAAACAGCAAGTGCAAGTGTGGAACCAGCACCTGTGACCAAAGTCACACATGGACAGAAAACCCATTTTGTGTGTATGCACCTATTTTTCCCTCTATCCTTTTTCCCCTCTATCCTTTTTCCCCTCTCTCCTTTTTCCCCTCTCTCCTTTTCCCCCTCTCTGCTTTTTCCCCTCTCTCCTTTTCTCCCTCTCTCCTTTTCTCCCTCTCTCCTTTTCCCCCTCTCTGCTTTTCCCCCTCTCTCCTTTTTCCCCTCTCTCCTTTTTCCCCTCTCTACTTTTTCCCCTCTCTCCTTTTTCCCCTCTCTCCTTTTCCCCCTCTCTCCTTTTTCCCCTCTCTCCTTATTCCCCTCTCTACTTTTTCCCCTCTCTACTTTTTCCTCTCTCTACTTTTTCCCCTCTATCCTTTTCCCCCTCTCTCCTTTTTCCCTCGATCCTTTTTCCACTCTCTCCTTTTTCCCCTCTCTCCTTTTCCCCCTCTATCCTTTTTCCCCTCTATCCTTTTCCCCTTTACCCTTTTTCCCCTCTATCCTTTTTCCCCTTCTTTTTCCCCTCTCTCCTTTTCCCCTCTCTCCTTTTTCCCTCCCTCCTTTTCCTCTTACTCTCTCTTCCTTTAAATGGGTTATAAAAAACATTAATTTTATGCTCGTAAGCTTTATACGGTTTTACAACAATAGGACTTCGTGAACGACAATATCCATTGTCAAGGTATTTAGCATTAAAATGGCCAATTTAGTAAAACTTATGTGCATTCAACTTAAAATGGAGGCGATTTAGAATTGTAAATTAAAAAGATGATGAGAATAAGAATCCTTGATCATTTTTCTCTAATGCGATCCATGTCCAAAATTCATATACCAACATTTCGAATATTCATATGAGCAAACGTACCTTAGCCTTTTCCAATCTGGTTTTTCAATCCCCAAGCATTCCCATTTCAAGCGTCCTCGGCGCAACTACCACTAAACAACATGCGTTAAAATTCCGCATCAAATGAGCCTATTCCGACAGCAAGAGCTCAAAATGAGAAAAATCTATACTCGAAATACGTCTTGCGCAAATAATATAATATGTATATGGATCATCACACGCAGTAATAGAGTAATTCAATCCTTAGATTGATTTGATTGACTTAGGAATATACACAGTGGGGTGGTTTCCCCATTGCCTTCCACACTGTGAACACAGAAGGGAGGAGGGGAAACCTGGTGCCATCATTAGCCTACTCTTAAGAATAGCGCCAAGGGGGTCAACTGTTTAACATCCCTTCCAAACGACGGATGCTGGTTTGTGTGTCCTCCTAATTTTTCGTATCCTGATTCTCTCATTCTCTTACACACACAAATAGGAGGCCGGATAACCTCTGAAAAAAATCCTACTTTCGCGGGATTCGTGTCCACTACCGTTTAGATCAGCAGGTGAGTACTAGGCGTTTAGATCAGCAGGTGAGTACTAGGCGTTTAGATCAGCAGGTGAGTACTAGGCCAGCACCTTACCCACTACACCACCAACACCCCCCATATATGGATAACAGGTTGAAATTATGGTATGGAAGTAAATAGAGAAAAATCCAAGGTCATGCTAATAGCAAACAAGGAAGAAAATTTGAACATAAGTATTGGAGGAAAGCTAATAGAACAATTTTCAGACTATAAATACCTTGGAAGCATCATAACGAGAGAAGCCTCTTGACTAATTATTTGAGATAGTAAGGTAAGAGGAAAGGATTACGTCCTCAATAGTTAATCATAAAGTAAGTTAAAATTCCGTGGAGATTGTGTGAAAAAAATAGTTACCATACAGAGGCAGAGCCCGGATCAGAGGTTTTTACTTAAAAAGAAGATCGCGTAATAAAATTGCGTAAATTGTGCATAATGTTTCAGCCACCTCCTGAAACACCCTCCCCCCAAGGAAAGCCTGATTGAGCACTCTCCTTCAGAGGCACCTGCCGAGGGAGCAACTTCTAGATGCATTCAGACAGCTGTACATGCAGCTTAAGAACTCCCTGTTAGAGAGGAACCGCCTAATTGAAGAGGCCACGGCCTCAAAATCAACCCTTTCTCAACCCATTTCAACAGCACAGTAGGGTGATCCTTAAATCATTATAACACTAATAATGAATCCTCAAAATAATGTATTCATCCCATTATGGGATTATTAAAAAAACTGAAAAACTCGCCAAAGTAAATGACAAAAATTTACCCTTGCAAAGGCACGAGGAAATGATGGTTGGCTCAGGGAATCCTAGGATTACACGCATACTAGAGATGGTTCGGGAGTGACTTTATCGAAACATTTATTTATTTCTATTCAATTATTATGATTCTTTTTGCATGCATTTAAAGTAGACTGTTTACTTATATATTAATACACTTAAATCTAGAGTTATAATGTAACTACAGGCACTAATGCACTGATTACTTTTTCATTCACTGATTTTTAAGACCCGATTCTAGTGGCAATTTTTAAGGATGTAAAAAAGTAAAAAAGAGTAGGCTTACAATTAATTAAATACAGTATACAAACTATAAGAAAGAGGAAGGGGAACTGGATTGGACATTATCTGAGAAGAGAGAGCATGATTAAAGAAGTGCTAGAAGGAAAACTGGATGGAAAACGAGGAAGAGGTAAGAAAAGGTTTCAGCTGATAGCCTTGAAAGGGAAAAAGAGCTATCAAGACATAAAGAAGACTGCGGAAAATAGGAGTATATGGAGAACCAGGTTTAATAAACGGACAGACTACCTATGATGATGATAAGTGTCTTTTGAGGCTGCTCTCTTTGGCTAGGGTAGTTTTTCCCTGTTTTTTATTACATTTCATTTGTCAAATGAGAGATTTTCAGGCTATTCTTCAAGAAAGATGTCCGAAAGTAAAGTCGCTGTATTTGCTCAAGAAGTTTTCGATATCAAAAAAACAGTATCCTAGGATGTTTTTCAGCTAAACCCTATTTCCCTTCATAAGGAATAAACCTACCTATATGAATTTAGTTATCCCTCTTTTAATGCATGCTCACTGAATATTTTGATATGGCACAATAGACATAATGGCACATCAATTGTCTATGGTCAGATTACCTATGATGATGAAAAGTTGGTGTCATTAATTTTTATAGTATTTTAATGTAATACTTAATTCACACATACCCATCATATTTGGCAAGCTATTACACTAGTACCATCATAAATGCACATGGTTCTCAAAATATACCAATGGTGGAGAAAAATAATTGTGTTCTGGACAAAAAATATTACTGTATTTTCTGGTAGATAACTCGCACCTAGTAGATAAAAAGCACTTCAAAATTTTCATAGGTTTTGTAATTTTATAGATAATGCGCAGAAAAATTTCTCTTAAAAAATAAGTCTCTATCAACAAATGAATAGCGATCAAGTAGCCCACTTTACATGTGGTATTACAGGGGCTTTTGTTATAAAATCATAATTAGTTTGAATAATTAAGAGCCCATGGAAAACAGAAAAGGAAACACATGTAAATCATACAGTCAGCATACATTAGAAGTTGTTCAGTTTGTAAAAGAAAATGGCAATCGTGAAGCTGGAAAAAAATTCAATGTAGGTGAAGCTAGTGTGAGAGAATAGCGAAAAGATGAATTGGTTCTTAAAAAACTGCATCACAGAAAACATGCCATGTGTTATAGGCAGGGTCAGCTCAACAATACAAGCAGACCAAGCGTCCGCTTGGGGTGCCGAATTTTCAGGGGCGCCAAATTTTCCTGACAAAATTTTTTAGAAAATACCTTAATTTAGTTTTTCCATTTGGTTATCCATTAATATGTTTAGTGTTTTCAGCTGGCGAATATATGTGAAAAGGTGACTTCAAATTAATGTTCAGGGGCAATAACCAGGATCTACTCCGAATGGTAAAATGTTTTTTCCAATTGCCTCTTCCAACAATAGTATCGAATACAGATAGCTGGATGTGGTTTTTTGCAACATTTTATAGCTGTGTTACATGCCGGGGGTCTTTGCCGACCGGATGAAAGCAGTTCTCACCGCCCCTAATATTTCCAGCTGATTCACTCTGTGATTTGCCGTCCTCGAGGGTTTCTGTTCGGATGCAATGCACCCCTTGCACCAAATGTAGTTGCGGGTCTAAAGAGAGAAACATTCTCTTAGGTTGGAAGGGGGGAGAAGAATGATTACGAAAAGTCATGCTTCCAAAGTAAACTCGGCATCACCCCTGCCGTAATAGTCTGCCGCAGTCTCAGAGGTTGGCCAACGGGAGACATTTACAAGGGTGCCCAAGAGCACCCCTGCCGTAATAGCCTGCAGCAGTCTCAGAGGTTGGCCAGCGGGAGACATTTACAAGGGTGCCCAAGAGCAAGGAAATCTTTAGAAAGTCTGAGGAGGATATGGGATATCCCATGACCCTCCCTCCTGTGATTCCTCTTTGTTTCCACGTGCATTCATTCAGGCACGTTCAATATTTTCGGTTTATTGGTTGAGACTCTTGTTTGAGGACAAAATACATATATATCTTTTGGGTTGCTTTTTACTATTTCTTAGTAATTGCTATGCTGTGTTAGGGTGTGTGTGGACAGGGTACGTCGCGAGCATAGATAATCTAATTGTAAGTCCGACTTTGCAATGGTGTCTGTTGACTCGACGATTCCGTATGAGTTGATTGTAAACATACAGTAGTCCACTTGGAGGGTGGGTAGAGATGTGAGGGTCAGGTCATGGTATACTAGGAGGGAGGGAAGTGGTGTGAGTAATGCCAGGTTAAGCTATATCTACACGCACACTTCACTAGGAGGGAGGGAAGGTTGCTGAGGAACATCCCTATCTTATGCGATGTCATACAGTACAATGGGGGAAAGTAAGGAGAAAGCTAATTTCATTGAAAACATCTAAGGAGGGACGAGTTATTTTTGCTTTAATCACAACAAGAGTAGTTTCTAGCCAAGAATTAGAAGGGTGGAACTCAGTATCTCACATGCGTATTATACAGGGGCGGATTGGGCAAAATCCCGGTGGACCGATGCTGCTCCTGGGCCAGGGCTGTTTGAGTGGTTGATGCCTTGGCCAGGAGCTGTTGCTTTTCCATATTCTAAAGTAGTGTTTCTCAAACTATGGGCAGTGGCCTCCTATGGGGGCCGCAACATTATTTTAGTTGTTAGGTGGGACGATATCAGAGTATTTGCCGGGGCCGATTTTTGCTCCCAATCCGCCTCTGGTATTATACATAACTATTTGACGAGAATGGAATGAAAGCTTCATTTAAACACATAATTTTAATCCACGAAAATACCGCAACTATGAGAGAATCACTTATTTAAACATTTCTTTTTTCTTTCCTTTCTCTCCCTCTCCCTATTGCATCTTTGAACTTCTCCAGGTAAACACGTGAGAGACATCTTCATTTCACTCTTAAGCCTTGTACACATATGCGCATTTCCCTGCAACAGAACAACGAACCGAGCAAAGTAGCGCAACATTTTGGCAAACACGAACGTGCAACATTTCTACGCAACAAACTGGCGATACATGTGTAGTTGGTATTTCAGCAAACCATCAAAGGATGTTGCACATGCACGTTGCAACCTGTCTGGACAGGCATGCAACTTTTAAGTGAGAGTAGACGTGTTTACACTCAGTTATCATCACCAACAAGGAAGACACATCGTTGTTCACCTGTGTATATCGTTCAGTTGTACAGTGTATTATTAAAATTGAGTGACCCAATGAAACGGTGTTGAAATTTATTGAAATCTATAGGAGCAAAGAGGTTCTTTGCAATGAAAAACAAGAATCATTTTAATAAATTAATTAAGAATGATGCTTGGGAGGAGATCGCAACTGAAGTCGGCTTCTCAGCTGATGAATGTTGGAAAAAGATGACAAGCTTGTCATCATCATTCCATCAGGAAAGAGCAAAAATTTGTAAAAGCCGTGGAACATGAAAAGGTATGTATTTTTAGAAACAGATACATAAGTTATTTATTAAACGATACAAATTTTCCTTCTTTTCTTCTTGGAAGCATATTTATGCATAAAAAATATAAGCTGCAGCAGCTACTCGAAGAGAAGTCATGTCTACTCGGAAATCGAACGGATACTGACGGAAAAGAGGTGAACAACGATTTGCAACGCCGTGCCGAGCGTCCTCTTGTTGCAAGGTTTGGTTCGCTGTTCTGTTGCAGGGAAATGCGAATATGTATACAAAGCTTTAGCTTAATATGTTCTACTGTATGACATCGCATAGGATTGGGACGTTCCTCAGCAACCTTCCTTCCCTCCTAGTGAAGTGTGCATGTAGATATAGCTTAACCTGGCATTACTCACACTGCTTCCCTCCCTGATTCTCACATCCCTTCCCACCCTCCAAGTGGACTGCTGTATGTTTACAATCAACTCATATGGAATCGTTGAGTCAACAGACACCATTGCAAAGTCAGACTTACAATTAGATTATCTATGCTCACGACATACATATCCTCGCACCACTGTTTTCAACCTCTTCTCCTTCAACATTTCCTCCTCCCTCACATTTTGCATCAGTGATGTTGAAAAAGAGCAGTTTGTTAGCATTAGTTCCCATACGTCCATCATTGTGGAAACGTCAGTCGAGTGGTGTGCGTCTAACACATTTATTTTTAATATTATAAAAAATAGATACAGACTTAAAATATACAACTAGGTGCATAAATAATTATTAAACAAAACAAAATTACACGGTTTATGTTTTACATTGCCTTTTTCCGTGCTGTGCTTCTAGCAAAACTTTTGATTATTTGATCAAATTTTTAATTTCAAGAAATAGAAGATTCTATGATTAGAACTGATAGCTTGCACTTAATCTTTACCTAGGTTGGAATGTAACCTATTTTTTAAGCGCTTGAGAACAGAAAAGGAGCATTCTCCTTCTGTGTTTGCTACTGGCAGCGTCAGATATATTCATAGAGCTATTTCCACACCGGATTCCCTAATGTGCTTTAACGTTTTGAGAGGTTATGACAAATCTTTGTTTATTTTAGAAATATAAACTATGAAATTGATCAATTCAGTCAGGACTGAATTAGAGTTCACGGGGCCCCTTAAAGCGTGGGGCCCTAGGCCATGGCCTACTTCGCCTATACCTTAATTCGGTTCTGTTCATCTTGCTCTTGAAGTTCATTCCAACCCATATTTTTTAACCATTTTTTTCAGAACGTCTTTCCAAGATCACTTCCATGATAAGGTTTTGATCCCATTCGTTTCATCGCTTCTTTTTCCCCTGCATCCTTCCTTTTCAGTATTCACAGACTCCCAAGTGCATTTCAATCAAGAATCATTTTCATCTTCTATTTCATTCCAAGAACACTTTGTACCATTAGCTTTAGAAAATTGCGTCACTACCTTTATCCATACATTTGGCAAAACGTGTTTGTCTATGAATAAGGCAATGTGTCAATGTTGCCTTCTTTATGAAACTTACTGCACCAGCAAGTTTGCCAACCATTGATTGAACTCCATCTGTGCATACATTGATGCAATAGTTCCAATCAATCACATTTTCATTGAAATAAGTATCGCACAATTTATAATTTCTTTGTGACATTTCAAATTTATTTTTCCGTGAATAAAGTCTTGTTTTTTATTAAACTGTTTAATCATAAAAATATGCAAAACATCAAAATAATTATATCTTATTAAACTACTAAACTACCAAATTTTAATGCAAAATTTGTATCAATGTGGCACCATAATTGAAATCTGCTTGGGGTGCCAAAATGTCTTGAGCCAGCCCTGGTTATAGGAAATGTTTTTGGCCAGAGCTTGAAAAAGAACTTTATGATTGGGTGATTTTTGAAAGATCCAAAGGAATGAGACTCAACAACTCAAGTTTTACTTCAAGCAAAGCACATTGCATGAGAGAAAAACATTGTTGATTTTAAAGCATATCCATCCTGGGGATTCAGGTTCATGATGAGGAATAATTAATTAAGTGTTCGTACTGCGACAAGCATTGGCCAGAAACTACCTGTAGATTGGGAGGCCAAGGTGATACAATTTAGACAATTTGTAAAAGAGAGCATTTCCGGAGTTGAAGAATTAATCATTTGTTTCTAATTAAGAATTTTTTGTTTAAAGAAGTTTTGTTACTAGTTAAAATTATTTGTAATTCGCTTTGAAACAAGTGAAATAAAATGAGATTTTCCTTTGTATATCGCACACTATCTTTTTTTCATTTTTCAAACTTTTTTGTATTGATAACATGTGCGTTATCTACCAGAAAATACGGTATCAAAAAATTTGTATGCTTCGTAAAAGTGGGTGGCATTAATATGAATATATGTTAAGTGACCAACAATAAGAACTAATTTATGAGGAAGATGAAATATGAGAATTAGAAAAAAGGAAAAAAGCCACCCACTTTTACGAAGCATACAAATTTTTGAATAATATTTTTTGTCCAGGGAAAAATTATTTTCTACCTTTGAGTGTAGTTTTAAGTAAAAGTGTGCATACACTAAAAATCTATCATAAGATCATGGGTTTTATTCCAGGAGTGGTTATATTCTTCTTTCTATTAATATGGGGATGTGTGTAATATATGAAAAACTTGGATTTTTAAAAATTATTTTAAAGCAAAACACAAACATGGGATTTAAGCATTTTTTATGTTGTGCATATATTATCCATTTATCTACTGTTTTTTCTAATGTCCTTTTGAACATAGAAATTTACATTGATATAGAGGGAAGAGTGAGGAGAGGGAGGGAGAATGGGAGAGAAGAGGGAATAAGAAAGGAAAGTGTATTAATTTTAACCTGTCACTTCATTCGTGTCATTTTTGACTTTAGTAATTGAGAATTTAGAAACTAGATTTCAAACTATGAGATACAAAGGGCTCAAATAACTCAAACTTTAAAAAAACTTACTGATCTGAACCCACATCCCTCTCTCTTGGATCTCTTACAGTCTGTGTCACTGGCATGTTACTGACAGGTGGATGCAATGCTCTCAGATCCTGGTCCATCATTATAGGCATTGCTCTTGGGTCCATCTGTCTCAGGTCCATATCTTGAGCTGAAAGATGCCAAAAGATTTCATTGAAATATATATTTTCCAGGAAAATTGCAAAAAATATTTGGTAAATTCCATATTCTAATAACTACCATCTTTCAAGTATATAACCTTAATATAGAATGCTGCATGTGGGCAGCAGTTATCTCCTCTATCTAAATACAGACCGAGCACCCTTTATCCGTAAATCCAAAAACCGAAATTATCCTAAATCCAAAATAATTTTGATGTGTCAACACCAAAGTGTAGGAAAAATGGTCTGCTCTCAAAAAGGTGCTATACTCAAAGGAATGTCGCTATAATGCTGCTACCGCCGGATAAGTGCAAAACTACTTCAAAATAATACTTGTAATAACTAATACATAAATAATGAAATGCACTCTATCGTACTTATTAACCACGTTTAAATGATTAAATCACAGTACAATTAAATCTTCAAAATTTTCACCATGTCACTAAACGCAAAAAAAATTTGTGAGACAAAATGAAGTCTCTAAATCTAGCCACAAAATAGTTAAATTGTCATCACTGGGTCTGAAATGCTCAAAGAATTCTTCGTTGATGAACTTAAGTTACAATGTAACCTGACATTTGACACTGCCCGCACTGCATCATTCATCATCATGGTTCATAGTGGTTGATTCCTAACATACTGTAAGACATTTGTGGTTATTTATCGTATTTGTGATAGTGAACATATCATAAAAGACCATCAGATACCCTTATGAATAACAGTATGAAAACAAAAAGAAAGCACAATTCATTATCAATTGCTAAGAAAGTTGAGTTATTGCAAAAACTTGATCATGGTGCGTCTGTGAAGCGATTAAGCGAGGACTATGGCATGGGTTCACCAACGTGTATGATTTAATAAAACAAAAATATCAGTTATTGAAATTTTTTAGTGAAAGTGAATCTCAAAAGTTAATGGGTAACAGAAAAACAATGCACAGATAAAAAATGACGAGCTTGATCGTGTTGTTGGAGTGGATCTGTCAGCGGAAGAGTGGAGGGATTCCACTGTCAGACAAAATAATCACGAAACAAGCCAAAAACTACCATGAAGAACTGAAACTTGAAAGTGCATGTGAGTACACAGCGGGCTGGTTACATAAATCTACTATAATATATTTTGAAACGTGTGTTTGTTGGTTTGTTCATGAAACTCCTCCTAAACAGTAATAGCTAGAATAACCAAATTTGGTACGATTCTTCCTTACATCCTAACTTAGTGAATGGTCAAGGCTTGGTCAACCAGGATTAATCAGTGCTGCCAATATAGGGGATTAACATTTTTCCATAAGATAAAACGTACGAATCCATTTCTTGACCTGCAAGGTATTCTTCCTTCAAGCATTAAAACACGTAAATATGGAACTATTTTTTTCGTTTTTGCTTTATTCGACGAATAAAACTCTATACTATCTTATTCCTGCGAAGTTTACATGTTACACAGTCGAAGTTTTCAGAAATACGTTATTTGTTTTGAAATTTTGTGGATTTTTTGTATCCCTCCCGGGTGTTGCCAAGGTGGCCGTCATTGTTACCTCCGATTCAATTAACTTCAATGAAGCTTATAAATAGGTGAAAGTTTAGCGTTATTCGATTCGCACTTTTGTTTAAGCAACGAAACGATCGATGTTTATGGATAGCAACGTCAATAGATACTGATTATTATTCAGGAAGCGTTTATAATGATTGATGAAAGTAATTGAACCTTCTTTCATCTATAGAATACTGGAATGCTGTATTTACTCGTGTAAACCGAGCACCTTTTTCCCCAAAACGCCTGTGAAAAAAAGGTGTGCGTCTTACACGAATTCTTTTATTTGCCATGCACCTTTTTTCCTAAAATGTCGTGTGGTAAACAAATATACATTAAGCTAGCACCCATGCTGCATCTATTATTCTATTTCCAAATTTCGGTGTATTTAGTCATTTTCGTTCATTGTATAAAAATTTTTAATGAGTTTTAAGTTTATTAACGGGTGCTCCCCAAACTTGACCAAGTCTTCTGCTACAATCGTCACGGAGGCCACGGCGCATGCGCAACTAGTTTGGGTTGGTGGGGGTTTTGTGCTCACGGCAGACGACGCCTACCATGTTCAGATACGGCATGCTTCCTTTATTCACTGATACGTCTATGAAAGTCATGGCCGCCGTGGTGATCATTGAATGATTACCGATCATAATTTTAGTTCGCCAAAAAAATGACGACCGCTATGGTAGCGATCAGTGACTATATGGCTGGAAAATTACGTACAACAGAATGATCGGTGATCGCTCCCAGAGCGATTTCTGCCAAACGTGACCAATATGACGACAAAAACAGTTAAGTGTTTAACAAAAGAGGACTATCGAGGAGATTTCTGCTAGTACCAATATAAAGAGATCACCCAATAAATTCATCACATAGGGGTGTGAAGATGCTTAACTTGAGTGTAGCATTTTTGAGAAATAGGAATTGGTGATTTAAAAAAACCCTTTTTCGGCTCAAATAAATTTTTTCCCCTGTAGCCGGCCCAAAAACCGGGGTGCGCAGGATACACAGGGTCGCGGCTTACACGAGTAAATACGGTATTACATTTTTTGTAAAATCATTATATTCTACATTCTACAATGTTTATTAACATAAATAAGCTCACGTATCTGGTGTACATTTACCAGTCAGTGTTCAATCATGGACAGCTGTACGTTGCTTTTTCAAGACATAAAAGTAAATATTTTAGCGAGGCATAATTACACAAGAAATGAAGCTGGATTTGGCAAAAGTAATATGATAGAAAATAAAATTACCATTATATTTGAATGTGATAGGCTCAGAAACAGATTGTTACAAGCAAATATGATTAATTGTTAAGAAAAGCTAATTGTAATTTAAAAAGTATCTACAACATACGTTAAAGAGTTTGTATGTTGTGCTGTAGTAGCTTCACTAAATCCGTTGAAATTCAATGGGAAATTCTGCTAGTTTAAGATATGTCATGGAATAAAGTTATTGAAAATTTATGGTGAAAAGGTATCCGCAGACTGCAAGGCTGCTGAGAATTTTATTGATGAGTTCAAAAGGCTAATTTTGGACCATAGCCAATGAAACAAGTCTGTTTTGGCGATATGTCCCTTGGAAGACGTTAACAACGGCTGATGAAAGGGTGCCTTACATCTGAGCAGATATATAACGCCAATGAAACAAGTCTTTTTTGGTGATATGTCCCTCGGAAGATGTTAACAACGGCTGATGAAAGGGTGCCAAAAGATGTGAAGGATAGTAAAGATAGATTATATATTCTTGGTTGTGCCAATGCAGCCGGAACACATATATGTAAGTTGGCTGTAATTGGGAAGACCAGACATCATAGGTGTTTCTATGGTATTCGGACATTACCTGTTCATTACTATTCTAATAAGAGGTCATGGGTAAACAGGGATGTTTACTAATTAGTTTCATAATCATTTTGTACTGGAGGCACGTGAACATTGCCAAGTACTGGACTTGATGATGACTGTAAAATCATATTGCTCATTGACAACTGCTCGGATCATCTCCCAGCTGAATTGCTTGTGAAACTGAATGTGATTGCTGTTTACTTTCCTCCCAACGTTAGATCATTAATCCAACCATGGACCAAGGTATTCACCGTTCCATGAAGTATAAATATAAAGACTTTTTCTTGAATTGCATGCTTAGTGCCGTAAATAGGGGCAAGAGAGTGGACCATCTATGCATCCGCTAATGCCTGGGACTTGGTTGAAAAAAACACCTTGAAAAATGGTTGGCATAACCTTTGGCCCGAAACATTCTCCAATGAGGATGATAACTCTGAAGAGCCCTTTCAAGGATTTCATGTCACCAAGGAAAAACATATGGTAACCCAGCTCCTTGAGTATGCAAAGCGTACGTCTTCAGAATGTGTGAAAACACTCGAGGCTGAGGATATCGAGGAAGTGCTTAATGCTGACAACCATGTGCCTGTCGTTCATTTGCTGACAGATGCAGAAATTGCAGGAATTGTTTTACAGCACGATAAACATGCAAAAAACAGTGATGATGATGATGATAAAATAGTGGAAATGGTAGAAAAAGTCCCCAAAGATGATGTGACAATGTGTGATAAATTAATATTTTAAAGTGCCCGAAATTAATTTTAAAAAATGCCGCAATGCTTTTCTTACGGGAAAACCACAAATTCCGGAATTGCTGGAGTCGAACCCAGGACTCTTGCGGTAAAGGTGATAACGGTTCCCGATAGATCTCGTGGATAACTAACAATCCTCCAAGTTTGAAATGTCTACCTTATTGGAAAGTGCTAGAAATTAATTTTCAAAAATGCCACATTGCTTTTCTTTTGGGAAAAAACGCAAATTCCAGAATTTCTGGAGTCGAACCCAGGACACTTGCGGTAAAGGTGATAACAGTTCCCTATAAATCACATGGATAAATGCACTCAAGCAACGTGAGTTTATAAGTGAGCAAGAGATCATGTCTGTGTATAAAATCAAAGATAAACTCTTGAAGGAAAAACCTGAACAAATGAAGCAGATGAGGCTGGATGAAGTTTAAGAAGGCATAACAACAAAGTACCATTTCTTCAAGATCCAGTTCCTGGCCTATCTTCACACCTGGACATTAAAAAAGTTAATTCTCGGTATGAAGAAACTCCATATTCGTACTGTGTATTGTGAATTCTGTTCTGACTGCAGCAGTTATTCTAGAACTCTTTCATCGCACGAGCCACTCCATAAAAATTCACTATGGAGATCTAATAAGGTGGAAATTAATGGTTCTACGGTAATTGTTCATTTGTATTTTTTATTTTAATATAGTGTGTTATAATAAAACATATGTAATAATTGTTCATTTGTATTGAAGCTGGTAAAAGGTAGCGTGAGTGGCATAGTGCTCGTAGAATAATGTACAGAATACACTTACACAAGAACGCTATGCATACTAACTTAATGTGTAATATCAAAAAACCAAAATTTTTCCAATTTTCCAATTCTGAAATACTGTCTTTCCCGAGGATTTCGGATAAAGGGTGCTCGACCTGTATTCTTAAAAATTCTTAATTCTTTCTTTGTGAAATTCATTCTAATAGATTTTCTTCGCTCAAAACAAACCTGCTATGAATTATTGCATTTTTTTATAAATATTTTTCTCCAATAATTTAAAATAAACCTGAATTTTTCTTGCTTCATACAATACTCAGGGATTTAATCCCTTGTGCACTCCATGTGCCAACCTCTGCCACTGCCACTCTTTGTTACTTCCAAATGTTATTTTCTGATATAAAACATCATAATTATCTTGCAAAACATAATTCTCTTGCAAGATGCCCAGAACATATGGCTTGGGATGCAGATGCACCCTGACTACGCTAATCACAAAAATGTCTATTAACCATTGCCATCACATCAGGCACATCAGGTTTAAAACTAATGCTTTCACGGTGTGGCTTCAGGTTCTCATCTTTGTCCAGGATGTTCCACCATGTTGACATTGTAGAACACTGACTACATTTCTCCATTGTTGTAGTTGGTATCCTCAAAAATGTCTTCCTTTTAATAGCCAGGAATGGTGTTCACTGGCCAATCAGGCATCATCTTCTTCTGGCTAATCATTGGAGTTCTCTGACATTTGTTCTCTCCACAGGACGGAATAGCCATTTCCATGGGTGTGAGAGAAAATAAATGTCTTCTCTTTTTAAGTTTGCAGGCTGTTTTGCTATTTCTATGGACTCCCTGATCAGTCTTTCTCTATAGTGATTACTTCAGCATCTTCCACGTTGATGTGTTTGGGCTCTGAGAAAGCATGCTCTGCCATGACGCTGGTTGAGTACTTATTCTTTATCAACCTCAAATGATCTTGGATCCTGGATTTCATGGTGCATTCATTCTGTCCAATATAGGATTTCCAACAACATGGCATGGCACTTCGGAGAGGATTGGGTCCTTTGCCTTTGGGAGCAATTCTTTTGTTTTTTCACCATGTTGAATCTCGATGCCACATTTTACTTCTGGAGAATTCAAGCAATTATTTAAGTGGTACTCACAATGAAGGGAATGGTGCAGTTGCTATGGCATCCAGTTTTTATTTTTCCCTTTCAGAGTCGAGAGAAGATGGTGTACCTAAGCCTCTTATGGATTCAGTTTCAGCAATGGTGTTGGCATAATTGTAGAGCATCCTAACGATGCAAGCCTTCTGTTATGGATGGTTATGGGAGGAAGAAGTGAGAAAGCAGTCTGAGTTTTCTTGTGGTAAACAATGTCCTAGTTCTAGTGACAGAGAAGACACTGTCCAAATACTAAAGAAGGCCAAGCTACCCACACTTAACACAACTGAGGTTGAACAGCAAACCTGGAGAGAGCTCAGGAAATACAAGAGGATATTAATATTACCAGCAGACAATTGCAATGCTGCTGTTATTCTGTCAAAAGAAGATAATGAAAACCAAATCCTATCCTCGACAATGGATACCACCTATAGGAAAATTAACAAAACTTCAACAGTCAAAATTTAACACCTCACTAAGGCTCAGATAACAATCATCCTGCCTCCTGAGGAGGAACACAGAATATTACCATCAGCATCAAAGCTGACTAGACTCTCTGGTTTTCCAAAAACTCATAAGAATGGAAACCCACTTAGACCCATAGCACTGCCACTTCATGCTACTAGCTAGCCAAACACCTGGCCCAAGTCCTTGAAAGAACTCTACATATGTGAATAATTCCTTGAACTTCACCAAAAACATCAAGAACATTACCATCAGCAAAACCAACTTACTTGTCAGGTTTGATGGCATCTCTCTATTCACCAAAGTACCTGTATAAGATTCTATTGATGTAGAATCCCTTCCATCTCCCTCTTTCATTCCTCTCCATTATTTCATCCCTCACTTCTATCTACCACAAATTAAAAAGCCTCTCCCTTTACTTCCATCAAATCTGTTATTGAAAATTCAAGAGAGATAAGTGCATCACATCCCCAGTATCATATATTTCATATATTATTCCCATTGCTTTGTCGAGCATGTCCTGCATTCCTGCTGTGAAAGGCATTTTTGATTTAGGGTTGAATTCAATTGTAAAGTCCTCTCCATCTCATGACTTCATTTAATTGTTTGACTAAAGCTTGTTTTGTTTCTTTGGTCCAGCCATGAAGTAAGTCAATGGCTTATCATAAATTAAAATTTAAGACTGAACAATGAAGTAATTACCAGTAGCTGGGATCCTAACAGGTGCAGGAACTGGAGGTACCGCAGGAGCCGTCATTGTCACCGGAGGCACTCCAATTGGTGGCCGAGGGGGAGGCTGAGGAACAGGAGCAGGTTGGCGAGTAGGCAAGGGAGCAGGGACAGGCATTGGAGCTATTGCAGTGGTAGTAGGAAGACTTGCTCCAATGCTGCTTGTTGCTGTCTTCTCAACTGGCAGGTACAAAGCAGTCTGCGTAGGTGGAGCTTTGTGCAACATGCTCTATGTATGGAAATTAAAGTTTGTAGTCATTTAAAGCAGATTTTATGCCTTGGCAAATTTTTAACACTATTTCCTAAATAACACCTTTTGCCAACCTCTGTTAGTGGACCACAAGCCATGTGCATACAGGTATTGGCATCAGACTGTAATTTAAAATTATTTATCTAAGGATTGAAAAAGAACAGGGCTAAATGTTATCCTTACAAAATAAAAAGTTTACCAGTTAAAAAATTCCTCCTCTCTATTAGAATGTAAACTCATACTTTTATTCAACTCCACACACCCACGAGACGAAGAAGGACGTTTAAGCACTGCTGTCTGGGTGCCTCTGTTTGGGCATCAGGACATTTAGGTGCCAGACTTTTGGGATCAGTCACATCATTATAAATTATGTAATCATGCCAAAAAAAAGATAAATATTAACTGCTTTGTATCACGTCAAAACCAGGGTTGTTAAACAAAACCGAACCCACTGAAAAGGAACGGTTCCAGAAAGGTTTCAGTTCAAGGAACGGTTCACAGGAACCAAACCGAAAAAGGAACAAAAGTCGTGGAACGAAAGTGGAACCGGAACGAAAGTGGAACGAAATCTTCGGAACGAAATGTCGATGGAACGATACTGAACCGTTCCTGATCGGGTTCGCACATGAAATAGTTTCGTTCCAGCTCCTTCTACAACGATCCAGTTTTGGTTCCAGCCAGTTTTCAATGGTTTTTACTTGCGTCTAATGGCGAGAGGAGAGGACGAGAGGGGAATGCGAGAGGGAAGGTCGGGGATAGGAGGGGGATCTTAGGTCCTAATATCACCACCGGGAAGATGTAGAGTGCGCAGTGAGTAGTGAACGCCGACCTCATACGGAGTTGTTTTTCTCGCTGAAGGAAAATGGGTGTTCGCGGAAAAATTGCCATATCATTAATACATTCAATGCCGCCGTCAACGGTTGCTACCGTGCAGACGACCAGCGTCGACGCGTAGTCGACGCATCTCCCGCTCCGTAATAACCGTACCGTTAAGCGACGGCTTCGCACATTGGCTCCTCGTAGGAAGTCGGCTCCTCAGTGTAGTTTATGTCAGTTTGCTCATCGGTTAGTTTGTATTTAGTGCAAATTTTTCTGGAAAAATGATATTTTAAAAAATAGTGAAATTTCGGTTGGCCATTGGGAATGGATCTAAAAAACCAAGAAGATATTGAATGTGTTAAAATAGCTTACATTAGAAGAATAAAATTAAGCCTAATTAAGCCTCTAAGGCACCACGTATGATTTGCGGGCTTCTACTCTATGCGAGTACCTTGCTCTCTTCTCTGCCCCACGACCAGAATAATGGTGCAGTTTGCTTGGAACGAAACTACTGAACGTATCTCCCAATAACGCTCAACTTGAACCCGAACCCATTCAAGAAAAGGAACCGTTCCAGAATGAAATATTTCATTCCGACTAAACAATTCCATTCCGGAACAGAACTAAACCCATCACGGAACATACAGTTTCGTTACGAACCGAAACTAAATGGCAAGAGAAAATATATAGTTTCGTTCCGAACCGAAACTATTCTTTAGGTTCGGTTTCGTTTAACAACCCTGGTCAAAACAATACCAAACGATAAATCAGAAATTTAGGTCATTATCTTTCTGGACATCGACAGGTCTGGGCAAAATGATATGGCGCAGCAGAGATGGAGATATTTGACTATCACAGAAGGTAGTTTGTACAATGGAAGTATTTTTAACTTGTAGGTGAAACTACAAGAAGTGCTATTGAGAATAAAAGGATGAAATGAGAGCCTTACAAGAAACATTTGTTCACTTAACTTAACCAGGGGAGCAACTTTATTAGTGACAGAAAATGAGGTTTCCAAAATCTAATATATAAAATTGACTTCCTCGTCGTCGCTGGGAAATCGAAACTATGTAATGCTATTTTTAACAAATTTTCCCAGTAGCTAGAAGATTGACATTTGGTAGGAATGTTCGGTTGTTAAAGTAGAAGCCATTTACGAAGAAAAAAATTTCCAAAATCGACCCGGGTTCGATTCCCGAGAATGATTTCCATTCCTCATAAGATAACATGGAAAAATCGATATTTCGACCTGAAACCTTATTTTATTTTGCTTATTAAAATTCGCATATTTGACCTACGATTTTCGGACTTGGACTGTATTAAAGAAAAATAAATGCAGTTTCTTATTCTTATCGTCTTTTATCGCTTTAGAATCTAAATCTTTCGAATTTAACGTTTTAATATCATATTTTGACAAAATTTAGCGTTTTTAACGTGAAGTTGCCTTGCCAACCGATTACTTTGTTAAACTCGAAATCCTATTACTCTCATGTATGCCCACGTTCTCTCTAGACCTCCATGGACCCTCCCGGCCCAATTCATAGGTATCAGATATATCTCAGAATTAGTTTTTACTTTCTCCAATATACATAGTATAGAGAAAGTATTGTTTTCATGAAAAAATTCTAAATCGAGATTTCAACAGAAATACACGTTTTGAGGTCCCCTGAACATGTTTTGATTATTTTCGCGATGATGTCTGTGTTTGTCAGTCTGTCTGTATGTAATAGGATTTTTGTTGTTGCTCTAACTCAAAAACTAACATCAATATCAATACCAGGAAGCTTGGATGGCATAACCCAGGCATTGCCGGGTACTTTCAGCTAGTATCTTGTAAAAGAGTAGTAGTAGTCAAAATATTTCTTGTAAAATACATTTTGTCAAAGCAATTTTCAAGGAAATTTAGCAAGAAAGTCATAATTCACTATGAACTTAGAAATTTCTTGTGATATTTTTAACTGTTCGTAATGAAAACAACCTTAGTCGTAATTGAAGTACCATAATTTTCCGATTATAATACGCATTTGTTTCTCGAAATAGTTGACAAAAAGTTAGGGTGCATATCATATACGGTTATAAATGCATAAAACTTTTTTCAGTATGGAAATAATTTATATTTTCAAACGTTTTTACCAATAAATATTATATTTTAATGCATTTCGATAACGAACATGTTTTTACAACTAAATCGTACATTTCAATGGATTTCGATAACATTACTTTAAATATTGTTTTGCAAAACAAAAATAAGATTTATTTATTTACTTTAGCTGTCAGAATTACTAAAGCCTAGGAATTAATTACCACTCCCCTCACTGTCCTCAAACAGTTTCTCGGCGATCTTTTGTTTTCGCTCATCGTCTACGTAAACTGCATCGCCAAGAACATTTTACACACCTCAATCGGTTTGTATGAACTGGACTTGATGTTCACATAAATGACGTCGCTGGGTGGCAAAGGTCGAACTGTTATTCCAACGGACCAGGTTCATACAAAAGGTAACATTGAGGCAGGTTTTTATACATTATATCAATCTTTAACAGGAGTCAGAACATAACATGATATTTTCGTAAACTCTCTCAAACATATCTAGTTTGGCAGCAAACCGCGAACTCATATCCCAACTGATCAGATTAATAGAAAAGGTGATATTGAGACAAAATGTTTTTATACAGCGTAGTGATCTTTAATGGGAGAGTCAGAACGTAACGTGATATTCTTGTAAACTCTCTCAAACGTATCTCATTTTGCAGCAAGGCGAGAACTGTTCCGATACTACACATAGTCAAGTAAAATTACATTGATCTTTTACAAAAAATAGGTGTTATTATACATAGTGATAAGAGAATTTTCACATTTCACTCGTGAAAACATGGGTGCGCATTATATAGGTTGCGTATTATAATCGGAAAATTACGGTAAACAAGATCTACTATAATTAAGGAAAGACGTTTAATTCATTTTGTACTCATGTAGCATTTTATGAGTGAAAGGAAATGAATTATCTATGACAAAGACAAATGAACATAAATATATTTATTTTGGATGGATAATTTACAACGAAATAATGGACAGGAATGAATTACTACTTAACTAGAGTGAGGTACATCTTATAAATATTTTAGAGTGTGTGTGTGTGTGTATGTTCTTTCTACGTTTTTACACCGTTGAAGCTATCGAATTCAAAATTTTCATGGGCCATCCTATGGACCAATGGAAGAACTTGGTCTAGGTTTGCAGACCGTGGGGTCTCTTATACCCCATGGGGTCAACAAAATACTATTTCCATAAGAATGCATGGGAAATGGTGTGGAGAAAACCCATAATGCCATGCAGCCCTTCACTGATGTGGATATAAATATACCTAAGTATTAAATTACGATCATGGGAAATGGCTTACTTTATGCACAAAAGACTGAATATTTTAATTCTGTTCATGTTTTGTCGTATTACATGCTAAATCGCTCGAAATTTTCCTTTAAGCGCAAAATTTATCGATTTTTTCCAGGCAGCAACAAAGCTAAATTTCTTAATTGTTGTCCTGTTCAAATGGAGATAGCCATGTAAAGATTAATGCAAGGAAAATCCACACCGTGACATGCTGTAGAGGAAGAATAGCTAACGCCAAGATAAAGGGTACAAATGAATTCATGCCTAAATATAGTCTATGAATACTTTTAAAGTGAGTCAAATGATTTTTAAGGTATATTAGAACATTGTTATCTTTTACCATTAACATTGAAAGATTTATCGCAACATAATTACATTTGTTTGGTAACCAAGATGTTGTTTATTGTTTACTTTTGGCTAATAGTAGTGACATAATCCACATAATTTTACTGCTGCCTTAAAGGCTTCGGTGCATCTATCCATGTGAATATTAAGTAAGATGTTAATGCTTAATTATATTAATGGTAAAACTTTACAGTACAATACATAAAGTAGTAAATGTTAATGTAAGCATCGCTTGCATAATTAAGGAATGGGGAATGTTTGCCCCGAGCAATAAAATTCGTTTGCTACTTAAGATAAAACTTTCCCGGACGAAGCCGGGCGTTTGAGCTAGTATTACATATTTTCTATCATTTCATTAATTACAACTTATTAGAAAGTAAATCGGTATATCAAAAATGTATTATTTCCTTGGCATAATTTCTGATTTATCGTTTGGTAGTGTTTTGACATTATACAAAGCAATTAATATTTATTTTTTTTTGACATGATTGTGCCATATTTTCCTGTTGATAATGTGTACCTAGTAGATACCTCACATCACAGTGTTTTTAACGCCCGTTAAAATGTATAGATAATGCACAGTTGAAAAATTTCTGCAGATTGGTAATTAGAGGTTCTTTCAATATGTCATTTGTGTTGTGGGAAGCAGAGAACTGAGTCTGTAGATGAAGGTCTCAATGAGGCAGTTGGACACGTAAAGCTGGACTCTTCCCTGAAACCAGAGACTGATAAATTGAAGAAGATTGAAGAGGAGATGGCCAAAATCAAGTTGTCTCTCTTTTATGTGTGAGAAGTATGAAAAATTGTAAGTATCTCAGTGATCAATGAATTGAAAGACCTCATAAAAACATTGAACAATGAAATATGTAATAAGAATAAAATTACTGACACTCTCCAGGCAAAAATAAATAATATTGGACATGATATAATCTTACGAAAACAATAGAGGTGGTTGGAATTGATACCTCTGGGTGTGAATTTACTATTAATGCCATGGTAAGTAAAATAGCTGACTGCAACAAGGTTGAAAATCAGTGTCAGAGTGACATTGATGAGATATATGCTATCCCAAAGAAAGGTTCTAATCAAAAAGGTAAACATTATAACTTTTACAACCATGAGAAAAAAGGAATAATGGTTGAAAATGAGGAAAATAATGGAGAATAATGTCTTAACTGGTACAAGAATGATGGGTAAAGTGTACATTAACGATGCCCTGAGTCCTTACTTAAAAAATTTACTGTGGAAAGCAAGGGAAAAAGGAAAGGATAAAGGATATAAATTTATCTGGGTTAAATACAGAAGGATTTTAATCAAAAAGGATGAAAATTCTACAGTTATGTGAATGTGCAATGAGAAAGATATAGATAGAATTGTGTAAGGCTGATCAGTAGAACTTGTTATTATAATCTTATGTAAAATCTTTTATATTACATATAAAATGGATTGTCTCAGTGAAATTATTGACTCTAATAAGGTGAATTGTCAAGTTTATGACTTGCCAATATGTTCATATATAAGAAAGGTTTATGATTTATCCATATTGCACCTTAACATAAGATCCATAAGAAAAAACTGGGATGAATTTACAATCGTAATTTCTTCTGAAACATTTTATTGATTTTGATGCCATTATGCTATCAGAGGTTAACATTAAAGAATCTGAACATAGTTTATATAAACTTCCTAGGTTTAAGATGTATTCAAAATTAAGACACACTGGTAGAGAGGTGGAATTATTATTTTTGTTAAGAATGATATTGTATTCTATGAAAAGGAAATTGATACAAAATTTTGTGAAATACTCTATGGCAATGTTTTTCAAACTTTTTTCTGTTGTGACCCAGTGGAATGCTTCACGACCCAGTTGAAGGGAAGGGAACATGGAGAAAAATACGTTCTTCACTAAATTTTCATTAACTCTCTATAAAAAGTAACTCATACTAAAATATTGGCATTTATATAATAAGAGCATTTAGTTACTTGTCAATTTTGACACGTTTAAGCTGTTTATACATCGAGTGCTCAGATTTTCCTCATGAGCCTTCTGACCCAGTAACGGCTCGTGACCCATACTTTGAAAAACACTGCTCTATGGGACAGTTACAACAGGGAAAAATATGATTTCATTGATATGTATTTACAGACCACCTAATTTAAATTCACAACAGTTTATCAGTGAATTCAATAATATTGTGGAAAAGTATGGCTTGGATGAGGTAGTATTAACAGGTGATATAAATATCAATATAAAGAACTAATTCGATAAAATAGCTATTTGCTATAAAGATACATTGGCATTTAGAGGTTTTATTAAGTAATAAATGATTACACAAGAGAATCCATAGTCAATAACGCTGTTTGTAGATCATGTATTGATCATATCTATTACAGGGGAAGAATATTTTCAGTGGAAGGTTCAATTTTTAAATCAATCTTGTCTGATCATTATATGGTCAGTGGTGGATTCTCTTTCAATAGGGTAGATAGAAATGCTGCTCCCTTTGTCATGCATCATCCCTTACAGACATATACAGTAGAACCTCATAAACCCGGCATTCAAAAATCTGGCATTCTCAAAAACTCGGCACTTTTTAAAAGTTATATGTAAAAAATCCTAATACTCTAGAAATTACTTTAAATGATGAACACATATTTTCATTGTTTCGTTTACCTCATTAGAACCACATGTTTAGATTCATGGTGATAGCAATTGTTTTTCATTAATGTAATTAGTACTTTTGTTAAATTTTATTTTAACATGGCTTCAAAAAAAAGAAGTCACCCATAAGTGGTGTTATGAAACATAAACAAAATTCTAAGAAAACTTGAAAAAGGTACTTCAGTGAAGATACTTTGCGAAGAATATAGCATTGGTAGTTCCACTGTGTATGACTTAAAGAAGAAAAAAAACGGAAATATTGAAATTTTATGCAGAGAGTGATACACCGAAAGCTATGTGCAGCCGTAAAACACTACACGTCCTGGATAAATATTGTTGATAAGGTATTGTTTGAGCGGTTTCATCAGCGAAGATGTGAAGGTGTATCTATTTCAGGTCTAATGCAGCAAGCAAAATTTTTCACAATAGCAAAAACAGTGGTAGAAGATGACATTGAATACTGGGTTGATATCAACAATGATGCGCCTGTCGTACTTCAGCTGATGTGAAATAGTGGACATGGTTTTGAAACCTGATCATAAAAAAGATGAAATGAAAGTGACAATGATAAAGAGGTAGTTAAGGGCAAACCTTCAATAGGTCACTGTATACAGTTGGTCACAGATACAATATCTGTTTTAGAACAATGCTCTTGCACTGATTTTCAAGAGATTACGTGTTTGTATTGAGTACAAGATAAACTTATGAAGGAAAAATCAAAATACATGAAGCAAGATTGTTTGTCTGATCTGTTTTTAAAAAATTCTTAGAATAATGTGTGATGAAAATAATGTTGTAAATGCGTGTTAGATATACGCTTTATTTCACGTTTGTTATTTACTTTTTAATGGCTCTTATATAATTCCATATTTTAGTGCATGTATACGTAATAGCCTTATTGATAATGGGTTCCCTTTTAATTGTCATTCATCATTTGAAAATGTACCAAAAATGTACATTACTTAAGGATTTTTTACAAATTTTCAAAAACCCGGCAAATGCTAGGCCCCAAGTTTGCTGGGTTTATGAGGTTCTACTGTATATGCAAATGGTCTGTTAACAAAGTGATTTTAAATTTTGATTGTGACTCATTACTAGATAATGAACATCCTGATGTCATTTATGATAAAATTGTTAAGAGGTTTGAAAATATTTATAAGCAAGCTACTAAAATAGTTACTAATCGACCAGCTGAATTTATGAAAACATGGATGACATAAGATCTCCTGAACAAAATTAAGGAAAGAGACACTATGTTCAAAAAATGGAAAAGCTGCCCAACAAACAATCAGTATAAGCTACAGTATCAAAAAGTTAGAAATGAAGTAAATAAAAATATACGACGTGTAAAACAAGAATTTTATTGTAATAAGATAAACAATGATTCAAATAAACCACGTAAATTATGGAAGAAAATCAATTTAATACTGGGAATAGTACTCATAAAAATACCGTACCGTATTTACTTGTGTAACCTGTACCCTCGTGTATCATGTGCACCCTTATTTTTGTGCCAATTCAAAGGGAAAAAATAAATCTATGCTGGATTAAAATAAAGTCGACCACATCACCGATTCCTTTTCCCTGAACAAGGTCCACCCAAGTTAAACATATAGATATGCGTATGCAGGAACAAATTCACGATGCAGCACCGGCCTATCGGGACTTAGCCAGGTTTCCCAGTGGCCAAATCAGCTCCTGCGCCTATACTTCATAGAATTTGGCAAATGCCAATTAATAAATTTAAAACTCATTTAAAAGGTACAATTTTAATTTTATAAAAACATATATTTCTCCAGTCCTGATGCATGATTCTGATACATCGTATTTTTTCCCTGCTGCATGATTTCCTATTACCTCTGCCTCCCTTATAATTTGCAATTTTACACTAACAGTAAACGATCACAATCTCTTCCCAAGATTCATTGTAAGGGTAATGATTAATTCACTTAAAAAGGCAGACTTTAAATCTGTCTAAGCTTTATCCCCCAAGGATACGATACTTGCTGCTGCGGAAAAATCCCACGCATTTTCATTGTAATTTAATGTGTGCATTTAAAAGTAGCTGGTATTAAAAATGTTGCAGCAGAATATGTGATATTGTAACCGGTGTTCCCATTACGTAAAAAGATATTGTGTTTCATTTTTATCACCGCTAAAATATTCTGACTGTTACGCTCTTGCAAAGTGTTCAATCTGCGGTGGCGACGCTGATCCAATCTTTGTGCCTATCATTATAGACTTAAAATTTATATACATCAATATGAATAAATTTAGAAATAGAATAATAGATGCGGCATGGGTGCTGGCTTAAGATATATTTGTTTACCGACACGACATTTTGGGAAAAAGGTGTGCAAGGTACACAAATAAATGAATCCTTGTGTAAGACGTGCAGTGAAAAAAGGGGGTGTGCGTCGCGCACCCCCTTTTTTCACCGGCATTTTGGAAAAAAAGGTGCACGGGTTACACGAGTAAATACGGTATTTCTCAGATACACATAGTCTCCAGGATATGGTGAAGTTATTTCTTCATCAGTTTTCAACTGAAACAGAGAAGCTAAATTAAGTTGTTTAGATTAGTAAGAAATGAAAACAATACGTGGAAATAAAAATAATGAGTTCAAATGGAAATATTGCCATTATAGAATTCTTTATTATTTTTAATAATGCATAACATCTTTCACTGTCTTCTGATACTCATTAAGAAAATTTTAAGAAATACTAACTTCCAAAATACTTATTTAAATGATTTTTCTCTCCTCAGTATCTCAGGAATTTATTGCATAAGAACTTTCAATGTATTGAAAATTTTTCCTCACTATCACACTTCATAGGCAGTTTTAAAATTCACATGTCCGAAAGTATAATATCTTGGTTTGGGTTTAAAAATCTCCAGGTTTAAGTTAAAAATGTTAGGGTTTTTGTTTAAAATCTCTGGCTATGGGTCCAAAATCTCAGGGTCAGAACTCTGGATAAGGTGGTAACTCTACATGAAACTGATTTCAGTTTGTTGCATTTTTATTAACTACTAGCGATAGTTCACCCTAGTGGACGCGGTACATCCCAAAATTTGAAAGAACCCTTCACTTTTTGATTGGAATATGCCACTTGGTGTGCGGATAGGTATGTGCAAAAGTAAATTTTTCAGACCATCATTGTTGTCTCCGATTCAATTAGTGCCAATTAAACATTCAAATTGACGAAAGAAAAGCGTTGTTCACTTCAAGCTTTTGTTTAAGCATCAAAATTACTGACGCATAGCAACATAAATATTTAAAGATAATTATAATGTTGACTGCGCCTGGGAAGCATTTCTAACGGTTTAATGAAGGCATAATTTGTATGCTGGAATCTTACCTTTTTGTAAGTAAAACTATTATATTATACATCTGTAATGTTTACTAATGCAAATAGGCTCACGCATAAATTTAAAATTAGATGAGAATAAGTACACGTTATTTTTTTTTAAATATTGAAAGTTACATAGTAGTTTTCTCTTCATAGCCACATTTATGCAGATAAAGTTGTACATTTTGATTTATCATATAAATAAAAGAAAATACGTGTTTGTTTGTTTGTGTGTTAACGCTGTAACTCCAAAACCAATAAACCTAGAAAGCTGAAACTTGGCATGTGTACTTAGGGAATCCTGAGGGTGTGCACCTCGGGCTTATTTGGTAATTTTTGACTTGGAAGGGGGGGGTCAAAAATTTAAATAAACGGTCATAAAAACTAAAGAACTGAAACTTCTCATCGGGAATGAGTGCAGCATATTTTTCACTTGCATTTTTAAATTGCTTAGAATCAACATACAAAATTGGGACTTGGACAAAATGACGCTTAAAAGAATAAAAATTCATCGTCTTGCTGTCGTTTTTTAAAATCTCTCCGTAAATTAGTTTTGGCCCCAAATGAAAAAACGATCAATACTGTATTTCCTGAAGCTCTATACGGATAAAAATTATAGATGTTTCAAAAATTAATTACTGTAAACATAATAAAAATAAATTAATATAGATTTTGTGTTTTTTTAATTAGATCATTTTTACACTGTTCTGAATCCCGGGCAACGCCGGGTAGTCGGTGCGGTACACTGAAAAACCCTGCACTTTTTGATTGGAATATGCCACTTGGTGTGCAGATAGGTATGTGCAAAAGTAAATTTTTCAGATTGGGAGCCACCTCAAATTCCATGTAGAACACCGTAATGGCGACCATTGAAGATGGCGGCAGAGGCTTTATTAAAATCGTTAATATCTCGGCTATCTTTCATCCGATTGTAATTTTAGTTTTATTATCTGAAATCTTGTAAGTTATATTATATTTTTTACAATTAGCATTTTTTCTGTAAACCTTATGGTTTTCCCGGAAATTGTGGAAAACTAAAAATTTCTCAATTTATCTCACAAGGGGACGTTGTCAAGTCGATGTCAAGGATCCGGTTGAAACTTCTTGAGGTGAAACTAGAGACAAAATAAGCGGACACGTGTCCCGGCTTTCTTCCCCATAGGCCCAAGTTTGAGAAAAAATGGGCAAAATAGATTTGCAAGTAGAACGTATACCGGTATTTAACACGGCCATTTCATAGAGCGCCGTGGCTGCGGTCGCTAAGGCGTTAGTATTGTTAAACATAAGGTCGGTGGTTCAAATCCCACCGTCTGCGAACTTCTTTTTCAATTTTATTTCCGTCTATTTTAAATGCTTAAATGTGAGTCCGAGGAAAATTTGGGTTACGGTTAAATCTGATGTCTCTCATTGCCTTCGCGTTCAAATGATAGTACTATATTTTTCGTAAAGTAAATATTTGAATATATATAAAAATATCTTGGCGAGATCGCTTGCGTAAATAGACGATAACGCAAAATGCATTGACGACTTTGAACGCTCAACTGTTTGAATTTCGGTAAAACTTGACATGGAACATGTATAATTATAAAAATGCAGTTTCTTAAGGCAATATATGCTAATTTCATTGGAAATAGACTTGGATGAAAGAATAGCTTGGCAAGATCGCTTGTGTAAATAGACGATAACGCAAAATGCATTGATGGATTTAAACGCTCAACTGTTTGAATTTCGGTAAAACTTTACATGGAACGTGTATAATTGTAAAAATGCAGTTTCTTAAGGCAATATATATGCTAATTTCATTGGAAATAGACTTGGATGAAAAAATATCTTGGCGAGATCACTTGCGTAAATTGACGATTACCCAAAATCCGTTGACGGCTTTGAATGCTCAACTGTTTGAATTTCGGTAAAACTTTACATGGACCGTGTATAATTATATAAATGCAGTTTCTTAAGGCAATGTAAATGCTAATTTCATTGGAAATAGACTTGGATGAAAAAATATCTTGGCAAGATAGCTGTTACTATATTTGACCTTTTGTGAAAATGAAGATGAATAAAATTATTCCCACTGAATGTGGAACATTACTCAGCAACGCAAAATTATTAATTGGAGTAATATTTCAAAATGTCAACAACTAAACCATTTCCCCCACATTTCTTCGATCTCGAATAATGTATTCTAAGATGTGCATGAATGCCTGGCACACTTCAGCATAAAATCTACAAAATTTACGTTTTTGGCAAAAAAATTGGAAATTTTTGGGGGGTCCGCTTAAATCCAGGGTCGGCTTCTATTCGGGCAGACACGGTACTTATTGTATTTATGTGTGGGGGTATTCACCATTTTCAATAATTGCTTGAAATTCGTCAGAAAACTTTAGAGCTGCATCTTTATCAGCGCTTGCTGATTCACCTGTAAAACGAACGCTATGTATATTTACGTGGCGTTTAAAATTTTGAAACCAACCAGAAATGGCATGAAATGTTTCTAAAGAATCTCCACCCTCTTCTTGCTTTACACATTCAAACAGGGAAAGTGCTTTACTGCAAATTATTGCTTGACTAAGGGGCATGTGTTCATTAGAACGCTTAGAATCAATCCACAACACTAGCAGTTTCTCCATTTTTTCAAGCATATTACTAACAATAAGTGATTGTGTGGGTTTCTTCGCAGTTACTGCACTGGCTGCTTCAATGGAACTTTTTATTTTATCTTTATTTAACAAAATTGTATGAATTGTAGAAGTTGTGAAGTTAAACTTATGTGCAATATTGCTCTGATGCTCACCTTGTTCAAAACACTGAATCACTAAGTTTTTCCTCAAGATTTATGTTTTCCTTCATAATTTAGGATTATTTTCTACACTTTGATTGCCTTTACTCAATTTTCTCCTTTCTGCCATGACGCCACGATTTACTGAAATTATTTCTCCCTACTCACAGTTAAAATGTTATTTTGCCATAGATACCGTATTTACTTGTGTACCCCACGCACATTTTTCCCGAAACACTGGGGAAAAAAGGGGGTGCGCGTCTTACACGAGGATTTCTGAACAGGTTATATAAATTGTGAGCATCGATAGTAAATTCTCTGCAATATGTTTGCATCTACGTTTATATTCGTAACAGACGTCGAATTCTACGAAGTATATGCGTATTTATGCGACCAAGCAAACATGTAAGTTATACCCGCGCAGCAGGCAAAAACTCGCAAAAGTGAGCAGAAAGAATACGCCGACTAACTGATAACTATAGTTCAATGACTACTGAGGGTTTGCTGGCTTGAAAATAGGCAGGTTCAAGTTTGGTCCTTTTCCCTCATCCACTTCAAGGAATTCGGAGTGGTGAAATTTTGTTGCGAATGAAAGATTTCATCGATCGAAAGGAAGACGGAAATCCACATCTCAAGTTTTTGGACTCGTTTGTTCGTAACCTTCCAATATTCACTCACGAGACGATACGTGAAAAAACTCCTCATCCACCTAAGGAAGTTCTGGTTCATAGATGAACAAATAGTTCGTAATATTACGTCAAAAACAGAAACGGGGACGAAGTTGCGTAATAATACAACAAAAACAGTTAAGGGATTAAAAAAGAGGACTATCGGTGAGGACATTTTTGCTAGTATCGTCATAAAGAGATCATCCAATAAATTGCATCACGTAGAAGGGAGAAGATGTTTAACTTGAGCGGAACTTGTTTCAGGGAGTAAGAATCGGTGACTTAAAAAAAAACATTCTGGGTCAAATTAATTCTTTCCCTCCGAACCAGCCCAAAAATAGGAGTTCGTGGGTTACATGAGTAAATTTGGTATTAAACAAAACACCGCAAATATGTCGTTGGAACTGATTACGTGAAAACAGCTTTCCTTAATTTTCTAAGAAAACAAAAGCCAGCAAAAATGTGCACCGTGAACAGTATTTTCATTTTGTAGTACGTATCATACACACAGTATTTATTTTATTAAAAAATAAATAAAAATGTATACCACGGGATTCCAATTGCGCTATATCAAAATTGCGCTAAACAAACATGCGCTAAACAAGGCATGACTGTACTACATTTATAGTGAATATTCTGTTGTCGTTTAGTAAATGCTTTTGGCTTTTATTTTCGGCTATAAAATTCTGATATTCTTCTCCCACCTTGTTCTCGTCAATGCTACATATAATTGTCGGTGTGCAAAGACAAGGAAATAATTATATGTATACATATATAATGTAGGGAAAATAATAGGTAGATATGATATTTACATTAGCAAATAAATATGCCACTCAAATATTAACAACTAACAAAAATATATTGTGATAGAATGTGTTCAGTATTAGCTAACTGACAAAACTTATTTTCAAGTGGTCTAATTAAATTTCGCTGTCGGCCATCTTGCGTTCCTTACAGAACTAACATTTTTACTATAGAGAATGTATGTTTTTTAGGAACACATCAACAGCGCTAAAATAAGGTATTTCTATACTGTATATCTACCAGTATTTCCTATACTTTGCCAGGTAAAATTTTGTAGTTTTTAGATAAATTTTTGGTCTGAAGTCCATCAACCAGGTACCAATTAACACATTATAGTATTATTTCTTATGGGATTGTTTTGCATAATGCTTCTTGGCAGAATGAATTAACGTCATTATGCAGGGGATGCCTATACAATTTCATAGATTATTTGTAAGCATGCGGCACAACAATGACTCTTAAATGTACACCATTACACCAACTCTAATAAAAATACATAAAGAGAAATTTCTCACCACAGCAGTATGAGGATCCAACACTTTCATAACAACCAATGCTTGTAAAAGAGCATAAGCAAGCTGTGGGTTTTGAAGCAGCATCTGGTGGGCCTCAGTAGGGTTATTCTGAAAGTGAATAGATGATATTTAATTTGCTGACACATGATAATCAGTAAAGAAATTAAGAGTACCTTTTTATCATTAAACACTATGGCTACAAAGAAACTACAGGTATATCCCAATTACATTAGTCTTGACTATCTCAGGTCAATGGCAGATAATAAAAAAACTCAGATAATATGGAACATTGCCCATATCGGGAAAATACATGACATTCGTGACATATCATTAACAAAAGTCATCACATTTTCCCAATACAGTAAAACTCGTTTACAACGATCACGCTTAAAATGAAATCTCGGCTATAATGAAGAAATGTCTCGGTCCCTTGGACTTCTCCATAAGGGCATTGGTTAAATTTCTCGGATGTAACGAACACACATTTTATGAATTCTCAACTGTAATGAACAAAGTGGCAAAAAATGCCCCATATATAACAAATGTTGGCAAGCGGAGCAATAAGTAGTGAATAGTTTCCGCCCGTTTACCGCACACTTGTTGGTAGAGGTCCCCTTCCTCCTTCTACCCCTTTCATACGAATTTCCACAATCCCTTTCTTTTGAAATTGATATTAAAAATGTGAAATTTTTATGTAAATTAATGACCATAATAACAATATTAATTGGCCATTTAAAAAAATCGTATGTAATAGCAATCGAACATTTTACATGCCGCGAAGTTGATAAGCATCTCTTTGCATATGTAAGTACGGCATTGAAGTCTACTCACTGCAAATACAGTAAAATCTGGGTTATCTGGCTATCTTGGGGATTGTGGATAGCCGATTAGGAGAAATAGCCAGTAATGGGAGCGATTTTAGATTTTGACATCGCAAATTTAGCAATAACCATACAAAATTGGGCTTAGGTTCACTATCATACTCTCTAAACATAACTATGCATGAGGTTTGCATTTTCCATTTTAATTCTTCCACACATAGTTAGATCTAGATACTATTTACCTATCCTTATTTCATGCATTGCTACGCTTACATGCAAAACAAAAGAATATTGAAAAGTTTAGGGTGTCTGGGAAGTTTGGGAAGTATGACAATGAACCTGTTCCCAAAATTGAATTTATTGGATTATATCTTTCTTATTTATCTTTATTTACTCTATTAGAAAAGGACGAAATTATTTAATTCTTTTGAACATTTTTGTGAAAACCAGTCATATAATATTTTATCCAGTTCCTCCATTTTTGGCTTATGAAGCGTACGACATTTATTAATTGTTTTACTCGTCTCAGAAGATGACACAAATTTAATTAATTTAGCCTTATGATCCTTGATATCATAGGGTGTGGAAGATCCGATGTTGAGTTCTTTTGCTATGGCTGCTCTACTATCTCCTTTTCCATTTGTCTGACCAGCTCCAGCTTTTGTGTTAGCATTAAAACAACTTTTTCTCTTCTGTCTCTTGCTTTTAGGTATTTATTTTGATGCCATATTCAATGGATGGTTAATTTTTTAAATAATAAAAGGCGATAAAACTGGAAATTGTACAAGTACACCAAAACATCTAGACAATGCAAATGGCTTACGTAAACAAAAACGCCATGCTTACTTGACAGCACCAGAAGTATACGGAGTAAATACGTAATATATACATCTTATATTTTAAGAAATTTTAAAGTGGAATTTGTGGTAATACACAAACACAATTCACACAAAAATTCATAAAAAAAGAAAAAGAAATACAAAATGAATTGTATTTGTGTAATTGCTGGTGTTCAAGGGTGGCCTGTTTCTAAATACCCGGATAGCACAGCTTTTACTGTATGTGTCTACGTGTCATATGGGATGTATATGCCAAAAACCATGTTTCTCGTATACAATGAAGTCACGCTTATATCGAAGCAATGAGTCGGTCCCCTCAAATACATAATAAACTAGTTTTACTGTATCTACATTCAATATGTTGGCCTATATATTGTATATAACAATACAGGCAACCCTTGGGTTACGTAACCCCCGACTTGCGTAAATCCGCACTTACTTAAGCGTACGGAAAAAATTTCGCACTGCTTACTCTAGCGGTTTCTGTGAGCAAGCGTGAACTAAATCTTTATCCATGTGCAAAAAGGGTATTTTCCTGTTAACGGGAATACCTTAAAAAATGAATATGTATTGTTATGATTGTTTGAGAGGATATAACATTGAGAGGATATAACATTGAAAGGATATTTTGACGTAATGTTGGATTTACGATATTTTATTTAAAAACAACATTAATAGAAACTGAGTGGCCAGTCTCGACATTTACAAACCCAATCTCTGGACAACGTGGAGGGTTTCTTTGGTTCCAGGCGAGGCCCATTACAACAAAGCGAGCCGAAGGCTCGTTGATATATCCTCTCAATTTGCGGCAGAACAGTCAAGAGGATATAACATTGAAAGGATATATTGACGAGCCTTCGGCTCGCTTTGTTGTAATGGGTAGTCGTCTCCGGGCGCTACCACGCCCTTCGCCTCGCCCGGAACCAAAGAAACCCTCCACGTTGTCCGGAGATTGGGTTTATAAATGTCGAGACAGGCCAATCAGTTTCTTGTCCGGTGATTGGGTTTGTAAATGTTGAGGCAGGCCAATCAGTTTCTGTTAATGTACATAAGTATGGCATGGGGATGATACTTAAGTACCAGGTCCTGCGAAGGGTTCTGGAGGTATTCCCGTTAACAGGAAAGTACCGCAAAAAGAAAGAAGGTAAGACGTGGGCTGTAATGTGATATTACGCAGCCAATGTTGCCGTTTTAGCGATTTTTTCACTTTATCTTAAGACTTTGGTGTCAAATTGCACCCAAAAAAAATGCCACTGCAACTACTGCCGTATGTAGTGAATTGATCTAAAAATGTACCTAATTCTAGCTACTAGCTATAATTGTGGCGTAATCTGCACTCAAATGAATACATTGACAATAGATAACATTGTTCTTGCATGTCTGCGTGGTACCGTGGTTTCTCTCCCAATCCCCTCAGTCTTTCTCCGATCATTGACACGTGTGGTCTTTGTATGAGTTTACGCTTTATGTTTCGGATGTGTGTTTCACTTTTAAACAAACCACCTAAGTGTTGCTTGATTTACCTTCGTAAAACAAAACACACTCAAAATACGACTATCTCGTTACAACAGCCATTATTTCCCCATCTCCTGTACTTTCCGTAGTAATTTCGAACTTACGCAAATTTTGAGTTACATAATAAGTTCCAGAACGCATTACTTACATAACCCAAGGGTTGCCTGTACATTTCTTAGTTGTACTGTGTTGAAATAAATAAAAGTACAAAGAGATTACTTTTACTAATCTTGCTATTTTATTTCTCAAGCACCTCGGATAACACAGAACATTGGATAATCAAGACTTGCATAATCTGGACCACTGTAAGTCAATTTGATTTTCTGTTGCCAATCAATTAATATCTATGTACAGGTATACTTCGGTTAATGAAGTAGATGCGTTCCATGCATAATGTCCCGGTGGTAAATAACATTGAAAATTTTAGAAATATTTATTGCTGTGGCTGTTAAAAATTAAAAAAGTTTAAACAATGAAATTCATATAAATGCACACTTAGAGGTGCTGCATCGATGAAATTTCGCATAAATGTGAGGTATTCGTAACAAATGATAAAAACCTATAAATGTATTATAATTATAAATTTTAGGGGTTGTTTTTACCCCAATATTTTCGAAACAGAAAAACACGTAATTCGGAGCCGAGATGCGAACTTATGCATTGAAAGTAATTTTTAGGCTTTTATTTTTACTTTCAGGTGAGAGAAAATGCTTGCAGAATGCAAGCACACGTTCACTAGTATCCTCTGTAAGAAGAGTCGATATAGAATGATATATAGGAGGATAATAATGTCTGGCCCAAACTATAATAGTTGGAGAGCTGGAATTTAATACAGAGGTGAATAAAAAAAATAATCACAGGAAAAATTGCAAAATTGCAACAATGTGCATTATTTTGGCCGCTAAAAATTATAAACAATTTTACTAACATTTCATGGTTTAGGTATTTCTAAATGCAATATCAAGCTGAAATTTTTTCTACCTGTAGAATTCGCCAAACAATGAAAACGGGAATATAGAAATTTGAAAATTTTTATTCGTTCGGCTGTAATAAATTCTCAAATGTTTAACAAATTGACTAATGTTTATGTACTTTCTGTAGATCCAGGAAGCTGAAAATTTTAACAGGGTTAGGAAATAATGTCCCGGTGGTAAATAACACTGAAAATTTTAGAAATATTTATTGCTGTGGCTGTTAAAAAGTAATAATTTTTAAACAATGAAATTCATATAAATGCACTTCTAGAGGTGCTACAATGATGAAATTTCGCATAAATGTGAGGTATTCGTAACAAATGATAAAAACCTATAACTGTTTTATAATTATAAATTTTAGGGGATGTTTTTACCCCAATATTTTCAAAACAGAAAAACACGTAATTCGGAACCGAGATGCGAACTTATGGATTGAAAATTATTTTTCGTCTTTTATTTTCATTTTAACGTGAGAGAAATTCCTTGCAGAATGCAAGCACACATTTACTTGTATCCTATATCGTATATCCTCCTCTGTAAGAAGAGTGCTTATAGAATGATAGGATATATATAGGATATAGGAGGATACTAATGTCTGGCCCAAACTACTAAAGTTGGAGAGCTGAAATTTAATACACAGGTGAATAGAAAAACATAATCGGAGGAAAAAGTGCAAATTTGCAACATTGTTTATATTCTTGGCCGGTAAAACTTATAAACAATTTTACAATGATTTCATGGTTTAGGTATTTCTATATGCGCTATGAGGCTGAAATTTTTTCCACATGTAGAATTTGCAAAATAATGAAAACGGGAATATAGAAATTTGAAAATTTATATTCGTTCGGCCGGAATAAATTCTTAAATGTTTAAAAAATTGACTAATGTTTATGTACTTTCTGTTGATCCAGGAAGCTGAAAATTTTAACAGGGTTAGGAAATAATGTTCCGGTGGTAAATAACATTGACAATTTTTGAAATATTTATTGCTGTGGCTGTTAAAAATTCATAAAGTTTAAACAATGAAATTCATATAAATGCACTTCTAGACGTGTTAAATTCATGAAATTTTGCATATATGTGAGGTATCCTTAACAAATGCTAAACACCTATAAATGTTTTATAATTAGCAATTTTATGAGTTGTTTTTACCCTAATATTTTCAAAACAGAAAAACACGTAGTTCGGAGCAAAGTAGCAAACTTATGCGTTGAAATTATTTTTCGCCTTTTATTTTTACTTTAAGGTGAGAGAAAATGCTTGCAGAATGCAAGCACACATTCACTAGTCATTCTATAAGCACTCTTCTTACAGAGGAGGATATACGATATCTATACTATAAGCTCTCTTCTTACAGAGGAGGATATAGGAGGATACTAATGTCTGGCCCAAACTACAACAGTTGGATAGCTGAAATTTTCAGAAATTGTAGGTGGCATGGAGAAACCGACAGAAAAATTGAGATCTCCTATCTAAGTGACATGGGTTCGACTCCAGAAATTCCGAAATTTGCGTTTTTTCCCATAAGAAAAGCATTGCGGCATTTTTGAAAATTAATTTCGGGCACTTTCCGATAAGATAGAGAATTGAAACTTGGATGGTTGTTAGATATCCACGAGATCTATTGAGAACCGTTATCACTTTTACCGCAAGTCGCCTGGGTTCGACTCGAGACGACTCGGTATATCTCCCATAAGAAAGCATGGAAAACATTAATTCCTGCATATAGATGAAAGTAAGAGGAATAAAGAGCTGATATTTTCAGGGTTTGTAGATGTCATGGGAATATCTCCATAGTATTTGAGAACTCCTGCGTAGGTATCATCGGTTCGACTCCAGGCAGCCTCAAATTTGAGATTATTTCCCATAAGAAAAGCATTGAAATTGGTGCAGGGCACTTTTGAGTTTAAAATTTATTTGTCGGCTCTTACTCTTTATAATAAAATTAGATAAATGCTTGCAGAATGCAAGCACACATTCACTAGTAGGATATATATAGGATATAGGAGGATACTAATGTCTGGCCCAAACTACAATAGTTGGAGAGCTGAAATTTAATACATAGGTGAACCGAAAAAAATAATCATAGGAAAATTGGAAAATTGCAACAATGTTTATTTTCTTGGCCGGTAATAATTATAAACAATTTTCTAAGATTTCAATGTTTAGGTACTTCTAAATACGCTATGAAGCTGAAATTTTTTCTACATGTAGAATTAGCTTGATAGCATATTTAGAAATACCTGAACCATGAAATGTTAGTAAAATTGTTTATAATTTTTAGCGGCCAAAATAATGCACATTGTTGCAATTTTGCAATTTTTCCTCTGATTATTTTTTTTATTCACCTCGGTATTAAATTCCAGCTCTCCAACTATTAGAGTTTGGGCCAGACATTAGTATCCTCCTATATCCTATATATATTCTATATATCATTCTATATTGACTCTTCTTACAGAGGATATATACAGGGTGTATCAGAATAACCCCGAAATATTTTGTAGGGTTATAGAAGAAACCTAAAAAAACATTTTGAGATAGGAAATGAGAGGTCGGCAATGCCTCCATTATGCACAACAGAACACCAAACGTCGAGGTTGAGCTTTGAAGATAGACCAATCCTCAAGTATACCTCTAGGCAAACAAACTCTCAAACAACCCACCCCTCTTCCCCTTTCAGGCCTCGTAGCTACTATGACGTTGTTCGAGTCAGCTGATGTTGGTTACTCGACATTTGACGTTTACAACTGAAGTGGTTAGCATGGCTCAATACACAACTGCGGAACTTGCTGTCATTGTTTTTGTGAATGGCGAAGCTAAAGGGAGTGCATGGAGATCTGCGCAGCTTTACAGGGAAAGATTTCCAAAACAAAACACATCCCCATCACACCACATTCACACCAGTGTTCCAACGGTTGCGAGAGACAGGATCGGTGAAGCCATCAAAACACGACTGCGGTGCAAAGAGGTCAGTCCGAACCTCCTTGTTTGAGGAAGAGGTGTTGGAGCGCATAAGAGAAGAGCCATCAACAAGTACCTGTGCTATTGCACATGTTGTGTGGAGGGTCGTTCATGAACAGCAGCTTCATCCTTATCACCCACAGCGAGTTCAGGGTTTGTGCCCTCATGATTTTGGACCTAGACAGGAATTTTCCCGCTAGATATTACATCGTTGTGCAGAAGTCTCTGGTTTTCTCAGGTAGTATGTTTTGTTTACTGACGAAGCCTGTTTTACCAGGGATGGAGTCTACAACTGCAGAAAGAGCCATGTGTGGGCCGATGATAATCCACACGTGACTTCCATCCACCACCATCAACAACAGTTCTCTATGAACATCTGGGTTGGCATTGCGGACGATCACCTCAACGCGTTGACTTCAGTGCTCTCTGGCGCATAACAGAGGCTTCTCCGACCACTCATTCCCTATCTCAAAATGGTTTTTTAGGTCTCCTCTATAACCCTACAAAATATTTCGGGGTTATTCTGATACACCCTGTATATATGATAGGAGGATACCAATGTCTGGCCCAAACTACAATAGATGGAGAGCTGCAATTTTCAGTAATTGTAGATGGCATGGAGAAACCGCCAGAAAAATTGAGATCTCATACCTAGGTGTCATGGGTTCGACTCCAGAAATTCCTAAATTTCCATTTTTTCCCATAAGAAAAGCATTGCGGCATTTTTGAAAATTAATTTATGGCACTTTCCGATAAGGTAGAGAATTCAAACTTGGAGGGTTGTTAGATACCCAGGAGATCTATAGGGACCGTTATCACTTTAACCGCAAGTGTCCTGGGTTCGACTCCGGATGACCCGGCATATCTCCCATAAGAAAGCATAGAAAAAATGAATTCCTTCATATAGACGAAACAAAGAGGAATAAATAAATGATATTTTCAGGGTTTGTAGATGTCATGAGTATATCTCCATAGTATTTGACAAATCCTGCGTAGGTGTCACCGGTTCGATTCCAGTTAGCCTCAAATTTGAGATTATTACCCAAATGGAAAGCATTGAAATAGGTGCAGGGCTATTTTGCATTTAGAATTTTTTGTCGGCTTTAGTCTTCTTTAATAAATGAGAGAAAATGCTTGCAGAATGCAAGCGCACATTCACTTGTATCCTATATCGTATATCCTCCTCTGTAAGAAGAGTGCTTATAGAATGATACGATATATATAGGACATATATAGGATATAGGAGGATACTAATGTCTGGCCCAAACTATAATAGTTGGAGAGCTGGAATTTAATACCGAGGTGAATAAAAAAAAATAATCAGAGGAAAAATTGCAAAATTTCAACAATGTGCATTATTTTGGCCGCTAAAAATTATAAACAATTTTACTAACATTTCATGGTTCAGGTATTTCTAAATGCGCTACCAAGCTGAAATTTTTTCTACCTGTAGAATTCACCAAATAATGAAAATGGGAATATAGAAATTTGAAAATTTTTATTCGTTCGGCCGTAATAAATTCTCAAATGTTTAACAAATTAACTAATGTTTATATACTTTAAATAGAGCCAGGAAGCTGAAAATTTTAACCAAGTTAGGAAATAATGTTCCGGTAGAAAATAACATTTGAAATTTCATGAAAGTTTTATATTGTGGCTGTTAAAAATTCATAAATTTTAAACAATGAAATTCTTATAAATGCACTTCTAGAGGTGCTATATACATGAAATTATGCATAAATATGAGGTATTCCCTAGAAATGCTAAAAACCTATAAATGTTTTATAATTATAAATATTAGGGGTTGTTTATACCCCAATATTTTCTAAACAGAAAAACACGTATTTCGGAGCCGAGATGTGAACTTATGATTTAAAATTATTTTGCGGCTTTTATTTTCACTTTAAGGTGAGAGAAAATACTCGCAGAATGCAAGCACACATTTACTTGTATAGTATATATATATCGTATATCCTCCTCTGTAAGAAGAGTGCTTATAGAATGATATATAGGATATATATAGGATATAGGAGGATACTAATGTCTGGCCCAAACTACTATAGCTGGAGAGCTGAAATTTAATACATAGGTGAACCGAAAAAATTAATCAGAGGAATAATTAGAAAATTGCAACAATGTTTATTAACTTGGCCGGTGAAAATTATAAACAATTTAGTAACATTTCATGGTTTAGGTATTTCTAAATGCGCTATAAACTTGAAATTTTTTCTACCCGTAGAAGGTGCCAAATAATGAAAACGGGAATATAGAAATTTGAAAATTTTTATTCGTTCGGACGTAATAAATTCCTAAATGTATAAAAAATTGACTAATGTTTATGTACTTTAATTAGAGCCAGGAAGCTGAAAATTTTAACCAAGTTAGGAAAAAAATTATTTTTCGGCTTTCATTTTCACCTTAAGGTGAGAGAAAATGCTTGCAGAATCAGGCGTTCCACAGGGAAGTGTAATCGGCCCCCTACTATTCCTTTTATACATAAACGACTTAGATAAGGTTATTAAAAGTAAAATCAAGTTATTCGCGGATGATACAGTAGTTTACAGAGAGATTAACAGTCCTAATGATCAATTATTACTTTCTGACGACTTAAATGCAATTCTCAAGTGGTGTAAAGAGTGGCAGTTAGAACTGAACTTAGGAAAGTGTTCCTTTATGAGATTCTGGGGAAACAAAAACACTGACACGACGAATTACACTGTTGAAGGCGTCCAGCTAAAACTAGCCGATTCCGTCAAATACTTAGGCGTTACTTTAACAAGCAACCTCTCGTGGGATATGCACATACGAAATATATGCGGGAAGGCTAAACAGAAACTAGGATTCATCAAACGCATAGTAGGTAAAAGTGAGGAAAAAGTCAAAGAGACATGTTACTTCTCGTTAGTAAGACCGCTATTAGAGTACGCGTCGAGCATATGGGATCCGTACGTGAAAGGATCAATCTCAGAGTTAGAAAGAGTGCAGCGAAAAGCCGCTAGATTCGTCAAAAATTGTTACGATAGAAACAATAGTGTTACAGCCTTGATACAGGACTTAGGATGGGAATCACTAGCTGAGCGCCGATCACGCTCTAGGTTAAAACTTCTCAAAAGATTTAGAACGCATATATTATCCAGCGATGTCGAAGAAATAATAAGAGTGCCAACTTATATTGGTAGAACGGACCATCCTCGTAAAATAAGAGAGATAGCCTGTAGGACTGAGAGGTATAAAGGCTCGTTTTTCCCTAGAACGATAGCTGAGCAGAACAGAAGTTACGAAAGGAAATCAGCCGACGTAGAGTGATACTATACATTATAATGCGCTTTACCTTGGTGCTATTGCACCCCCTGCCACACACCATTGCGGTGGCTTGCAGGGTGAACTATAGATATAGATATAGAAGGTGAGGGAAAATGCTTGCAGAATGCAAGCACACCTTCACTAGTATTGTTTATCCTTCTGTGTAAGAAGAGTGCTTATAGAATGATATATAGGATAATATAGGATATATATAGGATAATATAGGATATATATAGGATATAGGAGGATACTAAATATATGCGGGAAGGCTAAACAGAAACTAGGATTCATCAAACGCATAGTAGGTAAAAGTGAGGAAAAAGTCAAAGAGACATGTTACTTCTCGTTAGTAAGACCGCTATTAGAGTACGCGTCGAGCATATGGGATCCGTACGTGAAAGGATCAATCTCAGAGTTAGAAAGAGTGCAGCGAAAAGCCGCTAGATTCGTCAAAAATTGTTACGATAGAAACAATAGTGTTACAGCCTTGATACAGGACTTAGGATGGGAATCACTAGCTGAGCGCCGATCACGCTCTAGGTTAAAACTTCTCAAAAGATTTAGAACGCATATATTATCCAGAGATGTCGAAGAAATAATAAGAGTGGCAACTTATATTGGTAGAACGGACCATCCTCGTAAAATAAGAGAGATATCCTGTAGGACTGAGAGGTATAAAGGCTCGTTTTTCCCTAGAACGATAGCTGAGCAGAACAGAAGTTACGAAAGGAAATCAGCCGACGTAGAGTGATACTATACATTATAATGCGCTTTACCTTGGTGCTATTGCACCCCCTGCCACACACCATTGCGGTGGCTTGCAGGGTGAACTATAGATATAGAAGGTGAGGGAAAATGCTTGCAGAATGCAAGCACACCTTCACTAGTATTGTTTATCCTTCTGTGTAAGAAGAGTGCTTATAGAATGATATATAGGATAATATAGGATATATATAGGATAATATAGGATATATATAGGATATAGGAGGATACTAATGTCTGGCCCAAACTACAATAGCTGGAGAGCTGAAATTTAATGCATACGTAAACCTAAAAAATTAATCGGAGGAATAATTGGAAAATTGCCACAACGTTTATTTTCTTGGCCGGTAAATAGAATTTGAAAAAATTTATTCGTTCAGACGTAACAAATTCTCAAATGTTAAACAAATTCACTAATGTTAAACAAATTCACTAATGTTTATGTACTTTAGTCAGAGCCAGAAAGCTGAAAATTTTAACCAAGTTAGAAAATAATGTTCCGGTGGAAAATAACATTTGAAATTTCATGAAAGTTTTATATTGTGGCTGTTAAAAATTCATAAAGTATATACAATGAAATTCATATAAATGCACTTCTTGAGGTGCTATATCGATAAAATTTTGCATAAATGTTAGGTATTCGTAACAAATGCTAAAAACCTATAAATGTTTTATAATTATACATTTTAGGTGTTGTTTTTACTCCAATATTGACCATATGGAAAAACACGTAAATTGGCAAGAAGGTGCAAACTGTTGTGTATAAAAATTATTTGTCAGCTCATACTCTTTACTTTAGGGTGAGAGAAAATACTTGCACACACACACCTTCACTAGTATCCTATATCCTCCTCCTCTGTAAGAAGAGTGCTTATAGAATGATATCTTTTTTATTTCGACCTTTTCCTTTGTTAGTGAATTGTTCTCGGGTTTCATACCGGGTGATGTCTTGAATAGAATTCAACGTTTTTGCATATGTCACATCCTCCATCTTCCGGGAAACTGAGTGCCATTGCAGGTTGGGTCCCGATTTATATCCCCTAAGTGGTTCGTCCGTTGGTCTCTGGTTGATTCTTGCATCGGCCAATGGCCTTGCACTCCTGGGTCATAATGGGAAAGATGGGATCCCATGTTTAGCTAAGAATAAATCCCCTATCTCTATTGAAATTATTTTTGTGGAGCCTAATTTCAATCGCCTCGCTCACGAGTCGGTCTCAAAAGGCATTGGACTTGGCCATCACTTTGGCCTCTGGGAAATTTATGCGATGGCCCTCGGTAATGCAGTGCTCGGCCACTGCTGACTTCTCCGGTTGATTGAGTCGGATGCATCTGGCATGCTCTTTGTATTGGGTTTTGACCATGTGACCCGTCTGTCCAACATATTCCTTCTCACAGGAGCAAGGAATCCTGTAAATGCCTGCTGTTTTCAAACCAGGATCATCCTTGACTTGTGGAAGAAAATTCTTGAACTTTCTGGGGGATTTGTGGACCGTTCGGATTCCATTCTTGGTCAGAATCCTTGAAATTTTTCCCGAGATGGTAGAGACGTATGGGATACAAGCAGTGGAGACAGGTTTCCCCTTATCCCTTGGTGGAACAGTGTTGGGTTGGCGTTCGGCCCTTTTCAGGGCCAAATTTATTTTGCGGTTCCTGTGGCCGTTTTGTCGGAACGTGAGACGTAGATGGTCGATATCCTTCCTCAGGCTCTCCTTGTCTGAAATGGCCCTCGCTCTATGAATAAGGGTTGACAAGACTCCCCGGCATTGAGCTGGATGATGGTGGCTGTCTCCGTTGAGGTAAAGGTCTGTGGGGGTAGGTTTCCTATAGACGCTGTGTCCGAGGCTGCTCTCCGGTTTGCGGCGAACCAAGATGTCTAGAAAGGGAAGGCAACCATCCTTCTCTGTCTCCATTGTAAACTGGATCTTAGGCTGCAGGCTGTTCAGGTGGTTTAAGAAGTCTGTCAAGGTGTCGTCTCCGTGGGGCCAAATCACAAACTTGTCAGCTACGTACCTAAAAAAGCACTTGGGTCACCGTGGGGTCGAGTTGAGTGCTTTTTCTTCAAAGTCTTCCATGTAGAAGTTTGCTACCGCAAGTGAAAGTGGTGAGCCCATGGCCACGCCGTCGGTCTGTTCGTAAATCTGACCCTGGTAGATGAAAAAAGTGGAAGACAGAGTATGGCGGAAAAGATTCAGAATGCCGGCGTCAAAGTGTGCTTCCAATAGCTTTAAGGTGTCTCCTATGGGAACTCTGGTAAACAGGGAAACCACGTCGAAACTAACCATGATGTCATCAGGGTCCAACCTAAGACTTTCCAAGGTTTTTACAAAATCAGCCGAGTTTTTCGAATGTCAAGTGCCAACATTGAGGTGGTTACTGCAATGGTTGTTCCAAACTATCCTTAACTCCTGCATATAATCCTCTCTCATATCATTGATTATTATGGGAAAAACTGCTTCCATTTCCTTTCAGGAACTCATCCTTGATTTAAGTCGGGGTATACCTATACACACATTTTAACAGTACTAAATATTGTTCCCCAGTAATATACATATATGTTCCAACTTTCCTTTGAAATCACTATGACTTAGAATGGCAGAAGAAAACATTTGAGTGATATAGCTTCTCTCTTGGATCCCCTCACATATGACAAGAAGAAAAATAAACAGCATCTTGAGAAAGGTCTATACAGTTTGTTACTATGTGTCTCATAATCATCTTTTTCTTATTGCTATTTATGGATACCAGTGCTTCACTTGAGCGCAAACCACCAACCAGAGCATAAGTAGAATAAACTAGAGATCGTGGCCATATTCTTCTTTGTTATATTTTATTATTTTTTCTTCATCATTCAATTATAACTTGTGGTGGTTAGAATGCAAAAACAATAAACATTGGCCCATAAAAAGATGCATGCCATGTGTGTTTGGCGAAGAAGATGTACACCCCCCTCTCATTTCTCCCTCCCTCCCTCTTCCTCTCCTTTTCTCCTTACCCTCTCCTCATTTAAACGGCTTATAAAACACGTTAATTTTATGCTCATAAGCTATATACGATTTTACAACAATAGGACTTCTTACATTAAAATGATCCAGGTCCGAAGCTCAGATGCCAATACTTTGAATTTATATGATCAAATGAATAAAAGCCTGCACATCGAAAAGTAAAGTTGTTGCAGACATCCTAAGCCTTTTATAGATACTAGCTGAGCCTGTGCAAAATTTGCGCGTTTAATTTTAAATTGATTCATAAAAAAATAATAAGTTTGTAAAATAAGTTGATGTTAATAATTCATATTTTACTATAGCAATGAATTTACACAGTATAGGATACTTAGATATTTGACTCCCAATCTAAGGTTTGCGTGTTAGAATCTCACTGAGGGAAAGGCAGTGTGCACATATTTAAAAAAATGTTATCCGTAGGTTAACAGAAATCTGTATTTTATAAGTTATGGTAGAGAGTTAATTGATGCGGCACAGTAATTAAATTGAAATGATCAGTGATCGGAAGATTCTTATGGGACAGGCATAAACTGTAGTGATGTGAAATTAGGAAACAGAAGAATAGAACTGCTAAGACCGGGAGTCAAACTGGGTCTTAACACCTCAAAGAAAGCAAATATTGGGAAAAGAAAGATGTGAACTTTCTGTAATTTACAGGAAATGTCATCCACTTAATCAATCACAAAACATAACTCTTGTAAAAGCGACGCCACAAAAAATAATTATTTATCCACTTAAGCCAGGCGAAAGTATTAAAAAAGTAAGCGCTGAAACAACTGATTGTAGAATAATGCGGAGTATAAACTTACCGGGGTTTAGGAAGATTCCTCTTCACCAAAGCCTTCGTAATGAAATGGCAGAGTCTTACGCGTATTTCCACTGACAAGGTGATTCTTGGTCGCTTCAGTCACGAAAACAAAAACATTTGGTATTTCCAAAAGGTTGAATACTCAGATACAGTATTTTTTTAAATAAATATGCTTTTATACCACAATCTACGATAAACGCGTCCTAGTCACAGAAAATAATCTTACTGAATGTTCTCGAGTTAAATCATTATCTTAATGAATTCATCCATTGTTATATTTAAAACAATAAAACTTTAATTAAAGCAAAAATGTAGCGTATAATGATCTTACTAACTTAAGGATTCCATTTTTACGTCAATATGAACGTTTAATCGATGGTAATTGAATCAGAAGCAACAATTAAGGTCAACTTGGCAACGTCCCGAAGGAGAACAAAAAATCGGCAAAATTTCGAAAACAATTGTGTATTTCCGAAAATTTTGACCGCGTAGGGTATAAACATTGAAAGAATAAGATAATTAAGAGTTTTTGCTGTTGAATAAATCAACAAGTTAGGAAAGCGTACAACATATCACAAATGGGGCGCGTTTCGTGCAATGGAGTATTAGAAAGCAATTATATACCTGTACGTAAGGGAAATAGCGTTTTAAAGTCCTTTTCTTCATCATAAATAATCCATTTTCTTCCTATTTAATAGTATTACATACACACGTAAGGAAATTAAACGTTTGTTTGGGAGATTGTTTATGTTAGCAACAATGAAGTAACCATGCAAGAAATTTTCTAAGTTCAACTCCATATAAGACTTTCTTGTTTGATTTTCTCGATAACGGCTACTCCTACGATGAAAATATATAGAAAACGAAATACTCTACTTTACCAGTTCTACAACTTTTATTTGAAAAATATTTCGATATGAGCAATACTTTACGAGATATGATGAAAATTTAATTTTTTGTCTCCAGTAAAGTGGTTCCCCTGATTGGCGTACGTGATTCATGTTTGCGATTTTCTTATTATATTTGATTGAAAGTCCTTAATATCAAATTTCATAAAAATCCGTTCGGTAGAAGCCGAGAACGAACCTGCGGACGGACGGACCGACCGAAGATAATAGGCGCTCACGCTGTAAGCGAAACGCACCTAAAAATGGAGAAAATCGGCCTATATTTACGTATTTTAACGAATGAAGGAAAAAAACCTTGCATTCTCCTGGAATCGAACCCGGGACTTTAGGAAATTGAGAAGTTTTCTAGGGACCTCCTGGCCTGTAGAAACAAAACGCAGTTTACTGCAAATCTCTACGGTAAACGGTTTTCGAGATAGAGGGGAGACGGACAGACGGACACTTCAGAAATTATATATAGGATAGTTGTTCATACCATTAAAAGGCAGGAATCCCGTATAAAAGCATTGCAGTGTTTCCATGGTATTTAAAAATTCCCATTTTTTTAATTTAAAATGTCTCATTTTTATGCAGTTAAAATCAAATATTTAAACTAATTCGGCATGAATTCCTCTTCTCTTTTCATAAATAATAATTTTCAGTCTTTTTTCCGTTTAATACTTTAAGTCTGGAGTTTGTATCATAATTTTAAGTAATTTTAAAATACAATTAAAAAATGGCTTGCACCGATTTCAATGCTTTTCTTACAGAGTAATGAAATGAAAGTTTTTGGTCAAAAAGACCCTCTCAAAATGGAAAATGTTTGGATTTTCGATGTTTCCTGTTGGTTGTGAACCATGACTGATCATCTCCTCAAATTTCAAGTTTCTAGCATATCTAGAAGTACCTAAACTTTCATGTCTTAAACTAACACACGTACTAATATCTCTTTCTCGGAAACATACTTAAGTCTTTTATATATATAAACAGATTAACCTATTACTGCCTTGTTTCTTTTTTAGCAATTATACAAGGGTGCTGATATTGGTCTTAAATTGTTTCATTTATAAATTCACACTATGTTACACATTGTTACAAACCCTCCTTATTCACACATTTTAAATTAATATAATGATACAGAAACATTTGAAAACTTAATAATAAGCTCACCTTATAGTCACAATCCATTGTCAATAACTTCAACCACCATAAAAATAAATGGAAAACCAAGATGTGCATTACAGATATAATAATGACCATCCTGGAAGGTATTAATTAAATTAAAACATAAATACTCCTTAACCGTACAAAGTGAGAATATTTAGAGACAAAATAAACAATAAAATAGGGTTTTTAAAAAAATAAAAATAAAATAAAAATAAAATAAAATAAAATTTTTTTGGGTTAAAAAGAAAAAAAATGGGTAAGAAAGAAATCAATGAAGAGAAAAACAAAAGTAACACTTAAAGGTTTTACGGGGGAAAAAAACCTTGCAGGTAGACCGTTCATGCACTCATATCCTTCCCCAAAGGAAAAAAAAAACTTTTTAATTCAGGAGAACAATCATTCAAACACGCACTCAAACAACAAAAGGAAAAAAAAAGCAGAAAACCTAGTACACATTCACTCCTAAAGAAAACAAGTTTTAGAAAACACATTTATACGCACACTCTCGCAAAACAGGGAATCTCTAAATGTTCAAGGGACAATGATACGTATTTCGGACGCGAAGCGGCCATCATCAGAGAAAGATGTTGAATGAAGGTCTGGTGTGTGGTTTAAAAGTGTTGATGGAGAAGTGTTTATGTGAGAGTGAAAGGAGGAGGAAGGATGGACCGTTAGACTATAAAGAGGGGAGTGGGGGAGAGGGCCAAAATCGCTGTTCATGACAGTTCCTTTGTATTTAGCGATGAGCATACTTTCGTAGGCATCCAGTTTAAAATCATTGTGTACAGTACTTATGTTTTAATTTAATTAATTCATCTCTCGGTAGTCTCCGACCTTTTTTATTATCCTGGAAGGTTTTCCTGTTTCTCTTACCATTTTATGGCTGTTGAAATTATCTTAGTAATTACTCATGTTATTAATGAGAAATAATATTTTAAAACGGTTGATCTAGTCTATTTTCAAATGGAACCAAACTTTACAAAAAGAAATTCATCACCTGTATGCACAGCCTCATCTGCTTCATTAATTCATACATCTGCTCAGGAGGGAGGGATGCAACTGCCTTACTAATGGCTTCAGGAGCTTTCTCAGGTGCAACTGGATCTCCATATGGATTTTCCACAACTGGTCCCTGTAATAAACCTAATGATACTCATTAAACTCTTTAGCTCGAGTCTATGTTGCATTTGTAAACATTGACAAGAAGTAATAAAACACACACACACAAACGCGCATGCACATACACATATATACTAGTGAAGGTGTGCTTGCATTCTGCAAGCATTTCCTCTCACCCTAAAGTAAAGAGTATGAGCCGACAAATACTTTTTAAACGCAACAGTTTGCACCTTCTTGCCAATTTACGTGTTTTTCCTTATGGGTAATATTGGAGTAAAAACAACCCCTAAAATTTATAATTATAAAACATTTACAGGTTTTTAGCATTTCTTACAAATACCTCACATTTATGCAAAATTTTGTCGATATAGCACCTCTAGAAGTGCATTTATATGAATTTCATTGTTTAAACTTTATGAATTTTTAACAGCCACAATATAAAACTTTTATTAATTTTTCAATGTTGTTTACCACCGGAGAATTAGCTTCCTGGATCTTCAGAAAGTACATAAACATTAGTCAATTTGTTTAACATTTAAGAATTTATTACAGTCGAATGAATAAAAATTTTCAAATTTCTATAATCCCATTTTCATTATTTGGCAAATGCTTATAAAAACTTTCAGCTTCATAGAACATTTAGAAGTTCCTAAACCATGAAATGTTGGTAAAATAGTTTATAATTTTTAACGGCCAATAAAATAAACATTGTTGCAATTTTGCAATTTTTCCTACAATAATTTTTTTTCAATTCACCTATGTTTTAAATTTCAGCTCTCCATCTATTGTAGTTTGGGCCAGATATTAGTATCCTCCTATATCCTATCATTATATAAGCACTCTTCTTACAGAGGAGGATATAGGATACTAGCGAATGTGTGCTTGCATTCTGCAAGCATATTCTCTCACCTTAATGTGAAGAATAAAAGTTGACAGATAACTTTTAAACGCAAAAGTTCCCTGCACCAATTTCAATGCTTTCCTTATGGGAAATAATCTCAAATTTAAGGCTGCCTGGAGTCGAACCGATGACACCTACGCAGGAGTTCCTAAATAATATGGAGATATTATCCTGACATCTACAAACCATGAAAGTATCAGCTCTTTATTCCTCTTAGTTTCGTCCATAGGAAGGAATTATGGTTTTCCATGCTTTCTTATGGGAGATATTCGGGGTCGTCTGGAGTCGTAAACATGATAATGGTTCCCTATAGATCTCGTGGATATCTAACAATCTTCCGAGTTTCAATTCTCTATCTTGTAGAAAAGTGCCCGAAATTAATTTTCATATATGCCGCAATAAGAATTTTAACCCCAATATTTTCAAAACAGAAAAACACGTAATTTGGCGCAGAGATGCAAACTTATGCTTTGAAAATTATTTTTTGGCTTTTATTTTTACTTTAAGGTGAGAGAAAATGCTTGCAGAATGCAAGCACACATTCACTAGTATCCTATGTTTATTTTCTTAGCCGTTAAACATTATAAACAATTTTACTAACATTTCATGGTTTAGGTACTTCTAAATTTGCTATGAAGCTGAAATTTTTTCTATTGGTAGAATTTGCAAAATAATGAAAACGGGATTATAGAAATTTGAAAATTTTTATTCGTTTGGCCGTAAAAAATTCATAAATGTTAAACAAATTGACTAATGCTTATGTATGTACTTTCTGAAGGTGCAGGAAGCTGAAAATTTTAACCAAGATAGGAAATCATGTTCCGGTGGTAACTAACATTGAAAATTTCAGAAAAGTTTATTAACGTAGCTGTTAAAAATTGATAAAATTTAAACAATTAAATTCATATAAAGGCACTCCAAGAGGTGCTACATTGATGACATTTTACAGAAATGATGAAAAACTATAAAATGTTTATCTATAATATACTAGCAGAATTTCCTGTTGAATTTCAATGGATTTAGTGAAGCTACTACAGCACAACATACAAACTCTTTAAAATATTTATATAGTAGATACTTTTAAAATTATAATTAGCTTTTTTTAACAATTAATCATATTTGCTTGTAACAATCCGTTTTGTAAATTGTAAATTTTTATAACTATTTGTTAATTTAAAGCTTTTACATTAATAAGTAAGAAGAGATTACATACCTTCAACACTTTTGTAATACACAATATTCCAGAATGATAAATAATACATTGTTATGTACTGCTATTGTTGTTCAAATTTTGTTTATTTAATTAATTATAATGAAAACGTAAATAAAATTAGGTACTTTCCCCCTCTCACCCCTTTCTCCCATATAAATGCATTGAACTCTCAATTTCAGCGACAATGGGAGTTGTCATGGTAGCTTATAATGGGTATTGTCATAAAACTGATAAAATCACATATTTTATTGATTCTAACTGTATTTCTACGTGAATTCGACCAGAATTCGGAATCTGTCTTCAATAAAAATATACTTTGTTCTTTCCCGCAAAAAAGTATCCAAGTCTCAAGTTCGTACCATGATTTTAAGTAATTTTAAAATGCAAATTAAAAGTAGTCTACACTCATCCCTGTATTTCAGTTGCAGGACGCGGCAAAATATGTGACATTCGATAATTAAATCGTTCGCCATTTCGAATCAAAGTGACAGACAGAAACAAAACCTTCACCAATCAGTAAGTTAGGATGTAAGGAAGAATCATATCAAATTTGGTTATTCTAGCTATTATCGTTTAAGAGGAGTACCATGAACAAACTAACAAACACAAAAGCACACCCTTCAAAATATATTATAGGAGAAGAAACCCATGAAAAAGCAAGGTACAGTTGTCCATGATTATAGATATATTATAGATTTTGAAGCGTTTGTTCATGGAACTCCTCCTAAACGATAAAAGCTAGAATAACCAAATTTGGTACGATTCTTCCTTCCATCCTAACTTAGTGAATGGTCAAGGTTTGGTCAACCAGAATTAATCAGTGCTGCCAATATAGTGGATTAACATTTTTCCATAAGATAACACGTACAAATCCATTTCCTGACTTGCAAGGTATTCTTCCTTCAAGCATTAAAACACGTAAATATGGAACTATTTTTTTCGTTTTTAGTTTATTCGACGAATAAAACTCTATACTATCTTATTCCTGCAAAGTTTACATGTTACACAGTCGAAGTTTTCGCTATTTGTTGCGAAATGTTTTGGATTTTTCGTACTCTTTCTGGGCATTGCCAAGGCGGCCGTCATTGTTACCTCCGATTCTATTAGCTTCAATGAAGCTTATAAATAGGCGAAAGTTTAGCATTATTCGATTCGCACTTTTGTTTAAGCAACGAAGCGATGTTTATAGATAGCAACGTAAATAGATACTGATAATTACTCAGGAAGCGTTTATTGATGAAAGTAATTAAACCTTCTTTCGTCTATTAAATACTGGAATCTTACATTTTTTGTAAGTGAAATAATTATATTCAACATTATAATGTTTATTAACGTAAATAGGCTCACGTATCTGGTGTATGTGTTCAATCATGGACAAGTGTACATTGCTTTTTCACGGGTTTCTTGCTTACAAGAAATAAATGTAAACATTTCATAGGCATAATTACACAAGAAATGAAGCTGTATTTGGCGAAAGTGATATATATGATAGGATATACAATTATCGTTATATTTGAATGCAATACGTTCGGAAATGGATTGTTACAAGCAAATAGGATTAATCGTTAAGAAAAGCTAATTGTAATTTTAAAAGTGTAGCGGCCTCAGCCGCTAATTGTCTCCGAGGACGCAATGCTACATGCGGTGCACCTGTCGCCGAGTTCACGACAACGCTGTCGGGGTGCTGGAAAAAGTGAAAGGAGTGGAAAGGAGTGCACGTGGAAACTCAAGACACTTCCGATTGAGTCGTCCTTGCTATCCGTGCTCTCTCTGCGCTCTGTGGTTTTTCATTGCTGCACATCCGCTATATTACGTTGTTGTTATTTACCTTTACTCGTTATTTGTTATTACTGTTAATAAAAATAATAAACCAACGTGGTTATTCCTTCCGCAATATCCCCTTCAGTGGTGACCCCGACGTGCTCGAACGGACACGTGGTCTTTATTTCGCACGAAGTGGAAACGGAAGAGTCACGCGGAAGTGAAGTCCAGCGGATTGCCGTGCGCGTGCCTCCCTTCTGGCCCGAAAAACCCCATATATGGTTTTCACAGCTAGAGGGGCAATGCTTTTTGGGCGGCATAACGCAAGACACTACTAAGTTTTGGCAGGTCGTCAGCCAACCGGAGCCGAAACACGCGCTGGAGGTGGAAGACGTAATAGCGAATCCACCAGCGACCGCAAAGTACGACAGGCTAAAAGAAGACCTGATCCGGCATCTCTCGGTGTCGCAGGAACAGAAGATACGCCAACTCCTCGAGCATGAGGAGATTGGAGACCAGAAGCCGTCGCAGATTCTTCGGCATCTTTGAAGCCTCGCTGGCACTTCCGTGCCCGACAGCTTCCTCTGCTCCTTATGGTTGGACCGGTTGCCGACTTATCTCCAGGCAATTCTCACGGCATAGGATGCGATGGATTTGGATGGGGTGTCCCAGCTCACGGACCGAATCCACGAGGTGATGCCCAGGCACCATGTCGCCGCCAGCGCGTCCTCTGATGACGTTCTAGGAAGCCTCATGAAGTGCATCAAGGAACTGAGCCAACAAGTCTCGGCATTGTCAGTGGATTGAGTGACGCCGGAAGCCCGTCCAAGTTCCAGAAGTCGTTCCCGTGGAAATTCTCGCGGAGCCTCACTAACTCGCCGTGATAAGGAGGTATGCTGGTGCCATTGGAGGTTCGGTGCGAAGACCCAAAAATGCACGCAGCCTTGCTCCTTCGTGGCGGAAAACCCGGAGGGCAGTCAATAGATGCGGCAACCGACTCCTGCCCGCAATCTAGCCGCCTTTTCGTGACAGACATCCCGACGAAGACGCGCTACCTCGTCGACACCGGGCCCGACCTTTCGTCTTTCCTCGGGCCCTAGTAAGAGGACCAAGAGGAAAGTCCAATTACGAGCTGTATGCGACAAATGGCAGCACCATCTCCAAGTACGGTTGGTTGGTGCTGACCATAAATTTGGACCTTTGTCAGGAGTTCACATGGCGGTTCGTGGCCGCCGATATCTCCAAACCCACATCGGCGCTGATTTCCTCAGGTTTTATGGTCTCTTGGTCGACGTGAGGCACGAACGCCTCGTTGACAGCATCACCACGCTCCACATTGGCGGCAGCATCCCACGTGGCCCCATGGGCCACATTAAATGCATCACCGGCGGAGGCAAGTATCTTCATCTTCTCTCGCAGTTCCCAGAGATCACGTGACCAGCAGGAATGCCGAAACAGCCAAAGCACACCACCATGCACCACATCCGCACCATGCCAGGTCCTCCAGTGGCATGTAAGCCGATATGCTTGGTGCCGGATAAGCTCGAGATCGCCAAGAAGGAATTCGAGATGATGCTGCAGATTGGCACGGCGTGGCCATCGGAGAGCAGTTGGTCATCCCCACTTCACCTGGTGCCTAAGTAGGGGGAAAAATGGCATCCATGTGGCAATTATCGCGCCCTCAACGCGCGGACCATCCCAGATCGCTATCCGGTGCCGCACATCGAGGATTTCTCGCTCAGCCTCCGAGGAAAGGTGATTTTCTCCACAATAGATCTCATACCTACCACCAAAAACCCGATATGCCCGGAGGGCATCCCGAAGACGGCCATAACGACACCATTCAGGCTCTTTGAGTTCCCCGTCATGACCTTCGGGTTGAGAAATGCTGCTCAAACTTTCCAGCGCTTCATGGATGAAGTGTTGAGGGGGTTTGACTTTTGTTACATCTACATAGACAATATTTTGGTGGCATCGGCATCGGAGGATAAGCACGAGGAGCACCTTCGCAAACTTTTCTTATGCCTTAGTGAGTATGGTGTCCTCGTCAATTCTGCAAAGTGTGCTTTCGACAAGCCGCAAGTGACATTCCTTGGATATGTGGTATCCAAGAAGGGCACGGTGCCATTACCGGACAAGGTGGAAGCAATAAGAAACTTTCCTGCGCCGACAAAGGTGAAACAATTACGGCAATTCTTAGGCATGCTGAACTTTTACCGGAGATTCATCCCTGGCACAGCGGCGATTTAAGCGCCACTGACCGACGCCTTAGTTGGGGAGGTAAAGAGCAATGACTCCATTTCGTGGTCTCCTGAGCTAACACAGGCTTTTGAGGCCTGCAAGGACAGCCTTTCACAAGCCACACTCCTAGCTCACCCAAATAGTAACCTCCCTCTAGCTCTCTTTACAGATGCTTCCGATTTTACTCTTGGTGCAGCTCTTCAGCAGCAGACGGCGAAAGGTTGGCAACCTTTGGCTTTCTTCACCTGCAAGCTCAACTCGGTGCAGTGAAACTACAGTCCGTACAATCATGAGCTACTGGCGGTCTACGAGGCGGTGCGGCACTTTCGTCACATGCTGGAAGGTCGCCACTTTATGGTTTACACAGACCATAAACCCCTGATCTTCGCCTTCAAACAGAAACAGGATAAGTGTTCTCCACGGCAATTCCGGTACCTGAACTACGTTGGACAATTCACCACGGACATTCGCCATGTTGCCGGCAGAGACAACGTCATCGCGGATACCCTCTCATGAGTGGACGAGGTATCCTCCGCCATCAATTTCGAGGCCCTAGCAAAGTCTCAAGAGGAAGATGAGGAGTGCCGGGGGCTACTCCAGTCTGGCTCCTCCCTGGACCTTAGAAAGGTGACGATCCCAGGAACGACCGTGCAACTTTATTGCGATGTCTCCACCAAAATGTTGCGACCTTTTGTCACTACCCCATTCCGGAGACAGGTTTTTGATTCAATCCATAATCTATCTCATCCGGGAGCCAGAGCAACGACAAAAAGCATCACCGGCCGATTTGTTTGGCCATCGGCCAGGAAGGACTGCCATGCGATGGTATGCTCATGCATCCCATGTCAGCGCTCCAAGGTGACCCGGCACGTCTCATCGCCAGTAGGGAATTTCGTCACACCGAGCTCAAGGTTTTCACACGTACACCTTGATTTGGTGGGTCCCTTGCCCATCTCTCAGGGGTACAGATACTGCCTCATGTGTGTGGACAGATTTACACGATGGCCAGAAGCCATCTCCATTCCTGACATAAGGGCCGACACTGTTGCCTGGAATTTCTTCTTGGGTGGATCTCACGCTTTGGAACACCGCTCCGAATCACGACGGATCAGGGCAGGCAGTTCGAGTCTCAACTCTTCTGAGAACTTTCCCTCCTGTCCAGATCCAAGCACCTGCACACCACGGCATACTATCCTGCGGCAAATGGCCTCGTGAAATGCCTCCACAGACAGCTTAAGGGGGCCATCATGTGCCATCAGACCGAGGCGTGGACACGCATCCTCCCAGCCGTTCTTTTGGGAATACAGTCGGCATGGAAGGAGGATCTCGGAGCCACACCAGAGGAACTGGTGTACGGCGAGCCTTTAAGACTTCCAGGCGAGTTCCTATCACCTTCGCCACCATCGTGCAGTGACGACCCTCGCAGTTTCCTCACACAGCCATATGCGGGTGTTGGGCCTGCAGCCAACATCATGGCATGGAAGCAAGCCAATCTTTGTGTTTAAAGATTTGGCAACGACAACGCACGTTTTCATGCGGCATGACACAACAAAAGCCCCCCTCCAGCCCCCATATGATGGACCATCTCCGATACTCCAGAGGCATACCAAGTACTACGTGGTGCGGATGGGAAGCCGAGAGTCCACAGTCTCCATTGATAGGCTGAAACCAACATTCGTCATCGCGGATGAGATACTACCATCCCCACCCATGATACAGGACGCAGTTGCGGAGGAGAACAGCATCCCAGGTGCACCACGGCCGAATGAAAGGAAAACGACACAGCGGGGAAGAAATGTCTGCTTTCCCGAGCATTTTGCTGATTTGTTTACGTAGCCTTCGCCACTGCCAGCGGGGTGATGTAGCGGCCACAGCCGCTAATTGTCTCCGAGGACGCATTGCTACATGCGGCGCACCTGTCGCCAAGTTCGCGACAACACCGTCAGGGCGCTTGAAAAAGTGAAAGGAGTGGAAAGGAGAGCACGTGGAAACTCAAGACACTTCCGGTTGAGTCGTCCTCGCTATCGGTACTCTCTCTGCACTCTGTGGTTTTTAATTGCTGCACATCCACAATATTACGTTGTTGTTATTTGCCTTTCTTTGTTATTACTTATTTGTTATTACTGTTATTAAAAATGATAAACCAACGTGGTTATTCCTTCCGCGATATCCCCTTCAAAAGTATCTACTATATAGTTATTTTAAAGAGTTTGTATGTTGTGCTGTCGAAGCTTCACTAAATCCATTGAAATTCAATGGGAAATTCTGCTAGTAATTATATATTTTAGGGGTTGTTTTTACCCCAATATATTCAAAACAGAAAAACATGAAATTCGGCGTAGAGATGCAAATTTATACATTTGAAAATTATTTTTCGGCTTTTATTTTTACTTTAAGGTGAGAGGAAATGCTTGCAGAATGCAAGCACACATTCACTAGTGTGTGTGTGTATATATATCCTCCTCTGTAAGAAGACAGCTTATAGAATGATATATACCTATATAATTAAGCAGGCAGTAAATGATAAAAATTTAATGTCAACTGCACTCAATCACTATATTGTTACAATAACAAAATAATTCATAGTAAACACTACAGGAATAACAAGTGACATTATGATAATATTTCAAATGAACAACTTTTACATTCATAATTTTAAATATGAATTATAAGAATAAATGGTTAATTTTAATTTATACTTGAAAGTGCGAAGGACTTGTAACAACTCTTAAATTTAATAAAATACGAAGCCGAACGGAAAAAAGCTCCATGTAAAACTTTAAGGAATCAGTTTGATTATTGTATTATTTCAACGAAAAATTAAGCAAAATTCTGAAACACCATGATAGCAACCGATAGCTTACTTTGCATCTCCATTCTTGATTTTTCTGTACATGCATTGTCCACCCTTAAAGTTCTCCCTCCGATTTCATATCCATTCAAATTACGCATGGCACTCAGTGCAGTTTCTTGATCTTTGTATTCACAAAAGCCATAGCCTTTTGGCTTCCCAGTTTCACGATCATACACTAATCTGCAAAGAGAGGTAATTATAATATCTGTTATATTCTGATAATGCGAAGGCAAGCAACTCTATTGTCTATTGAGATATAAATATATTTACAAATATTTATTACAAAATATTACAAAATTAAAAGAAAAGAAATACAATTACAAACACAATATCAACTATAAACTAATAAAAAACATTCATCTAATACATTCAATGAAATAAAATTAGAATTCATATAACTGAAATAAAATCAAGTAACCTTCCTGGTCCCCCCAAGCTAGGAGCTTGTCGGGAGGTGCCAACTTAATCTATCCAATTATCCATCGATTGCTTATATACATTAACAATTACAAATTACCTTACATACTTATCCAGCAAATAATTTCTATATTTCATTTTTACAGTAGATATTTTCTCCAGGTTTCTTAGATCCATAGGTAATAAATTAAACAATAATGGTACAGCAACATTCATACAATTCCGTCCATGTAAATTATTATAAGATGGGACCAAAAAATTTGGTCTTCTGTTTATCATGGTATGTGTATTATTCGCCAATTTCTTATATTTATTACTACAGTCAATTGTCAATTAATATAATAAATTTATGAAGTTCCGTCATTGGGAGTATATTTAATTTTTTGTACATTTCAACAGCACTGATATCAGTTGTATTAATATCAATCATCTTAATAACCCTATTTTGATTTTTTATTATTGGATTCAAGTGATATTTATGGGCATTACCCCATATAGTTAACCCATATATTACAACTGATTCAAATAGTGAGAAATATATCATTCTTTTTACCTTTGTTGGAAGCATGTTTTTTGTTTTATACATTTCATAGTTTAGAACTCTCAATTTATTATTTATCATTTTAATATGTTTGTCAAATTTTAAATTTACGTCAATAATTATCCCTAAATATTTACATTGCAATACTTGTTATAAGTTTCTACAATCACAATTAATTGAAAACCTGTTATGCAAGCAATTATGCACATGTAATATCAACTCCAGCTTCATAAATTTAGGCATCCTATTACATATGAACATACATTTTGATTTTAAAGTATTAATCACCATTTCATTATCATGGGACCAAATAGCAAGCTCATTTAGTGCAATCTACACCTTTCTTACTGATATATCAAAGCTTTTATGATATGAAATTAAGACTGTGTCATAAAACCAACAATGGTAATAGTAATACTTTATTTTCATCCAATGGACATGTATATGAATAGGACGTCAAAAAACATAACTGAAAATACATAAGTAAAATACATAGTTCAAAATAAATGAATTTACATAAGACACTAATAAGTGATACATGGTTACGAGATTCAAAATAGAATTTATCTATACAGATATGTCAAACTTTGCTATTTATTTATGGCGATATACAAAGCAGGAAAGTAACAAATACTCACTTAAATGATAGAACAGGTCCAACTTCACTGAAAATATCCTTCAGCTTTTCTTCTGTTGCTTCATACGGTATGTTTCCCACTGCATTAAGAAGATAAATTAGACAGTATCATCAAACAATGATTTCCATACAACCACTACAGTATACATTACCGAACACCGATCTTAAAGACTTGTCCATCAACGACTGATCAGCCATTTCAATGTTAAAATATTTGATAGACCCAGATAATAATCAAATGTTGCTTAATTTCACCCGTTTCACTCACTAAACAAACGAAACGTGCGTAAAGTTGGAGACCTTGGAGGCGATATAAAATATGCGATGTATCGATAGCTGGTGATACCAATACCGAAAATTTGTAGAGTAACAAAATAAAACAAGCGAGGAAAAATTTGCAGAGTAAATTACATAAGACGCTTTTTTTTAAGAATACTAAAATAAAAACATTCCCCTCCAGACCAAGATATCTTGAAAATTTTGCATCTTTAGTAATATTCTATACATTAATGATTTAAATACATTTTTAGGCCTATGTAATTTCACTTTTAATAATAATAATATTCTTTATTACGGGCTTTTGTCCTCTTTCACCAATGAAATACAAACACTTAATATATTAAAAATTATAAGTATATTAAAAAATAAAATAAGTAAATAGTAATTAAATATTTTCAACATATATGGTCTGTTATATTATATCACATGATAAGTTAAAAAAAGTCCACATTATTGCACATAGGTTGGCTTCTCTCATCATTCTGGGCATATAATAAGTATAATTTCTTTCCAGGGAAGGCACATAAAAGGTCATATTGGATCTGGTATTAACTGTGGGTAATCAGAAAGCAATTTGCTCTAGCAATATTGGACAACTAGCAGAAATACCGGCGTTGCCCGGGGAAATTTGGTTCAAATCCGATCGGAATTCTAGATGATACATGGTATTTAGGAATTCACTCGGCCGCCGTTTTGAATAAAACGGGCAGAGAGAAACAAAAACTACGTATGAATTATTTCTGGGAGCCCTCCACAATCGTACCAAATAAAGTAAAGTAAACTGCATTTTGTAAATGTAAAATTTTGTATTGTGCACTGCAAGCACAAAATGTTCTGCTGTATCTTCGTGCATAAATTATGAGGACTCTTCCTGGTACCATGTTTGTTAAAATATTTTGCTATGTAAATGTGTAATTTAGATGTGTGTTCCAAGTTTAGGTAACTTTTAGGTAAAATAATTACTTTATCAATTTCATTACTTTCGTAAAATATGTGTGGGATAGAGTTTTAGTATCATTGTGTGAAAAAATAAGAGGAACTCTTCCTGGTACCATGTTTGTACCCATATTTAGCTATGTAAATAAGGTGTGTTTCCAAGTTTAGAGAAACTTTAGATGAAATAAGTTTTTTCAATTATATTACTTTTGTAAAAAGGCGTGTGTGTTTATTGGGATATATAGTTCCTGCATATTTTTCTTTTAAGTTAGGCAAATAAAAAATATTTTTGATGTAAATATCCCTTCCTTCGTCAGTGTTACAGACAAAAATCACCACTTTATTAAAAAAATTCTAAGTTTCTATAATTTAAACTGGAAAGTGTTCAAGCTCGCAAAGTAAATTTTTATTAAAGTTTCTGAAAACTAATGAATGTAATCTAATAATGTGTTGTATATTAAAAGTTATAAAATTTTTGTTTGGTATTAATAAAAATTCTAGATTATGTAAATGTTATGAGTTTTACCTTCTGTGAACCTAAAAGCGTGTGCAAGATATTTGTGTATGTGATTTGATCGAACGTTTAAATAAATATATTCATATTTCCATTGAATGCATTGTATATTAAAAGTTATAAAATTTTTGCATGGTATTGATAAAATTTCTACATTAGGTGAATGTTATGATTTTTACCTCCTGTGAACCTAAAAGCGTGTGCAAGATATTTGTATATGTGATTTCACCAAAATTTTAAATAAATAAATTTATTCATATTTCCATTGTATTATATTCATTGTTTATAATGAATTCCCTCGGATTTATTTTTGTGTATATTTCATTGACTCTAATGATCGTCTCTGGAGAATTATTACAAAACTAAAAAATAAAATTTCCCATTATAAATTTCAAAACTTCTCGTTCTTATGCAGTTAAAATATTTAAGCAAATTCAGCATAAATTCGTATTGTTTTATAAAATAATTATTTTCACTCATTTTTCCGTTTAATACTTCAAGTCCGGACTTCGTATAATAATTTTAAAAAGAAATTAAAAATGCCTTGCACCGATTACAATGCTTATGGGGTAATATATGGTTACTTGGTAACGGTAATCAACAAAGCATACATACCTAAGCGTTATATATATATATATATAGATTGTGTCAATGCTTCATCCCATATATCGTATAAGTTGAAATTCATGAAATTCCTGTAATAGTGATTTTGATACAAAATGAAGCTTCGATGTTCAAATCTGATGCTTAAACAGATTTGAGAAAGCCGCTGTATGACGTCACGCTAAGAGCGACGCTATTGCCATCTGGTTATCCCCTTCCGCTAAACTTCGGTACAGCCGTTTCTAAGGGAGTTTCAGAGGCCTGGCTCCAAATTGTAGTTTCTAATTTTTGAAGACGGAATGCAAATCCGAGTAGAATTAGCTTAATTTTATAGTTTTTATCGCAAAAAATTGCTAATTTTTCTGGGTCTTGGTAACAAGCTCAATCCTTTCATATGGGTAAGCTTTCAATGGGAATCAGAGGCTTATATTTTAATGCTGTTAATGTCAAACTACACCTAATGAAGGAAGTCCGATGTTGTTATAATCCTCATTTTTGGGGCTGCTTTGCCCTATTATTGCCCCATTCGAGAACAAAAAAGGCGATGCAGCTGCATAGGACCTAGAGACTTGAAATTTGGCACGATTATAGAATTTTCATGGCAAACTAAGATAAAATTGTAAAATTGCAAAAATTCGTATTTTTAATGTTTGGTTTTGCCTTTTTCGGCCCCATACGAGTGTGATAATTATAAGGCACTTCGTAATGAGATAAAAACTTGAAATTTGGCAGAATTATGGGTTTTTAGTTAAAACAGATGGAAAAAATCTGAGTGTAATAATTCTTAATGTTAGGGGCTGTTTTGCTCCATTATTGCTCCATACGAGGATTAAAATTATAAGGCACTTCTAAATGAGCAACAAACTCCAAATTTGACATGGTTATATCATTATGTACAACATCGCTTGGGAATAATTTGAATTTGTAAAATGCTATAATTTGAAAATGCTTGCAGAATGCAAGCACATAACAACTAGTATATATATATAACGCTTAGGTATGTATGCTATGTTGATTACCATTACCAAGTAACCACTTATTACCCCATAAGCATTGGAATCGGTGCAAGGCATTTTTAATTTCTTTTTAAAATTATTATACGAAGTCCGGACTTGAAGTATTAAACGGAAAAATGAGTGAAAATAATTATTTTATAAAACAATACGAATTCATGCAGAATTTGCTGAAATATTTTAACTGCATAAGAACGAGAAGTTTTGAAATTTATAATGGGAAATTTTATTTTTTAGTTTTGTAATAATTCTCCAGAGACGATCATTAGAGTCAATGAAATATACACAAAAATAAATCCGAGGGAATTCATTATAAACAATGAATATAATACAATGGAAATACGAATAAATTTATTTATTTAAAATTTTGGTGAAATCACATATACAAATATCTTGCACACGCTTTTAGGTTCACAGGAGGTAAAAATCATAACATTCACATAATGTAGAAATTTTATCAATACCAAGCAAAAATTTTATAACTTTTAATATACAATGCATTCAATGGAAATATGAATACATTTATTTAAACGTTCGATCAAATCACATATACAAATATCTTGCACATGCTTTTAGGTTCACAGAAGGTAAAACTCATAACATTTACAAAATCTAGAATTTTTATTAATACCAAGCAAAAATTTTATAACTTTTAATATACAACGCATTATTAGATTACATTCATTAGTTTTCAGAAACTTTAATAAAAATTTACTTGAACACTTTCCAGTTTAAATTATAGAAACTTAGAATTTTTTTAATAAAGTGGTGATTTTTGTTTGTAACACTGATGAAGGAAGGGATATTTACATCAAAAATATTTTTTATTTGCCTAACTTAAAAGAAAAATATGCAGGAACTATATATCCCAATAAACACACACGCCTTTTTACAAAAGTAATATAATTGAAAAAACTTATTTCATCTAAAGTTTCCCTAAACTTGGAAACACACCTTATTTACATAGCTAAATATGGGTACAAACATGGTACCAGGAAGAGTTCCTCTTTATTTTTTCACACAATGATACTAAAACTCTATCCCGCACATATTTTACAAAAGTAATGAAATTGAAAAAGTAATTATTTTACCTAAAAGTTACCTAAACTTGGAACACACATCTAAATTACACATTTACATAGCAAAATATTTTAACAAACATGGTACTAGGAAGAGTCCTTTAATTTATGCACGAAGATACAGCAGCACATTTTGTGCATGCAGTGCACAATACAAAACATACAAAATTTTACATTTACAAAATGCAGTTTACTTTCCATGAAATTTAAGAAATCATGGGTGGGGACAAAGTGGTAATACACTTAAAGAACAAGCATATTTTGTTCTTTTTTCTGCTTTCCTGGAGCAGCATAGGCGACATCTTCTCCAACTGCCACCTTGATAGGTAGATGCTTGACAACTACTTCACTGTATTCCAATCATAACACATTAGAAATGTAAAGTTACACAAGAAAAATATAAATTTTGCTTACCTTAGTCATCAAATAAAGCATCGTAACTTTCTGGCAAGGTAAATCTTGATGTTTTAATTGCTTCAATCTTGCTTTCTCATCTAGTGTCAGACAGAGGTTTTAATGTCAAGTCTACATGATTTTTCACAACCTGCCAGAAAAGAAAAAGTTACACACATCTTGAATTGTGCCAAAGAAATTGATTGCTTCATTTGTGACTTGGTACATTGGCGTTGTCAAAGCATTTATGCTCGATGGGATCTTGTTTTAGGTAGTAAGTATTGGAATTAGTATTTGGAGCGGTCAGATTTAAATACATCCGCACAAAGAATGTAACTATTTTCAATGCGAAAGATAAAATTTTGTCATTCTCCAGGAAGCTAGTTTTGGATTTCGTCTGTATAACAAAATAATTTGGATTGGTTTCCAACATTCAATGACTTCCTTGAAGAAAACAAATGCAAACTTGAAGAAGAAATTCAGAGCAACATTGTAGATCATCTTCGCAATTTATACACCAACATCAGGAAATATTTTCCAAACATCAATGAGAACAATAACTGGATTCGGAATCCATTCAGTATAACCGAGAAACCAGAAGGATTATCTGCACTAGATTATGAAAATTTAATCGAAATCACTTCAGATGTCCATTTAATACAAACATTTAAAGAAGTTTCTCTGATTACATTTTGGGGCAGCTTATATCATGAATATTCAGACTTATCAAGACGGGCAATTATAGAGTTATTACCATTCGCGAGCACGTACTTATGCGAAACTGGGTTCTCGAAATACACAACAACAAAAACAAAATACAGAAATCGACTAGATGCCGTTCGTATAAACGATTTTTATCTTTAAATATATGAAAATAGACGAAATGTTGATCACATGACCTATCTTTATTATTATCTGTACTTACTTGTGCTTCGATTTTCACCTTATAAACAAAATAACTGTTTGGGGTTCCGCAACTTCTCTTTCGAGTTGCAAGGGTTCCGTAGCAAAATTAAATTGGGAAACGCTGCCCTATAGAAATAATTCTGCGCACCAAGTTACCAACAAAGGAAATGATAATTGCAGGTAAGACATACATAAGTCTATGCATTGGAGTATGTCTAGGCTGGTTAAAGCATTTCAGACCATTTTCTGACCCTTGAAAAATTTTAATGCAACAATTTTTTCGTAGATGAGATAAATCTGTCAGAAGCTTCTATGACGATGGTCTCTAAATCACATACATAACGTGTAATTACTACCTATCTTCATAAAAATAGCAAATTGAAATATTTTAGATACCAAAGAAGGGAGTTTGACCATGGAAGAATAATAGGAAGCGAAGCTTCTACGTTCTTTCGTACCACAGTAGATGTCTCACGACACCGCAATCGCAACGACATCTGTACGTCAATTTGGCATTGTCAGTTTCTCCCTGGCCTCCCTGGTATCCTGGAAGAAAGGTAGAGTCGTTTTGCTTAGAGCGAGTTTTTTGGGTATGGCCGCCATGACGGACATCGAGAAATACTGCGTTAACTATAAACGCAAACGCAGTGTTTATTGTGCGGCTTCATGGTGCGGGAACTTCTTTGGATGTAGGACAGATATGCCAATATCCTTTTTTTACTTTCCTAAGGATCAAAAGAGGTATTTTATGATGCTTTATTTTATTCAATAGGATGTTACTGATAGTTTGGCGCCATGTGCTTACATGAAATTTATTTTTAGAGCCCATGAATGGTTAAAATTTTCACTCCGAGAAGATCGGTTTGGCTCCGAAATAAAAAACCTTCGCTTATGTAGCGATCATTTTAAAGATGATGATTTTAAATGTAGGCATCCTCGCACGCTACTGAAGCAAGACGCAATCCCCAGCGTGACTGAGGCCGCAGCATGCTCTCAACACGGTACGTATATGAAAATTATTTCTGATTATTCAATTACGCATTCCTATAACTTACGTGTATTAATGCCTTGCACTAGTATTAATGTACTTTTCATTATCTATTAGCTGATAACGAAAATGTGGAGGAGGTGATTGATACACCTAGTGTTAAAGAGGTGGAAAGAGAAAAATCATCTGACAGGAGAACTGAAGGAGGAATGAGTAAGTTTTGTGTTTTATTAGAAATAGCGCAAATTCTTAGAGGTTGCTTTGTAAACTACATATACCAATTTAGGCATTTCTTTTTTTGGGATACACCCAAATTAGTGAGAATAATGTATTCTGTAAAGTGTTAAAAAGCGTGTATCCTTGGTGATTGATAATGTCCTACTACTACTGTTATTACAGTCATTCAGCAGAGTTCAGATGAATTCTTGAATGCTCCAAGTACTCCTACCACCCCAGCAAAGAGGAATGGAATGAGTAAGTTTATGCAACAAAGGTTTTGCATTTATAGGCTTGTGAATATTTTCAGAAAGATTCCTTATCAATGAAATGTTTGTTACAGCAAACTTGAGTTCAACACCAAGGTGTAATTGGAGCAGACCTACACCAAGGACTGCTAAGCGGCTGGTGTCATACCGCAAAAAATTGGCCTTGTTTAGATCAAGGCAGCATAGATTTAGTGATAAAATAAAAACAGAGCTCCAGGGCAGAAAAGGAGAATTTTATGGCAAATTGTCCACAAACAACCATGCCCAAAACGGTTTATCTTGTAAATGTTTTTTGTATCTTGTATCTATATTCTAATTTGAGTAAAAGTTGCTATATGTAAGCTCTACGTATATTATTACGTAAAAGCACAGATGTTCAAATCTATGGTCTTTGGTTTTTACGTGTTTTTCTATATTTCGTGCATGTTTTTATATGTAGTAATGTACGGTCCAGTTTTTTGTGATTTCAATCCTATTTTGTTGCTTTAATTTTTCTTCGTTGTAGTTAATAAAATGGTGTATTTCATACTTTGATCCATAATTTATACTGTTTTCCGTCACAGTTTTTAGCCGAAGTTTCAGAGGGCTGGCTCCAACGCATGGCTGGCTTCCACGAGAGCCAATAGAATAGCAGTGGGCAGGGGTATGCAACACAGTCTTTTGTCTGAATGAAGTAACTCCGGTAGATCATTTCAGGTGTCACTAGTGTCGCTGAAATCAACGGATTTTTCAAAAATAAGAGACGCTATTAGCAAAGAGCGCCAAAGACTGTGAAAATGGAGGTAACGGAAGGGAAGGGTTCCCTGTGCTCAGTTTCGGGATGCAAGTTTTCGGCAGCCGATCCATCCGTTAGGCTGTTTCATTTCCCAAGGGTGAAGGAACTGTAAGTAAATTTATATCAATGAATATTTTCATGTGAATGCTGAAGCGTTTTCGTGAATTATGAATGTAATTCTTAAGTCGCTTTAGGAGTTATAATTGATGTTTTTCGTACGAATACTTGCCTTTCAATGCAAAACTTACAATTTTGAACGTTATTTATCCAGTTCGCTTTGATATATATGTCATTTGTTGTATCGGTGGCTTGGTCGTCATATAAGATTGGTCAATTAAATCGAGTGGAAAGTGTACGGCATAAATTCTTACGTTTTTTAAATTACATGTTTCACCTTCGATGTGAATTATTGTATGCACTTGGAGATTCTTTCCGTAGATACTCCTTAGCGCAAGATTAGAAGCTGACAATCTTTTTGTGTTGTTGAATAACTGTGTTGATTCTTGTAGCCTTTTAGCACGTAATAACATTTCCTCCTCGAACTGTGAGAAAGTATCGTGCATTTAATACAAACATTAACAGCACAAATTATGGTTATAATGCGCCAGTAAAGAGAATCAAAAGGGCATCAAATAGTTATATTGACTGAATTGACTTTTTCAACACATCCTTATGTGAGGAAAAGAAACTGAAAGTTACCTAGAGTGGAAGTATAATGCCAGTTTGTTCGAAGATACAACTTCCAATGCTTTCTACATGAGATGATTTTCCAATTCTTTCGGAAGAGTAATAAACCCTTCAGGGATTTTTTTATTTTTCTGGTAATCTATTATTATTCATATTTATGAATGTATTTATGTGCAGGTGCTTGGAATGGGTGCACTTCTGTGAGAGCAGTGACCTGATGGCCTTGGTGCAGAGTGGGGCCAAGCGAGTGCTCACAAGGAGAAGGGTCTGCTCAAAGCACTTCACTGATGCTTGCTTCCAGAATGAGCTGAAGTTGCGGCTACTGCGGGGAGTAGTGCCATCCATAGAAGGACCTGTTGCTGCAGCTGCCAGTGCTTCACATTCCTTGTCCCCTATCCATCCTCCACCTCGTACTCCTTCTCCTACTCCATCTCATACTCCTTCTCCAGCTACTTCTCCACCTGGTATGCTTCCTTCTATTTTTCCATCTGCACAAGATCCACTCCATATCCAACCTACTTCAAGTGAATTCCTTTCTGATCCTGGCCCATCATTTCATACTTCGACACCTACTCACCAAGTCTTTCCTATTCATTCCCTTTCTCCATCTTCTTATGTTTCCCCTACCACTCATGGTTCCTCGCCATTACTTTTGTCTGTTGACAGAGGTGAAGGATTTTGTGATTCATCAAACAGAGAGAGAAGTCTTACTTTGTCCTGTATTGGTATGAGTAGGTCTTTACATTGCACTCCTCGTAAGAGATATTTATATCAGTATGGGAAAAAGAAAGACCTCCAATTAAAAAGGCTTAGAGCTTCTTACAGGAAGTTGGAAAAGAAGTTGAAAGGGTGTAGTGATCAGACATCCCATATGACTTCTGCACATGAGATGGTTAGTTCACAGATGTCCGATAATGCAGCTTCTTTTTTGGCTTCCCAGTTACGCTGCTCTAAGAGGAAGCCCAGAGGCAGAAGGTGGTCTGTAGATGAGAAGGTGATAGCATTGTCCATCTACAAGAGAAGTCCAAAATGTTACGCTCTAATGCGTCGGCTTTTTCCTCTTCCTTGTAGGCGGACATTGCTAGCTCTTCTGAATTCTGTTCCTTTCTCCATCGGGATCAGTCCTCAGGTTTTCTCAGTCGTATCTCATTCTGTATCTCAGATGGAGGTTTCCAATCGTATGTGTGTCCTTATATTTGACGAAATGTCAATAAGGGAGCATTACGATTAGGAGCCTTCATCTGATATCATTGTGGGCTTTGAGGACCTTGGGCATTTGGGCAGAACTAGCAAACTTGCTAAATATGCACTTGTGTTCATGGTAGTTGGAGTTTTACAGAAATGGAAGCAACCCATAGCTATCTACTTCAGTAGAACAGCAACTAAAGCTGAGGTTCTGGTCTCGCTCATGCAGGTTGTCCTTAAAAAATGCCATGAAGCTGGTCTTCGTGTCATTGCTACTGTTTGTGATATGGGCACAAACAATGTTAAGGCAATCAAGTGCATGGGCTCTACTTTGCTGAATCCCTTCTTCACCTTTGAGGGCCAAAGAATCATAACCCTTTACGATCCTCCTCACCTTCTTAAGTGCTTCAGAAATCTTTTTCTTCTGCATGATGTCCTGCTCCCTGTGAACACTTTGTATTTGTATATATACATATATCTTTTATTTTTTGAACTTGTATATTTTACTACCTTGATATGATCTTCTCTGTCTCTCTCTCTCTATATATATATATATATATCATGTTAAGGGTGTCACTGTTTATCCTGTGTATGCAATACCAGTGGATGACTCATTGTGGATTTCCAGTTTTTGTGACTTAACCCTGTGTGATCTCTGTTGAAATGCTAATGCTTGAACTGCACTGAGATTTCTGTAACTGTGCGTTTTTATCAGGTAGTAATTTGTGATGTAACTGTGCCTTCATTCTGATTGAATATCAGATAGTAATTTGTGATGTAACTGTGCCTTCTTTCTGAGTGAATTTCTGTTAGTAATTTGTGATGTTTGCAAAGACCCGTTCGCAATATCAAATGAAATGCTACTGTTTGAACTGCATTGATATTTCTGCAACGGTATCGGCAAATAATTTGTGATATTTTTGCAAAAGCAAGTTTGCAATCTGCTTAAGTGCTACGGTTTTTCACTTTAACATATGGCATTTACTTGTTATGTGTACATCTAGTGAAGCTTAAATAAAGCAATATTATTGACCTACAATAATTTTGTTATTTTTTCAATTTCATATTTTTATTTAGAATTTTGCGAATAATTATATTAAGCATTTTACGAGGAATAGAAAACCTGACGTTTAAAAGGCGCGCGCGCTTGATTTCAGTGACACCTGAAATGATCTACCGGAGTTACTTCATTCAGACAAATGACTGTGTTGCATACCCCTGGCAGTGGGGCAAGCGCGCCATATGCCGCTCTCAGCCACCCATTTGTCCCTACTCCGGCGACATATGCCGCTCGGCGCACGGAACGTGTTCAAATATTGGGTACACATAGTTGATTTTCCGTATCCTAGGAAAAAACTCCAATGTGATTTGATATAGATTATAAGAAGTAGTAAACATAGGATATTTGATCAGTTTTTAATCACAAGCGGAGGTATATTATCTGGACTAGGACTTTTATTAATATCAACTGTATTAAGTTTAGTTATAATATCACTAGCTGATAATTTAAATTGAGAAATATATATTGTGTGGTCATAATTAGGATTAATATCAGTATCGGAATATTTACTATAAACACTAGAGAAGAAATTTGAAAAAAGGTTTGCTATTTCCTGACCATCATCACCTGATTGGGTATCTAAAAACGTGTTTTGGTAAACCAGCATCTGTCCGGGTCGAGTTCACAAATTTCTAAAAGGGCTTTATGTCAAAAGTTATAGATTCTTCTAAGTCATTGATGTAATTTGAAAAGCAAATTTTATTTAAACTTTTGCATTTGGTTCGTAAATTTGAAAATATATTGTAATCAATGGATAAATTGGAGATTTAATAAGTCATATGAGCTTTGTTTCTACTATTAAGTTCTTTAGTTCAGGTGTAAACCAGATGGGGAATTGTTTCTTTTTTGGCTTAACTTTGGGGACGTCTATTTATAATATCTTGCAATACATCGTAAAAGAAGTTTAATGAAGAATCAATATCAAGATTTTGTAATGAACACCAGTTTATATTAGATAGATCATTAAATATGGCATCATATCACTTCATGGCTGCTAAAAGGTTAAAGAGGAAGTTTAAATTTACTTAACCGTTATTAATCCTGAGAAATGAATTGCTTTAATTTTTATATATCGTATAAACGATTCACCTAACCCTATAATGGATGACAAATTAATAGATATAAAATATTAGGTATTTATATAGAAAAAGTCTTCGAATAAAATCTGTAGTGTTTTTAAAATAGAACATTTCATTTCCTATACATATTTATTGTAGGATTAAGTATTTTTGAGAAAATCCAACTAGAGACACATATGTTAGTTCAGTTTGAAATAGGAAACGCAACTGTTGCCACCCTTAACATTCTTAGCAGTAATCGAAGGAAATAAGATCTTACATATATTAAATTATATACATGTATTTGTTGTAAAATAGATTTAAAAAAGGTTTTTCCGGACTTTTCTATTGTAAAATTTCAAATCAGATAACAAACAATGATATTTTTTGTTATAAGCGAAAGGATGGAAACTTTTATACAGGTAATGTGTGTTACATATTCCAGTGTTTATTTAATTTATAACATATTATTAATAAAAGGGCCGATTAAATATTAATTAAAACATTTCAATATTACTTATTAAAGATACCATGTTTATTTCGCAGTATTTAATAAAAATGTAAAGAGAACGGAACAGCCATGAACAAAAGAAGTCCGAACTCTGTGACGGGCGTGTAGAAGTTGGGTTTTGGTCACTTTAAATTTACGTTGTGGAAGATCACATCGTCGACGAGTGAGGAACTTTCTCTTCATACTTGCCAAGAGATTTACATCGACCTCGTGTTACTGTGATCCATTGTCGGGTTTGAATTCTTTAGTTAGAAATAAGCGAAAATTTAATTTAATTGCCGCCAACGGCATGCTTCAGCGGGTTAGCATTACCGCATTAATATTGCAGTACAATTTTGTCTCAAGGTCATTATTTCTTCCGATCCGTAGTTCACAGATTTTTTGAAATTATTTCTTAATTAAACGAAGTGGTTGATCTCTTCACTTTAAGTTAATGGCGGCATAATCTTTGCATTAATTAGGGGAAAGCTTTATATAGGATCAATGCAATTATTTTTCCTTGTTGAAAGTTTTAACCACGTGTATTTTGGGTGGACTTAGTCAAGTTTAGACATGAATATGGTTTTTAACTTGTCGAGTGGTTGTGTAAGCGTCAAGTTACAAGGTAAAGGTTGGTTTTTTATCACATAGGACAGGTAGTGAAATTTCTATCGTTGTTTCGGAAATTTTCTCATACACCATTTTATAAATGATTTTATATACAGTGGTAGCCGATGATGAGGGTTGCCAACAGTGCCAATTTGACGAGAGTTCGGGGCAGTGCATATAACTTTTCGTATATTTTAACCTCGATAAAGCGTACGCTTAGCTGAATAAATAATATTTTAATGAATAACTGAAAAAATATTAAGGTTCTTTCCCAAATAGTCAGTTATCTGACAAAATTCTCCGTGTCCTGCGATGTTTAATGTTGGCAACCCTATCGTAAAATTCATTCTTTGATATATTTCGTTTATTGAGTTGATATTAATGTACGTAATCAGTACATACTAGTCTTATGGTTTTGAAATGATTATTTAGCCTAACTTAGCAACTAAAGGGATACAAATTTTATATTTTACAAATCTTGGAATTTGAGTTAAATATAATATTTTCGAATATTATCGGAGTGATTTAGCACGAGAGACATTACATGATGTTAACAGAAATAATATTCAGCATGAAATTACAGTACAAACTTTAAGGTTTCATTCTCTTGTTTCAGAAGAATGTTTCCAGAAGACGTGAGAAGACTTCACAGAACAGCTGTCGTGTTCCCTTTTGAGATATCAAGAAATATTAACGGTGAGTACAAGTAATTTGCCTATTGCATTTAACGTATTGGCTGTTACCTCAGGAAGTTTCCAGTGAGAATTATGCTGGTTTTTCCATCTATTAATGGTGAAAGTGTAACTTGAGTTTAAATTGGAAAGTGATAAATCTCAACTTCTTTTGTTAACATAAGTGTTATCAATGCTTCAATTTTTGGCATATTTTATGAAATACTTTGTACCTGGGAAATTTTATTTTTCAGTCTACTGACTTTCAATTCAGCATAAATCAATTAAATATGCTGTATAAATAGGAGATAATTTCATAGAAACAAAAATATTAGTTTTGCAGTGACAGTGTAACGTGAAATGTTCATTGAATTTACTCTTTGGTGACGTGTAAAGTATTTAATGTTGAAATTATGGAGACAATTTGAGTCAATGCAAAATTATTAAAATACTTTGCTTGGAAAATGCTTTCTATATGGAAATGGCTGAAGCAGTCGAGGAAATATTTTTGGGAAAAAGATTTATTAGTCAAAAGTAAGTCGAATTATTGGAATACATGCAAACTTTTTTTTCACTGGTGGTTGGCTAATTATCAGTTGAGCATGCAAAGAATTGTACATGACTTATTCAAATATCATTTTAGAGCATTTTATTTTATAAATGTTCAGTGAATCAAATCAAAATAGCAATTAAACTGTAACAGATAGAAGGCTGAAATTTGTGGGTTGTATGTGATGTATTATGCCATTTATTACTATGATAAACGATTTTATTTTAATGAATAAATAAAAATATATGGATAAGGTTTCCTCCCAAGTATGTATGTATTCATTTATCAGACAAACTTCACGTATTAAATGTTGGCAACCCTTTATCACAAAATTCATTCAAAGCAATGATTTATTTAGTTGATATTAATTTCCATAATCAATATATACTAGTCCAATGGTTTGGAAATAAGCTTAACTAAGTAACTTAAGGGATAAAAGTTTTAGATTTCTTTACAAATCTTTGAGGTTGTGTTACAATAGAATAAATTCCAATATTATCGGAGTGATTTAGCACGAGAGACATTGCATAATGTTACCGGGAATATTATTCAGCATGAATTTACAGTAAAGATTTCATTCTTTTGTTTCAGAGGAATGTTTGCAGAAGATGTCACAGGATTCAGCTGTCATGTTCTCATATATGTGATAACAAGAAATAATAACAGTGAGTATAATCAGTGTGTTTCTTTTAAGTAGTTTGCCTATTGCATTTAACATATTGGCTGTTTTGTGATACTTTTGTTGGCTGTTACCTGAAGAAGTTTCCAGTGAGAATTATCGACGTATTTAAATGAATAGCTAGGAGGAATTTAGTCGTGTAGCCATGCATTTGTTTTTTACTATATGTTCAATACTTACTGTGCTAGTTATTCATCTATTAACGGTGAAAATGTAGTAACTTCAGTGTATATCGGAAAGTGATAAATCTCAACATCTTTTAAGTGGATATTTCGTTGATAGAATAAAATTGATTTTATAATTTAGACCTTCAAAGATTTGCCAATTATCGTTAACATAAGTGTTATCAACGCTTCAATTTTTGGCATAATTTATGAAATACTTTGAGCCGGAGAACTTTTACTTTTCAGTCTACTGACTTTCAATTCAGCATAAATCAATTAAATATGCTGTATAAATAGGAGACAATTTCATAGAAACAAAAATATTAGTTTTGCAGTGACAGTGTAACATGAAATGTTCATTGAATTTACTCTTTGGTGATGTGTAAAGGATTCAATGTTGAAATTATGGAGACATTTTGAGGAAAGTGATTAAAATATTTTGTTTGGAAAAGGCTATCTATATGAGAATTACTGAAGCAATCGTGGAAATATTTTGAGGAAAGCGATTTCTGAGATTCTTAATAGTGAAAGTTAGTCGAATTATTGGATTACATGCAAATTTTTTTAAAGTTGCTATGCTAATGAAAGTTTGCTGTGACAATTCGTTTTTATTGTTTAATTTCGCTGGTGGTTGGCTAATCATCAGTTGAGCATGCCAAAATTGTAAAATATTTATTCAAATACCATTTTAGAGCATTTTATTTTATGTTCAATCAATCAAATCAAAATAGATATTAAACTAAGAATTAGAAGGCTAATATTTGCAGGTTGTACATGATGCATTATGCTAGTTATTACTAGGACAAAGGATTTTATTTTTGGTGAAATTGGTGTGTCAGCAGGTCCAATGCTTTTTAAAATGTGAAACATATTTCATGGCATTATTATGACGATTTTTATCTTATTAGCCTGTTATTTATGAAGTATTAAAGACAGTGAATAAAGAAGTGACATGAAATCAGAAGCGATAACGTCAGTTTTTACCTTGTTAAGTGCAGCATATTGGTCTTGTTACGATGAAAGCTTTCGGAAGATTAAAAATATTTCCTTACTATTATTTGGCTTAAAGTTCTAATCAGAATTCATATTCTTTGACCGTTTTTCAATGTAAAAACAAACCATAGTCTTATCCAATGTGAAATTGGTTTTAGATTATATATTATAGATATAGACATTATAACCAATGCCGTGATACGTCGATAATTTCCAATTAAGAATACAGGGAATAATTTTTATAAAGTTAATTCATTAATTTAGTTGATTTGATAGCATAAATTGAAATGAATATTGCTGTTACACTTGAAATTATTAACAACAGATAATATTTAATACTTATCTGTAGTTAACGATGTTTATTTGTCACAGGAAGACTATATTAAAATGCCATCTCATCTAAAAATATTTAAAAAATTTTAATAACTTGGTGGTCAGCAGGAGGTGCCTTCTAAAATATCAACTTAAGATTGAGTTAACAAATAGAACGTTGATATCCCTTCATTGACTATTGAGTATATTTACTTTGCCATGCAATCTATTGTTAAACCTTAAAAGAGTTTAAGGTTCGAATTATAAATAAAATACTTTTATTGCACCGGCAAATGACGGTACAATTTTTAATTTCAATTCTTATCTAATGCGATTGCTTTATTTCCTCTGATAATTTACGCTTTATTTTCTATAAAACAATTCTTTATTTGGTTGATTAGTCAACAATCATCATCATCATAGGTAGTCTGTCCATAGACAGGTCCGTGATTATTTATGGTTAAACTTGGTTCTCCATATACTCTTTATTTTCTGCAGTTTTCTTCATGACTTGATAGGTCTCTCTCTCTTTCAAGTCGTCTACTAGCTGAAACCTTTTCTTACCTCTTTCTCTTTTTCCATCCAGTTTTCCTTCTAGCACTTCTTTAATCATGCACTCTTTCCTCAGGTAATGCCCAATCCTTTTTTGATATTCTGTATAATCGTTCGCTTCTCTCATATTCTTCGTAGTACTTCCTCATTTTCTACCCTATCTGTCCATTTTTATCGTCAGCATTCTTCTCCACGTTCACATTTCGAAGCTTTCCAAGTATTTAATATCATTTTTCCTTAGTGTCCATGTTTCTGCAGCATACGCTTCATTTTCTATAAAAAATCGTTTACTTGGTTTATTAGTTGAGGCAATATGGAAGGTTAAAATTTAAAAACTAATTGTCAAATAAATCTTCGCATAATAATATGAATAAACTCTTAAAGAATTTAAAATTTTACAATTCTAAAATAGGGCTCTATCAATAAGATGTTCTCTTTCATATTGTTTAAGCAAATTAATCTTTTATATTCTTTATTGAGTTCACCACAACCATTTTTTCCTCTTCATTGTAGGTAGTAGCAGTTGATGCTGAGCTGTAGAGGAACCATGAATCGAAGAGTACTGCTTTGCTGAAACGAGAATTGATTCATCTGGGTGCAAGAGTAAAGAGGAATCTGAGCTGGAGGCTATGCATACGGTATGAGAGTTTTTATACCTATATGTTGTTATATTCTTGTTTGTTCAGTATATCAGGCGATAAATTTCTTGTATAATATATAGCTGCATCTTACGGAGGATTTAGGAGGAGAGATTGTAAATTATAAGGCACTTTTTGATGAGCTAGAGACTTCAAATTTGGCATTATTATAGATTTCTGCTCACAACCAATTGAAATGAATACAATACAATAAGAATTCCAATTTTTAGGAGCTGTTTTTCTCCTATCATTCAGAATAAGCCGAAATTTATGGTCGGATTAAACTACACACAAACAATTTGATTTCTTTTAAAAATATTTATTAATCGATTTACACGTAAAGTAAATAAATTAAAAATATATCGACACCCCTGAAAAAGAATGTTTTGTCTGGTATTGTCCGTAAGAATATTTTATTTCTGAGAATATAAGGCATCAATTTTCTGTTTGAACTTGAAAACTTATTAAATGCCAAGTTTTTGTGTTGACTTCTGAAACAGCACTGTATTAGCTCATGTTTGCAGACATACGTTTCTATGGTGAATATCGTTCAGCAAATTGGATATTGGAAAGTAATTAATTAAATTTAATCTTAAAATAGGAGCAGCCCTTTAAAAAGATTATTTGGATCAGGATGTTTTGTGTTCTACATATAAAATTTTACCAAGAGGTTTTGTCGTGGTTAAATAATTCCAGATTTAATTTAATAATTTAAAGAAATTTGGAGATAAATGTACGATATGCTTGAATTAATTCAGAAAATATTCTTTGGGTTTTTTTGTGGTTTATTCAAGGCAGAAAAATTTCTGAGGCAATACAAATTCTATTCATTATTCAAGTTATCAAAATCAGATAAAGAGTTTAAAATGCAAATGAAATTTCGGTTAGTTTTTAGAGCTTTGATTGAAAATCCGAACTGAATGCCTATATGTAAAGGAAAATATTTTCGTTGTGAAAAATAGAGGAGTGGTTAGTGTGTCTAGCTCCCAATGCCGAGGGCATGGTCGTTTGTGCTTGTTAAAAATATATTACAACACATGTAATTGGAGGTAACTGTTTGTGTTAAATAAATTATTATTATTATTAACATTGATTTCTCTTAATTGGCTATTGAGTATATTTACTTTGCCATGCAATTTATTATTAAACTTATAAAGAGTTTGTTTGAATTATAAATATTTGATTCGGTTCATTTTAACTTTCAATTGTTATATAACGCGATTGCTTTATTTCCCCTGATAATTTACGCTTTATTTTCTATTAAAAAAATCAATTCTTTATTTGGTTTATCAATTGAGGCCATCATCATCATAGGTAGTCTGTCCGTAGACAGGTTCGTGATTATTCATGGTTAAACTTGGTTCTCCATATACTCCTATTTTCTGCAGTTTTCTTTACAACTTGATTCACATATAGATTCCTGATCAGTCTCCTGTCTTTCCAGTGTACACCTATATCCTTTAATATCCTCATCAGCAGTACCCAGTTTACTCTATCGAAGGCCTTCTGCCAGTCGACGAAACATAGGAGCAATCTTGGCTGTACTCTGTTGCCCTTTCTGATATGATTCTCACTACACCGATAGCATCTCTGGTTCCTCGTCCTATTCTGAAGCGGAATTGATCTTCCCCTAGCATTTCTTCGGCCTTTTTCTCTAGTCTTTTATTAAGAATACTCGTGGTGATCTTCAAAGTGTGTGACAGTAGGGATATCGTTCTGTAGTCCTTAGACTGCATTGCCGTTGGCTTCTTCTTTAGAGGGATCATTGTTACATCTAGGAAATCCTGAGGCCTCTCTCCCGAGTTGTAAATCTTGTTAATTAGTTTTGTAATCACTTTGTCCTTCCAATCCCATGACTTTTTAGTACCTCTGCCGGTATTCCATCGCTGCCTGTAGCTTTTCCTTTCTTTAATTCCAGTATTGCCTTTTATGCTTCGCTTTTCATAATACTTAGTCCCAATCTTCTTCAATGCAATTCTCTTCTTCCAGTTCCATTTGTGCCAATCCTGCCTGCTTGTTGTATAGTTCCCTAATGTATTCTTCCGAGTCGAACTGTCCTTCTCCTTCCCATCTAGCTTCGCTCAGCCCTATGATGTCAATCCTATTTCTTTTCATTTCTTCTTTCAGGTTCTTTATCTTTTCTGCCATCCTCATGGTTTTTACATTCCAAGTACCGTATTCACCCGAATCCAAGACGACCCTGAATCTAAGACGACCCCCCATTTTGATGATTCCAAAACAGAAAAAAGCTCAAATTGACCTTCATTACTACAAAAATTATAAATATTGTGAAATATTTATTTTCTCTGATACTTGAATGTTTTAACATTTTAAAATCATAAGATCACATCACAAATAGAACCATTCAGGTTTTCAAACAAATTAAATTCATTTTAAGATAACATTAAAAATAAAGTAAATACATTGAAAGATTATACTCATTTCAGGACAACAAAAAAACATTTCAATCCAAGTGCTGCATAAAATCATTTTATTGTGTTAGTCATCATCACTGTCTATGCAACCTTCACTATTTTCCTCATGCTCACTATCTTTATCACTCTCAACTTCATCATCAGTCTCCCACAAAACATCATCCTCACTCCCATCCATGGCATTAGATAAGCAGCATTTCTTAAATCCTTTCACTATTACTTTTGCATTTATTTGTTGCCACGATGCCTTGATCCATTGGCAGAGCATTGCAACATCAGGTTTCTTAAGATTTCCTTTTGGTGTTAAAGTGTGAGTTCCACTTTGTAACCACTCAGAATACAAAACCTTTAAATTATTTTAAAAACACTTATTGACAGCAACATCTAAAACTTGAAGTTGCGATGTCATTCCTCCAGGTATTACAATAAGATCAATATTCATCGCACTCATTATGTTTTTAATTTCAGGAGATAAGTGTCCTTTGAATGCATCCAGTGAAAGCATTGCTCTTTGTTTCAGTAAAGCTCCTGGCCGTCTATTCCACACCACATGTAACCAATCTCTCATTAGTTCTTTAGTCATCCACCCCTTTTCTTGACACCTAACTATTATTCCACTTGGCAAATGTTCCTTAGGCATTGTTTTCCGCTTTAGAATCACATATGGTGGTAATTTAGTCCCATCTGCTAAAACCGCCAACATTACCGTGACTCGCATTTTTTCGTTGCCTGTAGTTTTAATTAGGACGGACTTCGTACCTTTTTCGTTCACAGTATAATTAGATGGCATGTCGAAGAAAACCGGAGTTTCATCGGCATTTCCTATTTGGCTCAAAAGGTAATTATTGGTTTTTCTAAGTCCAATTGCGTATTTCTGGTAAGCGAGAAGTTTTTCAACATAGTCTTCTGGCAATTTCTGACACAGTGAAGTTCGTCGCCGTAAAGAAAAATTATTTCGTCGCATCATTCTCACGCACCAACTTCTGCTGGCCTTGAATTCTTGCAATGATATATTAAGTCCTCTAGCAATTTCATGAGCTTTAAGTATAATACTTTCAGTCGAAACCGGCATACCGTTCTTCCTCATGGTGCGCACAAACTTTACTACTTCTTCTTCTATGCCATGAAATCGGCCTAATTTTGGACCACTGAACGACTTCCTTGTGGCTTTGGCTTTTTCTAGTTCCTGTTTTGAGAGTTTCCATCTACGCACGTTTGCCTCAGATACACCGAACTTTCTACTCGCATCACAGTTATTAGTTTTTTCGGCGTAATTTATCACGATCAGCTTAAAATTTGCATCATAGCTCCGTCTAATTCCTTTTGTTAACTTTCCCTTTGCACTCGTGCCACGTACTTCAACATGATCTGTCATTTTAACTTAAGGGTTGTGCATTTAAATCAAGAATGCACAACTCAAAATTACTGTCACACTTAGTGAATCGCGGTGCGTCGTTTGAAAGGGGAATCCCAATGATTTCCGCTCTCATTTGTTTTTTACCTTGCGGTTGGCATTACGTGCAAGATGAAAGTATGTCGTCTGTGTTATGATCGTTGACGATGATTATTAGTCTAAATAATTATTATTCCCGTCATGTTTTTCTTATTGTTATTACTATTTGTTTATTTCAGTTCTTTATGTACGTACTTGAATTTGCTGTTGTGAATTGTTTACTCTAATATACCATTTGTTGCAAAAACCATTGATTAAATGCTTAAATATACTTCGTATTCGAATGTAAGACGACTCTTGATATTTACAGCTGAAAATTTGGAAAAAAAGGTCGTCTTAGATTCAGGTGAATACGGTACCTATGCATAAGTTATCTTCGACACATGCTTTCCTCAAGGCAGTCCCTGCCCGGAGATCCTATTGGGGGATTATTTTACCTCGAAAGAACTCGTTTTGTCCAACCATATAATCGTTACTAAGGAATTGTAATGTGGCAGTTTCCCTGTTGCTTTCCACATCGCAGATCTCAGTACTGTAGCCATTCAAATCGTCCCGATCACTCCTACAGCTCTATTGGATATAAACCCAGCCAACATAATTTGTTTTTAGCTCGATACCAAACTGACAGTACTGCTGCCTACTGCCAGGCACCGATGATAGTTTTTGTTATTAATTAATTAATTTTTTGTGAAAAACCTCCATTCGTGGATATCGAACCCAGGAACTTTGTAACGGGAAGCCGACACGCTAAGCGACACCATATGGAAGGTTAAAATTTTAAAACTAATTGCCAAATAAATCTTTCACATAATAATTTGAATAAACTCGTCAGGAATTTAAAATTTTAAGATTCTAAATAGACCTTGGTAAATGAGATGCGCTCTTTCGTGTTGTTTGGGAAAATTAATCTTTAATATTTAGATTTTTTAGTTTATATTTCTTAATTGAATTCACCACAACCATTTTTCTTCTTTATTTTAGGCATTCACAGTTGATGCTGAGTGAAAATGCGATGGTGTGAGGCATCAAGGAACCATGAATCGAAGAGTATTACTTTGCTGAAACAAGAACTGATGCATCTGGGTGCGAGAGTAAAGCGGATTATGTGCTGGAGGCTACACACATGGGATGAGAGAAGGTTTTTATACCTATATGTTGCTATATTCTGGTTTGTTCAATATATCAGGCGATAAATATCTTGTATAATAATATGGCTGCATATTACGGAAGATTTAGGAGAAGAGATTGTAAATTATAAGGCACTTTTAGATGGGCTAAATGCTTCAAATTTGGCATTATTATAGATTTCTGCTCAGCCAATTGAAATAAATACGATACAATAAGAATTCCAATTTTTAGGAGCTGTTTTTTTCCCGTAATTCAGAATAAGCCAAAATTTACGATCGGATTATACGACACCCCAAGAATTCAATTTCTCTTTAAAATATTTTTAAATCAATTTACACTTAAAGTAAATAAATGAAAAATATAGCGCTACCTCTGAAAAAAAAAGTTTTAACTGGTACCTTCTGTAAGAATATTTTATTTCTGAGAATATAAGGCATTAATTTTCTCTTTGAACTTGAAAAGCTTTGTGATAACTCAACTTTTATAAAATGCATTTAATATTGATTATAAATTTATGAGAATATAAGGTGTTGGTTTTCAGTTTCAACTCTAAAAACTTTCTCTAATTTGATTTTATAAGGCATATTCCATTTTGTTTGTAAAGTTTATTAGCGTACTTCTATAAATTTTAACTTTTCATCAAATTCCACTTCTGTTAATAAGAATCTAATATTGTAAATATTTATTTATGAATTACAGAAGATATTTACAAACCTTAGAAAACTTATTAAATGCGAAGGTTTCATATTGACTTCTGAGGCAGCACTGTATTAGCTCATGTTTGCAGACTTGTCATGCATTTCTATGGTGAATATCGTTCAGCAAATTGGATGTTGGAAAGTAATTAATTAAATTTAATCTTAAAATAGGAGCAGCCCTTTAAAAAGATTATTTGGATCAGGATGTTCTACATATAAAATTTTACCAAGAGTGTTTGGCGTGGTTAAATAATTCCAATTTAATTTAATAATTTAAATAAATTTGGAGATAAATGTACAATATGCTTGAATTAATTCAGAAAATATTCTTTGGGTTTTTTGTGGTTTATTCGAGGCAGAAAAATTTCTGAGGCAATACAAATTCTATTTATTATTCAAGTTATCAAAATCAGATAAAGAGTTTAAAATGTAAATGAAATTTCAGTTAGTTTTGAGAGTTTTGATTGAAAATCCGACTGAATGCCTTTGTAAGGGAAAATATTTTCATTGTGAAAAATTTATAATCTCCAATTATTAAGCCATTCATTGGAAATGGTAATTTAATTGTTCTTAATTCTAGGCAATATTTAGAAAAAGATTTAACTTTGTGGAGAGTTACATTTCTTAATTAAGAAAAATTGTGAAGGTTTTTTTATTCTTAATTAAAGTCAGTATCCAGAAAAAAGAATTCCAAGACTGTATACTAAAGTTCTTTTAATAATTCCATCAATATCTAATTTGCTAGACATTATTTACTTGTAAATAGGTTTCCAAAGTGTTGTGTTATTTATATTATTCAGAAAAATCGTAAATTCTTTTAAGTCTAAATGTATATAAGCTATTGCTTTTTCATTCTGTATAATTACTGCCATTTTTTTAAATCTGAACAAACCAGAATTAGCATTTTTGGGTATATATATATATATTTTGTCTCATATTTTTTTCTAAGCTGCTGTGCTATTTTTCCTCTTTGTCACCAATAGAAATTGTTAAAATGATATTATCCTTGCCAAAGTGCTTTGTAAAAATGTCCAACTTTTATTGTAGTGTTTGCTAAATTGTAAATTTTTTTCTGCACTTCATGAAAATTTTTAAATGGCAATTTTGATTTGTGCTAATATTCAGAGCATTTTAAGTCCAGAAATTTTTTAAAGTCAGAGTCAGAAATTATTGTCCAAAATGTAAACAAATTAATTTTTTTGTCCTAATTTCAGAAAGCTTTTAAGTCGAAGAGTTAAAAATTATTCTGTCCAAATTGTAAACAAGTTAAAAAAATTAATGTGTTTACAATTTGGACGGAATAATTTTTAACTCCAAGACTTTAAAGATTTCTGAAATTAGGACTTGTCCAAAATGTAAACAAACATTTCTTTTGTCTAGAGTCAGTTTTCTTTTCAGTCCAGGATAAAATAAGTAGAGAAAATGTATTATTTCAGATTGTAAAATTTTTATTGAACTTGTATGTATACATTGTACATTATTTTCATTGCAATAAAGACATTTTATTATGATCAAAACCTGTTGACTCCTTTTAGATAGAAATAATTTCTTTTTCTCGGAGCCTCTTTTAGGTATCGTTGGACTTAAGGGGTTTTTTTAGGTATATTTTTGCTAGAATTAGCACACTTTTAGCCTAAAAATGACATTTTTGACCACAAATTCAGCCAAATTTTGCTGATTATTGAACAAATTATTCAACATTATGACAATTTATCTACATTTCAACTATTGAACAACTGACAAATTACATATAACACAATATTTTCAACTGTTATTCAACAGTTGACATAACTACATATATCACATGAAAAAATAAACCATCAAACACATTTTACAGCTGAATTAAATTATTGAACAAGCACTTGAAGAAATTACTTGCCTCAGATAAAAATAACTGCAACTGAGCTGTGGAAAAATTAATACAAGCATTTAGACTACAGAACAGCCGTCATCAGTGGCGAAATGCCACTGACAACAACTGCTCTGAAGTCGAAATGCATGTATTAATTTTCTCACAGCCCAGTCGCAGCTATTTTTATCAGAGGCAAGCGATTTTTCCAAGTGCTTGTTCTGGAAACACTTAAACATATCACATTATCAATGACCTTAATTACAATTAACAATGTCTCTTATTGGTCAAAATTGAATACACGCAACTGATTCCAAATGGGAGCAATGTTTGCATAAATGACGAAAAAATAATGAATCTCGCAAAGCAATGCTTAATTGGAATTACTTAAATGTCAGAATAACATTTTTATAAACCATTCCAAGTCAGAAATAAACTCCAAAAAATGCAGTTAAAATTTTATGGCATACCTATTTCAAATGTTTATAAAATTAAACCTCTTTATATTTGCCAAATTAATTTGCTTAAAATGCATTGAAATTACACCATGTACCTCAATTAGACGCTTGACTGTTTTTTAAAAACGTTAATTGCATAATAGAAACTCAAAGACTAAACATTTACTTCTGATAATTTAATTTTTATAGCAACAAAGATTGAACTAAATACATTTTGTCTATAAGAATTATCTTGCTTGGATTTAAAAATATAACATTAATGGAGGTAAGTTTATATTTACAACATCAAAAACATATTTGCTCATTTAAAGTTCAGATTCAAAGCTATTATGCAAAATATAATATTTAATCAAAGCAAACACTCTATTTATGAATAAATATAGCATATTCTCAAAGTTTGTCTTATATTTCCAGGTAATGTACAGTAAATGCATAAAATTAAATGATCTGAGGTTAATTTACATAAAATTTAAGTAGTAATTGCATTGCGTGACTCAACTCACTATCGTTAACAAATCACATTGCTCCTTATCAATAGCTTAACACTTTCATGGCCAATTTGTCAAATTTAAAAGAAAAATCAGCAAATCAGATCATTAAAAATTTATCAATAATTATATTTTTTAACATTATAAATGTGCAAAATGTAAGTAGCAATACATTATCGTTACAAAATATTTATTTAAAGACTTATATTTGAAGAATTTTCAATTGTAATTTATGAAAGTATTGAGTGCACCAAAAACTAAAGTATTTCATTAAATATTTGTATACAATTGAGTTATTTATGTTAATAAATTTAAAGAATTCCTTTTCAGTAACGCTTGTGTTAGAATAAGTCAAAATCTCATATGGAGTTTACCAAAATTATCGTTACGATAATTTAATGAAGGTATTTTAAACAGCCATGAAATTGTTAAGTAATCTAAAATATAACTCATCCAACAAGAGACAACGTTAATATTTACATAGAGACCAACCTGAGAATCAAAACAATAACTACAAAATTGAGAAACAAAATAAATATCCTATAATTATTATACCAAATAGAATTGAATGAGCTTCCCACAATCTATATATATTTGCAAAAGTTTGTTTGCATGTCTCATTATGCATGCCATAAACTATAAGACATGAATAACTCAAATTTGGTACGATTATTATTAACATCTTAACTTGATGAATGTATAAAAGGTTTGGTCAATTGGTTAATTATAGTCAGTGCTATAATAACAATAATATAGGAGAATATAACATTTTATAATTCCACTAGAGATGCCTGCATTTTAAATTTGAAATGTCGGAATTTTTTATAAAAAACAAAGAAGCTTCAAAGTTTATTGTATATAAGGATTAGCTATGATGCTGGTCAATGCAGACATCCATGACATTTGACGGTGCAATGAGACACTATTACGTATGTTAACCTTCATAACAGCCTACTTAGACAACAAACCCATTCAGCGGCCGGGTTATGCAATCTTACTTTCGATACTACACAATTTATACAAGTGAAAACATTTACCACTTACTTTATTTGCTCACATTACACTGTGTTGGATGTGGTTTGGTTAATACAAAACGACAAACAACAGAGGAACAAACAAAAAGAATTAATGCAACGAAAAACAAAAACAGTAGAAAAGAGAATTAAAATCACACAGAAATTCAATGCTCCGACTCTTAGAATGATTCTCTAAGCAAAGAGTTTTGTTAAAATAAATTTATGTCAAGTGAATAATACTTTGTTACAATAAGTGGACAATACTTTTGTTAAAACGTTACAAATTGCACTTGACAATGCCTTATCCCCCTCCCTCCCTCTGCTGTTCCCCCCCTTATCTCTCGCGAGGCAATAATATGAATCTCGAGCCTCAAAAATGACATTCGTTGTCCAGGAAACTTATCGATAAAAGTCAAAATCTGTCACATATTCGTTAAATATGCGTAATTTCAAAACATGTGGTGCATTACTTTCTGGGAAACCCTCGTACAATGTTGTGTGAGACAGACGCTCCTTTCTAGGAACCTGGTATTATCTGAATTTTTAAAGAATGTTTATTTTGAACTCTTGAACATCCCGCATATAACTGTCCATGCGTAAAGCAAAGCTACCGTATGGTAACTGACTTAAGAAGTCACCTCTCTACTCTGCGTGCACGGGGATTTCCCTTCTAGGAAGCGCGCTCACCTTCAATGCCCCTCTATTCTAATGGAATTCGTTCCCCTCCACTCTACATATTACCTCCGATCACTGAGGCGTAAGGTAACTTCTAGTAATTTTCAATTGCTACATTGGGCGGAACTACCTGTACTCTACATGCACGTTCTCTACCGGAAGCTTAGAGAACGAACTCCACCTGGCAAAAAGCGTCACCTCACAAAATGAATCGACTGCATTGATTGCCAATTTTAATTACGAATACTCGAAATATTTTCCAACACTTTCATTTATATCAATTAAAATATGAAAAAATTTCCCAAATAAAACTTAATTCAAGCATAGATATAATTTTTTGTTCATAATTATTGCCATAATTTGAAGTCACAATGATTTAAAACATAACCTGAGCAACGCTGGGTAAATTTGCTAGTTATTTATAAGCAAAGAACTTTGCAATACCATTTTAATTTAATTTATTCACCAGAGAACTATATAAAGACGTCTGTGTTGCATTGTAAAATAAATTCCAATAAATACTCCAAGATTTGATGCACAAAAACGATTACAGTGTAATTTTCCTAATAAACGTTTAATGTGACTAAATCTTAAAAGGATATTTTGTAGTTTAATTTACATTCTTCGTTAGAAATAATTTTATGAACTCTGTATTTATCTCAGATTCACTACAAATATGTTGTCAACAATTTGTTGCTAACATACATTAAAGTTATGGTAATTTAATGTTGTGCTTATGCAAACTGTATAATTATAAAATATCAGTTGATTACTTCGTTTAAAAATTAGTACAAGAGTTTAAAATAACACTAATATTTATAATGAGATTTTAAGATATAAACAAGTTAGGAAAGTGTACACCGTAACACAAATGGGTGCATTTTGTGCACTGGAGTATTTGAAAGAAATTATTTACGTGTTTGGAAGGGAAATAGCATTATAAATTCTTTTCTTCGTCATAAATAATCCATTTTCTTCCCATTTAAAAATATTAAATGCATATGTAAGGAAATTAAACATATTTCCGTGAGATTGTTTATGTTAGCAACAATGAAGAAGTAACCATGCTAGAAAATTTCAAAGTTCAACTCAAATTAAGACTCTTGTTCGATTTTCTCGGAAACGGCGACTCCTACGATGAAAATGTAAAGGAAAAGAAATACCCTACTTTACTAGTTCTACAAGTTTTACTTGATAAATATTTTGATATGACCGATACTTTACGAGATATGAGGGAAAGTTCATATTTTATCACCAGTAAAGTGGTACCCCTGATTGGCTTACGTGACTCATTTATGTGATTTTCTTATTATCTTTGACTGTAAGTCCTTAATATCAAATTTCATGAAAATCTGCTTGGTAGAAGCAGATAACGAACATGCGGACAGACCAGATGGAGACTAATACTAATAGGCGCTTATGCTGGAAGCGAAACGCACCTGACAAATAACCTTGCATGTAATTACATTTACAGATACACATACATTATTAAAAATTTTCTTTAATGACAAGAATGATATGTTACTTATTTGTTCGATATACAAATAGAAGGTGCTTGCATTCTGTAAGCCTTTCAAGTCATTATTTATGGCTTTTGCAAAGTAAAAATTCAAAACTAGTTAAATAAATAAAACAACTTCAAGTACACATTAGAATAAACTTCATTAGCCCACTGATTCCCAATGAAAAGACAAAACTGATAACGTTTTGATTCCGATGCAAATGAATTGGAATATTTCGAGGCGGTGCTTACTGTAAAAGAGAGACTGACTGATATTATTCACTTCTTTCGGTAAATTGTGATGAGATTAGCCATGAGGAAGTGTACCATCTGAAACAAAAGTACCACGAAGCCAATGAAAAGGAAGAAATCCACAGTACATTGAAACCTCTGCATACTGGACCTTGATGGAACGTACTTAGGATGTAACGGACAGAATGTCCGGCGATGCAAAACAGTTAAATGACGCCACTAATACATTGTGTCTCATGCGGACCTATCACATGTGCGTTATTTGGAAGGCCTAATGAATACATCGCAACATTATAACTAACGTATATCACGGCGTATAAGTCGACCTTTGAAGCTTAAAAAATTTTCCTAAAACTTAAAGTCGACTTATACGACGAATACAAAATTGTAAACTTTAAATTACAGATAAATAACATCGATATTTACTAACAAGGGGAGGCCATAACATTAATATTGAAATTCGTAAAACCCTTTTAGGAGGTGAAACTAGAACTAAAACATCACCTATATCTCTCTGCGTTTTTGCCAATGGGCCCTTGTTTAAAAGATATTAACAATTTAAATTCAGGTGTAAGCATGGATGCAACATATATCATTAACCTTACGGTTACAAAACAGAAGCAGCAATAGCTGAATGGGTAGAATGAATGTCTAGTAGTCGGATGGGCTGGGGTTCGACCTCAGCAGCCAGCATTTTTTTTCAGAAATGGTCTGTATATATATTTTAACTAGTAAAATTGTATTATTATTATGTCTTCATTACATTTTTGTTTTTTTTTTCGCAATTTTTTGATCATTTTTTTTGTCTTTTTCACATACGTACTTGATTTATTTGCACTTTCCACATGTAATTATAACATTATAATTATAAATAAATAATACAACTTAGAATGTTATAATCATTACTTGATTGTTTATTAAAATATCAATTCCTTAATATGACATTTATGAAATGTTTATTATGGAAAATTACCTTGTTTTTTTAAATGTATCATCCAAAGTATTGTAATGCTGTAGAAGTAAGTGAGATAGAAGAGGTACACTTCGATAGGAATTAACCATACTAATTGCAAGTTATGATTATATGTGGAATATGCAAATAAATCAAGTACAAAAAAGTACGTGAAAAAAGACAAAAAAATAATAAAAAAATATGCGAAAAAAACATTTCCTTTTTTGAAAAGGGGAATAATGTAATCATCAAAACCATCCTTATGCCTGCCAACGTGATATTATATTGAATTCCACCACCGTAGATATTGATTGCGATAACTAGGTGCAGTTAATTTTGATAGCATCATTAACGGCCGACATCAATCAAATCACAGGAACCATTATTTAGTTGGTCAAGCTCTCTGAGAATAGCAGTTTCTTATTGGTTGAAATGAAAACAGCTGTCAAATGGAAGGCTCAAGAAGAATAGCACGGACTCAAAACTATATTCATATATTTTTTTATTACTGTTTATTTCTGTATCTTGTTAAAACTTGGATCGTACAGGACCTTGATTTTGCCTGGCGATGATTTCATGAGAAGTATTTTTAAGTGAAACAAAGGGGGTCGACTTATACTGCGAACATATACTTAATCTAGTATTTTCAAGTTGAAAATTCAAGGTCGACTTATACGTCGCAATATATGGATATATATACATATTATAATGTATATAATTAATGTATATACTCGTGTATGATGCGTCCCAGTGTATAACTGCCGTGTATAATGCGCACTCGTACTTTATTCCAAAAAATCCCGACTTTTTCTTATACCACGTGTATGACACACATCCTTCATTTTTGGGAGGTATGTAAATATTAAAACGTTTGGACTTGTCCATAAGTGTATTACGTTCAATAAGCTCCATATTATGTCTAAGAGAGACATCGTCAATAATTAAAGCGACTGAGTTGAGATGGGAGCAACTTCATACAGTAAGTTGGGCAAAGTGATGCCGTGTAGAAAACCGCAGCGCCACTGTTGCCAATGCTTTTACATCAGACAAAAAGGGATCTATAAAATAGTTTTGATTTAAAGTGGACGTTGGTTCTCTCTTTCCTATCTCATTCTAAAATTGATTAAGAGAAGGAACAACATAAAAATTTAACAAACAAATCTGGAAACAGGAAATGCGACAGGTAGGATTAAGTTCATACGCGAGATTCTATGGGTTTTAAATTACTTACATTGTCAATCGTACATACTAGAATCATTAACTAAATAAAATTATTTCAATTTGCTTATTCTATGTTTTTTTTGTTTTTGATATGTGTTTTGCAGGAAGACTTATCTTGTGATTTTGCAAAAATTACAGCAATCAGCTGATGAGCTAGTGAAAAGCGGAATAATTGGAGAGGATGGGATTATAAATGTATAGAAGTAATTAGGTGTTCTATACATATAATTATGTATGTATAACCTGGAGGATCAATAATTATTGTGCTTTTCTCATTAATTAACCCAAAAAGCGTGAATCTGGTGCGAGGTAGGTTCCTATTTTAAGTGCAGAGAAGTGTTACCTGCGTATAACGCGCACCCCTACATTATGACCTGAAAATGTGGTCTTCAAACAGCGCGTTATACACGAGTATATATGGTAAATACAATGTATAATTTATTGGTGCAGCAAATCCGCAAAAATTAATTGTTCCTGCGTTTGATCATTGTGACTGGTTGAAATTGACTGACTTGCGTTACTCGTGGGGTTTGTTTGTCTTAAAACATTCTTTGTATTCATTGTTACTTTCTGCCCCATTTCCATCAGGGTCCGGAAAAATCTAAAATCTCGAAAAAGTATCCCAAGTTCCATTCCTAAGAATAATTCCTTTCAAATAAGAACGCAAGGGAAAATCAATTTTTCTTACGGTCGCTATAATTTATTTCATTCTTAATTATGTTCTTATAACAATATGCTCCTGCTAGCACACTGCAAGCACCTTTTACTAGTAAAATATAAAAATTAATACGATTCCTATTTTCCTAAATTAATTAGAAAACTCTGTGCTATTACTTCATGCGCTCTAACAATTTGTATGAATATATAGCGGAGTAAAACACTGTCCTTCATAACATGTGCACTTTAACAATTTAAGGCAACACATACGTTTCCTTCGGATGTTTCGGATATAACAGACAGGCCTTCCCCTCCTTTTAGTCCAATATATCGAGGCTTCACTGTATGTATCTAAAGAATGCGATGTCGGACTGTGTACAATACCACGTTTTGCAATATACCATACACGAAAACGTATCAAGTATATAATCGCAAGCTCTGGAATAATATAAATTAAAATAGTTATAACAAATCCAACGTATATTTTCAATCCTTTCAAACTTTTACAAACCTATGCCAACAGGTGCTTCTGATGGAATCTTAACTTAGTACTTAAAAAGAGTTAAAAATGAAACAATCTTTTGTTATTCTAAAAGCTCCCAATTGCAAGCGCGATCTGAGTTTATATAAACATTTGAAATACAGTTGGACCTCTATAACCGTCACCATTGATAATCGTTGTTTCGATCAACCCTCATTTGTCGCCAAATGGTACAAAAAAATTAAAAAGTTCCGATGCCAGATTGCACTGTGACAGAGAGAGGAAGATTCCTGGCATTGCCTCCGATTCAATTAGTGCCAATTAAACCTTCAAATAAGTGAAAGAATAGCATTATTCGCTTCACGCTTTAATTTAAGCATCGAAATTAATGCTGTAGCAATGTCAAACTTTATAGATAGCAACAAAAATATTTACGGATAATTATCCAGTTAATAACAATTTAATCAAAGCAATTGATCTTATTTTAAATCATTCGAATGCTGGAATCTTACTTTTTCAGTAAGTAAAACTATTAAACATCTATAATGCTTATTAAGGCAAATTGTCTCATGCATAAATTTAAAATTAGATGAGAATAAGGACGTACATTATTTTTTAACAAATTATAAGTGACAAAGAATGTTAGGCGACGGGCTACGTTTATTCAGGAGCAGCATGAAAACATTTGTTTTAGATTGATAACCTAGAACTCGCCGAAACTTATCTTCTCTTCTTTGTTAATCTAAATAAACGGTTGCGTTGATTGATATATGAAAAAAAGGACATATACTTCAATTAAAAGAAACAAAGAAAATTAAAAACATAAAAGTTTGCAATCAATTACCGTGTAGCATTAATTTCCTCTCTAATTTGACTTTTAAAATACAGATTTCTTACTGACTTTGCACAATTAATTGTCAATATGCACACACAGCCTCGCCCTCAGCGAGATTTGTACCCGCTAACCTTACCTATACTGGGGAAATGCATTATCAGAGTTAAATACGAATTATTGAGTTATATGTGAAATATTGAGACCAACTTATTCTACACAATTCTTAATTTTTTATAAATTAATTGAAAAAACAGTGAAAACACTGTGCGGGTACAGCTAGTACTCCGTTAATTCATCAAATAGAACTTATAATTTTGTTTGTTTAGTTTACATAACAACGCTTTTACTCATTATTACCTCTGACGGTAAAGCACTATCAATTGCAATTTCCCAGGTTGTTGTTACTATCAGCATTTTAATTACTACAAATATAACTTTTAATTAAAGTTTAAGGCAATAATAGCCCATTAATTCATCAAATGGAAGAAAGAAGAATATAACGAGGTCTTTGAAACTGTGTAATTTTTACTTATGTACCAATGACGTGAATCTAAATTGATTCTTTTGAAAATTTTAATGTCAATCTGATTCAAACGTACTTCATTGCGTCATTTTATGTTACTTGTCGCCACCTGGCAGATCCAGCCACCTTGAGACTAAATGAATAAATAAATAAATAAATAAATATTATAGAGACAGAAGAAGATAAAGAAGAATGACGTAGAAGAGAAAGAGTGAGAAGATCAATATGGACAGATGAGCAAAGACAAACAGCGAGAGAGAGCATAAACGAAATCAGGTAACAAAGAAGAAATGAACAAACTGAAGAAGGGAGTAATATAAGAAGAAGCCAAAACAGAATCGATGCAGCCAACGGCGGAAGGCGAAGAAACGACACAAATTTAAACTCAGCAATAGGAAACGGATTAGCTACTCGACGAGATGATTCACATTTAGGAAAAATGGATAAAGAATGTCAATATCGTAGAGCTTTGTTTTTTAATAACCGAGAAAAGCATAACAGATGCTGGTACGAGAAGAGCACTTCCGCAGCTTCCAGATATATTAAAACTGCCGTAGAGAGAAAATACCCGTGTAAAAATACGTAAGACTAATGTAGTTTCTGCACATGCCAGGACATGAAATATATATATTTAAAGCGGGAAGCTCATTAGTTCTAATTTGAAATGCAAAATCAATCACACTCACCCATCTTCTTTCTTGATATCGCAAAGCAGAGCTGGCCTGAGGAAGACGTACGATGCTGGCTGCGTTTTCAGACTTCATTCTTCGGAGGCACGCATCTGAAACAACGACAGAAGCAACTCAGAAATCTCGCACCCAAAGGATAAAAATTCTACAAAACCTTCACAATAACTTTTGATTTGAAGTTTATAAAGTAATGGAAACTGGCTAAAAATGTATTATTCATACGTTTTTAAAAAAACAGATTCTCATTTTACGTATGAGGTAAACTATAATTTTTACGTTAAAAACACAATATATATTGATAACAAACCCTTAATTAATCCTACGTTAAGAATGTAACGCCATATCTTGGCTATATTTGCCCATAAACAAATCCGTCCTTGCAAAAACTTTACCAACTCTTCACAGAAAATGATACTTTACAACGATAAAATCACTCATTAAACATGTTATGCGGTAACAAAATGTTATACATATGGACTAATTTATAAGAATAATTACTCTATTATACATAAATATGATAAATATAACATTTACTATATACATATATATACGGTAAAGATATTTCAACTATAAATCAAAGATGAATAGAGAAGTTATTTAAGATTTCCTTACCTTTGAAGATATAAATCCTCGAGGAGATTGACCAGGACAGCTGGATCACACAATAATAACAGTACATTTATTTTCCAGAAGATCATAGTTACATGGCAAATCAATAAGACAAACTCAATCACAAAAGAAAATACAAAGTAAAACAATATAACAGCACGAGTGGACTAAAGAAAAACAATAATACATCAAAACATCACCATAAATTACAATTAAGTGGCAAAACAGGGCATACTGAATAATTACATGTACAAATTCACATATCATTGATTTACAAAATAAGAAATAGTACTATTAAGAGACGTTAACTAATGTCCAGTAAGCAATGTGAAGATTACACACATTGAAACTATAAAAAACTTTAGATAAAACTTCACTTCACTTAAAGTGTCTTAAAACGTACACAAATCAAACTAAAAGTACATATTTAAAAACTGCTGTCAAAATGCGTCACATGGACCACTGTTTTCGAAGAATAAACGGCCAAACTTTTGTCAAGATCAAAACTATCAACATTAAATTTCGAATACAATAAAAAGGTCTAGTTTTTTCCTTCTAAAATAAATAAAATAAAATAACCAAAAGTATTAAAACACTGCTGTGAAAATGATTATCACGTGGACCAGTTTTCGAAGAACACAAGGCCAAACTTATATCACGATCATAACTATCAACATTAAATTTCGAATACAATAAAAAGGTCTAGTTTTTTCCTTCTAAAAAGGTCTGATGGAAACATAAAATAAATTTCGAACGGTATTACGCACATAACAGATAATCTCGTCAGCCATTTTAAGATTTCTATGAAACAACAAGAAGTAACGCGCAGGCGCGCAGGCTAACCAACATTTCGTCTTATAAAGCAGGATATTTACAATTTCGACAAAAAAACCACAAAAAATAAGCAATTCCTTTTTATATCTTGATTTCACATTTTAGTAGGAACACAATTATAACTTATTATAGGATCGATAAAATTTGCTTAAATGTTATAAATTACTTGCAGTAAATCAAATTTATTGGCATTAAACTTTTGCTTTGCAAACCTAAATTTGGATTCGTCATGGAGAGGGATAAAAATAAGGCATTAAAATATATTTTCACATTGCTTAAAAACCGACAATGTAATTAATTAAGTAATAACGAATTTTTGGTCCAAATACGATTGCGTTTTTTGGTAACATTTATTTTTCTGTAGGACATGTCTTCATAAACAATTACATGGGTAGTTTCTGCGACATATACTAATTATGCGGAAACAATTATTAGTTATTAAAAACTATTCACGAGTGTAATTATAAGAATAGCAATTATACTCCGGAAAATACTTTCAGGTTTTTATCTTATCCATGTACTTTGGAAACCTGTAGTATATTCAATTGATACCGATAAAATATTCGTATAAATTTGAAATGTAGGTACCTACCGTAGGAACCTACTGATTTACAAACACAGATGTCCGGAACAGGTAGAAAAATACACTTGTAATTGTCCTAACTAAGATACTCTATTTAGTAAGTGAATTAGCCTTCATAATGCACTTAAGAACCATAAAAATCTAGGGTGAGTCCTTCTTCACGGTAACCTTCCACCTCATTTCCTATTTGAAATCCAAAAACTCACGTAATATATTTTCAAAAAAAATCATTCGTGCGTCAATTTCCAACAAATCCTTTATCTAATTTTACAATTGTCCGTCCGTCTTTCTCCATTTGTATCTCCCATTATTACAGCTAATGCCTGTCGCATAAGTATATACGGATCATCCTTTGCATCAATTTATAGAAATTTATAAAATTTTATTATTGTAATATTATCGTATATTTCATAAAGGTAAGCTCCTCTCCATTATGAATTTTACACTAATAATAATAATACTTTATTTACGGGACAAGCCCTTTTCCTAAAAATACTATCAGAAATGTATTAAAAATAAGCTAAAATATTTAAACGTGCGTTGAAATACAATATAAACCATTAAAGCACAATAATAAGAAAAACTATCTCACATAAAAATCACATCCTATAAAAATTATACTCAAAATCCATCTGACAATATAACAGTATCGTACAATTTAAGTTAAATATGCAGGTAGAAACTTTTGTATGAACTCAACATTAACGAGGATATGTGCTAGTTATAATAAGTACTTCTCTAATCTAGACATTTTTATTAGAAAGTCTGAGTATATAACATAATTATCGACTTTATTGGGGTAGTCAATAAAAGATATGTATGAATTTATAATTTCACTATTGTTTGAAATTATGTACATATCTTGAAAATGAAGGAATATATGATTGTTATCTGCCTCTCTTCTTTTATAAATATATTTCATTCGTTGTTATTGGTAATACATAACTACAATTGTATAACTACCATTGTTACTTGCCTTATTTATAAATAGTTCATAGGTTGTGTTTGATAATATATATATATACACACACATGTATATATATACCATTTTCAATCCAATAACAACACTTTTCAAGTCAATAACAACACTTTCCAAGTCAATAGCAACACTTTTCAAATCAATAACAACACTTTTCAAATCAATAACAACACTAATTAAAATAACCTTCAAGGCTCTTCAAACCATAACGGCATTTCTTACTTGCAATTGCGATTCTTATTTATATTATAAAATTAAAGTTGAAGGTAATAATGCTTTAATTAAAGTCATTGTATTGTTTTAAAGGTTCTAACTTTAAATTATGGTTACAATTAAGATAAATGTCATCTCATGACTTTTTAAGACCTAATCTGCATTTATTGTTATTTTATATAATATATTTATCTTTAGCGTTTTCAACATGTATGTTTTTCTATTTTAATTTTAGAAGTGCAATACCGGCTCACAATGAAAACACTGTTTTAGTCTAATGTTTAGTGGACAGATGGCAAATCGTTTGGCAGTTCAATCTATTAAAGGACTCCTAATCACAAAATATAATTTTAAAATTTTGTCATGTATGCAGTTTTAGGACCATATACTAATTAATGGTATAGAATTTAAAAATGTGGGCAGCTTAGAAAAAATATTAGATAATTTTATAAAACTTTTCATTTACTTTTAATGTTGCATTATTTGTATTACTGAGCCATTGTTAATTTATATAAAAACGCCTTGTACATTTAAAGTAAATTCCTATTAATACTTTTTTCTATTGTCCTGTTTTTCGCTGTATTTCTTTTAGCAATTTGTCCTCTTTTCATGAAGTCAAAATATGGTCACTCGATCAGATGAAATCAATTCATTTCTCAGAAATAGTAACTGTTAAACAGTTAATTAAATTTCAACTTCCTCCTTAATCTTTTAGCAGCCATAGGGTGATATATACAGTTATTAACGTAATTTTTGAGAATTGCCAAAATATAAAAGTTCGGATTGAGACACATTTATAATTTTTTTTCTATTTTCCTACACGTAGTAAGCTCTTGGCAACAGTCCATTGTGTTATTAGTTTTTATAAACTTATAAAGAAGAATTTGTCATTCCTAACCAAATATACAAGTCACACACCCAAAAACAGTAAACATCACACCCAAGGTGATCACGATCAATCCAACGGGCTAAACCAGGCCTCTGAAACTCCCTTAGAAAAGACTGTTCCGAAGTTTAGCGGTAGTGTGTAACCAGATGGCAATAGCGTCGCTCTTAACGTGACGTCATACGGCGGCTTTCTCAAATCTGTTTAAGCATCAGATTTGAACATTGAAGGTTCATTTTGTATCAAAATCACTATTAATGGAATTTCATGAATTTAAACTTATACGATATATGGGATGAAGCATTGAAACAGAATCTATATATATATATAACGCTTAGGTATGTATGCTTTGTTGATTACCGTTACCAAGTAACCATTTATTACCGCATAAGCATTGGAATCAGTGCAAGGCATTTTTAATTTCTTTTTAAAATTACTTAAAATTATTATACGAAGTCAGGACTTGAAGTATTAAACGGAAAAATGAGTGAAAATAATTATTTTATAAAACAATACGAATTCATGCAGAATTTGCTGAAATATTTTAACTGCATAAGAACGAGAAGTTTTGAAATTTATAATGGGAAATTTTATTTTTTAGTTTTGTAATAATTCTCCAGAGACGATCATTAGAGTCAATGAAATATACACAAAAATAAATCCGAGGGAATTCATTATAAACAATGAGTATAATACAATGGAAATATGAATAAATTTATTTATTTAAAAATTTGGTGAAATCACATATACAAATATCTTGCACACGCTTTTAGGTTCACAGGAGGTAAAAATCATAACATTCACATAATGTAGAAATTTTATCAATACCAAGCAAAAATTTTATAACTTTTAATATACAATGCATTCAATGGAAATATGAATACATTTATTTAAACGTTCGATCAAATCACATATACAAATATCTTGCACACGCTTTTAGGTTCACAGAAGGTAAAACTCATAACATTTACATAATCTAGAATTTTTATTAATACCAAGCAAAAATTTTATAACTTTTAATATACAACGCATTATTAGATTACATTCATTAGTTTTCAAAAACTTTAATAAAAATTTACTTTGCGAGCTTGAACACTTTCCAGTTTAAATTATAGAAACTTAGAATTTTTTTAATAAAGTGGTGATTTTTGTCTGTAACACTGACGAAGGAAGGGATATTTACATCAAAAATATTTTTTATTTGCCTAACTTAAAAGAAAAATATGCAGGAACTATATATCCCAATAAACACACACACGCCTTTTTACAAAAGTAATATAATTGAAAAAACTTATTTCATCTAAAGTATCCCTAAACTTGGAAACACACCTTATTTACATAGCTAAATATGGGTACAAACATGGTACCAGGAAGAGAGTTCCTCTTATTTTTTCACACAATGATACTAAAACTCTATCCCACACATATTTTACAAAAGTAATGAAATTGAAAAATAATTATTTTATCTAAAAGTTACCTAAACTTGGAACACACATCTAAATTACACATTTACATAGCAAAATATTTTAACAAACATGGTACCAGGAAGAGTCCTCTTAATTTATGCACGAAGATACAGCAGCACATTTTGTGCATGCAGTGCACAATACAAAACATGCAAAAACAGAAAAAATTTTACATTTACAAAATGCAGTTTACTTTCCATGAAATTTAAGAAATCATGGGTGGGGACAAAGTGGTACTACACTTGAAGAACAAGTTTATTTTGTTCTTTTTTTTGCTTTCATGGAGCAGCATAGGAGACATCTTCTCCAACTGCCACCTCGATAGGAAGATGCTTGACAACTACTTCACTGTATTCCGATCATAACACATTAGAAATGTAAAGTTACACAAGAAAAACACTGCTTCGTTACCGAAAGCACGAAGAGGTGGGGAATATGCCTCGAAGGTTAAGCGCTTAGAATTCAATCTCAAAAATCGAAATAATATGCGAGAAGAACGCGACTACTGAAATAAATATTTCTTTTTCCGAGCAGAATCCTCCGTAGATTAAATAGAAGTAAACGCACTAAATATCACACCGCTATATTTCTGTAAAATTCAATTTGCACGTTCATCACAATCCTGACAACAACTGGTAAACATTTCATCTTAAACCCAGAAGAGTAAAAAAATTAATAAACCTTCTTGCGTATTATCAAATATCCAAGCCGAGAATCTCCACATTAAAGAAAGAGTAACCCTTCGCGTATTATTATTCCAAACACAATACGGGCAATATAGGTGAACTACCTACCTTCCTTACAACTTCGGAAAAATATTTCACAATTGGCGGTGGCCTTGAGAATTTCCAAAGAAAACATTATCTATTACAATTTTAATGGTGCCAAATTTATTACTAATAATTCCTTTTGCATTTGCGCATCCACACTGAAGAGAAATGTGCAGAAGAAAGAATTACCGGCTTCAACAAATGCTGCTCATTCATTCCGACAAGTTTGCGGATGCCAACAAACAAACACGTAGAAATCAACGGAACAATATAGTACCACTGAAAGTTTCAAAGATTGTAGTAGGTAGTAGCTATCACATCTATTATAGCTAAATAAAACTTGCACCATGTAAACAATACAGAGCAACGGAGATTCATGTTGTTATGAACAAATTATCTATAATGAATGTTTTAAAAGATTATCAATTATATTTACCCAATAAATTATTTACTTTTCCCAATATTATTCATTTAACAAAGATAGTACAGCAAAACTGAGAAGCTCTATGGTAAAAAGAAAACTAAAGTAATTCTTACCTCGTTTATAAACTCCATTAGTTGATGTTTCCCTTTCTCTTCGTTTCCCGCGATGAATGTGTCACTCAAATCACTGATCGTTAAGTTTATGGTTGTTGGGTTATATCGACATTTTCCAAATCACACTTAAACCCCATAGTCTCACTTCAACGCCAGGGGTTTCGAACATAAGAGAAGCAGTATCGCTACGGCGCGCCGTAACAACTCACCAACGACATCTTGCGGAATTTCTACACATTATTTAAAATGAAAGTATCTTAAACTAGAGTATCGGGTTCGTTTACGTCTGTACATCTAATACTTGTATTCTTGATATTTTCTTTTCCTGAAAGGCGTTTATATTCCTTTTTATAATATTTATACGAGCTAAATTGATTCTTATTAGGAAAAACTATGTTGTGACCAAGGGGCTATGTTTATATAAACTCATGAAAATACTTATAAAATTACTCATCCAAGGCTTAATGACATGCAATTAGCTGATTGATTATATCGCATTGTAAGTGGCAGTTCTCTTCACGAAGAATGAGTTCAAAATTTCCATTTCATTCGAATACTGAAAGGGAAGCTTTAAAAACCTGAGATATTTATAAAAGAAACGGGATATCTGCTAACCCTAATTTCAGTCCTCGACATCTCATAAAAATTGAGGAAGGACATCCGGCAATCCATAATTTAAACTTTCTGTCAGAACTAAATCATTGTTTAAGCGAAATAAAAACACTCCTTAAATCTTTTTAGATTTATATTTCATTTCATAATCTTAAACACACTTCAGTTCTTTAACTCTAAAATTGCAGCAACTTGAAGTTAATTATTTTTATGTTCTGATATGAGAATTAGAGTCTTAGAACCTGACAAATAGTTTGAATACTCTCCTAGAATAGCATAGAATCAACAATTTTGACAGTAAATCACATTGTGTGTGTTATTGAAACTTTATCATTTCTTCATTATTAATTTCTGTTACATATTTCTTACTTCACCACACTCAATAGTACTTTAAGAACACAGTTGTTATCATTCTCTGTGTTATTTAAAATTTTAGGGAAAGCCAATTAAAAGCTAAAGGTTTTATTGAAATTGAAATAAAGAGTTCAAAATTTGTTCATATATACACACACACACATATATATATATATTTTAACAAACAGACAATTGGATTTTACTAGTAAGGTGTGCACTAATAATGGTATTAGCGCTATAATATTTATTTCTTCTATGTAAATAAAAATCCTCTTTACAGCAAAATATATAAATTAAAAATGAAATTCTATATCTACGAGTCTATCAATAAATTTTTGTAATCACATCTTCAATATTGCCTTAACCCCTCAAGCATGCATTTAAATTACTAAATAGCGTAGCTTACGCTACGTATTTCCTCTACCGAAGTATAAAAACTAACAAACTGACAGGAAATTGGTGATCCATTGAAAGATCACATATCGATGGTCTGCTGTGACACATATAGTCCCATGAAAGGCTACTTTATGCTGATAGAATCGCAATTTAAGCAATAGCTGCATTTGGCGAGTATGTAATTGGGCTTTCGGCTTAAGGGGTTAATACTATATACATGACCGTGCACATTTGCCCCTCCCTCTAGAATTACTGGATGAAAAATAAGAGACATATCTTTCAGAATATATTTTATAAAATAAAATAAATATTATTGAAGTTGAACAGTTTACATAGGAACTCGGGGGTTGAATGCAGTCTTATCATTGGAATAGCTTCAAGCTGACCCTGGTTTTTATTCCCCTTGCTCCCACAATATGTTTCTGTGAATGCTGATGACAACATAACATCTTTTACAATTTTGAAATTTCCTTAAGTTTGCCTTGGTTTAGCCAAATTGTCTAGCTATCCTCTACTTTCATACTATAATACATTAACTAATCTTGGTTATATGGCTAACATAAACAAAGAATTAAAACTTATTAGTAAACTTTACCAGCTATCATGATATAATAATATTTAATTTCCTTATTTTTGTCGAACGGTATATCACATTGCCACAAACCATGACAAGTTCTGTGTCCTAAGTTTAGACGCTTGTCTACTCCAAAAGCAATTCACAAATTTTTAAATTCAAACAAGTAAGATACACTTACTAAAGCAACAGGTGGAAGCACATTTTATTAAAAATTTTCAAAATTCTGTTTTGCCTCCCTAGTTGCAGAGGGGGAAACCCGCAATGTTGGAACGTAGACCTTCCCATTCATGAAAACTTCGTTCCTCTAGCTTCAGTAGTTTGGGTAAATACCATTTCAAAAGTCACCTAGAGGGAAAACTATGAATTACATGAAAAGTACAATTGCAGTGAACTTCAAGGATGGATAAGCGCTATCTAATTCAAAAAGAATTTTCTAAATACCTCTTTAAAAAATGTTGATTGTCCAATGACAGATGGACAAAGTTCTGGCTTTTAAGAAAATGAGCTAAAAATAGTGATTATTGTGTGGAAAAGGATATTAATTTAAAATATTATTTGTTCTACCCTGTGTGGATAGCTAATATTCTTCTAGGCCAATGATGAATTCAATAATACCTCTTTAAATTAGTGATACTAACTTTTTGAATGACTATGTACTCATACAAGGAAAAAAATTGGAAATTTTCATAATCTGCTATTTCATGGTACTAATGACTAAATGTTCTGATTACATGTGTGTTTTCTGGTGACTCGGCCTCTTGGGCTATTGTTACACCAAATGTTCTGATATTAGCTAGTTTTACATTTGTAGGATGAACCCACAGCTGATATTTAGTTATAATATAATTCCACAAAATAATATTGATTGCTCTTAGAGGTGATAAATCCATTATCCATGATGGCTGGTCATAAAAGTGCTTACAATGTAGACTCAGCAGCGTGTCAGTTTTCAAGTCATAATAACTCAGAAATCAAGGCTAATTTGGCATCAAAGACACACTAATTCTCCACAGGATCTCCTCCTGATCGAAGCCAATTGAAACGGAAAATATAGTTAGGCTGTAAAAGGACCCATAAAGCCAAGATTTGAAAATAACCTTCAAAAATCACTCTCATGGCAGCAATATGAATTGAATAAAACTTCAAAATTTAATATGTTACATAATTCTATGAATATGAATGAAAATACCGAAGAACAATTCAAACTATGCTCTTTTGATTGGAAATGCAGATTTCATATCTCCCCAAGTTTCAGGAAGTAAAGCCTGCTTTCCTTATTAGAAAAACAAAATTTACAAGAAATGTTGATATAACTTGTTGAGAAAAGACAGAAAATTTGCTATATTTAATTAATACATATAACGGAACTAAAATGTGATGCAGTCTCACTTCACTGAACATGACCAATCTTTGATGATAGATGAAGCAGAACTAACAGTGACAAGCTGCTATTCTTGCTATCCTATATTATTGCGATCTCTTAAATGCGAAGTATGAGTGGAGGAGACGTAGGGGGAAGAGGTTATAAACAGCAATGCAAATCTCACCCATTAGGTCCCAGTAGCCATGCGATTGATTAGGGGCATTGCTGCCAGTAGATCTTCTCCCAAACAGAAATGTATCACAAAGTAGGACATTTTGCATCCTAATTATCATTAGAGTAGGACAGAGGACATTTTACCTCAAAGACTTTATGGAAGAAGTTTACATTTCCTTATCTGGGACACTATTGCAACTTCATTTGTTTTTTGATGGCCAATTATGCTATTCGATAATTACACTCCTGGCAATAGAAATATCTTATAAACGAATTGTAGAACTTATGTCACATTTAAGCTCACTACAGTTTGATGTATAAATTAAATTAATTGATATAGAAAATCAAAGAATCATTTAAAGTCATCGAACGTTTACTTAATTTATAATTTAAATAAATACTCACGGTAAAATTAAAACATTTTATTTAGAGAGAGTTGCATCATACATTTCTTAGCCTAAAGTATTATCTTCAGATATGAAACAGTGATGTAGAAACTAACAATACAAGATTTCTTTATGAAATAGACATCACAGTTTAAGATAAACAACTGTAAATAACATTTCAACAGTAGAATTCAACATAACTAATGAAGGCTCAGTCATAACGTAATAAATCCTAAACTGGGAAACCTTTAGAACTTGTTTTGCATCTGATAACTGGAGGTTTTTTAAAAATATGAATGGAATGATTTCTATACCCTTCAAGTTAAGCATATTTCCATTGGCACCCAGGAGGTAATGCTTAGGCCATCGTTGCTCATTATTTAACATGGCGAGCTCGCTGGTTTACGCCAGCCCTACACCATGCTTTCGCTTGCTAAACTTAAGTACTCTCATCTGTCTAGCTAAACAATGTAATCGATGACAAAATGATTCACACATACAACCATCACCCATCACACACACACACCACCACCACTACCCAAAGATGCGCGCGCGCACATCCATGCACTACCATCATACACACATTCACACACCTAAATACTACTCCTACCTACAAATTAACTTTGTCGCACCTACAAATCTAACTTTCTCGCACCTGCTAATCTAAGTTTCTCGCACCTACTAATCTAACTTTGTCGCACCTGCTAATCTAAGTTTGTCAAACCTACTAATCTAAGGTTGACGAGCCTACTAAGCCGAGTTTGCAGCCCCCACTCTCCTAACTAAGCAGCACCCACTCTACTAACTAAGCAGCACCTACGCTCCTAAGTCCACAGCCCCCACCCACTCGCGTAGTCCTCGCTTCCCTGCAAAAAAATCAGCATGGTAGTCTCAAGAATATTTAGCACATGCTCATTTATACTATATTCTAAAATTATGTATCCGTGAGCTTTATGATACGTAATTCTAAAATAACAGAACCGAGTAAATGCTGACAAAAAGAAATTACCACATGGCCACATACACTTCAGGTATTGCATATAGTGCCAGTTTTACCTATACCAAATTTAAAATTAACATTGCTACAGGCTTTATATGTATGAGAAAATTGTGAAGCCTAGTTGATTTACATCTTTTGAGGTTTTAAATCCCGAAGCAAAAATGAAAATAGAAACATTACCAACAATTTTCATCTTTGAAGTCTTTCAAATAAAATACAATTAAAAAATCATCTTCTGAAGAAACATTTTTATATTTCATTTCCGAATAAACGCATCACCAAGTCTCAGTTCGTGACCTTAAAGCAAGCCGAATTTTCCCCACACGCTACAGAAGAACCTGACTGCAGTACCATTCCTTAGTGGCAAATATATACTTAATCTGAAATTTCCCAATGGAGTGATCATGCTGAAATTGAACAACAGCTAAGTATCACAAACACAGTGCGATATATTCTATTCAACTTACTGACTGCAGAATAAGTACAGGTGATGCATTTATTTGAAAATGAACGGGTTGATATAACAGGCAAAGAATTCTAAATATATATTAATAATAAATAATATCCAACAGTAACGAAAACTTCTTCAACATGTAAACTGATGAAGTTGCCACATTCGGAAGAAACATATTATATGTCGTTATATTTAAGAGATATTTGAGTACCTGCATACGTCCAGACATTAGAAAACCAAAATTGAATTTCATTCAAGATTAATGAAAAAAATACTTCCAACTTGAAATTCATATATATTAAAGAGCTATTGATCATTCGATATTTTAGTACGTGAAAACGTCGGAAAGTTCGTTTCGCCAAAAAACATCCTCCTATTTATAATCGGTTAATTTGAGAAAATTCAGTAAAATTAATGAAGAGCCTGAAAATTTATGGAAAAACACAAATATTCCCGTTCAAAGTCCTAGAGGTGGCAAGCCTACCAACAACAATAAACACTACATCTGAAAATGATACTGACTTAATTCAATTCGGTTCGAACGTATTTCTCGAATGATGTTCGTGATATCTTACACGAAATGACGTGTGCATTATAAATAAGGGAAATTGAGCTTACCGCGAGCGTCCGTGTCTGTCCAGTGTGGCGTTGATGGTTATCTGCAATTAAGAGCAATCACTATATTAGCAAAAATATTTTAGACATTTCCTAAAACGGTCTATTATTCTAACGCATTATTTTATCCGTCAGCGTTTGTCTTTATGAGGAGAACTAAGGCCTCATACAAAACTATTACAAATAATTTTTAATTACCAATTCAACGTTAAGTAATAAAACACTAAATTGCTCAAGTAAAATGACCGATATACTTAAAAAAATATTAAATTAAGAATTGATTATAAATAAACATTACCGTTGCATTTTGCAACTCAATGCAACACAAAATTTGGTTCAATATGTCTACTACTTGTTTCTTATGCATGGACATTAAAACTTAATCACTATATTAAAAATGCAAATAAATGTAATAGAACAGGATATACTGTTTAAAGAATTGATATACTTAATTTTCACTTTAATTCTGGCAATAACACAACAATTTCTTCCGCTTCAACTGATGATAAAGCAGACGAATAAACCATAGACATATAAACTCATATTGGGTAAATCCAATATACGACAGCAAAACTACAGTCGCCGTTAACGACGTCAGAGAAATTATAGAATTTAGAAAAATTGCTAATTAATTATGATTATTCTTGTGAGGCATTTTATATGCCTGAGATCAAAATAAGACTACCATACCACTGTGTCATCCCTCCAGTGAAACCATTAATTACCTCCACTAGGAGATAACCGCGCCACACTGCGATGATACACCCTGTGTTGGAGAGGAGCTCTGTAAAAACAAATCACTATTAAAAAGGAGAAATTAATAAAAACAGTACAATTACATCTAAACATACTTACTCCTGCATGATGAATGGTGTCTGGGCGTCTTCGTTCTTCACTCTTCGTGCATTCGGAAAAGAAATGCACCTCTCCAGCATCACCTGTTTTCGTTCAGGGGAAAAGATATTAGCGGCGCATACGTTTCGAAATTCGATTTAGCATTTATCGTGGAAAATAAACAATAATATGACATAGGATAATAGTACATGTGTCAATTGCGTAAAACATCGATCGTGTGGAAATCGTATCGTGGTTTGGGATTTTGTGTGCACACAGGGTGGGAACCTTGGCCAAGGTCGGGGCCCCGGGAGGGAGGGAGGGTGGCAAGGGGTCGACCCTCCTGCCATGTCGTGCGTTAGATGGGGTGGAAAGACAGACGTAGATTACAATTATGTATATGTATACAACCTTAAAATACTATTAATATAATATATAATGTAATATGTATAATATAGAAACGAGGTGTAGACACAATATAAAATTAAAAATGCAAACCGTAATTACTCGTTACCAATCCGTAATCCACATTCGCACTCTGTCCTTTAGGACGGAGTACGATATGAACTGGCCGACCGACCGCTCAACACTGATCAAGTCCCAGGTAACAGGCACGTCCCGACAAGCAATATGGCGACATCTATCGTTGTGTGGTTGAAACTGTCGATATACTTTTGGTATTCATTGCTTGGTCTATCACGACTATGAAAATGTTATAAGGCGAACATTTTTGAAGCTCTAAAGGGTATTTATTATATTATATATATTATTTTACCAATTTCCCTTTTGAGCAATTTTAAAATGGTTCGGTATGTTGTAAAGTGACGAAGAAATTAAGAGATTTTCTATTTAAATAGATAAGTATTGTACATAGATGTAAACTAGTCATATGATTGTCATACATTTTTTTTATTATATTTGCCAAAATGCCTTTCCATAATTTAGCCAATTATCGTTAATTAGGCTGCTTCCAACACACAGGAGAAAATGCTGTAATTTTATACTATAATAGCCCAGGATTGTTGGTTGGTTGGTCACGCTTTCATGATGGTCGATATAGAGCGTTTTAACAAACTTCCGGAATAGGTTGAAGATTCAAATTAGGCAAGGATGCTTGATTAACATATTTTAAGGTAATGACGAAAATTAATCTCCAAAAAAGTCCTGGGTTCGACTCCTAGGAAGACATTTCCCATTTTCCGTATGGTAACACGTAAAAACCCATTTTTTGGCGTGCAGGCTTTTATTGTTTTGGAAAATAAAACTAGGATTTAACCTACGATCTTCGGATGTGAACCATTTGAAGAAAAGATTACAAAGTATCTTATTCTGTTCATCTTTTTTCTCATACAATTCGATATCGCTCATGTTATACGTTTAATTAACATATTTTGTGGAAATATTGCCTTTTTAACGGGATGTTGCCTTGGCTACCAATTACACTGTTAGACCTCAAAATCCTATAGTTATATCAATCCTTATGGGTGTAAGCGTGCATTGAATGCTTTTGATACGAGATAGGGAGGGAGAGGGAGGGAGAGAGAGAGGGGGAGAGTGTGAGGGGGAGGGAGTGAGGGGAAGGGAGGGAGACGGAGGGAGGGAGGAGAGGTAGGGAGTGAGGGGAAGGGAGGGAGAAGGAGGGAGGGAGGAGGAGATGGAGGGAGGGAAAGAGAGGGAGAGAGATGGAGGGAGGGAGACAGACAGACAAACGACTTTATTGAGGGCGAAATTGAGACTAACAGTCTCCTCTTACATTTAAGAGAGAGAGAGGGATGGAGAGAGAGGAAGTGAGTGAGAAGGGAAGGATAGGGTGGAAGGGAAGGGAGGAGGAGGGAGGAAGGAGGAGGAGAGAGAGAGAGGGGGGAGGGAGGCAGCTATTTTAAGGTTAACTAAAGATATCCCGTAATATTGACGGGCAATTACGCTAGTTATTTTATATCAGTATCCCTTCTCTTCAGGAGAATCGTGCCTTCCATTTATTTGGCTATTCGTAGTCTTAACTACAACACATTCGATTCCGAAATCATCCTTGTGAGCTGAAGGTAGGAGGAAAATTATAACATTTAACAATCGTGCGCACCTACATAACTTTGGACGTACCGCCGACCGAATACGCTGATGATGGAAAGTGACTTTCATAAAATTCCAAGCTCTTAATATATACGTGTATATATATATATATAAATACAAGATCCAGAGTGTGTGCACGGTGTCAGAAGCATAGCTCCAAGAAAATTAAATTCCTGATAATTTGCAAACATAGGAAGGGGACTCTGGGGGTGTTCACCTGCGAGATATATATTTACTTTTGGTCTAAGAAATAGTTCCAATGTTCAGTCTTTGTGGCGGGATGACGGGATTTGTTTACATAAAAAAAACAATGGCAGAAAAAAACCACCCACGGAAACTTCCTTTCCTCACAATAGTTTTTAAATGTTAAACTTTAATAAGTTTTTGATATGATCAATGACGCAGGTTTTTGGTCTGTATTACAAAAATAAAGTAGGGCAAAACAAACACAGTTTGTTAATAGATGAGAATGCGTTTAAGACATAATGAAAATATATTATTGTAAAATAATAAAATTTTGGTTATTGCAACCTATATATATAATATTATATAATAAGCTGAAATTAGATAACGAGAAGTGATTCATTCATGTCGACAATCGTTTACCATGCACTATTACACATATGTATAATATATGGCTTTATGGTTTGATCTGCCAATATAAAATACGTATCAGTGCTACTCCAGCTTGCTAAAAACAACCCAAGATATTGCCTCATCACGTCAAACCAACCAAACAAGCAAACCAGGGGCGGATCCACGGGGGGTGGGGGCGAAGGGGGCGGTCGCCCCCTCCTTGGATAACCTCATTGCACTCCACTGGGTAGGGATTTTCAAAATATAGGGCAGGTGGCAGGGGCGGATTCGATAGGTGGAGGGGCGATCGCCCCCCCCCCCCTTGAGAAGTTTCTGGATCCGCCCCTGAAGCAAACAAAACGCGAACAACTCTTAAGTGAGGGAAACTTATGAGGCAGATTACAGTAAAAGCTAAAGGCAATGGACGCCTTCAAAATTGGTGTAAACGACTTGAATTAGCAAGAATGAAATACTACGTTAAAACCACCAATATCTTTTTCGGGACCTCTGAATTTCATACGTAGTATTGAAAATTATTTCAAGTTGAAGTACGATATTTTGAAATATTTATACATTATTTATACGGGAAAATTGACGGGGATTTAAAAAAGTACGTTAATTTGAAATATACGTAATTTGAAGTACGTTGTAACGAGATTTCGTTGTAATACGGTTCTCCGAAATTATTTCATTTTACCACGTTATCCTGAAATGATATCTGTGCCCCTATTCCACTCATCTACGTATATGCAGCGCACTTTGAAAAAAACTTCGCCGGCTTCAAAGTCATATTTGGCTCTCGTCTTCATTATTGTATTTATTTGATCGCAATTACTGGTACACTAGCATAAGTGCCCGTTGAATTTCAACGGGTTTAATGAATCTAAATTTTCGTCAATGCAACATGTAAAAATCGCAAGAATAAAACTGTGCACTGTTTTAACCATCGAATATTTCTATATTATGTCTGTTTTAATTAATTAACTAAAATCTCACAGAAATTCCTTGTGACTAAAATAGTACCTTTCTTTCTACTAAAATAGCCATTGTTATTAGTTTTAAAGGTACTTTCCTGTTAACGGGAATACCTCAATAAATAAACACGTATTGTTCTGATATGTTGTGAGATTTTGTTTGTTAACAATGCGTAACAAATCTCGTTAAGATATTTACGTTGATCCCTTAATGATGCATTTGTGGAGCTTGCCGAAGAGCGAAGAAAAAGCTGTATCTTTGCTTGAAGACCATGGTATATTATCTAAAGGGCTAATGTGCAAGAAGGATCATATTATGAAACTTTACTTCTGCGACAGAATATTTTAGAAATGCAATGTGAAAGCCTTTCAGCGGAAGAATTCATGTGGCGACAACATAACAAAGAAATCGATATATTTCCAGCTATTTTAAATTCCATAAAGACATATTGACCCCCTAGTAACATAAATTTAGATTGTATTAGTAATTACGTTCCTTTTATTAAAAAAATAAGTTTCAAAAAGTGTGATTTTTAAGTAATTCCCCCGTTCTTACGCATTGTTAACAAACAGATACGTCGTAACATATCACAACAATACATGTTTATTTTTTGAGGTATTCCCGTTAACAGGAAAGTACCGTTTTAAATTGATTATAGCATTAGGATTTCAATTTCATTAAATAAGCAGAATTCCGGTTCCAAAAAAATTGGTTCAATCTTCAATTGCCTCTGATAATACTTTAAATAGATTTTGGAATATAATGTACCTCAATATCGTTTATCGTTCGCTCAGCACTCCTGCCTTCTCAGTTTCCGAAACAACAACTTTCAATAGTTTTATATTGATTTTTGCTTTGAAATATACTTGAGTCAATTCGGTACAATTTCCACTTTACATACTGTAAATTCCAAAGTAACTCCTTTTATAATAGGCAATGCTAGCCTAAAATTAATTCATTCTGTACCTAAAGTGAATAAATAAAGTTCTTTCTATAAACTACAATAGCTACTGTTATTAGATTTAAATGGATTATAAGCCTTAGAACTTACTCTGTATTAAATAAGCACCAAATTTCCTTTTATAAAAACAAATCAATCCACTGTTGTTTCATCGAAAATTTCCTGTTAACAGTTTTAAATGTCCTTTTAATTTTAATTGAATTTTAATTTATATTCGTTTCCAAACTTCGGCCATTGTTACGAAATTAATTCGAGGAATAACAATATAAATTCGTAAGCACGTATGGTTTACAAAGAATTTAATTTAAGAATGCTTTTTATCTCCAATTTTTCTAAAATAACACTGTTGATACTTAAAATTTTTCATATTTACGTTAATATACTTATTTTCCACAAAACACGCCAATCTCTCCCCTTCCTTCCTCTCTCTCGTATTCACTCGTATTTGCTCGTATTGAAGCACTCAAGGCACGCTTATTCCCAGAAGAATGTATACAATAATAGTAATTTGAGGTGTAACAATGATAATGGTCGACATCACGTTAAAATGGCGAGATTTCCACAAAATATGCATATTAAACGTTTAAAATGGAATATTTCGAACTGTGGGCGAAAAACGACGAACGGAATAAGAAACTTTATAACTTTTTCTTCAAAACGGTTCAAATCCGAAGGTCATCTGTTAATTTCTTCTAATTTTAATTTCCAAATGAATAAAAGCCTGCAAGTCGAAAAATCGCGTTTTACATGTTAAGTAATGGGAAATACAAATGCCTCTCTTGGAGACGAACCAAGGAATTTTTTCACGATTTAAATTCGTCATCACCTGAAAAGTGTTAATCAAGCATTCCTACCAAATTTACAGTTTCTATCATTATTATTTCTCCAGTTATTAGCGTTTGCATAGCGTGACCAACCAACCAACGGACGAGGGCTATTATTATATAAAATACTGCAAGTCATGTTATTAACGAAGGCCACTTACGCTGATAAAACCATTAACGATTACCGCAAAGTGGATCGAATACAAAATTCAAAGATCAATTCTTGCCCATCCTGGTTTAAATCTCGGTGGAAGAGAAGAAAATTATTTTTTTGAACGTGAGAAATATAATGGGCATTCATTACTTCGACGAATGCACTTCAAATAGAAAATAAGAGAAATCGTGGAGATGTTGCTTGCGGTCGCATGATATTATCAGCTCATGTAATTTGCAAATTTACAATGGCCCACGCGACATATATTTCCAACTTATTTTTAATAGTGGAAAGCATTCGTAGGTGCGGTTGCTATGACGGGCCGAAATAGCTATCTAAATCAGAAGTTTTTTTTAAAGACATTATGTATTTTAGTCGAGGGGAAAAGCTATTTGAAAATGTATTTGACTTTAAAACTTCTCAATGTAACAATTTTAATTAAATGTCATGTAAATTCATTGATTAGAATTAAAGGGTCGCTTTTGCGTAATCAGTTTGCGGGGCGTATAAAAACTAAGAGAACTACGCTAGATAATTTCCCGATTCGTTACCTAGCGATACTATTAAACTTTGGAGAGTGGCGAAATAGAATGTTCCGTTCAACTAAACAATTAAGATTGTTAACGAAATCGCAAGCGTTTCAATTAAAACTAAAGTTTTAAAATACCACGAAGACCGGTGAAATGAAAAAATACGGTGGATAATCCGCAGCCATAAAACACAGGCAAAGGATGTTTAGTCAATACCCGCCAGAAAACGTGGACTTAGTTCGATTTCTTCAAACAATTTCTACCCAGCTTTATCACTCGCACCACTAACAAGGAGTAAGGAATCCACATTCCATTCCTTAGCCCGAGCATTTTTCCACGAGCGACGGATAGAAGAAACAATAATTTGTTAAGGGAGTGGGTTTGCGGGACAATAAGAAGGAATTTCGGAGGAAAAAGATAAGGGCTGCAAGATATTACTTAATTGGGCTTCGGATACGGTTAAGCAAGGTTAAGGCCAGGTTACACGTGCCGATGTGTCGGGCGCCTTCCGGAGATCCACCTCCCGGTCGAATTGGAATACGATAAAAATTAGGGGAATTTGACGTTGATCACGAGAGGGTCATTCGGTGGACATATGACACGAGCGATAGCAAGACTCATCGGACAAAGCGATACGCGTTTTTTGGAGAATAAACAAATTGAACACTTGAACTTTTTCCACTTTCTTAATTTTCGTATACAGATACGACCATGGTTTCACTACACAGTGCTCTGTGTTCAATTTGTTTCTTCTCTAAAGTAGTACCGATAAGATTAAAGAAATACATATTTCATTTCTTCGATTTTCCCCGATTCGGACACAATAAATTAGATCTCGTCCACCCAGCTCATTGTTAAGCTTTATCGGACTTACTTCATATATATAGTGACACTCTTCTAATAATCCGCACACATTATTTTAAACCTTCGAGTAAAAGGCTTACATTTCAATCTATTAAAGCTCGAAATAATTTGTCATTCTAGTATCGACCACCGTACATAATAACTAATTTTAATCTAATATATAATATCTTAAATGAATTAATTCTCTTTCAATGCGAAAGAATCACACGTAACAGACTTTCATTCATCATAGGTATATCAGAAGAAAAATTAGTCAAGTAAGGAGAATGTATTAAAAATTGTTCACTCGTACGTAAACGCATGAAATTCGTAGCTCGCGAGAGGAGAGCGCGTTAGGGGAGGGCGGAGATAGGAGGAAGATCCTAGTTCCTAAAGGTGTGGTTTCACTGGGGCGTCCGGCGGTCGCCTTCGACTGCTGACGCCCGACGTCCGCGTTTCTTTGGATAAATAGGCATAACATTTCCACCTGAGAGCAAAAAAGTAACTTTTACAGACATCGCACGTAATATTTTTGCTCGTACTGTTATTTATGTGACAATTGCTATGGCTTCCGTAGCAGGAAGGTCGTACTTCGTTGATAATAAAAAAATCCGGGACGCCCGGTAAAATCAAATGAGTGGCGGATACAGAAACCATAAGCAAAATTAAATCATAATAGATGCGAAAATCGGAGTGTTACACGATGTCTACGACATGTTACCAAGCGACACACACACACACCCTAATGCAGGTACCCCACTTCTTCCTCATTCTCTCATCTACTCCCTCTTCCATAATCTTTCGACTTCCATTGAATTTTTATTCTCCTCTTTAAATAATTTAGGGCGTTTAACAGACCTCCAGCGTAATGTTTAAAAATATATATAATTCTTTTCCCCGTAACTTTTACATGCCAGAAGCTTTTTCTACTTTCTGGAATAACCAATTGCTTTAATTTTATAGCTGTTTACTTTTTGGTGCATTTATTGACCTATTTAAATTTTAATGCAATCTAAGTAACGCATACCGCCATTTGGACGAGCACGTAATATACACTTATTTCTGAAGTATTAGCAATTAAGATGTAAGAGGAATATTACATGTAAGAAACTTCTTCCATTAATAGTTCCTTTATTATGGTTTTCATAACATTGCTCATTATACATAACACTTTATTTTACCTTAGCGTTTGCAAAAATTACGCTCATGAGCCCGTTTACATGTTTGATTCAAATGTAATGTTGTTGGTGTGTACCGGACAACTGATATAGAAAATCGTAAATTTTTATTTACATACAATTAAATCGGAATAATATGCCAATTAACTGAAATGTAGGTTTAATGCTTGAAATTGAGATATTATTGAAATCATAACATATAAATGGTCTGAATTATGGAATAAACCGGTGTTTTTCAAGAAAATGTTTTGGTGGCAATATTACCTATCTGCGATATGTGTCCTTTCGTATGTTTTGCCTGAGAATCATATTTTAAGATAGCACGACGTTTAAGATTGAGAAATACACTTTAAACTTTTTCAAAATTAAAAAACGTAAGGTGCACATCGTATGACATTCTCCAAACAGAATAACGAATACTAGCTGTACCCCGCGTAATATACACCGATCTAGAATTCATTAAACTCATATTCAAAACATGTTCCCCTAAACTAATCTAAATCTAATACGTACACGGTAGTTACGAATAAACAGTGAGCAAAGGGAGAGGGGGTGGGGGTTGGCGAGCGTCAGCGGGCAGGTGTCTTGCACCCTAGTCTTCTTTTCTTTCACAGTAAATGCCATCTAAATAATATTTTAAAATTAATTTTCTAGTCGAAATGTGTAGTTCAACAACCACTCTTTTAGATATGCGTATAGGTTTTTTAGGCCTTTAAACTTGTATCGATTTATAACAGATTTTCAAAAAGTCACCCGGTTTTGCCCTACATGAAAATATTTTTTATTAACAGTAACGCAGTACGGTGTATGAAGCAACACAAGCTGCCCTTTGTTTTCCCACATTACATACTTTATGTAACATTGTCAGGGATTATACTTACATTTGCAAAAAAATTCAGTTGATTACGCGATTTCGGGAGAAAAAAATAACGCATTTGTATACTAGATCAGGGGTGGGCAAACTTTTCTGCATGGCGGGCCGCATCGGTGTTTGCGAATTCTTCAGCGGGCCACATTGAAAGACGCCAATGCTTAGGCGGGCCAGATTAGAGTTTAAATCGGAAATTGCTTAGATTCTTACGCATCATACATAAGTGAAAAACAAGCACAAACAAGGATTGTAGGACTAAATTTTCAAAACTAAAGGTTTTATTGTTATAATTTTACCAAAAGTAATACAAAATCGTGTTAAATTTACAGATTGCTTTTTCACCAAACCTTCGCGGGCCACGTTAAATGCTCTCGAGGGCCACATATGGCCCGGGGGCTACGGTTTGCCCACCCCTGTATTAGATTATACCCCAGGGCAGGGCCACCGAGAGGGTGGGGATACCGGGGCAAAATCCACGGGGCCCGGTATTAGGATCTGTCATAATGTTTTCCTACCGCAATACGCGGGTGCAACCAATACCAACGGCAGGCGTTTTCTCCATTTCCCACTCAGATTCGGATTTGGGTTTTCCCAACCCAACCCACTGTTTTTTTATCATCCCTGAGCACCCTGATACTTCTCCCCACTACTTCTGTTTTTCTCCCCTTCGGGAAATTTCGTCTTTGGGCCCGGGGTCCTAACTCAAAAGCACTCGGAGTGTCGTCGTACGATCAGTTGCATCCGAACAGGAACCCTCGGGGGCGGCAAATATAAGAGGGAATCAGCTGGAGATATTAGGGGCGGTGAGGCCTGCTTTCATACGGTCGGCAAAGACCCCCGGCATGTAACACAGCTATAAAATGTTGCAAAAAACCACATCCAGCTATCTGTATTCGATACTATTGTAGGAAGAGGAAATCGGAAATAACATTTTACCATTCGGAGTAGATCACGGTTATTGCCCCTGAACATTAATTTGAAGTCACATTTTCACATATATTGGCCAGCTGAAAACACTAAACATATTAATGGAAAACCAAATGGAAAAACTTAATTACGGTATTTTTCAAAAACTTTTTTCAGGAAAAATCGGCGCCCCAAGTGGGCGCTTGGTTCGCTTGTATTGTTGAGTCGGCCCAGATTTCTATTCCATTCCGCAGAGAATAACGAAAATCCAGCACTGATATCATTTTTCATATGTATTTTAGGGTGGGTAGGGAGATATACTTGCACGATGGGTTTCACATTTCCCATTTAAATCAATAGGAAAGGATAACTCATGGAATCGATCCCGGAACTTCAATTTCCGTCATCTTGGCCTCTGTAGAAAGTTTCTAACCAACTGTCATGAAAGTTGGTTAAAAATTTGATAGTGGGGACCGGAAAACAAAGACAGTTGCAACAGAGAAACCATCATCCTATTTTCATCCCGGAATGGCAAAAACGGTAAAAAAATTTGGCCTTTAAAAATCTCCGGTTCAAATTAGGAAATCTCCGGGTCAGAATTGAAAATGACCGGGTTGGTGAGGACTTTGAGATGGCAACCCTGTTCCCAACGTGTGCGCTCTGGGAGCGCCTTCCCTCGCGTAGAGGAATCAGACGGGGCGTCGAACACAGCCCGGGGGGGGGGGTTGCGTAGGTGTTCATACGAGACATTTCCTCGTCTAATTTTCCCTGCGCCATCATATGGCCTCACAGGTTCGCACTGCTTCGTTACCGAAAGCACGAAGTGGTGGGGAATATGCCTCGAAGGTTAAGCGCTTAGAATTCAATCTCAAAAATCGAAATAATATGCGAGAAGAACGCGACTACTGAAATAAATATTTCTTTTTCCGAGCAGAATCCTCCGTAGATTAAATAGAAGTAAACGCACTAAATATCACACCGCTATATTTCTGTAAAATTCAATTTGCACGTTCATCACAATCCTGACAACAACTGGTAAACATTTCATCTTAAACCCAGAAGAGTAAAAAAATTAATAAACCTTCTTGCGTATTATCAAATATCCAAGCCGAGAATCTCCACATTAAAGAAAGAGTAACCCTTCGCGTATTATTATTCCAAACACAATACGGGCAATATAGGTGAACTACCTACCTTCCTTACAACTTCGGAAAAATATTTCACAATTGGCGGTGGCCTTGAGAATTTCCAAAGAAAACATTATCTATTACAATTTTAATGGTGCCAAATTTATTACTAATAATTCCTTTTGCATTTGCGCATCCACACTGAAGAGAAATGTGCAGAAGAAAGAATTACCGGCTTCAACAAATGCTGCTCATTCATTCCGACAAGTTTGCGGATGCCAACAAACAAACACGTAGAAATCAACGGAACAATATAGTACCACTGAAAGTTTCAAAGATTGTAGTAGGTAGTAGCTATCACATCTATTATAGCTAAATAAAACTTGCACCATGTAAACAATACAGAGCAACGGAGATTCATGTTGTTATGAACAAATTATCTATAATGAATGTTTTAAAAGATTATCAATTATATTTACCCAATAAATTATTTACTTTTCCCAATATTATTCATTTAACAAAGATAGTACAGCAAAACTGAGAAGCTCTATGGTAAAAAGAAAACTAAAGTAATTCTTACCTCGTTTATAAACTCCATTAGTTGATGTTTCCCTTTCTCTTCGTTTCCCGCGATGAATGTGTCACTCAAATCACTGATCGTTAAGTTTATGGTTGTTGGGTTATATCGACATTTTCCAAATCACACTTAAACCCCATAGTCTCACTTCAACGCCAGGGGTTTCGAACATAAGAGAAGCAGTATCGCTACGGCGCGCCGTAACAACTCACCAACGACATCTTGCGGAATTTCTACACATTATTTAAAATGAAAGTATCTTAAACTAGAGTATCGGGTTCGTTTACGTCTGTACATCTAATACTTGTATTCTTGATATTTTCTTTTCCTGAAAGGCGTTTATATTCCTTTTTATAATATTTATACGAGCTAAATTGATTCTTATTAGGAAAAACTATGTTGTGACCAAGGGGCTATGTTTATATAAACTCATGAAAATACTTATAAAATTACTCATCCAAGGCTTAATGACATGCAATTAGCTGATTGATTATATCGCATTGTAAGTGGCAGTTCTCTTCACGAAGAATGAGTTCAAAATTTCCATTTCATTCGAATACTGAAAGGGAAGCTTTAAAAACCTGAGATATTTATAAAAGAAACGGGATATCTGCTAACCCTAATTTCAGTCCTCGACATCTCATAAAAATTGAGGAAGGACATCCGGCAATCCATAATTTAAACTTTCTGTCAGAACTAAATCATTGTTTAAGCGAAATAAAAACACTCCTTAAATCTTTTTAGATTTATATTTCATTTCATAATCTTAAACACACTTCAGTTCTTTAACTCTAAAATTGCAGCAACTTGAAGTTAATTATTTTTATGTTCTGATATGAGAATTAGAGTCTTAGAACCTGACAAATAGTTTGAATACTCTCCTAGAATAGCATAGAATCAACAATTTTGACAGTAAATCACATTGTGTGTGTTATTGAAACTTTATCATTTCTTCATTATTAATTTCTGTTACATATTTCTTACTTCACCACACTCAATAGTACTTTAAGAACACAGTTGTTATCATTCTCTGTGTTATTTAAAATTTTAGGGAAAGCCAATTAAAAGCTAAAGGTTTTATTGAAATTGAAATAAAGAGTTCAAAATTTGTTCATATATACACACACACACATATATATATATATTTTAACAAACAGACAATTGGATTTTACTAGTAAGGTGTGCACTAATAATGGTATTAGCGCTATAATATTTATTTCTTCTATGTAAATAAAAATCCTCTTTACAGCAAAATATATAAATTAAAAATGAAATTCTATATCTACGAGTCTATCAATAAATTTTTGTAATCACATCTTCAATATTGCCTTAACCCCTCAAGCATGCATTTAAATTACTAAATAGCGTAGCTTACGCTACGTATTTCCTCTACCGAAGTATAAAAACTAACAAACTGACAGGAAATTGGTGATCCATTGAAAGATCACATATCGATGGTCTGCTGTGACACATATAGTCCCATGAAAGGCTACTTTATGCTGATAGAATCGCAATTTAAGCAATAGCTGCATTTGGCGAGTATGTAATTGGGCTTTCGGCTTAAGGGGTTAATACTATATACATGACCGTGCACATTTGCCCCTCCCTCTAGAATTACTGGATGAAAAATAAGAGACATATCTTTCAGAATATATTTTATAAAATAAAATAAATATTATTGAAGTTGAACAGTTTACATAGGAACTCGGGGGTTGAATGCAGTCTTATCATTGGAATAGCTTCAAGCTGACCCTGGTTTTTATTCCCCTTGCTCCCACAATATGTTTCTGTGAATGCTGATGACAACATAACATCTTTTACAATTTTGAAATTTCCTTAAGTTTGCCTTGGTTTAGCCAAATTGTCTAGCTATCCTCTACTTTCATACTATAATACATTAACTAATCTTGGTTATATGGCTAACATAAACAAAGAATTAAAACTTATTAGTAAACTTTACCAGCTATCATGATATAATAATATTTAATTTCCTTATTTTTGTCGAACGGTATATCACATTGCCACAAACCATGACAAGTTCTGTGTCCTAAGTTTAGACGCTTGTCTACTCCAAAAGCAATTCACAAATTTTTAAATTCAAACAAGTAAGATACACTTACTAAAGCAACAGGTGGAAGCACATTTTATTAAAAATTTTCAAAATTCTGTTTTGCCTCCCTAGTTGCAGAGGGGGAAACCCGCAATGTTGGAACGTAGACCTTCCCATTCATGAAAACTTCGTTCCTCTAGCTTCAGTAGTTTGGGTAAATACCATTTCAAAAGTCACCTAGAGGGAAAACTATGAATTACATGAAAAGTACAATTGCAGTGAACTTCAAGGATGGATAAGCGCTATCTAATTCAAAAAGAATTTTCTAAATACCTCTTTAAAAAATGTTGATTGTCCAATGACAGATGGACAAAGTTCTGGCTTTTAAGAAAATGAGCTAAAAATAGTGATTATTGTGTGGAAAAGGATATTAATTTAAAATATTATTTGTTCTACCCTGTGTGGATAGCTAATATTCTTCTAGGCCAATGATGAATTCAATAATACCTCTTTAAATTAGTGATACTAACTTTTTGAATGACTATGTACTCATACAAGGAAAAAAATTGGAAATTTTCATAATCTGCTATTTCATGGTACTAATGACTAAATGTTCTGATTACATGTGTGTTTTCTGGTGACTCGGCCTCTTGGGCTATTGTTACACCAAATGTTCTGATATTAGCTAGTTTTACATTTGTAGGATGAACCCACAGCTGATATTTAGTTATAATATAATTCCACAAAATAATATTGATTGCTCTTAGAGGTGATAAATCCATTATCCATGATGGCTGGTCATAAAAGTGCTTACAATGTAGACTCAGCAGCGTGTCAGTTTTCAAGTCATAATAACTCAGAAATCAAGGCTAATTTGGCATCAAAGACACACTAATTCTCCACAGGATCTCCTCCTGATCGAAGCCAATTGAAACGGAAAATATAGTTAGGCTGTAAAAGGACCCATAAAGCCAAGATTTGAAAATAACCTTCAAAAATCACTCTCATGGCAGCAATATGAATTGAATAAAACTTCAAAATTTAATATGTTACATAATTCTATGAATATGAATGAAAATACCGAAGAACAATTCAAACTATGCTCTTTTGATTGGAAATGCAGATTTCATATCTCCCCAAGTTTCAGGAAGTAAAGCCTGCTTTCCTTATTAGAAAAACAAAATTTACAAGAAATGTTGATATAACTTGTTGAGAAAAGACAGAAAATTTGCTATATTTAATTAATACATATAACGGAACTAAAATGTGATGCAGTCTCACTTCACTGAACATGACCAATCTTTGATGATAGATGAAGCAGAACTAACAGTGACAAGCTGCTATTCTTGCTATCCTATATTATTGCGATCTCTTAAATGCGAAGTATGAGTGGAGGAGACGTAGGGGGAAGAGGTTATAAACAGCAATGCAAATCTCACCCATTAGGTCCCAGTAGCCATGCGATTGATTAGGGGCATTGCTGCCAGTAGATCTTCTCCCAAACAGAAATGTATCACAAAGTAGGACATTTTGCATCCTAATTATCATTAGAGTAGGACAGAGGACATTTTACCTCAAAGACTTTATGGAAGAAGTTTACATTTCCTTATCTGGGACACTATTGCAACTTCATTTGTTTTTTGATGGCCAATTATGCTATTCGATAATTACACTCCTGGCAATAGAAATATCTTATAAACGAATTGTAGAACTTATGTCACATTTAAGCTCACTACAGTTTGATGTATAAATTAAATTAATTGATATAGAAAATCAAAGAATCATTTAAAGTCATCGAACGTTTACTTAATTTATAATTTAAATAAATACTCACGGTAAAATTAAAACATTTTATTTAGAGAGAGTTGCATCATACATTTCTTAGCCTAAAGTATTATCTTCAGATATGAAACAGTGATGTAGAAACTAACAATACAAGATTTCTTTATGAAATAGACATCACAGTTTAAGATAAACAACTGTAAATAACATTTCAACAGTAGAATTCAACATAACTAATGAAGGCTCAGTCATAACGTAATAAATCCTAAACTGGGAAACCTTTAGAACTTGTTTTGCATCTGATAACTGGAGGTTTTTTAAAAATATGAATGGAATGATTTCTATACCCTTCAAGTTAAGCATATTTCCATTGGCACCCAGGAGGTAATGCTTAGGCCATCGTTGCTCATTATTTAACATGGCGAGCTCGCTGGTTTACGCCAGCCCTACACCATGCTTTCGCTTGCTAAACTTAAGTACTCTCATCTGTCTAGCTAAACAATGTAATCGATGACAAAATGATTCACACATACAACCATCACCCATCACACACACACACCACCACCACTACCCAAAGATGCGCGCGCGCACATCCATGCACTACCATCATACACACATTCACACACCTAAATACTACTCCTACCTACAAATTAACTTTGTCGCACCTACAAATCTAACTTTCTCGCACCTGCTAATCTAAGTTTCTCGCACCTACTAATCTAACTTTGTCGCACCTGCTAATCTAAGTTTGTCAAACCTACTAATCTAAGGTTGACGAGCCTACTAAGCCGAGTTTGCAGCCCCCACTCTCCTAACTAAGCAGCACCCACTCTACTAACTAAGCAGCACCTACGCTCCTAAGTCCACAGCCCCCACCCACTCGCGTAGTCCTCGCTTCCCTGCAAAAAAATCAGCATGGTAGTCTCAAGAATATTTAGCACATGCTCATTTATACTATATTCTAAAATTATGTATCCGTGAGCTTTATGATACGTAATTCTAAAATAACAGAACCGAGTAAATGCTGACAAAAAGAAATTACCACATGGCCACATACACTTCAGGTATTGCATATAGTGCCAGTTTTACCTATACCAAATTTAAAATTAACATTGCTACAGGCTTTATATGTATGAGAAAATTGTGAAGCCTAGTTGATTTACATCTTTTGAGGTTTTAAATCCCGAAGCAAAAATGAAAATAGAAACATTACCAACAATTTTCATCTTTGAAGTCTTTCAAATAAAATACAATTAAAAAATCATCTTCTGAAGAAACATTTTTATATTTCATTTCCGAATAAACGCATCACCAAGTCTCAGTTCGTGACCTTAAAGCAAGCCGAATTTTCCCCACACGCTACAGAAGAACCTGACTGCAGTACCATTCCTTAGTGGCAAATATATACTTAATCTGAAATTTCCCAATGGAGTGATCATGCTGAAATTGAACAACAGCTAAGTATCACAAACACAGTGCGATATATTCTATTCAACTTACTGACTGCAGAATAAGTACAGGTGATGCATTTATTTGAAAATGAACGGGTTGATATAACAGGCAAAGAATTCTAAATATATATTAATAATAAATAATATCCAACAGTAACGAAAACTTCTTCAACATGTAAACTGATGAAGTTGCCACATTCGGAAGAAACATATTATATGTCGTTATATTTAAGAGATATTTGAGTACCTGCATACGTCCAGACATTAGAAAACCAAAATTGAATTTCATTCAAGATTAATGAAAAAAATACTTCCAACTTGAAATTCATATATATTAAAGAGCTATTGATCATTCGATATTTTAGTACGTGAAAACGTCGGAAAGTTCGTTTCGCCAAAAAACATCCTCCTATTTATAATCGGTTAATTTGAGAAAATTCAGTAAAATTAATGAAGAGCCTGAAAATTTATGGAAAAACACAAATATTCCCGTTCAAAGTCCTAGAGGTGGCAAGCCTACCAACAACAATAAACACTACATCTGAAAATGATACTGACTTAATTCAATTCGGTTCGAACGTATTTCTCGAATGATGTTCGTGATATCTTACACGAAATGACGTGTGCATTATAAATAAGGGAAATTGAGCTTACCGCGAGCGTCCGTGTCTGTCCAGTGTGGCGTTGATGGTTATCTGCAATTAAGAGCAATCACTATATTAGCAAAAATATTTTAGACATTTCCTAAAACGGTCTATTATTCTAACGCATTATTTTATCCGTCAGCGTTTGTCTTTATGAGGAGAACTAAGGCCTCATACAAAACTATTACAAATAATTTTTAATTACCAATTCAACGTTAAGTAATAAAACACTAAATTGCTCAAGTAAAATGACCGATATACTTAAAAAAATATTAAATTAAGAATTGATTATAAATAAACATTACCGTTGCATTTTGCAACTCAATGCAACACAAAATTTGGTTCAATATGTCTACTACTTGTTTCTTATGCATGGACATTAAAACTTAATCACTATATTAAAAATGCAAATAAATGTAATAGAACAGGATATACTGTTTAAAGAATTGATATACTTAATTTTCACTTTAATTCTGGCAATAACACAACAATTTCTTCCGCTTCAACTGATGATAAAGCAGACGAATAAACCATAGACATATAAACTCATATTGGGTAAATCCAATATACGACAGCAAAACTACAGTCGCCGTTAACGACGTCAGAGAAATTATAGAATTTAGAAAAATTGCTAATTAATTATGATTATTCTTGTGAGGCATTTTATATGCCTGAGATCAAAATAAGACTACCATACCACTGTGTCATCCCTCCAGTGAAACCATTAATTACCTCCACTAGGAGATAACCGCGCCACACTGCGATGATACACCCTGTGTTGGAGAGGAGCTCTGTAAAAACAAATCACTATTAAAAAGGAGAAATTAATAAAAACAGTACAATTACATCTAAACATACTTACTCCTGCATGATGAATGGTGTCTGGGCGTCTTCGTTCTTCACTCTTCGTGCATTCGGAAAAGAAATGCACCTCTCCAGCATCACCTGTTTTCGTTCAGGGGAAAAGATATTAGCGGCGCATACGTTTCGAAATTCGATTTAGCATTTATCGTGGAAAATAAACAATAATATGACATAGGATAATAGTACATGTGTCAATTGCGTAAAACATCGATCGTGTGGAAATCGTATCGTGGTTTGGGATTTTGTGTGCACACAGGGTGGGAACCTTGGCCAAGGTCGGGGCCCCGGGAGGGAGGGAGGGTGGCAAGGGGTCGACCCTCCTGCCATGTCGTGCGTTAGATGGGGTGGAAAGACAGACGTAGATTACAATTATGTATATGTATACAACCTTAAAATACTATTAATATAATATATAATGTAATATGTATAATATAGAAACGAGGTGTAGACACAATATAAAATTAAAAATGCAAACCGTAATTACTCGTTACCAATCCGTAATCCACATTCGCACTCTGTCCTTTAGGACGGAGTACGATATGAACTGGCCGACCGACCGCTCAACACTGATCAAGTCCCAGGTAACAGGCACGTCCCGACAAGCAATATGGCGACATCTATCGTTGTGTGGTTGAAACTGTCGATATACTTTTGGTATTCATTGCTTGGTCTATCACGACTATGAAAATGTTATAAGGCGAACATTTTTGAAGCTCTAAAGGGTATTTATTATATTATATATATTATTTTACCAATTTCCCTTTTGAGCAATTTTAAAATGGTTCGGTATGTTGTAAAGTGACGAAGAAATTAAGAGATTTTCTATTTAAATAGATAAGTATTGTACATAGATGTAAACTAGTCATATGATTGTCATACATTTTTTTTATTATATTTGCCAAAATGCCTTTCCATAATTTAGCCAATTATCGTTAATTAGGCTGCTTCCAACACACAGGAGAAAATGCTGTAATTTTATACTATAATAGCCCAGGATTGTTGGTTGGTTGGTCACGCTTTCATGATGGTCGATATAGAGCGTTTTAACAAACTTCCGGAATAGGTTGAAGATTCAAATTAGGCAAGGATGCTTGATTAACATATTTTAAGGTAATGACGAAAATTAATCTCCAAAAAAGTCCTGGGTTCGACTCCTAGGAAGACATTTCCCATTTTCCGTATGGTAACACGTAAAAACCCATTTTTTGGCGTGCAGGCTTTTATTGTTTTGGAAAATAAAACTAGGATTTAACCTACGATCTTCGGATGTGAACCATTTGAAGAAAAGATTACAAAGTATCTTATTCTGTTCATCTTTTTTCTCATACAATTCGATATCGCTCATGTTATACGTTTAATTAACATATTTTGTGGAAATATTGCCTTTTTAACGGGATGTTGCCTTGGCTACCAATTACACTGTTAGACCTCAAAATCCTATAGTTATATCAATCCTTATGGGTGTAAGCGTGCATTGAATGCTTTTGATACGAGATAGGGAGGGAGAGGGAGGGAGAGAGAGAGGGGGAGAGTGTGAGGGGGAGGGAGTGAGGGGAAGGGAGGGAGACGGAGGGAGGGAGGAGAGGTAGGGAGTGAGGGGAAGGGAGGGAGAAGGAGGGAGGGAGGAGGAGATGGAGGGAGGGAAAGAGAGGGAGAGAGATGGAGGGAGGGAGACAGACAGACAAACGACTTTATTGAGGGCGAAATTGAGACTAACAGTCTCCTCTTACATTTAAGAGAGAGAGAGGGATGGAGAGAGAGGAAGTGAGTGAGAAGGGAAGGATAGGGTGGAAGGGAAGGGAGGAGGAGGGAGGAAGGAGGAGGAGAGAGAGAGAGGGGGGAGGGAGGCAGCTATTTTAAGGTTAACTAAAGATATCCCGTAATATTGACGGGCAATTACGCTAGTTATTTTATATCAGTATCCCTTCTCTTCAGGAGAATCGTGCCTTCCATTTATTTGGCTATTCGTAGTCTTAACTACAACACATTCGATTCCGAAATCATCCTTGTGAGCTGAAGGTAGGAGGAAAATTATAACATTTAACAATCGTGCGCACCTACATAACTTTGGACGTACCGCCGACCGAATACGCTGATGATGGAAAGTGACTTTCATAAAATTCCAAGCTCTTAATATATACGTGTATATATATATATATAAATACAAGATCCAGAGTGTGTGCACGGTGTCAGAAGCATAGCTCCAAGAAAATTAAATTCCTGATAATTTGCAAACATAGGAAGGGGACTCTGGGGGTGTTCACCTGCGAGATATATATTTACTTTTGGTCTAAGAAATAGTTCCAATGTTCAGTCTTTGTGGCGGGATGACGGGATTTGTTTACATAAAAAAAACAATGGCAGAAAAAAACCACCCACGGAAACTTCCTTTCCTCACAATAGTTTTTAAATGTTAAACTTTAATAAGTTTTTGATATGATCAATGACGCAGGTTTTTGGTCTGTATTACAAAAATAAAGTAGGGCAAAACAAACACAGTTTGTTAATAGATGAGAATGCGTTTAAGACATAATGAAAATATATTATTGTAAAATAATAAAATTTTGGTTATTGCAACCTATATATATAATATTATATAATAAGCTGAAATTAGATAACGAGAAGTGATTCATTCATGTCGACAATCGTTTACCATGCACTATTACACATATGTATAATATATGGCTTTATGGTTTGATCTGCCAATATAAAATACGTATCAGTGCTACTCCAGCTTGCTAAAAACAACCCAAGATATTGCCTCATCACGTCAAACCAACCAAACAAGCAAACCAGGGGCGGATCCACGGGGGGTGGGGGCGAAGGGGGCGGTCGCCCCCTCCTTGGATAACCTCATTGCACTCCACTGGGTAGGGATTTTCAAAATATAGGGCAGGTGGCAGGGGCGGATTCGATAGGTGGAGGGGCGATCGCCCCCCCCCCCCTTGAGAAGTTTCTGGATCCGCCCCTGAAGCAAACAAAACGCGAACAACTCTTAAGTGAGGGAAACTTATGAGGCAGATTACAGTAAAAGCTAAAGGCAATGGACGCCTTCAAAATTGGTGTAAACGACTTGAATTAGCAAGAATGAAATACTACGTTAAAACCACCAATATCTTTTTCGGGACCTCTGAATTTCATACGTAGTATTGAAAATTATTTCAAGTTGAAGTACGATATTTTGAAATATTTATACATTATTTATACGGGAAAATTGACGGGGATTTAAAAAAGTACGTTAATTTGAAATATACGTAATTTGAAGTACGTTGTAACGAGATTTCGTTGTAATACGGTTCTCCGAAATTATTTCATTTTACCACGTTATCCTGAAATGATATCTGTGCCCCTATTCCACTCATCTACGTATATGCAGCGCACTTTGAAAAAAACTTCGCCGGCTTCAAAGTCATATTTGGCTCTCGTCTTCATTATTGTATTTATTTGATCGCAATTACTGGTACACTAGCATAAGTGCCCGTTGAATTTCAACGGGTTTAATGAATCTAAATTTTCGTCAATGCAACATGTAAAAATCGCAAGAATAAAACTGTGCACTGTTTTAACCATCGAATATTTCTATATTATGTCTGTTTTAATTAATTAACTAAAATCTCACAGAAATTCCTTGTGACTAAAATAGTACCTTTCTTTCTACTAAAATAGCCATTGTTATTAGTTTTAAAGGTACTTTCCTGTTAACGGGAATACCTCAATAAATAAACACGTATTGTTCTGATATGTTGTGAGATTTTGTTTGTTAACAATGCGTAACAAATCTCGTTAAGATATTTACGTTGATCCCTTAATGATGCATTTGTGGAGCTTGCCGAAGAGCGAAGAAAAAGCTGTATCTTTGCTTGAAGACCATGGTATATTATCTAAAGGGCTAATGTGCAAGAAGGATCATATTATGAAACTTTACTTCTGCGACAGAATATTTTAGAAATGCAATGTGAAAGCCTTTCAGCGGAAGAATTCATGTGGCGACAACATAACAAAGAAATCGATATATTTCCAGCTATTTTAAATTCCATAAAGACATACTGACCCCCTAGTAACATAAATTTAGATTGTATTAGTAATTACGTTCCTTTTATTAAAAAAATAAGTTTCAAAAAGTGTGATTTTTAAGTAATTCCCCCGTTCTTACGCATTGTTAACAAACAGATACGTCGTAACATATCACAACAATACATGTTTATTTTTTGAGGTATTCCCGTTAACAGGAAAGTACCGTTTTAAATTGATTATAGCATTAGGATTTCAATTTCATTAAATAAGCAGAATTCCGGTTCCAAAAAAATTGGTTCAATCTTCAATTGCCTCTGATAATACTTTAAATAGATTTTGGAATATAATGTACCTCAATATCGTTTATCGTTCGCTCAGCACTCCTGCCTTCTCAGTTTCCGAAACAACAACTTTCAATAGTTTTATATTGATTTTTGCTTTGAAATATACTTGAGTCAATTCGGTACAATTTCCACTTTACATACTGTAAATTCCAAAGTAACTCCTTTTATAATAGGCAATGCTAGCCTAAAATTAATTCATTCTGTACCTAAAGTGAATAAATAAAGTTCTTTCTATAAACTACAATAGCTACTGTTATTAGATTTAAATGGATTATAAGCCTTAGAACTTACTCTGTATTAAATAAGCACCAAATTTCCTTTTATAAAAACAAATCAATCCACTGTTGTTTCATCGAAAATTTCCTGTTAACAGTTTTAAATGTCCTTTTAATTTTAATTGAATTTTAATTTATATTCGTTTCCAAACTTCGGCCATTGTTACGAAATTAATTCGAGGAATAACAATATAAATTCGTAAGCACGTATGGTTTACAAAGAATTTAATTTAAGAATGCTTTTTATCTCCAATTTTTCTAAAATAACACTGTTGATACTTAAAATTTTTCATATTTACGTTAATATACTTATTTTCCACAAAACACGCCAATCTCTCCCCTTCCTTCCTCTCTCTCGTATTCACTCGTATTTGCTCGTATTGAAGCACTCAAGGCACGCTTATTCCCAGAAGAATGTATACAATAATAGTAATTTGAGGTGTAACAATGATAATGGTCGACATCACGTTAAAATGGCGAGATTTCCACAAAATATGCATATTAAACGTTTAAAATGGAATATTTCGAACTGTGGGCGAAAAACGACGAACGGAATAAGAAACTTTATAACTTTTTCTTCAAAACGGTTCAAATCCGAAGGTCATCTGTTAATTTCTTCTAATTTTAATTTCCAAATGAATAAAAGCCTGCAAGTCGAAAAATCGCGTTTTACATGTTAAGTAATGGGAAATACAAATGCCTCTCTTGGAGACGAACCAAGGAATTTTTTCACGATTTAAATTCGTCATCACCTGAAAAGTGTTAATCAAGCATTCCTACCAAATTTACAGTTTCTATCATTATTATTTCTCCAGTTATTAGCGTTTGCATAGCGTGACCAACCAACCAACGGACGAGGGCTATTATTATATAAAATACTGCAAGTCATGTTATTAACGAAGGCCACTTACGCTGATAAAACCATTAACGATTACCGCAAAGTGGATCGAATACAAAATTCAAAGATCAATTCTTGCCCATCCTGGTTTAAATCTCGGTGGAAGAGAAGAAAATTATTTTTTTGAACGTGAGAAATATAATGGGCATTCATTACTTCGACGAATGCACTTCAAATAGAAAATAAGAGAAATCGTGGAGATGTTGCTTGCGGTCGCATGATATTATCAGCTCATGTAATTTGCAAATTTACAATGGCCCACGCGACATATATTTCCAACTTATTTTTAATAGTGGAAAGCATTCGTAGGTGCGGTTGCTATGACGGGCCGAAATAGCTATCTAAATCAGAAGTTTTTTTTAAAGACATTATGTATTTTAGTCGAGGGGAAAAGCTATTTGAAAATGTATTTGACTTTAAAACTTCTCAATGTAACAATTTTAATTAAATGTCATGTAAATTCATTGATTAGAATTAAAGGGTCGCTTTTGCGTAATCAGTTTGCGGGGCGTATAAAAACTAAGAGAACTACGCTAGATAATTTCCCGATTCGTTACCTAGCGATACTATTAAACTTTGGAGAGTGGCGAAATAGAATGTTCCGTTCAACTAAACAATTAAGATTGTTAACGAAATCGCAAGCGTTTCAATTAAAACTAAAGTTTTAAAATACCACGAAGACCGGTGAAATGAAAAAATACGGTGGATAATCCGCAGCCATAAAACACAGGCAAAGGATGTTTAGTCAATACCCGCCAGAAAACGTGGACTTAGTTCGATTTCTTCAAACAATTTCTACCCAGCTTTATCACTCGCACCACTAACAAGGAGTAAGGAATCCACATTCCATTCCTTAGCCCGAGCATTTTTCCACGAGCGACGGATAGAAGAAACAATAATTTGTTAAGGGAGTGGGTTTGCGGGACAATAAGAAGGAATTTCGGAGGAAAAAGATAAGGGCTGCAAGATATTACTTAATTGGGCTTCGGATACGGTTAAGCAAGGTTAAGGCCAGGTTACACGTGCCGATGTGTCGGGCGCCTTCCGGAGATCCACCTCCCGGTCGAATTGGAATACGATAAAAATTAGGGGAATTTGACGTTGATCACGAGAGGGTCATTCGGTGGACATATGACACGAGCGATAGCAAGACTCATCGGACAAAGCGATACGCGTTTTTTGGAGAATAAACAAATTGAACACTTGAACTTTTTCCACTTTCTTAATTTTCGTATACAGATACGACCATGGTTTCACTACACAGTGCTCTGTGTTCAATTTGTTTCTTCTCTAAAGTAGTACCGATAAGATTAAAGAAATACATATTTCATTTCTTCGATTTTCCCCGATTCGGACACAATAAATTAGATCTCGTCCACCCAGCTCATTGTTAAGCTTTATCGGACTTACTTCATATATATAGTGACACTCTTCTAATAATCCGCACACATTATTTTAAACCTTCGAGTAAAAGGCTTACATTTCAATCTATTAAAGCTCGAAATAATTTGTCATTCTAGTATCGACCACCGTACATAATAACTAATTTTAATCTAATATATAATATCTTAAATGAATTAATTCTCTTTCAATGCGAAAGAATCACACGTAACAGACTTTCATTCATCATAGGTATATCAGAAGAAAAATTAGTCAAGTAAGGAGAATGTATTAAAAATTGTTCACTCGTACGTAAACGCATGAAATTCGTAGCTCGCGAGAGGAGAGCGCGTTAGGGGAGGGCGGAGATAGGAGGAAGATCCTAGTTCCTAAAGGTGTGGTTTCACTGGGGCGTCCGGCGGTCGCCTTCGACTGCTGACGCCCGACGTCCGCGTTTCTTTGGATAAATAGGCATAACATTTCCACCTGAGAGCAAAAAAGTAACTTTTACAGACATCGCACGTAATATTTTTGCTCGTACTGTTATTTATGTGACAATTGCTATGGCTTCCGTAGCAGGAAGGTCGTACTTCGTTGATAATAAAAAAATCCGGGACGCCCGGTAAAATCAAATGAGTGGCGGATACAGAAACCATAAGCAAAATTAAATCATAATAGATGCGAAAATCGGAGTGTTACACGATGTCTACGACATGTTACCAAGCGACACACACACACACCCTAATGCAGGTACCCCACTTCTTCCTCATTCTCTCATCTACTCCCTCTTCCATAATCTTTCGACTTCCATTGAATTTTTATTCTCCTCTTTAAATAATTTAGGGCGTTTAACAGACCTCCAGCGTAATGTTTAAAAATATATATAATTCTTTTCCCCGTAACTTTTACATGCCAGAAGCTTTTTCTACTTTCTGGAATAACCAATTGCTTTAATTTTATAGCTGTTTACTTTTTGGTGCATTTATTGACCTATTTAAATTTTAATGCAATCTAAGTAACGCATACCGCCATTTGGACGAGCACGTAATATACACTTATTTCTGAAGTATTAGCAATTAAGATGTAAGAGGAATATTACATGTAAGAAACTTCTTCCATTAATAGTTCCTTTATTATGGTTTTCATAACATTGCTCATTATACATAACACTTTATTTTACCTTAGCGTTTGCAAAAATTACGCTCATGAGCCCGTTTACATGTTTGATTCAAATGTAATGTTGTTGGTGTGTACCGGACAACTGATATAGAAAATCGTAAATTTTTATTTACATACAATTAAATCGGAATAATATGCCAATTAACTGAAATGTAGGTTTAATGCTTGAAATTGAGATATTATTGAAATCATAACATATAAATGGTCTGAATTATGGAATAAACCGGTGTTTTTCAAGAAAATGTTTTGGTGGCAATATTACCTATCTGCGATATGTGTCCTTTCGTATGTTTTGCCTGAGAATCATATTTTAAGATAGCACGACGTTTAAGATTGAGAAATACACTTTAAACTTTTTCAAAATTAAAAAACGTAAGGTGCACATCGTATGACATTCTCCAAACAGAATAACGAATACTAGCTGTACCCCGCGTAATATACACCGATCTAGAATTCATTAAACTCATATTCAAAACATGTTCCCCTAAACTAATCTAAATCTAATACGTACACGGTAGTTACGAATAAACAGTGAGCAAAGGGAGAGGGGGTGGGGGTTGGCGAGCGTCAGCGGGCAGGTGTCTTGCACCCTAGTCTTCTTTTCTTTCACAGTAAATGCCATCTAAATAATATTTTAAAATTAATTTTCTAGTCGAAATGTGTAGTTCAACAACCACTCTTTTAGATATGCGTATAGGTTTTTTAGGCCTTTAAACTTGTATCGATTTATAACAGATTTTCAAAAAGTCACCCGGTTTTGCCCTACATGAAAATATTTTTTATTAACAGTAACGCAGTACGGTGTATGAAGCAACACAAGCTGCCCTTTGTTTTCCCACATTACATACTTTATGTAACATTGTCAGGGATTATACTTACATTTGCAAAAAAATTCAGTTGATTACGCGATTTCGGGAGAAAAAAATAACGCATTTGTATACTAGATCAGGGGTGGGCAAACTTTTCTGCATGGCGGGCCGCATCGGTGTTTGCGAATTCTTCAGCGGGCCACATTGAAAGACGCCAATGCTTAGGCGGGCCAGATTAGAGTTTAAATCGGAAATTGCTTAGATTCTTACGCATCATACATAAGTGAAAAACAAGCACAAACAAGGATTGTAGGACTAAATTTTCAAAACTAAAGGTTTTATTGTTATAATTTTACCAAAAGTAATACAAAATCGTGTTAAATTTACAGATTGCTTTTTCACCAAACCTTCGCGGGCCACGTTAAATGCTCTCGAGGGCCACATATGGCCCGGGGGCTACGGTTTGCCCACCCCTGTATTAGATTATACCCCAGGGCAGGGCCACCGAGAGGGTGGGGATACCGGGGCAAAATCCACGGGGCCCGGTATTAGGATCTGTCATAATGTTTTCCTACCGCAATACGCGGGTGCAACCAATACCAACGGCAGGCGTTTTCTCCATTTCCCACTCAGATTCGGATTTGGGTTTTCCCAACCCAACCCACTGTTTTTTTATCATCCCTGAGCACCCTGATACTTCTCCCCACTACTTCTGTTTTTCTCCCCTTCGGGAAATTTCGTCTTTGGGCCCGGGGTCCTAACTCAAAAGCACTCGGAGTGTCGTCGTACGATCAGTTGCATCCGAACAGGAACCCTCGGGGGCGGCAAATATAAGAGGGAATCAGCTGGAGATATTAGGGGCGGTGAGGCCTGCTTTCATACGGTCGGCAAAGACCCCCGGCATGTAACACAGCTATAAAATGTTGCAAAAAACCACATCCAGCTATCTGTATTCGATACTATTGTAGGAAGAGGAAATCGGAAATAACATTTTACCATTCGGAGTAGATCACGGTTATTGCCCCTGAACATTAATTTGAAGTCACATTTTCACATATATTCGCCAGCTGAAAACACTAAACATATTAATGGAAAACCAAATGGAAAAACTTAATTACGGTATTTTTCAAAAACTTTTTTCAGGAAAAATCGGCGCCCCAAGTGGGCGCTTGGTTCGCTTGTATTGTTGAGTCGGCCCAGATTTCTATTCCATTCCGCAGAGAATAACGAAAATCCAGCACTGATATCATTTTTCATATGTATTTTAGGGTGGGTAGGGAGATATACTTGCACGATGGGTTTCACATTTCCCATTTAAATCAATAGGAAAGGATAACTCATGGAATCGATCCCGGAACTTCAATTTCCGTCATCTTGGCCTCTGTAGAAAGTTTCTAACCAACTGTCATGAAAGTTGGTTAAAAATTTGATAGTGGGGACCGGAAAACAAAGACAGTTGCAACAGAGAAACCATCATCCTATTTTCATCCCGGAATGGCAAAAACGGTAAAAAAATTTGGCCTTTAAAAATCTCCGGTTCAAATTAGGAAATCTCCGGGTCAGAATTGAAAATGACCGGGTTGGTGAGGACTTTGAGATGGCAACCCTGTTCCCAACGTGTGCGCTCTGGGAGCGCCTTCCCTCGCGTAGAGGAATCAGACGGGGCGTCGAACACAGCCCGGGGGGGGGGGTTGCGTAGGTGTTCATACGAGACATTTCCTCGTCTAATTTTCCCTGCGCCATCATATGGCCTCACAGGTTCGCACTGCTTCGTTACCGAAAGCACGAAGTGGTGGGGAATATGCCTCGAAGGTTAAGCGCTTAGAATTCAATCTCAAAAATCGAAATAATATGCGAGAAGAACGCGACTACTGAAATAAATATTTCTTTTTCCGAGCAGAATCCTCCGTAGATTAAATAGAAGTAAACGCACTAAATATCACACCGCTATATTTCTGTAAAATTCAATTTGCACGTTCATCACAATCCTGACAACAACTGGTAAACATTTCATCTTAAACCCAGAAGAGTAAAAAAATTAATAAACCTTCTTGCGTATTATCAAATATCCAAGCCGAGAATCTCCACATTAAAGAAAGAGTAACCCTTCGCGTATTATTATTCCAAACACAATACGGGCAATATAGGTGAACTACCTACCTTCCTTACAACTTCGGAAAAATATTTCACAATTGGCGGTGGCCTTGAGAATTTCCAAAGAAAACATTATCTATTACAATTTTAATGGTGCCAAATTTATTACTAATAATTCCTTTTGCATTTGCGCATCCACACTGAAGAGAAATGTGCAGAAGAAAGAATTACCGGCTTCAACAAATGCTGCTCATTCATTCCGACAAGTTTGCGGATGCCAACAAACAAACACGTAGAAATCAACGGAACAATATAGTACCACTGAAAGTTTCAAAGATTGTAGTAGGTAGTAGCTATCACATCTATTATAGCTAAATAAAACTTGCACCATGTAAACAATACAGAGCAACGGAGATTCATGTTGTTATGAACAAATTATCTATAATGAATGTTTTAAAAGATTATCAATTATATTTACCCAATAAATTATTTACTTTTCCCAATATTATTCATTTAACAAAGATAGTACAGCAAAACTGAGAAGCTCTATGGTAAAAAGAAAACTAAAGTAATTCTTACCTCGTTTATAAACTCCATTAGTTGATGTTTCCCTTTCTCTTCGTTTCCCGCGATGAATGTGTCACTCAAATCACTGATCGTTAAGTTTATGGTTGTTGGGTTATATCGACATTTTCCAAATCACACTTAAACCCCATAGTCTCACTTCAACGCCAGGGGTTTCGAACATAAGAGAAGCAGTATCGCTACGGCGCGCCGTAACAACTCACCAACGACATCTTGCGGAATTTCTACACATTATTTAAAATGAAAGTATCTTAACCCTTTCCGTCCTGACGGGACTCCTGAGTCCCACATGAAAAAACATGTTATATATTCAAGATTTCATTTAGTGAAGCGTTGGGCCCAGCGGGACTTCTAAGTCCCATCTATGAGCATTTCAAATCCACGCGCGCGTTACGAAATGTTTGAAAATGCTACCGGCAGGTGGAGTGGAATTTTCTTCTACATCGTGACAACAGGCTCATCATTTCCTGAAGGTAATTTTCTATTTCTTTTCATATATTTTGTTGATAATGATAAATATGTGTACATATTTAGATGTATGACTTCACATTCTTAACTTTAATCAATAACTTTACACAATTTAGTGATAGTTGTAAATATAGGAAGTGTTTATCTAAGTCGGACTTCTAAGTCCCGACAGGCTGCCTGATCATAATTAGGAATAATGTACTTCTACATCGTGTTTTGTAGCTGTGGTCTATACATTTATTTTTTTTATTGAAACATTTGAATAACTACCTCTTTCTTTGATAGATGACTAGAGTGCTAAAGGATACAGAAATCTGTGTCGTTTTGGAGGAAATACCTGACGAAAGTGGGAAAGACACGGATATTGAGTCTGACGAAGAGTTTGATAACGAAAACCCAATTGTCGCCGCAGGTACTATATTTATACATTTAAATTAAGATATTTACAATTATACTGTAGGAACATCATGAGTTTTAAATAATATGAGAGCAACTCCTGGCATGATCATCAATGTAACCTTTTATTTACAGTCACTGCGTTACGAGTTATAGGGGAAAAAGACCAACTGTCTACAATTGATGCTACAACACTCGACCATCAGAATGAGCAAGATCTTAGCCCTGGTTATCAAACAGGAGAGGATTCTGCAGCTAACACCGAAGCCAGTGGTTCCGAAAGCCAACATAACGCCGACCTAAACATTGATCGTCGATGGAGAAAAGGGGATATCGAGATTACCATGCCAATTTTCAAGCTGAAAACAGGTGAATGTCACGAAATGTTGTATTTGCAGAGTATCCTAATTGAAATTTTATTTCAATTGTTGATAATTAATTATTTATAATTGAAATTTTATTTCAATTGTTAATAATTCATTATTTAAAATTTATTTTTAGGGCCACATGAGAATATGTTTGCTGCATGTGACACGCCAACTGATGTTTTTTTGACCCTAATTGGACCAGTGGTAGACAACATTATCAGTCAGTCTAACCTCTATGCTACACAGCATGGAAAATGTTTAAATTTAAAAAAAGAAGAATTCTTTGCTTTCATGGGCATTAATTTTTTGATGGGTTACCATAGACTACCTTCTTGGCGGGATTTTTGGTGCACACAGCCAGATTTGCACTGTGAGTATGTTGCCAGTGCTATGAGTAGAGACAGATTCATAACTATCCTATCCAACTTACATGTAAATGACAATGCTTGGATTCCTGATGGCAACAAAGACAAACTGTATAAACTCAGGCCCCTAATTGACTCACTTAATAATCAATTTTCAATTGCTTATATGCCAACCCAAGAAGTTAGTGTTGATGAGAGTACTATTCAAAGGTAGGAATGCAATGAAACAGTACAATCCTGCCAAACCAGTGAAACGAGGGTATAAATTATGGTGTTTGGCTGACCAGAATGGTTACATGTGTAAATTGGAAGTGTATCAGGGCAGAAATGAGCAAGCTGAAAAAGAATTTGTGAAGTTTGGTCTTGGTGAACGTGTTGTTCTCTCTCTAACAAAAAGCTTTTGGGGGCATAATTACAAAGTGTACTTTGACAATTATTTTTCATCTGTTCCATTATTAGAAAAACTAAAAGTTGAAAATACACTTGCATGTGGAACAATAAGGTCCAATAGGAAGTTTCTTCCTAAAAAACTTGCTGATGATGAGAGTTTGGAGAGAGGGCACTTTGATTATAGAGTGTCTTCTTCAGAAATTGCCTTTTACAAATGGAAAGACAACAGAATTGTCCTGCTGGCATCCAATTTCCACACACCATCAGTGACAAGTGTACTGCGCACTAAAAAAGATGGAACCAGGGAGGCTGTATCTTGTCCAGAGGTGGTGAAGGATTATAATGATCATATGGGAGGCGTGGACAAAGCAGACCAGCTACGAGGATCTTATGGTCTCAATAGAAAGTCACTGAAATGGTGGCATAGGTTATATTGGGCAATGTTTGACATATGTATTGTGAATAGCTATGTCATCTACAATGAATTGTATGATCCAGTAAATTTAAAGGAATTCAAAATGAATTTAACTAAAGGACTCATTACATTCAGCAGGCCTGTTCATGTAACCAATGGGGGGATCAACAGAAATAAAAGGCAATCATGCAACCAGCCATCCCCATCTCGGATTCCAGCAAAAAGACGAAAAAGTACATATTCTGTGTCAAAGGATGTGCGACTGGGAAACAGAGGTGCACACTGGGTACATTTCCTAAAGAAACGTGGTCGATGCGAGGTGTGTTCATCCAAAAAACTTGAATCACGGCCACACTCCATCTGTACCACTTGCAGGGTACATTTATGTATTAATGAAAAAAAGAACTGTTTTGCTGAATACCATGAATTTAATGTGTAATTAGTACAAAATAAAAATATTATATTGTCATGAATAAATTGCATTATATTTTATTACTATGTATTTTTAAATTTTGTAATATATGTGCAACAAATAATTTATTTTAAATTTTGATTTCTTAATGTGCACCACCTCAATAAATTACAGCAATTTTCCTAGCATGAACATCAACTGTAAATTATAGTACAAAATATTTTTAAGTACTTATCAAATTGACCTGTGTATCCTGTTGGGACTTGTAAGTCCCACCCCTAAATTTTATAGTAATTATTAAATAAAAATTTTCAAAAAAATCACTAGTTCTAATTAGACCATATGAAATAAAGAAATGTTAAAAACTGCATTCATTTCCAAATATGAGATAGGTCAGGATGGAAAGGGTTAAACTAGAGTATCGGGTTCGTTTACGTCTGTACATCTAATACTTGTATTCTTGATATTTTCTTTTCCTGAAAGGCGTTTATATTCCTTTTTATAATATTTATACGAGCTAAATTGATTCTTATTAGGAAAAACTATGTTGTGACCAAGGGGCTATGTTTATATAAACTCATGAAAATACTTATAAAATTACTCATCCAAGGCTTAATGACATGCAATTAGCTGATTGATTATATCGCATTGTAAGTGGCAGTTCTCTTCACGAAGAATGAGTTCAAAATTTCCATTTCATTCGAATACTGAAAGGGAAGCTTTAAAAACCTGAGATATTTATAAAAGAAACGGGATATCTGCTAACCCTAATTTCAGTCCTCGACATCTCATAAAAATTGAGGAAGGACATCCGGCAATCCATAATTTAAACTTTCTGTCAGAACTAAATCATTGTTTAAGCGAAATAAAAACACTCCTTAAATCTTTTTAGATTTATATTTCATTTCATAATCTTAAACACACTTCAGTTCTTTAACTCTAAAATTGCAGCAACTTGAAGTTAATTATTTTTATGTTCTGATATGAGAATTAGAGTCTTAGAACCTGACAAATAGTTTGAATACTCTCCTAGAATAGCATAGAATCAACAATTTTGACAGTAAATCACATTGTGTGTGTTATTGAAACTTTATCATTTCTTCATTATTAATTTCTGTTACATATTTCATACTTCACCACACTCAATAGTACTTTAAGAACACAGTTGTTATCATTCTCTGTGTTATTTAAAATTTTAGGGAAAGCCAATTAAAAGCTAAAGGTTTTATTGAAATTGAAATAAAGAGTTCAAAATTTGTTCATATATACACACACACACATATATATATATATTTTAACAAACAGACAATTGGATTTTACTAGTAAGGTGTGCACTAATAATGGTATTAGCGCTATAATATTTATTTCTTCTATGTAAATAAAAATCCTCTTTACAGCAAAATATATAAATTAAAAATGAAATTCTATATCTACGAGTCTATCAATAAATTTTTGTAATCACATCTTCAATATTGCCTTAACCCCTCAAGCATGCATTTAAATTACTAAATAGCGTAGCTTACGCTACGTATTTCCTCTACCGAAGTATAAAAACTAACAAACTGACAGGAAATTGGTGATCCATTGAAAGATCACATATCGATGGTCTGCTGTGACACATATAGTCCCATGAAAGGCTACTTTATGCTGATAGAATCGCAATTTAAGCAATAGCTGCATTTGGCGAGTATGTAATTGGGCTTTCGGCTTAAGGGGTTAATACTATATACATGACCGTGCACATTTGCCCCTCCCTCTAGAATTACTGGATGAAAAATAAGAGACATATCTTTCAGAATATATTTTATAAAATAAAATAAATATTATTGAAGTTGAACAGTTTACATAGGAACTCGGGGGTTGAATGCAGTCTTATCATTGGAATAGCTTCAAGCTGACCCTGGTTTTTATTCCCCTTGCTCCCACAATATGTTTCTGTGAATGCTGATGACAACATAACATCTTTTACAATTTTGAAATTTCCTTAAGTTTGCCTTGGTTTAGCCAAATTGTCTAGCTATCCTCTACTTTCATACTATAATACATTAACTAATCTTGGTTATATGGCTAACATAAACAAAGAATTAAAACTTATTAGTAAACTTTACCAGCTATCATGATATAATAATATTTAATTTCCTTATTTTTGTCGAACGGTATATCACATTGCCACAAACCATGACAAGTTCTGTGTCCTAAGTTTAGACGCTTGTCTACTCCAAAAGCAATTCACAAATTTTTAAATTCAAACAAGTAAGATACACTTACTAAAGCAACAGGTGGAAGCACATTTTATTAAAAATTTTCAAAATTCTGTTTTGCCTCCCTAGTTGCAGAGGGGGAAACCCGCAATGTTGGAACGTAGACCTTCCCATTCATGAAAACTTCGTTCCTCTAGCTTCAGTAGTTTGGGTAAATACCATTTCAAAAGTCACCTAGAGGGAAAACTATGAATTACATGAAAAGTACAATTGCAGTGAACTTCAAGGATGGATAAGCGCTATCTAATTCAAAAAGAATTTTCTAAATACCTCTTTAAAAAATGTTGATTGTCCAATGACAGATGGACAAAGTTCTGGCTTTTAAGAAAATGAGCTAAAAATAGTGATTATTGTGTGGAAAAGGATATTAATTTAAAATATTATTTGTTCTACCCTGTGTGGATAGCTAATATTCTTCTAGGCCAATGATGAATTCAATAATACCTCTTTAAATTAGTGATACTAACTTTTTGAATGACTATGTACTCATACAAGGAAAAAAATTGGAAATTTTCATAATCTGCTATTTCATGGTACTAATGACTAAATGTTCTGATTACATGTGTGTTTTCTGGTGACTCGGCCTCTTGGGCTATTGTTACACCAAATGTTCTGATATTAGCTAGTTTTACATTTGTAGGATGAACCCACAGCTGATATTTAGTTATAATATAATTCCACAAAATAATATTGATTGCTCTTAGAGGTGATAAATCCATTATCCATGATGGCTGGTCATAAAAGTGCTTACAATGTAGACTCAGCAGCGTGTCAGTTTTCAAGTCATAATAACTCAGAAATCAAGGCTAATTTGGCATCAAAGACACACTAATTCTCCACAGGATCTCCTCCTGATCGAAGCCAATTGAAACGGAAAATATAGTTAGGCTGTAAAAGGACCCATAAAGCCAAGATTTGAAAATAACCTTCAAAAATCACTCTCATGGCAGCAATATGAATTGAATAAAACTTCAAAATTTAATATGTTACATAATTCTATGAATATGAATGAAAATACCGAAGAACAATTCAAACTATGCTCTTTTGATTGGAAATGCAGATTTCATATCTCCCCAAGTTTCAGGAAGTAAAGCCTGCTTTCCTTATTAGAAAAACAAAATTTACAAGAAATGTTGATATAACTTGTTGAGAAAAGACAGAAAATTTGCTATATTTAATTAATACATATAACGGAACTAAAATGTGATGCAGTCTCACTTCACTGAACATGACCAATCTTTGATGATAGATGAAGCAGAACTAACAGTGACAAGCTGCTATTCTTGCTATCCTATATTATTGCGATCTCTTAAATGCGAAGTATGAGTGGAGGAGACGTAGGGGGAAGAGGTTATAAACAGCAATGCAAATCTCACCCATTAGGTCCCAGTAGCCATGCGATTGATTAGGGGCATTGCTGCCAGTAGATCTTCTCCCAAACAGAAATGTATCACAAAGTAGGACATTTTGCATCCTAATTATCATTAGAGTAGGACAGAGGACATTTTACCTCAAAGACTTTATGGAAGAAGTTTACATTTCCTTATCTGGGACACTATTGCAACTTCATTTGTTTTTTGATGGCCAATTATGCTATTCGATAATTACACTCCTGGCAATAGAAATATCTTATAAACGAATTGTAGAACTTATGTCACATTTAAGCTCACTACAGTTTGATGTATAAATTAAATTAATTGATATAGAAAATCAAAGAATCATTTAAAGTCATCGAACGTTTACTTAATTTATAATTTAAATAAATACTCACGGTAAAATTAAAACATTTTATTTAGAGAGAGTTGCATCATACATTTCTTAGCCTAAAGTATTATCTTCAGATATGAAACAGTGATGTAGAAACTAACAATACAAGATTTCTTTATGAAATAGACATCACAGTTTAAGATAAACAACTGTAAATAACATTTCAACAGTAGAATTCAACATAACTAATGAAGGCTCAGTCATAACGTAATAAATCCTAAACTGGGAAACCTTTAGAACTTGTTTTGCATCTGATAACTGGAGGTTTTTTAAAAATATGAATGGAATGATTTCTATACCCTTCAAGTTAAGCATATTTCCATTGGCACCCAGGAGGTAATGCTTAGGCCATCGTTGCTCATTATTTAACATGGCGAGCTCGCTGGTTTACGCCAGCCCTACACCATGCTTTCGCTTGCTAAACTTAAGTACTCTCATCTGTCTAGCTAAACAATGTAATCGATGACAAAATGATTCACACATACAACCATCACCCATCACACACACACACCACCACCACTACCCAAAGATGCGCGCGCGCACATCCATGCACTACCATCATACACACATTCACACACCTAAATACTACTCCTACCTACAAATTAACTTTGTCGCACCTACAAATCTAACTTTCTCGCACCTGCTAATCTAAGTTTCTCGCACCTACTAATCTAACTTTGTCGCACCTGCTAATCTAAGTTTGTCAAACCTACTAATCTAAGGTTGACGAGCCTACTAAGCCGAGTTTGCAGCCCCCACTCTCCTAACTAAGCAGCACCCACTCTACTAACTAAGCAGCACCTACGCTCCTAAGTCCACAGCCCCCACCCACTCGCGTAGTCCTCGCTTCCCTGCAAAAAAATCAGCATGGTAGTCTCAAGAATATTTAGCACATGCTCATTTATACTATATTCTAAAATTATGTATCCGTGAGCTTTATGATACGTAATTCTAAAATAACAGAACCGAGTAAATGCTGACAAAAAGAAATTACCACATGGCCACATACACTTCAGGTATTGCATATAGTGCCAGTTTTACCTATACCAAATTTAAAATTAACATTGCTACAGGCTTTATATGTATGAGAAAATTGTGAAGCCTAGTTGATTTACATCTTTTGAGGTTTTAAATCCCGAAGCAAAAATGAAAATAGAAACATTACCAACAATTTTCATCTTTGAAGTCTTTCAAATAAAATACAATTAAAAAATCATCTTCTGAAGAAACATTTTTATATTTCATTTCCGAATAAACGCATCACCAAGTCTCAGTTCGTGACCTTAAAGCAAGCCGAATTTTCCCCACACGCTACAGAAGAACCTGACTGTAGTACCATTCCTTAGTGGCAAATATATACTTAATCTGAAATTTCCCAATGGAGTGATCATGCTGAAATTGAACAACAGCTAAGTATCACAAACACAGTGCGATATATTCTATTCAACTTACTGACTGCAGAATAAGTACAGGTGATGCATTTATTTGAAAATGAACGGGTTGATATAACAGGCAAAGAATTCTAAATATATATTAATAATAAATAATATCCAACAGTAACGAAAACTTCTTCAACATGTAAACTGATGAAGTTGCCACATTCGGAAGAAACATATTATATGTCGTTATATTTAAGAGATATTTGAGTACCTGCATACGTCCAGACATTAGAAAACCAAAATTGAATTTCATTCAAGATTAATGAAAAAAATACTTCCAACTTGAAATTCATATATATTAAAGAGCTATTGATCATTCGATATTTTAGTACGTGAAAACGTCGGAAAGTTCGTTTCGCCAAAAAACATCCTCCTATTTATAATCGGTTAATTTGAGAAAATTCAGTAAAATTAATGAAGAGCCTGAAAATTTATGGAAAAACACAAATATTCCCGTTCAAAGTCCTAGAGGTGGCAAGCCTACCAACAACAATAAACACTACATCTGAAAATGATACTGACTTAATTCAATTCGGTTCGAACGTATTTCTCGAATGATGTTCGTGATATCTTACACGAAATGACGTGTGCATTATAAATAAGGGAAATTGAGCTTACCGCGAGCGTCCGTGTCTGTCCAGTGTGGCGTTGATGGTTATCTGCAATTAAGAGCAATCACTATATTAGCAAAAATATTTTAGACATTTCCTAAAACGGTCTATTATTCTAACGCATTATTTTATCCGTCAGCGTTTGTCTTTATGAGGAGAACTAAGGCCTCATACAAAACTATTACAAATAATTTTTAATTACCAATTCAACGTTAAGTAATAAAACACTAAATTGCTCAAGTAAAATGACCGATATACTTAAAAAAATATTAAATTAAGAATTGATTATAAATAAACATTACCGTTGCATTTTGCAACTCAATGCAACACAAAATTTGGTTCAATATGTCTACTACTTGTTTCTTATGCATGGACATTAAAACTTAATCACTATATTAAAAATGCAAATAAATGTAATAGAACAGGATATACTGTTTAAAGAATTGATATACTTAATTTTCACTTTAATTCTGGCAATAACACAACAATTTCTTCCGCTTCAACTGATGATAAAGCAGACGAATAAACCATAGACATATAAACTCATATTGGGTAAATCCAATATACGACAGCAAAACTACAGTCGCCGTTAACGACGTCAGAGAAATTATAGAATTTAGAAAAATTGCTAATTAATTATGATTATTCTTGTGAGGCATTTTATATGCCTGAGATCAAAATAAGACTACCATACCACTGTGTCATCCCTCCAGTGAAACCATTAATTACCTCCACTAGGAGATAACCGCGCCACACTGCGATGATACACCCTGTGTTGGAGAGGAGCTCTGTAAAAACAAATCACTATTAAAAAGGAGAAATTAATAAAAACAGTACAATTACATCTAAACATACTTACTCCTGCATGATGAATGGTGTCTGGGCGTCTTCGTTCTTCACTCTTCGTGCATTCGGAAAAGAAATGCACCTCTCCAGCATCACCTGTTTTCGTTCAGGGGAAAAGATATTAGCGGCGCATACGTTTCGAAATTCGATTTAGCATTTATCGTGGAAAATAAACAATAATATGACATAGGATAATAGTACATGTGTCAATTGCGTAAAACATCGATCGTGTGGAAATCGTATCGTGGTTTGGGATTTTGTGTGCACACAGGGTGGGAACCTTGGCCAAGGTCGGGGCCCCGGGAGGGAGGGAGGGTGGCAAGGGGTCGACCCTCCTGCCATGTCGTGCGTTAGATGGGGTGGAAAGACAGACGTAGATTACAATTATGTATATGTATACAACCTTAAAATACTATTAATATAATATATAATGTAATATGTATAATATAGAAACGAGGTGTAGACACAATATAAAATTAAAAATGCAAACCGTAATTACTCGTTACCAATCCGTAATCCACATTCGCACTCTGTCCTTTAGGACGGAGTACGATATGAACTGGCCGACCGACCGCTCAACACTGATCAAGTCCCAGGTAACAGGCACGTCCCGACAAGCAATATGGCGACATCTATCGTTGTGTGGTTGAAACTGTCGATATACTTTTGGTATTCATTGCTTGGTCTATCACGACTATGAAAATGTTATAAGGCGAACATTTTTGAAGCTCTAAAGGGTATTTATTATATTATATATATTATTTTACCAATTTCCCTTTTGAGCAATTTTAAAATGGTTCGGTATGTTGTAAAGTGACGAAGAAATTAAGAGATTTTCTATTTAAATAGATAAGTATTGTACATAGATGTAAACTAGTCATATGATTGTCATACATTTTTTTTATTATATTTGCCAAAATGCCTTTCCATAATTTAGCCAATTATCGTTAATTAGGCTGCTTCCAACACACAGGAGAAAATGCTGTAATTTTATACTATAATAGCCCAGGATTGTTGGTTGGTTGGTCACGCTTTCATGATGGTCGATATAGAGCGTTTTAACAAACTTCCGGAATAGGTTGAAGATTCAAATTAGGCAAGGATGCTTGATTAACATATTTTAAGGTAATGACGAAAATTAATCTCCAAAAAAGTCCTGGGTTCGACTCCTAGGAAGACATTTCCCATTTTCCGTATGGTAACACGTAAAAACCCATTTTTTGGCGTGCAGGCTTTTATTGTTTTGGAAAATAAAACTAGGATTTAACCTACGATCTTCGGATGTGAACCATTTGAAGAAAAGATTACAAAGTATCTTATTCTGTTCATCTTTTTTCTCATACAATTCGATATCGCTCATGTTATACGTTTAATTAACATATTTTGTGGAAATATTGCCTTTTTAACGGGATGTTGCCTTGGCTACCAATTACACTGTTAGACCTCAAAATCCTATAGTTATATCAATCCTTATGGGTGTAAGCGTGCATTGAATGCTTTTGATACGAGATAGGGAGGGAGAGGGAGGGAGAGAGAGAGGGGGAGAGTGTGAGGGGGAGGGAGTGAGGGGAAGGGAGGGAGACGGAGGGAGGGAGGAGAGGTAGGGAGTGAGGGGAAGGGAGGGAGAAGGAGGGAGGGAGGAGGAGATGGAGGGAGGGAAAGAGAGGGAGAGAGATGGAGGGAGGGAGACAGACAGACAAACGACTTTATTGAGGGCGAAATTGAGACTAACAGTCTCCTCTTACATTTAAGAGAGAGAGAGGGATGGAGAGAGAGGAAGTGAGTGAGAAGGGAAGGATAGGGTGGAAGGGAAGGGAGGAGGAGGGAGGAAGGAGGAGGAGAGAGAGAGAGGGGGGAGGGAGGCAGCTATTTTAAGGTTAACTAAAGATATCCCGTAATATTGACGGGCAATTACGCTAGTTATTTTATATCAGTATCCCTTCTCTTCAGGAGAATCGTGCCTTCCATTTATTTGGCTATTCGTAGTCTTAACTACAACACATTCGATTCCGAAATCATCCTTGTGAGCTGAAGGTTGGAGGAAAATTATAACATTTAACAATCGTGCGCACCTACATAACTTTGGACGTACCGCCGACCGAATACGCTGATGATGGAAAGTGACTTTCATAAAATTCCAAGCTCTTAATATATACGTATATATATATATATAAATACAAGATCCAGAGTGTGTGCACGGTGTCAGAAGCATAGCTCCAAGAAAATTAAATTCCTGATAATTTGCAAACATAGGAAGGGGACTCTGGGGGTGTTCACCTGCGAGATATATATTTACTTTTGGTCTAAGAAATAGTTCCAATGTTCAGTCTTTGTGGCGGGATGACGGGATTTGTTTACATAAAAAAAACAATGGCAGAAAAAAACCACCCACGGAAACTTCCTTTCCTCACAATAGTTTTTAAATGTTAAACTTTAATAAGTTTTTGATATGATCAATGACGCAGGTTTTTGGTCTGTATTACAAAAATAAAGTAGGGCAAAACAAACACAGTTTGTTAATAGATGAGAATGCGTTTAAGACATAATGAAAATATATTATTGTAAAATAATAAAATTTTGGTTATTGCAACCTATATATATAATATTATATAATAAGCTGAAATTAGATAACGAGAAGTGATTCATTCATGTCGACAATCGTTTACCATGCACTATTACACATATGTATAATATATGGCTTTATGGTTTGATCTGCCAATATAAAATACGTATCAGTGCTACTCCAGCTTGCTAAAAACAACCCAAGATATTGCCTCATCACGTCAAACCAACCAAACAAGCAAACCAGGGGCGGATCCACGGGGGGTGGGGGCGAAGGGGGCGGTCGCCCCCTCCTTGGATAACCTCATTGCACTCCACTGGGTAGGGATTTTCAAAATATAGGGCAGGTGGCAGGGGCGGATTCGATAGGTGTAGGGGCGATCGCCCCCCCCCCCCCCCCCCCCCCTCCCTCCCTTGAGAAGTTTCTGGATCCGCTCCTGAAGCAAACAAAACGCGAACAACTCTTAAGTGAAGGGAACAATTGTTATAGAGAATGTAATTTCCTAGAGTTTTCGTTTGAAACAATTTTCTATAGGAGTTATTCTTTAGGAGTTATTTATAAATAACCGGTTTTTCGGTTTCCGTTAAATATCTCCTTAAAAACATCGTTATTGGTAATCTTCGTAAGGACCAAAGTTGTAGAGAATAATATTTCTTCCAAATTTTGTTTGAAACTAATTTTCGTAGAACCATCCATTTCGGATATATTTCGCTTTATCTTAATACCAGTATACAGCGCTAACACCATGTAGCGGTGAATTCTGTAAACATTCAAAATATACGTAATTTACGGCAACAAGGGCGTGTCTTCTTTTACGATAGGAAATAATAATTTTGCCTCTTAATATTATTCATAATAATTTAAAAATCTATACACCCAATATGGAGAAAGTTATGTGTTGGCCGCATCAGATTTTTTTAAATAGTGGAAAGCATTAGTTGCTATGACGGGCCGAAATAGCTATCTAAATCAGAAGTTTTTTTAAGACATTATGTATTTTAGTCGAGGGGAAAAGCTATTTGAAAATGTATTTGACTTTAAAACTTCTCAATGTAACAATTTTAATTAAATGTCATGTAAATTCATTGATTCGAATTAAAGGGTCGCTTTTGCGTAATCAGGTTGCGGGGCGTATAAAAACTAAGAGAACTACGCTAGATAATTTCCCGATTCGTTACCTAGCGATCTATTAAACTTTGGAGAGTGGCGATATAGAATGTTCCGTTCAACTAAACAATTAAGATTGTTACCGAAATCGCAAGCGTTTCAATTAAAACTAAAGTTTTAAAATACCACGAAGACCGGTGAAATGAAAAAATATGGAGGATAATCCGCAGCCATAAAACGCAGGCAAAGTATGTTTAGTCAATACCCGCCAGAAAACGTGGACTTAGTTCGATTTCTTCAAACAATTTCTACCCAGCTTTATCACTCGCACCACTAACAAGGAGTAAGGAATCTACATTCCATTCCTTAGCGTGAGCATTTTCCCACGAGCGACGGATAGAAGAAACAAGAATTTGTTAAGGGAGTGGGTTTGCGGGACAATAAGAAGGAATTTCGGAGGAAAAAGATAAGGGCTGCAAGATATTACTTAATTGGGCTTCGGATACGATTAAGCAAGGTTAAGGCCAGGTTACACGTGCCGATGTGTCGGGCGCCTTCCGGAGATCCACCTCCCGGTCGAATTGGAATACGATAAAAATTAGGGGAATTTGACGTTGATCACGAGAGGGTCATTCGGTGGACATATGACACGAGCGATAGCAAGACTCATCGGACAAAGCGATACGCGTTTTTTGGAGAATAAACAAATTGAACACTTGAACTTTTTCCACTTTCTTAATTTTCGTATACAGATACGACCATGGTTTCACTACACAGTGCTCTGTGTTCAATTTGTTTCTTCTCTAAAGTAGTACCGATAAGATTAAAGAAATACATATTTCATTTCTTCGATTTTCCCCGATTCGGACAAAATAAATTAGATCTCGTCCACCCAGCTCATTGTTAAACTTTATCGGACTTACTTACTTCATATATATAGTGATTCACGAAGATATGGAATAACTTCAGGGGATGATTTCTGAGGTCATTATGAACAAAAAAGTTCATATGAACATGTGTCCGATTCTGAATAATTAAAGAGTTATGGCTGTTTGAAAATTAGAAAAAGGCAAGGCAATATCCGGAACTCGGGAGACAATTGCCGACCAGTACGCGATGCGTTCTCCGCTACATTGTTTATTTACTTGTTTATTTACTTATTTACAGTCTGTATTGTCAAATACGAATTTGCGGAGTTATGGCTGCTCGTAGATTTTCAGCACTGTGAATCTCACTCATAACTCATGCGCCTGCGCGACCATGACCTTGTCCGAACGTAGCCTGTCGAAACATGCGCACGCAAAAATCGACAATAGCATTGTTAGTTGTTACTGTGTTAGTATTACTTTCAAGATGCCTTTTACATTTACAAGTGCTGAATATGCCGATATGGTGTATGTTTATGGATTTTGCGATGGAAATGTTGTTGCTGCTGTCGCTGAATACCAGCGACGTTCTAAATCAAAAAGTTATTAGCAGTGTGTTCCAAACTTTGCGAGATACCGGCTCACTTACCAGCATTAACACTCCATATGAGCGTGTGGTTCGACAAGACGTGGCTGAGCAAGAGAACATCCTTGAGGCGGTACAGCGTAGCCCTTGTACTAGTACGCGAAGGATATCCACACGTCTCGGTGTTTCGCAATCAAAAGTATGGAGAACATTGAATGAAGAAGGAATGTACCCGTACCACTTGCAACGTGTCCAACACCTCGAACCTGGGGATCCTGCCCGACGACTGGAATTTTGTAATTGGCTTAATGAGAATCGGCGTCTGCATCGTTACATCTTATTCACTGATGAAGCTTAATTCACCCGCAGCGGTGTTAACAACACACACAATTCCCATGTTTTGTCAGAAATTAATCCCCGTGCCAATGTGGACAGTAACTTTCAACACTGATTCAGTGTTAATGTGTGGTGTGGAATGTTGTGTGATCAGGTAATTGGTCCATTCATTTTTGAGGGTCGTCTTACTGGACATTTATTTACAATTTTTGCAAAACGAATTGCCGCAACTGTTAGAAGATGTGCCCCTGGCTACAAGACTTTGAATGTACTTCCAACACGACGGAACACCACCTCATTGTTTCCGTGCAGTGGTTACTTACCTCAATGAGCAGTTCCCTGGGCGATGGATCGGTCGCAATGGTCCACAAAATTGGCCAGCTAGGTCCCCAGACCTAAACCCCTTGGATTTCTGCTTGTGGTGGTGGATGAAAGATCTTGTGTACCATACTAAAGTGCGAACACGGGATGCATTACTTCATCGCGTATTGAATGCTGTGGCTCGCATAAAAGACAGTCAAGATGAACTTCGGCAGGCAACGAGCGCGATTCACACACGAGCGGTGAAATGCATTGAAGTCGAAGGTAGTGTTTTTGAAAACCTACTTTAATAATACACACATTCGTATTTTACAATACAGACTGTAAATAAGTAAATAAACAAGTAAATAAACAATGTAGCGGAGAACGCATCGCATATTGGTCGGCAATTGTCTCCCGAGTTCCGGATATTGCCTTGCCTTTTTCTAATTTTCAAACAGCCATAACTCTTTAATTATTCGGAATCGGACACATGTTCATATGAACTTTTTTGTTCATAATGACCTCAGAAATCAGCTCCTGAAATTATTCCATATCTTCGTGAATCACCCTGTATATAGTGACACTCTTCTAATAATCCGCACACATTATTTTAAACCTTCGAGTAAAAGGCTTACATTTCAATCTATTAAAGCTCGAAATAATTTGTTATTATGTACGGTGGTCGATACAAGTATCGACCACCGTACATAATAACTAATTTTATATCTAATATATAATATCTTAAATGAATTCTCTTTCAATGCGAAAGAATCACACGTAACAGACTTTCATTCGATATAATGAAAGTATGCCACGAAAGTTCGCTTTCACCCCCACGGTGTGCCTTTTGTCGAAATATTCAGCTGCGAAGATGGATTTTCCTTCAATAGACTGGAATCATAATTGCTTCGATCCTGGTGGTAGAGAGCGTGAATCATGCGAAGCACTTATAGAAACCTTCGTTAAACACTCGTTGTGTCAGATAGTAACATGTCCCACGAGATCCAACGATATATTAGATTTACTCGTAACGTACTACCCCGAGCGTATGAACAAGCTTTCCATAGAGGAAGGAATAAGCGATCATAATGCTGTGTACGTGGAATTTAAGCTAAAAGTGGAGAAACAGGTTAAGGCTAGAAGACGCGTATATATGTACGCCAAAGCCGATTTCTCCAAATTTAGGTCTTTTTAACAGACACAATTCCCTAATTTCTGCGGGGCATCTATCGACGCTAGTACAGAGGAATTATGGTGCGTGTTCAGGGATATGATGCGAGAGGGTACGGATAAATTCATTCCACATAAAGTTAAACGTGATGGTGCGGAACCAAGATGGTACAACCAGAAAGTTAGATGCGCTCTTAGACGGCAAAGAAAACTTCACGCTCGCTTAAATAGTAATTCTTCAAAATTCACAGAGGAACAGAGGACAATGATACGGCATCAATACAGAGAGGCGCAGTCAAGAGCTAGAGTAACAATGAGAGAAGCATTTAATGATTACAAAAAGAAAGTTCTGCATAGTAATTTGAAAGAAAATCCGAAAGCATTTTGGTCGTACGTTAGAGAGGTTCATGGTAGAGGCCCCACCATAGCGTCAATGCGAACGGAGGCAGGTGATGTAGGTAGTACACGATAGCGCGGAGAAAGCGAACTTGTTAAATGAACACTTTCAGAAAGCGTTTACTTCAGTGAGCAACGAATTTGAGGAACCAGCTTTGAATGATGAGGGAAATTCGATGGAAGATTTGATATTCTCTGAAACAGGTATCGCGCACCAGCTAGAGTCGATTAAGCAAAATAAGTCTCCCGGGCCGGAGGGCATACCCGCGCGGTAATCGCACCCTACTTGAAAATAATATTCGAAAAATCCGTTGCACATGGTACCGTTCCAAAAGACTGGAAGCTAGCATACCTAACGCCCATCCACAAAGGCGGTGATAAAGAGAATCCCGAAAATTATAGACCGATTTCCTTGACGTCATTATCGTGTAAGATTCTGGAACATATAATCGTTAGCTCTGTTCTGCGTTATTTAGATGGTCGTTCTTCGCTAAGGAAAAACCAACACGGGTTTCGGAAGGTAGGTCATGCGAAACGCAGCTCGCCCTGTTCGTAAACGATTTGTTACAATGCGGAGAGAAAAACACTCAGGTTGATGCCATTTTGATTGATTTTAAAAAAGCGTTTGACAAAGTACCCCATAATAAATTAATAGGAAAATTAGGAATGTACGGCATAAACCCTAATATCGTGAGTTGGTTAAAACACTTCCTCTCCAACAGAAAACAGATAGTGTTATTGATGGGAAATCTTCATACCCGGTAAAAGTCGCATCAGGTGTTCCACAGGGAAGTGTCATAGGCCCACTACTATTCCTGATATATAGAAACGATATCTGCTCTGTAGTTCGCTGCAAAATAAGACTTTTCGCAGATGACACCGTTTTATATAATGAGATAACGAGTCAGGATGACCAAAAATCGCTCCAGGAAGATTAAAACGCCCTTTCTGCATGTTGTCAAGATTGGAAAATCGAAGTTAATCACATCAAATGTTCCCTATTGAGTTTCTGGAAGAGGAAGAACAATGAATTAGACTCCGAGTACAGAATTGATAGATTGAATATCCAATCTGCGGAGTACGTTAAATATTTAGGAGTAACCATTTGTCGTGATCTATCGTGGAATATGCATATTCGAAGGATCGTAGGCGCAGCTAATAAGAAATTGGGCTTCGTAGGCAGGATATTAAGAAGTATCACAGAACAGGTACGAGAAACGTGTTATTTATCATTGGTCAGATCTCAGGTCGAATACGCTTCCAGCATATGGGATCCGCACGAAAAGGGACAGATACTTGAGTTAGAAAGAATCCAACGCAGAGCAACCACATTCGTTAAGCAAAAATATGAGCAAAAATTAAGCGTCACATCACTCTTGAAGGAGTTGAATTGGATAACGCTAGAGGATCGCAGAATTAGCGGTAGGTTAAGGCTTCTGGAGAAATTTAGGTCGGAAGTTCTCTCAGAGGAGGTCTCAGGAATATTAGAGGCACCTACGTACATGGGCAAGCACGATCACGAGAATAAAATACGAGAGATCGACTGTAGGACCGAGCGATATCAGAGCTCTTTTTTCCCAAGGACCATACGGGATCATAACAGGAGAGTGATTCCCACGAGGGACGTTATTAGGTAGGTTTTGGTGTGCTGCACCCCCTGCCACCCGCCAGTCTGGTGATTTGCAGGGTATCATGTAGATGTAGATGTAGATGTCATTAAAAACTCCCCGGTGAATTTTCAACGGTGTTTTTACTTTCTCCATACGTAGTATAGGGCAAGTATTGTGATCACAAAAAAAATCGACTTCGAGATTTCAACGGAAATACGTTTTGAGGTCCCTAGAACACGTTTAGACTATTTTCGGAATGATGTCTGTGTGTGTGTGTGTATGTGTATGTTAGTGTGGGCGCTCTAACTCAAAAAGTACGTGTCATATCGTTACCAAACTTCACATATAACACTTTTACATGAGCTTAAAGAACTGATTAGTTTTTCGACAATAACGGGTTACCGGAAGTCGAGGTTTATTCGAAACCCGATTCGGTTTTTGCGATATTTCTTCGTTAAAAAATCATTATTGTATTTACTATTCTATACAAAGGTTATACAGAATGTAATTTCCTACAACTTTCATTTGGAACAATTTTCGATAGCAGTTGTTTAGGAATTATTTATAAACAATCAGTTTTTTCGGTTTCCCTCAAATATCTTCTTACAAACATCGTTATTGGTAATCTTCTTGTGGTCCAAATTTGTAGAGAATAATATTTCTTCCAAGTTTTGTTTGAAACTAATTTTCGTAGAACCATCCATTGCGGAGATATTTCGCTTTATCTTAATACCAGTATACAGCGCCAACACCATGTAGCGGTATTTATAGTCGACACCCAGGGGACCCCTAGGTAGGGGCTTGTCAGGTAAGAGATATTGCAACCATGTGATGAAAAATCGACGATGTCGTTTTCGACGTTCAGTTGTTTGACGTTTTCACGCGCATTCTGTATCTTATTAATATGGCCTCGAGGAAGTTATCATTTTCGATGGTGGAGAAGAAAATCATTTGTGACTTGGTGGAAAGGTATAAGAACGTCGTAGAAAATAAAAGGACGGACCCAACTTCATGCGAGGCCAAAAAATCAGCCTGGAGAAACATTTGCAGCGAGTTTAACAGCAATCGGGATGTCGCAAGGAGGGACGACAAACAGCTGAAGAGGTAAGCTATGAACTAATTAACGGAAAGTTAATGAATTTGTGTTCTTTTGACGGGTGCAGCAACTCTCAATATGGTTATGATGGCCGAAACAACCATAATAACCATATTGATACCATTTTAACACAATATCAGTATGAACGACTTGACAACATCAAGGTAAATGCTAATGAACAAATTGTTATTTTGGCGGGTGGAGTGCTTTAATTCTAAACAGTAATTATATTCCCATTGTTATGATTATGGTGGTTTGACTCTTTGATCAGAGGTCTGATTTTATATGAAATGGCCAATATGCATGTCAGGAAATGTGAGTTATTAGTGCAGTATTAATCAGTGTGGGTTTGCATGAAAGGTGGTATTGGAAGAATTATTATTTTATCTTCTTATGATCAAGTGAAAACTTGCAAGATACCACCGAGTTGGGGTTGCAATATGTGCGCATGCTGGAGTTAAATTAATATCACCATGAGTGATGGGATTAGGTTATCTAGATTGAAAGCGCACATTATGCTTGGGAAATATTGGAAGCAGTGGTAACAGCAGTGTAAGGAAAGTACATTCTAGATTAGATAAGTTAAAGGGAGTCAATATGTAAATGTATAGAGGTAGTTTTTGTTGGGATATTTGGCTTTATTCTATGCCTACCACAAAAGAAACCATGTGATGTGTCTGTATGTATGTATGATACTTAAGGACGGTCTAATTTGTTCACGTTTGCCTAACTGAAACTATTTTGTTTTGGGCTTCCTGTGCCTTATGATTGCAAATTCATAATATTTTAATTTACAATCCATTTCAGTTCCATTATTCGCCTCCACAATTCATTAAATAGCTTTGTATTAAATTTGCTTTGAATTTGTGAGGACAAATTATTTGTCAAGAATTTGCTATGTTAGAGGAAGAAATTGGGTACCATCATATATTCCCGTATGAAATTGTTATAGTTAGGCACAAGTTTTGTATGACTTCTTTTTATTGTGCATTGCTTTCATTAATTTAAACAAGTTTGTGGGCATGGCATAGGAATTCCATAGTGAATGTTTTTCAAGTTATACAATTTAAATATGATGATATTTTGAGTTTCTGTACGACTAAATAATATTTGTCATGGGCATTGAAATAGATGCTGGGAAAAGCTGAAGACAAATCTGAAGAAGCAGAAGACAGGAGATGCGTTACTGGATGGGAGGACTACCCCGGATGTTTGCAAAGGACCGAATCAAATGATTGCAAATGATTTTCTTATCTATTTAAAGCCTAAATATTAAGCCTCCACTCCTTTGTAAATATTAAATCTGTGAATTCTGTAAATATTATCCTACATTTATTTATTTGTATAAACAATATATATTTTACATATGTAAATACAGTAATGTAAATATACTAATAAGTTAATAAAATGAATGAAATTAATCTGTTTCTAATTAATTAATTCCATCCAAAAATTTCACATTGTCAAATGAGAAAGTGGTTAAAGCAACTGTTTCTTCTTTCTGAACGAGGCTTTTGCTTTCGTTATTCTACTAAGGATTTCATCTGTGCATTTGGCATCTCTAGTTATTAAGCTACCAAGATATCTGTATTCTCTAACTTGCTCCAACGGATTTCCATCAATCCTTATGTAGAGTAATGCTATTTTTAACAAACTTTCCGAGTAGCTAGAAGATTGACATTTGGTAGGAATGTTCGGTTCTTAAAGTAGAAGCCATTTACGAAAAAAAAATTCCAAATTCCCGAGAATGATTTCCATTCCTCATAAGACAACATGGAATAATCGATATTTCCACCGGCAACATTTTATATTGCTTATTAAAATTCGCGTATTTTTTTAGTATTGTATTCGTTTATACTTCCTCCAATATACATAGTATAGAGAAAGTACTGTTTTCATGAAAAAATTCGAAATCGAGATTTCAACGGAAATACACGTTTACAAGCAAGCTTTGAAATAAATATAAAAACATATTTTCCTAATTTATAATGCCTTCATCCTTTGGTAAAAAAATGCGCACAAGGTGAAATGATTGTATTACCATATAAAACAATTTATTCGCCAAAGATGTCTGGCATAACCCGTGCATCGCCGGATACTTTCAGCTAGTTTGTTTATAAAATATAATCCAGTGTAAATTTCGTAAAATGTGATATGATTCAGTTTTTAAAGAAAATTAAGTATTAAAATGGAGATATTATTGAAAAATGTTGTGAAAAGATGAAGGTAACTTTTAGGTAAAATAATTACTTTTTCAATTTCATTACTTTTGTAAAATATGTGCGAGATAGAGTTTTAGTATCATTGTGTGAAAAAATAAGAGGAACTCTTCCTGGTACCATGTTTGTACCCATATTTAGCTATGTAAATAAGGTGTGTTTCCAAGTTTAGGGAAACTTTACATGAAATAAGTTTTTTCAATTATATTACTTTTGTAAAAAGGCGTGTGTGTTTATTGGGATATATAGTTCCTGCATATTTTTCTTTTAACTTAGGCAAATAAAAAATATTTTTGATGTAAATATCCCTTCCTTCATCAGTGTTACAAGCAAAAATCACCACTTTATTAAAAAAATTCTAAGTTTCTATAATTTAAACTGGAAAGTGTTCAAGCTCGCAAAGTAAATTTTTATTAAAGTTTCTGAAAACTAATGAATGTAATCTAATAATGCGTTGTATATTAAAAGTTATAAAATTTTTGCTTGGTATTAATAAAAATTCTAGATTATGTAAATGTTATGAGTTTTACCTTCTGTGAACCTAAAAGCGTGTGCAAGATATTTGTGTATGTGATTTGATCGAACGTTTAAATAAATATATTCATATTTCCATTGAATGCATTGTATATTAAAAGTTATAAAATTTTTGCTTGGTATTGATAAAATTTCTACATTATGTGAATGTTATGATTTTTACCTCCTGTGAACCTAAAAGCGTGTGCAAGATATTTGTATATGTGATTTCACCAATTTTTTAAATAAATAAATTTATTCATATTTCCATTGTATTATACTCATTGTTTATAATGAATTCCCTCGGATTTATTTTTGTGTATATTTCATTGACTCTAATGATCGTCTCTGGAGAATTATTACAAAACTAAAAAATAAAATTTCCCATTATAAATTTCAAAACTTCTCGTTCTTATGCAGTTAAAATATTTAAGCAAATTCAGCATAAATTCGTATTGTTTTATAAAATAATTATTTTACTCATTTTTCCGTTTAATACTTCAAGTCCGGACTTCGTATAATAATTTTAAAAAGAAATTAAAAATGCCTTGCACCGATTCCAATGCTTATGGGGTAATAAATGGTTACTTGGTAACGGTAATCAACAAAGCATACATACCTAAGCGTTATATATATATATAGATTCTGTTTCAATGCTTCATCCCATATATCGTATAAGTTTAAATTCATGAAATTCCTGTAATAGTGATTTTGATACAAAATGAACCTTCGATGATCAAATCTGATGCTTAAACAGATTTGAGAAAGCCGCTGTATGACGTCACGCTAAGAGCGACGCTATTGCCATCTGGTTATCCCTTTCCGCTAAACTTCGGAACAGCCGTTTCTAAGGGAGTTTCAGAGGCCTGGGCTTTGTTGATCATTGTTGATTCAAATCAGTTGAAGCAGAGAGAGTAGTTTAACCCGTGTTTAACTGTGTTTAACCGTTCGAGATATAACGAGTTAAAAACTGTTTAGTTGAAGCGGTTTCATATTAAAAATAGAAATGAAAGTATGGTTGGCACGAAGTGCTGTCCCGAATTGCCGCGAAAGATTGGTGACTCGAGTTAGGTAAGTTTTTTGAAAAATATCAAACACATTCTTTTAGCAAAAATCAATACTTTTTTACGAAAAATGTACGTATTTTTTTCGAAATTTTCATCTAGCAAGCCAAATATTGGAAAGAACTCTAATAATCATGTGTTTCTGATAAATTACGTCTAAATTTAATTAATTAAACGATTTCATAGTCTCAAAAGTATTCGTTGATTCGATTGTTGTCCGACATAATCGTTACAGTATACAATGTATATTCATGTTCTATACAATTTACAACAATGTATGAAAGTAAAACTCAATGTATGCAATAAATATGGGAAAGAACTCCACTAATCGTGTGTTTCTGATAAATTACGTCCAAATATAATGAATTTTAACGATTTCTTTTTCTCAAAAGTATTCGTATACGTTGTCTTTCGATTGTTGTCCGACATAATCTTTACAAACGAAAGTAAGTTCAACATTTTTAGATCCAATGTGATGGTTATTGTGTGGAGTAAACGAAATACTGAGTGAAATGTTTGAAATTTGCAAGCCACAGTGAAGTATGGGGGTGGTTCTGTAATGGGTTGGAGTTGTATGTCAGCGAATGGAGTTTAATATTTAGAATATATTGAAGAGACAGATTCAAGTATGTAGACATTTAAAAAAAGAATTTGCTAGAGAGTGCTATAAAAATGGGTATTGCCAATACGTTTAAATTTTACGAAGACAATGACACAAAATATGTCTTTATATGTTATAAATGATCCAGGTTCCCTCATCCCACTTCCGACTCAAATCGGCGATTTGATGTTTGGGTAAAGCTGGTTGGGGATCCTAACCTACTCTCCATGGGCCGAATAAAATTGTATGAGAATAGAAGAATTTGCCTGAATCATTTCTCCCTGAAAAATTTTATTGTAGGCACTTCGGAAGGATTCCATCCCAGATTTAAACCTCCCAGGTAAATTACTCAGTGATATTTTGCATACATATTGTTTGTCTAGTAACAGCTGTGTTTTTATCTTTTCATGCATCTTTTCCAAGCATACAATGTGTAGTGTTTTGTGGTAGTTGAATGAATGTTGAACTTGTATTTTCTTTCTGCTGCAGCTATGCTGGAAGCTGTAGGGGCAATAGCTGGGCCCTCGGGGTTTCAGACTCCATGCAGGCATAGTAATGCAAGTGGGGAGAACCTAGTGAGGTATATTAATATTTATTTTTTATTTATATAAAATATTTGTGATGTCGCAAAGACTATATTATGTGACATAGAAAGGAGAAACCATTATTTCGATTCTTACTTATTATTGTTATTTCATTGTTTCTTATTAAAGGGCTCCAATTAAGGAAGGTGTATTGTGTGGACTTGGCGTCAGGAAGGCAGTTGAATTGTCACCCAGAGCTAGGTCTTTGTATAAAGCTAATAAGCTATTGCAGAGGAGGGCTTTGCGCTCCTCCAAAAAACTTCTTAGTTTTAGAAAAAGACTGAAACTTGCAGATTCTGCTTCTCACTTTGATGTTGGTGCTCTTGAAAACCTTCCACGGACTCTCTCATCATTTCTGCATTGTCAGTTAACAGAATGCCACAAGAAAGGCAAAGGCCATAGGTTCCCTTTAGATTATAAGGTTTGCTCTCTCTCTCTTCTGAAAAGGAGTGGGAGGGCATATGACTACTTATCTAAATTGTTTGTGCTTCCTTCTCGGAGAACACTTATGAGGTTGCTATCTCGCTTACCGTTTTCCATGGGCATTAACAATGCTATGTTTGATCATTTGTCTCTCACAGTGAAAAAGAAGGTGAAAGACATGGATCGACATTGTATTTTAATGTTCGATGAGATTTACCTGACTCCTCATTTAGATTTTCAAGAACACCTTGATTTCATTGAGGGTTTTGAAGATTTAGGTGGGGGGAACAGGGCACAAAGATTTGCGGATAGGGCTTTGGTGTTTATGGTGAGAGGCCTGAGGAGGAATTTCAAACAGCCTGTGGCTTATGTTTTTCCTGCTGGATCAACAAAAACCCTGGATTTGTCAAAATTAATCAAAAGCATTATTAGTAATTTAATCAATTCTGGCCTTTAAGTCAATGCAACTGTCTGTGACCAGGGCTCCACATATGTTGCTGCTATTAATAAATTATGCGCAGAAACGAGAGAGTCCGTGCTGAGATGCGGTGGGGAATACAGAGGAGATTACTTCTGTGTTAACGACATTCAAGTTATTCCTCTGTTTGACCCACCCCATCTGCTGAAAGGGGTTAGAAATGGCCTCATCACTAGGGATTTGAAGTTTTGTCTGTGTGGTGTCAACAAAATTGCTTCATGGCGCCATATCCTTCAAGTGTATGCCATAGACTGCAGGCAGCAGAAGCTTTTGCCTAGGCTTACAGACTACCATGTTGTTCCTGAAAAGATCAAGAAAATGAAGGTGAAATACTGCACACAGGTGTTCAGTCAAAGGTTGTCAGCAATAATGCAGCTGCTGTCTGAAAGATGTAGGTGTTTCAATGTAAATGTCAATATTGCAAACTCATTATGATTCCTTCTGAAATCTAATTGTGTTCTATATTTTCTTTCCAGCTTGTGGAGGAGACATTGTGCCAGAGGCTGCTGACACAGCATATCTCCTGGGATTTTTTTACAAACTGTTTGACAGTGTCAATGGTAAGTCAAAAAATCCCCCAGCTGACAAACCACTCCTGTGTGCAGTAAGATCATCTTCAGGGCACATGGAGTTCTGGAGTAAGGCCATCAAGCTGTTGCAGTCTATGGTATTTACTGATGGACATAAGGACATAAAGATACCTTCCGTGAATAATTGGGTTAGGACCCTCAGAAATGTTCAAGCACTATGGCTCTCGTTAAAGGGGCAAGGATTTAAAAATCTTTGCCCCAGAAATTTGAACCAAGATCCGTTGGAGAATAAATTTGGGTGCATCCGTTCTTATGGATTCCGAAATAATTCTCCAACGTGCACCAACTTTGTAGGTGCATACAAATCCCTGATCTTGAATGACATGGTGTCTGCTCATTCCGTGGGGGCAAACTGTGAAGAGGATGATTGTGAGGTGCTGGATAACCTGAAAACTTATCTTGGGATTTCAAAGTTATCCAGTTCTTCCTCATCTTCTCCTCCTGTTGACATTGATGATGGTGGTGAAGAAGGGTGGGAGGATGTCAATGATCAACTAGGGGGAAGCAGAGCTTCCTCGAGTGTGGGCTCCACCTTGGAATTCAAAGATCTATCAGCTGGAGATCTGCTGAAGAAATTAGGCCCTGTTCAGTGTGCAGCTTGTGCCAGGAAGCAGTATGCTTCTGAAAGGGTACCTAATTTCCCAGGATTAGTGCAACCCACAAAGGACTTTGCAGATGTGTATGCATTAGCAACTGGGCTAATACATAGGCATCTGCCAAATATCGCTCACAAGCTTGGTGTTGGTTCCTTTTTGCGAAGCCAACTCCTCCTGATGATTGATTTCAGATTTATTTACTGTAATGATCACCATGCCAGTTGTGGAGCCCTCTTCTGCAAGCATGTGGCAAGAGCCTCTGTAACTGCATGGTGTAATAGTGTAAATAGTTACTTAGTGGTAAATGTACTAAAAAAACTAAGGTAACGGATATCATTCATCAGAGGGCACAAGAGAGCTTCGCAAAAAGAAAACGAAGGCCATAGTGCTTGTAGTTAAGAAAATTGTTGTATTGTTTTATTTTTGTAGTGTTATATTTTTGTATTGTTTTATTTTTGTAGTGTTATATTTCTGTATTGTTTTATTTTTGTACTGTTTATTTTTGTACTGTTTTATTTTTGTATTGTTTTATAGTTGTATTTACTGTTGAGTTAACATAAGTTAGAATTAGAAGGGTGGGTTATCTACAGCCCTTGCACTGCAACCATTGCTGATCTTATCCTGCAAGCAAATCAAGACTTTGAATAAATTGCAGTAGCTTGTTTGCTGGGATCCTATGATAGTCAATCAGCCTAATAAAATGAAAGCCCAAGTGACGAAATCTGAGTCCTTCAAGGGACTCACAGTGACATAAAATGTGTAAGTTTGTTTTCTCCTATCTGAGAGAATATAAATGTTCCTATTTTTATAGTTACTTTTCATTTTTTCCGTTACACATGGAATTCTAACATACACATCAGCCTAGAAAACTGTTGCGTACTGCCCTAGGCTAAAATGAAAATCCAAACCAGTGATGCCATTGTTTCCCTTGCAATGATAAAATACTCTGATTGTAGATAACATTGTGTATGCTGTCTAGGGTTATTTTAATTGGGCGTTGACATATTTAAATTCATAGAAACAGCTAAGAATTCTGTTTGCCTATTATTTTTCTAATGAAGAAAATTGAAAATGTTTTAAAATTATTAATAACTGTAATTTCTAGTAATTATTCCTGAGGAGAATAATGTTTAGAGCAAACATTCATTGTTCTATATGGAGGCTGTATACCCAAAAAGGCCGACCTTGCCTTTGAATGTATGCACTTTTATTATACCTGTAATGTTTAGCATTGTTTCTGCTTGTGAAGTGCTAATAGAGAAGCTCTTATGATATATCCATTCTTGTTTATACTATGTCAACCTTGACTTGTCTTATATCTGTTTATACATATCTTAAGACTAATAAATACAATTGTTATTATTATTGTGATTACTAATATTATAATTATTTTTTGTAAATTTGCCTTCAATTTGTATCAATAAATCTGTAAAGGAATATATGTTCTTTTCCTTGAGAAGTGTGTACCAATTCCCCACATCCTTATAAAGGTACAGGAAGTTTTCAGGTAACCCAAATATAGTTTCATTTTTTCATAAATTTGACGTTATAATTCCTTAATTTTCTGTTTTTTCTTTGAATAATTCCCACTCAAACATTTGATGGGGGTAAATTATTCTCAGAACAAAAAAAATGGAGGATCATGGCGTCAAATTTATGGAAAAATTAAACTACATTTGGTTTACGGAAAATTCCCGGTACCTACAAAAAGCGGTCCGCGTGACGGGAGAAGAAGAGAGGGGAGGGGAGAAAGGGGAGGGACTGTTTACGTAGTTGTTGACTAGTAACGAAGGACCAATGAAAAGTACCCCGAAAGGCACCGAGGCGACGGAGGAGTGTTTACTCGTGCCTCAATCTTAACGTTGAGTGTCGCGAGCCTGGCTACTTACACAGTACCATGGACCCTATACTATATAGGCTCCATGCACAGTACTGTAAAACATCAAAAATTCCAACTAATGAAGAGTTCTAAATAAACGAATTGTCCACATATTGGAACACACTAATATATTATAAGTCGTAGGCCATAAAAACGAGTAGCACATAATTGTCAGGCTGAATCTGAGATATGTGAATTGTATTGGCAACAACTCAATGTATTCTGCTTTTATTTAGTGTTTTCAGCTTTCTTCTATTATGTCATTATCATTTTTCGTTTTATAAAAAAAAAATATGTAGTATTCGGCCATCCAAAGGCCGAAGCCGAATAGCAGATTTGGACCGAATACTGAGGCCAAACTTCGATGCATCACTACCAAGTATACAATTCCTCCTCTAATGTTAATCATATTTTTAATTATTCTAACACAACAAATTTGTCATCTCTGAAAATATCATCCACAGATGTAATGAAGGCTCTTAATATGCTTGATGTTAATACATCTCCTGGCCCAGACGGAATCCCCCCATTATTTTTAAAAAATTGTTCCTTATCATTATCACTTCCACTTACTTTATTATATAACTTATCTTTGGATAGTGAGATTTTTCCTTCATATTGGAAGCTGAGTTATGTTATACCTATATTCAAATCTGGTGATAACAACATGATACTTCTATCTAACAATAAGCTAAATGCTTTAGGAATTTATGGTAAACTTATGGCTTGGTTTGGCAGTTATCTAAATGCAAGATCTCACATTGTCAAAGTAAAAAATGTTTATTCATATTCCTTCCCATGTTCTTCAGGTGTTCCTCAGGGATCTCATCTTGGTCCATTGTTGTTCTGTTTGTTTGTAAATGATATCAGTGAAATATTTCTGGATGTATGATTCTTATTGTTTGCCGATGACCTAAAAATATTCAAACGCATTGCTTCCCTTAATGATTCAATAATATTACAACAGAATATTGAACAACTTGTTCAATGGGTGGCTAAAAATGATTTATCTCTGAATGTATCAAAATGTAGTGTTATGAGTTTTCATCATTTTCATAGTCCTTATCTATTTGATTTTGATTATAAGCTCAATTATGTAAATCCGGAAAGACCTACAGTTATATGTCATCTAGGAATCTGGTTTGATAGTAAATTATCCTTTAAGACTCATTTAGATATAGTTATACATAATGCATTAAAAACTGGGTTTTATAATGAGAACTTGTCATTGTTTCAATAATATTTTTACTCTCAGGACTGTTTATCTAGCATTAGTACATAGTCAATTGGAATACTCTGTAATAAATTGGTCACCTTACTATAAAGTTGACTCTTCTAGGCTTGAACGTGTCCAAAACAAGTTCCTAAGATTTATAAATTAGGCATCCCTAAAGATGATCTGAATTATTCATTTTTGCTTCCAGTCCTCAACCTAAAGTCCTTGTCTGAGAAAAGAACTTTGAACGATGTTATATATTTATTTAAAATTATTAATTCTTATATTGATTGTCCCTCTCTTCTTTCTTCAATTAATTTCTATGTCCTACTGGCTAAACTCGAGGCAGTGAGAATCTTTGGAACAATGCTAAAATGGCTTCGTAGTTACCTGCTTGACCAAAAAATGATAGTTAAAGTAAATAACAATAATTCTGCCACTTTTATGCCTACTTCTGGGGTTCCTCAAGGTTCTCACCTTGGACAAGTACTATTCATTCTGTTTATGAATGACATAAGCACCTATATAAACCCAGTGAACCACCTTCTATACACAGATGACTTAAAAATATTTAAGAAAATTGAGTCGCCAATTGACTGTTTTGGATTACAAAGCTGTTTAAATAGGATAATGACCTGGTGTGACACAAATTACATGAAATTGAATGTTAGTAAGTGCTATATAATGTCTTATACCAGAAATAAGTCTCCAATAATGCATAATTACTATATGGGACCAAACAACCTTACTAGAGTGAATAAAATATCTGACCTTGGAATTCTTTTTGACAGCTCATTGAATTTTACAGCATACATTGAGAATATAACACTTAAGTCATCCCAGATGCTTGGGTTCATTTATCGAACTACCAAAAACTTCAATGATGTTTATTGCTTCAAAATACTTTTCTGTTCACTCGTAAGGCCAATTTTGGAATACTGCTCTTCATATTATGTGACTAACATAAATATGCTGGAAAGGGTTCAGCACAAATTTATCAGAATGGTATTACACAGATCTGGTATCTTCACCTTCAATGTAAATTATGATGAGGCAATACAACAGCTTGACTTGTTAACACTTAATACTCGGAGAAAGAATGCTGACCAAATTTTCCTATATCGCCTATTAAACAACCAAGTAAATTGTCCAATATCGCTATGGCAAATTGCTTTCCGATTACCCACAGTTAATACCAGATCCAATATGACTTTTTATGTGCCTTCCCTTGAAAGAAATTATACTTATTGTATGCCTCTATACAGAATGATAAGAAAATCCAACCTAATGTGCAATAATGTGAACTTTTTTAACTTATCACAAAACTGCTTTAAAAGGATACAAAAACAATAAATTTTTCTCTGTTAATGCATTTACATATAGTGATGTTCTTATCTGGCATATTGATAATATATTATATTTAATGTTCAAAGTTTTTCTTAAATAACTTTTTATTCATTTTTAATCTTGCATTTCATTATAATTAGAAGTAACGTGATATAATATACACAGACCATATGATATGTTGAAAATATTTAATTACTATTTAATTAATTTATCTTTTAATATACTTATAATTTTTAATATATTAAGTGTTTGTATTTCATTGGTGAAAGAGGACAAAAGCCCATAATAAAGAATATTGTTATTATTATTAAATTATTTCTCTCGTAACCCAAATTCATTCCAACTTGACTTTCATAGAACTAATTATGCATTTCACTCCCCTATAACTCGGATTCAAAGAAATGCAAACAAATTTAGTACAAAGATTGACTTTTCAATATCATCATCTCAGTTTAAGAAATCTGTAATGGATGTATGTACATTATGATAATAATGACCAATAAAGGTAAAATTTTTGTGTTCGGAACTAATTTATGAACATACTTTCCGCAAATTTGAAAAACCCGACAGTAGGAAAATGAATTTTCAGCGTTCATTCATCCAACTCCAGAATTCGTAAGATGATTATAAGTAACTTATATAGCAAATGAAAAATATGCTGCACTCACTTCTGCAAGCATATCTCCCATATAATATAGCCCGTGGCTTCATAAGCATGCACACAGCCTCACAAATTTATTCATAGATTTACTATTTTTTACATGTCATAAAATACAGGGTTTGGACTAGGGGCGCGATTCACCTTCTTTGCCCTGGATGCAAAAATACTTAATCCCGGTATTAAACTTATATTTGTTCTTCAGTGAATATGAATCGAAATAATGGAGCACAACTATTTCATAAAGTATAAAATATTCAGTCTTATTCCAGGTATGAAAATTACTTAGAAATACATATAGATAATAATAAACAAACAAATTGAGATAATATGATATACATAACGAAATAACACTTTTTTCGTTTTTGTTACAGTTATTTTGAAAATTTCTTTAATGTTTTTCGTTATGTTATTCAAAAATAATTTCGTTACGGAAAAATATCAGACTGATATCGAGCTAGAGAAATATCAGAGAGACTGGATTAAATTTATTCTTTTTACTAAATGAGTTTTAAAATTCCCGCCGTCGGCCCTCTGATAATAATTTTTGAAACTATAAAGACAACAGTGATACGTGGCCTGTGAGGTGAAATAAGAAAGAAAGTAACTATAGATAAGTGTAAATTAATAAATTAAGCGTTACAATATTTCTGTCATGTGGAAGAATAATAAAGAGCACTTTAATGCGTAATATAATTAACTGCAATGGGTCTTTGCAAGTGCCCTAAGAGAATTGTGACGAACTTATTTTGCTATGAGCACCGTGTGAATGTTTGTGAGCATTGTATGGTTTCCAACCATGCCAAGGTAAGACATGGTATTTTAAATGGATGTCAAAACGTTTTAGAATTTTTTATCGTTAAAGTCTTATATAAGTTTAACAAAATTAAATTTCAGTGCATCGTGCAGTCTTATTTAAACTGGTTGCATGATAGTGATTACAATCCAATCTGCGAATTGTGTTCTAAAGATTTAGCAGGTGAAGATTGTCTCAGGCTCACATGTTATCGTAAGTTTTAACGTGAATTTTACTTGAACATTTTATGCTCGTTAGGCGTAGGTACTGTTATTACCGATTCTTTTAACAGATGTATTTCATTGGAGCTGTCTGGATCGGTATGCGAGACAATTACCTTCTACAACAGCTCCTGCTGGTTATACGTGCCCTACCTGTAAGGTTATGTTATTTCCTCCAGCAAATCTAGTGTCACCAGTCGCCGACGTTCTCCGTCAAGTTCTTGCAGGAGTCAACTGGGCTCGAACTGGTCTTGGTTTGCCACTAGTATGTTTACTCGTATGCGATACCTGAGTCGATATCCATTGGCAAGTTTTTGTTACAACTAATACCAAATGTGTGACTAAATCAATTGTAATTTTAGTTGAGCGAAGAGAGAGAGCAAAAACCCTCCGTCGAGGTTCGTGAGGTTTCAGAAGGCGACACTTCTTTAAACAGTACGCATCAAATTCTGGCAAATCCCTCGCCTATGTTACAGCATCCGTCTTCTCCTGGACCAAATTCTGCATTTAGTTCGGCTCATTCAGATTCTTCTCCAGGAAGTTCTGTGATACATCTCGATGATAACATTTCCGATTACATTCGATCAGAGAGTTTTCCTGTTTCTTCAGGTCAGTACGAGTTCAATTTTCCGTTTCGATTGTAAATACTAATACTAATATAAACACAAATTTGTCCCTTATAGATCAACCTCCAAAACGTATTTTTGAAGCATTGGACGTTTCAAAAGGGGAACAATTTGATCATGACGAAAATAAATACAAGCGTAGGTCAGCGTTTGAATGGTTCTCGCGATGGTGGAAGTAAGTAATTAAGGTGATTTTTCATCTATTTTACTTGTGTAAAATTCATAATTAATTTTTTCAAAACCTTTCTCAATGCAAATGAGTATCTAAAAAATACATGATTTCACAACTTTTGGCAGACGCTAATTCAAACATGCCACAATCTCTATTATACATGTTAACAAGCCATGTTGCTAACACCAAATATTGGGCATTTGATAATTCAGAAAAAATTATCCATCTTTCCATGTGGCTGCACTCCAATTTTTAGTTTAGATAGATTTATTTGCCATTGAAGTTGGTCAAGAAAAATAGATGAAAGTATAAATTCCAATTTTTTATATTATCAGGGAATTAATTGATGATAACTGTGTGTAGTTGAGCTGTACACCTGACTCCTCAACTTTTAATGGCAATGGGAACTACCTAATTCATTAATTAGATAAATAATTGACTAACACTATCAATTAAGTTTATTTACTTTAATTGATGCGCTTAGACTTTTACTTTATGTAAAATTAGATTAGCTTTGTCGTGAACACAGTTTATAAGTTGTTCAAACCAAATGAGTCTGAGTTGGTCTTAAATTACAGGAACATCTCTAGACAGCCTTCTAGAAGTCATAGAGGCGGGGGACACCTTTACCGACGCTATTGGATGGCAGCTCTTCTACTGGCTATTGGCCTTTTAACCCTTGTGGTGGTGTTCTCTAAGTTGGGAAGAATAGCTACAGCTGATGACCCTAATCTTGATCCACTTCAAAATCCTCACATCCACATAAGAAACAATAACAACTAGTTATAATCATCTTTTGATTGGCATCGCCTGTGGCCATTACTAAATAAAGGCATAACCAGACTCTAGTGAGATAATGAAAACTTTATGGTGCAATTTAATTTCATTATTGTGAATAAAAGGCACATTTTTGTAAGGCACGGCTTTTACTGACAATCTTAAGGTGCATTGGTCCGAATTTTGTCCTTGGAGGAGTTTCCTTACAAATGTGTCAGTAATTTTTTAGGGCTGTTTGCCTCCAGTGTTAATGCATTCCTTATAAATTGTAACCAAAGTTATGGCTATGCTTTTGCAATCCTGTATGATATTCAAGATTAAAATATAGAAAAATCATCAAAGATATTTCTGCATGAAATCAAAAGAAGTTTACATTGAAGTAGCCTTCAAGCTACTTGGAAACCATTATCTCTTGAAGGATTCCATCATCTTGAGGAAAATAGCCAATCACCCAAGGTGAGTGTTACCCTCTACTCTTCAGGCAAAAACTTCAGAAACAAACATTCATTTACTACAAAAATATATTCATACTACCTATTTACAGTAATAATAGCTCCTTTATTTGGCACCCATGAGACTTAAGGTTGGCTAAATTTTGTAAGATAGGTGAATCGAGTAAATAATGCATAGCATAAATTGTTTTTCTCAGCATTTTCTTACCTATCTCTGCATTAGCAAAAATAATTAAGAACTAATTAGGGAGATTGCTCAGCCATAAATTATAATATTTATAGACTTGCAAAGGAGACGGAGGAAGATACGGCAAAGGATAATATAAGAGGGTGTCAGAAAGTAAGGTTCCCTATTTTTTTATTTTGAATGTAAACAAGTTACAATGCGGAACACATGGAACAGATATAGGCACATATTCAGTCTATTTTTCGACATAGTCGCCTTGTCTGTTGAGGCACTTATCTTAGCGGTAGATCAAGGAATCGAAGCCTTGGTGGTAGAAAGATAGAATAGATGAGATAGAAAGAGAAAATTATTAAATGCATTACTAAAATGAATCTACGTCTGAGGGCACCTGCTGTGCTTGTAATTAGGATTTTGCAAATGAAATAATTAATTTGGGAATGGCATTAACTCGTCAATAAAAGTTGAAAAATTCAAGTATATTACAGCTTTACACTCTTCAATTCTAAACTAGTTTAGTAATGAAGAAACAAAAAATAATGTTCATTAACCTCTTAAGTGGGTATGATGAATACAGTAATACTCTGTAGAACGAATGCCCGACTTGCTATAACAAATGCAATTTTTTCATTTCGTAGTGAAAATTACCAAATACTCCTCAGAGCGAGTCTCATTTGGAATGGATATGAGCAAATTCACTAAGGTGCACATGCAGCTTGTAATTTGATGCTTGACTCCTGTATGTACAATGTTACAACATATAGTGTCAGTCAGCAGTTGTAGGATGAATATTTTTTGTGCTACATTCTGTTTAAAATTAATCCTTTTGATGATTAAAAAAAGAGGTTAAGAGAAAGCAATTAGCAATGCAGTGAATGATTCTGCGATTAAAAGAAAGTAAACATTTTTTTATAAATTACATATTTACAGCTAATTAATATTTTTACTATTACATGTGTTTATAATTTTCATGAAAAATTATTTTCTGGTAACATACCCTAATTAATTCAATGGAAAGATACGCTTTGTTTAACAAATGATTTTTACGGAATGTATCCCATTCGATAAACGGGGTATCTATATACATATACTAGTTAATGTGTGCTTGCATTCTGCAAGCATTTTCTCTTACCTTAATGTAATGAGTAAGAGCCGAGAAATAATTTTTAAAGCAAAAGTTTACATAAATAATCTCAAATTTAAGGCTGCCTGGAGTCAAACCGATGACACCTACGCAGGAGTTCTCAAATAATATAGAGATATTCTCATGACATCTACAAACCCTGAAAATATCAGCTCTTTATTCCTCTTAGTTTCGTCTATATGCAAGAATTAATTTTTTCCATGTTTTCTTATGAGAGATATACCAAGTCATCTGGAGTCAAACCCAGGACACTTGCGGTAAAAGTGATAACGGTTCCCTATAGATCTCGTAGATATCTAACAACCATCCAAGTTTCAATTTTCTATCTTATCAGAAAGTTCCCAAAGTTAATTTTCAAAAATGCTGCAATGCTTTTCTTATGGGAAAAAATGCAACTTTCGGAATTTCTGGAGTCGAACTCGTGACAGTTATGAGATCTCAATTTTTCTGGCGGTTTCTTGATGCCATCTACAATTTCTGAAAATTTCAGCACCATCTATTGTAGTTTGGGCTAGTCATTAGTATCCTCCTATATCTTCCTATATTCTCTTCTGTAAGAAGAGAGCATATATCTAATATATAAAATTGACTTTGTCATCAGTGGGAAATCGGAACTCTGTAATGCTATTTTTAACAAACTTTCCCAGTAGCTAGAAGATTGACATTTGGTAGGAATGTTCGGCTCTTAAAGTAGAAGCCATTTACAAAAAAAAAATTTCCAAAATCGACCCGGGTTCAATTCCCGAGAATGATTTCCATTCTTCATAAGATAACATGGAAAAATCGATATTTCGACCTGAAACCTTATTTTATTTAGCTTATTAAAATTCACATATTTGACCTACGATTTTTGGACTTGGACTGTATTAAAGAAAAATAAATGCAGTTTCTTATTCTTATCACCTTTTATCGCTTTCAAATCTAAATCTTTCAAATTTAACGTTTTAATATCATACTTGGACAAAATTTAGCATTTTTAACATGAAGTTGCCTTGCCAACCGATTACTTTGTTAAACTCGAAATCCTATTACCAGTGGCACCCTTTGACCCGGGCAAGCGGGGCCTCTGTCCCGGGCCCCGCGTTCCCTGGGCCCCGTGCTTTGGCGGTTCTCATATGTATTAAATAAGAGATAAAATGAAATATGCAGAATCAAATAAAATAATTATATGAACGATATTCACAACCAAGCGTATATTACTGTATCTTGTATGAAACACAGGAATGAAATGTATAAGTCTGAATACACCTAATTATTACAGTTTATTGCACAAAATAAGCAACCTATGTAAACATAAGGAGGACTTTCCTGAAGATGTTATCTTATGCCAGCCAATCTTCCCGGATTAGGCGGGACAGTCCTGGATTTCGATAGTTTGTCCTGCATGGTGAGGAGTCCCAGAAAATGTTTCGCATCCGTACGATTTGTTCCGCCTGCCCCAAATTTTCACAAATAATCACACTTGAAAATTGAGCGAATCGCCCTCGCTCCATGTTAGCCGTCATGCATCGGTTCAAATTACAATGTATACTGTTGATTTTATACATTGTCGCATAGGATAAATTTCATACATTGCCACATACAAAATGTGGCGTAATTGCTGATGCTATCAGTCAGTCGCATTCGAAAACTTTTAGTGTCAACATTGTAGACAAGTAAAATATTTCGATATTCTTATCTGACGTAAATATCAAAACATCGTTGCTGAATTTAATGTTTTTCTTTTGATATCTTGAGTGCGTTCTACGTCTATAATACGGGAATATACATATCTAAAAATATTAAATACTTTTACAATTATTTTTTAGTGTGCAAATTACACCTTGATAATTTTGGATTGTTAAGGGGCCCTGCAAATCCTGATCGCCCTGGGCCCCGCACACCCCTAGGGGTGGCCCTGCCTATTACTCTCAGGTATGCTCACATTCTCTCCGGACCTCCATGGATCCTCCCGGCCCAATTCATAGGTATCAGAGATATCTCAGAATTAGTTTTTACTTTCTCCAATATATGTAGTATAGAGAAAGTATTGTTTTCATGAAAAAATTCGAAATTGAGATTTCAACAGAAATACACGTTTTGAGGTGCGCAAAGGGAGAAATGATTCTATTACCATACCGTACAAAATTTTATTCGCCAAAGACATCTGCCATAACCCAAGCATCGCCAGATACTTTCAGCTAGTAATGATATATATATATATACACAGCCTAATATAAGACGACTCTGATTATAAGACGACCCCCCATTTTGAATTCCTAATAAAAGGAAAAAATTTATTATGCACACAATGACAGGGGTTTATTATACCATTGACTAATAAACATTGAACCAATTGAAATAAGCAATTTTGTAGTGTTAGTTGGCATATACAGTTGCTTTCCTTCAAGTGTCTATCAACGACTGATTTTAACTTCTTACAGGACCTACTATACTGGCGAAGTCAATGCAAGCATTTATTTAGATTATCAATGAAGAGAAGATAACAATAACACTTTTCTTTCGTCTATTTAAAGGTTTAATAGGCCTTAAATGAATCCGAGGCAACAGTGAGAGTCTCCTTGGCAACACCCGGAATGAGTACGAAAAATATGCAAAATTTCGAAAAAGAATGCGTATTTCTGAAAAATTCGACCGTCTAACGTGTAAACATCGCAAGAATAAGACAGAGCTTTAACCGTCGAACAAAGTGAAAAAGAAGAAAATCGGTCCATATTTATGTATTTTAATGAATGAAGGAAATAAACCTTGCACTCTGAAAAATCGAAAATCCCGTGTAAACTTATGGGAAAATATCTCCTGGATTCGAACCTGGGACACTTTAACAAACGAAAATATTTTTCCAGGGACCTCATAGCCAGTAGAAACAAAACGCCGTTTACCGCATATCTTTTACGACGAACGATTCTCGAGAAATACGCCGATATAATTACGCGAGGCTTCATACTCACGGACGCACGCAGCTTCACTACGCGCATAATATATAGGATAAAATTCAAAAGAGTATTTGTATTCGAATACATTTGAACCGATTCATTTTCTACTACTACTTTTAATAATCGATTGTTTCGATTGATTTTAAGAATCGAATACTTTGATTATAGCTATTTGATTCTTCCCATCTCCAGCTATCTCTGTTTGGTTCCTCTGTCAGTCAAACTATTACGCACCGCGCGATTATAAGACGACTAGCGATTTTTCGGTCATAAAAATTGGAACAAAACCTCTTCTTATATTCAGGTATATACGGTATATACACACACTATTGTAGTTTGGGCTGGACATTTGTATCCTCCTATCATTATCATTCTATAATATCATATATACAGTAGACTCCCGATTATCCGGGAAGGTTGGGAAATAAAGTTCTGTGGATAATCGAATCCCCGGATAATCTGCAAAATGAAAGAAAAACTCGAAAATATGACATAAATGTAAATATAATTACAAAAATATAAATATAAATACATACATATGTATTTACAGAGGTACATAGTTTAAACGAACTAATTTTTTTTGAAAAAGGAAAGCAAAGAAGTTTGCTTATTTCCTTGGTTGGCCTTCCTATGAATGGTAGTACGTAAATTATGCAGCATCATCTTGTCAGCAAGAGCGATGTCGTCTTCTTGCTCCGCATAGTCAAGTAGAGCCTCCACATGAGACAAAGCTGCAATGTGACCGATTTTATTTGTCGGCAGAAAATCCTCTTCTGGGTCTTCGTTTAGGCTTGATTCTTCTTCGTTCATAACCCATCGTGCTATTTTGTCATCACTCAACATTTCACGACCTGTCAAATTTTTGTATGAATTAAACCACTCAAAAACTGCTTCTTCATCTAAAATTTCAAAACCACTAATCTGTCGTAAATTATTTAACACTTTGGACACTCTGTTAGTATTATTCTTGTCACCAAGAAGTTCTTCATCATTTCGCAGTAATATTTTTCTAAATGATTTTTTTAATGTTATGCTTTTGATCGATGTCCACACCGTTGAAATTTCATAAATCCAACACCGTTATTTTTTTCCAAAATGTCAATAAATCATTACCTTCCATAATTAATATATGCAACAAGTTTCTTTTATAAATCGCTTTAAAGTTTTGAATCACTCCTTGGTCCATCGGTTGGATCAATGCTGTCACATTTGGTGGCAAATATTTAACAAAAATGTTCTTGTCATCTGATTTTAAAATTTCTTTGCTTGGGTGACTAGGGGCATTGCCCAAAAGTACAATGGCTTTTTGTGGCAGATTAAGCGATTTCAAATGCTGATGCACTGATGGAATGAATTTTTTTGTAAACCAGTCACTAAAAATTTCTCGTTCCATGCAAGGTGATTTATTGTTGTAGTAATGAACGGGTAAATTAGAAACTTCAATTCCTGAAAAAGCATGAGTTTTTTTGCAGTTCCGATTACACAAGGTTTCAAAAAAAGGAGTTCCAGCAGCGTTTCCACAACACAAAAGTGTTAACCGTTGTTTTTGATCTTTGCGACCTGAAGCACTCCTTTCAGTTTCATGTGCTAATGTTTTGTTTGGTAATCACTTCCAATATAGACCGGTTTCGTCGGCGTTGAAAATTTGTTCTGGTATGAAACCTTCTTTTTCAATAAACTGCTGATATTGATGCTTGTATTCAATAGCTGGAGGTTCATCACAACTCAGTTTCTGGTCTTGAACAGTTATTTGCCTAATGCCATGTCACTGTTTAAATCTTGTCAACCAACCAGAGGATGCATTGAAATTTCCCTGTAATTTCAACTCGTCAAAAAAATACTTAGCTTGAGCAGCGCAAATTATCCCAGAGACTGGAATCCCCTGTGCCCTTTGTTGATTGAACCAGATAACCATGATAAATAAAAAAGGTCGGAGACTATGGCGAAATGAATTAATTAAATTAAAACATAAATACTCCTTAACCGTACAAAGTGAGAATATTTAGAGACAAAATAAACAATAAAATAGGGTTTAAAAAAATAATAATAATAATAAAAAAAGAAAAAATAAAATAAAAATTTTTCAAGGGACACTTGAATATTTAGAGATTCCCTGTTTTGTGAGAGTGTGCGTATAAATGTTTTTTTTTAAAACATTGTTTTTTTTAGGAGTGAATGTGTATTAGGTTTTCCGCTCCTTTTTTTTCTTTTCTTGTTTGAGTGCGTGTTTGAATGATTGTTCTCCTGAAGGAAAGTTTTTTTTTCTTTTGGGGAAGGATTTGAGTACATGAATGGGTGACACGAGGCTACCTGCGAGGTTTTCTTCCCCCGTAAAACCTGTAAGTGTTACTTTTGTTTTTCTTTTCATTGATTCCTTTCTTACCCGTTTTTTTTTCTTTTTAACCAAAAAAAAATTTTTTTTTCTTTTTTTATTATTATTATTTTTTAAACCCTATTTTATTGTTTATTTTGTCTCTAAATATTCTCACTTTGTACGGTTAAGGAGTATTTATGTTTTAATTTAATCAGATAACCATGGCTTTATCCAATTCATTTCAAGTTAAAGTTTTCATCGATTTTTATTTTGACATGCCACCCACACTATCGGAAACTCTGGCAAACTCAATTAATTTAGCCTTATTTTTTATTAAACCTCATACGGATTGTTCACCAACATTGTACTCCTTCATTAAATTTGACACTTTAGCATCTTTTTCGAGTTGATTGATGAGCTTGAGCTTTTGTTCTATGGCAAGAACAGTCCTTTTTCTTTTGAACATGATGGGTAACTTTATAACTTTAGAAATAAGCAAAATAAAAACACGGAAAAAACTACAAACAATCATGTTCCTTGTACAGAGAACACTGCACATGCACTACAGCGTCACACACAAACACGTAGATGAAATTCATTTAACTGTCTACATTGTCAGTTTATCTCATTTTAATTTGCTATTCGATCATTACATCCACTTCCTTTCTCCTCCTCCTCTTCTGACATATCCCCTCTTACCACCCATTCACATTACCTCTGCCTCCTTTCCCTTAACTCCTTCCCCTCTCAACTATACATTCAGACCTTACTGTGCTGAAGACGGCTTATCCGAAAATTTCACGTAAATTTTGTGTTCATCTTTCTTTTGTTTGTGTGCTGTGTTTATAAATAGACTACATATACATATTGTGAATTTCCACCTGCCGGATTTCCATATCAAGAATATATATATTATACACACAAACACAGACACTCAAGCTTAGGCTACGCCCACAGTATGTACAGTACAATAATTTTTTTTATACTTAAACTAGCTGAAGTACCCGGCTTCACTCGGGATAAGCCATGGATGATGTCATCATTTTTGAGACAGACATTGTGGGCAGCAGGGGATGAGGCGGTTAATGAAAGTGAATTTAGATGTTTTCCAAAACGTTTTTGTATACAATGTTGACCGCCTTGCCACCCGGTACGTATATATACAAATTTTGTCTGCTCGACACCCTAGAGCATGCGACGTAGAGCTGCCCGTGTGAGAAGCATTGGCTCTCCAGATGGATGCGTGCCACCTTCATTGTCTGTCCTTGCGACTTATTGATGGACATGGCCAATGCCACCTTGATGGGAAATTGCAGCCGCTTAAACTGAAATGGCAAGTCTGTTGGTATAATCGGAATGCGCGGTATGAGAACGTCCTCTCCCTTCGCGCATCCGGTCAAAATGGTGGCCTCTACAATGTTGCGTCTTATTTCCTTCACCCTCAGTCGCGTGCCACTGCACAATCTGGGCGCATCCAAGTTTCGCAGCAGCATTACGGGGATGCCAACCTTCAGTTTGAGCTTGTGGAATGGGACACCCGACAACTCCAATGAATTTAAAAACTCGACCGGATAATTAACTGTCTGGTAGTGGCTTTGAAATTTTAGATGAAGAAGCAGTTTTTGAGTGGTTTAATTCAGACAAAAATTTGACAGGTCATGAAATGTTCAGCGATGACGAAATAGCACGACGTGTTATGAACGAAGAAGAATCGAGCCCAACCCCAAACAAAGACCCAGAAAAGGATTTGCTGCCGACAAACAAAATCGGTCACAGTGCTGCTTTGTCTCACGTTGAGGCTCTACTTGACTACGCGGAGCAAGAAGACGACGCACAGTGGTCCGGATCGTGAAAAACATTGACAAAAGTCTTATTTTTGTCCCAGGACAACAAAAATGACATATTTTATGTTTTTCGGTATGCTGAGTTCAATTTTGCTGTTATTTTCACCGCAAATTGAAGCATTAGCGATGTAGAGGGGGGAGGAGGTTTTGACAAAAATTCAGATGTGCGATATGGATAACGTGAAACGGTAATAATTTAATTATTGTTGTGCCAGGAAATGCACATCCACATTATAGTTATATTCGTTTCGCAAATAAAGCCATTGTTTTTTTTGTGCTTTGATCCTAAATTTTAAGCCAAAAATAGCATTCAACACAAATATAACTGAAATTCTTAATGAATGGAATGTATCTCTCTATATTATGGGGCAGTTAAAACTTAAAAAAATAAACAGGTTAATAATTGTATGAATATATTAGCATATTTAACACAGATTACACAAACAAAATGGTGTTCAGTCTTGGAATGATTATGTATACACAACAAAACAACAAATAAATAAAAAATTATAAATTAAATATTAGACAAATACAAATTTATATGGTGAGTATTTATATATATGATATATATTTATCATATTAAACACATCGAATTAGGTACATACACAAAATGGCGTTCATTGTTGGAACTACTATACACAACAAAATCCCTACCTCCCAAAGGCCTGACATGTGGGCGGTATACCCATCCTCTTTACATTTACATCAATACCCTGCAAGCCGCCAGAAGCGTTTGGCAAGGGGGTGTCACAACACCAAATGAACTCTAACTAATTCCTCTGTTGGTCTGCGAAAAAGGATCTGTAGTATTTCTCTGTTCTAGCGATTGTTTTGACATTTTCTCCTGCACTCTGATCTAACATTACGTTCACTTACACCGATGGGGACGACTATGCCGCGTACGTCTTCAACGAATTCGGAGCTTTTGAACTGTTCAAATAGTTTCCTTTTGTATTCAATTCTTCTACGCTTCAACGTCTGCCATTTCAGATCCCTCAATATCAATATCGGTCGCTCTGTCTTAGGGGAAGGGGAGAAGCAAATTCCCGGTTTCACTCCTCCCTTGTGCACATCATATAGTGAGTCATATTCGTTTCCATAATTTTGAAGAAAATTTCGTTAAAATAAAACCGGAATCTCAGTAGTAGAGATGTTTATTTTTTCTGCGTATTTACAAAATATGATAAATTTAATTTCAAATTTCTCAGAACTTTTTTTGAGAAGAGTCAAGAAAAGATTTCTTAATGTATATTAACAAAAATAATAATACACTTAGCAAGGAGACATACATTTTCCCACTCTATGCCTTTCTGTGATTCACATGTGGCGCGGGACCCGTCTCCACGTATGCGCTACGGAGACAAATCCATCTCAAATGAGAAGTCGCAAGTAGTCGCAGATGATTTCTGCATTATTATCATCCTAATACTGTACTTTTGAGCCTGGTATAAGAATCGCAGTGGCACTCGGTGGCACATTTTTTAAAATCCAACTTTTGTACAGAAATTCCTTGCAATTTAATTGGCAGTTCACGGGCTCCCTCAAAGAGCACGACAGACACTGAAAGGCAGTTACAAATATTTTTCGGTAGTAATACATCCCTATTACTAGACTGCATAGTCATTTTGCCGATTTTAAATACGAATTACCGTCTACAAACAGTAAAACGTATGTATTTTTTTACAAAAAATCAAAAAAATCGCCTACATGGAATTTTACTTAACTTTGAAGTTCTGCACACAGCTTAATAATAATTTTTATGCAAAACTAAACGTTATGCATGATTCCCCAGACCTTCTACGATATAACCAGGGTACCGAAGAAATTTTATAAACAAGTTAGGAAAGTGTACAACGTATCACAAATGGGTGCGTTTCGAGCAATGGAGTATTATGAAGCAATTATATACCTGTACATAAGGGAAATAGCGTTTTAAAGTTCTTTTCTTCATCATAAATAATCCATTTTCTTCCTATTTAATAGTATTACATGCACACGTAAGGAAATTAAACGTTTGTTTGAGAGATTGTTTATGTTAGCAACAATGAAGCAATAATGCAAGAAATTTTCTGTTCAACTCGATATAAGACTTTCTTGTTTGATTTTCTCGATAACGGCTACTCCTACGATGAAAATATATAGAAAAGGAAATACTCTACTTTACCAGTTCTACAACTTTTATTTGAAAAATATTTTGATATGAGCAATACTTTACGCGATATGACGAAAATTTAATTTTTTGTTCCCAGTAAAGTGGTACCTCTGATTGGCGTACGCGGTTCATTTTTGCGATTTTCTTATTATATTTGATTGAAAGTCTTTAATATCAAATTTCATAAAAATCCGTTTGGTAGAAGCCGAGAACGAACATGCGGACGGACCAACCGACGATACTAGGCACTCACGCTGTAAGTGAAACGCGCCTAAAAAGTCGAAAAATCGACTTTTGTCCGCCTTTTTCTGGATCCACTGTGCGACGTCGCTCTTGCCGATAAGATGATGCTGCGTAATTTACGCACTACCATATGTAGGAAGGCTAACCAAGGGAAAAAGCAAACTTCTTTGCTTTCCTTTTTCAAAAAATAGTGTTTGTTTAAACTATGTACCTCTATAAATACATATGTGTGTATGTATTAATATTTTTGTAATTAAATTTACATTTAGGTTATATTTTCGAATTTTTCTTTCATTTTGCGGATTATCCGGGATTTCGATTATCCGGGGAGCTTTATTTCCCAACCTACCCGGATAATTGGGAGTCTACTGTATACTCTCGTGCCCCCTCCACTGGCCCACCCACCATCAGCAATAGGATAGGACTAAACCTTTCTAAAATGGCACGCCGCCATTTTGTTTCAAGTTGGCGGATGAAATTTAGAATATACTTTTTACTATTTAAATAGGCCCACAGACCATCTCATCAAATTTGGTTAGAATTGAACTAACCATTTCTGAGATAGCAGGCCGCCATTTTTTTTCAAGATGGCGAACAAATTTTATTTAAAGCCTATGTGTTACGTGGGTGTCCCAGCTATGTCAATACAAATTTTCAGCTCTATCGGATCAGTAGTTTTTGCGTGATTGAGTAGCAGACAGACAGACACCACTTCATTTTTATTTATAAGATAGAGACCCCAGTTAATCCTCCCCCTGATAATCGGGAGTCTACTGTATATGAAATCTTACAGAGGATATAGGAGGATACTAATGTCTGGCTCAAACTACAATAGATGGAGAGCTGAAATTTTCAGAAATTGTAGATGGCATGGAAAAACCAAAAGAAAAATTATGATCTCCTACCTAAGTGTCATGGTTTCAACTCCAGAAATTCTGAAAGTTGCGTTTTTTCCCATAAGAAAAGCATTGCAGCAATTTTGAAAATTAATTTCTGGCACGTTCCGATAAGATAGAGAATTGAAACTTGGAAGGTTGTTAGATATCCATGAGATCTATTGGGAACCATTATCACTTTTACCACAAGTGTCCTGAGTTTAACTCCAGACGACCCGGTATATCTCACATAAGAAAACATGGAAAAAATTAATTTCTTCATATAGATGAAACTAAGAGGTATAAGTAGCTGATATTTTCAGGGTTTGTATATGTCATGAGTATATCTTCATATTATTTGAGAACTCCTGCGTAGGTGTCATCTGTTCGATTCCAGGTAGCCTTAAATTTGAGACTATTTCCCATATGAAAAGTATTGAAATTGGTGCAGGGCACTTTTGCATTTAAAATTTATTTGTGGGCTCTTATACTCTTTATAATAAGATGAGATAAATGCTTACAGAATGCAAGCACACATTACTAGTATCCCTATATCTTAAGTAAGAATCGTCAATATATATATATATATATATATACCATATATACTCGTGTATAGTACGAGTTTTTACGACCAAATTTTTATTTCAAATATTGGGGATCGTACTATACACGAGTAATGCATTTCAGGATTTAAAATTCATGTATCTTCACGGGCATTTTCGGTGAAGTTATGCCACACGCACGCATTCTAATGGTGGGCTAACCTTAACAGTGAGGTCCTTTATCATTGTTATGTTGCTTCATGAAGAGTAGAATCTTTTTCATATATACAGCTTCAAATTCACAAATACTTGATATAAGTGACGATTTACGGGCACTTCCTTTCTTGAATTTTATGTATGTACATCTTTGTTTGCGTCTTTTTACAAGGGATGGATTGGAACGAGTTAGACTAAAAGTATCGTAGACGGCGTAACTACATGGAATTTCGACATCTTGGAAAAAAGAAATTACTTTGTAATATTCAACAGTCTTTATTGTTTCTTCAATCACACACTGATCGGTTTCCACTACAAAGTCATTCTAAAGGTGTTACGTCGGTTAGTACACTAAAACGCAAAAAGAATATAAAATCCACATAATCGAATGTTCCAGAGAGTAATAATAGTCATGGACATATAAAACACGATTTTATCACAATTTTATCACAACGAATTGAATAAATTCGTAAAAAATCATGAAAAATATTAATTAAACCTAATTTTTGGCTTTTTTCGAATGAGATTTGAATTTCTACAATACGAAAATTTATTTCCATAAGAAAAAAGGTTTTGATTCGATTCAGCTCTGCCCATGTTATTCAAATGGAGAAAAGATATGCTCCTGAAGTCAAATCCAGAACTACTATGTACACGGCGAGCAGTTTCAAATTGAAAAGTTGAATAGTCAAGTGATTCCTGAAAGTTTGATTGAAAAAGGTTGTAAAGCTTTTTAGTTATGAGTGGTTTCCCTTTTCACCCATCTAACACCATATAGCAACCAAGCATTACACCCTCCGCACCGTCTCGCGAATGTCTGCTTTCATTACAATCCCGTCGGAAAACTCTTAAGAGGTTAGTATTCCTTGGCGTCAAGATTAGATGTGAGGGTAAATATGTTATTATATATCGTAGAATTCCGTTAAAAAGACGCTCTTGATCAGTGCATTCACCCGAATATGTTTCTTGATTCACAATCGCACTAAGTTAACAACATAAAATAGTTTAAATGTTATTGCAAAAGACATGGTCGGCTAGCACCCCCCTGCTGAGAGGATAAAGACACCTGAGCTCGAATTTGAAGATGGGTCTCGAGGTATGGGCCTCTAACCCGAGTTAATGACGGTCGAGGGGTCAGCTTCGCGGTCAGTTTTAAATGTGGTCCCAGTTAGTCGACACAAGCCATTTTGAATGTTTACATAATTCACCGCGACGTGGTGGCGCTGTATACTGGAAATTAAGAAAAAGCAAAATATCTCCGAAATGGATGGTTCTATGAAAATTTGTTTCAAACAAAACTTGGAAGAAATATTATTCTCTACAAGTTTGGTCCTCACGAAGATTACAAATAACGACGTTTTTATGGAGATATTTGATGGAAACTTAAAAAACCGATTATTTATAAATAATTCCTAAACAATAACTGCTATGGAAAATTGTTTGAAATAAAAGATGTAGGAAATTATATTTTCCACATTTTTTGTAATGGTCAATGTATACAAGAATGATGTATTATCAGAGAAATAATGCAAAAACCGAATCGGGTTTCGAATAAACCTCGACTTCTGGTTAACCGGTATTGTCCAAAAACTAATCAGTTCTTTGTGCTCATGCTAAAGTGTTATATATGATGTTTGGTAATGATATGGCATATACTTTTTGAGTTAAGAGCGCCCACAATCACATACACACACACAGACATCATTCCGAAAATAGTCTAAACATGTTCTAGGGACCTCAAAACGTGTATTTCCGTTGAAATCTCAAAGTCGATTTTTTTCATGAACGCAATACTTTCCCATTACTATGTATGGAGAAAGTAAAAATAATCGGTTTCTTCGGTTTCCGTCAAATCTCCTTTAAAACGTTGTAATTGGTCATCTTCGTGAGGACCACAGTTGTAGAGAATAATATTTCTTCCTAGTTTTGTTTGAATTCTGTAATCATATTCAAAATATACCTTATTTACGGCAATAAGGACAACTGTATTCTTTTACGATACGAAATAATAATTTTGCCTTATAATGCTATTCATAATAATTTAAATATCTATACATCAAATATGGAGAAAGTCATGTGTTGGCCACATCAGATTTTTGAACATTATTTAGGTATGCAGTAGGGTCGGTCCCAAATTTATTTTCCCTAGGGTCCCCCAGAGCCATAACACACCACTGGTTATTTATTCATTGCGAAATTTTTATGGACAATACAATGCAAAAATTGGGAGGGGGTGGGGGGAGAGGGGAAGATGGGGCCACTGATCTCGATTTCCCGGTGCCAATTTGCTTCCCAGTCTGACCCTGACTACAAGCATCATTTTTTGCGCCACCTGGTATGTATACATACATAAATAGGCCCCGCTACCGCTCACTATCGAACTAGGCCCCGCAAATAATCATGCCGGCCCTGGTTTTACCCGAGAATAAGTGATGAACCAAAAACAAAAACCTAGTGGTTTTACGGAGTGATGAGCTGGAAAAAAACATTAAGAACCAGCTCTCAAAAAAGCCGTAAGGAAATTTGGATAGGGGTGGCAGGATGCCTGTATGCCAGGGGCACCAGATCGCTCTAGTTTGATAATAGTGTTCTGCTAGCTTAACAAATGTTCGGTTCATAATATATTCCACTTCATAGACTGCTGGTAATGACTTTCTGATAGGGCAAAATATACTTGAAAGGACAAAATCAATAAATTCTCATATTTTCTAAAAAATTTAACAACCAGCTCGTGCGAGTCAGCGGGAGCCGGCTTCAGCTCATCACTGGTTTTCCCATGTCATACAAGAAGATCACAATGTAATACATATGCAGCGGTATGGAGTATAGATGAGTGATAATCTTTCGGCGCGAGGTTGAACATCTTTTCTTCACGGTAACAAGGAGTAACTTGATATGTACTGGGAAATTCAGGATATTCGCTGGAGCCTTTTTTCACACGTGGTGGTCTTTGTGAATCGCAAACTAAGTGTTTACTTCAGCTCTGTTCGAATTTGCAGTGTATACTGACTTGTAAGGCCAATTCATTTGTACAACGGATGGATAAGTTTCTGTATTGCAGTTTTGCTGCCCAAGTAGCTGATCCTAAAAAAGTTCGATTTTTATGAAAGTTCGTTTATTTCGAACCAGGATATTTTGAAGTCGTAATTTTTTGGTCCCTTGAACTTCGAATTAATGAGGCTTTACTGTATATAGATTATGTATTATATAAGTGTAAATAAAGTTGTAGCATAATAAAATTGCTCACTTAAGAGTTTAATGGATCAACGTTAGACTACACATGAGGCAGTTAAACATCTAATTCTAATTTTTAAAAGTGATATGTGTTCACAGTTACTAATTCTAGATGTAATAAATGAGATAACAATCACATCCAATAATGCACATCTGCAGGCCCGCACCGGGAATATTTGCCGCCCGGGTGCAAGCAGTTTATGCCGCCCTTTACAGACTTATAACAGAACCCTGGCCCAGATTTGTTCCAATTTTTACACTAAAAGTTGTATTTAATTTAAGAAATAAACTGTGCGAAACACAAAATTAATTAAGATTCTTGCCTCCACCCATGAATTGCCACTCCTAATGTGTAGCCACTCGGTGCCCTTGCACCCAAAGGCTGGCACAGCCCTGCACATCTGCTTTCTATAATATTAACTGGTCTCTTTTTAATGTATTATCTTTAAAATAAATGTAACATTGTTAATCTACAGGCAAATAATTTATTTAGTTACATTATGAGATGAAGGGTAGATATAAGGCATAAGAAGGAGTCCAGTAATTTTCCCAACAAATTCTGACAAATTTTCTTGCTTCTTACTTATTGCAAAGAAACTCTGATATAAGAATTAGAAGAATGTAGAATACCAAAAATTATAGAATTATATGTGTCATACCCATAAATTATTCTTTCCATCCATTTGTTTTGCAAAACAGGACACTGTATACATCAGATAATGACAGCTTTCTGCTAATGGGACAAAGCTGCAGATTTGCTCAGCAACTGCCGAACTGAGTCAGGAATTTGGCTCAAGTACCATGCATGATCCTCTCCTGGTGCAGTTGCAAGAACACCTCCTCCATTGCGGCACTCAACACTGGCATGATAGTGATATGGATCTCCTTCCACCATATCAGTCAATTTTCCACCAATGGCGTGGAGAATAGCCTCAGGGGCACAAGTGTCCCATTTCTTACAGCCAGCACTGGCAAAAACATAAGCGTTAGCCTTTCCTTCCAACAGCAGCATCACCTGTGGGATAAAAAAAAACATTTTATCTGTCACACAGTCGGGGATTAAGGAGTGGAGAGGAGACAAAATTAAATCCTTGACTATTAGTTAGGTCAATAGAGCTCCTAACGACATATTAGGGAAAAAGAATTTTAAGTTTATTCAACAAAGAATTCAATTTGGATTCATGAGATAGGGGGCACACTCAGGGCCGGTTTCAGACTGAGGCTGAGGTGGGAAAAAATATTGCCTTCCCCCTCCCCCGCAAGCTTAGTGGGTCACCAATTCATCATTATCTAGGAATTTGATGTGGACAGTTTAAATAACGATTTTTAAAATTTGTAGTCAGAAAATATAATGCAGGTTATTTTTATTTACGTATTTACAAGTATTTTATGGAAAAATATAAATCTAAGTACCGTAATTTTCCGATTATAATACGTAACCTATATAATACGCACCCATGTTTTCACGGGTGAAATGTGAAAATTCTCTTATCACTATGTATAATACGCACCTATGTTTTTGTAAAAGATCAATGTAATTTTACTTGACTATGTGTAGTATCGGGACAGTACTTGCCTTGCCGCCAAATGAGATACATGTGAGTGTGTTTACAAGGATATCATGTTACGTTCTGGTCTCCCATTAAAGATAGCTATGCTGTATAAAAACATTTTGTCTTAATGTTGCCTTTTGTATTAATCTTGTCGGTTGGAATACGAGTTCACGCTTTGTTGCCAAACTAGATGTGTGTGAGAGAGTTTACGAAAATATCACGTTACGTTCTGACTCTCCCATTAGCTACGCTGTATAAAAACATTTTGTCCCAATGTTGCCTTTTGTATTAATCTAGTCGGTTGGAATACGAGTTCTCGCTTTGCTGCCAAACTAGATGTGTGTGAGAGAGTTTACGAAAATATCACGTTACGTTCTGACTCTCCCATTAAAGATCGCTACACTGCATAAAAACATTCTGTCTCAATGTCTCCTTTTGTATTAATCTGGTCGGTTGGAATGTGAGTTTGCACTTTGCTGCCAAAATAGATATGTGTGAGAGAGTTTGCGAAAATATCACGTTATGCTCTGACTCCCGTTAAAGATCGATACAATGTATAAAAACCTCAGTCTCAATGTCGCCTTTTGTATTAACATGGTCGGTTGGAATAACAGTTCATCCTTTGCCATCCAGCGACATCGTTTATGTGAACATCAAGTCCAGTTCATACAAGCCGATTGGGTATGTAAAATGTTCTCGGCGATGCAATTTACGTAGACAATGAGAGAGAACACAAGATCGCCGAGGAACTGTTTGAGGACAGTGATTTCCTAGGCTTTAGTAATTCTGACAGCTAAATTAATAAATAAATATTCTTATTTTTGTTTTGAAAAACAATATTTAAAGAAATGTTATCGAAATGCACTGAAATGTAGGATTTATTGGTAAAAACTTATAATATAAATTATTTCCGTACTGAAAAAAGTTGTATGCATTAATAGCCATATATAATATGCACCCTAACTTTTTGTCAACTGTTTCGAGAAAAAATCTGATGTGGCCAACACATGACTTTCTCCATATTTGGGGTATAGATATTTAAATTACCTATTATGAATAGCATTATAAGGCAAAACTATTATTTTGTATCGTAAAAGAATAGCCGTCCTTATTGCCGTCAATTAGGTACATTCTGAATACGTTTACAGAATTCACCGCTACATGGTGGTGGCACTGTATACTGGAAATTAAGAAAAAGCAAAATATCTCCTAAATGGATGGTTCTATGAAAATTTGTTTCAAACAAAACTTGGAAGAAATATTATTCTCTACAACTTTGGTCCTCACGAAGATTACAAATAACGACGTTTTTAAGGAGATATTTGATGGAAACTTAGAAAACCGATTATTTATAAATAATTCCTAAACAATAACTGCTATGGAAAATTTTCAAATGAAAGTTATACGAAATGACATTCTCTATAACCTTTGTAGAGAATTATATATACTATAATGATGTATTAACGGAGAAATATCACAAAAACCGAATCGGGTTTCGAATAAACCTTGAATTCTGGTTAACCAGTATTGTCCAAAAACTAACGAGTTCTTTGTGCTCATGCTAAAGTGTTATATACAAAATTTGGTATTAATATGACAAATACTTTTTGAGTTAGAGCACCCACAATCACATACATACATACATACATACATCCACACACACACACACATACATCATCCCGAAAATAGTCTAAACGTGTTCTAGGGACCTCAGAATGTACATTTCCATTGAAATCTCGAAGTCGATTTTTTTTGTGATCACAATACTTGCCCTATACTACGTATGGAGAAAGTAAAAATGTGTATTATAATCGGAAAATTACAGTAATATATATTAACAATATAACATCAAAATGCTATCAAGAATATAATCATAGTAAAAATAAAAGACAAATGCAATCTACTAACAATTTTCATTTTACAATTATCAGAAATTTAAATTTAAAATACTGATCTATAAAAACTAATCTTCCATTACGCATATATAGGTACTTTATTGAAAATGCATTCTTCGGCATTTTATTGTTGCAAATTCATCAATTATGGTATCTGGAAAATTCACTGCCAGCAATTCACCACCAGAAAAATCACTGTCACAGAAATTCACCATCAGAAAATTCATTGCCAAAGGAAATACATTGTCTTGTATCGATTATTTTGTTAACATACTGACCCATCAATAATGTCTTCATATTTCAAGGATTCCATAATATCAATCTCTATGGACATTATTGATAGAACAGTTAAACGATCATGTCATTGCTGTACGTAAGTAATATTTTATGATTTTTAAATTTATTGGAAAATGATCTTTCTGCAGATGCTACTGTTACAGGCAAGTTTAACAAAACCCATAAGGCTATCTGTAGAAGAAGAGCAAGTGCCACAACCGAGTTTTGATCATAAGAGTGAAATAAACTGAAATGCGGGTGTGGGAATATGGTTGGATAACATCATTGTCATTTTTACTTTTTCCATACGTAGTAATGGGAAAGTATTGTGATCAAGAAAAAAATCGACTTCGAGATTTTAACAGAAATACACATTTTGAGGTTCCTAGAACATGTTTAGACTATTTTCGGAATGATGTCTGTGTGTGTGTGTAAGTGATTGTGGGCGATCTAACTCAAAAAGTACTTGCCATATCATTACCAAACTTCATATATATACTTTAGCATGAGCACAAACAAGTGATTAGTTTTTGGACAATACCGGTTAACCGGAAGTCAAGGTTTATTCAACATCCAATTCGGTTTTTGCGATATTTCTCCATTAAAACATCATTATAGTATATACAATTCTATGCAAAGGTTATAGAGAATGTCATTTCGTACAACTCTCATTTCAAAATTTTCCATAGCAGTTACTGTTTAGGAATTATTTATAAATAATCGGTTTTTTCAGTTTCCGTCAAATATCTCCTTAAAAATGTCGTTATTTGTAATCTTCGTGAGGACCAAAGTTGTAGAGAATAATATTTCTTCCAGGTTTTGTTTGAAACAAATGTTCGTAGAACCATCCATTTCGGAGATATTCAATTTTTTCTTAATTTGAGTATAAAGCGCCAACACCATGTAGCGGTGAATTCTGTAAACATTCAATATATACGTAATTTACGGCAATAAGGACGACTGTAATGTTTTACGATATGAAATGATAATTTTGCCTCATAATGATATTCATAATAATTTAAATATCTATACCCCAAATATGGAGTGTCACGTGTTGGTCACATCAGATTTTTTAGTTTACAACCAATATCTTTTAAAATTATTCAGTATATTCTTAATTCGATTGCAGTAGGAACCTGGAAGGATGAAGAAAAAATCTGATGTGGCCAACACATGACTTCCTCCAGATTTGGAGTATAGATATTTAAATTATTATGAATAGCATTATGAGGCAAAATTATTATTTCATATCGTAAAACATTACAGTCGTCCTTATTGCCGTAAATTACGTATATATTGAATGTTTACAGAATTCACCGCTACATGGTGTTGGTTCTGTAAACTGGATATTACAAAATAAGTTGAATATCTCCGAAGTGGATGGTTCTACGAAAATTTGTTTCAAACAAAAGTTGGAAGAAATATTATTCTCAACAACTTTGGTCCTCACGAATATTATGAATAATGACGTTTTGAAGGAGATATTTGACGGAAACCGAAAAAACCTATTATTTATAAATAATTCCTAAACTATGACTGCTTTGGAAAATTGTTTCAAATGAAAGTTGTAGGAAATTACATTTCTATAACATTTGTATAGAATTGTGTATACAGTAATAATGTTTTAATGAAGAAATATCGCAAAAACTGAATCGGGTTTCGAATAAACCTCGACTTCCGGTTAACCGTTATTGTCCAAAAACTAATCAGTTCTTTGTGCTCATGTTAAAGTGTTATATATGAAGTTCGGTAACGATATGGTACGTACTTTTTGAGTTAGAGCACTCACAATCACATACACAAATACATGCACACACACTCACATGCAAACACACACAGGCGCACGCACACACACGTGCACACATGCACACACGCACACACATGCGCACACACACGCACAAATATGCGCACACACAGGCACACACTCACACACTCACAGGCACACACACATAGACATCATTCCAAAAATAGTTTAAACGTGTTCTATGGACCTCAAAACGTTTATTTCCATTGAAATCTCGAAGTCGATTTTTTTGATGAACACAATACTTTCCAATTACTACGTATCGAGAAAGTATAAACCAAGAATTTTCAGGGCATGAAAAAAAATATTCCATACTCTTAGTCACTTTTAAGTTTTTTTCAGTTTTTCTTTTTTACTTTCTCCATACGTAGTAATGGGAAAGTATTGTGTTCACGAAAAAAATCGACTTCGAGATTTCAATGGAAATACACGTTTTGAGGTCCTTAGAACACGTTTAGACTATTTTTGGAATGATGTCTGTGTGTGTGTGTGCACGCGTGAGTGTATGTGATTGTGGGTGCTCTAACTCAAAAAGTACTTGCCATATCATTACCAAACTTCATATATAACACCTTAGCATGAGCACAAAAACTGATTACTTTTTGGACAATATCGGTTAACCAAAAGTCGAGGCTTATTCGAAACCCAATTCGGTTTTTGTGATATTTCTCTGTTAAAACATCATTATTATATATATAATTCTATACAAATGTTATAGACAATGTAATTTCCTACAACTTTCATTTGAAACAATTTTCCATTGCAGTTATTGTTTAGGAATTATTTATAAATAATAGGTTTTTTCGGTTTCCGTCAAATATTTCCTTAAAAACGTATTTATTGGTAATCTTCGTGAGGACCAAAGTTGTAGAGAATAATATTTCTTCCAAGTTTTGTTTGAAACATATTTTTGTAGAGCCATCCATTTCGGAGATATTTTGCTTATTTGTAAATTTCCAGTATACAGCACCACCACCATGTAGCGGTGAATTCTGTAAACATATTCAAAATATACGTAATTTACGGCAATAAGGAGGACTGTATTCTTTTACGATACGAAACGATAATTTTGCCTAATAATGCTATTCATAATAATTTAAATATCTATACCCCAAATATGGAGAAGTCATGTGTTGGCCACATCAGATTTTGGCATATACATTTCTATCCGTTTTTATATAAATGAAACTTTCTAACTTTGTCAAATGTCTGTTCTAATGAATGACCATAAATTGAAACCCAAAAATTATTTTTTTTCTTTTTTTTCAATTTTGAAAAAATCAGGTCATATTAGACACCACTATAGTAGTTTACGTGATTGAAAAATAACAAGAGGGGGGTGTCTGGTATTTCATCTCATCTATCCATAATAATGTTTCACGTTGGCAAAAAATCCTGTTCCTTGGCAATTTGACAAATAAACTGGCAAAATTGTTTCCGAAATACAATCTCAAACCTGCCTTCTACACCCCTATCAACTTGGCGAAAATATTTGTTAGGGAAAAAGATCCTATAGACAAACTCTTGAAGAACTGAAGTGTAGTGACCGTGAGGCCTGCTATATCGGCCAAACTGGTAGAAGTGTGGGAGTAAGGCGCAACGAACATAAACAGTGTTTTGCATTGAAAAATCCATCACATTTTACCAAGCATTTTATAGAGGATGGACACAATAGTGATTTCATCCCAAAAGTGCTCCATGTGGAAACGAAGAGGTTCAGGTCGGACACACTGGAGAAATTGGAAATTGTAAATTTTGAGTCAAAAAGTTTGCTTGCTAAGGAGTTTCTTTTTCAAAATCCCTCTCCCTTATTGTGTGTACCCATATTGACTCACTTGTAAACACTTTGTAAATACTTTGTCTTTGTTCGGCCTCTCCCACTTCTCACCTGCTTCCTTCGCCACCTTTGGTTGGTCTATTACATTGTCCTTAACGGTTACCACCCCCACCCCCACCAATTACCCCATGGTTGTTTTGCTTTTTTCTCCCCCCTCCTTTGCTTTCCTCCCCTCCGTCAACCTAGTATATAAAGGATATTTGAGCACTTTTCTTACCAGATGATGCAAGTTATTCTGCAAAACAGGTCGTGAAATAAAACATTGTGGAATTTAACTGTTATTATTTTCTTCGTTAATACGAGTATCAGCCTAATTCCTTGGATTTTAAAATCATTTCTTCATAAACAAACACATTTAATGAGTATGTTGGGTTTAAAAAGAATTCATTATACTGAATTTTCTGTAATACGTAATTTACTTCTAGCAAGATTTAAAAAGTACCATTGCTTAGGGATGCTGGCCAGGACTATGAAATATTTTGGTTACAGTGAATTTTTCATTACAGCAGTACATATTCGTTGTACTGGGATCTGACTGTACACATACATACACTCATTTACGTGAATATAAGATGATATCTAGAGGAATCACCCACTGCAGTTGAAAATGAGTAATTTTAAGAAAAAATGTGTGTAAATTTAGAAAGTAAATAAAATAAAATAGCAGCAGCAGCAGAAATGCACGAGCAATGACATGCAGGCATACTTGCCTTGTGACCAGCTCCTCCCACCCTGAGCACCTCATCGGGGGATAATGCATCGAGAGCAGATTGCACGGCAGCATCTAAGTGTGACCTAGTGGTTGTGATGACTCTTTTGTCTTTTGGAGGTGAGCCAATAGTGAAGCCCCCCCATCCACAACCCTCTACTCCCCAGATAGTGCGGCCGAGTGGAGCACCCTCTTTGAGGTAATTGTAATACGGCTGGTGGATCACACCACCCACTGCTTTTTTTCCGACTGCTACACCTATCAACACTGTTACATGGTCTAGAAGACCTAAAGAGGGAAACAAGTGGTATCTCTTTTCAGGAAATTCTAAGGTTTAACAATCAAAATTTTTTTTTATAATCCACGTACAATATCAAATAAACATGATACTAATCACAAAAAGTTAACTTAAGAGTTTTATAAAAGACTCAACTTGGACATTCTCTGAAAATCATTTTAGCAAGCAACATTGACAGTTTGGTAAAAATCTAAGAACAGTAAAACTCATTTATTGTTTTAAGGAGTTTCGTTAATATAATATTTTTCAAACTAAATTTAAATGTAAGGTAAGCTTGAATTATTAATAATATTACAATAATTATTTTCAGAGATATAGTTATTGTCCATACAATTAAAAAGTATAAATTCTTCTAGATGAACAACTTTTACAATTGCTTTCAATGTACACTGTAATGTAAATCGACTTAAAAAGATGACAGTAAATGCACTGCAATGTGCAACCATAGCAATCTTTACTAAAAATATATTAAAATTGGCAAGACTAAATTAGAAGTGAAAAATCAAAATGTTATAAATCTTGAATTATGTTATACATAGATTTAGGTTAGTATTTAGTTTCATTGATAATAAATAACATTCATTTCACTTGTATGTGTCCAATAGGAACTCATAAAAAAGGTAAATTAAATATTCACAATTTTTCAAGCATGTAGTTATTACAATTACTGGCAGTCAAACTATTAGCCATTCATATGCCTTATGCTCTTACTGAGAATATCAAATCCACAAATGTTAAAAGCTTATGGAACAAAGGGAGTGGCCCCCAGGTGAAGGCACATGACGTAAAAATAAGTATATAAGAAGTTCAATTCACATGTTAGTTATATAATATGCAAAAAGAGGGAAAGCTGATTTAAGTAAACTGCTTTGGTGCATTGGTAAGATATTACTTACTCTTGCAATTTAAAATTAAGATACCCAATATATCAACAAATGTAAAAAAAACCTAATATAGAAGCACATATGTTCAACTGAAATACTTTCATTACAATCCTTGTAAGCAACCATTCAGGTGATAGATGAATTAAGATTGTAAAATTTGTTACCTGAACAATGAGGCAGAAACACCTTATGCCAAAAAAATTAAAAGTTATCGAAAAATATAATCTTTTTTGCATAGAGACATGATGTGGCACACAATATTGTGAGAAATAAAAGAACTCTTACATATTGAAAGCATGAAATTATGCATGACACTGTCAATTAAAACAATGGTTCTCAAACTTTTTTAGTCTGAGGTCACCTTGGTGTGAATAAAAAATTTCGAGGCCCACCAACTTATAAAATTGACTTAAAATGTGATTTAGCAATTTCAAAGAGTAATTACTAATAAACCTCATTGATATCTATGGAGTACTTTTTCTATTAAATTGTATGTTTATAATTAAATGTGGCTTTTTTGTTATCAATGCAAAAAAATACTCTCGACCGACTGATGTGGGTGACCCTCTACTAGGTACTATAGAATGACAATTGAAAAACAGCGCCATATTAAAAACAATAAGATTCCTTTCAACATATATATATACACACACGTGTGTGTGTGTGTGTGTATGTATGTATATATATGTGTGTGTATATATATATATGTATGTGTGTATATATATATATATATATATATGTTGAAAGGAGTTTTAGTAATACTCTTGTGCTGAAGAAGGGCGGATGTCCAAAAGCTCCAAGCACACAACACCAAGTGTCCACTGGCTCCCTGCTATCCCTCTCAACTACTAGTTGCAATCCTATGTGTGTGTGTGTCTGTGTGTGTGTATGTATATGTATATATGTATATACAGGGTGTTTCAAAATTATTGCGACAAAATAATAGCGCAAATGCAGAGAGTAACTAGATCGAAGATGCGCGTCTCTGTTTCGCGCTAAGCCCATCCGTTTACGAGAAAATTAGGTGTCTGTATTTTGACGTCACGTCCTGGCGCGTACTTTGAATTGAGAATGCGATCACGGTAAAAACGGATGGGCGGGCCATGGGACTTGAGAAAGTAACGGCGGAGGTGAACCGCCTTTAGCAGGAGACATTTGGAAGGATGAGAGACAAGTAAATGAAACATTAACGCGGGTTATTTAAAATGTTTATTGCTAAATTTATTTAGCAATTGCGGTCGACTTATAGCAAGTGTTCAAAATGGCGACCGCTAACTTCAACACAAAGTTCGCAACGGTGCTGTAGAGAACGGCAAACACGCTGGAAGATTTTGGCGGAGTTGCCGACATGCATCCATGATCCTCGGGAAGAGATCTTCCTCCCTCTTGACCGGCGTACTGTAGATAATTGTTTTTAGATAGCCCCATAAACAAGTCAAAACGATCGTTTCTAGAAGAGGGTGTGGGTGAAAGTTAGCATTCCCTTTCAACACCTCACTTCTGCTAAGCCGCTGCCTGAGGCATTTCGCCTCCCCTCCCAGTTTCCTCCCCTCCGTCGGTTGACGCTCTGCCGCTCAACCGAGTGCCCCCATGATAGCAGGAGTGTGGCGCTATGCCCCGAAGTGGTTGCTCAGTAGAATTGGGCTCACAGCTGACTTGTAAAGCGGCAGGAAACTCAAACGGTCGGCAGCGGCACGCGCCACCCGCGTTCTCAATTCAAAGAACGCGCCAGGACGTGACGTCAAAATACAGACACCTACTTTTCTCGTAAACGGATGGGCTTAGCGCTAAACAGATACGAGCATCTTCGATCTAGTTACTCTCTGCTTTTGCACTATTATTTTGTCGCAATAATTTTGAAACACCCTCTGTGTGTGTGTGGGTGTGTGTGTGGGTGTGGACGTGTGGGTGGGCGTGTGCGGGTGTGGGTGGGTGTGTGTGTGCGTGCGGGTGTGTCTGTGCAGGTGTGTGCGTGCGTGTGGGTGTGTGTGTGCATGCGGGTGTGCATGCGGGTGTGCGTGCGGGTGCGCGTGTGTGTGTATATAGGATTGCAACTAGTAGTTGAGAGGGATAGGAGGGAGCCAGTGGACACTTACTTGGTGTTGTGTGCTTGGAGCTTTCGGACATCCGCCCTTCTTGGGCACAAGAGTATTACTAAAACTAAAACTAAGTGTCTCACTGGGGGTAGAGGGGATGGGAAGAGGATGGGGTTCGTGGAAAGGAGGCTAGGGTATTTGAGGTGGGGTGTCAGGGAAGGTTTAGACGGGAAAAGGAAAGAGAGCGGAGGATTTCAATGTGAGCGAGTTCCCATTGGCGGAGTTGTGGTGCGGGAGAGTCTTTTGGGACAGCCCGGATTGTTTTTACTGTAAAGCATCTATTGAAGGTTAGGGAGTGGCTTACCGCATGATCGGCCACTGGAAGGGGGCATTTATGAGCGACACTATCCTGATGACCATTCATGCGGATGTTGAGGGATGTGGTGGTAAGGCCCACGTAAAACGCCGGGCATTTGGTGCATTTTAAAAGGTATATTATGTTTCTGAAGGTACAGGTTCCGTGGGACGTAATCGGGTAGGTGATGTCTGTTATCAGGCTGGTGAACGTGTAGGAAGTCTCTATGATGGGGCAAGTGAGGCACCGTGGTCTTTCGCATGGGAAAGACCCTGCGGGGGGTGGTGTTGGACCTGTAGGGAGTTCTTTGTGCCACAACAAGTCGCTTAGATTCCTAGGTCGACGGAATGATATGATGGGTGGCTTGGGGAAGAGTGTAAGGGTGATGGGTGAGGATGTGAGAATGGGGTGGGTGGCGGCAAGGATGTTTTTCAGGGCTTCGTGTAGCCCTGGGTGGAAGGTTGTTGTGAGAGTCAGGGGGGTGTCGCTTAGAGTATGTGAGTTTGGGTTTGGTGTTTTTCCGGAGGCGGGGGAAGGAGAAATGGCACCGTGTATTTGGTGGCGGGTTAATTCTGGAGGATAGCCTCGGTTGAGGAATGCCTCCTGAATTTTTGTGCAATATTCGGATAGCGAAGTGCTATCCGAACATATCCTATATCCTCGGCGGGCGAGGGAATAAGGAAGGGATGTTTTGGTGTGGTGTGGGTGGCAGATGGTGTAATAGATGTATTGTTGGTGGTTGGTGTCTTGGATGTGCACCGAGGTGCTTATGCATCCATTTGTAAAATATAGATTAATGTCGAGGAACGTGGATTCTGTCGTGGAGGAGTGGTGGGTGAAGGAGAGTGTGGGGTGGGTGGAGATTGTATTTAGGAAGCAATCAAGAAATTCCACCCCATTGGTCCACAGTAAGAAGATGTCATCGATGAAGCGGAGCCAGATGAGAGGCTTTTGGGGAGAGGATTGGAGGAGCTGGAACTCCCATTCTCCCAAGTAGCAGTTAGCGTAAGAGGGCACCATCTGTGTGCTGATATTGCAGTTCCTTTGGTTTGTAGGTAATGGCGCCCTCCAAACGCGAAATTACTTTTGGTGAGAACCATCTCTGCCAGCATAGTGAGGAAGGCGGTAGATGGTTTCTTCTCCCCTGACCTCTTGTCAAGAGAGGTTCGAATAGTGTCAAGTCCTTCTGGGTGGGGAATGTTAGTGTAGAGGAAGCACACATCTATGGTGACCATGATGGTTTTGATGGGAGGGGGGAAGGAAGTGATTTTAGTCGATGGAAGAAGTGGTTCGTATCCTTGACGTAGGAAGGTAGCTGTTGGACAAGGGGCTTGAGGTGAAGGTCGACGAAGGCAGAGATTCACTCAGTTGGTGAGTCGAAACTCGCGACTATTGGTCGACCTGGATTTCCGGTTTTGTCAATTTTGGGAAGGAGGTAGAAGTTAGGTGTGCGGGGGTTGAGGGGCACAAGTCGGGCGATATAATCCTTTGATAGCCCTTCTCGTGGCCCCTCTGTGTGGAGGAAAGCGGAAATATCGGAGGCGTGGATGTCTGTGGGAACAGAGTTGAGGGAGCAGTAATATGTTTGGTCCAAAAGTTGGCGGAGGGCTTCTTGGTTGTAGTCCTCCTTATCGAGGATGACCACAGTGGAACCCTTGTCTGCGGGTAAAATTATAATATTTTTATTATACCTGAGTTGGGCCATAGCGTGTATTTCATTTCTGGAAAGTTTGTCTTGATGGTCGAGGGATTTTGGGAAGTCCGGGTGAGAGATGGCATTGGAAATATAAGAGATGTATTGTTCTAGGGGGTGGTGGGGGGGAAGTGTGGGGGGTATGTGTTGGGATGGCAGTTTGAAGTGAGAAAGGGGCTCAGCTTGGTTGATGGGTGTGGGTGGGTTCACAGAGGATGGCGTAGGGGTCTTGAATTTTAACTTCAGTCGGAGGGAACGGGTGTAGGACTGTGTGTTCGCTAGGAGGTGGAAGTGGTCGAACTTCGGAATTGGAGAGAAAGAGAGTCCCAGGGAGAGTAATTTACGTTCTGGGGGGCTGAGGTCATGCGTTGATAGGTTAACTAAGTCCTCTAGGTCTGGGTTATGTCGAGAGTGGAGAGGTGTATTTGAGCGATGTCTGAGGATGGGGTCACCGTACCTCGGTTGGGGTTTTGCTATGCATAGAGGAGAAGGGGTGGGAAGTCGGAAAAGATCGGCTAGGCTGGGCAGGGGTGGCGGAGGGCATGGTTTATTACACTGGTCGGGAGGTGTAAAGGGTAGTGGGAGACCCATCTGGAAGTGCTTGATGCAGAGGAAGGAAAGTTTCCTCATGAGCCGAGTCTTATGGCTTTCTTTTTGTGAGGCAGCGTCTTTATGCACACTTAGAATGTGTTCCCGTGAGGCCGGAGTTGATATTTTGATTTTGTCTTCCAGGGATATGGCGGTATTCTGATGAAAGACAGCAAGGGATTCATATTCCTGGAGAATAGACAGGGTGAGGGAAATGGAAAAATTGTGCTGAAGGGTGGCAATTTTGGGTCGAATCTGGGATGGGAAGTCCTGTTAAGGGGATTTTGATGGTTAGGCCATTAGGTGTGATCCCGAGTGCTAGACACGATTTAAGGAAGCTAATTTGACAAGTGAGAGATGTGAATTTCTGTAGGTGGTGGTGTAAGAGGTCTTGCATAGTGAGACGGTGTAAGGGGTTGAGAGATTGGAAAGAGAATAGAACAGAATTGTCGAGAGTGGATAGATCGAAGAGAACTAATGTGGTAAAACGATAAGGAAATAAGAGGAGATATATAGGATTGCAACTAGCAGTTGAGAGGGATAGGAGGGAGCCAGTGGACACTTACTTGGTGTTGTGGACGTCCATGGCGATAGAGGAAGGCTTTTGCTTGGAGCTTTCGGGCATCTGCCCTTCTTCGGCTCTTGTGTGTGTGTGTGTGTGTGTGTGTGTGTGTATATCATTCTATAAGCACTCTTCTTACAGAGGAGGATATACGATATATATAGGATATATATAGGATATAGGAGGATATTAATGTCTGGCCCAAACTACAATAGCTGGAAAGCTGAAATTTAATGCATAGGTGAACCGAAAGAAATAATTGGAGGAATAATTGCAAAATTGGAGGAAGGCTTATTTTCTTGGCCGGTAAAAATTATAAACAATTTTACCAACATTTCATGGTTTAGGTACAATCACGGAAGAAAAAAACTGGGACACCTTAACGTTCTCCTAACGGCGAGATGGGGAACTTTTTGGAGAGTACAAACTGAATGACAACACTGCAGGAGAGAAGAGAGGATGAGGAGGGGTTAGGGGGGGAAGAGAAGAGTGGGTCCCGCCAGTATTCGTCACTCTGCTAAGCAAATCAACCGACCTAAAACTTGTGTGAGGCCGAGTCCCCACTTGAAACGAGTTCGTATTCTAGCATCAAGGCCTGAACGCGAATAACTCTTGTTGTGATCCAAATGATGCGGTGAAATAAAAACAACTGTGCTAGTGTCCGTAAAATACCCTAAGTGTAATTCATATTTAATAATCGGGCATTGACTCATGATCGCTATTATCACGATCGCATTATTAGCACATAACGTAATTTCGTAACTTTTATTCACTCTCTTTAAAAACGGTTATAACCACGCTAACATGTCTGTTATTGGGATGATCCACATGCATGGATATGACTTCAAGGGATTACTTTAGCCTACATATTGATCCCTGATTGTGGCAACATAGAAAGATGCTCGGTGGTGCATTGGCGCTGCTATGGAAATTGCGTTATTAATCGGAATCGTGACGCTCAAGTAATTTTTTTCATGGAAAATGAATCGAAAATTGTTATTATATTCACTGAAAATTACTCTAGCAATCAATCAACAATGTGTGAACCAGTATTTTCGAGGTAAATTACCTGAACGTTGAAATGAAAACTGTGCTAGGGTCCTTAAAATATCCTAAGTGCAATTGATACTTAATAATCGAGCATTGGCTCATGATCGCTATTATCACGATCGCATTATTAGCACATAACGTAATTTCGTAACTTTTAACTGAGAGGCGTTTCGTGGTCTTTCGGCTTCATTTACCCCTCTCGCCATCACCGCCCAGACGTTTTCTATTGGGTTCAAGTCCGGACTTTTAGCCGGCCAATCCAATAGTTGAATATTTTTTTCTTCGAACCATGCCTTGGGCAACCGACAAGTATGCACCCAGGAATTATCCTATGTGAACAAAATTGTAATATTCAACTATTGGATTGGCCGGCTAAAAGTCCGGACTTGAACCCAATAGAAAACGTCTGGGCGGTGATGGCGAGAGGGGTAAATGAAGCCGAAAGACCACGAAACGCCTCTCAGCTTTGGGAGGCGATAGAGGATGCCTGGGAGGGTATTACGGAAGGTTTATGCCATAAACTAATTTCCTCCATGCCGAGGAGGCTGGCATTAGTCATAGAGAATGATGGAGGGTGGACTAAATATTAAAATCAAGGCTGAAGACATTTCTTGTCGTATGCAAATCAACGAAGCGCAACACGAGTAATATCAAAGGTAAGTAATCGGTACTATTACACAATCATTATTGGCATAAAGGTGCTTTGATTGCTTTTAATACGAGAGAGAGAGGGAGGGAGGGTGAGAGAGGGAAATGACTTTCAATACAATTAATGTTTCTGATGCCAATTTGATCTCCATAAATAGCTTGAACGATCGAATCTTTACTCCCGTTGATATTTCAATGGGCATTACACTAGTAAGGTTTTAAAGGAGAAATATAAGACTCTGATTCCCATTAAAAATTTACCCATATGAAAGCATTAAGCTGGTTGCCTAGGCCGAAGTAAGGGAGATAGCACGGCAAATGAACATACCGCATGAAACAGTAGGCCGTCTACATAAAAGTTGGAAGACGGAATTATCTTTTGAATGTATCCATGCACGTTGATCATCCCAATAAAAGATTTGTTATCATGGTTGTTACCGTTTTTAAAGGGATTAGCATTTACGAAATTGCGGTAAGTGCAAATAAATGCTGTCGGGTTAATAGCGATCATGAGTCAATGCTCGATTATTAAGTATCAATTGCACTTAGGATATTTTAAGGACCCTAGCACAGTTTTCATTTCAACGTTCAGGTAATTTACCTCGAAAATACTGGTTCACACATTGTTGATTGATTGCTAGAGTAATTTTCAGTGAATATAATAAAAATTTTCGATTCATTTTCCATGAAAAAAATTACTTGAGATCTCATACCTAGGTGTCATGGGTTCGACTCCAGAAATTCCTAAATTTCCATTTTTTCCCATAAGAAAAGCATTGCGACATATTTGAAAATTAATTTATGGCACTTTCCGACAAGGTAGAGAATTCAAACTTGGAGGGTTGTTAGATACCCAGGAGATCTATAGCAAACCGTTATCGCTTTAACCGCAAGTGTCCTGGGTTCGACTCCGCATGACCCGGAATATCTCCCATAAGAAAGCATGGAAAAAATGAATTCCTTCATATAGACCAAACAAAGAGGAATAAATAAATGATATTTTCAGGGTTTGTAGATGTCATGAGTATATCTCCATAGTATTTGACAACTCCTGCGTAGGTGTCACCGGTTCGATTCCAGGTAGCCTCAAATTTGAGATAATTTCCCAAAAGGAAAGCATTGAAATAGGTGCAGGGCTCTTTTGCATTTAGAATTTTTTGTCGGCTTTTAGTCTTTTTTATTAAATGAGAGAAAATGCTTGCAGAATGCAAGCACACATTCACTTGTATCGTATATCCTCCTCTGTAAGAAGAGTGCTTATAGAATGATACGATATACGATATAGGATATAGGAGGATACTAATGTCTGGCCCAAACTACAATAGCTGGAGAGCTGGAATTTAATGCATAGGTGAACCGAGAAAAATAATCGGAGGAATAATTGGAAAATTGCAACAATGTTTAATTTCTTGGCCGGTAAAAATTATAAACAATTTTACTAACATTTCATGGTTTAGGTTTTTCTAAATGCATTATCAAGCTGAAATTTTTTCTACCTGTAGAATTCGCCAAATAATGAAAACGGGAATATAGAAATTTGAAAATGTTTATTCGTTCGGCCGTAATAAATTCTCAAATGTTTAACAAATTGACTAATGTTTATGTACTTTCTGTAGATCCAGGAAGCTGAAAATTTTAACAGAGTTAGCAAATAATGTCCCGGTTGGAAATAACATTGAAAATTTTAGAAATATTTGTTGCTGTGGCTGTTAAAAATTAAAAAATTTAAACAATGAAATTCATATAAATGCACTCTTAGAGTGGATGGATGAAATTTCACATAAATGTGGGGTATTCGTAACAAATGATAAAAACCCATAAATGTATTATAATTATAAATTTTAGGGGTTGTTTTTACCCCAACATTTTCGAAACAGAAAAACACGTAATTCGGTACCGAGATGCGAACTTATGCATTGAAAGTAAATTTTCGGCTTTTATTTTTACTTTCAGGTGAGAGAAAATGCTTGCAGAATGCAAGCACACGTTCACTAGTATCCTATATATATATCGTATATCCTCCTCTGTAAGAAGAGTGCTTATAGAATGACAACTAAATGTGTGCTTGCATTCTGCAAGCATTTTCTCTCACCTTAAAGTGAAAATAAAAGCCGAAAAATAATTTTCAATGCTTAAAGTTGCATCTTGGCTCCGAAATACGTGTTTTTCTGTTTTGAAAATATTGGGGTAAAAACAACCCCTTAAATTTATAATTATAAAACATTTATAGGTTTTATCATTTGTTACGAATACCTCACATTTATGCGAAATTTCGTCAATGTTGCACCTCTAGAAGTGCATTTATATGAATTTCATTGTTTAAATTTTATTAATTTTTAACAGCCACAGCAACAAATATTTCCAAAATTTTCAATGTTCTTTACCACCGGTAAGTTATTTCCAAACTCTTAAAATTTTCAGCTCCCTGGATCTACAGAAAGTACATAAACATAAGTTAATTTGTTAAACATTTGAGAATTTATTACGGCCGAACGAATAAATATTTTCATATTTCTATATTCCCGTTTTCATGATTTGGCGAATTCTACAGGTAGAAAAAATTTCAGCTTGATAGCTCATTTAGAAATACCTAAACCATGAAATGTTAGTAAAATAGTTTATAATTTTTAGCGGCCAAAATAATGCACATTGTTACAATTTCGCAATTATTCCTCCAATTATTTTTCTTTATTCACCTCGGTATTAAATTTCAGCTCTCCAACTATAGTAGTTTGGGCCAGACATTAGTTTCCTCCTATATATATATCCTATATCCTCTGTAAGAAGAGTCGATATAGAATGACTAGTGAACGTGTGCTTGCATTCTGCAAGCATTTTCTCTCACCTGAAAGTAAAAATAAAAGCCTAAAAATTACTTTCAATGCATAAGTACGCATCTCGGCTCCGAATTACGTGTTTTTCTGTAACGAAAATATTGGGGTAAAAACAACCCCTAAAATTTATAATTATAATTCATTTATAGGTTTTTACCATTTGCTATGAATACCTCACATTTATCCGAAATTTCATCGATGCAGCACCTCTAAGAGTGCATTTATATGAATTTCATTGTTTAAAGTTTTTAATTATTAACAGCCACAACAATAAATATTTCTAAAACTTTCATAGTTATTTACCACCGGCACATTATTTCCTAACTCTTTTAAAATGTTCAGCTTCCTGGATCTACAGAAAGTACATAAACATTAGTCAATTTGTTAAACATTTGAGAATTTATTACGGCCGAACGAATAAAAATTTTCAAATTTCTATATTCCCGTTTTCATTATATGGCGAATTCTACAGGTAGAAAAAATTTCAGCTTGATAGCACATATAGAAATACCTAAACCATGAAATGTTAGTAAAATAGTGTATAATTTTTACCGGCCAAGAAAACTAACATTGTCGTAATTTTGCAATTATTCCTCCGATTATTTTTCTCGGTTCACCTATGTATTAAATTCCAGCTCTCCAGCTATTGTAGTTTGGGCCAGACATTAGTATCCTCCTATATATATCCTATATCGTATATCGTCTGTAAGAAGAGTCGATATAGAATGACAAGTAAATATGTGCTTGCATTCTGCAAGCATTTTCTACCGCCCTAAGGCAAAAATAAAAGCTGAATAATAATTTTCAATGCTTAAAGTTGCATCTCCGCTCCGAATTACTTGTTTTTCTGTTTTGAAAATATTGGGGTAAAAACAACCCCTAAAATTTATAATTATAATTCATTTATAGGTTTTTATCATTTGTTATGAATACCTCACATTTGTACGAAATTTCATCAATGTAGCACCTCTAGAAGTGCATTTATATGAATTTCATTGTTTAAATTTTTTTAATTTCTAACAGCCACAGCAACAAATATTTCTAAAATTTTCAATGTTATTTACCACCGGGACATTATTTCCTACATCTGTTAAAATTTTCAGCTTCCTGGATATACGGAAAGTACATAAACATTAGTCAGTTTGTTAAACATTTGAGAATTTATTACGGCCGAACGAATAAAAAATTTCAAATTTCTATATTCCCGTTTTCATTATTTGGCGAATTCTACAGGTAGAAAAAATTTCAGCTCGATAGCGCATTTAGAAATACCTAAACCACGAAATGTTAGTAAAATTGTTTATAATTTTTAGCGGCCAAAATAATGCACATTGTTACAATTTTGCCATTATTCCTCCGATTATTTTTCTTTGTTCACCTCGGTATTAAATTTCAGCTCTCCAACTATAGTAGTTTGGGCCAGACATTAGTATCCTCCTATATCCTATATCGTATATCCTCCTCTGTAAGAAGAGTGCTTATAGAATGATATCATTCTATATCAACTCTTCTTACAGAGGATATAGGATATGCTTATAGAATGATATATAGGAGGATACTAATGTCTGGCCCAAACTACAATAGCTGGAAAGCTGAAATTTAATACATAGGTGAACCGAAAAAAATAATCAGAGGAATAATTGGAAAATTGCAGCAATGTTTATGTTCTTGGCCGGTAAAAATTATGAACAATTTTACTAACATTTCATGGTTTAGGTACTTCTAAATGCGCTAAGAAGCTGAAATTTTTTCAAGACATAGAATTTGCCAAATAATGAAAACGGGAATATAGAAATTTGAAATTTTTTATTCGTTCGGATGTAATAAATTCTTAAATGTTTAACAAAATGACTAATGTTTATGTATTTTCGGTAGAGTCAGGATGCTAAAAATTTTAACAGAGTTAGGAAATAATGTTCCGGTGGTAAATAACATTGAAAATTTCATAAAAGTTTTATATTGTGGCTGTTAAAAATTCATCAAGTTTAAACAATGAAATTATATAAATGCACTTCTAGAGGTGCTACGTTCATGAAATTTCACATAAATGTGAGGTATCCATAACAAACGCTAAAAACCTATAAATGTTTTATAATTATAAATTTTAGGGGTTAAATATTGATTACGCGGAATATGAGTTTGTATGTCAACATAATAACAGGAGAAACTAAATAAGAATACCTATTATTACTCTAAATAGATATAAAATTATTGATCTTAATTGTGTTTTCCATCGTAATTAATTGAATAATATATTGAGATATTCGAACGAATCGATTTTAAATAATGTAGTAAAATGTTTTACTTTTCTAACGTAATTAATTACGTGAGTGTATCGGTAGTGTTTACATTTTACCCATGGAACCACAGACACGAATTCTTAATTTTAGTTCAGAAGACATAATAAAGTTCAACAAAAGTATTACTATTCAAATAAAACTTTTCGAAATTCACTGCGTTACGTGTTCAAAATGTTAATTTAATTTAGTTCTCGTATTAAAATAAAAATTACTCAAGAGTGAACCTTATTTCCAATTGATAAAACTCTCTTTTAATTCAAAACGATATTATATATTACAAAAAAGTATCTAATTATTATTGAAACGCAAAATGGATGAGCATAGGTAAAAACTTGCATGTTAGCATGAAATGCTCAATTCAGTTTTTATTGATAAACTGATAAAACAAAACACAAAAACTTTAACGTAGTAATTTAATCATATATCTTCAGTAATTTTCACTTAAACAAAATATGAAATAAAATAAGACAAAAGGCATATAAAAACAATTTAACTTATATCCAAACATACCTATAATGCGAATGACACGATTACAGAAAAAGAACAGTTCACTAATGTTTATTCGCAGAATTAACCTGTGTATAGAAGACCATAGATAATGAAAGAAAAACATACAATCAAATCAGAAGATATTAAATGAGTATTTCATCAACTATTTCTACGTTTACAATATGTTTATAGTTCCAACGTAATTTGTTTACATCGGTTGCTAAGTATATCCAAATGCTGAGCAATAATGAAAAATAAGATTTTCGCTTCAATTCGCCTTATTTGATCTGTAAGCCCCTCTTTTAAAAAATTATTCCAAAAGAGAGGATAATTTACCACACAAAAGTCTGCGAGAGCATATGTCTGCGATATATATGTAAGGAGTTATAAATTCGAGTAATTTACGAAAAATTTTTAAATGGAAATCCCATATAAACGAAAATATTTTATTATAAATAAATAGTACACCGAATCGGTTTAAAAACCTTACTACACCACAGTACACATGATAACGGTTAATATGACACCTTCCTCTTTTTTCTGCATGTTGTAGTTTCTCAGCCTTAGCAGAACATACATACATACATACGACACCTTACTTTATAGATATGTATAAATAAATATATCTGTGTGTGTGTGTGCGTGTGTGTGTATCATTCAATTAATTCAACATTTTTTATCAGCTTCATTTACGAGTAAAATTAATTCAGCATCTTTGTTATATTATATTTACGGTGGCCCCCTAGGGGGCTGTGGCTCACACTTTGAGAAACACTCAGTTGAACCCTATAATAGCAAAGTTTGTGTGCTGTGAGTGAATGATAGAGACTCTTGCAAATACAAATACAGAGGGTTAATTCACTCTACAGCAATTTATGCACTTTGAACAACAATTAATCCCTTGTATGTAAATCACTCCAGGAAGCATATGAATATTTATTTTCTGAAGAGACTGAAGCAGAAATGATGGCTTTACCCCCAGAAGTGGACAACCTGATGGATGAAGAATTCATTGATGACAATAAACTTAAAATAGCTGCTATACAGGATATTGCAGGAATGAGTTGCCTTTCTCAAAAATGTCTCACAAGGAAAAAATTGTTATGGAAAACCGCAAGCATATTGTTCCAAATGCAATGTAACCCTGTGCATTACCTGTTTTCCAAAATTTCATTCTAAATTATAAGTGGTAATATTTGAAATTTTCAAGAAAATAATATGCCCAGAATTAATTGTATCCATGTTTTATGCATTTCAATATTTTGTGATAATGCACGTGCAAAATAAATTCCCATTTTGTAAGTTAACAAGTGTTGCTCCTTCTTGTGAATTCCCAGGCAAAGAGAACTCACCAACACCCAGCATCCTCATTTGAGGATGGCCTATATTTCAACAATGAATGGTTAAATTTTGTAAAAGTTGAATTTGCTTACTCTCTTATGAGCTAATGACTATAATATGTGAATTTCATGATGAGATTTAAAAAACTAATTTGGGCATTAATGGGTTAAGTGTACAGTTCAGTCTGCACTGAACATAAAGTTTTCAGCTCTGTTTGAATGTGTTTGGCAGTGCCCATTATGTCATACAATGCATTGTACATAAATACAAGTTTCTATGCCATAGCCATAACCAAAGTAAAAATTCACTACATTGTAGCTGTGCTCCCTCTGCTACGGCAAGTTGATATCCTGTTATATCCTGAAGCTTCCAATGCTTTTAGTTAAAGGCGTGTATCAAAGATATACTAAACTTTGCAACTATGTTAGGACCTCAAACTCTTTGACAAAAAGAACAAATTTGTTAGAAGTTACAGGAAAAAACAATCTATCACACTGAAGCAGCTCTGCATAGAGCAGTGTAGGTCTTAGATTATGCATACACCAATAAAGGAAATATTGGTTAATTTGGACAAATCATCCTTGTAATACTATATTTTCCAAAATGGGAGAGGGTTAGTGTTCAATGACTGTATGTTAAAAGAATTGTATTTCATGCTAATAAAGAAGGTGTTACAAGTTGTGATCTGGGTGTGTATGTGTCCACTGCTGACTGTTGTAAATAAGGAGCATCATACATCAGACCATCGTAGTTAAGTGAGTGCCTGTATCATATTGGATCCAATAAAGAAGTCATTTTTATAATGCAATATGAATAGTCAAATACAGCTTTTAACTCATTAACATTTTCAGACCAAATCTGTTCTATTAGTTGAAAATAATACTGCTGCACCAATAAAACAACTGTTTTAATCAATGCCTGCCAATAGTAACTTTATAACTAATATTAGCTGTAGCTGTAAACACATTTAATACATCATCCAAGCAGCTAATAATATCTTTGAATTTCCTTTTTGAACACATCAAATGTCAGAAAATTGTAGCAATGTATATTACGATCCCAAGAAATTTACTTCGATATATCCTAAACTGATGTCTAGCTTTCAATATGCAATAAAATGCTAAATTAAATGAAGAAGAAAAGTAAATTGTCTCTGGCAAACTTTGGTATTAAATTAAAATCGATGGTACTTGTGTATTAACGGGTGAACGACAGAAAATTCAAATTTTGGCCACGTGTGTGGTTGCTGAGTAGGTCCCTGTTGAAATCGTAGATTCACAAACCTACCAGCAATGGTGTAAGGGTCCCTCATAAACCCTATCCTTTTATCCTTTCCACCTAAGGAGTAGTTCTTGTGTGAGTGAGTGAGTGTATGAGTGATTGACAACAGGTCCCTGGCGAGGATTAATACCCCGTAAACCTGTAAGTGTATCTACTTTTTTGTACTTTCTTTTTCTTCTCTTGCCCACTTTTTAACCTTTACTGTTCGTGCTGTCTCTAAATATACGCCTTGTACAATTAAGGAGTTTTTTCTTACTTTTGAATTTATGTTAAGTATGTTGTTAAGTGATACCATTGTATCCATTGCTATGATAAAATTTTCTAATTGTTGATAGCGTTGAGTATGCTGCCATGAATAATTTTATTGCACATTGATACTTTCCTATAGCAACAGCACATAATTTTGTTTACTTATTGATTTTCAATTTAAAGATTATTGAAAGAGTTTAAAAATTCTTCAAAAGTGTAATAGTCAATAATTATTCTTGAGGATGACAATGTCAAGAGCAATCATATTCATTACTCTGTATGGAGAAAGTCATGTGCTGGACACACATCAGATTTTTATGATTAAAATTCCATCATTAATTTGATGGGTAATGCACTAATATGTAATAAATGTCAGTAGGTTACAACACTATGTTATGTGGATGAATCTAAAACAAATTACATTTTTCTAAGAGATGCTTTTTTTATTTTAAATGAATACTTTTGCTCACATGTCATCTTTGATGCCCAGGCTTTCAATGTTCAGCAAAATAAAGAAATGAGAACAATTTAATACATGACAAAATTAACACATCTCTTGATATGCTTGAATGATTTTCTTTATTAATTATCATATAAATTCTTTAAGGATAATTTGAATTTCAACTCAAAATTTTTCAACAAAGTAATTTTTTCACATGCAATACCATATTTGCTCATTTAATACCCACATTTCTAATGAATGCACTAGTCCCTTTTCCATAATAAATATGTAGCTGCTTCTTATGTTAGATAAGTGAAGGAGAAGGACATAGGGAACAAACTATCAATTTGGTGTTTTTTCTTACATTGACATCAAGGTGATCATTGTTTAAACATCAACATTTAGTCATTCCAGTTTTATTAATGCTTTTAAATAAATATTTTAAGAAAATTTAAATATTTGTTTCAAGAGGAAAAAATTATATTAGCATAAAGATCAAGCTGTAGTAGAATTTGATGAAACAATCAGTCAAATTATTTTAAATAGGAGGTGATTGCATTACAAAATCACATATTTACTGGAAAGTAGAAATTGCTGAAAACCAGGGGAATAATTCTGTCACGACAGGAAAACTAACCCAAGTCTTCCACTTACCGAACAAATATCTATTTTACCGCTGAACTACCAAGTGAGGTACTACTTGCATATAAGACCACCAGCTACAGTAGCACTATTAGTGGCCAAAAATTGCACTTCTTAGTCACATTGTATTACCACCTTCTCCTAAAGACCGGTCACCTCTTTGTTTGGTAATACATAAATTTCCTCATTTAGAGCTTGATATTTAGTTCATCATCATCATCATAGGTAGTCTGTCAGTAGACAGGTCCATGATTATTCATGGTTAAACCTGGTTCTCCATATAGTACTCCTATTTTCCGCAGTCTTCTTCATGTCTTGATAGCTCTCTTTCCCTTTCAAGTCATCTACCAGCTGAAACCTTTTCCTACCTCTTTCTCTTTTTCCATTCAGTTTTCCTTCTAGCACTTCTTTAATCATGCTCCATACAAAGCTATACTCCATACGTAGCATTTTATCAACCTCTTGTGGATTTCCTGCTTTATATTTCCCATTAGTAGGAGTTTCTTTCTTCTGAAAGCGGCTTTTTCTTTTGTTATTCTAGTCCTGATTTCATCTGTACATTTTGCTTCTCTCGTTGTGATGCTTCCAAGGTATTTATAATCTGAAACTTGTTCTAATGGCTTTCCTCCAATACTTATGTTCCAATTTTCTTCTTCTTTACTTGATATTTGCATAACCTTGGATTTTTCTGTATTAATTTCCATACCGTATTTTCTTCCTGTTATCACTAGTCTATTTATTTTATATAAATTACATCTTTAATCGGATTTATTTTTGATGGATTGAATGTTATTCTTCCATTAAATTCTTTCAATTAATAATAATCAATAAACTTTAAGTAGGCAAATCGTGAATTAGCTCATTGTCATCTTGGTTGCTACAATAATATTTATAAATAAAAAATCGGTACAACATACATTGTACAAACTTTCTCATATATGGGTACTAATGCGTCATTTAGTTATCTTTAGAAAATGAAAATCGTGTGAGCCTGTTTTTATAAAATCCAATTTTTGATTGTTGCCCAAGAATAAACTAGCCTTATATTCATTCATTGAGAAAAATGAAATACGTTGTATTATTGTAGATGTATACTCAAGTAACTGTACAAAATTTGATCAAAATCATTAGAGCCGTTTTTGAGAAAATCGAATTGTTGTTAAAGTTGCCTAGAATAAACTAGTCTTATATTCATTTTTTGAGAAATATGAACTATTTAGTATTATTGAAGACATCAACTCAAGTAACTGTACGAAATTTGATCAAAATCGTTAGAGCCGTTTTTGAGAAAATCGAATTATTGTTAAAGTTGCCTAGAATAAACTACTCTTAATTATTGAGCAATATCAACCATTTCTATGTATACTATGCTCAGTATGATAAAATGCCTAAGTATGAGATTTTATTCATTTTCACTCTACCGTCTAGGCTCCAGAGCCAGTAACAGACAGACAGACAAACAGACAGACGGCATTGCAAAAACCACTTTTTTGGATTCAGTGACACCTAAGACATATTTCCGTAAAAATCTCGAGGTCGAATTTTTTCGCGATAACAGTACTTTCTCGATACTTCGTATGAGAAAGTAAAAAAAATTCAATTTATTCATTGTTAATATTCTAGTATGGTTAACCCCGTAGTGCAGTTTCTCATCAATTTTCAATGTCATATGTGGTCAATGAAACGTTATTGCCTTGTCTTTAATCGGGTGTAGGCCAGGGGCGTAACTACAGTTTTGGGGCCCCCATGCAAGTCAAGTTTGTGGGGCCCCCATTTATATAAGAATATATGTAATTATTATACCGTTTTGATTTTTATCGATATATTTTACGTTTTAATTCCAAAAATACTTTGAGACTTCTATAATTCTAACATTATATGAATAGGACAAAACAACTCCAAACACTTGGGATGCATATTTCCATCTTCATTTCGAGCGAAGAAATCTTTCATTCCCATAGGGATATTACTACTTTGAATACCTTATGGCAGATTATGGGAAAAATTCTAAGTATTTTTGTGGGGCCCCCACGCGCCGCGTGGGTCTGTGCCCCCCCCCCCCTTAAGTTAAGCACCTGGTGTAGGTCACTCAGGGCGCTGACGTGCCCTTCACTACCCTGGAATGAAAGAAACCCTCACCATGTATGGTGACTGGGTGGGTAAATGTCGAAAAAGGAAACAGTAAACCACATACAACAATTATATATTCTCCCTGATGTTTGCTGGGTAATTCATATGCTCAGCAATAAAAAACAAAAGAAGATCAGAAATCACATCTGGTAAGTTGGACTATGGAGCTTAGCCTTCATACATAACAAAATTTCAATTTATTCATTGTTAAGGTTCTAGTATGGTTAACCACAATGTGCAATTTTTTGCCACTAATGGCCCTATTGTAGCGGGTGGTCTTATATGCAAGTTGTACCCCAACAGAGACTAATTCTCCTGTTTCCATCATGTTCCATAGGAATTTTTACCTTTGAGATATCAGGTTTTCTACTGGCATATTGAGGAATACTGTTACAGTAGTCCCCGACTTACACAGGTCCGAGTTACAAGGATCCGTAGATACACAGATACATGAAGTAACTTATCAGCACGCTCGATCGTTAGTTCGACTGCCGCTCAATAGATGGCGTTACTAGTACAGTAATCCCTCAGTATACGAGCAATCGGTTTACAAGTTTTCGCTTATATGAGATGCACAAATTAATACCTGTTTTTCAATTTACGAGCCAATTTTCACTTATGCGATCTCCTTCCTCTCGCAAACTGATCGTTTTTTCCCGGCATCTATTCTCGGCTTTCGTCGGTTCCCGAATCTTCTCGAATGCGCAGAACGTCTGGCATCCAAACTTTAATGATGTAACTAATGTTTATAAAATTTATAACATGGGATGTACTGGGAAATTAATTTTTGTTTTACGAGTTTTCGCCTTACGAGCAGTTTTGCGCCAAAAATTATTGAATAGTAAATATGTATGTATTAGTTTTATTATAATTACGTTTTTATATATGTGTTGTAGTGAATATATTTGAAACCCGATTCGGTTTTTGCAATATTTCTCCGTTAAAACATCATTATTGCATATACAATTCTATACAAAGGTTATAGAGAATGTAATTTCCTACAACTTCTATTTGAAACAATTTTCCATAGCAGTTATTGTTTAGGAATTATTTATAAACTAGCATAAGTGCCCGTTGAATTTCAACGGGTTTAATGAATCTAAATTTTCGTCAATGCAACATGTAAAAATCGCAAGAATAAAATTGTGCACTGTTTTAACCATCGAATATTTCTATATTATAAGTCTGTTTTAATTAATTAACTAAAATCTCACAGAAATTCCCTGTGGATAAAATAGCACCTTTCTTTATACTAAAATAGCCATTGTTATTAGTTTTAAATTGATTATAGCACTAGGATTTCAATTTCATTAAATAAGCAGAATTCCGGTTCCAAAAATTGGTTCAATCTTCAATTGCCTCTGATAATACTTTAAATAGATTTTTGGAATATAATGTACCTCAATATCGTTTATCGTCTGCTCAGCACTCTTGCCTTCTCATTTTCCAAAACAACCACTTTCACCAGTTTTAAATGGATTTCAAACTTAGAAGAGAACTTGATTCAATTCAGTTAAAATAACCACATAACAAACTTCTTATTCCAAAGAAAATCCTTTCATAATATGCAATGTTACCCTAGAATTCATTCATTCTGAAAAGTGAATAAAAGTACCATGTAGGTACATATATTTCTTTCTACTAAAATGGCCACTGTTATTAGTTTTAAATTGATTATAGCATTAGGATTTCAATTTCATTAAATAAGCAGAATTCCGGTAACAAAAAAATTTGTTCAATCTTCAATTGCCTCTGATAATACTTTAAATAGATTTTGGAATAAAATGTACCTTAATATCGTTTAACATCCGCTCACCACTCTGGACTTCTCAGTTTCCGAAACAACAACTTTCAACAGTTTTAAATTGATTTTTGCTTTGAAATATACTTCAGTCAATTCAGTACAACTTCCACTTTACATACTGTAAATTCCAAAGTAACTCCTTTTATAATAGGCAATGCTAGCCTAAAATTAATTCATTCTGTAAAGTGAATAAATAAAGTTCTTTCTTTAAACTATAATAGCCACTGTTATTAGATTTAAATGGATTATAAGCCTTAGAACTTACTCTGTATTAAATAAGCACCAAAGTTCCTTTTATAAAAACAAATCAATTCATTAAAAGATCCACTGTTGTTTCTTCGAAAATTGCCTGTTAACAGTTTTGAATGTCCTTTTAATTTTAATTGAATTTTAATTTATATTCGTTTCCAAACTTCGGCCATTGTTACGAAATTAATTCGAGGAATAACAATATAAATTCGTAAGCACGTATGGTTTACAAAGAATTTAATTTAGGAATGCTTTTTATTTCCAATTTTTCTAAAATGACACTGTTGATACTTCAAATTTTTTATATTTACGTTTAAATACTTATTTTCCACAAAACGCTCCAATCTCTCCTCTTCCTTCCTCTCTCTCTCTCTCTCGTACTGAAGCACTCAAGGCACGCTTATTCCCAGAAGGATTTATACAATAATAGTAATTTGAGGTGTAAAAATGATAATGGTCGACATAGCAACATCACGTTAAAATGGCGAGATTTCCACAAAATATGCAAATTAAACGTTTAACATGGAATATTTCGAACTGCGGGCGAAAAAAGACGAACGGAATAAGAAACTATAAATTTTTCTTCAAAATGGTTCAAATCCGAAGGTCGTCTGTTAATTTCTTCTAATTTTAATTTCCAAATGAATAAAAGCCTGCAAGTCGAAAAATCGCATTTTACATGTTAAGTACATAATAGGAAATGGAAATGCCTCTCTTGGAGACGAACCAAGGAATTTTTTCGTGATTTAAACTCGTCATTCTCTGAATAAGTGTTAATCAAGCATCCCTACCAAATTTCGAGTTTCTATTTCTCGAGTTATTAGCGTTTGCATAGTGTGACCAACCAACCAACCAACGGACGACAGCTATTATTATATAAAATAATCAGTTTTTCGGTTTCCGTCAAATATCTCCTCAAAAACATCGTTATTGGTAATCTCCGTGAGGACCACAGTTGTAGAGAATAATATTTCTTCCAAGTTTTGTTTGAAACAAATTTTCGTAGAACCATCTATTTCGGAGATATTTAACTTTTTTGTAATTTCCAGTAAACAGTGCCACCACCATGTAATGGTGAATTCTGTAAACATATTCAAAATATAATTTACGGCAATAAGGACGACTGTATTCTTTTACAATACGAAATAATAATTTTGCCTTATAATGCTATTCATAATAATTCAAATATCTATACCACAAATATGGAGAAGTCATGTGTTGGCCACATCAGATTTTTTTGCTTTAATTATCCATTGAAACGAACGTATATGTCAAAAAATACATCGTATTTAAGCATTGTTGGAGTTACATGGTTTTCAACTTACACGGCGACCTTCGGAACAAATTAACAGTGTAAGTTGGGGACTTACTGTACTAGCATTACTAGCCCTATCCCAATAATATGTAGCCTATTCTGGAAAAAAAGAATTAGCCTCCCACTATAGCTCAGAGTAAAAATATCCACTTGGGTGGAGAACCCACGTTTTATTACCGGTCTTAGCAGAATTATTTTCTTCATTTCCAGCAGCCCCTAGGTCTAGTATATGCCTGCTGAAATAAAACCTCTGAATTTTCCATCATGTCCTATATATTTACTGCATTGATGCAATCATCAGTATAAGGATAAACGTAACTGAGATGATGCTGAAACTTTGAATATCAGCAACAGGAACAAAAGTATATGATGGACAACCAGAGGTCAAAGAATATTGAATAAGAGACCATAAAAGTGACCTTTCTTGTTAAGAGATTTGATTAAAGTTATGGAAATGGACTGTTTTGTTCCATTTCTAAAACTTCAATTCGATGGTCTTCAGAAGATGTGTTGGCTCCAAAGAGTTACCAACATTCATTTATGACATCCTGAAAGTTTCGAGTGCATACACATGCTAGGTAATTTTCCATGTGGTAAATTTCTAAAAAAGAGTGGGTATTAAACAAGCAAATAAAGTATAGCCATACACAAATTAGATTTTAAACATGTTAGATATTTTATAACTTTCTTAATTTTCCGTCATGCCTCAAATCAGAGAGGCCCAGGAACAACATCAAGAAAGAGAGATGCTGATACAAATTGAAGCAATCAACTCCCAAAAATTAAGGCTAATAAAAGTTTTATTCTCACACTCCATACTTCAGAGGAACAGTAAAACCCCCAAATTCGTGGCTTCCAAATTCGCGAGCTTCGCAGTTTCACGAGGTTTTCAACTACTGCTGTCATCTCTGCAGTGAAGAGAAAAAGCACTAAACAAATGAATTTCCACATCTGCGAGGTTTTTTTTATCACGATGTGACGCCGTTTTTCGAAAATATCTACCAAGAGGAAAGCAAGTGAAAATACAGAAAGCAGAAGCAGAAAGAAGACGTTGACTTTAAGTGAGAAAATTGAGTAGCTAAATAAACTTGCTAGTGACCAGAGTGCAGCGTCAGTAGGCAGGCAGTATGCCATAAACTGTACGACTACGGCATATTTAAATGCCACATTGTATTGGTTCAAAACCACTTTTAGCCTACCTTTTCATCATTTACTGTTGTCAAAATAATGGACAGCTGCGAATCTAACCCCCATTTTCTCATAAGACCTTTGCTTCTATTTTTGCGGATTCCAAATTCGCTGTTTTTGGGAACGTAACCCCCACGAATTTGGGGGTTTTACTGTGTATGCAACTTGAGAATATCTATAATTTAGTTTCCTAGTAACTTCTCCTTTTAACTTATATGTAAAATACTTTAGAATTATAAAATAAAGAAGGATTCTTACCCTGAGTGTATTCAGAAGTTCCATCAAGAGGGTCAACCCAAATCACTACCTATAAAAAAATTAACTATTTAATTAGCACAGAAGCAATCTTTTAAGATTCATAATAGTTGCCATTTAAAGCTTCACCAACATAAAAATAATAAATTTACACCAGATCAAGATGCTTCAGGTATTTAACCAAGAATGGGTCATGTGCCATCTAAGGCAGAATATTTCAAAGTAGTGGTTGTCATCACCCAGTCCATCCTCTGGGTGGTCACAAGGTCCCTGAAGAAAATACAACCACTCAATGCATAATCGGCTGAAATATATGAAAACTGACAAGGAACGAAATGCTATTTTTAGACAAATGCCAATTCTTTAGATTAGTTTTCCTTCTCTTTATGCGGGTTGGGTTTAGGCAAATTCACTATTATGCGACAAACTTATTCCAACCCAAATTTCGTTTTATGCAACATTGATTTGCTATTTGCTGTGGTCAGACGGTCAGTGCAAGAAAGTTGTCCCCTACTCCACCCTATCAGCCTCTCATTGTCTCTTGTTGCTGTGCACCTCAGTTTAGCCACTATATCACAAGGCAACCATTCTACTACCATAGATAAATGTAATGTACCTTTAAAAATTTGATTTAAAACTCTTATGAATGAATAATAAATAAAACAAACATCAAATAAAAACTTTTCAAATTATTCAATGTTTAAATATTTCGATACTTAGGGATTAGGTGGCTCACATTACTTAGTACAACGTTTAGCTCCAAGATGGCACTTCTTATGCTCGCCAGTCTGCCTCCTAAAAACTTCCTATTTTGGCCATTATGTGGCACTGTGTGCATTACTCGTTCTGTCTGTGATGTTTCTATGTGCTCATTCCTGGCGGAATGGGATTTTCCCGAGTCCAGAGATCGTCACAACCCAACCATTATTTTGAAACCCTGACGTGCGACAATAACACCATCACAATAACATTTGGCATTCAAGTTATAACAGGTTCCTTAAATGGAACCTATCTCTCAGTCCTGGTATGCAAGCTAAAGAGGCTTGCAAGTTTTGTTAGAACAATTATGTTTTGCGTGATAGTTATAACGGGTGCCTTAAGTGGAGCCTATCCCTCAGTCCTGGTTTCCAAGCTAAATAGGCTCCGTTTGCAGTGCAACAGTCAGGAGGGATATACTGCACTTTAGCAACCAATTTTCCTATGCAAATAACAAAAGAATAGCAAAAAACCCAGTGTCACGTGTACTCGGGAAAATCCCATTCCACCGGTAATGAGAACATCGCAGTCTGAGCGACCAATGCACACAGTGCCACATAATGGATGAAATAGAAGTTCTTGGGAGGCAGAACAGCATGCAGAAGAACTGTCATCTAGTGGCTAAACATTGAAATAGTTACTGAGAGCCACTTATTACCTAAGTACCAATATTTCACATATTATTTTAAAATAAAATAGGGTAAATTTCTTCAAAATTCCAATGAGTGAATGTCAATAAATTGATTCTTGGCAAATTTCTCATTTTCCTTACAATTTTCCATGGAAACATTAACAAATTGATCTTTAAAAGCATGTCACTTTTCAGGAAATTTTTTTTCAAAAACATTGATTTTAGATAAACTGTTCTTCAAAAAACTGTTTTTTATAAATTTACAGAGAGCCATGCTCATCTTCCTCTTTCTATTAATATGTTTTACAGTGTTAATTGTTTAAATTTGTATTTACTACATATGAATATAGTTATGGAATGAAAGAGGTACGTCTTGGAGAGGGATTAGAAATGTTCGTGGAACGTATCCCTATTTTTTATATTTAAATATAAATTCTGTTTATGGGAATTCTTTCAATGCACTGTTTTCCTGGAATGCATTCACTGCATAATAAAAATACAAGTTCAGATTAAGGTTCATTTAAAATGTTTTTTTGAATACCTTTGAAGATGTAAAAAATGGAAAGCTGAGAATATTAAGGTGTACAGGAAACCCTCGCTATTCGCAGGGGATGCGTTCCTGAAAATGCCGCGAATTGCAAATCCGTGAATACCGAAACCAACTTCTTATGGGGAAAGGGGGAATAGGTTCTTCGGAAACATTTTTACGAAAGAATATGAGACGAAAATACATAAACAAGATACTTCTTTTAATATTTAGACATTCTAGAGAATAAATTTATTACATAAAAGTTTACTGAACATACCTTTAATGATTAAGAAGCCCACGAAAATGACTAACATGCAGATGATGACGGCTATCAGTTAGTCTTCCTCTGATACCTCGTTCCAGCAACTCCCAATGGCTGAAGCAGAGCTGACTGAGGCAACAGGGGAGGAAGTTTGTTGGGCTGGAGGATCTGGTTTTTGTAGGAATGTTGTGATGAGAAGCTGTTTTGACTTTTTTTGTAATTTCTTTTGAATTTCTCTCTAAGGAATTAATACGACCTCAATTTCCCTCTTCATCTTCAAGCTACACTCCATATGGGGGTTATACTCAACCATTATGTCTGTTAATAACTTCCTAGGGCTGAAGATTTCTGCGAGTTTTTTCAGATTTAAATCTTGTTTTTCAACCTCCTCAATTACCTCTTTACTTTCTTCCTCACTTGCCTTTACCAATTCTTCCAGGTCTTCCTGAGTGAGTTCCTCGGCGTGAGACTCAATGAGTTCTTCTACATCCAGTTCCTCCATATCCGCAAATCCTTCCCCTCCTATGTCATGGGCCATTTCTACAATTCTCTTCAATTCGTCACCCAAAGATGAGTAACTACAAACATCACTTACAGTTTCTCTCCATAATTTCCTCCAACAGGAGTTGATGGTTGTATGTCTGATTTCATCGAGCAATTCCTTCACGTTTTTATGCAATCACCGATGTTATAGTCTTTCCAACACTGCTTAATGTCCAGTGATGGATTTAATTCCATTGCATGAAGTACGCGAGCAAAAGTTTGCCTGTGTAGTATGCTTTGAAGGTAGAAATAACACCCTGGTCTAGTGGTTGAAGGAGTGATGTCATGTTTGGAAGTAGAAAAACCACCTCCACGTTGGAATGGGCAAATTGCACACACTGAGGATGACCTGGCGCATTGACCACAATGAGGAGAACTTTGAAAGGTAGTTCTTTGGATGTTAGGTATTTTTCCACCTCTCGGATGAAACAGTTATGGAACCAATCCAAAAAGAGAGTAGCTGTGACCCAGGCTTTCTTGTTAGACTGCCAATAAACAGGTAAGCAGTTTTTATTTCTGTCTCTCAGCACCCTGGGATTCAATGAACGGTATAACAACATCGGCTTCACCATGCAGTCTCCTGAAGCATTAACACAAAGGAGAAGAGTTATCCTATCTTTGGCTGCTTTGAAGCCAAAAGCAAATTTCTCCTCTTTGAATAGGAATGTCCTTGACGGCATTTTCTTCCAAAATAAGTAAATCTCATCAGCGTTAAAGACTTGTTCCGGTTTATATCTCTTCTGTCTTATGACCTTAAGAAACTCTGAAGGGAAAACCTGTACTGCAGCATGGTCTGCCAATGCTAATTCTCCTACTAATTTGATGTTATGTAGGCTATGCCTCCTCTTAAATTTCTCAAACCACCCTTTACTTGCACAAAAACTCGAAGGACTCTCAGAATCAGATTCTTGAGCAAAATGCTTATAAAGGCGAAGGGCCTTCTCCCGTATCACCAAGCCAATCAGTGGTACATTTTTTTGAGCACGATCTTCAATCCATAGACTTAAAGCAGTCTCCATTTTCTCTATTTTGAGATCATGACTCACAAACAATAATTTAGCACTTGCTAGAGCACTCCCTGAAACACTACTTCTAATGCTCTTTTCTTTTTTCTTGATGTAGTGCACAGTTGATTTGTTTATTCCATAGTGTCGAGCCACAGACGCAGCACTATCCCCACTAGCAAGCTTGTCCAATAGTTCCACTTTCTTTCTTAATGACATGACTTTCTTCTCCCTTTTAAATCACTTAATGCTTTATGCTTTCCTTCATTATTAGATGCCATGATTAATGGGTTAAAATAAATTTTCTTTTCTCACTAAAATGTAAACTTATCAATTTATGCGGAATAGCGAATGAAAGAGAAACTAATATATAATAGATAAAATACAGATTTTTGAGTGACTGCCAAATTCTTGGTGAATTTAATGAAAACACGTGTCAGACTCTATCCGCGAATACCCGAAACCGCGAATGAAGAACCCACAAATACCGAGGGTTTCCTGTATTTCCACATTAATGTTGCCTATTCTTGAAAATCCAACAAGAAAGTCATAATTTATTTTGAATTTAGAAAATTTCTTACATGAATTTATGAATTACTACCCATGAAAACTATCTTTGTTGTAACTGAAGTAAACAAGGCACAGTACAAACACATAAACACATTTAATATCCTTTCATGTGCACACAGGAAATAGTAAATAAAGGAAATGGATTACCAACAATGAAGAAATGAATGTTAATTTTCCATTTATGTGCACAAACCTCTTTGTAAATGAAAAAGAATGGATAATTTAAGACAAAGGAATGAACTAGAACTTAAATATTACATTACAATTATGCGAGTGAGGCATGCTTAAAATATTTTTCAATTCTTTTACTTATACTATTTCGAAAGGTATAAAAAACAGAAAGATGAAACTATGTATGTGTGTACATTTCCACTTTGATGTCATTTATTTTTTAAAACTGTAGAGAGGCAGATAAAGGATGTGCTCAAAATTTTAATTTAAAATTGATTGAGTTCTAAACTTATATGTCACTTGGAAAGATCAATTATCTTTTTAAAAAAAATTTTTATGTGAAATATATGTTTACTAGCAAAATTTCCTGGAGTTACTTGGTATAGCATTTGAGAGAAGTTCCTTTTTAAAAGCACTGATCTCACTGCCATGGTATTTAACATTTACCATTGTTACAAACCTATAAAAATACCGTAAATTTCAGACTATAATACGCAACCTATATAATACACACCCATGTTTTTATGAGTGAAATGTGAAAATTGTCTTATCACCATGTATAATAAGCAACTCATTTTTTGTAAAAAGATCACTGTAATTTTTCACTTGGTTATTAGCAGTATCAAGATGGTACTCGCCTTGCCACCAAGTGAGATATGTGCGAGTATTTACATAAACTTCACATCTATATATTTTGACTCTCACTTTAAAGATCGATACAATGTATAAAAACATGTCGCACTGTGTAATAATCTGATCAGTTGGAATAACAGTTCTCGTCTTGTCGCCAAGCAAGTTATGTGCGAGTGTTTACGAAAACTTTACATCTATATAGTTTTGATTCTCACTTTAAAGATCAATACAATGTATAAAAACATGTCTCCATGTTGCATTGTGTAATAATCTGGTCAGTTGGAATAACAGTTGTTGCCTTGCTGCCGAGCGAGATAGTTTACGTGAATATCACGTCTAGTTCTGACTCTGTCTTCATACAAGCCGGTCGAGGAATGTAAAATAATATTTGTTTCTCACAACTTGCATTGATTTTTTCTTAAAAAGCGTGGCTTTAAAAAGTGTTGCCTCGCAAATGCCATAGATGGTTCTGAAGACGACATCATATGGGATGATGATTTCGCCGAAGTGGATAGTGAGGATGAAGATGACGTTTACGTAGATGATGAGAGAGAACACAAACCCGCCGACGAACTATTTGAGGACAGCAATAATGAATTCAGAAGCTAAGATTCAGACAGCTAAAAGTAACTAAATAATTATTCTTATTTTTGTTTTGAAAAACGATATTTAAAGGAATGTTATCGAAATGCATTGAAATGTACCATTTATTGGTAAAAATATCTCTGAAAATATAAATTATTTCCTTACTAAAAAAAGTTGTATGTGCTTGTTACCATATATAATGCGCACCCTAACTTTTGTCAATTTTTCGTGAAAAAAAATGTGTATTATAATCGGAAAATTATGGTACCTTTTTTCATGATTAAAAACTAAATTTTATGCTAAATCATCCTATATTCAAATTCTGTATTTAACAGATGTAAAGTTAATTCTTTCAACTTAAGAAATGTTTTTGTCCCAAGTTCGTATCTTCATTTTAAGCAATTTAAATTTGAAAAAGAATAAAAGCTTGCACATCAAGCAATCGATTTTTACGTGTAATCTTATGGAAAAATGTCAATCCCCTACATTGGCATCAATGACTAATCCTGGTTGACCAATCCTTGACCATTCCCTAATTTAAGATGTAAGTAAGAGCCATAGCAAATTTGGAAATATATATAAAATGTAGAATGATGATACACAATACAACATTAACTTATCTATTAAGCCTCTCTCATTGAAACGCTAACCTCACCTTCACATGGTACATTAAAAAACAAACAATGCTTTAGTGACCAAATGTATCACTCCTTAAGTGAACTTCTCAGGAAACACTTCACACCATCATGCTCGTTAAACACTAAAACTGAAACATTCTTTTCCAAATAAATGTTTCATCCTACTCCTACGAATCCCATACCTGCAACAATGATTATATGGTCACATGGATAATAAAACATTATTATTTTATCAATAGATTCAAAATTGAGGAAAAAAACTGCATAATATTTTTTCACTGGAAAAAATGTTTTTATGACACAAGTGAATATATGTTGTCGTGATCCTGTTTATTTAATTATTAATTTGTGATTGCCATTTCAATTTTTACTTTCTCCATACGTAGTAATGGGAAAGTATTGTGACCACAAAAAAAATTGACTTTGAGATTTCAATGGAAATACACGTTTTGAGGTCCCTAGAACACGTTTAGACTTTTCGGAATGAAGTCTGCGTGTGTGTGCGTGTGTCTGTGTGGATGTATGTGATTGTGGGTGCTCTAACTCAAAAAGTACTTGCCATATCGTTACCAAACTTCATATATATACTTTAGCATGAGCACAAAGAACTGATCAGTTTTTGGACAATACCGGTTAACCAAAAGTCGAGGCTTATTCGAAACCTAATTCGGTTTTTGCGATATTTCTCCATTAAAACATTATTATAGTATATACAATTCTATACAAAGGTTATAGAGAATGTCATTTCGTACAACTTTCATTTGAGAATTTTCCATAGCGGTTATTGTTTAGGAATTATTTATAAATAATCGGTTTTTTAAGTTTCCATCAAATATCTCCTTAAAAACGTCGTAATTGGTCATCTTCGTGAGGACCAAAGTTGTAGAGAATAATATTTCTTCCAAGTTTTGTTTGAAACAAATTTTCATAGAACCATCCATTTTGAAGATATTTTGCTTTTTCTTAATTTCCAGTATATAGCGCCACCACCATGTAGCAGTGAATTCTGTAAACATATTCAAAATATACCTAATTTACGGCAATAAGGATGGCTGTATTCTTTTACGATATGAAATAATAATTTTGCCTTATGATGCTATTCATAATAATTTAAATATCTATACCCCAAATATGGAGAAAGGCATGTGTTGACCACATCAGATTTTTTGTATTTACTTTGTATCATTCTAAATTACAGGATTTTTTTCCATCATGTATTTTTTTGCTTTGTATTCTAATTTATTCGATGCTGTCATTCTTTCTTTATGTTATCAATTATATGTATTCAGTTTGTTTCTCCTAATAACTCCTATACCTGCAATATTGAACAGACATGCATAGACTATTAGCTATAAACTTCAGGTGATTTAAAATGAAAAAACACTAGGAACAGCAGAAGATCATTTCAGTCCACGTCCCATTGGAAAAAAAATGATCTGTGAATGGATAAAACAGTAAGAAATAGTGAAGGTGATAGAAAAAGAGAAACATAGTCTTGATGACAACAAATGACCACAACTAGAGAAAAGTTGAAAAAATGAATATCAGGACAGAGGAAATTACACATGCTGTATCACCCAAAATGGTTATGCACAATGTAAGAAGAATTTCATACAAAAAAGGACTAACTGAGCATACATACTATTAGTACACATTTTCTTAAAAGAAAAAACGTACATACGTGATCACTGTCTGTCAGTGGACAATCAACTTCTTTTTCAAGAGATATTTGATATATTAATTCTTTTTGAATTACCCATTGTTAATCTATGAATTAATCACCAATTCAATTTTCCAAGTAGCTCATATATTTTCATCTAGGTGGCTCCAAAAATGAAAAAATCAAATAGTATTTGAAATGGTATTGTAGCCCAACTACTGAAGATATTTGGAAACTTCTTTTTGAATTACATAACAATCATGAATTTATGAATTATCCAATGATTTGATTTTCCAAATAGTTCACAGATTTTCTACTAGGTGGTTTAAAATTCAGAAAATTTTATGATGATGTTCTAGCCTAACTAGTGAAGCTACAGGACTGAATTTTTCACACATAGGAATGTCTATTGAGCATCTACATTCAAACAGTGCAGGTTGAACCAAAAGGGAGAGGCAAACCAGAAACCTGAAAAGTTTTAAGAAAACATGCTTCCACCCCTTACTTTAGCAAGGGCATCTTACTTTTTACATATGCATTCCATTTATTAGGAATCAAAATCTTATCTTGCACTTTAAGTAAGGCGTATATAAAGATATAATATGTGCAGTGAACTCCGACAGCCTGGTTAATAGGACTGCCAAGAGATAATTCATGTTTTTATGTAACTGTTATCTCAACATAATATTTCCTTTAAATGTAGCCAGATATGGACTTAAGCATGGCTAGAAATGATACATGACGTGGCCCTTCCTAAATGCTTTGCTGAACAAAAATACTTTTTTCTTGAAACTCCTAAAAATCAGACTGCACCTAATCTTCAGTACCTCCAATAGTCATAGCAACCTTGCTATGGCTATATGAGATATCTAAGATAAGTACAGGCGACTCCCGAGATTCGACCAACTCGAGAATTCTACCGGTCGAAGCCCGCATACGAGGTGCTATCAAAAAGTTCCCGGACTGGCCGCATGGAGAGCTAACCGGATGTAGTACGGACTTGGGCCACTAGTTAGTGCTAAAGAGCTTCATTCTGAAGCAGTGTACTGGGTGTCACATTGATACACGCGTTTTTTTTTCACGAGCGTTTTTGTGCGTTAGTGTTAGTGGTGTTCTGCGATTTTTGCGAGAAGAGAAATTGCAGACTTGAAGGAGCAGCACTGGGATGACTGCTGTTTGGTTTCTGGGTCGTAGCCATAAACCCAGCTTTCATCACCAGTAATGACCTTGGAAAGGAAGTTTCGGTCATTTTTGACCTGTTCCTGGAGGTCCCTGCACACAGTGAGCAGCTGTTGCCTCTGGTCCTGGGTCAGCAAGAGGGGCACGAATTTGGCAACAATCCGCCTCATGTTGAGTTCCTCTGCGAGAATGCATTGGCATGTACCGAACGATACACCAACGATGCTGCAGATGTTGTTAATCGTTCGCCGACAGTCCTCATGGATGGTCCGATGCACTTTTTCAACATTTCCTTCGGTTCTGCTGGTTGAGGGCTAACCAGAACGTTGAGAATCCTCAACCGACGTTTGCCCATGTTTGAACTGCGAGAACCACTCGAAAGTCTAGGTTCTGCCCATGGCGTCATCACCAAATGCTTGTTTAAGCATTTCGTCGGTCTCCGATGCGGTTTTGCGGAGTTTGAAGCAAAACTTGATGCACACGCGCTGCTCCTCCAAGTCTGCAATTTCTCTTCTCGCAAAAATCGCAGAACACCACTAACACCAACGCACAAAAACGCTCGTGAAAAAAAAACGCTTGCATGTATCAATGTGACACTCGGCATACTGCTTCACATTCTCTATAATGCTAACTAGCGGCCCAAGTCCGTACTACGTCCGGTTAGCGCTCCACGCGGCCAGTCTGGGAACTTTTCGATAGAATCTCGTATTCGACCCAGCTGATCGGTCAGTCGAATTAGGAACTAGTTTACACGAAGTAATTTTCGGCCCACCCAACCACGCGAGGTTTAGTCTCAGTATAGACATCGTTATTTCTGCTCTAATTGTTTGAATTTGTGCTGATTTCACTCTTTTTTTGTTCGTTCGACATTCGACTGTTCGAGATTCGACCACATTTTCAGGAATGCATTCCAGTCGAATCTTGGGAGTCGCCTGTACTTTGTCAATTTTATTGTATTTGTTGTCAGACATAAGACAAGCTTCATAATTCTCTAGTGAATCAATAAATGAGTCAATTGTCTTACTACTAGTGATAATTACTATTACAATTATTGCTTCATATTGATACATATACTGTATTTACTCGTGTACCCCATGCACCTTTTTTCCTGAAATGTCTGTGAAAAAAGGGGGTGCGAGTCTTACATGAGGATTTCTGAACAGGTTATATAAATTGTGAGTATTGGTAGTAAATTTTCAGCAATATGCTTGTGTCTATGTTTATATTCGCAAAAGATGTTGAATTCTATGAAGTATATGCCTATTTGTGTGAGCAAGCGTTTGTACTTGTTTGTTCCTAACATTCCAATATTTACTCACGAGACGTTACGCGAAAAAACTCCCCAACCACATAGGGAAGTTCCCATTCATAGATGACTGGAGTTAGAAGTGTTTTGGGCTACGTACATGTTTAGAGTTGCCACCTCTGCATGTTTCACCCAAAGTCTTTGGGTTTAGCATGATCCGAATAGCACTAAGTAAACTTACGGGTTGAAATTAATGTTCAAAACAATCAAACTAAATTAATATTAACCACATTTCACAATGAGATGCATTGAATTTAATTAAAAACTAAAACTATAAAATTAATTTCATAAAATTATTTTATATTGATAAAGGCCCGAAAATCGTAGTTACTCCCCTGTGTACCTCTTATACGAGGGGCGGTCAGAAAGTAAGTATACAACGCATATAATCTTGCAACCAAAGGACCTACACTTATGGTGGTTATGTCGGAGGGATTCGTTAATCATTGTTTGTAACAATGCACATTGATTTGCCAGCCATCTACTGCATATTGTTTGTACGAGTCAGTTGAACATGGCAGCTTGACTTTAACGGTAGTCCAAGAACGAAGTTCATGCTATAATTTGGTTTTTGAATGCAAGAAATGTTACGGTGGCAGAAATTCATCAACAGCTCATGGAAGTTTATGGCGAAGATGTTATGAGTCGGAAAAGTGTAGCAGAATGGTGTGTGGAAAGGTCAGCACTGAGGATTGTGAAAGGAGCAGCAAACCCACAACAGCAAGAACTGCACTGCATAATATTATGTCAAAAACAGTGAAGTGGGGAGAAATTGCATAATATTATAACAAAAACAGTTAAGAAGTTAACAAAAGAGGGCTATCGAGGAGGAGATTTCTGCTAGTATCAGCATAAAGAGATCACCCAATATATTGTGTCATGTAGGAGGGAGAAGATGCTTAACTTGAGCGGAAATTGTTTCAGGGAGTGGGAATTGGTGACTTTAAAAAAACTTATTCCAGCTCAAATTAATTTTTTCCCCTCCGAACCGGCCCAAAAATAGGGGTGCACAGGTTATACAAGTAAATACAGTATATACAATGCCTAGCGTCGTGTTGATATCAACTTCCTACAAAAACAAAATGGCTGCAGCTACACAAGCATCACGGTGAGCATTAAGTGTGTTCGTCTCTTCGATTGGTCGATAAATGGATTGCCACATGAGATTGCAAACGTTTCTTATGTAAACATATGCCCATTTAAACATGAGTTTGACAAAGTTACAACGAAAACTATTGAATAAAGTCCTTAAATACGAACGAAACACCGCCAGTGATTCTTTGCATTTCCCGAAATAGAAAATTGAAAACATAAAATATGGTGAATTTCCGTTGCCAGGACTCGAAAAATAAGATGCACATTCGGGGGAAATGTAAATTCAAGGAAACATAAAATCAGATAAAATTTTAATTGTTCTTATGAGCATTTGGCCGGGAACAGACAAAAAGTGCATAAAATTTAAAAAAACGTAAAATCAGAGAGTGCAAAATTGAGGTTTCACTGTATCTAGACTTTGTAAGATATCGTCAAAATAAATTACAATCTTAAAAAATTGCTTCACTTCATACTCAGACTAATGCTCTCTAGGTGACTGCTTATTATGTTACCTTTGAAGGGTTTTGTTACAAGGGAACCTAGTCATCAGAAAAAAATGGTGAATTTGGACCCAGGCACAGGAGCAATTTTTTCACCTCCAAGCTGACTGGGGAATCACATGACGTCCAACTACAGACTCCCCCCTCTAGAATTTGTCTTGATTATGGTGAATTTGTCATTTAAGTGAAATTATGATGCTCAATCGTAGTAAATTTCATGCCAAAATCTGATTAGATATATTATAATTTTCTAAAAATTCAGTAAATGTATTTAGTATTACAGAAACTAAAAATATCAGCACAGTAACAAATATTAATAATCCTAATTCACTTTATTAATTGTTTCTATATTCTAAAACACCATTATCTTAATAATAAGCACTTTTTTCTACTTCACTGACCAAAAGTTTTCTGCAAATAAGAAATACGTTTCCTGATAAGAAAAAAAACGCCTTTGTGAGGAGAATAACCTTATGCAGCCAGGCGGCTGAGTCCAAAATTCATATTAGAAATACAGCAATGTTACGATCCTATTGTGGGTGACCCTGATAATCAGCACTACTGTTTACTCAGATGAGAAATTCTCATCTGGAACCTAATTCACTCAGTTTCCACTGGATCCATTTCCTGCATTTCTTCCTTGTCTGAACTTGGAATTAGTTTGTCGAGTATCTAATGCCAAGTCGTAGTAATTAGGTTTTTAGGTGTGTCGACAGCTAAGGTCATTTTGCACCATCAAATTCTGTTAGAGAAAATCAACATACATCGCAACATCCATGCCCGAAGCGGGATTCGAACCCGCGACCTTTGGGTTAGAAGGCAGGCGCACTGCCTACCAATCTAACCTGGCCAGCTCTAATGCCAACATTGAGGGGTTACTGCAATCAGTTGTTCCAAACTATCCTTAACTCCTGCACGCATTCCCCTCTCATATAATTTATTCTTATGGGAAAAACTGCTTGGATTTAATTTTTTCGAATTACGTCACACTTTTCTGGAACCCATCCTTGATGTAAAACAGGGTATATCTGTACAAATATTGCTGCATACAAAATTATTAATAACCCATTAGCATCCAGCATCCTCTTTTGAGGACAGTTACATTTTAGCTCAGTAACATCTATAATTTTTTTTGCTCTCGCTAGCAGATTAATATGAAATTACTAAGAAATTATAAAGGAAAACCACGGACATATTGTTCAATGCAACCTTGTGCATTACCTGTTTTCCAAATGTGAAGATAGAGAAGCAGAAAAATTCTGAACTTGACCAGGAATCGAACCTGGGTCTCCCACTTTCTGAGCAGGTGCTTTAACCAACTAAGCTATCAAGCCAGTCTAATTCTCCATTCTTGAAATCCCTATCTTCACATTTGTGATCAGCCTTATGCACCCATGCATATAAGTTAAATTTCCATTATTTCACTATATTCCAAAATTTTGCTCTAAATTATGTGGTAAAGTTCAAAATTTTCAAGAAAATAATATATCCAGAAGTAATTTTATCCATGTTTTATGCATTTCAATATTTTATGACAATGTACATGTAAAATAAATACCAATTTTGTAAGTTAACAAGTGTTAATCCTTCGTGTGAACAGGACCTTGATAACCATCATTACTTGGTTCCTGCAAACCCCAACGATTAGCGAAACAACAACTTTTTTAATTCAAACAACTTTTAGGAAGTGAATAGAGCAAATATGAAACACCAACCCAATGTGGCCGTTGCCATTTTTGGTGCCACAGTCTCTGTCAAGCCAGCAATAAGAAATCTATATTTTACTCTCCCTTGCCTTTATATGACCTGTAATAAATTTAGTCTGATAGAGGACAGCATTTCCAACGAAAAAGCCCGCAAGAGCATATATAATTGCGACTTATAGTTTAGGAGATAAAAATTCGAGAAGGTCCTGCCCATGTTATCCAATCGAACTCGGGTTGTTATTTTGCACGATGATTGCACATAAAGTCTTTTATAAGTGTGGCACTGTTTAAATTGAAAGAATGGCTTAATAAATACATGCAGCCGTTCTTGATTTATTAGACATTATTTGTGGTGTCTTAAAAGTTACCTACCTACCTACATATATATATCAAGGTAAGTTAATATAAAAGTTGTTAATAGATAAATAATTGTGAATAATTTTGAGTTAATTTTTTAAAAAGCATTAAGGGAGGGCAGGGGTGTGCCATGCCTCATAGCCTCCCATGTGCAAGTCTCTCATTGGCCGCCCTTTTTAGGCATTCTTTACAAAAATAAAAAAAAACTCCTTATGGTTTGATAAATTTCCTTAGCCAATAAATATGTAATAATATACGGCATATTATAAAACAATCCGCATTACTGTTAAAAATACTGTTTGATGATAAATCAGCCAACCCCGTTGTTTGGCCACCCGTGTGCATCGCACATATGGACGGAGGACATTGTAGATAATAAATGATACATACCTCCTCCTCCTTTACACTTTTTAGGTTTTCTGGGCACGTCATTCCGAAAATGCTAGGGTCACTCTCTGTCACCAACCAATCTGAGGGAATGTCACCAGCTGCCTGTTCACCTTCTTCACCAATAATTGTGGCAGCTGGGAATTGAGAGCTCAGCGAAGCAATGATGCAACACTGAGCAGATCTGTCAGCTTCTGTCTGAAGATCATTCTTCCCCTGTTAAAGCAAAAATTACTTTACAAATGTCAGCTAAAAATTCCACTATATTGGATGAGTCCAAATTAAAAACTGAAATGATAAATCTATTTTTGATAAATTCATAAACTAACAATAATTTCCAAAATAAGAGTTAATATGTAATAAATACAAATATTGAGTAAATTTACGCAATTCTTCAGACACTTCTAAGTTCACTAACTTTTACATTTTTAAATGAATACAATGCGTTAACTTTTACATTTCTTTACATTTGCTTTTATTCAGATGGTCAAAAAAAACTTTTTTGAATACTGCCTGAGCTATTTAGATTTACTTAAAATCATTCAAAGAAAATCTTGCACCACTCTAGAATCCTGGAAAACCATAACGGACATAAAACATAATCAATTTCCTCTTGGCACTACTCTCTACCCTTATTGTTCTTAGTGGAGTATTAAAAACTCTAGACGAGTGGTTCCCAAACACTTTGACGTGACGTGCCTCCCTTTGGGTTTTCAGTAAGCCATCATGCTCCACCATATTTTTCAATGAAATAAATTTAACCCTTTGCATTCCTATTTACATCATTATTCATGATCAACTAATTCGTAATTATTTTATCCATGTATCTGCTACACATTGGGAAGGTTGAAAAATACGTTTAAACTATTTCAGCTGAATTTGACATTAAAAATTAATTTTTTTCTCATGGCCTCATGTCCTCCCCACCCTCCAGTTTGAGAATCACTGCTCTAGTAGTATCCCTCAAAATTTAATGACATATTTAAAGGATTAAGCCAAACTTTCATCAACAAAGACCATAAACTCTTCATGAATGATTTGAAATATCTCAAACATTATTCTCACAATAAAAAGTATGCATTCACAATTGTAGCCATTACTTCATTATTCACATTTTAAGATAGGGTTACCAGGGTTAGCTGGACAAGTCCTCTTTTTAAAGGCTGATGTCCGGGTCCAGCATCTTTTTCCATATTTTACTGAAATGTCCTCTTTTTCCAAATTTTACTGAAATGTCCTCTTTTTCCCTGACATAATAAATAAAAAAACATTATTTTATACTATAATAGCCCAGGTCTGTTGGTTGGTTGGTCACGCTTTCACGATGGCGAATATAGAGCGTTTTAACAAACTTCCCGAATAGGTAGAAGATTGAAATGTGGCAAGGATGCTTGATTAACATATTTTAAGGTAATGACAAAAATAAATCTCTAAAAAAGTCCTGGGTTCGACTCCAAGGAAGACATTTCCATTTCCCGTAAGGTAACATGTAAAAATCAATTTTTTGATGTGCAGGCTTTTATTGTTTTGGAAATTAAAATTAGAAGGAATTAACCTACGAACTTCGGATCTGAACCATTTTGAAGAAAAAATTACAAAGTTTCTTATTCTGTTCATTTTTTTCCGCATACAATTCGAAATCGCTCATGTTATATGTTTAATTCACATATTTTGTGGAAATATTGCCATTTTAACGGGATGTTGCCTTGGCCACCAATTATATTGTTACACCTCAAAATCCTATTGTTGTATCAATCCTTATGGGTGTAAGCGTGCTCTGAATGCTTTTAATACGAGATAGGGATGGAGAGAGAGGGATGGTAATGCAGGGGGAAAGAGGGAGGGAGAGGGAGTGAGGGAGAGAAGGGAGGGAGGGGGAGAAGGGAAGGAGGGGGAGAAGGGAAGGAGGGGGAGAAGGGAAGGAGGGGGAGAAGGGAAGGAGGGGGAGAAGGGAAGGAGAGGGTGGAGGGAGGGGGAGGGAGGGAGGAGAGAGGGAATGAGGGGGAAGGGGTGGAGAGGGGGAGTGAGGGGAAGAAGGGAGGGGAAGAAGAGAGGGAGAGAGAGAGAGAGGGAGACAGACAGAAAAATGACTTTATTGAGGGTGAAATTGAGACTATATAGTCCCTTCTTACATTTAAGAGAGGGAGAGGGAGTGAGGGGGATAAGGGAAGGAGAGAGTGGAAGGGAGGGGGAGGGAGGGAGGAGAGAGAGGGAGAGAGAAAGAGGGGGAGGGAGGCAACTATTTTAAAGTTAACTAAAGATATCCCATCATATTGATGGGCAATTATGCTAGTTGATAATATTTGATATATCTTGACATCCTGTTTTTTTAACAATGGCATTGATTGTTTATGCGTTGGTCTCATTCATTTCATTTTTTAATGTTGTTTCTATAAAAAATATATAAAAATGGTGCATGCTTGTGCGGTAGCAAGGTGCAAAGAAGTCCCATCATCCAGGCATAGATTCCCCGTGATGATGAATGGATAAACCTCCTAATAACCATATAAACATTTTTAAAAAGGGAAATAACACACTGGTTTAGGAGAATTTACTCCACACCAGTGACCAAACACACATGCAATCTCACACACTCAGTGATTAGGGGGAATTACTCAAATGCCAAGGACCCTTTGTCTTGCTCACACATTATTAGGTTTCTCCATTCATCATCGTTTAACCATAGGGCTCATAATTCATATTTTTTCATAGATTCCCAATGTTTGACAAATACCCCGCTATTTTAACAAAATTTTTAAGTCTATAGAATGTTAGTCAATATACCTTGATTGCTAATACATGTTTATTCATATGATGTAATATTAATACTTTAAAAATAAATATGAAAACCTTTATAATTACTGTTGTAATTTGGAGAAAAGCATGGTGTAATTTACTGTACTCTTTTTTTTCTCGTGTGTCCTATTTTTTAGTTATGGAGATCTGGTAACCCTATTTTAAGGTAATATGAAAACCTTTATAATTACTGTTGTAATTTGGAGAAAAGCATGGTGTAATTTACTGTACTCTTTTTTTTCTCGTGTGTCCTATTTTTTAGTTATGGAGATCTGGTAACCCTATTTTAAGGTAATAGTTTTTCAGAGAAAATGAATACAGAAATGATAGCAAAAACTCAACTTTTAGTCATATTAGCAGGAATATTCACTCTTAAAAAAAGTAAGATACAACGGAAACATGCATGCAAAAGAATTTAAGCCTAACAGTGCTCATTCACTAAAACAACAGCTACACATGACAAGTGAAATATAACATGAAAAAAAATCATTTAAATGAGCATACAAGCTATACTAGTTGTTTATCATGCATTCATAATGCACCACATTTCTTTGTTCAAGGTAAAGGTAGAAATTATAACCTTTTCAACAATCCCCAAATCTCCTTTGCTCATGATCTCACGAATTATAACACCAGCCTTGTTTGCAACACTAATAGAAGAGGCTATAAGACGAAGTATCAATGGGGAGTTCGAAGCCATCTTGAGTACCAGTAATCAGCTGTAAATAAAAACTGCAGAAGATTAATATGATTAATGCTGGGACGTTAACATTCATTGTACCAGAATTTTACTTACAAAATACTGAAAAAATATTGCTATTTAATGTCAAAACGGCAGTGATTCCCATCCAAAGATAAGGTATTGTCATAACACCAATAACTAATATTCATGACATTCTATTAAGTACCATTAAACCTCTTGATGCCTAGGTCGACTCGATTGAGGCAGAAAAACGCGAAGGCGACATTAACAGGCAAATGAAATCCTTGTTAAGCAGCAAAATTGCCATACACAGCGAAGCATGAACAAAAGTTCTATCAAAAAATTAAATTTTCCTCTTAAAAAACTACTGCATGTGTGTCTCGTCTTTTTAATCACTTTCCATTCTTAAAGCAAGCAGGTCGGATATAAAACAAACTTTTGTCCATCAATACCATGTTAAATTAATTATAATTTCCCTTGTTCCATCATAAGCATAATTGTAATTCTAGAAGTGTTTAATAGAGTGAAACATTACGACTAAAGATTAACAGATACTAGTATCTAAAACATAGTAGACTACTGTTACCTCTTTAATGAATGATGCAATACTTCAGATTACTCTAAAAAACCATAAGCATAGTCCAAGGTTACGCGGCATATGTGCAACTCCACTGTAAAAATGGAGGAAAACAAATGCTTAATCATGATTTTACGTTAAATACAAGACCCGGTTCTCATTAAGAGCTGATATATTAAAAAATACTGTATTCAACAAACAAAGAATACAAACGTATCTTCTTTCAAATATATTGTTTCGTAAAGTAAATGTTATTGTGAAAGTCTTTTAAAAACTATTAAAGAAGGGCATATTCAATTATTTAGCAGACAAATACTATTGATACACGCATTTCCGTACTCCTATTGAAGCATGACTTCTGCCCTAATTGTAGCGCGAATTTCACAACTACATTTAAAACTTCTTCTTATCGAAAATTAATTAAAAATTTGTTAGTGGTCTTAAACTTTATTTATTAACTTCCTATGCAATTTATATGGGCAATGATTATTGCCTCTTGTAGCCCTGAATCCTCAGGTTTCTTCGTTTTCTCAAAATGTACTTCGTAATTAGGCTTTTTGTTATCAATAGTTACCAAACTAATGTTAAATCCATCTTTAGCCAAAAAATAGGAGTGCGCGGGGTAAACGAGTGTGCGGGTTATATGAGTAGGGGAGGGTGGAGCACAGTGAGACGGTTTACACAGTGAGACATTTCAAATTTTAATACTACAGAAGAAGCTCAGAATGTACGGCCATTCAGGAATAATTATTTCTTCCATGGTGCGGCGTGTGGCCATCACTGGATGGAGATGGTACTAATGACAATTGTGTGCTGAAATGCCAATTCTCTGGGTTCACAGGTGTTCATAAGCGCATGGTGGTGTTGACCTTTGTGTTTACAGCTCTTTGGAGTAATTTTTTGAAACTAACACATCTTATGTTTTCAGTATTGTTTGATATTTAGAGATACAGTTTTGTTTGTATAAATAAGCTCAACTATAAATAATACTTTCATGTAAGTTTCAAATTCATACAACAAAGTCATTTTTTGCACATAATTTTTTCGATCTTTGTTCATGTGGGGCACAGTGAGACAGTCTCACTGCGCCCCACCGTACCTATAAAAGTTAAAACAACTTGAGATTTATTTACTTAATATATATTTAAATGCTTTTTTATATTTTTACATATAATCACAATATGTATTCTAAATTAAGTTACGTTTTGATAAATTCATTTAATTTGATTATAAATGATTTCATTGTACAGATGAGATTAATGTAAGTTTACCCTATCAGAGGAAGTAAAGATGTGAAATCGCAGATAATGAATCTGCCCCACATTCTGTGAGCACTGATGGATCCTTTTGTGAATCCAGCATATCTTCACATTCAGGAAGCAAGTCATTCATCTCCCCAGAATATTTTAAGGGGTATCCAAAAGCAGATGCAAGAAGATCTAGGAAGACTGGACGAGCAAAAGGTAAAAGTATCATTGCTACAGATACACCAGAAAAACATGCTTTGGCAGCAAGAAAAAAAACTAAGACCACAACCTTGAAAAGGTTTAAGAGAAACCTGTTTAACAAAGATTCATCTGAATGACAGCCCATATGAGGGTGTTGCAGAGATGGATCTCAATTCAAATATAAATGAAAGTGAATTACTAAAAGATCCAGTTGAAGAAGATTATATTTTAGTTAAGTTTGGGGAAGGAAAGAAAAGTTTTTCTATGTTGCTAAAGAGATTAAAAAGGCAGACTCTAATGGCGACTTAGAGATGTAATTTCTTAGAAAAAGTGAGAAGGTGGTTGGGTGTTTTCACTATCCTGCCATACCTGATTGTGCATCTGTGCCCATGAAGGATGTGAAAGTATTGCTTCCAAAACCGGATATCCGAAAGGGAACAAAGAGGATGCAGTCTTGCTTGTCTTTTAGTAATTCAAATTTTGCAGGCATTGACATACGTTAAAATTTGCAAAATATTTTTTGTAAAATATAATGAAGTTCCTTTATATAATCAGTGTTACAAAGTTATTTACCCAAAAATATCGTCTCATTGTGCCCCAAACAGTGTCTCAGTGTGCCCCCCTGATGGGCACACGATTGGGAAGCCTTTACTCTTTGTTCGATAATTCTATTTGAGATTATTATAACTGATTTATCTATGAAACATAAAAAATATATAATTCTAAGGATTTTTTTGAGCAATTAGTATAGATATGTTACAGAAACTGGTATCTATGTCAAGTTAGGTATTTTTTGTCTTACTGTGCCCCACCCTCCCCTAAATACGGTATTTTAGAAGATTTATAATAACTAGCTGAACCTGCGCAATGTTTGCATGGTATATTTTCAATTGATTTATAAAAAATTAAGAAGTACCTATGTAAAATAAGTTGATCTCAATAATTCACATTTAACTCTAATAATGCATTTCTCCGGTATAGGATATTAATGAATATATTTGGCTCCCAATGTAAAGTTCGCGAGTTCGAATCTCGCTGAAGGCACGGCTGTGTGGGCGTATTGACAATTTATTAGCGTAGTCAGTCAGAAATCTGCATTTTAAAAGTCCCAACCTAAGAAAATATTGCTGCTCAGAAACAGAAGGATTGGTCTGCAACGATAGTTCAGTGGTAGAATATACTCCCGGCAAGTGGATGACCCGGGTTCGTATTCCCGGTCATAGCAGATTTTTTTACTGTTTCTTCATTTCCCTACACAGTAATTGATCGCAAGCTTTTATGTTTTTCTTTTTATTCAAATATATGTCTTTTCTTTTTTATATAACAATCAATGCAACCGTTTATGTAGATTATCAATGAAGAGAAGCATGGGCGTCGGCAGAAAATTTTGCGGGGGGGGCAAACACAAAAATGAATGCCTATTGCCCAGGGGCGGATGCAATTTTTCCCAACCTGGGAAAATTTTACTTAACCGGCCCCCATCTGACCACAAATCCACACCAATGAATCACTATGGATTAAATTATCACTGTACTGAATATCCTCTTGAAATTAACTTAAAGTATATTTTAAATGACTAATTTATTTTCCTTAAAGCAGGTTAAAATCAGTGCTGGGAATGGGCCGGAAGGTCGCTCCAGCTCGTCACATGCGTTCCGTTTCGTAAAAATTTCCGTTCTACTACCAATACAGGCGTTTCATAACTTTTTCCATTTCGAGCACTAGTTAAAATCCACTCTTACCTGCTTTCAGTACAGTACAACGTAAGGTAGCAGGAAAGATGCGTACAAAACCCCAACAAAGGAACAAGGTTCTGGAGTTTCAGAGCCAATCAACACCTGCTCTGACAGAATAGGAAAATTAAAAAAAAACTCCAATTCACCGTAAAGGCGGTACTTACGTGTCAAGGCACAGAAGACTCGCAGGACCACTTAGAGGACGTGCGTTTCGACAGCTACGCTGTCATCTTCAGCAATGTCAATGTGTGTAGGGTTAGGCGGAGTATTTATACTGTTGTTGACCGTTAGAGAAGTAGGGGAGGGGAAAGAGAAAGGTGTATTGATCATTAACTGAAATAGAGGGGAGTGGGGGATAGGGCCAGCGTCGTTATTCATTATCTTGTTTTGGTTGTTGTGTATGTAGAGGCTTTCATAGGCATCTAGTTTGTTTTCGTTGGTGACCGTTTTCAGAAGTTTTAAATTTTTTGTTGTGATGGGATGATGGCAGGTCTGGTTTTCTCTGGTTTTCATGGGTATGAGTCAGTGACTAGTGAGAAATCCCTGAGAGAAATGACGGGAGTCGCAAAAGATGTTTCTTTTCCTGCTGGCACTGTTGCCTAATAGTTTATGGATAACCCTAAAAAATGAAAATGTTTTACTTTTAACTCTAATGAAATTGAAATTAGGGTTGAATTACTCGATTCTAGGGAATCTATTTTCAATCCACTGAACAACTGCTGCAAAAATATTCTTGATAACCTTAGACAGACTTTTCATTGACACAAAAGAGTTAATATATTGGCCCAGTAAGTCAACCATACAGAGCACAATGCCTCCTGCATTTAAAAGCAACTTTCCTAAAACTAGGATCATCATAGACTGCACAGAAATTAAGACAGAACAGCCAAATACAGTTGAACAAAGAATTTTCATGTATCTCACTACAAGAATCAATTCACATTTAAATTTCTAGTAGGAATTACCCCCAGTGGATTTATTTGCTTTAAATCAGAGTGTTATGGTGGTAGAGCCAGCGATTCTTTTATAACCAACAACTGTGGCTTACTAAATTTATTAAAACCAGGCGATTTGGTCCTTGCTGATAAAGGATTTCCAGGGATTAAGTCCAATTTAGATGAAAATGTAATTGTTGTCATGCCCCCTTTACTCCATAATGGAGAGCTTTCTGAAGAAGAAGTTTTGGAAACTTATAGCATTGCAAGTGTGAGAATAGATGTAGAGCGGTGCATCCAAAGAATTAAAATATTTAACATTCTGCAAAAAGTTCCCTCTGAGTCATTCCCTCATATTGATAAAATTGTTCATGTGTTGTGTATTAGCAAACTTTCTTCTACCTGTCATAAAAAAATAAGCATCTGCGAAAAATGTGTACTCCATGTGTTTCTTATGCTCAAAACTGTTATACATTTGTAAAAATATGTTTTTAAGACTCTCTGTTAAAAACTAGGGCAGCTTTGTAAAGGCCATTTTTAATAGTTTTTGTAAGGCTGCGTTTACTGAGAAACGGGAATTACTACGATTTTCATAATTTTGCATGTTGCAATGCTGCTATAGCCCTGCAGTTTGGAAAGTAAGCTTGTTCTCAGCCAAAAAAACTGTGTTATACATTTCTCAAGAGCGATATGGCTACTTGAAACATAGGTACACGAGTTCTTTTTTAAGGAAGAATAAATCACCAAATGGGGTTAAGTTCTGGAATATTCGCTTTACAGGAGATTAGATATTGCAATCTTAATTTTATTGTGAATACAAGATAATGTAGTGCAACATTTCATTGCCTTTCCAAACGAAGTCATATATGAGGCGTTCGTTAAAGCAGGCAACAACTCATCGCACTAATGAGGATTTGGCCGCCAGATGTCTCTGACCGCAGACCCGTGGACGGAGCCTATAGACAGTAATTAGCTAGCATGTGGTCGTGTGGTTAGCTGCTCCAAAGGACCCCATTCCCAGTGAACTTTTCGGCTTGGACAACCTTTGTTGAGACGTCGCCCTTAAACTCTAGGTAAGTGGCAGCCAATTTACATATTTGCTTAGTGTCACCACCGAAGGGCCTAACGTCACCTGTACCAGGCATTTCACTTTGTTCGGGGTTGGGAATAATAATTCATGTTTGGTAGAGACATACAGTCCACTTAAACTTTTTGCCATCTGCTAAACAGTTGTGTTTGTGTCGTTTTGCAATATTTTTTTCGTTGAAATGGTAGATGTGAAGGAACAGTGTGTGTGCATCAAGTTTTGGTTCAAACTTGGCAAGAGTGCGGTGGAAACTCACAAAATCCTTAAACAAGCATTTGGTGATGACGCTTTGGGTCAGACACAAACCTACGACTGGTTTAACTGGTTTAAAAATGGCCGAACATCAGTTATTGATGACATGTTCTGGACGACCTTCAACCAGCACAATGCCAGGAAATGTTGAAAAAGTGCATGAGGCTATCCTCGAGGAGTGTAGGTGAACGATCCATAATGTTTGCAACATTGTGGGACAGTCATACGGGACATGCCAGCGCATTTTGTCGGACGAACTCAACATGAGGCGGATTGCTGCAAAATTCGTGACGACCAGAAGCAACATCGGCTGTAAGTCTGCATGGAACTTCAGGAGCAGGTCAGAAATGACCCAGACTTCCTTTCTAAGGTCGTAACTGGTGACGAAAGTTGGTTTTATGGGTACGACCCTGAAACAAAACAGGAATCGTCCCAGTGGAAGAGTTCATCTTCACCCCGACCAAAGAAAGCATGGCAAGTCAAAAGCAATGTTAAGTCAATGCTGATCTGCTTTTTCAACATTGATGGGATTATCCACAAGGAATTCATCCCTCCAGGTCAGACCGTCAATGCGAAGTTCTACTGCAACGTCCTGAGGCGGCTTAGGGAGGACATGAGGCGAAAGCGGCCAGAGAAATGGTGCAGGAACAACTGGGTGCTCCATCACGACAATGCACCCGCGCACACCGCTCTGGCTGTGCAGCAGTTTTTGGCCTCCAAAAACATGGCGGCCATCCCCCACCCCCTTTACTTGCCTGATTTAGCCCCGTGACTTCTTCCTCTTCCCCAAGATGAAAATCAAGTTGAAGGGGCGAAGATTGGACACCGTAGAGGAGATCCAGGCCGAATCGCAGGAGGTGCTGAAGACACTGACACAAAAGGACTTCCAGGACAGCTTCCGATCGTGGCAGAAATGTTGGGATCATTGTGTATGCTCCCAACGGGACTACTTTGAAGGGGACAGTGGCGATTAGGACTTTGGACAAGTCTACTTTTTTTTTCAGATACATTTCGGGAACTTTTGGGTAGCACCGCGTATATATGTTTTATATCTGAATGTATGTATGTTATGTATGGAAATTTATATGTTCATATATTTTATTCTGAGATACTTTTCCTTCTTTCCTTATGGTAAATGAGAATTTAATATCTTTTGTAAGTTAATGATTTTTGTAAGTCAATTAGAATTTCTGTATTACATTTGTCTGTAAATTTCAATAAAATAAAAAAAAATAAGGCAAAATTATTATTTCGTATCATAAAAGAATACAGTCGTCCTTATTGCTGTAAATTAGGTATATTTTGAATATGTTTACAGAATTCACCGCTACATGGTGTGGTGCTGTATACTGAAAATTAAGAAAAACAAAATATCTCCGAAATGGACGGTTCTACGAAAATTTGTTTCAAACAAAACTTGGAAGAAATATTATTCTCTACAACTTTGGTCCCCACGAAGATGACCAACTACGACGTTTTTAAGGTGATATTTGACGGAAACCGAAAAAACTGATTATTTATAAATAATTCCTAAACAACTGCTATGGAAAATTCTTTCAAATGAAAGTTGTAGGAAATTACATTCTCTATAACCTTTGTATTGAACTGTATATACAATAATGATGTTTCAATGGAGATATTTTGCTAAAACCAAATCGGGTTTCGAAAACCTCGACTTCTGATTAACCGTTATTGTCCAAAAACTAATCAGCTCTTTGTGCTCATACCAAAGTGTTGTATATGAAATTTGGCAATGATATGGCAAGTACTTTTTGAGTTAGAGTGCCCACAATCACATGCACACAGACATTCCGAAAATGGTCTAAATGTGTTCTAGGGGTTCCCAGATGATATGTCCACAGTCTTTCTGTGCACTGCCTTTATGTCCACTCTTTTATGTCCACAGCCTTTATGTCCACTGCCCTTATGTCCAGAGTCTTTATGTCCACCGTAATATATGTCCACAGTCTTTATGTCCACTGCCTTTATGTCCACTCTTATATGTCCACAGCCTTTTCGTCCACTGCCTTTATGTCCACTTTTGTTTATGTCCACAGCCTTTTTGTCCACTGCCTTAATGTCCACTATTATATATGTCCACAGCCTTTTCGTCCACTGTTTTTTTTGTCCACTTTTGTATATGTCCACAGCCTTTTCGTCCACTGTTATCTTTGTCCACTTTTGCATATGTCCACAGAGACTTTATTTCGAAGTATGAAAAATATGAAGGGCAAACCTGAAGATGGAGGAGAGTTTGAAGGAGAGGGAGTAATCCGAAGGAAACAATGCGGACATTGGTATCGATCGACTAGGAATTTTATAACAATTACGAATATAAGGCGAAAAAATTGAAAATGGAGGGGGTGTAGTAGGAGTGGGAGGGAAAAGGAGGTGCGGAAGGAATCCGAAGGAAATACTGCGGACATTGGCGTCTATCGACTAGGAATTTTATAACAATTACGAATATGAAGCTAAAAAATGAAAATGGAGGGGGTGTAGTAGGAGGGGGAGGGAAAAGGAGGTGCGGAAGCAATCCGAAGGAAATACTGCGGACATTGGTGTCTATCGACTAGGAATTTTATAACAATTACGAATATGAAGCTAAAAAATGAAAATGGAGGGGGTGTAGAAGGAGTGGGAGGGAAAAGGAGGTGCGGAAGCAATCCAAAGGAAACACTGCAGACATTGGTGTCCATCGACTAGGAATTTTATAACAATTACGAATATGAAGCTAAAAAATGAAAATGGAGGGGGTGTAGAAGGAGTGGGAGGGAAAAGGAGGTGCGGAAGCAATCCGAAGGAAACACTGCGGACATTGGTGTCTATCGACTAGGAATTTTATAACAATTACGAATATGAAGCTAAAAAATGAAAATGGAGGGGGTGTAGAAGGAGTGGGAGGGAAAAGGAGGTGCCGATGGAATCCGAAGGAAATACTGCGGACATTGGTGTCTATCGACTAGGAATTTTATAACAATTACGAATATGAAGCTAAAAAATGAAAATGGAGGGGGTGTAGAAGGAGTTGGAGGGAAAAGGAGGAGCGGAAGCAATCCGAAGGAAACACTGCGGACATTGGTGTCTATCGACTAGGAATTTTATAACAATTACGAATATGAAGCTAAAAAATGAAAATGGAGGGGGTGTAGAAGGAGTGGGAGGGAAAAGGAGGTGCCGATGGAATCCGAAGGAATTACTGCGGACATTGGTGTCTATCGATTAGGAATTTTATAACAATTACGAATATGAAGCTAAAAAATGAAAATGGAGGGGGTGTAGAAGGAGTGGGAGGGAAAAGGAGGTGCGGAAGCAATCCGAAGGAAATACTGCGGACATTGGTGTCTATCGATTAGGAATTTTATAACAATTACGAATATGAATCTAAAAAATGAAAATGGAGGGGGTGTAGTAGGAGGGGGAGGGAAAAGGAGGTGCGGAAGGAATCCAAAGGAAGTACAGCGGACATTGGTGTCTATCGACTAGGAATTTTATACAATTACAAATATGAAGCGAAAAATTAGGGGGGGGCTAATACAAGAGGAAGGGAAAAGTGGGTGTGGAAGAAATCCGAAGGAAATACTGCAGACATTGGTGTCTATCGACTAGGAATTTTGTAGTATATTCATCCAGGATGATCAATTCTGATAATGAATCTGGTAGACAAGGACAATATTAAGCAGCAGCTCTATGAAGCATTGAAGGTACGTTCTCATAGCTGGGCATAGCAGAAGCAGCTTCTGTATCTTAGGGATCCAATTCTTTGGTTAGTATTTCACTATTTTATTAGGCAAAAAGATTTTATTTTTGAATTTTTTAAAAACCTTTTCTTGTTATATAAATAAGGGCTCCAAAACTTGAGTTGCGTGGGGGCCCAAGCAGTTGTGCAGGAGCACACAGATCTATGTGGATGGCATTTTCAAAACAACGCCTAAGCTATTTTTCCAGCTATATACAATACATGATTTGGTGCAGGGGCGTGTATTTCCATTTGTATATTGCTTAACGAAAAGAAAAACGAAGGTTCTTATGCATAAATATTTTAACAACTCAAACAACACTGTGACTTTTTAAATTATAATTTTAATCCAGAACTGCTCATGCTTGATTTTGAATTAAGTGCTATAAATGCAGTGCGGAAAACATTCCCCAATTCTACCATTAAGGAATGCCTCTTCCATTTTAGTCAATCCATATAGAACATGTAATGGCATTAGGTCTAAAAGCTCAATTCAATAATAACGACGTTATTAGGAATGGTATACGGAAGCTGATGGCATTACCGTTTATCCCTGTTGAGGACGTACTTGATATTTTTGACCACTTGCTTGCAATCCTCGACCCTACACTAGGGGATCTAGCAACGTATGTGGAAATAACTTATATACGAGGAAGGTAAGGCAGGGGATGAGAGGATCCATTCCTCCTAGGTTTGTTCTGGAATTATGGAGTGTAGGTATATGAGCAAACTGTAAACAGACAACAGCGGACCAACAACGCCGTAGAAGGGTGGCACTCACGCTTCCAAAGAATGATTCTTACGCACCGTCCAGCAGTTGGACATACATGTCATAGAGGATGTTATTCCTGCATCTTTCGTTTCGAGTATTTTTCTTTAAACAGATATTGAAGGAGAATCGATTTTTCATTCTACAAATATATTCTACTATTGGTATTTTTTTATGAACAAAGCAATTTGAATTAATGAAATGAATCCTTTATGCTTCACTAAATATAATTAACCAATTTTTCGGAATTATTCTTTTGTGTGTGGGATTGTCCCTCTACATCGCGTTATGGCGTGAATCATAAATAATTAAATTTATGGACAGATTGTTTGGTTTTCAAAAACTTAATGAAAGGATAAAACACAGGGGGATTATAAATTCCTTGAGCAACTTTTAGCTTTAGATGTATACATGAAAATAATAGCGTTAATGAAAGATATTCCGTAAGAAAGGAGTTTAGGCGAGTAAGGACAAATATTTTTAAGATGGTTGGTCGTCCCAAGCTATTAAAGCAGCAGTTGCAAAGGGACTCTGTGATCGCCTTGAATCATACATGACACCGTTAATTTTGATTTGAAGAATTTCCAACCCAAAATAATCTTTTATTAAAAAATATAGCTTTACTAGTTCTATCAAATGAATTTCTTAAACTTACAGTACGGTGCTAAGAATATGAAGTTTTTCATAGAATATGAATATGCATCAACTAAATTTATTTAATGATTAAAATGATACTTCCATCTTTCAACAAGATGAAAGTCTCTGTCGCTTTGATGTCCACTAGGGTTTACATGTTCAGCAAACTTTTACGGATATGTTCGCAACACATTTAGTTTTTTCCCACGTTATCCCAATTACATAAAACATATTAAATATATTATCCTTTTATAAAGCGTAATGAGTCTTAGGAAAGAGTTCATCCGATACGAAAGAGATAGCTTATAAATCACTTATTAGGCCAATACTGGAATATGGGGCAATGATTTGGGACCCTCACTTGGCAGGACAAATTGGGAAACTTGAGATGGTACAAAGAACGGCAGTTAGATTCGTAATGGGTAATTTTAGGAGAGACGCGAGCGTCAGTGTAATGGTTGATAAGGTGGGTTGGGAGACACTAAAATCGCGAAGAAGTAAAGCTAGGTTAAAAGGAATATATAACGCGTACGTCAATAAAACATCATGGAGGGACATATCTGTCAGAATCTAAAAACCAGTGTACTTAGGTCGTAGGGATCATGAATATAAGATAGAGCCAGCCAGGCAATGGACAAATTGGGGTAAATATTCATTCTTAAATAGGGGAATAGACGAATGGAACAATCTCCCTGCAGCGGTGCTGGAACCCTTTCCTCAGCATGTAGGCCTCTTCAAGGCAAGACTAAAAAAACCGTGATTCACAACGGCATCTTAGGATATTTAGAGAAATTCACTATTGTGAGGAGAAGTAGGGGAAAGTCTGGCGGGGTGATGTACGGTGGGGACTTCGTGAGCCCCATGACCACTACGGCAGCCGTGAAGGCCTTCCTGGAACCCTGAAAAACCCTGCAATGTGTTATCATTGTATTAGTCGGTTTAGAGGCATATGGCGCAGGTTTAGATTTGCTTTTGGTTAGTGAAATTGTAGATGCCAGTTGGAAGTGTATAGTATTGTAATATTTAGGAGGGATTTGGAGGGCGAGGACTGTGAGTGTATTGTATGTTGTAGGTGTATTAGTTGTTCTGTGTGTCTGACACTGTAAAGTTGCCACTTGGCCTAATTTCATTATAACATTTATGTAATAATAATATGTTATTCTTCTCTAACAAATCATAAATGAAACCACGCCTAATTGTTTATTATGGAATGGGAACACAACAAACGTAAATTTAAAGAAAATATGATAATTAAAAGAAAAGGATTACACACATTAGGTGAGCGATGAAATTATATCAATAACAGCAAAAGTTAATGCAAAAATATTTGGTGGATTACTTACAATGAATCTCTTTAAGTGGTAACCATCCTAATGCACAAAATACCCACTTCACAGGATGTGCATGTTAAAGAAACTTTTGAAAGAGTTAAAGGTAAGAAAGTAAAATACGAAATTAAAATGATGATTATTATGTGAAGCCATTTATCTAAAGAGCTTCAAAAATGTTTAATTTTATTGCTTTTTTGAAACCACAGAAAAACCCTTACTTGTTAGTCGCACGTGCGATACGATATATTCCATTTTTTTTACTTTTTTTTATAAAGGTCACGTTTAAGCCTCCAGACAGATTTTCATGGGAAAACCTGTTCACTCCTTAATCTCCGGAAAACTTGATTCGTCACGCATATTTTCCTCCTCTGGCGATATGAAACCGAGATGGAACATTTAAATTTCCTCCGCATTCTTACCCCAGAGGAATCCTTTGCCGAATCAACGATTAAGATCTTTGTGGTGGAAGCACGTTTTCTTCAAAAAATTTTAGCAAGTTTATTTTTGTCTCACCCTCTGGGGAGTGGGTTAGAACCCTCACCGTTGGAATGAACTATACGTTCCCATTCATGAATAGCTTCAGTAGTTTGGCTGCAGCGCAGCGCCATGAATGTCAGACTTTCGAATTTTCCGATTTTAAAGACAAGTGGAAAATCTACGAACTGTTGATAAAATCGAATCGGTAGAAACTTCATAGATTGATTAAAGCTATCTAACTCGTTATCGAAGTAAAACTGGCTCCTTAACCGTAAAATTACACCGTAGTCTCCGTTATACTTTGTTTGTTTGTTTGATTGTTTGCCTGCTTGTTTATTTACCCAGCTATCTAATTAGACAAAATTATCTCTTAAAATAAAGAAGTTGATTATCTACAGAGTTTCGGCACAAGAGGACGATTTTAATTTTGAGGAAACGTGCTAAAATGAGAGGGAGAGATAATTATATGGGCGGGAGAAACAGAGGGGAAAAAGTTTGATGGTCTCCCGCCGTTGTTTGCGTGGGAGGGTAAGAGGGAGGTGAAATGGTGAAATGAATAAAACAATGTCCTCCCCTTTTACGAGGCTCTGTGAAACAGCTGACGGTTTCCAAACCGCAGCCGGATAAGAGGCTTGTCGTCTACTCGGAGGCTTTCCCACGCCTCACGCACCCGCCCCTCTTTCACCACCCTTGACCCCTAAACGGAGGCAATTGAGGCTCCGCTCACGGTCCACTGTCGCTGGTGAATCCTTCCCCTTTCCACTTTTCTCTCCTCTTATTCCAAATATAGGTTATTAATAGGTAGGGAGATTATGGATGCAGTGAAATCTCGTTACAACGTACTTCAAAATTACGCGCTTCAAATTAACGTACTTTTATTAATCCCCTTCAATTCTCCCGTATAACTACTGCATAAATATTTCAAAATAACGTACTGCAACTTAACATACTTTTTGAGGTTTAAACATGCTTTCATCCGTAAATGTGTAGCCAATTCTTGTTCATTGAAGTCATAATGCATCAATTTTGAAGGCATCTTTCTTCTTTAGTATGAAAAAATTGCAGAACTACGACAAAATTCCAAAAGAAAGAAGTTTCCGAAATGAAAAATTAAGAACCGAGGGTCAGTTATCCCTCTCGTATTTTCACAATAGCATTGAGATAAAATCTTAAGTTATAGGAATTTATCGTTAAACTTCCATTCACTCCGGTTTCGGTTCGCGCCGGACCTGCAAGAATGCCGACCCCCCACTGAGTGAGATGCTTCCAGAAAAAATGCTGTACTCATGGATATTTCAGTATACCGTACTTTCAGGATAAATTACAAAAATTCATGCTCCGTAGAGATACGTTGTATTTTACTGTAAAGAGAAACAAAGTTGCACTAATAATCATAAAGGTCCGTGTAACGAGAAGCTATGTAGAGAGAAAAAAAAGAAGGGCGACTCTGTGTGAGCGGTCTTTGCTTGGGTTGCGTATTTAAAAAATCTGATGTGGCCAACACACGACTTTCTCCATATTTGGGGTATAGATATTTAAATTCTTTTTATGAATATCATTATAAGGCAAAATTATTATTTCGTATCGTAAAAGTATACAGTCGTCCTTATTCCCGTTTCATGATCATACCAAAGTGTTATATTTGAAATTTGTTAACGATATGGCAAGTACTTTTAGAGTTAGAGCCCCCACAACCATATACACACAGACATAATTCGGAAAATAGTCTAAATGTGTTCTAGGGACCTTAAAACGTTGGAATCTCGTAGTCGATTTTTTTCATGAAAATAATACTTTCTCTATACTAAGTATATGGAGAAAGTAAAAATAATGAAAGCCTACAGTCGATTTTATTACGTGGTATTATAATGGGAGATATAAGTATCTTCAATTGGAATCGAACCCAGAACTTTTTTCGAGATTTTTTTCGTCACCACTTTATCATATGTGAATCGAGCATTCTTGTCAAATTTAGAGTTTCTATCTCTATTGTCTCTCGAGTTATCGATAGAGGGGGTGGTTAGCGTGCCTATCTCCCAATGTTATGGTCGCGGGTTTGAATCCTGCCGAGGGAATGTCAAAATAAAAATATCATTATTCGCATTTTTTCTAGCGAGCGGGTTTAGCGTTACATCCGACAAACCAACCAACCAACAGATCGCGGAAAATAGCTATAGAATTTCTGAGCTATATAATAAGCATAGAGGCATTCGGTTTATGTTTGGTGCTGAAGAGCGTGGGGAGTTTGATGTATTTAGGGAGGAATATGTCATAGCGGCAGTCAAGTGCAAATTGGGTGGCATAAATCAGGGGGTAATTTCGTGTGTTGGGTGGTCTATATTGAAGGGGCAATCAAGTGTTTGATGGTCGTATATATATTAGGCTCTAATAATTAGGAGGTTTGCTGTGCAAGTGGGGTGGCATATATTCCAGCTGATTTTTAATGAGTTTTTGGTGGCACACACACTCACAAACACTCTCGCACACATTCACGCACACTCATGCACACACATACTCACGCACACGCATGCTCTCACGCACACACACACTCACGCACTTTCATACACCCAACCCGTCGTTTTCTCTCTCGCACTTACATGCAGTCTTTTTCGCTCATTCACTCACTCACGTACACATCCCATCACATAATTCTTCGTATGTACTGGGATACCAAAAAGCATTTTCTCGTTCGAATTTTCCGTCATATCCTCAGGCTGTCTTATCCCTTCGATACGACTAAAGCGACCGAATAAATTAACCTAATACATCTCTGAATATTCCATTTACTCTTCTTCTATATACTTCTCAATCTACAATGTAGCAGTGAAATTAGTTGAACCATGTTTTCATCATTTTATAATTCCTTTATATCAACCTACAAATCATTCATTGAATAATTTCTCTGGTCACTGATTAGCAGGTATAACATACTCCCATGGCGGCGAGCTCTTATGGGCGCCAAATTTGAAGCCCTCGTTCGCTTGCGTGTTTTCGGATACCGTGATCGTCGCCTGGTAGTTGGATGGGTTTGGTTGGGTAAATCGCAAAATTCGACGCACGATGCGTAGAGGATCCCTCATGTCATTACAGATACCTCATATGATGGACAGGTATTAAAAACGTAAAAAAAATGTGTCGCAGGAAAATGAATGGCGATTTTAACATAAAACATGAGCCATCAATATTTTAATTCATATCACTGATTTTTTAAATATTTATTAATTTTCCTTTGCTTTGAGGCCGTATTTTATTTTGAAATATGATATGAAATCGAATAATTTCGCCATTCTTTGACTACCTTGTCATCTACATCAGTGCATGTCATAACGGTATTCGTGTAAAGCAAGCGCTCTGAAGGCCTCATTGCGAGCTCAAGGAGGCTCTATTCGTCATCATCTTCTCTCTCGATCGCTGGAGTTTCTTTGGGATCAGTCGAATCTTAGCGATTGCTAGAATATCCATTTAATTGTCAGAAAGTTGCTACCATGCAATTGTCGAAATGTGCCGGATGGTGGGTGAGACATTTAGTTAGTTAAGCAGAAAAATATTTCTTTTTTGGAAAGTGCAAATGATTTATTGTATTAGCAGTTACACTCCTTGTATAAAATACAAAACCAAAAACAAGTTAGGAAAATACTGCAAAAGTAGATATTGTAAGAAATATTATAATAATATATTATAAGAAATATTAGAAGAAATATTATTCTCTACAACTTTGGTCCTTACGAAGATTACTAATAACGACGTTTTTAAGGAGATATTTGACGGAAACCAAAAAAACCGATTATTTATAAATAATTCCTAAACAATAACTGCTATGGAAAATTCTTTCAAATGAAAGTTATAGAAAATTACATTCTCTATAACCTTTGTAAAGAATTATATATATATATATATATATACAATAATGATGTTTTAATGAAGAAATATCGCAAAAACCGAATCGGGTTTCGAATAAACCTCCACTTCCGGTTAACCTGTATTGTCCAAAAACTAATTAGTTCTTTATGCTCATGCTAAAGTGTTATATATGAAATTTGATAACGATATGGCTAGTAATTCTCGAGTTAGAGCGCCCACAATCATATACACATGCACACACACACACGCGGACATAATTCCGAAAGTAGTCTAAACGTGTTATAGGGACCTCAAAACGTGTACTTCCGTTGAAATCTCGAAGTTGATTTTTTTCATGAACACAAGCGTAGTTTCTTCTAATTTTTTTCATCCGTGGGCGGAATGAATATCGCTATGCGCGCTTACATGACGATAGTGCGCGGATATGCACCGGGGTTGACGCGGTCCTGTTCCGATATATTATAAAATACACACAATCGTGCGCTCTTGAAAACTTCAGTGCGCGGCACTTCAAAAACTGCTGCGCGGCCGCGCAGTTGCGCAGCTTACTTAGAGGGAACCACGAACACAAGACCACCCAAGACTCCCATTACTACGTATGGAGAAAGTAACAAGTTGGGAAGGTGTACAACGTATCACAAATGGGCGCGTTTCGCGCAATGGAGTATAAGAAAGAAATTATATACCTACCTGTACGTAAGGGAAATTGCGTTTTAAAGTTTTGTCTTCGTCATAAATAATACATATTCTGCTATTTAAAAATATTGCATGCACGCGTAAGGAAATTAAACGTTTGTTTGTGAGATTGTTTATGATAGCAACAATGAAGAAGTAACCATGCAAGAAATTTTCTGTTCAACTCGAATTAAGACATTCTTTTTCGATTTCATTGATAACGGCAACTCCTACGATAAAAATGTATAGGAAAGAAAATATGTAATATTCTTTACTAGTTCTACAACTGTTATTTGAAACATATTTTGATATAAGCAATACTTTACGAGATATGACGAAAATTTAATTTTTTGTCTCCAGTAAAGTGGTACCCCTGATTGGCGTACGTGATTCATTTTTCTTCTTATATTTGATTGTAAGTCCTTAATATCAAATTTCATGAAAATCCGTTCAGTAGAAGCCGAGAACGAACATGCGGACGAACGGACGGATCGACGATAATAGGCGCTCACGCTGTAAGCGAAACGCGCCTAAAAATGAGTGAAGCGGCAAAACGACGTGGTCGTGCAGAGGAATGTATTAATGCCGTTGTTGCGAAATGGTGTCTCAACAAATGGCGTGGAAGAATCGCGGAATTGCCTCGCGGTTCAACAAGTTTGTCTGCTTCCGCGAGAAGGACGCGAAATGGCGTTGGTACATGCGAAAACGTATGGATGTGTTCGGTAAGCGATGCGATGAATGGTTTTATGTGTCCTCACGCGATACTTATTGTTAGTTTCGCTCTGGTTTTTCTTCGCGACATTCATCTTTATTGACTGGGTGTGTTGGAGAAAAATAAATGTCGAAAAGGGATGAAAAGTAACCCTTATACATTATTTTTTTATCCCCTTCGCCTATGCGGTCGCCAATAGGAAAGGAATTGCGTATTTTCTATTGAAACGATGGATTCATTTACATTTATATCAATACCCTGCAAGCCGCTGGAAGCGTTTGGCAGGGGGTGTCACAACACCAAGTGAAGTCTAGCTAATTCCTCTGTTGGATTGTCTTATCGCGTCTGGGAAAAAGGATCGGTAGTATTTCTCTGTTCTAGCGATAATTTCGACATATTTTCTCCTGTACTCTGATCTAACATTACGTTCACTAACACCGATGGGGATTGATTGAGTCGCGGACGTTAAAAGCTACACTCAAGATATTTTTAGTGTGTAAAACACGCTATGGATAAATTTTAACTAATTTTTCATCTTCCTTGTGAAATAACCTCTGAATAAAATATTTAAAATAATTCGAGATTAAACTGCAAGAATATTCCGATCAAATTTAGTGCATGGTAACGTCCATTTATATTTTGAATAAAATGTTACAGGGTTTTTAATTCTATTTACTGTATAGCATTATAGCGCGTATTTACATTGTCCTAAATAACTTCGCATATTATGCATTTATTTCTGATGGGGTATCCGAAAAAAACAACAATCGGAAGCATTTCCATCCTCAATTAGTTCAGATCAAGGGTTTCAAATTCGTACCGCAGTGTCACTGACGTCACATCAAATTCGAGGGTTGTATTCCTAGTTATCGGCTTTCCCATTCTTCAACCCGCTTCATATTCTCCTCACATTTCCTCTATTGGGTTCCCACATCGCCCCAAGGATCCTCTCTTAAACCAATTCCGTATGAAAATATAGATTTTGCGTCACGTATTAGCAATCTCGGACAATGGCAACGAACAAGCTGACGACGGTAAGGACCTCCTGTTCTGTGCCCCAAATTTTTAAATAAATAAAGTTCAGACTTTTTTGGAAGTGTCCGTATCTGGCACGATTAACTTTTTTTTAAAATCTTACTTGTAAATTACAATTAATTTATACACTACCTTAGGTAAAATTATCAAATAACGAGTTAAATCGGCGGACTCCGTGGTGCAGCGATAGCGCGTCTGACTCCAGATCAGAAATCAGAAGGTTGCGTGTTCAAATCACGTCGGGGTCAAAGTTTTTCCCGCGTTCTTAAAAAAAACATTTTGAATGATTCTCCAACACTACAAATTTAGTGTATTTAGGTCCAGGGCCGGCCAAAGAAGGGATACAGTGGATGCGAGGCATCCGGGCCCCCGAATAATGGGAGCTCCAGAAGTATTAAAGTATCGAGTAAATTTTGCAAAAACTTACTAAAAAGTCATTTGAAAACTGATTCACAATAGAGAAACACTCCATAAAGTTAGTAATACTAATAATAATAATAATATTAAACTGGAGCTCCATAAATCGCACGTTATTACTATAGATACCCTTAGAAATTTTATTACTGAGAATATACAACAAAACCGATGGCAAGAATAATACGCATCACTATTGCAATAAAAATCTTGCGTGTCTGCCACACATCGGTAAACATTTGAACTAAATTCTTGTGCGAATGCGGTGCAGCCTTTATGGCTTCGTGAATTAATTATAAAATTAGTAAATTTGTAGACGTAATCACTCCAAAATCATCATTTTTTGAACGAAAATATGGCTTTACTGACACACAATTGTAAAAGTTTAGCCAAGAGTGATTATTGAAAAACGTCCCAAGGAGAAATAAATTCATGTTTTCCCATTATCAATCTTTAATATTTCCAAAATTGCCCGAGAACGAAGATCGAGGCGCCTCTTTTTAAAATAACCGATTTTCTGAACTTTCCGGGTTTTGGGATACCGAATATGAGGATCGGTACTATATAAAACAGCTTTGTCCAACAGGATTTCAACTCGACAAATAGTGCCAAATACATTATATTTAATAAGAAAAATTCTAATCCTTTTAACTAGGTTTCAGGTTATATTATTTAGCATTAACTATTATTTTTATATATTTTTATACAGAACAAGCGTAAGTAGTAGCATTAATGTACTGAAAACTGAAAACATTACTAGAAATGTAAACTTTCAGCGTGACACTTGGCAAGCCTTTTCTTTCAGCGGTCTATTAAATGATGACAGAAATTCTTCAGAAACACAATCAATCCAAGAAAACCATCAACGTCGGTAGGCTGTTGGTAAACAAGTCCGAGATTATTCTTGGTTAAACTTGGTTCTCCAAATACTCCTCCTTTCCGAAATCTTCTTTTCTTGATAGCTCTCTTTCCTTATCAAATCGCTGAAATCAGCTGAAACCCTTTCTTTCTTTTCTTCCTTCTAACTCATCCTTAACCATGCCTCTCTCTCTCTTCAGGTATCCAGCTCTTTTTATTGTATGTATAATTTTTCAATTTTCTTCTATTATCACAGGTAGTCTGTTCGTGATTATTCATGGTTAAACCTGGTTCTCCATATAGCTACTCCTATTTTCCGCAGTCTTCTTCATATCTTGATAGCTCCCTTTCCCTTTCAAGTCGTCTATCAGCTGAAACCTTTTCCTACCTCTTTCTCTTTTTCCATCAAGTTTTCCACCTAATACGTCTGTAATCATATACTCTCTCCTCAATCCTTCTTCTATATTTCCTCGCTTTTCATCCTGCCTGTCTAGTTTATCTTCAGCATTTTCTCCATGTCAATATTTCGAAGCAATTCAACATTCAAGTATTTTATAAATTTTTTTAATGCTGCTTCCAAGGTACGGTTGAACACAGGTTTAACTTGTTAACTGTCGCATTAAAAGCAAAAAATTTAATCCTTCTATAATACTCTATAACATTAAACAATACATGTACACACGTACAAACAAAGAATGGTAGCGTTTTATTACATTTAAAATAAAGTTTGAGAATTAAAAATAATATTTATAGGAAAATGTACTTTTGGTACTTTTTCGGGAACGTTTGGTGCATTTTTGCAAGAGGTGCATATGGCAAAATGTCATCTTCGCAAGGGCGGATACAGAAACTTCTCAAGAGGTGAGGGGGGGCGATCGTCCCTCCACCTATCGAATCCGCCCCTTACAACTGCCCTATATTTTGAAAATCCCTACTCCTATGAGAATCCTTTCCCTTGCTATACAGACCTAATCTGCGACGTATAATTGAGGATTTTTGCGCGGAATGAATTGAAGAAAGCGCCCAGTGGAGTGCAATGGGGTTATCCAAGGGGAGGGGGGGGGCGATCGCCCCCCCCTCATGGATCCGCCACTGCATCTTCGCCATATTCTAGTAGCGACACTGCACACACATACGCCTCTCAATCACTCGCCCATTCAATCCCATACGGACACCCTATCGCTCAACCTCTCTCTCACGCTCCTACATATTCGCTCACACACATCCATTCACACCAAATCACCCACCAAACCGGCGTAAACACACTCTAGTATTCTAGCGCCGAAAAACCTATTTTCTTTTAGCTATTTACTGACTGAAGGGCAAAAATATTCACAAAACCAGTCAGAAAAAATCGATTCCGTAAACCAAGGATTTTGTGCTTGACCGCCAAATTACAGGTTGCCTTGACTTTACAATTCCTTATAGAGCTCTGGGGTTTTCTGAATTGTAGAGGAGAAGGGGTTCCAAAGCAAACCTGCATCACCCCCAATTCCGCCCAGACATTCCATTTGACGAATACATAATTCGCATCTTTCTCTTTACTCGGCATAGCTGACGTGTCTTCCTTCCCTCGGGTTTCGCATACAACCCTCGGAGATCCCTAAACCGTACCCACTCCTACCGTAACCTTTACGTCATGCACTCCCGCTGACTTTCCTCCTCTTGTTGTCTTCACTAAACCGTTTCCTTCATACTTAAACCTCCACATCCTCCTAGAACGAGGAAGTGCGACCGATACCTATTTAAATGCCTATTTCCGATTATTTTTCGCGTTTCATATTAACCGATTCAGTATTTCATTAATCTCGCGTTATGCCTCAAGCGATTCCTTCAGAGGCGATTCATTTATCTATGCTTAGGTAAGTTTAACCGCACGTAACGTCGAAAACCGCGATGCTGACTGCAGTTGATAATAATAACGTTGACCTACGAGCTATTTGATATTTTCCTGTCGAAATATCGGTTCTTTGTGTTCGCGCCACTACATCCTAGAGGGAAACTAGCGCCCTCTTATAGTTAGTGGAAGGAACTAATCAGTTTTAACCGAGACGGCCGAGGATGTCCGAGACGAGCATGGACGTTCGTGATTAGGATAAGGCGTTCTCCGTTACGAATATTAATTTTACAGGTATTTCGATAGTAGTTTAAGTATTTTTAGATTGTATTGACTCGGATACATTTCACGAGACTCTACACAAATATTGTTTAACTATTCGTTAAATTGTTATTGGAATTTTGGCTAGTAAGAATGTTATAATAACGTCCAATACTACTATTTGAACATTTCTAGTGTGCTGTGACGCAGTGGTGAGGTCCATGTTCGTCTTAAGAGGAGCATTTGTTGCACCCCAGAGAATAGTATCCCACTGCTGGATGAGTTTTCTCAGCTATGGTAATGAAACTGAAGTAGACTCTATATTGAATGTTAATTGGGTAAACAGTATTTCATAGTAGGGATGGCATCGCTTGTAAACAATTACAGTTATTGCAGTTTACTGCTGTATAGAGGAATCCTTGTACATGGCTACAGAGTTAACTATAATCCATACAGCTTACTCCACATTACAATATTTTAGGCAAAAATCTTCCTAACAGACATTTCTCTTATCTTTTGTGGCTGAAGTTGGAGCATGCTACATTTTTTTGTATGACAGATAATTATTAGGCAACAAAAAACCTACGTGTTTCCAATTAAAACGTAACTTCCACATAAATGTATTTCTTCAAATATTATATCAATCCTCATATTTCATTGTTAAAAGCAAAGCTAAGTGAAGACAAATCTCACTTATCACAGTTGCAGTTGGACTTAATTATAATAATAATAATAATAATAATACAATTTATTTCACCGTTGGCAAATACATTTGCATGGTTTCGTCACAAACATTACCACTTTTTACATAGAAGTTTTCCTATTCCCTCATTTTCCCAAGTTTCCCTCCTTACTAGTAATATTACCTTAGAAGAGGTTAGATAAAGAGAGCAGAATTGGGATTTAGTGATATAATATTGCTGATACAAGTATTTATTTTGTGTCACTGAGATGGAATAACTCAATTTCCTTACTTTAAGAATTTTCTTTGCTCTAAAATTTATCTGATGTTTCACATTCATGTGAATGTCTCCTTTGGTAAGAAGGCTTTCTGGCAGCTAACTTCTTAATCGTATCCATGCTCATTCTTGGGGAAAAGTGATTGAATTTTCTAGCATTTCATAATTCTCATTATTAGTTAGACAAATGAAAAGTAGTTCAGTATTTTATCTTGTAGTTTATCTCAAGCAAGGGATGGCCAATGCTTCATTATAAATGTTTGATAAAATAGTCGACTTAGAACTGTTCTGGGTCAACATCGATCACAGCACCAATTTGTCAAGTGGGAGAGTGACGAACTATGTCAATATTCCTAAATTATTCCTAAGGAACAATTTTCAAATGTTGCAATATAAGCATATCACCCTTTTAAGATGGAACCGGCTAAAGTTTAGTATAGGTGACGTCCCTGTGGCGATGACTCAATCTCCATACTTCCTGACTGTTGCTCAACTATCAACCCGTATTATGTTTGCTCTGCTTTGGGCACCGTATCTCTGGGATGGGGAGGGAGATATGGTTCCAGTCATGGTGACGAAGCTAAGCAATTGTTTGATAATTCAGCCATTTGAAAACTGCTATGCGTAAAGAACGTCTATGATTCACGTGCTACGTAGTTCATTTTCTTGCGAGTTACGGTACTGCGATCGACATTGACCCACAACATTTCTGTTCCAATAGTCTTCTTGAATTTAAATTCTTGTACATGCAATAATAAATGTAATATTTATTCTACATATTTGACTAATGCAATAATTATTCTTATAACTGTCAAAGTCTGGGGCAGTGTTCTTAACTACAACTTCTTGCTACAGTGATGACAGTATGACATGTTCACTGTGTTACTGAATTATTGTCGCCATAAATACATTTTTATAGTAGCAAATTTTGTTCCTGGAAGTTTTGTAATTTAAAAAATAAGAATTGATTACATAGAGACATAATAGCCTAAGATGAATATCAATGGGGTCATAGAATAAGCTTTTGTTGGTATTAATTTAGAGTGGCAATTATTTCAAATTGATGCAACACCACATCTCTTTACTGAGTCAGATTTTCCCCAACTTTTTAGTCGCACATTTTTTCTACTGCATAAGAAGTGAAATATTCGTAGTCTTGAGCACTTTTTAAATTGTAACACATTTATCTTTGAATTATAAATATTAATTATGTATTTATTTTGATATCAATTTTCGTAATCAATAAATAACCAAGTGTTTTGGAACTAAAAATTGTAGTTTAACTGACCAACTTAGTAACAATGTTATTAAAGATGTATAAAAAATAATTTTACTTAATTTCTTCTTTAAAAATTTTCAAATTAAAGGGCAACATGCGTTTTTAGAAATTTAATTCTGTAAAATTATGCAATGATTTAACATGAGGGATGTAAGAATACCACTAATTGTAAGTGCCTTAATGCAATGGTTTCATAACTGTTGGGTGCATTCTTAAGGGGGCATGGTTCAGCTGGTAGGTGAGGGCATAAAACATTTGAATTATATTTACAATCTGTTTAATAATCATAATATTGAGACCTGGAATGTGCAGCAGTCAAATTCGAAATCTCATATTGTTAGAATTTATGACCGTTTTATTTTGATGGTTATATTCATGGAAATTGTATATCCAACAGATATTGTCAATGAACTATGTCTGAACATAGTAGAGAGGAGGTAAGAAGGGGCAAGGTATTGTTATGTTTGCCCTAATTTCAGCATGACATTGTGTTGTACTAAATTTTTGATTTGTTTCTTTTGTTGTTTCAGAAGCATGGTTCCAAGAAATATATACCAGGCCATTGTGAACGTGATCTACCAAACTGCTAAATTGCTGGACCTGACATCTTTTGTGATACCAAAGGATACTAGGTGTGAGTGGCATCAATTTTTGTTACAAAGTAGAATGAATGAGCTTCCCACTTTACATGTTGTATTTATCAGGTTGAATCTCATGTGTGATGGTTACATCTTGCAAGGTGTCAACTAATGTTCCAATGTTTCTTTTTGATCTATTTATTCATGCAGAAGCAATAGGAATTGGAATGTAAAACAACAATCAAACACCTAGCTTGAACAATCTTTAACTCTAAAATTCACCTCTGATATTGTTATTACCATTTTGATTTCCTTTAGCATGTTGTTAAATAGTTCTGGAATAATGATTTTTAATTAAATTTATCATTTACGTTGACATCTATCTTAATTTATTGTCATTTTAATTTCTTAAAAATCTTTTAGTCTTAACATCAAAAAATAAAATTTTCACAAAATCAGAACGAATCCATTACTATTCCATACAGTGTGTTGTATAATATAATACGAATATATTTTGTTCTATTAGGTATATTATAAAATATACTTGTCTAATAACCATGTTTTTACTTTGGACTTTACCTCATTCATTGTCCTTAGTTGTCTAATTTTGCGTGGTAATTCATTAATAAAAGTAGTTTCTAATACCTATATCTGGGCTTTACCTTTCTTTGTATAATATTTTGGTATTTCATATATCACCATATCTCATAGGGTTATGCTTGTTTCATATGTTTTCCTTTTCTTGTTTTTGTTAGTGAAATAATTATCAATGATTATTACATACTTAAATAGATTATCATCAATTGGCAGTACATTTATTGTTTGAAATGGCTCATCATTAAATGCCCCATTTTTACTATTATTCCTGTAAAGTATTATTTTTTCTATAAGCCTAGCTCGACTTGATTTTAATAACTGGATACACATTTTCCCAGCAGAACCCCATACAGATACGCAATACCTCAACAGATTCTCAACGAGAGAAAAATACATAATTCTCATCACATGAATTGGAACAATATATTTAACATGATGAAATAGATAAGAAACATTCTGTAACTTAGAATTCAGATTTTTAATATGTGAATTAAATCTAAAATTTTCATCAATAACTGTACCTAAATACGTATATATTCATTTACCTGATCCAAAGTTTTACAAGCACAGGCTGTCAATTTTTTAGACATACAATCATGGTTATGAATAACTATATTGATATTTACACGATCACAAGTTTTGTTCATAAAATACATTAACTTTGTTTTCTTTTCTTTAACTTATGATCATGCATCCACATCAATATATTATTTAGATCAGTTTGCATGTGTTTTTTAGCTTCAATAACATTCTTATGAGGGGCTATTAAAACTGTATCATCTGCATATAAAAGTATTTTATAATGTTTTACCACATAAAACATTTAATTTACATATATAATGAAGAGAATGGGACCAAGTACAGTCATGCCTTGTTTAGAGCAAAGGATATGTTCCGGACAGTCTTTGCGCTAAACAAACTGATTATAACATGTACTTAGTAGTGATCAGTTCGCGAAATTGCAAGGTTCGCTGTTTCTTTGTTTATTTATTTAATATTAATTATTAAAAATCAATATTAATACAATTTTAAATCTTTTGCGGCGGTGCTCGCATTTATGTATAGATCGCTAGGTTCTGCGAGTTATCATTTTCGTCACTGCAGCGCTAAAATCTACGCGTAAATTACTTATTGTATGTATGTTGGGGGGGTATTCACCATTTTCAATAATTGCTTGAAATTCGTCAGGAAACTTTATATCTGCATCCAGGACCACCGAGATCCAGAATGGGCCCAGGGGAAAACAACCTTCAGTCTTACCTGAATGCTTCAAATATGCACAGACAACTTCTCTAATGTCAGTTGCTGTAAGAGGAACATGCCACTTGGAACACAAAATTAATCTCTCCACCTGTCTCTCCTCTTCTGCTTTGGTGAGAGCTGTTTGTCCCCCATGCTCTTGCTATACTTGCCTTTTACATTATCACAAGTAGATGTGAAAGGCACACCATACTTCTCAGATGCTTTTCTTATTGTAATAACTCCTTTCTTAACCTCTTCCACAGCTTTCCGCAAATTTTCCTCACTGTATTTATGCCTCATGTTTGGTCCTAGCTGCCTTAGGTATTTTCGTGGCATGATCAGTATCATCTCTGAATAAGCAAAAAAATCTTTTAAAATCTGTAAAAAATTCAAAACGTGAAGTATTAATCTGAAAATTAGGTTGGAGTTCGCAAATAAAACTTACTTTAATGTAGCGATGTTACAAGGGGTCTCTGATGAAATCAGTAGTCCCGCCAATAGAACGTAAACAATACTTCTAATTTTTAGCAAAACCAGACAACGTGTATCTCAATTCACGATGACTTACTCTGACAAAACTAGGATATTAACTACATTACATCTGGTCTGTAGTCTTACATCACATCTGGAAAATGATATTAGACGTAGTTTCCAAGTGGTCTCTAGGTGGCAGAACCATGCAGGTAAGCAAGTGCATAGATGATCGTTTTCACTCCGTCTGATTGATATCGCCCTGGTTTACAGAACTTTCTGACATCCATTCTTTCTTAGCTTGAATTAATTTCCTAGGTTTAACTTTTGTGCACTGCTTGTAAGATGCACATAAGTCCCCTTCTATTGTTTCAGTCATATTGCACACTTGGATTTTCAATCTCCAGTACAGTTTCCCAATTCTTATTTTTTATCAGGTTATTAATTTTTCCCTTATTTATACAAGAATAACTCTTCTGTATATCCCTTTAGCTTTATTTTTTCTTTTCAAGTTTGATAGATCTACTGCTATTTCATAATGATCTGAGATGTTAGATTTTATAATTATACCCACAGTATTAAATAATTTGTCTTTATAATAAATATGATCTATACAAGATTTATCCAATCTTCCATCACAGACACACTCCCTTGTATAGTCATGTATTACTTGACTAAACCCTCGTGCAGCCAAGGCATCCTGATATTTAAGACTGTATTTCGTCCTTGTCTTTCACATTTATATTTACATCACCCACCATAATCATTTCTTTGTTACAGAACTTTCCTAACACAATACTTAATTCATGCATAAATAATATCTTACTATGTTTTGGTGTTCTTTATACACACAAAATAATTATATCACTATTATCTATTGTGACATTTTGACACAAAATAGGTTGTGTTAATTAACACATCCTTGCATTTTATTTCATCATTTACATAAATTATAATACCATCATCCCTGTGACCTTCTCTTAACTTAAAAAACGTATTAAACCTTGGTATTTTATATAATTGTTATTCAAATTGTGTTATATTTACCTCCATTAATACAATTATTCCTAATTTATTTATAATAACATTAATATTTAACAAAACTTCTGTCCAATGTTTCCTTAAAGATCTAATGTTTAAATGGTACAAAAGAGTAGAAAGTTACTGAGTTATATGTCTTACACTTTATTTTCTCAACCTTTAGCAGATTAATCAAATCCATATCAAAACTATAAACAATAAGCAAGTAGAAGGGATATACATTTAAATTATTTTGTTCAATTCCTTCTCATTTAGGATTTTTTAATTTGGGAATTTTCATCCTTTTGATATTTTTTCGGCTTTATACCAAACAAATTTATAACCTAATAGCTTTACTGCTTGCCTTTCAAAGCAACATACTGTAATACCCAGTTAGATGATCGTTAAAGTAAATATTAGCATTATACCTTTTATTTCTTTCTGCTGCAAACCAACTTTCTTAGCCGTTATTTTCTTCTTAATATCTTTGGATTTAAATCTTATAATAACGTTAGTATTTTTGTTTTGCCGATTTCTATTTACTATATAAATATCATCTACAACATCAGAAGAGATGTTCTTCTGTAACCACACTAACTAACTCACGTACATTAACTTTTAAATTGTCTATAGTTGTGTTTTCACTTTTCAAACCAACAATTTCCATATTATTAGCCAGTTCTTTTTGCTCTAGGATATTCATTCGTGTTGTGAACTCCTCAATCACTTTATCCTAATTTTAATTCTTGTTTCAAATCAGCTACAACATCTTTGAAACACTTGATGTCATCATAAATTTTTTTCACATCTACCTTAAGTACATCATAATCATCACTGAAGTACTTTATAGCTTTTTTAAGATCTTTTATTTCAGCCACTAATTCTTTTATTTCGGAGGAGTAATCATTGTTACTATTACTCATGCTAGCCACTTCAATGTCTGTACCAGGTTCCTCTTGATTCCGGCAGTCAGCACACCAATCTTCCTTCTTTCTGGCTGACTTACTTTTCCAGGTACTCTCTGATACATGTGCACATGCAAAGTGCATATTTTCATCACAACCACAACATTTCACACATTACCCGTCCTTTGGGAGTTGTTTAAGGCACTTCTTGCATACAACCATTTAAAAGCAGTGGTATGAGATTATTAAATACCCAGATTTTAAGTATTCTGCACTTATTATAGTAAGGAACTTCAAAAAGTGCTATTACTTGCTAACACTCACACAACGGGATGAGATTATTACATACCTAGTATATAATGATTCAGCACTTATTATCACAAAAAAACTTTTTAAAAATGCTAATAAAGGTGAGATATAATAAAACAGATGCCATTCAGTGGACATCAATATATAAGTATGTAAATACAGTGAAAACCGGTTAACACCTAATGATAGGGACCAGCACAATCATTTCGTGTTATCCAAATTTCGAGTTAACCGAATACCATGTTAATAGTTTTAATTGTAAAATTTTCATTTATCAAATATGGAATGAGGCTCGTAGGCAAATCCATGATACTTATCAATAATATGATGTAATACATAGCTGAAGATATTATCACAATCATGGGGAAAGTCTATCTCAAATAATTTTGCATGTATTTATTTTTGTGGGACCAAAAAATAATTTCGTGTAAACCATTTTGCATTAACGAATGGATATATACTGAAAGTTATAGGCACTGGAACGGATCGAGCACTTTTTTCGTGTTAACTGATATTTCGTTTTAAGCGTTTCATGTTAAGTGGTTTCCACTGTATATTGTTTCCAGAGTGTGGATGTTGTCATGATTGAGTATGGAGGCAGAATTAACAGCAGCTGATGTTTAAGGTGGATTCAGAAAAAATAGTTAAGGGGAGTGATGGCAACCAAAATTTTTAACAACGGGTTTGTTTTAAAATACATTTTTATAATTATTTGTTACATTCATATAATTATTTTAAAAGGAATTTATTGAGAAAATTAAAAAGAAAAAATCAATTTTCCATTCAATTTATTTCTGTTTTAAATGTAATTTTTTAAAAAAACTTCACGAAGCAATATCATTTTCCGAATATTTTTTTGCTACGGATTTTCTAATTCTTGCATCAACTGCTGTATGATGATCTTATCATAGTCACTTTTTAATGAATAGTGTGGCATCCCATTCTCAAGTTGATGGTCCAAACAAAGATATAGTCATTACATCGGCGATATTTTCTACAAGAAGTAAATTTCTTTTTTCAGTAGCATATTATTCATGAGACTAAATGCTATTTCAGCTTCTGGTGAACTGACAGCAATCACTTTCATAATTTTTTTAGCTTTTTTGATGCTTTGAGGAATTTTGCTGTAAGTGTTATCTTTAACTTTATCTTACAATTAGCTTAAGGGCATTAGAAATTTATAAAGATTAACTATTATATGGAATTGTCATTTTTTTAAACAGGAAGGTATTCAGCCCTGTCAGGGCCGGTGATACTGTTAATAATCCTCCATGCTTCTTTGGAATTATTTGGAGCATTTGCAATCCTTGCATCATTTGGTAGTTTTATTAGATTTCTGTATTGATTATTTTTGGTGGAATATTGCTGATGGGTTACTAAGTTGCCAGAATATTTAATGTTATAGGATAAAATTTTGATATGATGAGACATAGTTAAGGTGACCAGACATCCTGCTTTTTTTTAACTCTTCCATCAAGATTGACACCAGTATATTACAAGGGTTCATTGAGGAGTACAAAAGAAAACAGTTTTGATTAACCTAAAAAACTTTAAGATTTAGTTGTAAACATTCTTACATAAAATGTTTGTTAAATCTTGGATGCATAATTTTATTATGTTACATGAATGACTATATATAGTTTTCTGACATTCAACTGCTTAAATGCAAATGCAGTTCCAAAGCATAAGTTGAGAGTTTGAATTAGGCTTTTTCAGAGGAGTAATTTAATTTTCTGCGCTGGTGAATTGCATTCGAGAATTATTTCCGTCGGCCCTGAATTATTGTTTCAGGTGCGAAATTAATTAGTAATTAATTTTTCACACATGATTTTTTTTGTGCCAGTGTATTAATTATTTATGGCTATTTACTTATTCAGTTGTGGATACTTTTCACGTTGGAAAATATTTTTTTGTCGTAAGTCAATTTTTTGATTTCGCGATTTTTTTTAAGCGCTGAACGTTTTTTTTCGCCGGCGAATTATTTTTATTCGGCGTTAATCAAATTTTCAATTTTCTCTCTGCCGAATTTATCTTGTGAATTTATTTTAAATTTTCCCTCGCATCTCGTTATTTTGCAGGGGAATTTATAAGTACATAATAAGAAAAATAATAATTAGGAAAATGGGCATCTCGTATCGTATAGTTCTCTTTTCTATATTAGAATGCTATTCTCGTGTCATTTATAAATACGACCACATAGTCATTTCTGGCAAAGAAATTTGACGCTGGACGATTCTCAGTTACGCGTTTTTCGTTTGTTGGTCAGCGTTGATCTATGTAGCGGTTAGATGGCAGATTTTTCCAAGCATTTTGTATTTGTTTGCACGCTTTTTCGTGTGTTAATATAACTCACATAGGTGTGACTAGGATACTCTGACTGACTTAGTGTCTTAATATGAGACACCTAGGTATTACTAGTATACTCTGACTGACTTAATGTCTTCATATACGACCCCTAGATATTACTACGATACTCTGACTGACTTAGTGTCTTAATATAAGCCACCTAGGTATTGCTAGGATGCTCTGACTTAATGTCTTAATATAAGACATCTAGGTATTACTAGGATACTCTGACTGACTTAGTATCTTAATATAAGACACTGACTGACTTAGTGTCGTAATATAAGATACCTAGGTATGACTAGGATACTCAGACTGACTTAATGTTTTTATATGACACCTAGGTATTACTAGGATACTCTGACTGACTTAGTTTTTTAATATAAGTCTCTTACTGACTTAGTGTCCTAATATAAGACACCTACATATTACTAGGATACTCTGACTGACTTAGTGTCTTAATATAAGCCACCTAGGTATTGCTAGGATGCTCTGACTTAATGTCTTAATAGGATACTCTGACTGACTTAGTGTCTTAATATAAGACTCTGAAGACTTAGTCTCTTAATATAAGACAGCTACGTATTACTAGGATACTCTGACTGATTTAGTGTCTAAATATAAGTATCTGACTCTCTTAGTGTCTTAATATAAGACACCTAGGTATTACTAGGATACTCTGACTGTCTTAATATAAGACACCTAGGTATTACTAGGATACTCTGACTGTCTTAATATAAGACACCTACATATTACTAGGATACTGTGAGTGACTTAGTATCTTAATATAAGTAACTGACTGACTTAGTATCTTAATATAAGACACTGACTGACTTAGTGTCGTAATATAAGATACCTAGGTATGACTAGGATACTCTGACTGACTTAATGTTTTTATATGACACCTAGGTATTACTAGGATACTCTGACTGACTTAGTTTTTTAATATAAGTCTCTTACTGACTTAGTGTCCTAATATAAGACACCTACATATTACTAGGATACTCTGACTGACTTAGTGTCTTAATATAAGACACCTACGTATAACTAGGATACTCTGACTTAATGTCTTAATAGAAGACACCTAGATATTACTAGGATACTCTGACTGACTTAGTGTCTTAATATAAGACACCTAGGTATTATTAGGATACCCCCGACTGACTTACTGTCATAATATAAGACATCTAGGTATTACTAGGATACCCCGACTACCTACCATATTTCAATCTCTAGCAAAAGCTTCCTCATGATCTATCACAGCCACGTTCTCTGGAAAGTGCTTTCATATTTCAGGTTTCTTACTGTCATTGACACATCAATCTCTACCAAAGGCTTCATCATGATCTATCACAGCCACATTCTCTGGAAGGTGCTTTCATGTCCTATCTGATAATGCAGTTCTCTATTAGTGTTCTTTGGAGTAACTGTACCTGTAACCTAGGCAATGCTACTTAGTAAAGCAATTACAATTTTTAAATAAGATTTAATCACAAGATTCTATACAGATTGACATTTATGTTAATATGTACATATTTTTAGTCAAACATCCAATTTCTTCTTTATGCAGGTGCAGAGATGAGTTGAACACTGACTGCAAATTCTGGTGTCTCAGAGCAGCATTATCCATCATTCCTGTAGCATCGGAATGGATATCCACAGTTTGAGAGCAGTCAATTAGGATTTATGCAGAGTATGTCTCTGAAACAAAGAATTCCCTATTTCGTTATTACTTCTAGACAATCACTACTGATGATTTGTACTTTTATTTTTCCTGTGTGGATGCCATGCCATCATACATGTGCATTATACATAATTAGTATAATGCCTGTTAAAATATCAACAGGAGAATTATTACTTTTATTTAAAATGGAATTCAACCTGGAAATCCGAGTCGACTAAAGCAAAGGATGAATGGAGATGCTTAAGCTGCAGAAATACAGCGAGGCCAGCTGATAATGGATACAACGGAGAAGATTCAAAGGCTGGTGTAACATTGAAAGAAATTTAAACCTAATTATGCATGAATTGAAAGGTATCAAAAAAGACTTTAATACACACACAAAGAAAATTTTATCTTTCCTTTGTGACTGGGTATGATGAAGTAAGGGAGACGCTATGCGTAAATCAAAATATTATTAAAGAAGTAAAGCAGGAGGTGGTCGATCTCCATAGGGAAAATGCAAACAAGGACAGAGTAATTGAAGGTCTCACCACTAAAGTTATTATCATGGAGTAAAAAGATTTAGGTTCTAACATAGTAATAGTTGGTCTGATTGAAAAAGGTGATAACCTTGGGATCACATCAAGAAACTTGTGAATGATCTAGGTTGTAAAAATTTTGATCCTTTTGACATTGTCAATTTGTGATTAATCAAAAGGACCAGGAGAAAAGCAAAAAAATTATCGTTAAATTAAGAAACAAGACAAGCTCTTTAAACAGCCTTATACAAAATGTATCATTTGCAAATCTTCTGTTCTATCATCTGAATGTTAGAAGTCTATCAAACAGTTGGGATGAAATTTTATACATTATTCAAGAACTATCATATTGCTCTCAATATTTGTTTGTATTGCTTACTGAGGTAAATGTGAATTCTAATAATATAGATTTATATAATATGGTGTATAACTTAAGGCAAAATAAGAGGGGTGGTAGCCAAATCCTTTACATTAAGGATGACATATTTTAATCAAAAAGTAATTACAATGAACTCTGCTGAAGTAATACCTTGCGAAATCAATATTAAGAGCATGCAAATTTTGCTAATTGGTATATATAGACCCCCATCATTAAATGAATTTCTTGAGGAATTAAGTCTAGCCTTAACTGATTGTAAAAATAAAATAGTAGTCAAAGCAGGAGATATAAACATAAAAGATAAATCTGACATACATTCATTGAGATACCAAAATTTTCTATCACCACAAGGTTTCATTCAATTAATAAAGACATATACAAGAGAATAATTTAGATTAAATAGAATGGTAAGGTTCTGTATTGACCATATTGCCTATAGAGGCCCTATAAAAGATATTTCATCATTTATATTTCAGACGAAAATATCTGACCATTACTTAACAGGATTTATTTATAGAGATGGTGTAGAGCAACCTCCTATTCACTCCAGTTATCTTGATGAAAAGGAAGTAAAAAGACGCATTAACTCCACTAAATAACAGGACCTGCATGATATAGATAATGTTAACTTGTATGAAAACTTAAACCTAAGAATGAATAGTGTCTACGATAATGCAGAGAAGACTAAATGCAAATTTGTATTGAAAAAAATGTGGATGAACAACAATGTTATGAAGGAAATACAAAAAAGAGAGGTTATATCAATTATGGAAAAACAATCCCTCTAATACAACATTTAAACTATAAGAAGCAAAGAAATCTGTGAATCTAATTAGGAAAGCAAAAAAAGATTATACAAAATTTGATTCACTGAAAGGTAATATTAAGGAGACATGGAAAGAACTAAACATTTTATTATGATGTAAAAGAAAAGAGAGTATAGGAACAATTATAGGGAAATACATGGGGAGTAAATACATTGAACAAGAAATCTGGCAGTACAATTTACCGAGTCAATACAAAACATGAAAAACAATTGTACTATTAAAATATGTAACCATCTTCCCCATACAATAGGAAATACTCTTTTCTTCACGGAAGTGACAGTTAAAGATATTAATTGTTATTAAATCCCTAAATTACAAAAAGTCACCAGGAGTTGACAAAATTAGATCTTATTGTGAATAAAGACATCACACTTCTCATGAGAAAATTAATCAATAACAGTATTTTAGGAGGAGTTATACCTGTAGATTTAAAAACAGCACTTGTACATCCAATATACAAAGGAGGAATGCATAATGATCTCACGAATTACAGGTCCATAGCAATTTTGCCTTGTATTGATAAAATTATGGAAAAATTAGTTGCTAATAAATTGCTAAATTACCTAAGCAAACATAACATTATACACAGAAACCAGTATGGTTTTCAGCCTAACAAAAGCACTAAACTTTTATTAGAAGCCTTATCTGAGAAGCTCAATGCTAATTTACACAAAAATAATCATATCATCCTAGTGTTTGTTGATTATAGTAAGGCATTTGATACCATTTCACATTCTGTTTTAATTAAAAAACTGCAGGAAATTGGGATCAGGGGCATAATGTTAGATTGGTTTAAGGATTATTTAAATAATAGAAAAATTACTAAAAATAGACAATTATTTTAGCAAACTAAGAGATGTTAAACTTGGTGTGCCTCAAGGCTCAATTTTGGGACCAATACTGTTTATGTAAATAGTATATTTGAAGTTGTAACAAATTCAGAGATTTATTTATATGCTGATATCATTTTAGTAAGTGTTCATGAAAATATTAACAAAGCCATAGATTATTGCCAACAAGATTTCAATAGTATTCAGAACTGGTCTCATGCTCATTATCTAATAGTTAACATAAAGACGACAAACTGCATGCATGAGAAATCCTAAACACTTCTTCCTATTAAACTTTACAAACATGATTGCGCTTACGTCGAATTAATACTTTTAACTCATGGTGTAATTGTGAATCCATAGCTCAAGTAGATTATACTAAATATCTGAGATTAATAATAGATGATAAATTTCTGTAGAGTGCTTTGACCGATGAAAAGAAAGATTTCTTAAGCCATACAAGGTAATTTATTAAACAAACAAAATAAGACTATCACTTTGTGATTGAATTGTGTATCAGAATTAGGAATTTTGCCAACTATAAATGTTCCTTAACATGCACCTGAAGATGATCAGCTGAACAAAGCTATTAAAGATTCATACAAAAGTGCTAGTGATGATGATTGTAGCAGCAATGATGACAATTTAGTTGGCTTTTATACTATGAATAAAGTTGATTATTTTAATGTAGAGAAACTGTTTTTGTTCTTGTCAATTTGGTAAGGTAAAATCCATGTGTAATTTTTTCTGGAATTTCTGTTTTAAAATCGGGTTGCATCTTTTAGGCCAGAAAATACGGTATATAATTTCACATGAATTAGAAAGGGTCAGTAGAGAGAGCTTTTGTAATTATATAACTACAGAAAAGGACAGTTGTTATGAGAAAAATTAACAAGTAAGAATTTTTAAAAAATTCAAAAGTAAAATCATCTTCTTTTCAGCAATGTTCTTTACATATCATTTACGTAATAATTTCGCTTTGATCAGAGGTTTTCAATAAAAGATCAGTAGAATATACATTGTACAAGCATTCTCATATACTAATCCATCATTTAGTTATCTTTTGAAAAATATGAACTATGTACAATAATTAAAAACATTAACTTAAATAACTACTCGAAATTAGTAAGTCATTTTTTAGAAAATCCAATTGTTATTGAAGTTTTATAAGAATTAAGTTCAATTTTCATTCATTTTTTGAGAAATTTGAACTATGTAGTATTATTGCATACGTGAACTTGACTATGAAATTTGATAAAAATTGTTGTAGCCGTTTTTGAGAAAATAAAATTGTTGTTAAAATTGCCTTGAATAAATAAACGGCCGTTAATTATTCTGAAATTTTAACCATTTCTTCACAACTTCTATTCTGTATGATAAAATGCCTAAGTACGAGATTTCATTTATTTTTGCTATACCGTTTAGGCTTTAGGGCCACGAACAGACAGACAGATGGAATTGCAAAAGTCGGACTTGGGTACACCTAAACCATATATTTCCATCAAAAATTCGAGACCGAATTTTTTCGCGATTGCAATACTTGCTCAATATACTTCGCATATGAGAAAATAGAAATATTTGCTATTAACTTTCTATTCCGACTCCAGTTATTCCAGCTTATGGATTATTACGTAAATGATATGTAGAGCAATGGTAATGAAATTAATTTAAAAGAACATGAAAAAGGCTGTAATGAAATTTATAAGAAAGAGTTTTTTAGGGTTTGATTGAGAAACTATTACCTATTAGCATATAAAGTGATTGCAGAAGAAATATTTGGCCAACTTTTACAATATGACTAACAATGGTAAAATGAACAATTTAACCTGATTAGGAATAAATAAGGGAGGATATCTTTTATCTACATGTAACCCAAAATGAATGCACACTAGTAGGGCAGCCCCGGATCTCCGATCCTCAATGCAATTTACATAAACTGAAGGTTTAGTGAAATAATTTTTATTGAATAATTAATGAAATATAAATGAAATGCAAAGTATTAAAATAAAAATGCATTCTATCTCACCTTAATTTAAAGAGTAAGCGTAAAACCTATAATCCTACCAAATTTCAAGTTTCTAGTACATCTACAGATGTTAACAACAAATTGTACATAAATGCTGACAGACGTCAACGTAAAATTAACATATAGTTAGATTTCTTATACACATGTTATTGACAGCTGTTATACAGATGTTAACAATAAATTGTAAACAAATGCTGACAGTCGTCAACGTAACCATTTTAAAACGTTATAGTATCAATTGAAACAAAATAAAAATCAAATTAACTGCACAATTTAAAATGAAACAATTCTTTATAGAATCAATTTAAACAAAATAAAAACAAATTGCACAATTTAAAATAAAACAATTCGCTGGGAACTTGTTTGTTACACGTTATTCACACAGCTACAAACGCTTCCCATACTGCCCCATACGCAGTCGACAGACGAATTATTCGTATTTACGTGGCTATGATTCATTAATTTCGATGCTCAAACAACAGTTCGACGCGAATAACTTTTCTTTCGTCTATTAGAAAGTTTAATTGACATTAAATGAATCGGAGGCAACAATGAGAGTCTCCTTGGCAACACCCGGAATGAGTACGAAAAATCCGCAAAATTTCGAAAAAGAATTCGTATTTCTGAAAATATCGACCGTGTAACGTGTAAACATCCCAATAATATGATAGTATAAAGAAAATCAGACCATTTTTACGTATTTTATCGAATGAAGGAAGAAAACCTTGCACTCTGAAAAATCGAAAATCCCGTGTAAACTTATGGGAAAATATAACTGTCTCCTGGATTCGAACCCGGGACACTTTAGCAAACGAAAATATTTTTCCAGGGACCTCATAACCAGTAGAAACAAAACGCCGTTTACCGCATATCTTTACGACGAACGGTTCTCGAGAAATACGCCGATATAAATTGTAAACAAATGTCTAAAGACGTCAACGTAAAATTAATATATATAGTTAGATTTTATTAACTTATGCAGTAATTGACGTTACATTACCTTCACCAAATCCAAAACAGAATTATCAAGCCTCCCTTCTCCGATCGATGTTTCAGATAATCCCAATATCAGCTTCATAGCAGCCATCCAAGTCAGAATTTGTTATCTTCATTCTGCAAAAGGGTTATTTTGTAAGTTTTCAACTTGTAGACATTCTTTATCAAAGTGTTAGTGGTATTTTAATTTCTTGAACTGCTTGATGAATTAGGATTAAATTAAATATTAATATTTAATTAAATCCATCAATTAGAACTTCCACCTTACATGAACATTTAAACTAATCCACCGGTTAAATGGAAATTGTAGAAATGCATATCTTTCAATACTGTTTTGTACATAACTTACATAAGGAATGCCTTTGAAACCGTATCCTTCTGCCATCACTTCAACACAAAACGTTATTTCCTTTCTGTAGCCGCTATTTCTCGCCTCAATTTCGAGGATTCTAACTCGAACTCCGGCAAATCGGTGAAAGGGAGGACGTCGCCTATTCACGTACAAGAAGGGCTCAAATTAGACAAGCAATCTTCTTTTCTTGAACCAGAAATAATATTGGCCGGTCGAAATTCGAGAAGGATGGTCAAATAAACGTAGCCTGAAAGGCATTTCAGAGAGAATAGTAAATCGTGCAACACCGTAAACAGGCTTCGTGAAGACAACAAACTTACGAAACAACTTATCGAAATACCATTTCTATCTCCCAAGGAACTCAAAACAGTTCGACAGAGTGCAATGGTATTTTCGGGTCAGGAAGTTGCATGTGATCTAAATGAGCGAAGGTTTAATGTGGTGAATTATTTAAGCACAAAAAACCGTGAAAAGAAACATACAATGATTCATAAAATCGTCTATCAAACCAACCCCCCTCCCCCGCCCCCTGGGTGCGCGCCTTTCATTTCCCCTCTTCCGCCTATTCCAGGGGGAACCTACCTACCCTCTCCACTGTGCCTCCCCTCTCTTCCCTCCACTCCCCTCCGAAAGGCTTTAACTTATTTCCTACTTTTCTATGTCGTCTCGGTAGCACAGTTGGGAAGGTGACTGAGGAAGCGGGTTCGATCCCTGCAGCAGAATAGTTTTATCTATTGGCAATCGCAGCTAAGAATGAGACATCTATTGGCAATCGCACCTAAGAATGAGACATCTGCCGGCAGATAGACAAACTACTGAAGCGTGCCACACATTGCCTTAGCGTTATATATATATATAGACATGTATTTCGGTATTTACAGTACACCGTACTTTCAGTATAAAATATAAAAATTCATGCTCTGAAGAGTTACACTGTATCGAGATTTTACTGCATCGCTTTAAAACCTAAGTTGGCATCAACTCTGATTTTTAGATGATTCTTTTAAGCTCTCAAGACTCTCCTAAGCCTACTCAGAAATCTGCACTCTATTCTCTTATTGCACACACTAAATTATTTCTAAATGCTAAATTCTATCATGAACAATTTGTCAATTGGAGTGAACAAGATTTCATAGGCTAAACTAGAAGAAATAGGATCATTGAACTCACATTTTTTTAAGTATAATAATTTATTTAATCTTAACAATCCCATCAATCACAGGTTTAGAATCTAAAAGTTTTTAACTGAATGATTTCAAACAACCGTAATTTTAACTAAGGAATTTGGCTCTCACATCTGTCTCCATTTCTACCTTAAACACTAAAGACCATTTATTTCATTTTTATTCACTCTCTTTCATCTCTCCCACTCTCTCTACTTTCTCCACTGTAATTTTTAATTAGTTACCAATTTAAATTCTCTTCTCTACTTCTCCCTCTAATCCTGTTTAAATAAATCAAGTTGTAACATTTGTCAACCTAAGATAACACAAGAGCAGCACAAACAGTTGTATTGAGTAAAGCCTCGAAGGCTACAAAGATTTGCTTCTGTTTTAAATAAGAAAGATTATCCTAATCCACAAGGTTGGACCAAAACTTGTACGAAATATTCCTTTTCAAATTTTTAGGAGTATAATTTGGTTATTAATCATTATAGGCAATTTAAAACAATATAGTTTTCTTTTTATTATCTCAACAAAAATTCTTATTCATAAACTAAATGCATTTACTTCTATTTCTGCAATGAATTAAAATAATATACTATGCACTATTGCTTTAAAAAACTTATGCATTCAAGTGAATTACAGGGCAATAAAAGATGCTTAGGATACAAATATGATGAAAAACAGAAAAGAGTCCAAAATCTCAGTAAACATGTTCAACCTGATAGCAAAAATGGTAAGCTCATTCGTTCTGCTTTGTAACACAAAGAATGAATGGCACTCACCAATATGATTTCTTGTCATCTAATGAAAGAAGAGTCTTGCTGATGAAGGATGACTGAAACATGGTAGTCCTCCAAGTCAGAATAACCAGCTATCAACTTCAAACTACGCTGCTAAAACAACAAGAGAATTATATCAGAAATAATCTTCTGCCACAAAATGACGTGTCTTAAGGGTACCTAGTTTGTAATGTTAAATTATTCTACCAAATGCTCAAAATAGAATTAACAGTTAGATTCTCAAGCCATTTCTCAATCAGAATTTATATGGTTGAATAATAGTAACTATGGGACATAAAACTTTATACTGACATGAAAAACAGTAAATATAGCAGTGCTGATTGCCCAAAATAATTGATACCACGGATGCACAAAAACCAGACTTTTTAAAAAGTTGAATGCTGCGATATTTATAAGGTCTGATATATTTTGAAAATATTTTTAAATGTCATCAAACGTTTGCCAAAATGATTCTTTCTTCACAAATTAATAATAACATAAATAATATATAATACAGAAATATTATATTAACAATAGTAATTGAATCAACTAATGCTGTTACTAACTGCGATTATGGATATTAAATTACGAAATACATGCTCACCTACAAATGGAAATTCGAACGGCATGGCTTCGGATGAAACAGTTTTCTACCTGCATGAAAAACAACACAAAGAAATATTAATAGTGAAGAATATCTCTCAGAAATGCCATCATATTACAGTCAAATTCAATGTTTCAAGACCGTGAACGAAAATAAGCTACGAAAATCTTACCTTAAAATTCAATAACGCATTACGCCAACACGCCCCTTTCCTCACGTGACCAATGTTTCTAGTGCATTCTGGGTTGGCGGCGCTTCAAATAAAATTTCGTGGCGCCGATTTAATTGAACGAAAGAACATTCGCGAAATGCATGTTTACTGAAACCATTCCAGGAAAATCACCATTAACGCGCGCTACATCTCCGTTCAGCATTCTAAGCTGTAGGAATTTATCGTTACTTTATCGGATGTCTTTTAAGAATTCAAAATTAACTGTGAACTATGTTATTCTTGCGAGGTTTACATGTAACACGGTTGAAGTATTAGATTCACTAAATCCGTTGAAATTCAACGGGAACTTCAGCTAATTAATTAATAAATTTTAACACTGGCTTTATTTAATAGTTTACAATGAAAGCTAAATTTAAATACTGGAAAGAAGGTAAAAGCACAATCCTTGAGTAAATCCTTTTAAAGCATCAATGAAATAGAAAACGGAATTCGAACGTAGAACTATTTAAGGAACTAAGAAAAAGGTTTTAGGTTATAAATCTAGCTACAGAGTATACGGAAGTTCATTTTATTTATTAGTAAGTATAATAATTTTGATTTCATTCGAATCATATTAATTTAAAATCACGTATACAAAGTCCCAATATATCAGGATTATGAAGGAGAACATAATGATTGTACTCGAGAACGATTTTCGCCGTAAATAAGATGCACGGAGTTATGCTTGGAAAACTTAAGGATTTGAAACTATATGGAACTGACAATGAGTGCATATTTACTTTGTTTTGTTTACAATTTTAAATTCAGTAACATATTTGACACTGCATTCCTATAAATAGATATGTTATGGAATGTTTTAACTTTATGTGTTTTCAAATAAAGCCATTCGGAATTTATTTCTTCATATGAGCAGTAAATTTCAACAATTAAAAAAGGGATAATCATAAAATTTGGACATGAATTTCTGGATAACATTAAGTTCAGTTCGAGCCTGTGCTGTAAGATTGAGAGACTTCAATTCAATGAAGGCGTTTCTGATTTCACCCAAATGATTTGCAATTGGACGAACAGCATCAATCCGTGCAGACCACCTTGTTTTGGAAATTTAGTGCAATGATACAGGAAGGTGTTGCTTTCATATTTACCACCTTTGTGGACTGCTACAGAATAAATTGTACATTTGCTGTATGGTTCCAAAGAAAGTAATAGCCTCATTGCATGATTCTGCACAGTCAACACCTACAAGGTTTAATGTGTGGTTTCCATAGCTAGAGAAAATGCAATTTGAATTACGCTCAAGAAGAATGGCTTGTATTCCATTATATTTTCCAGCCATGTTCGACCCATTATCATAAGCTTGACCAATGCAGAGTTCAAAACTCAACCCAAGTTCCTCTAGAATTCTTAAAATTCAAGAAGAAATTTCCTTTCCAGTTTTTTTATTGAAATTATCAAAGCCAATAAACCTTTCCTCAATTGAAAATGTTGAGCTGTTATCGGGAATCTTAACATATCGAATTATAAGAGAAGTTTGTTCCTTGTTGGTACAATCAGGTGTAGCATCAACAATTAATGCAAAATATTTGGCATTTTGAATATCATCGAGAATAGAATTTTGAACAAATGAACCACAAATTTCAATGAATTCATTCTGAATGCATGTGGAGAGGTAATGTACTTGCATACGCTCTTGATTATCTTGTGATTCTCGAACTTTTCTTACATGTTCCATTAGAATTGGGTCATATTTGCTTAACAGTTCTATGATGCCTAGAAAGTTTCCATTACTATGATCGCCTATGCGTTGGCTAGAACCGAAGAAAGCCAATCCCCGTTCAGAGAGAAAAAGTATGACATCTAGGATGCGCTCAAGAATTTTCTTCCACGAATTAACCTCTGTATAGATTTCAGACAAAAGTAATTTCTCTACTGACTTATCAGCTGATGCTGCTCTGCCAGCTAATTTCCATGCCACATAGTTTTCTTTGTGTGATGTTGAACTCTCATGGGATGGTATTCTGTTTTTCAACTTCCTCCAGCCTCTTTTGATGCTCCATCCTGGTTCATTAGAGAGAGTTGATGCATTTGTAGAAACTTTATTGTAAAGAAAGCATGGTACACAGTACAGAGATTGTTTTACTGTGCTCCAACATAACCAATCTCTGGTGCGAGTTTCACCATTAGGTAAAACTCTTTTCAGTAGACGACTAGGAAAAGCATGGTTTCCAGCGTCGTGTGGAATGCTGTCTGGAATTTCAAAAGAATGAATTCTGAGGAACGAATGGATTTGGGTAGCATTGTTTTTGTCAAGAACTCCAATGTCATTCACACAAAAAGCCGTAGTAGTGATGAATGATTCTTGATGAATAGGAAGTATATTTTCATTTATCTCCTGCTGATGAGTTTCTTGATTACAAGTGGAATTTTCTGATGACTTTGTTGGAGCTATTTCTAACACATCTCCTTGTATACTCTCACCATTGTTAGATATTCGCACTGAAGTATTCAAATGTGCTGTTGTAGAAATTGCTCTAGAAGGTTTGTTACCTGCAGTACTTTCTTCTACAAAATCACACCCATTACCTTCGCCTGCATCTGCTGGCATATCATTCTCTTGACTAAGTCCTTAATCTCGCTCTTGTAGTCGCATTGAAATATCTTTTGCTGGAGTTTCAGAGGTTTCATTGTTTGTAGGACTGTCCATCCAAGAAGAAAAGTTAGTTTCGTTAAAAAATGATGTTATTAATTTTGATTCTTTAATTGCTGCTTCACTTGCTTGTTTACGTTTCCTCTTGCACCACTTTCAAAACTTCTCGTCGTAGTGAATGGGGACCGCTTAAAATCTGAAATAATTAATTCATAATTTTGCAAAAAGATATGTAAAATACAATTTGTATTAAATTTATTTCCTATTCTTATTAAATAAAAACCTAATTAAATAAAACCATTAAATCAAAACCCAATTAAATGAAACTACGAAATACTTAAGATGAAAATGATTCTAACTTACAATAAATCTATTGTCAGTATTAATATACAGTAAACCCTCGATTTAACGGACTAATAGGGGGAAGGGTTGTCCGTAAAACCCGAATGTCCGTTAATTGGCTAATGGAATTTTTTATACCAAAAACGCATGCGTACTGGCATGAGAAAACCTCCTTTATCAATGGCAATGATAATTACTGCATAAAATACAGCTTTCGCTGGAAGATGCACTATGAAACTGAATTTAAAACAATGCTGCTACACTGTTCCTTTAAAAACGTTTTTTGTTTTGGATATTTGAAGAAAATATGTTAACATTGAAAATACCATAAATATTGCATCCTATGGATATATCTGAATTGATTTTCTCTATTAGCCGTAAAATAAACTATATATTTTCACGTAATCATCGCGAAACACTTGGATAAATATGTCTCATCATTTTGACGGCATACTCGAAAAAAACATCGCGGCACAAATTTAGAACTGGCATTATTCTTAATAAAAAAGAGATATTTAAACTGCGTAAACTGAGGGTTGCCTATAACGTTTCACTATTGTAAATCGGAGAATATTTTTTGGTCCGATTAACTAAAAGATGCATTTCGTCCGTTATTGACCTTAACAACATTTTGTCAGTTAAATCCGAAGTCCGTTAAATCGAGGGTTTACTGTATTCGCATTTCAACTCGTCCACCAAGTCCCTAAAATCGTGATTTGGATTTCATATTTTATAAGAAAACTTAAATTTCCTATTCTTTTTTCTCCCTCTTTCCAAGGAGACAAAAAATTTCAAGCTTTTTACAATTTATGATTCCTTTTAGTTAATCGAAAATAAAGTTGATAACTTACCAGAACCCGTTCAGTTATGCTATAATAGTCAATCCAATCCTTGCATACGTTTGGTTGAATGCACCGTCAAACACTATAGTGGCAAACAACGAATATGATCTGCTAAATGATAAACAAGGTATTGTTATTAATATTATTCAAGAAGTTGTGATGCAACGAAGCACAAAAGAATAAGGCTCACCAATTTATTCTGCCACCTGTTCACAAAGCACCATTCTTTTTTATTTCTCAGAGCAAAATAACCACAACAAGACACCTTGCATTTCTGATTCCGCCAAATATTGTTGGCGCCCGACTGTCGGACTGACGAAATGTATGTAACTAGATTTCTCATGACACGATAATCTACAATGTTACATTTGTCTCGAGTTTCAAATTCAAAATTCAAATTCAAATTCAAATTTACAAAGTATGAAGTAAGTCTATAGGATATAGTTTTTTCAGCAGAAATTTTCAGTCATTTGTCTCTCCCCTCCTCTATAACTAAGAATATTATAATGCTCATGCAACACTGTATAGTTCTTCAATAATTTTACAACAATGTATAACATTTCATCACATTTTTGACATGACTTTTGAAATCCAACGCGATGTCCGAGATGTTCAAATTATCTTCAAGATACGCATACGAAAGATGCATTGGACCGACTTAAAGATGGTCAAAATTTAGAAGCCATAATGTAATAATATAGGATGCGCTTTGTCACCAAGTTAGTCCCGTATTGATTTTGCACAAGATAAGGCACATATGAGGAAAATTAGTCCTTTTCGTATAATAAACGATAATTTTAACAATGGGCTCACAGATTTAAAAAAAATTAACAATGGGCTCTTGCGAGCCCACTACAGCTCGCCACTGGGTTTAGCTAAAAAACCAAGTAACACAGGGAAAGTTTGTCGGAAACACTGACACGACTATACACTCTGAGAAATCTCTCTGCAATGAATGCGTAGCACATTTTTAGGGTACTCTAAAAAGATCACGTTGAAAAAAAACAACTTTCATTCATTACTGCTTAGAGAGAATTTTTTCTTTTGAAATTGTTAATTTAGAATGTTATTAACTGACTTTTCATAGTTATACGTCCCTGTGTAAATTTAAGGCCCCCGTGAATATGAGGCCCGGGCCAAATGGCCCGGCTGACCCCCCCTGTGATAGGGCCTGTGTGTGTGTATATATGTGTATATATGTATATGTGTATATATATATATATATATTATTATATATTAAATAGGTCTATGTAAATTTATTCACTTTTGTTATATGTATATATATATATATATATAACAAAAGTAAATAAATTTACATAGACCTATTTTAAAATATAAATCAAACCTATGCTAAACTCATTCTCATGCTCATCAAAAGGAGAAACCACACCCATCTAGAATCAAAGCCATCACATTAATGATTTTGTTACGAGTGAAAGTACTAACCTGCTATATTTAACTTGCACTGAATGAATATTGATACAACACGTAGCTCTCACTACCCGTATTACTTCGAGGACAAGCCAAGTAAAAGTGAAGGCTAGGAAGTGGTATCCTTTTCGAGAAATTGGAAGGAGTAAAGGGGAGAGGGATAGAAATAATGATGCAAAAAAGACCCCCAATGCATTTGCTTGCAAATTTTCATGTGTAGGCTAGGAAGAAACCGTCAAAGACATTGCCCAGCGGTTTATGCCACATCGGGGGTTCTAGCAAGAGGGAAGAGGAGTCATGAGAGTAGCACGTACAGTAGGATGCCGTAAAATGTGCTTTCTTTTACCATGTGTGACTTGTGTCACTCCATGGAAAGTTATGAAGCAGAGAGTAGGAGATGGAAAAGGAGTGGTTAAAGTTGGGAAAAGCCAAAGCGAGGACCAAGAACTGTAAATGGGAGGACCAAACACCATCCCCTGGTATCGGTAGCTGGCATACATTGCGATCGCACCAATTCCAGGTAGTTCTGAACAGTCACCCACATCATTCATGCTTAGTAGAGGTCTTCGGACGCCCCTTTGCCTTCAGCCGAAGATGAAATTTCGTCTCTTTTAAAACGTCAATTAAAGAAAGCTATACGATAAATAATCCGTAACAATTTTGCTGAAGTATTATTGAATACTAATTTCAAAATATCCACTTGATTTATTTTGCCTGTTTGATGCCCCTTGGGCTTTGGCACCCGGGGCAGTCGCCCCACCCTTGCTATGCCCATCTACATTTAAAGTGTGACTTCCTACACTTTCTGTGAAGGATTGTTTTGAGTTTATTTTTAATTTGCTGATCTCACAAACCATAAATATTTATTTTAAAAGTAATCTTGTTTCTATGAAGAATGTTAGCAAAGAAGTAAAAAATAAAACACACTAATAATACTAGAGCCCCTTATGCAAAGCCAGTTTGAGCAAATGCACAATCATATACTGCTCATGGGCATATGCAAATGCCAATATTAATTAGGTATCTATATCGTTTCAAAATGTTTCATTAATTTTTAGTTCTTATAATTGAACTACATATTTTTGTTCTGCATCTATTAATACAAATAATAAATAAATTGAATCCTACTGATGTTTTTTGTTAGTAGTTAATTTAAAAATTTTTCTTAATCTTTACAAGGGTCTCCCAAAAAATTATGCTTGAAGGCTTCAGAATTACACTTACCTTATAACAGGATCATCCTCATTGTAGCCATCATACTCAGTTACTTTCTGAAGTTCGTGAAGGTCAATAGTTGGAGAACCACAAACAAGCATCTCCACCTCCTCCGGGCGTAGCAACTGGTTTTCAAAATTTATTCATGATGCAAATGATGTGGTTTTTAAACTTACATTTCAAGCAATGAGATATCTGATTTGAAATCATGTTGCCCAAGGCTTAAGATCCATTTTATTTTGAATGCATGCAAAATAGTGTCACAATGTAATTTACTCATCTCAATGATTTACTTTTTGTCAGATTATGCTTTCTTAAAATGTATTCACAAGCAAATTTCAAGAATGATATAAAAAATAGCATGCAGAAAAATTACATGCTATGATCCGAGTTTATAAAGTGGTGAGAATATATAGCAACTATATATATATATACTAATTACTAATACTTACCAAGAGAGCATTGGAGTCACACACACAATGAAAACCAAGGTAAAAAGCTCGAAACTGATGGTATATGGCAGAGTTAAGTACCCAATCCAAATACAGGGCAACATATTCATGTCGGTTTTCATTTGTAACAGGAATATCAGCTCCTCCCTCTTTCATATCATATGTCCTAACTTCACCATACTCTTCTAAGGAAACCTATCCAAATTAAATCTCTATTAAGATAAAATTTAGTTTTATTCTGTCATTCTGTGTAAAATTTTAGGAATTAATGCAAATATCTAAAGGAAGGTCTAATTTTGATGAATATTTTGTCAGATATTTGATGCATCCCTGATAAGGGCATGGATTCAATAGGTTTATTTTTTCTATTTTACTAACCTGTGATTGAGTGAGGATATTTTTTGTATCTGTTAAACAAATAGTAAAAACCAAAATATGTGTTTGGGACTTGAACTTCTTGACTAAATAGATAACATTTATTTCTCTATTCAAGAAAGCTTGAGTAATTTCTGCATTAGCTTAAAAACTCGAGTTCCAATACAGAAAATGAAAAAAATTCATCAACTTAAAAGTAAAATTTATCATGAAGTTCACAAATAATTGCTCTTTCCAATCATAAATGGATTGATTATCAAATTATTTATATTATTAGACAAGGTGAGGTGATGCTTTTTGCCAGGTGGAGATCGTTCTCTAAGCTTCCGGTAGAGAGTGTGCATGTAGAGTACAGGTAGTTCCCCCTAACGTAGTGACTGAAAATTACTAGGAGCTACCTTATGCCTCGGGGATTGGAGGGAATATGTAGAGTGGAGGGGAGTGAAGTCCATTAGAAAAGATGGGCATAGAAGGTGCGTGCATCCTAGAGTGGAAATCACTGTGTGGAGTAGAGAGATTAAAGGTGAAATATTTGGAAATCATTCATTCCTGTCCTTTTACAGGCAATAATTACCATATATTTTGTAAAATTCCTTAAAAGTTGACAATGAACCTTGGATTTTTAATTTAAGTCGCTATTTTAAATAAAAACCTAAGGTCTCCATCTTGATCTCATTTAATATCAACTTAATACTTTGTTGATACTACCCGTTATTTCTGATTTGCAATCACAGTACTTCTTTTATAAACTGCATCTTTGGGATGAAATTTCAAGAATTCATTTGGCACAACATGAATATTTGGGCCTACTTTATGTGTTTTTGCATTAACTTCTTAAAAGTCAATTATAGATATTTCACTGAATCATTAAATGAATATCACAATTGGCATAATCCTCTTGTCTACTTAAAAGTCATATTCAAGGCAACATTATAAATTTGATATTGTAATGATAAAAAATTCTGTTGGTTGATATTTGGCAATTAAATTCAGTGATTGAAAATATTAATAACCATTTATTTCACAATTTTGATGATAGATCTAACCTGAAAATTCATGCACATATCTTCTTCAACATTCCCTTCATAAGCTAGCAGCTCCGATAGACCACGGGCAACATCCTGCGTGTTAGAATTTAAATTTTATTAATGTAATTGATATAATCCATATAAATAATTACATATTTTAATACTCAACAAATAACTTAAAATATTCTACTAAAAGTGACTATCAAACGAAATAAATTCATCACCATTACTATGCCAAATATAGCAATGAATGGATACACACTAGATGCTTACAGGCATGATTTCAGCCAATGCTTCTATTGATGGTGCCTCAACCAATCCAATCTTGTCTATCCTTGAGGAGTTAATTCCAGAATTTCTAACATGAGATTGCTCCGAAAGTATAACACTAGAAATCAATTTCCTTTGGTCTTGCATTAAGCTATCATCATCACTTGCATTGTATTCAGTATTTTCTTCATCTGATGTGTCTTCATCTGTCCCATAAACTAATTCCTCATGCTCATCTTCTGCCTCAGCTTCTGCCGTAGAGCCCCAAGGAGCCACAGGTGGTGACAACAGCTTACGATAACATATTGATGGAAAATGGAGATCAAGTGTAATGGAGTTGTAAACAGCCAATCCCATTAACACCCCAATCAAGTTGTACTCTCGAAGGTTTTTGCTCTGGCTTATTATATGACTTTGATAGCTCCCTGGTCTGCTTCTGCTAAGAAAAATATTTGCTTTTAAAGAAAACCAAGGCCACCAAACCTTTAATCAATAAGTTAATTGGTGGAAAATGAAATGAATGAGAAATAATAGCATGTTTTTACTTTATGGACTTTTTTATTTTAGGTTCTATTTAATAAATAATCTCTTAAATTATAAATTATTAAGTGAATCTCAATATGATCGTTCTTTTCATAATATAAAGGAAAGTAAATCTTGCCTTTAAAAGTCAATTTATTGTAAGGCATTTTTTCATCTTGAGGATTAGATTTTTAGGTTCATGAAATTTTATAAGTGAAGAAAGTGGACAAATTAAATTACACATGAAAAGAAAACTTGGGCAGTTGCAGTTTTCTCTATGATAGCAGTGGCTAAAGCTTAAGCTTTTTAAATAAATATACATATATATGACACTTATGAAAATAATGAATAAACATATATTAACTTTTACACCATCAAACAATCATCAAGAAAGTTTAAAAAGCCAGTGTTACCTGGGCTGTGGACTATCTTCACCAGAGCTACTACTGCTAGAGTTACTGTAACCACTTCCACGTCTTTTCCTGGTCCCTTCTTTCTTTTCTACAGCTCTTGTTTTGCCGTTAATACATCCTGCTGAGGTGCTAAACCAGTAACACCGAGAATTTGAATGGTAGACAAACATTCCATAGTCAGGCTATTAAAAATAAAACGAAATTTTGGATGAGCACAATTACTAATGCTCATTTTCATTGACATTGCTATTTACATTAAAAATTTTCCTTTTATTTGTTGCAAGAAGTTGAATGCATAATTAAAGTATTACTCCAAACCTCAAATATGTATCTTATAAGAAGAAGCAGCCATTCTTTCGCTAGTCCACCCATATCAAGTCCTGGTTCACCAACAAAGGAAACTTTTAATTTCTTTTTGAGATCTTGCTGCTTGGTGGCAATCTGGAAATAATATTCAATTTTATTAAGACATTTTTCTAAGGGAACTTATGGTAAAATTTCCCTTATTCTAATTTCATTTTCTTCCATAAATGAACATGTCTAACAATAAATTTCCTGCATAGCGCGTTTAATTAATTTTTGCAATGCTAGAATTTAGCAGGCTATATTTTTTGACTAGGCAATTGAAATAGAAAGTTGTAAGAATAAACTCATTTATCATCTTATCTTTACCATTACTATATGTTAATTTTTAATCTTCTTTTGTCTTGCACATCATCTGATGATCTATATTACATCATCTACAAGTTATTAAACATCCTCTGATGACCTATATAACAAGTTAATCATTTGGAGTTTTGAAAACATTGTCTGTCTTTTAATTCATAATTATTATAATTTAGTTATTTCTTTGTCTCACCCATACCTCGTTCAATGAATCAGAGACAAGATGTGATCTTCTGATTCTTATGTTCAGAAAAAAAAGATCCATTTGTAGTTGATATCGATACCGATATCGATAAAATGGTCCTTTAGCCTCTATGCTACGCCTTGCTGTTTGGATCATTTGCTGTTCTGAATCCTACAAAAATAATTACATTTTTCTATATTATTCAATTATAATTCTCATAACAATTGTATATCAAATTTATGTGAACATAACAAGACTCCAAATACAAGATGATTACATATAAAAACTTCTTATATCAAGAAAAAAGGATTCGAACTTGTGTTAGTAATACCGTATTTGACCGAATATAGCCCCCCTGTTTTTGGCCAAAAGTGAAGTGCAAAAGTTGAGGGGGGTGTTATTTTCGGGCACTAAAAATTAGGTGGGTACAAACAAGTGTGCAAAGCTTCAATAATGATGAATTTCTTTCGAGTCAGTAAGTGTTTCTATCCATTGTAAGACTAAACTACTCGGGTTGCGAATATTTATTTGCAAGGCTGATTGACGTCACCATATAGGAAGGATTTTTCAATTACCTGATCGCTCTCATTATCGTCAAATTGCAAGTTTTACCGTATTTGCTCATGTAAGCCGCGCCCCCGTGTATCCCGTGCACCCCGGTTTTTGGGCCAGCTCTAGGGAAAAAAATTTATTTGATCCGAAAAAGGGTTTTTTAAATCACCAATTCCTATTTCTCAAAAATTCTACGCTCAAGTTAAGCATCTTCACACTCCTAAGTGACGAATTTATTGGGTGATCTCTTTATATCGGTACTAGCAGAAATCTCCTCGGTAGTCCTCTTTTATTAAACACTTAACTGTTTTTGTCGTCATATTGGTCATGTTCGGCAGAAATCGCTCCGGTAGCGATCATTCTGCTGTACATAATTTTCCAGCCATATGGTCACTGATCCCTACCGTAGCGGTCGTCATTTTTTTGGCGAACTAAAATTATGATCAGTGATCATTCAATGATCACCACGGTGGCTATGACCTATGACTTTCATAGACGTATCATAGAATAAAGGAAGCAGGCCGTATCTGAACATGGTAGGCGTCGTCTGCCGTGAGAACAAAACCCCCACCAACCCAAACTGGTTGCGCATGCGCCGTGGCCTCCGTGACAATTGTAGCAGAAAGCCGTCGAGTTTGGGGAGCACCCGTTAATAAACTTAAAACTCATTTAAAATTTTTATACAATGAATGAAAATGACTAAATACACCGCAATTTAGAAATAGAATAATAGATGCGGCATGGGTGCTAGCTTAACGTATATTTGTTTACCAACACGACATTTTGGGAAAAAAGGTGGGCGGCAAATAAAAGAATTCGTGTAAGACACGCACCACCTTTTTTCCACCGGTGTTTTGGGGAAGAAGATGCGCAGCTTACACGAGCAAATATGGTAATACCAATAAAATTAACCTTACCCGAGAATGGACTAATTGCCTGGCTAAGCTCGAATTGTTAATTACACAAACGAAAGATAGATTAGCATTGCGCATCGAAATATGAGCAAAGTGCGAATTTATATTGCTGCATAAATTGGTATGTTATTTCGACTTGCTAATATTGCTGCATTAATTATTATGTTATTTAAAGTTTATTTTTACTCCCAAAAAATATATTTTTGTTCATTTCCTTGTCAAATATCTCCTTCGTTAGTATACCCTCTGAATTCTGAGGTACAAATCTGAAAACCTTAAAATTCGAATTAGCATGGCGTTTTATCACTCGCTAATTGGTACTTTTTTATTAAATGAGTGCAAGTTTGATATTTCTTTAAATTATACAGCATGTTTCATGACATTAATGTCCTAAAAATGATCATGTCCTTTCAGGGTATTAAAATATTTTCTAGATTTGTGGGAGAAAAATGGGTAGGGGGGCTATATTCGGAGGGGGGCTATATTCGGTCAAATACGGTACCTATTCTCAGGCCCTCAAAGTATTACCTCCACTAACATCATGCTGTAATGCCTATGTGAAAACAACTTGTTTTTTAATCTTGGTTCTTGCAATATGGCTATATTTTCTATATATAGTAATCCCTCACCATTCGCAAATTTGCCATCCGCAAAATTTGCATGTCTGCGATTTTCATTTTGAATACCTGTTTTATCATTCCCGAGACCGAAATTTGCATATCCGCAAATGATCACTTAAGTACCGCTCACTCTGCAACATTTCTTTTCAAAACTTCTCCATTAATTTCTTCCAAACACCATGCCGTGCCACCAGTCACTTAAGTAGTGCTCACTCAAGTTTCACTCTTTCTCAAACAGTCTCATAGTCACCATGGTAGTGTTCACTTGCAGTTGCTCGCCTATTTCATGAATTTATTGTGCCATTTCCATAGTTTTTAATATTAATATTGCTCAATATTGCTTCTATTACATATGTATTTCAGTGTTAAATTCTTATTTTATGAATGTATTTACCGATTAAAATACAAGTTACGTAGTGGAATAGGGGGACTAAGAACCTAACCCTATTTTTTTCATATATCCCGTTATTTACCATTCACGAATTTGCCATTTGTGAGGGTTTTCAGGAACCTAACCCTCACAAATGGCGAGGGACTACTGTATTGATGTTGTTTACAAGTATCTTTTCTGACTCTCACGGTCAATTAAAATGCAGCCCTGAGATGAATTTTTTGGTCGTCCTACATATCAATATTAATGGCTAAATTTCCATTCGAGCAGGAAATTAAATTTTTAATGGTACTTACCTTTGTAAGTATGGTGCGTTTTGCCACTATACTTAAAAGGAATGGATACTGACAATATGAAAACTGTCCTGGATGACTTTGAGTGTTACTCTGCCACGTAGAAAAGTCATTCATCAAATCCAAGTGATCCAAGGCAGTGTTGTACAGATCTGTATAGTGAAGTGGAGGAGGTGGAGACAGTGTTGGATCAGACAATGCATCTGATGATAGGAAGCATGTTGATGGTGTTGAAAGTTCATTTGATGCATCTGAATTAAAGAGGAAAAAGATACTAATGAATAAAGATTTGAACAACTCAGTTTTGTGTTATTAAATTATTAAATATCAACAAATAAATATTATGGCTTATCACACGTGCCAATGATACAGTTCCATTTTGTAACATTTTCCATTTCAAGCACTGAGTAAGTGGCTCACACCACCTAGTTCAAACTTTAGATGGTTCTCAACCTTTTTTGCCTGCATCACCCTATGTTCAGTTCGTTCAGTTGTGCGTCATCCCGTTTACAGTTCTATTAACTTCAAGTCACCTTTAAAGATAAATTGGGCTTTCCCTAACCACATACAGATAAAATTCTAGCATCTAAATAAGCACAAGTGTTTATTCTGCTGGTTTTAATTATGTTTCTAAGCCAGAATATGATACATTATGAATTTATCGAATATTCGCATCACCCCTCAATAACCGTCGCATTACCCTGGGGTGTCATGTCACCCTGGTTGAGAACCACTATGCTAGATGGTACTTTGTATGCGCCCCGTTGTGCTTCTCAAGAACTCCCTATTTTGGCCATTAAGTGTCACTGTGTGTATTACTTGATCTCACTGTGATGTTTCTTGCCTTCCCATTCCCAGCGGAATGGGATTTTCCTGAATGCATGCAACACCGGGTTTTTCGCTACTCTTTTGAAAGTGCAATATATCCCTCCCTGAGAGTGGCGTCATAAATAGAACCTATTTAGCTTGCAAACCAGGTCTCAGGGTTAGATTCCGTTTCAAGCATCCATAATAACTTTCACGCAAAATGTAATTCTTCTTACAAAGCTTGCAGACCTATTTAGCTTGCAAACCAGGACTAAGGGTTACGTTACATTTCAAGCACCCATAATAACTTCCATGCAAAATGTAATTGTTATGGCATTACTGTCGCACATCAGGGTTTCAAGAAAATGGTTGGGTTGTGGCACTCTCTGGTTCCGGGAAAATCCCATTCTGCCAGGAATGAGAACACAAGAAACATTATCGTCAGAGCATGTAAGGCATACAGTGCCACATAATGGTGAAAATAAGAAGTTCTTGGGAGGCACAACAGTATGCATAAGAAGTGCCATCTAGCGTCTAAACATTGAACTACATTGTGCAAGCTGCTTACCCCCTAAGTACACTGATCCCCGGTTATACTGCGGATTCCAGGGGCGGATCCATGGGGGGGGGGGCGATGGGGACGATTGCCCCCTCCTTAGATAACCCCATTGCACTCCACTGGATGCTTTCTCAAATTCATTCTGTGCAAAAATCCTCAATTATACATCGCAGATTAGGTCTGTATAGCAAGGGAAAGGATTCTGATAGGGGTAGGGATTTTCAAAATATGGGGCAGTTTGCAGGTGTGGATTCACTAGGTGGAGGAGCGATTGCCCCCCCCTTGAGAAGTTTCTGGATCCACCCCTGGCAGATTCCGATATACCATAGGTCTTCCATCAACCCCTTCCTCCTAGAAAGTCCTGTCGTTTTTTTAAGTACTAAAGTAAAAACAAAACTGGCTTTTTAAAGTAGTATGCACATGCTGTACTGGACAATACAATCATGTCCTCATTTATACCACGGTTGTTTTATAATGCAGGTTGCAGCTACTCCCCCGAAACCCCACGTTATAACCGTGGAGCAGTGTACCAATATTATTTAAAAACATTTTTCCATCAAGTATTTAACTTTGGAATGGACCTCTGTAAAAATATTTTAAAGTCCCTTTTTAATAAACACACAAATAATTGGAAAACAGTGTTTCTCAGATAACATGAAAAGTTTGAAAAACTGTATGCGCATTTTAACAGAAAAACAGCCATTATTATTGGTGATGCAGTGATTCTAAAAAGAACTCCTACTGGAGAAACATTTTTTTCAATTTATATTTCACCCACAAGGCAAGACTGATAATTCTTAAAATTCAGTTCTACATATTTCTTACATATCTCACACATTATGATAGACTCAAAGTGACATTCTGTAACCATAAGTTGGTGAATCTTGGTATTTTTCAACTAATTTTTATAATTAATTTAATAAATAAAGTGTTAATATTAAAACTGCACAATTGATTAGGACTATTTTTCAACATTATGTTAACTGCATCAGTTTCATTAATTACAGATATAGAAAAATTATAGGAGCAATAATTTTGTAAGGATGATATACAGTAGAAGATCATTTATCCAGAAGGTTCGGAACCTGGCCTGTTCTGGATAAACGATATTTCCAGATTTTAGATATCTTAACCCTAAAATAGCACAATGATCAGAAAAAAACGTTTTAGTAAGGTATGGTAAGAAATAAATAATTTTAAAAAGCATATACATATAATTAGAAAACCTTTTATTTAATACAAATATTATACGAATCAATGGAACACGGCTAATCAATTGAAGAATACATTAAATATCTGTAATCATGTTTGGATGGTGAATCAATTGAAAATATGTTTACCTGAAACCGGCAACAATAACACATGCTACTCCTACATTTGATTTATCTAAATAAACATGTCAATTACATTTATTTTCTTTACGTTGAAATCAAAAATCGTATGGATGCAGCACACACTGTGCCATGCTCATAGTTACATCCCAGAAGTAGATGCGCATAATTAAAGGCAAGAAGTGGTGATGGCTTTCGAAACCACTAAAACAAATCAGTCATCAATTAATTAACATTAAATAATGTTAAATATCAAACAGACTTAGAAAACATTTTATTAAATGCAAAAAATCAAATGAATCATCTTACGACGTAAATATCTATACTTGAGGTGGTGGTCGCTTTCGGAACTAAAATAAATCAGTCATAAATTATTCTGTTGTTAGGATGTTTCTGGTGTTTAGAGTTCTGGATAAACGATCTTCTACTGAATTCCACTTTTATAAATACAGCCATCCCTTGCTTAACAAACATTCGGTTAACGAAGTTTCGCTATAATGAAGGTTTTTATTTGATACTACTTTCGATTATAACGAAGACCTTCTCGCTATAACGAAGGCGAAGATGTTTGAATTTCGCACGCGGCACGAGGTCTGCCTGCACTCACGACAGCAGACGCCTCGTATAGGTTGCAATTTAAGTCGCTACAATGTCGCTTTTGCTCTAACTTGAATATGTATTATGTAGTGTTCGGTCGTGTTTTCTGTAACTTTTTTCTTTTTTCAATCTCCGTTAGTTGCGGACTTCCCCCTGTGGCGACCAATAAACATAGCCACATACTGCTCTAACTAAATGCTATATTGTACAAGAAATAAAGTATTAACAACACAAATGCTCTTGAGACGTAAGTCTCGCAGCTTAACCACTTCAGAAAATGTCAACTTATCGTTACAGTCTGTCCGACAGGAAACTTTAGCACACTCTCCCTTGCGAGGAACAACTCTTCTCACTTTTTTCTCCATCACTCCACTCTCTCTAACTCCCGCTCACCGCCGGCGACCCTCAGCTGTCGGTATCTCCCGGTGCTTCTGCCCTCGTTATCTCGACGGCCACTCTCGCCTGATGTCGCCGCTCAGGGGGGGTTCGGCGGGTAGCTTAAATGGGCGACTCCTCGACTTCGTATTGGTTAATTTCCTGATTATGTGATATAACCATGCGAAAAGGAGGGAATGGGAAATAGGGGTAATATTCGCCCTATATAAAGCGCGTTGGTGTGGGAGCAGCCATTCGGCGGAGATGTTTGGCGTTCTCTTCACCGATTACGAAAGTGCTTTGTTAAGTGCGGAGGTGTGGGGAAAATCGCTGCACCCCTTAACAATTCCGACGATCCCCGCAACTTTTGCAGTGTTTGTTTGATCTCGTGTTGTGTTCATATAGCGCGTAAATAAAGTTCCATCACTATTACGTATTACTATTTTCATAACCATTATTGATATCATGGTTTCAAAACGGCAAGGTTCAACATCAATACTCAATCCTGCAAAGAAGAGGAAGGCAATAACAATGGAAATGAAACTAGAAACTGTCAAGAGAAGGGAAAGAGGACAGAAGACATCTGTTGTTGCCCACGCATTTCGAATGGCCGAGTCAACGATTTCTACCATTTTAAAGAAAAAAGATTCTATTAAAAAGAGTGCTCAAAGGTCAGTGAGTGTCGGCGCTTGTCGCTTTATTACAATAAAACGAAATCCCATGATGGAGAAAGTTTTAAACACTTTGAATATCAAAATTCCCGTAATTGCCCTCTCTCTGGTTCTGTCATTCAAGATCAGGCAAGACGAATTTGGAGTGATCTTAAGAAGCAGCGAGAGGATGAGCCTTCGACATCGGCTCAAGAGGAGCAGCCAGAAGAAACGTTTGTTGCAAACAGTGGGTGGCTTGATAAATTTCGAAACCGCTGTAATTTGCATTCCATCAAGAAAACTGGAGAAGCTGCAAGTGCTGATAAGGAAGGGGCTGAACGATTTGTGGTGGAACTAAAGAAAATTATAGAGGAGAGGGGAGGTATCTGCCTCAACAAGTTTATAATTTTGACGAGACAGGTCTCAACTGGAAAATACTACCCGACCGCACGTACATATCCCGTAATGAAAAACAGTCGCCAGGATTCAAAATCTCAAAGGAGAGATTAACACTCGTGTTTGGGGGAAATGCAAGTGGTGATTTTAAGCTTAAACGCTGTCTCATTGGACGTTGCGAAAATCCTAGAGCGTTGAAAGGGATCCCAAAGGCATCTCTTCCAGTGTATTATAAGTCTAACAAAAAAGCGTGGATGACAGGTAGCATATGCTATGATTACATGAAAGGTTACATTGGAAGTGCGATTGAGGATTACAATAAAAAAATAAACTACGATAATAATAAATTTGCTCATATTGGATAATGCCCTTGGCCATCCAGCATCAATCGTTGATGTGTGTAGCAATGTGAAAGTGATTTTTTTGCCCCCAAACACAACGAGCTTAATACAGTCTATAGATCAAGGCGTAATAGCTACTTTTAAGGCTAAATATTTATGTCGTGTAGTGCGTTTTGTTCTCTTTGAAAGTGAGAAAGATAAGAGCAACTTACTTATTGACGTTTGGAAGAAATGTGATTAAAAAATGCGATTAATAATATTGCAGCAGCCTGGGACGAAATTAAGGAAAGTACGATGAATACTGTTTGGCGAAAGTTATGGCCAGAAGCAGTTAATGACTTTCGAGGTTTCGAATATATTGCGATCATTAAGAAAGACATTGTAGCAATCGCAACTGAGGCTGGGATAAATGGAATTGATGAAGAGGGAGTTGAGGAAGTTCTTAATGCAGTTCCTGAAGAACTTACAACCGAAGATATTCAAGAATTGACAAAAAAGTTGGCAACAGCCGAGTCCGATGATGAATGCGAGGAGGATGCTAGAAATCTTAGTGTGAAAGTTTTAAAGGATTTATTCGCAAAGATGGAGGAAGCTTTCGAAATTCTCAGAGAAAATGATCCCGAAATGGACCGTAGTATCAAAGTTATTCGTGGTATCGAACAAAACACTCTTTGTTACAGGGAGATATATGATGAGAAACGGCAAAATTTAAAGCAATCCTCTCGTGATTGTTTCCTTAAACAATCTTCCTCCAATTTTCCTACCACCACAATGTCATCCGAGAAACCCACGGCTACTGGGAAAACCTCACAAGAGTCAGTTGATTCGTCTGGCATGGACTCCCACTCCTCGACCCGCTCCACCTCCCCCCACACTTTGACATAAGAAACAAAAGACAGCAAATCCACTGACTTCGCTTTTCTTGCACGGAACTGTTGGCCTTAAAATGGTGAGTGTTACAAATTCCCAATTAAACATTCATATTATACAAGATTTAAGGAAAAACGCTTTTTATAATGTACCTAATTTTATAAGTGGAGAGGCAGACGAAGATTTCATCGCATTGCTGATGTTTGAAGCATTGAATTAGAATCTTTAGCCTTAATGTAACTGAAGGTTTAATTTGAATGTATTTAAGACTCTCGTAAAAATGAAATTACTTTTATTTCACGCATCCTACATTATTGTGCTATATTTGCTGGAATATATCGGCGAATTATAGTTATTACATTATTATTAAGTTATAAAGTTGTGTGCTAGGAACCGAACGGCATACTTTCTATATAAAACAATAGAAAATTAGCTTTCGCTTAACGAATTTTCACATAACGAAGGTTTTTTAGGAACGTAACCCCTTCGTTAAGTGAGGGATGGCTGTACAGTTTCTAATTTACTCTGATTAAATCATCACCAAACAAAGAACAAAACTTTTAAGTGTAAATCATCACCAAACAAAGCACAAAAATTTTAAGTGTGAATCATTCACTTAAGCATAGAATTTGTCCTTGATGATACTTTATGTGATTGTAAAGTTCAACTTCATACCATTGCCAACAAATTTTCATCACACAAATAGAATAGTGTGAACAACAATAGTTCTCAGCTTACTGATTAGTGCTAGTGCCTTGGCAGCTGTGGGAATCCACCAACGACTAGATGAATTTGATGGTAAATGATGTCTTGAAGATGGAGGAAACTGTTTTACATTGATGAATTGTATTGTATTTCTAACGATCTTCCTAAGTTTCTCAGCTTCCATCCTATTAAAAATTAAGAAAATATGAGAGAATTCATGTCGTTGACAATCTGTGATTTTAATGTCTTACAATTATCAAAAACTTTCTGTTAATATTAACTTGACTTGGAAGCCTAAAATAGTTTAATATTACCACAAAGTAGAACCAGTTTTCAAATATTTTATTGTGAACTGGAGATTTAAAAGAAGCTCCAAAAAGATCACCATTATAATTTTCTTATTGAAAATTCAATTGAATAGATTGGCAATTTGTAGAGCATTAAAATTTTGTGGTGATTGTTTAATTTTTAAAATTATAAAGTGCTACACACATTTAAGGAAATTCCAATGACGTACAATTTTTAAATATTGTCACAGATTAAGAATGATGTGAAATTCAACATACCGTACCTGCCCGAATACAAGCCGATGTTTTTTGTCAAAATTTATCATGAAAAAATCACCCCTTGGCTTAAATGCGAGTCCGAGGAAAATTTGGGTTATGGTTAAATCTCGAAGTCTCTCATTGCCTTCGCATTCAAATGATAGTACTATATTTTTCGTAAAGTAAATATTTGACCTACGATGAATATATATAAAAATATCTTCGCGAGAACACGTAAATTGACGATTACGCAAAATGCGTTGATGGCTTTGAACGCTCAACTGTTTGAATTTCGGTAAAACTTTATATGGAATATGTATAATTATAAAAATGAACTTTCTTAAGGCAATGTAAATGCTAATTTCATTGGAAATAGACTTGGATGAAAAAATATCTTGGCGAGATCGCTGTTACCATATTTGACCTTTTGTGAAAATGAAGATGAATGAAGTTATTGCCACTGAATGTGGAACATTATTCAGCAACGCAAAATTACTAATTGGAGTAATATTTCAAAATGTCAACAACTAAACCATTTCCCACACATTTCTTTGATCTCGAATAATGTATTCTAAGATGTGCATGAATGCCCGGCACACTTCAGCATAAAATCTACGAAATTTACGTTTTTGCCAAAAAACTGCAGAAATTTTTGGGGGATCGGCTTAAATCCGGGGTTGACTTCTATTCGGGCAGATATGGTAACTTGCCACTTGAGATTAGGAAACAATATCAAAGGATATTTATTAGGAATTTATTACATAGAGACTTACCCCCTAAACCACTGAATAATATGTTGCTTGTGGACATTGGAGAGATTAACTATATGCCTGAGCAGATGTGCAAATACAGTATACGAAGACTGAGCTGCAAATACAGGATTCTGGATCAGGACAAACAGGGCTCGAACCTCATCAGCAGGTGTTAATCTGATGAGAAAAATTTTAATTCTAAAATTGTCATATTTGATTGTTTATTAAACATCTAAAGGATACAACAAAACCTGACACATAAAACCAATAAATATTATAAAATAATGTAGCCACTTACTCTTTATCCTGCAATAGGGCAATGATAATACTCTTAAGTACAGTCTTGTGGATGGTTTGAGGCTGCAAAAATTAATGGATCACAAATTAATTTATGGAGGGGGAGCACTGTACAGTAAGACCTCGATAACCATCGTTTTAATTGGTTCCTGGAATCCCCGATGATTACCGAAATGACGAAAGTCAAAACCGATTTTTCCATAGTCATGTCATGTCATGGGTCAATAATTCGTTCAAAAAGACCTTACAGGCATCATATAAAACTGAATTATTAGGCCTCAGTTTGCTTGAAATTTTAGACTTTGCATCATTTTCATTCATTCACTTCTAGTTTTATTTTAAGGGATGTCACATTTCTGGACCTTGTAGCTATAAAATATTTAAGAAATACGTTAACTGTTGACAGTTGTACTGCAACAATCCACAAAGGAATGTTTTGCTGTTTGATTCTTATATTTGAAGGCAACATTCTAAGTACTATTAGTCTTTGTTTAACCATTTCAATTTATACAAAATGTTTCACTCTAACACGATCGACTAAATGTTCTCCGAGAACAGCCACAGTCACCATTTCAATAGATCAGGGGTGCCCAACCTGCTGCCCATGGGCCGGATGCAGCCACTAAGCAATTTTATGCGGCCCACCGTCAGTGATTCATAGTTTTCAAAACTTTTTCATTTATTTTAATTAACTACCAAATATTATTTTCTGTGTAGAAAAATCTGTTAAGATATCTAACGTTGAATTGTGACCTCTTAGTAAATATTATTTCTTGATTCAAGTAAGTTCTTATTAATATTGTTTTTGATTTTTTTCTCAAAGATATTTGTAAGATTGAATTCCATCATGATTTTTAACCCTCGAGTTACGTCTTTGGGCACGTGGGTGACACAGGTCCCCCAACACTTTATTTCCATTTTTGGACTTATTTCTCACTTTCATTCAACAGTTATTGATTTTTTCGGGATATTTGGGGTCCTGCATTAAAACAAGCAATAGTTTTAAGCAAAATTTTAATCAAAATTTTAATCAAAAATAGAAATTCAAAATCTGAGATTAGTTCAACTCGACTTACATTAATTCCAAACTATTTACACAAACTTCTCTTAAATGATCATTGCATGTCCATTTCTGGCATATGATACACCATTTTCACGTTGTTTTGTCTCTACTTCGACCACATTAGTAACATCGACCTCTTGATCCTTGTCATTTTGGTGGTGTAACAGCTGATCTTTCTTCTACTCTTGCACGCTGCCGAAGTTGTCCTGGTATTTGAGGGATTGTACTTCTCGCATTATTTGTGATTTTATACATTCCCAAGCAATCTCTTCCAAGAATTCTGTCTTCAAAACTTTTTTCTGGCTATTATTAGATTTATTGATACATAAAGCATTTATGGCCGATATATTCTAAAAATTCGTCGTATCTTCTGTAAAAGTAAAATAACTGATTGCCAAAAATGACTGCAGATGAACTAAAAAGAGTACTGTGAATTTACAAAAAATTAAATGAAATTAAAGTGAAAAAGATCACGAAAAAGGAGTTGCGCGGCGTACCAAAATCAGTAACACGACAAGGCGCATGGGTGACAGATGTCCCCCAGCAAAACTTATCTGTTGCTCACGTCGAATCTTAGGGAAGGCACAAAGAAACTGATTCATGCATAGTAAAGAGGGGTCTCTCAAGGCCAGCTACTGAGATCTGCACATGCGTCACTCCTCCACTGTCACAGACACACGAAGTTGAAAATCAGTGGGGGACAACTGTCACCCACGCGCCCACTCGAGGGTTAATATTGAAATGTTAACCCTAAATATCTAATTCTAACTTTATTTCTACGCATATGGTGCCTAAGAATCTCTAGGTAACTTACAATTTAACTAAAATCTGCTGTCTATTACCAATGCGGCCCCCATAAGGGTTCACTGCCACCAATGAGGCCCCCACCATGTAGAAAAGGTTGCCCACCACTGTGATAGCAATGTTTCTCTCTCAGTCACAGTGCAATCATTGTCTTATTCATTTGTCTGCTTCATTAAACAATGGCAATGGAGCTTTTTCATTTTTTTCTACCACTTGGCGACAAACAATGGTTGATCGAAATAACAATTATCAATGGCGACGGTTACTGAGGTCCTACTGTAGATGTTAACAGAAAAATACAACTTTTTTAATGGAATATAATGTACAATACAAAGAAGTGCAGTAGAAGATCATTTATCTGAAACTCCAAACAACGAAAACATCCAAAATGCGAAATAACTGATGACCGATATCAGTTGTAGTTATGAAAGCCACCACCGGTTCAAGTAGCCTGATTACCCTCCTTTAGTTTGTTATATAGGAGATTCAAAACATTCCATCATTTAACATTGTTAATTTTTGCTATTTCCAGGTAAACACGGATGTTAATTGTAAAATGAGTAAAAGAAATTCGTCAAATAAATTACCTGGAAAGTTACTTTTATACAAGGATTAAAAATCAAAATTAAGCACAACAAAGTACATCATTCTTTTTAACAGATAATTATTTCAAAGCTATTTCCATATTTTACCATACAAATACAACTGATTATTACAGCTGTTTGATGCTGTATTGAAATAAAATTACTCATTTTATGGAAGGAAAGTTTCCAATGATCAATGTGTTTCCTGTGAATTAGGAGAAAAGAAGATCCTTAACATTTTCAAATAATTAAAAATGAAAGTGTCTTTTTTTAAGTGGGTGGGGAAAGACTTGAAAAGGTTAATGGTTCAAGGTGACATGATCTCCAGAAACATAGAACCTTATAATAAGATAAAATTAATTATAAGAAATCCAAATGAAGGGTTCCCAGATGATATGTCCACAGTCTTTATGTCCGCTGCCTTTATGTCCACTCTTTTATGTCCACAGCCTTTATGTCCACTGCCCTTATGTCCAGAGTCTTTATGTCCACCGTAATATATGTCCACAGTCTTTATGTCCACTGCCTTTATGTCCACTCTTTTATGTCCACAGCCTTTATGTCCACTGCCCTTATGTCCAGAGTCTTTACGTCCACCATAATATATGTCCACAGTCTTTATGTCCACTGCCTTTATGTCCACTCTTTTATGTCCACAGCCTTTATGTCCACTGCCCTTATGTCCAGAGTCTTTACGTCCACCATAATATATGTCCACAGTCTTTATGTCCACTGCCTTTATGTCCACTCTTATATGTCCACAGCCTTTTCGTCCACTGCCTTTATGTCCACTTTTGTTTATGTCCACAGCCTTTTTGTCCACTGCCTTAATGTCCACTATTATATATGTCCACAGCCTTTTCGTCCACTGTTTTTTTTGTCCACTTTTGTATATGTCCACAGCCTTTTCTTCCACTGTTTTCTTTGTCCACTTTTGCATATGTCCACAGAGACTTTATTTCGAAGTATGAAAAATACGAAGGGCAAACCTGAAGATGGAGGAGAGTTTGAAGGAGAGGGAGTAATCCGAAGGAAACACTGCGGACATTGGTATCGATCGACTAGGAATTTTATAACAATTACGAATATAAGGCGAAAAAATTGAAAATGGAGGGGGTGCAGAAGGAGTGGGAGGGAAAAGGAGGTGCGGAAGGAATCCGAAGGTAATACTGCGGACATTGGTGTCCATCGACTAGGAATTTTATAACAATTACGAATATGAAGCTAAAAAATGAAAATGGAGGGGGTGTAGCAGGAGGGGGAGGGAAAAGGAGGTGCGGAAGGAATCCGAAGGAAACACTGCAGACATTGGTGTCTATCGACTAGGAATTTTATAACAATTACGAATATGAAGCTAAAAAATGAAAATGGAAGGTATGTAGTAGGTAGGGGAGGGAAAAGGAGGTGCAGAAGGAATCCGAAGGAAATACTGCGGACATTGGTGTCTATCGACTAGGAATTTTATAACAATTACGAATATGAAGCTAAAAAATGAAATTGGAGGGGGTGTAGAAGGAGTGGGAGGGAAAAGGAGGTGCGGAAGGAATCCGAAGGAAATACTGCGGACATTGGTGTCTATCGACTAGGTATTTTATAACAATTACGAATATGAAGCTAAAAAATGAAATTGGAGGGGGTGTAGAAGGAGTGGGAGGGAAAAGGAGGTGCGGAAGGAATCCGAAGGAAATACTGCGGACATTGGTGTCTATCGACTAGGTATTTTATAACAATTACGAATATGAAGCTAAAAAATGAAAATGGAGGGGGCGTAGTAGGAGGGGGAGGGAAAAGGAGGTGCGGAAGGAATCCGAAGGAAATACTGCGGACATTGGTGTCTATCGACTAGGTATTTTACAACAATTACGAATATGAAGCTAAAAAATGAAAATGGAGGGGGTGTAGAAGGAGTGGGAGGGAAAAGGAGGAGCGGAAGGAATCCGAAGGAAACACTGTGGACATTGGTGTCTATCGACTAGGAATTTTATAACAATTACGAATATGAAGCGAAAAATTGAAGATGGAGAGGGTGTAGTAGGAGGGGGAGGGAACAGGAGGTGCAGAAGATGTCTGAGGGAAACACAGCGGACATTGGCATCTATCGACTAGGAATTTTGTAACAATTACGAATAAGAAGCAGAAAGTTCAAAATGGAGGAGGTGGAGTAGGAGGGGGAGAGAAAAGGGGGTGTGGAAGGAATCCGAAGGAACACAGCGGACAGTGGTATCCTTCGACTAGGAATTTTATAAAAATTTCGAATAAGAAGCGGAAAGTTAAAAATGGAGGGGTGGAGTAGGAGGGGTAGGGAAAGGGGGGTACGAGAGGAAACCGGAGGAAATACTGCGGGCTTTGGTGTCGATCGACTAGGAATTTTATGACAGTTACGAATAGGAAGCGAAGAATTGAAAATGGAGGGAGTGTAATAGGAGGAGGAAGGAAAACGGGGTGCGGAAGGAATCCGAGTGAATAACGGCGGACATTGGTATCGATGGACTAGGAATTTTATAACAATTACGAATAGGAAGCGGAAAGTTTAAAATGGAGGGGGTGGTGTAGGAGGGGGAGGGAAAATGGGGTACGAGAGGAAACCGAAGGAAATACTGCGGACATTGGTATCGATCGACTAGGAATTTTATAACAATTACGAATATGGAGCGAGAAATTGAAAATGGAGGGGGTGTAGTATGAGGAGGAGAGAAAGGGGGGTGCGGAAAGAATCTGAAGGAAACCCCTTCTATAGGACAATCGGGGAACATAATAGTAGAGTTTCAGTCAGAACAGAGGAAAATTAGTGATACTTTGGTACCTCGCACCCCCACCCACAAAGAAACTTGTATAGCATATTTTGCCTTGCATTTTTCGTTGCTTTTAAAATTACTTACAATTACGCGTAGTAATTCGCTACTTTGTACCAAACAGCGTCTAAAAGAATGAAAATTCATTTTCTTATACAGTGGAAACCACTTAATATGTAATCGCTTAAAACGAAATATCGGTTAACATGAAACGCGTGCTCGGTCCGTTCCAGCGCCTATACTTTTCAGTAGGTATATATTCATTCGCTAACGCGAAACGGTTTACACGAAATACTGCTTAATACGAAAATATGTTTCGGTCCCACGAAAATAAATGCATGCAAAATTCTTTGGATATGGCATCCCCCACTTGTAAATTTACGAATGAGTTCCTATGGGGATGTTAAGACATTTATTTCCATTTATGCCAAGTGTATTTGTTTGTTAAATAACTTCTCATGGAGAAATTAAAATTATGAAAAAGTTGAATCTCCTGAAAATTCCAATTTATGGAAAATACTTCAAACAGTGTTTCACGGGAATAACATGCTTTATTACCTCGCTGGAATTCAAAATTAAACATAATAAAGATTTTCATATAAACTGCTTGGAAAGAAAAAGATCCGAAAGTAAATTTACACATCCCATTGCAGGTATTTCAAGAAATCTAGGGAGTATTTGCGACTTCAATCAAATCAATGAATATAGATTATTGAGGATTTCGGATGAATGATGTTAAATATAGAAGGTCAAAAACCTGCCTCTCTCATACGGCGACAAATACCCACACACAAAAGAATAATTCCGAAAAAATGGTTAATTATATTTAGTGAAGCATAAAGGATTCATTTCATTAATTCAAATTGCTTTGTTCATAAAAAAATACCAATAGTAGAATATATTTGTAGAATGAAAAATCGATTCTCCTTCAATATCCGTTTAAAGAAAAATATTCGAAACGAAAGATGCAGGAATAACATCCTCTATGACATGTATGGCCAACTGGTGGATGGTGTGTAAGAATCATTCTTTGGAAGCGTGAGTGCCACCCTTCTACGGCGTTGTTGGTCCGCTGTTGTCTGTTTACAGTTTGCTCATATACCTACACTCCATAATTCCAGACCAAACCTAGGAGGAATGGATCCTCTTATCCCCTGCCTTACCTTCCTCGTATATAAGTTATTTCCACATACGTTGCTAGATCCCCTAGTGTAGGGCCGAGGATTGCAAGCAAGTGGTCAAAAATATCAAGCACGTCCTCAACAGGGATAAACGGTAATGCCATCAGCATCCGTATACCATTCCTAATAATGTCGTTATTATTAAATTGAGCTTTTAGACCTGATGCCATTACATGTTCTATATGGATTGACTACAATGGAAGAGGCATTCCTTAATGGTAGAATTGGGGAATGTTTTCCGCACTGCATTTATAGCACTTAATTCAAAATCAAGCATGACCAGTTCTGGATTAAAATTATAAGTTAAAAAGTCACAGTGTTGTTTGAGTTGTTAAAATATTGATGTATAAGAACCTTCGTCTGTTCTTCTCGTTAAGCAATATACAAATGGAAATACACGCCCCTGCACCACATCATGTATTGTATATAGCTGGAAAAATAGCTTAGGCGTTGTTTTGAAAGTGGCATCCACATAGATCTGAGTGCCCCTGCACAACTGCTTGGGTCCCCATGCAACTCAAGTTTTTGGAGCACCTATTTATATAACGAGAAAAGGTTTTTAAAAAATTCAAAAATAAAATTTTTTGCCTAATAAGATAGTGAAATACTAACGAAAGAATTGGATCCCTAAGATACAGAAGCTGCTTCTGCTATGCCCAACTATGAGAACGTACCTTCAATGCTTCGTAGAGCTGCAGCTTACTCTTGTCCTTGTCTTCCAGATTCATTATCAGAATTGATCATCCTGGATGAATAAAATATAAAATTCCTAGTCGATAGACACCAATGTCCGCAGTGTTTCCTGCGGATTTCTTCCACACCACTTTTCCCCTTCCCTTCTATTTTTAATTTTTCGCTTCATATTTATAATTCTTATAAAATTCCTAGTCGATCGACACAAATGTCCGCAGTGTTTCTTCAGATTCTTCTCGTACCACGTTTTTCCTCCCACTCCTACTACATCCCCTCCATTTTACATCCTTCGCTTGATATTCGTAAAGGTTATAAAATTCCTAGTCGATCGATACCAATGTCCGCAGTGTTTCCTTCGGATTCCTTCCGCACCCTGTTTTCCCTCCCCCTCCATTTTCAACTTTTCGCTTCATATTCGTAATTGTTATAAAATTCCTAGTCGATAGACACCAATGTCCGCAGTGTTTCCTTCGGATAACTTCCGCACCTCCTTTTCCCTCCCCCTCCTGCTACACCCCCTCCATTTTCATTTTTTAGCTTCATATTCGTAATTGTTATAAAATTCCTAGTCGATGGACACCAATGTCCGCAGTGTTTCCTTCGGATTGCTTCCGCACCTTCTTTTCCTTCCCACTCCTTCTACACCCCCTCCATTTTCATTTTTTAGCTTCATATTCGTAATTGTTATAAAATTCCTAGTCGATAGACGCCAATGTCCGCAGTATTACCTTCGGATTTCTTCCGCACCTCCTTTTCCCTCCCACTCCTTCTGCACCCCCTCCATTTTCAATTTTTTCGCCTTATATTCGTAATTGTTATAAAATTCCTAGTCGATCGATACCAATGTCCGCAGTGTTTCCTTCGGATTACTCCCTCTCCTTCAAACTCTCCTCCATCTTCAGGTTTGCCCTTCATATTTTTCATACTTCGAAATAAAGTCTCTGTGGACATATGCAAAAGTGGACAAAGAAAACAGTGGACGAAAAGGCTGTGGACATATATAATAGTGGACATTAAGGCAGTGGACGAAAAGGCTGTGGACATATACAAAAGTGGACAAAAAAAACAGTGGACGAAAAGGCTGTGGACATATATAATAGTGGACATTAAGGCAGTGGACAAAAAGGCTGTGGACATAAACAAAAGTGGACATAAAGGCAGTGGACGAAAAGGCTGTGGACATATAAGAGTGGACATAAAGGCAGTGGACATATAGACTGTGGACATATATTACGGTGGACGTAAAGACTCTGGACATAAGGGCAGTGGACATAAAGGCTGTGGACATAAAAGAGTGGACATAAAGGCAGTGGACATAAAGACTGTGGACATATCATCTGTGGATCGGGAGGATATATCGACGAGCCTTCGACTCGCTTTGTTGTGATGGGTAGTCGTCTCCGGGCGCTACCGCGCCCTTCGCCTCGCCCGGAACCAAAGAAACCCTCCACATTGTCCGGAGATTGGGTTTGTAAATGTCGAGACCGGCCAATCAGTTTCTGTTAATGTTGCTTTTAAAATAAAATGTAAATCCAACAATACGTCAAAATTAAATTTTATAAACCCAATATTTTAAACATAATATATTTAATTGAACAATATTTAGCTTCTATAAACTGTTTGCATTAACGGAAACTGATTGGTTGTCTCGACATTTACAAACCCAATCACCGGACAACGGGGAGGTATAGTTTGGTTCCAGGCGAGGCGAAGGGCGCAGTAGCGCCCGGAGACGACTACCCATTAAAACAAAGCGAGCCGAAGGCTCGTTAATATATCCTTTCAGTGTTATATCCTCTCAGTTTGCGGCGCAACAGTCAAACGAGATATAATTTCCCGTAGACCGCATACTGCATGTTGATTTCGGCTGTAGACCGCATACGACATAAATACCAATTGTTTTTCGTTAATGCGATTAGTACGTTTGTTAAATTCTATTTTGACAGGACTTCAAAAAAAGAATACAACCCATAAGTGATGTTACGAAACGTAAACAGAAAAATCTCGCAATTGAAGAAAAGTGGAATTATTAAGAAAAGATAGAAAAGGTACCTTCTTCAGTGAAGAGACTTTGCGAAGAATATGGCATTGGTGCTTCCACTGCGTCTGACTTAAGAAAAAAACGGAAATATTGAAATTGTATGCAGAGAGTGATACACCTAAAGCTATGTGTAGTCGTAAAACACTACACGTCCCGGGTAAATATTGTTGATAAGGTATTGTTTGAGTGGTTTGGTCAGCGAAGAAGTGAAGGTGTACCTATTTCAGGCCTAATGCTGATACAACAAACGAAAATTTTTCACAATAGCAAAAAGATTGGTAGAAGATGACATTGAAATCTGGGTTGATATCGGCAACGATGCGCCTGTCGTACTTCAGGTAACTGATGTGAAATGTGTGAAATAGTCGACGTGACAATGACAATGAGCATGAAAAAGATGAAGAAAATGAAAGTGACGATGATCAAGGCCAAACATTCAAGAGATCGCTGTATACAGTTGGTCACAGATACAATATCTGTTTTAGAACAACATTCCTGCATTGATTTTCCAGAGATTACGTATTTGTATCGAATACATGATAAACTTATGAAGGAAAAATCAAAATGCATGAAGCAAGCTAGTTTGCCCGATCTGTTTTAAAAAATTCTCAGAATAATGTGTGATGAAAATAATGTTGTAAATGCATATTAGATACACGCTTTATTTCACTTCGTTATTTACTTTTTAATGGTTCTTTTATAATTCCTCGTTTTAGTGCATGTATAAGCAATAGTCTTTATTGATAATGGGTCCCTTTTAATTGCTATTCATCATTTGAATTATATAATCACTTACCAAAAATGCACATCACAAGGATTTTTTATAAATTTTCAAAAACCCGGCAAATGGAGGTTGCCGGGTTTATGAGGTTCTACCGTATATGTAATTTTATATAAAGTGACGTTGTCTCTCGTTTGTAATAAAAAGGCTTTATTAGAAGCATCAGTGAGATATAGGGATGTATGTATGTAGTGGTATTTTGGCACCAGCGGCAAAAGACGTGAATCACGCCTCTAACCTAAACCCTGTATTTAATATTTTATATAATAATAGCCGTCATCCGTTGGTTGGTTGGTTGGTTGGTTGATCACGCTATGAAAACGCTAATAACTCGAGAAATAATAATGATAGAAACTCGAAATTTGGTAGAGATGCTTGATTAACACCTTTTCAGGTGATGACGAATTTAAATTCCTTGGTTCGTCTCCAAGAGAGGCATTTCTTTTTCCCATTACTTAACATGTAAAACGCGATTTTTCGACGAGCAGGCTTTTATTCATTTGGAAATTAAAATTAGAAGAAATTAACACACGACCTTCGGATTTGAACCATTATGAAGAGAAATTTATAAAGTTTCTTATTCCGTTCGTCTTTTTTCGGCCACAGTTCGAAATATTCCATGTTAAACGTTTAATTTGCATATTTTGTGGAAATCTCGCCATTTTAACGTGATGTTGCTATGTCGACCATTATCATTGTTAGGTTCAATACGAGAGAGAGAGGAAGGAAGGGGAGAGATTGGCGTGTTTTGTGGAAAATAAGTATATTAACGTAAATATAAAAAATTTTAAGTATCAACAGTGTCATAGAAAAATTGGAAATAAAAACCATTCTTAAATTAAATTCTTTGTAAACCATACGTGCTTACGAATTTATATTGTTATTCCTCCAATTAATTTCGTAACAATGGCCGAAGTTTGGAAACCCATATATAAATTAAAATTCAATTAAAATTAAAAGGACATTTAAAACTGTTAATAGGCAATTTTCGAAGAAAGAACGGTGGATGTTTTAATGAATTGAATTTTTTTTATAAAAGGAATTTTTGTGCTTATATAATACAGAGTAACTTCTAAGGCTTATAATCCATTTAAATCTAATAACAGTGACTGTTATAGTTTAAAGAAAACTTTATTTATTCACTTTAAAGAATGAATTAATTTTAGGCTAGCATTGTCTATTATAAAAGGAGTTGCTTTGGAATTTACAGTATATAAAGTGGAAGTTGTACTGAATTGACTCAAGTATTTTGGGTACTTTCCTGTTAACGGGAATACCTTAAAAAATAAACACGTATTGTTGTGATATGTTACGACGTATTTGCATGGAAGAAATAATAGGAAGCGCAGCTTCGATCTTTTCCCGAATACCTATAGATGTCTCTGATGGTTGCGCCTGCAGCGACCGTATCGGTCAATGTGAGTCTAAAAATACCCATTCCACACGCATTATTCAAACCATGGAAGAAATAATTAATTATTAATAATAATAATTAATAATAATAATTAATAATTCTTCCATGATTCAAACTGTTCAAACCAGTTCGTTGGAAATCGCGCGGGAAAGTGGCGGGGTTTTTCAAATTGTTGAAATGGAACGGAATGCTTATTGTGCAGCATATTGGTGAAACAATTTTTACGGTTGCAGAGTAGACAAGAAGATTTCGTTTTTCGGATTTCCGAAGGATATTTCGAGGTGAGCTTAAAGAAGAGATACCGCATAAAACGGAATACTTGTGTTAAGTTGAGAATTACCTGTTTTTGTTAGTAGTCTTGATGCCCATTTCTGCTTTATAATTTAGGGCAAAATTTTGCCTGAGGGAGGATTTAATGTCTGCGGATATCAACTGTATGAAGAAGTGTAGGGTCTGCAGTGATCATTTTACAGATGATGATTTCCGCAGCAGATTCCCTCGGCCTCTCCTAAAAGCGAATGCCGTTCCTACTGTATTTGAAGGTATGAAAACAAGTTTGAGTATTATACATGGTATACAGTGAAACTTCGATTTTATTATATACCGGTTTTTCGAATTTCGTTAACTTAATCCTATCGTATTCTAATTCTTGTAGATGAGCCGAGGGATTCTGAGGATGTTTTACTTTCTCCTAAAGCTCACTCAACACCAAACCATCTTGGTAAGTTTTAGAAAATTTTAGCATTTATTAATTTATACTGTCCGCTTGCCTTTACCAAAGAGTCACCGGAACAAATATTATTGTTATTTATGAATGTATTTCTATCCGGAAAAGAATGTTGTGTTTTTATAAATGTTGTATTGTTATTCTTTAAGTGAGTAAATAAAAAATCTTGCACCCCATTGTTTTGTTGTAATTTGAGTCCTAAACTTATGTTAAATACGTCATCTAGCTTCTTAATTCAAATGTACCGCCAAAACCTGGTCTGCCGCTTGAGTTTAAATTAGACGCGCTTCAGTTCCTATTGACCGCTAGATCGCTCTGCCGTCAACGTATTACCATTGTCCTTATGGGAGCTGCGCTTCCTATTATTCTTCCATGGTATTTGTTTGTTAACAATGCGTAACAACGGGGGAATTACTTAAAAATCACACTTTTTTGAAACTTATTTATTAATAAAAGCAAGATAAGTAGTAATTAGGTTTCTAGGTGCGTCGACAGCTAAGGGCATTTTGCACCGTCAAATTCTGTTAGAGAAAATCAACATACATCACAACATCCATGCCCGAAGCGGGATTCGAACCCGCGACCTTTGGGTTAGAAGGCAGGCGCGCTGCCTACCAGTCAAACCCGGCCGGCAGCAACATAATTACTAATACAATCTAAATTTATGTTACTAGGGGGCCAATATGTCTTTATGGCATTTAAAATAGCTGGAAATATGTCGATATCTTTGTTATGTTGTCGCCACATGAATTCTTCTGCTGACAGGCTTTTGCGTTGCATTTCCAAAATATTCTGTCGCAGAAGTAAAGTTTCATAATATGATCCTTCTTGCAAATTCGCCCTTTAGATAAAATACCATAGTCTTTAAGCAAAGATACAGCTTCTTCACTCCTCGGCAAGCTCCACAAATTCATCATTAAGGGATCAATAAACTATCTTAACGAGATTTGTTACGCATTGTTAACAAACAAAATATCACAACATATCACAACAATACGTGTATATTTTTTGAGGTATTCCCGTTAACAGTAAAGTACCATTTCAAAGCAAAAATCAATTTAAAACTATTGAAAGTTGTTGTTTCGGAAACTGAGAAGTACAGAGTGGTGAGCGGAAGCTAAATGATATTAAGGTACATTATATTCCAAAATCTATTTAAAGTATTATCAGAGGCAATTGAAGATTGAACAATTGTTTTTGTTACAGGAATTCTGCTTATTTCATGAAATTGAAATGCTAATGCATTAATCCATTAAAATCTGTTAAGAGTGGCTATTTTAGTTGAAAGAAATATATGTACCTACATGGTACTTTTATTCACTTTTCAGAATGAATGAATTCTAGGTTAACATTGAATATTATAAAAGGATTTTCTTTGGAATAAGAAGTTTGTTATGTGATTATTTTAACTGAATTGAATCAAGATCAAGTGGTTGCTTCGGAAAATGAGAAGGCAAGAGTGCTGAGCAGACGATAAACGATATTGAGATACATTATATTCCAAAATCTATTTAAAGTAATATCAGAGGCAATTGAAGATTGAACCAATTTTTTGGAACCGGAATTCTGCTTATTTAATGAAACTGAAATCCTAATGCTATAATCACTTTAAAACTAATAACAATGGCTATTTTAGTAGAAAGTATTTTATTCACAAGGAATTTCTGTGAGATTTAAGTTAATTGATTAAAACAGACACAATATAGAAATACTCGATGGTTAAAGCAGTGCAAAATTTTTTGCGATTTTCACATGTTGCATTGACGAAAATTTAGATTCATTAAACCCGTTGAAATTCAACGGGCACTTATGCTAGTATAATTATAATTATTGTCTGCCTATCGTCGCCAATCTCACTTTATCACACCATTTCAATAAATTTTATAGTTGTAAATATACAACTCCCGATTTACGAACACCATGCCTTTTTCCGAAAATTAGTTTGTAAACACAAAGTTCGTAAATAGGGAAAGATTTTCTCATTAATGCAATGTTAAAATCATGGGATGTGTTAGAAAAGCAATTTTGCCTCCTACACGTGCTATAAAAAGGAAAACGGATCAATTTATAATAGAGTTTAACAATTGTATCTTAATAATAACTTAATCATTCGTTGAATTTTGCGTCATTTTCAATATTAAGCGGAAGTTTGGGAAAGAGCTCTTACGGGTTTGAAGGCAGATTAGCAGGCGTGATGATGTGGAAGAAGAAGGTGCAGAGACAAGGGTGGATCCAGGCTTCATCAAGGGGGGATAATCAGGATTGAAAAAATAAAATGTTTGAAAATATCGTAATTCCCATATAATATACAAGTTTTATACTAACTTGACCTGTATGTATGTCTGTATGTATGAAGTGTTTCAAATCCCAATACCTAATACATTTTGGGCACCTTCATGCGAGCTAGCAGTATGAAACTTTGATTGTTTGGAGGTTATGGCATACCACCTACATAAAAAATTCGCAAATCTCAGAAAAAGTCACAGGTTCGACTCCAGGGGATAATTTCCCATAAGATAACGCGTAAAAAGTGATTTTTCGAAGTGCAAGAGTCTATTCTTTTGCAAATTTAAATTAGAAGAAATTGACATACGATCTTCGGATCTGAACTGTTTTAAAGAAAAATGAATCGAGTTTCTTATTTTCATCGTCGATTTACGCCTTCAGTTCGAAGTCGCTCAAATTATACGTTCAATTCACATATTTTGGGAAAAAGTCTGCTTTTTAGCGGTGTGTTGCCTTGACGACCATGACATTGTTAAACCTCGATCTTACATGGTTGTCTTCCTAAGCGTAAGAAAAGCGTGCTTTGAATGCTTTAATATGAGAAAGAGAGAGGGAGAGGGGGGGGGGGGGGAATAGTAAGGGAGAGAGGGAGTTAAAACATCAAAATCCCAAACGTCAAACATTAGCAGCAGTTTCATTTTTTGACCCGATTTTACATTTACATTAATACCCTGCGAGCCGCCAGAAGCGTTTGGCAGGGGGTGTCACAGCACCAATGAACTCTAACTAATTCCTCTGTTGGACTGTCTTATCGCATCTGGGAAAAAAGATGTATTTCTCGGTTCTAGCGATTGTTTCGACATATTTTCTCGTACACATTCACCCCGGCCTACCCAATAGTATGTATGTATGTACGTACATACAACTAACAACTATCGTGCGGACAAACTTTTAAATGACCCGTCCTTTCGATGAATGCCTTCTGATTCTCTTCGAGATATAATTTCTAGCCCAAATCACAACTTTTGTATTGACACGGATATTGACGAGCTTTTACCCTTTCACTGCTGCGCTCCAGCACACTCCATTTCGACTTTGTATTGTCATTTCACCATCAATGCTTTATTTCATTTCCTCTAAATCAATTTAAATGCTTTCTTTCATATTTAAGTAAATATTTTCTTGCCATGGCCATCTTGTTTTTCAGATATTTTGGCTACTAAAATGGCCGGTGTTAGTGCGAACAACATTTTAAAGTTTACAGATGAAATAAATTCTGTTGTAAGCTTCAATTTTGGTGAAAATGAACGTTATCTCTCTATGGTACTAATAAAAATATTAGGATGATCGTCGTCGTGTCAGACGCTTGACCTGGAACAATTACGAGGCACTTCCACATGAGCTAGAAACTTCGATTATATGTTTTTGAGGGGCTATTTTTGCCCCATACGATAACACGTAAATCGATGTATAGAGGTTTTTATATTTGCTTTTTAATATTTGCTTTTTAATATTATTTCCTGTCAAGATTCGAACTCGGGACTAACTATCGGAAAGTTTTGTAGTTTCTTATTTTTTGAAGATAAATGTGTTAAGGAAAAAAGAAAATCCATCATATATGGAAATAAAATGATTTCTTTACATTTTGTATTATTTAAAAGGAAAAAGTTAAATTAAAACATCTTTGATGATTTAGCGTAAGTTAAATACACATCGTTTAAACAAAAGAAATTATTAACTCAGCGACGGTTTCGAACCCCGGAACTTTGCATCCCACGTCCAATGCGCTAACCATTACACCAACAGGACCGGAAGTCCTATCGACGCAGTTTTAACTTCCGGTTACGTTGGTGTAATGGTTAGCGTATCGGACGTCGAACGCGATGTTCAGGGGTTCAAATCTCAAGATAATTTTTAAACATTTTTTTTCGCCTTAAATAGATTTTTAAACGTCGCAATGAAGAAAATCTTCTCTCGGCAGACGCAACACTTATTGGCAACGTCAAAAGAATTTTTAAGAGTTGGTTCACTAAAAAATATATGTCCTGATCACAATTTTTAAGAGCTTCTTCAACGGATGAAGGAATTTCCATAAATCCTGCTGATCTTACCCACTTTTCTCTCCAGATCTTACTGAGAATAAGGGCAGGTGACCACCAGTATTTCCAGAATTTCTCTACCTCAAACTTAAAAATTCCAACGCCTCTTACATATGGTGGCCATATAGTTAAGACAAAAACTGAAAACATTGTTGAGGTAAAGAATGCAATACATTCTGGAAATACTGGTGGCCACCTGCACTTCTCATTGTCAGTAAGATTGATTAAGTCTTGTAAGTAACATGGAATATGTTGGTGCCTTTAACGTACTTTGTGTATTGAAATTGGAAATTCGATTATATTTTCATATAATATTAGTCGTAATTTTAATTTTTACGTTAGTGACATTTTTTATTAGAGGAAAAATGTCAGCAGCTAAGAAATAAAAAAACGATAAAGAATATATCCGCTGTTTACAGTCTCCTTGGACTGACGGATATGGTTTTGTAAAACAAGGGGATAAAACGTGCTTTGTTTTATGTTCAGAAACTGTCGTGTGTAGAACTTCTATAGTAAAACGGCATTTTGAAACCAAAATGTAATATTACATTTTGTGAGTCCGCCATGCCTATTATCAATTTACGATTTTTTTCTGGCATGCTGGCTAAAACCAATTTGCCAACCCTGGTGGTCTACGATTTCGTAGAAAGATTGATCTGGAGGGAGAAACTGCGGGAGAGAAAGGTAGGTAGTGGGAGAAAGGAAAGTAAAAAGGACGGATAAACAGCGAAAGTTAAGTTGGGTTGGTGTAAAAGAGAGAAGCAGATTGAGAGGGAGAGAGGGTGAAAAACATAGCTGTCAATTTAGCGACTTTTTACTTCCTTTAGCGACTTCTTTTTTAATGTTTAGCGACATGTCACTAACTTCGCGATTTGCTACTAACCTAGCAACATATTTCAATGTTACTTTATGTAGGTATAAATACATGCAATATGCAACACATAGCAAACAAATTCATTTTGTTCGCTTTGTTAAAATTATATGAATTTTAATAAACCTTAAATGTTTCTACAGTTACGTATTTTGAAAGTCCTCATTATAATTTACGTAGAATAATATATCATAAATCGCAGTAAAATTAAAGAAAAAATGATTTCCTTTAAAAATTAAAGGTATTCTTCTCGATGTATAACTTATACATCGATTTTTATTATTATTATTGAACATCATAAAGGAAGCTTACCTTGTTATTTCGAATTTTAGAAGAGAGAGTTATCATTTTCTGTTCATTTATGTTTGCGTCTTTGAATATCGAAATATATACTTATCCTATGACGACTTTGTAATTCCGATTTCTTAGATTTTGGATTTATTTCGTGTTATTTTTTAAACTTCTATTTTCACCTTGTTCGTCCGTCCGCCCAGGTGCAAGATTCTAATTATAACAAAAGGCAGTATGAATTGGTTTGTCGTTTGAGTGTTTGTTTGTTTGGTCCGTGTGTCACGTTGTAGACAATTCGTTAAATGGTGTACACAGAGGATCGAAAATTTAGCAGGATGTTTAAATGGGATGATGAAGGTAACGGCGTAATATATCTCGAAACATGTCGCGAGATTAGGGATTATTTTCACTTCTCGTAAGATAATATGTAATATTTAAAATTCCCCTCAGCAGCCTTTGTTCCTATTGCAAATGAATATTGGAAAATTTGACATGCGTTGTAAGGACCAAGAATATTTTAAAGAAAAGGGAACATTTCTTATTTTGAAATTCAATTTATCATTCGATTCGGATTCGCTCGAATTTTGGCGAAATCCCGCGTTTTTAACTAACCATGCCAATTGTTGTATCATTTCACGTGTGTAATGAAAAAGTGACAATGCAGTGCCTATATGCGTTCAAAAGAGATGTAGAGGGAGATAGAGAGACAGACAAACGACTTTATTAAGGCGAAATTGATACTATATATATTCCATTCTTACATTTAACCCTGCGTCAACAATCACAAATGAGAATAAAATAGTAATAATAATTCCACAGAAAAGAACCAGAAAATAAAATTAATAGAAAACATAAAAGCAAAACACCAAATTACAAATTCGGAAAATTTCTATAAAAAGACGGAGTAATTGCGGTAAAAACCTAGGAAAGACCTGACATCCTAGTAAAAGACCACGCAGGAAAACACCCACGAATGGAAGGGGGGTGGAAAAAAACCTGCGAAAATCCTAGATACGTAAAAGAACAATAGTGGAATTACAATAATACATACAAGTTTAACAAGATAAGATTAACAAAAGACGAGAGGGTTGTAGAGGAAGGAGGTAAAAATTGGTATCCAACCGGAAATACGGGAGGTTTTTTCAGGATACGCAGAAGATTAATTTTTCATTACCTTTACGATTAGATGCAGTGAACATCGGCGAAACTAGGGCGGGGCGAGCGGGGCAGCCCCGCCCTAGGGAGCAGCCGGAAGGGATCGCCGCAATGCGGCAGCTTCGAGTACACAATTACTGATTACTAGATTTGCAAAAAACTTAAAACCAGTTGATAAATTTTAAACAATTATTATTTTCAAAAGTTTAATAGAAAATTGTTTCAAATGAAAGTTGTAGGAAATTACGTTCTCTATAACTTTTGTCTAGAATTGTAAATACAATAATGATGTTTTAACGAAGAAATATCGCAAAAACCGAATCGGGTTACGAATAAACCTCGACTTCCGGTTATCCGTTATTGTCCAAAAACTAATCAGTTCTTTGTGCTCATGTTAAAGTGTTATATATGAAGTTTGGTAACGATATGGCATGTGCTTTTTGAGTAAGAGCGCCCACAATAACATACACACACACACAGACATCATTCCTAAAATAGTCTAAACGTGTTCTAGGGACCTCAAAACATGTATTTCCGTTGAAATCTCGAAGTCGATTTTTTTCATGAATACAATACTTTCCCATTATTACGTATGGAGAAAGTAAAAATGAACAGTTCACTTCCGAAGAAGGAGTTGGCGAAGCGCAATTAGATTACAGTGAACATTCACAAATCGATCTAAATGATCCGGTGACTTGGCCAGCAATGAATGACAAAGTTAAATGCTATCTTGTACGTACTTGACGTCAAGGCCCAGATTCAGGAAGAAATGCCCATTATTCGGTTTCACAAAGAGCAGACCACAGACGGTTTTCTTCTTATTGGTTTAAAAAGATACTTCCCAATGGAAAATACGTCGAACGTGAATGGTTGCTTTACTCAAGAAATCAGAAGTCGTTGTTTTGCTTTCCATGCGTTATATTTGAGAAATTAGGTATCTCACACAACGCCTCAAATTGCTCACCCAAAGAAGGGCTTTTGCGACTGCAAACACAACCACACATTCCCGAACACGAGAATTCTCGAGGTCATCGTGAAAATTATCTTCAGTGGAAAAATCTAGAGAGGCGATTGAAAGGTGGAAAAACAATAGATGACGGCCTGCAACAACATATATTATCAGAGAAGGAGAAATGTCGTACCATTGTTAAAGCAGTAGTGGAAGCTATTTTATATTGTGCAAAAAATAACTTGCCTCTAACATAAGAGGACATACTGAAGTAATTGGAAACCAAAAGTGTGTTGTATTTCTAAGTGCAATTGAACTTATTAGTTCCCATGGCAACACTATTAAAACTCATACTGAAAATCACAAAAAAGTTAGGAAAGTGTACAACGTATCACAAATTGGCTGTGAGATTGTTTATGTTAGCAACAATGATGAAGTAACCATGCAAGAAATTTTCCAAGTTCAACTCCAATTAAGACATTTTTGTTTGATTTTATCAATAACGGCTACTCCTACGATGAAAATGTGTAGCAAAGGAAATACTTTTCTTTACTAGTTCTACAACTTTTATTTGAAAAATATTTTGTTATGACTAATACTTTACGAGATATGAAGAAAATTTAATTTTTTGTCACCAGGAAAGCGGTACCCCTGATTAGCGTACGCGATTCATTTTTGCGATTTTCTTATTATCTTTGATTGTAAGCCCTTAATATCAAATTTCATGACAATCCATTAGGTAAAAGGCGAGAACGAACATGCGGACGGACGGACAGACCGACGATAATAGGTGCTCACGCTGGAAGTGAAACGCGCCTAACAAGGAAGTGTACGCTACTTTGCACCGAAAAAAGAAAAGGAAATAATTGATTTATTAGTGAATACTGTACGCAAGGAAATTGTAACTCGAATCAAGGAGTGTAATTTTTACTCTTTCATAACTGATTGCACTCCAGATGTTTCTCATACTGAGCAAATGAGTCAGATAATTAGTTATGTGGCGGTGAAAAATGGAAAATTTGAGATTGAAGAAAGTTTTCTAGACTTCATTGAATCACATGAAAAATCAGGAGAAGGCATTGCAAACGAAATCAAGAGGAAGTTAGAAATGGATGAATTAAATATGTCAGACATGCGTGGTCAAGGTAATGACAATGTGGCAACCATGAGTGGCATATACAAAGGAGTGCAAGCTAGAATACAGGAAGTCAATATTTCAGCGATATTCGTTCCCTGTGATGCTCATTCTCTTAATTTAGTTGGAGTTCACGCAGCATCTGTGACAACTTCGATGATAAGTTTCTTCGGAACAGTTGAATGTCTTTTTAAATTATTTCAAGCTCAACAATTTGATGAAATCACTGAATATTACTTTGAAAGGTCATTCAGATACTAGATGGTGCTCTAAGGCAAAAGCTGTGAAGTCCATACGCCTGCAGCTACCTGAGATCGTAGAGGTATTGCAAGAAACTGCTGACAATTCTTCAGATGGCCGAACAGTTTCTACAGCTGAAAATCTCATCGCACAAACGGACTATAAGTTTATAACCTTGCTAATATTTTGGGATAATATATTAAGCCAAATTTATCGAGTTAATGCCGCCCTTCAGGCCAAAATTTTGCCGCTTAATAAGGCTTCGAAGCTTATCGAAGGTCTCTACAAAGCACTACAACAACTTAGAGATACTGATCTTCAATCCAATTTTGTCAGAGACGATGGAATTGGCTCAACAAATGTCGATTAACCCTGAATTTAAGATTAAGAGAAGGAAAAGAGTCGAAAGATTTTACGAAGAACAGACAATCGATGAAAGCTGTAATATTTCGTTAGAACAAAGTTTTAAACGGGAATGCTATATTGTCCTTGACAAAGTCATCGCAGAGTTTGAAAAGCGGTTTGGAAGTCTTAGAAAAATAGCTCCTGATTTTTGCTTCCTTTGTGGAGCTGCACTTCGTAGTATCGACGTTTCGTCTTTAAAACAATGTGCCAAGGACTTAGCTACGCAGTATGTGAAAGGTATTGATGCAAACGAATTTGCGTGTGAAATCGAAAGTTTCAAATCGCAGAGGCACCAGTAATTTTGGGAGAATCAGCAGCAAATGCTACTCCTCTTGCACTTCTCAATGCTATTCACGAATGGAGCCTTACAAGCTCATATCCAAATATTGAAATCGCTCTGCGCATATTCTTAACTCTTCCAGTCACGGTGGCCACAGCCGAACGCAGCTTTAGCAAATTGAAATTGATTTAAAACTATTTAAGATCAAAAATGTGTCAGGAGCGCTTCTCTGGTTTGGCCATTTTATCAATCGAGTACGCCATTGCGGGTGCTATTGATTATAATGATGTTATTGAAGCATTTGCACATAATAAGGCTCGAAGAGTACATAGTATGTGAAAGCAGTATAAATATTTTGGAAAGGAATGATTGGTGAGTTGATAAGAATTTTTATTATTTAATATTTTATTCCATTAATTTTCAACCAACTCTTTATTTGAATCAAAATTCCTTATAATGTTCTTATTCTACTACTAATCAATTTAACTAAATTTTAAGAATTTTTTAATGCATCTTGATACCATCTCTATGTTTTTATTAGCCTAAGTTGATACAAATGTCTCCTTTGATCATTCTTTTCATCATTTTTAACCTTGTTTTTTATCTGAATCACGATTTACTATACCTTCTTATTGTATTTTTGCACGTCACTGAAGTTGAACTAAACGCGAATTTTAAGTAAAATTTTGTGCTTCATAAAATATTTTTTTCGGTAGGAAGTTGATTAGAATTCATAATTATTTTTACATTAGTTACCATCGAACTGTATAGAAATTTTAGATATGCAATAAAAATTTATAAACAAATAAATGTTATTTTACTTCAATTTCATTACTAGTAAAGCTGTTGTTTTTGTGGTTGCAATAAGTTGTACGTATATCAAATACAATACAATGTTTAAAGATACAAAAATTTAGTACAAATACGAAGTTGTTTTCTAGCGACGGGTTATGGTGGGGCGCAGCAGCTCTTTTATCCTGCATAGGGCTGTCACCTCTCCGGTTTTCGACCGGAGACTCCGGTTTTAATAACCAGTATCCGGTTACGGGACGTTTTTCGGCCAATTTTCCTCAAATATCCATTATCCTGTGTGAAATCAATATGGGACGGGCTTTGTGACAAAGTGCGTCCTTTATTATTACATTATGACTTCTTCTATATTTCGCTCATCTATAAGTCGTTCCAATGAATCTTTTTGTATGCGTATCTTGAAGACAATTTGATCAATTCGGACTCCGCGTTGGATTTCACAAGCCACCGAGAACAGATACGCGATGCAATGTTATACATTGTTGTAACATCATTGAAGAACCATACACTGTCGCATGAGCATCTTTTTCATGTAAATAATATATATTATGTATATTAATGTATATTAATATAATTTTTTGCTCATATCTCCGGTTTTGGAATCCTCGAAAGGTGGCAGCCGTAATCCTGCCCCGGGCGCAAAAGGACATACAGTATAACTCGTTTAATACGTATTTGAGGGGACCGACTCATTGCTTCGTTATAAGCGTGACTACGTTATATACGAGAAATATGGATTTTGGCGCATACATCCCATATAACACGTATACACATACAGTAAAAGCTGTACTATCCGGCTATTTAGACCCGGCCAGCCTTAGATACCGGCAATTACACAAATACAGTTCATTTTGTATTTCTTTTTCTTTTTTTATGAATTTTTGTGTGAATAGTATCTGTGTAATACCACAACTTCCACTTTAAAATTTCTTAAAATATAAGATGTATATATTACGTATTTACTCCGTATACCTCTGTGGCTGCCGAGTAAGCATGGCGTTTTTGGTTACGTAAGCCATTTGCATTGTCTAGATGTTTTAGTGTACTTCTACAATTTCCAATTTTATCGCTTTTTATTATTTAAAAAATTACCCATCCATTGAATTGGCATCAAAATAAATACCTAAAAGCAAGGAACAGGAGAGAAAAGGTTGGTTTAACGCTAACACAAAAGCTGGAGCTGATCAAACGAATTGAAAAAGGAAAAAATAGAGCAGCCATAGCAAAAGAATTCAACATCGGATCTTCCACGCTCTACGATATCAAGGCTCATAAGGCTAAATTAATGAAGTTTGTGTCATCTTCTGAGACGAGTAAATCAATTAATAAACATCATACGCTTCATAAGCCAAAAATGAAGGAACTGGATAAATATTATATGACTGGTTTTCACAGAAATGTTCAAAAGAATTACATAATTTCGTCATTTTCTAATAGTGTAAATAAAGATCAATAATAAAGATAAATAATAAAGATAAATAATAAAGATAAATAAGAAAGATATAATCCAATAAATTCAATTTTGGGAACAGTTTCACTGCCGTAATCCCCATACTTCCCGGACGCCCTAAACTTTCCAATAGTCTTTTTGTTTTGCATGTAAACGTAATAAATAAGAATGGGTAAATAGTGTCTATATCTAACTACGTGTGGAAGAATTAAAATGGAAAATGCAAACTCCATGCATAGTTATGTTTGGGGAGTACGATAGTGAACCTAAGTCCAATTTTGTTTGGTTATTGCTAAATTTGCGATGTCAAAATCGAAAATCGCTCCCCTTACCGGCTATTTCTCCTAATCGGCTTTCCACAATCCCCAAGATAGCCGGATAAAACAGCTTTTACTGTATTTGCAGTGAGTCGACTTCAGTGCCGTACTTACATATGCAAAGAGATGCTTATCAACTTCGCGGCATGTAAAATGTTCGACTGCTATTACATACGATTTTTTAAATGGTCAATTAATATTATTATTATGGTCATTAATTTATATAAACATTTCACATTTTTAATATCAATTTTAAAAAAAAGGGAGCGTTTAAATTCGTATGGAAGGGGTAGATGGAGGAAGGGGACCTCTACGAACAAGTGCGCGGTAAACGGGCGGAAACTATTCATTACTTATCGCTCTGCTCGCCAAAATTCGTTATATATTTGCCACGGGACCAAACTTTGTTCGTTACAGCCGAGAATTCGTAAAATGTGTGTTCGTTACATCCGAGAAATTTAACCAATGCCCTTATGGGGAAGTTCAAGGGACCGAGACATTTCTTCGTTATAGCCGAGATTTCGTTTTAGGCGTGATCGTTATAAACGAGTTTTACTGTAGTTTCGCCTCTGGCAGTGAATACTAATTTAGTCGATCAAAATTAGTTCTAATCATTTAAAGATTTTCTGCGGATTTGTTCGTATTATGTGATCATACCTGTGGGTATGCACATCTTCAAAAATGGTCTACCCAATATATATATATATATATATATATCGGACGAACGCTTGTAAAACATTTTATAAAAACTGAATTTAATACTTCGTCTATCGCCGTTTTCAAAAGTTTTCGGATCGATCATAATTCATCGTTTCTCTACATATATTTTGTTCTCTAAGTTTGCCTCGGTCAAATCAACTAAACCAGGGGTGGGTAACCTTTTCTATTAGGCGGGCCACAATCGTTGTTGTGAATGCTTCGGAGGGCCGAAGTGGAAATCACGAGAGCTTCGGCGGACCGGATAGGTGTTTAAATGAAGAGATACCTAGAGATTTCATGGTCCCATACTAGTGAAAATCAATTCTAATTTGTTAACTAGCGTAAAACTCCATCAGAAAAGATTTTTAGACCATAATTTCACTGAAAATTTTTGTAATTTACCATGTTAAATTATACCGATAACTTTTTCATCGTGGCTCGGGGGCCGCATGAGGTCCGCGGGCCGTCGGTTGCCGACCCCTGCACTAAACTATTTCTCAATGGCTTTGGAACCGAAAATCCTACTACGGAAGGCGATCGTCTTTTTTCAAGTACATACTTCTACATCCACATCTACATCTACATGATACCCTGCAAATCACCAGATTGGTGGGTGGCAGGGGGTGCAGCACACCAAAACCTACCTAATAACGTCCCTCGTGGAATCACTCTCCTATTATGATCCCGTATGGTCCTTGGGGAAAACGAGCTCTGATATCGCTCGGTCCTACAGTCGATCTCTCGTATTTTATTCTCGTGATCGTGCCTGCCCATGTACGTAGGTGCCTCTAATATTCCTGAGACCTCCTCTAATAGAACTTCCGACCAAAATTTCTCCAGAAGCCTTAACCTAGCGCTAATTCTGCGATCCTCTAGCGATATCCAATTCAGCTCCTTCAAGAGTGATGTGACGCTTAAGTTTTGCTTGACGAATCTGGCTGCTCTGCGTTGGATTCTTTATAACTCTAGTATTTGTCCCTTTTCGTACGGATCCCATATGCTGGAAGCGTATTCGACCTGAGATCTGACCAATGATAAATAACACGTTTCTCGTACCTGTTCTGTGCTACTTCTTATTATTCTGCCTACGAAGCCCAATTTCTTATTAGCTGCGCCTACGATCCTTCGAATATGCATATTCCACGATAGATCACGACAAATGGTGACTCCTAAATATTTAACGTACTCTGCAGATTGGATATTCAATCTATCAATTCTGTACTCCGAGTCTAATTCATTGTTCTTACTCTTCCAGAAACTCAATAGGGAACATTTGCTGTGATTAACTTCGATTTTCCAATATTGACACCATGCTGAAAGGGCGTTTAAATTGACGAGAAATCCGGCCAATACCGCAAATAAATTAGAGTTACCGAGCGATGAAGGCGCTGACATCCGTGATGTCAATAGTGTTAACGTTTGGGATTTCGATAAAAATGGCGAAATAAAACGCGATCAGAAAGAAAATGCTATATCAACCAATTGGCGGAATAATAGTATGAAGAACGCATGTATTCCTAAAACGATTACCAAAGGTAAGGCTGAGGTTTATCTGAGAATCGATTGTGAGAAATTAAATGTCGTCGTTTTGAACTGCCGCAGCATCCGTAGGAAAATTACCGATTTTGAGCGTATTATTCGCAGTCTAGAATCCGATGTCGTGATCGGTACAGAGAGTTGGCTCACTGACGAGATTGCAAGTCAGGAGGTATTCCCTCAAGACTATAGAATTTTTAGAAAGGATCGTAGTATCCGGACGGGAGGTGGAGTATTTATAGCAGTCAGCAAGGCATACGAAAGTTTTACGGCATAAACCCTAATATCGTGAGTTGGGTAAAAGACTTCCTCTCCAACAGAAAACAGATAGTAGTTATTGATGGAAAATCTTCATACCCGGTAAAAGTCGCATCAGGTGTTCCACAGGGAAGTGTCATAGGCCCACTACTATTCCTGATATATATAAACGATATCTGCTTGGTAGTTCGCTGCAAAATAAGACTTTTCGCAGATGACACCGTTTTATATAAGGAGATAATGAGCCAGGATGACCAAAAATCGCTCCAGGAAGATTTAAACGCCCTTTCAGCATGGTGTCAATATTGGAAAATCGAAATTAATCACAGCAAATGTTCCCTATTGAGTTTCTGGAAGAGTAAGAACAATGAATTAGACTCGGAGTACGGAATTGATAGATTGAATATCCAATCTGCAGAGTATGTTAAATATATAGGAGTCACCATTTGTCGTGATCTATCATGGAATATGCATATTCGAAGGATCGTAGGCGCAGCTAATAAGAAATTGGGCTTCGTAGGCAGAATAGTAAGAAGTAGCACAGAACAGGTACGAGAAACGTGTTATTTATCATTGGTCAGATCTCAGATCGAATACGCTTCCAGCATATGGGATCCGTACGAAAAGGGACAGATACTTGAGTTATAAAGAATCCAACGCAGAGCAGCCAGATTCGTAAAGCAAAAATATGAGCAAAAATTAAGCGTCACATCACTCTTGAAGGAGTTGAATTGGATATCGCTAGAGGATCGCAGAATTAGCGCTAGGTTAAGGCTTCTGGAGAAATTTAGGCCGTAAGTTGTCATAGAGGAGGTCTCAGGAATATTAGAGGCACCTACGTAAATGGGCAGGCACGATCACGAGGATAAAATACGAGAGATCGACTGTAGGACCGAGCGATATCAGGGTTCGTTTTTCCCAAGGACCATACGTAAAGTGACCAGATTTTCTAGATGTAAAATCAGTAAATTTTTTTTTCTTATATCTATGAAAGAAAACTACATTTCAATATAATACTTTATATGTTGACATTTTATACAGTATACATAGGTATATAACACTATTGCTTTATATATATATATATACATATATATATATATATTGGATACTCTTGCTGAAGTCGATCAGAAAATGTTTTTTCTTCTATTTATGGCAGGGTCTTTAAATATAATTAAATACGAATATTAATAATCTATTCTGAGAATAATGTTAATTTACTAAACAGCATTAAAATATTATACTACTCACTGAGAATAATGTTAATTTACTAAACAGCATTAAAATATTATACTACTCACATGACATACAGAACCATAACTACTATTGGCTGGAAGACATTACTTTGGAATTGAGACTTAGTTGTAGAGAAGGGGGTGGGGCTTTGGAAGGAAAAACTGAAAAACTCCCCTCCCTCACAGCCAATCATAGGTGGAGGGCAGGTAATGTTTGCTAGGGGGAACTACTCAGCGTTGCCACAAGTCCTCTTTACACATCGCACCCGAGCCACCTCAACCGTCAATCCCACAGTAAATGAACTAAATAATTATAGATTTTTTCTTCTTTTACAATCAGTACAACTTTAAAATTCAGTACATATTTGAAATCAGTATACAGTCTCTCAAATCAGTACTGTACTGATTAAATCAGTACGTCTGGTCACTTTAACCATACGGGATCATAATAGGAGAGTGATTCCACGAGGGACGTTATTAGGTAGGTTTTGGTGTGCTGCACCCCCTGCCACCCACCAGTCTGGTGATTTGCAGGGTATCATCTAGATGTAGATATATCGTGGAGTCAAAAGTGACCTTAGAGAAAACGTTTTCTTTGTTTACTCGATTATGGCGCGCGCAGTGGTGGCTTTGTTAGTACATCTAATCTCCTACTTCGATGTTCTCTTTCAATTGACGTTGTAGATTTAACGTACGCGGTAGTTGATTTCGAGTTATTGCCGTTTTGGGTCTCTTTTGACCCCACTATAGTAGTAGTTGTGTTTTTCTCTTCTCGTTATTGGGCAAATGAAAATGTCGGTTGAGGGTTTTCTTGCGGATTTGAGTGAGTATGTACTTGAACAGTGATAACGAAGAAGAAGAGCAAGTGCCACAACCGAGTGAAATAAACTGAAATGCGGGCGTGGGAATATGGTTGGAAAACATCATCGTCATTATTTACGGTTTACAACCAATATTTTTTAAAAAATATTCAGTTGATTCCTAATTCGATTCCATTCTAATGAATGACCAGAAATTGAAGCCCAAAAATCAAAATTGAATTTCAAGTTTTAAAAAAGGGCTCTTATTTGACCCCAAAATAGTAGTCACCTTATCGAAAAATAACGATAATTGAAGAAGGTTGAAGGGAGTTTCTGCACTTGGATAAACAAATCACTTGAGAGCCCGAACCCGAAAATCGCCATTGGATATAGCATATCATCAAAGTGGATTGACGCGAAAGGACGACACTTTCAAATGGTAAACCTAAAGCCGCCTTCACGACCTTCGAATGCGGGAAAAGTCATCTCTAGAGACACCAAGGTCAACTAGTTGTGTTGTTAAGAAGAAACTGGTTCTACAAGATATAAAACGAATCACTGCAATTAGGAGAGCGAAAGAACGGCACTGATTCACGTAATCATTCGCAAGTTGAGAGCATTTTTTTAAGAAAAAGATGCACTTTTGAGAGATTTGAAATATTGCCTCGTTCTTAGAAAATTTTCCTAATTTAGTCCATGTTGGATTTTACGTATTCATTGCTATAACGTTTTGTTCACTACTGAAAAAGTCAGTTGCAGGAGTTATTCATTTCTTCACGCTAAAATAAATCAAAGGAGTAGGCAATGAAGTTAACGATTAAACGGTCTCGCATACACGTGAGCTATAATTATTGAAATAGAATAAATATCGACTTAGTATATATTTATTGAGTGACGTGTTTTTTTATGTCCGTCACACACCCCAAGTGCAAGGTTTTTTTCCTTCTTTCATCAAAATACCTAAATATGGACCGATTTTCTTCGTTTTCGCTTTATTCGACGCATAAATTGTGCACTATATTATCCTTGCGATCTTTACATGTTATGCGGCCGAAGTATTTAGAGTTCAAAAAAAAGAGAAGAAAGAAGCTGATTTTGGTCTTAATAATAGCAATCAATAGTTATTATTTTTTTATTTTCTGAGTAAATAACTTACTTTTAAACGTCTTACAAAATGATATTGATGGAAACTCCCTGAAACGCCAACTACATCAAAATGACACAGAGTTTTTTATTTTCTATGTATCAAACGAATATTATCGGCGGCTCAGCCTTGTCTTTTTGTTTAGAAAAGAATTTCGGATGAAAAGTCACGTCAATATTTTTACTTAATGCATTTTTATTATTTTTTATGTTTTATACTTTTTAGGCGCGTTTCGCCTCCAGCGTGAGCACCTATTGTCGTCGGTCTGTCCGCATGTTCGTTCTCGGCTTCTACAGAACGGATTTTCATGAAATTTGTTATTAAGGACTTACAATCAATGATAATAAGAAAATCATATAAATGACTCGCGTAAGCCAATCAGGGGTACCACTGCACTGGCTACAAAAAATGAAATTTTCGTCATATCTCGTCAAGTATTGCTCATATCAAAATATTTTTCAAATACAAATTGTAGAACTAGTAAATTAGAGTACTTCTTTTTCTATACATTTTTCCCGTAGAAGTAGCCGTTAATGAGACAATCAAACATGAACGTCTTAATTCGAGTTGAACTTGGAAAATTTCTTGCATGGTTACTTCTTCGTTGTTGCTAACATGAACAATATCACAAAGAAACGTTTAATTTACTTACGTGGGCATGACGTATTATTAAATAGGAAGAAAATAGATTATTTATGATGAAGAAAAGAACTTTAAAACGCTATTTCCCTTACGTACAGGTATATAATTGCTTTCAAAAACTCCATTGCACGAAACGCGCCCATTTGTGATACGCTGTACACTTTCCTAATTTGTTTATTAAAACAAGTAGAAATGCCCATTAAAATTTAACGACTGAATTACGATCATTCAGAAAGCTAAACGTTTCAAATATAATACATCCAAATACTCTAAATAAGTATTCTATAAGGTCATTGTAATTTTATGTGATGATATATTATGGCATCTCGTATACGTATATATATATATATATATATATATATATATATATATATATATATATATATATATGCACCTTGTTCTTTTTCTTACGATGTGATTTGCCAGTCTCTTTCTCAGTTGTTCTTTTCCTTCGTTTAGCTTCGCGACTTGATCTGACAATCCTTTAGTTCGTTATTTATTGGTTTTAATCGAACGTTTCGGTCTTTTTCTTCGAGTTTTATCAAACGTTGTATAGCTAGTTAGTTATTTCTTTCGTACCAAGCGTCTATTACTTGGCTATCGATTTCATTCGGGATCCGTGGTGCCACACTTTCGATAACTGGGAGGAGGTTTCGTAGTCAGAGTCTACGTAATTATCCACTTTGTTGTTGTTCGTTTGACTTAAAATATCATTGATGGTCTCGTTAAAGTTCATATTGCGTAAAAGAACCGTGAATTATTATAATAAATTCTAATGGGATCGATGATTATGTTTTTGCAAATATTGGACTTCAGTTTGGCGACGGGAAAGCGTTGCGGGCCACTGTAGGCCAGTCTGACGATGTGAAAATTGCATATATAAAAATGGACGCCTGGAGTCGAACCCTAGATATTCATTGAAAAACTCTTTATGAGCTTCGCTGTTCAAAGCAATCTTGTAAAATTTGGCCGAAATGGCTTTTAAAAAGTTTTACCGTCAACGATAGCGTGACAAAGGGTTTTGAGATTTCAAAATGATAGATTTGAAGTCCATTAGTGTAATTCTGTTTGAAAGAGTGTGTAAAAATATATCATTCGTTTATTTAGGAATATCATTTTGGACTGCAAAGACAGGAGTGATTCCCGAAATTTCTTTGAGAATCTCAATCTTAGCTTAATTAACGAAATAACGAAAACGGTAGAAGCGATTTTGATGCGGTGAAAATTAGCGGGTAGAGAATTTATATCTACGTTAACTGATATACATTCCAAATTTTTAATTTGCATTAAATATTTTATACTGCGCATTATTTGAATAGAAACACGTTTTTTAAGCATGCAAACCCTATAAGACTATTTTGAATGCTTACAATTCCGAAACCCTAAAATGAATCAAATTGAAACTTTAACAGTGCTTAGCCAGATCTATTGTATATAAGTATGTGGAGGCGTTATTTTATAACATTATTATTGATATCCGATTTTGTTAAATTTCTGAAATCCGGCTATCTTCGCCATTTTTGATTGTTTTCGAAGTATGTAGTACCGTTGTCAGTGGATAGATACATATAATACATATATGCAAAAAAAGAACATAAGAAATTAAACACCGAAAAAGATATAGATTTTTATTTAATATCCATTTTGCGCGTGCCGGGGGGAATGAAGTCTCTATGGCAAACGGAGGGAGAAAGGGTTTCTGAGCACGCGCTGTTGCCACGTCTCTACATTTATTGCTAGACGACATTTAATGAGTTCTTCTTTGTTTTATATAAACTATTATATTGCAAGTAGTGAATTTTATAAACTAAATCAAAGATTATATGACAAATGTAATAAATAATTATGTAAATTACATTTTAAATTTTTTTTAAAGTATAAATAAGTTTCGTCCGTACAAAATATTTTATAATCACCATTACGTAAGAATCTAATTCTTCGCAGGAAATTGTGCCGACTTGCCGCTACCGTGTGGGATTCCATTAAAACCGGCTTCTTGTTTAGTTTTTTGTAACGAAAACCTTAATCGTTCCTTATAATCGATCTGAATGTACTAATGGACATCTCCGGAAAATCTGGCATCGAGTCTTGCAATTTTTGTTTGACATTATGGAGAGTATGAAACATTTTCTTCAAATAAAAATCATGAACGGCTCTCCGAATTACACCAACAGTAAATTGGTCAATAAAAAGCCTCGGACGTCCTGTTAAACTCCGCCTTTTTTTAGGCGATGGAGAATCACCAAAAGAATTTTCTTTTTCACTTTTCCTGTGATTTGCACCAATTATTTTCACAGATATCAAACTTATTCCAAGACAATTTGACACAAACTTATGTACTGGATAACGTTTATTACCGCTTATATACGCCTCCGATTGGAAAAAACATCGCATTCAAAATCATGCGAATCTCCGGATCGGAAAATCGCGTTCTGGGACACACGTTGTTAATACCCATGTAACGTCCGTAATGCCTCAGTGAAAAATAGTAAGAGCAACATAAAACCACAGCTCACACGAAGGGGTTTGGACTATTTTTACTTGCATTAATTACTTCTAAGAAATTTGCTTTCACCAACATACAGAGCTAGACGTGGCAACAGCGTGCGCTCAGAAACCCTTTCTCCCTCCGTTTGCCATAGAGACTTCATTCCCCCCGGCACGCGCAAAATGGATATTAAATAAAAATCTATATCTTTTTCGGTGTTTAATTTCTTATGTTCTTTTTTTGCATATATGTATTATATGTATCTATTCACTGACAACGGTACTACATACTTCGAAAACAATCAAAAATGGCGAAGATAGCCGGATTTCAGAAATTTAACAAAATCGGATATCAATAATAATGTTATAAAATAACGCCTCCACATACTTATATACAATAGATCTGGCTAAGCACTGTTAAAGTTTCAATTTGATTCATTTTAGGGTTTCGGAATTGTAAGCATTCAAAATAGTCTTATAGGGTTTGCATGCTTAAAAAACGTGTTTCTATTCAAATAATGCGCAGTATAAAATATTTAATGCAAATTAAAAATTTGGAATGTATATCAGTTAACGTAGATATAAATTCTCTACCCGCTAATTTTCACCGCATCAAAATCGCTTCTACCGTTTTCGAGATATACCTCTTTAAACTCGGGTATCTAGACTTTTTGAAAGGACAGTAGGTTTAAAAACGACCGTAGGAACGTTAATAAAGAACTATTTTGGTATAGTTTTTCACGGGGAAAACGAATAATTCATTTAAAAATTCATATCTTGATCGATTATCTTTCTGAAATAAAATGGAGGCAGTCTTCTTTGACCTGAAATCATACCTCCTGCTGAGAGAGGATTGCCTTCGATCCGAGCGAGTATATCTATTGTGAAAAAATCTGCCATGACCGGGAATCGAACCCGGGCCTTCCACTTGCCGGGCGGATATTCTAGCATAGCTAGCTTGGTCCCAACCTAAGAAAATATTCCCGTTCTGAAACAGGAGAATTAGTCTGCCACGGTAGTTCAGCGGTAGAATATCCGCCCGGCAAGTGGAAGGCCCGGGTTCGATTCCCGGTCATGGCAGATTTTTTCACCTGTTTCCTCATCTCCCATCATAACAGCTTATGCCTGTCGCATAAGGATCTTCAGATCATCCTTTCTATCAATTTATATCTATTGTGCTTCAAAAGCTGACCTTAGTCCCCCTTGACAGGTATATTTCTATGCTTGCCCCCTCACTGAAGGGATAAAGTCGAATTCATTTAATTTAATGATTTAAAAATGTTTTTAATCCTTTTGAAGTGTAATTTTTTCGTTTTTGGCTAGGTTAGTGTATTGGTGTTTAGAGTATTCTCTTGGTTTTCCAAATGTTTGTGCTTCTCTCCACTCACAATAAATTCACAAAAGCAAGCTCAAAAGGTTTGCCATCTCTGATTTAGGGACTCCACAGCAGTTTTATTACTCTGGGTCACACGTGGAAAGGGACATATCATCTAGAATGCGCTGCTCTGCGGCACCGAAAAAGCGCTCCTTGAAAAGGAGTTTTTCTCACTTGGAGAGAGCAAACGAGCTGTTTTCGGTTGAGGGAAGCGAACGGCTATGGATGAACAATAACGCTATAGGGAAGAGAGGATATTGACGCAAGTCCCATCAATCTTTGGAGGATCCCTTTGAGAGTGTTAATTCTTTGTCGGAAGATAACTACCACGACGAGTAAATAAACTATAAGAAAAGTTAACAAGTACATAATGCAAAAGAAAGGTTAGTTCTATTTAACAATACTGCTACTTCTACTCTAATGCTGCTGCAACTAACTATGTTGCTCGTAAATGCACAGGACTCCCCTGGAGGAAGTGAAAGGTTCGCTCTCTCTCTCTTTGACAGCCAAACTGCATCTTCAAATCATGCCTAGGGCATAGTCCCATGCGCTTCTCATAAATATATTGTAAGGCAATGTAATTGAGGAAACCTGTAATCCTATGTTAACGAACTTATTATTATAAATAATACATGTTTAACAAACTACATCAAAACAACTGTAAGCATTAAATGCGCTCTTCGCAACATTTGCGCGAGTTTTGATGAGCGCCCAAGGTCGTTCGCCGTAATATGCGCAGAATTTACGTCACTTCAAATTCGTATCACAATACGCTCCGTTATTAGCTATTACAAATGAGTCGATACCCAAACAGAAGGCTTTTCCCCCCGTATGCAAGGATTTGCTGGGATTAAGTTCACTTTATTTATTTTTATATTTTCTTTATCTTTTTGACTAACCATTCATTCCATGTGTGAATATTAAATAGTTTATTTTTTAAAGACCGCATATACACTATATCTATTACTACTAATTGTAAGATACTTTCAAGGAGTGAGACTTTGTTGGTTTCATTCGATAGGTAAGTAGCTTTGGAGGGGTTTCTATAATTGTTCAAACCAAAGTCTTTAGAATCGAGAAATTGCAACGTTTTGTTTATTCGCGTATTGTGAAGGGTCATCGGAGCGCCGATAAACAAGGGCACCAAAAGATTAACAGCTTGCATCAACATATAACTGGGAAGCTGCATAAGCTGAATTGAATCACGGAATATCATAGTTAATGAAAACCACCTTTTCCTTTCGTTAGCACTTATGTGCGAAAATTAAAAACGAAATACCCAAGCGAACGGACGAAATTTCCTTTCGCGCACCAGTTGGCAGTAGCAGTCCTTCGAAGCGCCATTTCGTCCAACTATGTACTTTTAAAATAGCATAACTGCAGAAGATTACGCCCGGTGGAGAGGTCGCTGTCATATCTTTCTCGTAGGCATCCACTGCTTTAAACCAATCTATCTTTCAGGTGCAATCCATTTCGGATTCCCAATGCGGTGACGCCACGCGGGAGTCCTCGCAGAAAAACCGGTTTATTGTTGCATCGAGATTTTACTCTCGTTTTCGAGATACGGCCAGCGTATGAGAAAGGCCTTCGTGGGGACCCTCAAAATCTGCCTATGCGAACCTAAAAGTAGGAATTTCCAAATGTCCTTAATTACGTTGACGCACGTGGGAACGTTTTCCCGTGGAAACCCTACGAATTTCGAGCGAAAGATTTAAATTTCAAAGGCTATAAACTTGTTTTCCCCTTTGGTCGATCTGCACTTCCCCATCCAGTTTAAAATGTCCCATGTTGCCATTTATCATTCTTCCGAAAAGGTTTCTTTGCCCAAAGTGAGTAATTGATGTCAAAATATTCTTTCTACATCACATTATCCTATATTTAGAGAGGCATTAACATAAGAAACACGATAGGAAAAGATAAAATATTGAAGATAAATAAATAGGTTGCTAAGGGATTTCTCTCTCATTCGAGTTTTGTCGTAGCTAGTTCTTCGTCGTCGAAGAAGGACATATGAGCACTTTGGTGTGTGTAGGGCATAACGGACAATATGTCTTCCAACTCAATGTAGGTCATAATGAGCCCCCACGGACAATATCCTCGGACAAAATATCTCGAACACAAGGTAGGATCTCAACAGAATATGTATTATTTATTCTCCCTCAGATATACTAATGTCCAAAACGAGCCAGATGCATTATTATAATTGCACTCATTTTGTTCTGAAAAAGTAAATTAGTAAAATTTAAACGTTTTACATGGAACGTGTTTTAACATACTTCCAGACTAAGGATAAGAATGAAATTTGGTAGGAATCGCGCATTATCAGTCAATGACGAAAAAGAAAGCCCGGAAAAAAGACCGTGGGAACGTGGTTCCCTCCAAGCTGCGCGGCCACGCTGCAGTTTTTGAAGTGCCGCGCAGTAAATTTTTCAAGCGCGACGACTGTTTAGCTTGAGATATAAAGGAAAGAAGTAAGCAAGGGAGAGTGGGTGGGGTAAATAAATTCGTTAACGAGGTTGAATGTGTTATCATTGTTGTGTAAAAGTATTTCCAACTGTTCTAAAAGATTTGAAATGTGACCTTTACTTGAGAAATGAACCTCCTGGTTAAAGTTGGGAGAATGGTTGTTTTCGAGCAAGTGTTTGGCAAAGTGTGATTTGAATGAGCCTTGCAAGAAAGATTTTCTATGTTCGGTTGTCCTAAGGTGGAAATTTCTCCCTGTTTGCCCTACGTAAATGGCGTTACAGTCATTATATGAGAGTTTATAGACACCGTTCCTGAATAAATTGTCAAACTTATCTTTATTGTTAGAAAGCTGGACGTAATTTATCGTTGGGGATGTAATTCGCAATTAGCCGGGAAATATGGTGGATATATGGTAATTTACACCAACGGGGTTGGTTAACAGAAGGCGGAGTATTATAACAACGTTCATAAACGATATCTGCTCGGTAGTTCGCTGCAAAATAAGACTTCGCAGATGGCACCGTTTTATATAAGGATATAATGAGCCGGGATCACCAAAAATCGCTCCAAGAAGATTTAAACGCCCTTTCAGCATGGTGTCAATATTGGAAAATCGAAGTTAATCACAGCAAATGTTCCCTATTGAGTTTCTGGAAGAGTAAGAACAATGAATTAGACTCGGAGTACGGAATTGATAGATTGAATATCCAATCTGCAGAGTACGTTAAATATTTAGGAGTCACCATTTGTCGTGATCTATCGTGGAATATGCATATTCGAAGGATCGTAGGCGCAGCTAATAAGAAATTGGGCTTCGTAGGCAGAATAATAAGAAGTAGCACAGAACAGGTACGAGAAACGTGTTATTTATCATTGGTCAGATCTCAGGTCGAATACGCTTCCAGCATATGGGATCCGTACGAAAAGGGACAGATACTTGAGTTAGAAAGAATCCAACGCAGAGCAGCCAGATTCGTCAAGCAAAACTTAAGCGTCACATCACTCTTGAAGGAGCTGAATTGGATATCGCTAGAGGATCGCAGAATTAGCGCTAGGTTAAGGCATCTGGAGAAATTTTGGTCGGAAGTTCTATTAGAGGAGGTCTCAGGAATGTTAGAGGCACCTACGTACATGGGCAGGCACGATCACGAGAATAAAATACGATAGATCGACTGTAGGACCGAGCGATATCAGGGTTCGTTTTTCCCAAGGACCATACGGGATCATAACAGGAGAGAGATTCCCACGAGGGAAGTCATTAGGTAGGTTTTGGTGTGCTGCACCCCCTGCCACCCACCAGTCTTGTGATTTGCAGGGTATCATGTAGATGTAGATGAAGAGTTAGTTTCCTCTGTTTTCTATATAGGAGTGTGTCGATTAATTTATGTGGAAAACCGTTGGCGGTGGCTATTTGTTTAATAACATTTAATTCTTTATCGAATTCTACCTGTGAGAGAGGGGTTTGGGTTAACCGGTGTATAAGAGCGTGATAAGCCGCGTGTTTGTGCGGAGTGGGGTGGAAAGAAGAAGAGTGGATGGTGTGATCGGTATAAGTCGGTTTCCTGAAAATTGTGAATTGTAAGCTGTGTATGTCTATGTATGGTTAAATCAAGGAAGCTGAGGGAGTTATTTACCTCAATCTCTTGGGTGAATTTAATGGACGGATGTAAGCTATTGAGGATAGATAAAAATTAGTCCAATTGCCTGAGGGAACCTTTCCAAATGCAAAATATATCATCAACATAAGGGTACCATGCAACAATATTATTAATGGCTGGTAATTTACAACTAAACAGTTTACATTCGATATTGTTCATAAAAATAACAGCCAGGAGTGGTGACAAAGGAGAACCTACAGCTAGGCCTTCTTCTAGATGGTAAAAAGTCCTATTAAAAGCAAAGTAATTTTGGGAAATGTACACTTTTATAAGTTCATTTCGCAGCTAAAGGTCCAGAACAGTTGGAAATACTTTTACACCACAATGATAACACACCCAACCTCGTCAACGAACATATTCTCCCTTGCTTACTTTGTTCCTTCCTAACACCCACCCGCCCCAATACTTTGATTCAGCCTTCCCCCCACCCTCGCTCTACCCATTCAATTGGTCTCCCCTCTCTACACATTTCCCTCTCCCACTCCCCTCCCATTCTCTATATATTTGCTTTGCTTCTTGTTTTTGTACCTGATGATGACTGGATATTAGTCGAAACCGGTCGTATCTATTTTAATAAAGTGGAACTTATACCAAGTGATATTTTCTCTCATTTTATTCATTACGGAGTTCCACCAAGTCAAGGCTTCTTCCTTTGATTGGATGGAATGTTTGAGAAAATTTTAAAATGTTTCATACGGCTACGAATCTTAGGTCCCACGCTCTCTAACACATTTTTCTAGTTGATAAGGGCGAAAATCTGTTAAATTGTGGCTGCAGATAAATGTTTATAACCGTGCATACTCCGAATGGTTAAGTGGTATTTCCGAATGCGGTTTCTAACAAAGATAAGTAAGACTGATGGTCGTGCGCAGGGCCGCGCCAAGGGTGTTTGGCGCCCGGGTGCAAAATAAGTCTACGGCGCCCCCCTCCCTTCTCTCAAAGTGATCACTAGTCAAAAAAGTTTTTATAAAAGACCGCCACTGTCCCCTATGTAGATGTTAGCGAAGATATCTGTTCTTATTCGTATTATGGACAGCCTCTAATTTAAAAATAATTTATCGATAATATCTTTAGTTAAACTTTGCTACGTTTGTTTAATATTAGCTTTCAATTGCCAATCTTAAAAGCATTTCGAAGAAGGGGCAAACTTTTAAATGAACGAAGATACAAATATCTTAATGGGAAGGCGCCCCCGGCTAGTTGGCGCCCGGGTGCCGTGCACCCCTTGCACCCCGGGTTGGCGCGGCCCTGGTTGTACATACGTGACTATCCCGACACCTTTACTGCTATATAGGTTCCGTATAATCTTTTGCGTAGGAGAAAGCGAAATGTAGCTATGTAGCTGTGAGGCCTAATGGTCTGGTTGCCAACCCAACCCACAGCCGACAGGACAGTCCTACTTTAAATGTCCTCTGTCCTACTCTAATGTCAAGTAGGACGCAAAATGTCCTACTTTGTGAAGCATCTCTGTTTGGAAGAAGATCTACTAGTGGTGGGCAACCTTTTCTGCATGGTGGGCCGCGATGGTGGTAGTGAATTCTTCGGTGGGCCGCATTGGAATTTGTCAATGAATTATAGTTCAATCGTAAATTACTTAGAGATTCTTATAGACAGTGGCGTCACTAGGGTTGGTGTCACCCAGTGCGGTAACTCATGGCTACCAGACCATACAGAATCCTTAGTAATGTTTTTTGTACTAATGTTACTCGTAAATCGTAATTCCCGTATATCACTGAATGCAATGGCAATAGTAGTGACATAAACAACTAGCAAAATAAAAATTACAACTTTAAATTACAATATCATTGGGTAATAATGACAGCTCTGACCGGAGCGCATGCGCATTATAAGGTTCAAAAAGTAAATTAGCATAGAGTTTTAGCCTTGTAGGTATATTGATACAGTACATGTAAGCTGGGCTTACGAAAAATGTTTTTGTGGTTATAACTACAGGGATATTTTTATAAAAAATAATAAATTTCTGCTGAAACACTGCACAAAAACTTTATAGACAGTCATTTTGCTGTCACCCCCTCTGATGGTGTCACCCGGTGCGGTCCGCACCCCCCGCACCACCCTAGTGACGCCACTGCTTATAGACCATATGCATGGAAATCATATTTGGAATTATCTTTTTAGGGTTAATATTTCAATATTAAAAATCATGATGGAGTTCAATCTTAGAAATATCCTTGAGAATAAAATCAATAACAGCATTAAAAATAACTTATTAGAATTGAGAAATATTTAGCAAGAGGTCGCAATTCAACGTTACATATCGTAACAGATTTTGCTATACGGAAAATAATATTTGGTAGTCAATTAAAATAAATGATCCAAAGTTTTGAAAACTATGAAACACTGGCGGTGGGCCGCATCCGGCCCGTGGGTCGCAGGTTGTGCATCCCTGACCTAATGGATCACATGGCTGCCGGGTCCTAACGGTTGGGATGCACATTATTTAACATTGTTTTTTTACAACTTCTTCCCCTAGGTACATCTCCTCCACTCACATTTCGCATTTAAGAGATTGCAATAGTATCTAATAATCTAATATAAAAGACAGTGTCACTTTGTGTGTAATGCTTTCTGAAGCTTAACATCTCGCAAATGACAACCGAATTTGATGAAACTTTCAGGATAGCATTATGATATAATAACAAAACGTTTTAATGTACTGAACTCGAGATCAAAGACCCGGGTTCGACTCCAGGGGATAATTTCCATTTTCAATAAGATAACTTTTCGACGCGCAGGCTTTCATTCTTTTTTAGATTAAAATGAGAAATAATTGACCTACGTACGTCGGATATAAACCATTTTGAAGAAAACTTTATAAAGATTCTTATTCTGTTCGTATTTTTCCACCTGCAGTTCGAAATCGCTCAATTTAAACGTTTAATTCACACAGTTTGAGGAAATGTAGCCATTTTAAGAGGATGTTGCCTTGCTTACCAATTCCATTGTTTGATCTCGATATCATATTGTTATTTGAATCCTTATGGGTGTAAGGGTGCTTTGATTGCTTTTAATACGAGATAGAGGGAGAGAGAGAGAGTGGGGAAGGGAAGGAGAGGATGGGAGAGGGAAAGGGGAAGAGAGTGGGAAATGACTTTCAATACAATTTATGTTTCTGATGCCAATTTGATCTCCATAAATGACTTGAACGATCGAATCTTTGCTCCAGTTGATATTTCAACGGGCATTACATTAGTCTCTTTATATAATGAGCTAAGAAATACGGCCAGGCTATATGGAGATAGATGGGAGAATATGGAAAATCGTTCATAACTAAAAAGCTTTTCAATCTTTTTCGATAAAACTTTCAGGAATCATTTGCCTTTTCAACTTTTCAATTTTAAACTGCTCGCAGTGTGCATAGTAGTCCTGGGTTTGACTCCAAGAGTATATCTTTTCTTCATTTGAATAACATGGGCAGAGCTGAAACGAAGCGAGAAAGCCGTGTTTCCTTGGCATTTTAAAATATCTTAAAAATGAGATATCGACGCGGGATTTTCACAGTTAAGTCGAGAAAACAAAAAAATTAATTTTCCTGTCGTAGAAATTCAAATCTTTTTCGAAAATGGCGAAAGTTTACGTTTTACCAATATGTTTTCGTGGTTTTTACGCATTTATTCAATTCATCGCAATGACAACTGCAATCACCAGTCTGGTGATTTGCAGGGTATCATGTAGAATTGTTAAAGTCTATTGCTGACTCGATCCTAATGCGTAAGAAGTGAATGAAAATTGTGAACAAATCGTATTGAAACGTAATTTTTGAGGATTTTCGGATGGTATTTGAATTTATACGATATCGAAATTAACCTTTATAATTTTCTTCGAATGACTGCACATGTTTCGCGTTAAAATCGTATTTTTGAGATACTTTAAAATGTTAACCCATCAGTGCTGCCAATATATGGACTTAAATTATTTTAACCGCTAAGCATGTATAGTCGCATACATAAAATCAGTTCTGAACAACAATAGCCATATATGACAACGTATTATTTACTGTTATCCTTTAAATTAACACAGTTCATAATCATGGAAAGTAATAAAACTCGAGATGAAAGGAAAAGAAGACTTGACAGAGGAGCACAAACTCACTGGAGATCTCGCCAAATGGTAATAATTGCTGAAGCTAGCAGAAGAGAAACGGAACAGGATGCAGGGCCGGCATTGGGCCAATTGTACCTATTGGACCCAATCGGGCTAAGGGGGCTAAGGGGGCCCCGCACCTTGCTCTATATTTTTTGGGGAGGGGAACAGCTTGCGGACATGGAAACTGCAAAATGGCAAACTACGTTAAAAGGCAGTTTTTACTTTCTCATACGAAGTATCGAGAAAGTATTGTTTTCGCGAAAAAATTCGACCTCGAGATTTTTACGGAAATACACGTTTTAGCTGTCGCTGAATCCGAAAAAGTGGTTTTCGCAATGCCGTCTGTATGTCTGTCTGTTACTGGCGCTGGAGCCTAGACGGTATAACGAAAATGAATGAAATCTCGTACTTAGGCATTTTATCATACTGAGCAGAGTATACATAGAAATGGTTGACATTGATCAATAATTAAGTGTAGTTTATTCTACGCATTTTTAACAACAATCCGATTTTCTCGAAAACGGCTCTAATGATTTTGATCAAATTTAGCACAGTCACTTGAGTTTACGTCTTCAATAATACTGTATAGTTCATATTTCTCAAAAAATGAATATAAGGCTAGTTTATTCAAGGCAACTTTAACAATAATTCGATTTTCTCAGAAACGGCTCTAACGATTTTGATCAAATTTCGTACAGTTACTTATGTTTACATCCTCAATAATACTGTATAGTTCATATTTCTCAAAAAACGAATATAAGGCTAGTTTATTCTAGGCAACTTTAACAACAATTCGATTTTCTCAAAAACGGCTAAAACGATTTTCATCAAATTTCGTACAGTTACCTGAATTTACGTCTTCAATAATACTTTATAGTTCATATTTCTCATAAAATGAATATAAGGCTAGTTTATTCTAGGCAACTTTAACAATAATTCAATTTTCTCAAAAACGGCTATAAAGATTTTGATCAAATTTCGTACAGTTACTTGAGTATACGTCTTCAATAATACTACTTATTTCATTTTTCTCAAGGAATGAATGTAAGGCTAGTTTATTCTTGAGCAACTTTAACAAAAATTGGATTTTCTAAAAACAGGCTCATACGATTTTCATTTTCTAAAGATAACTAAACGACGCATTAGTACGTATATGAGAAAGTTTGTACAATGTATGTTGTACCGATTTTTTAGTATCTGGTATCGAACGCCCTAGTAGACGAATAAGACGTTATCGCCATCTTCCTTCCTTTTCGTAACGTTGCCGTCAAATTTCGTTTTTAGCAAATCGCTCTATATCGCCTCTATGTTCTTTTCCTTCTTTTTAGATTTATCCATAGTCCCATCCATACCCAAGCGGTCTCATAAGAGGCCATCTGATGCTCTCAGAATGCAGGAAATGCGTTGGCGGCCTGGGATCCCCACCACACCCCCTGGCTCGGCCTTTTAGGTCTCGTTGCTTCGGTCCTTTGGACCTCGCTTGCAGTGCCCCTCCCATATCTTTATTTTCAAACTAGGCCTTTTAGATGTAGGGGCCCCGCCAAAAGTTTTCTAATTGGGCCCCGCAATTTCTAGGGCCGGCACTGACAGGATATACAGAAGAGATTGATCGATCAGAACAAACGAAAAGCGAGGTGTAGAGCTAATGAGTCACCAAAAGCAACAGTAAATCCATTGACAAGCAACAGATTTACAGATGTTGTCGAAATAAAAAGATTTACTTGTTATTTCCAAAAAAGATTTTATTAAAAAAACGACCTAGGTTTTGTTTACCAAGTAAACCTATTTATTTCGACAATATGAAGAAATTCCACCAAGTTACGCCTGAGACTGTTAACTAGATTCACAGATGCAAGAAAACGAGCACATGAAAGTTCCTTACAATCTGAATAGCGATTATTGTGGATAACGTCATTTAAATTTATGTATATTTAAAAAATTAAGAACTCCTTAACCGTACAAAGTATTTTGTACGTTTAAGGAGATCTCGCCGTAGTCTCCAACACCTTTTTAATTTAATTATATTTATGTAACAATTTTTATAGAATTATTTACTATGCTTAACGAGTGAATATTCATTAACATATATTTTCAGAACAACTTTTATATGCCCATGACTATTGTTACTTTCTGTAACATTCGGTTATGAGGATTATATATTAATTTTTTACGTTTTGGTGCACATAACAGTTGATCCCGTTAATTTTTATTTTAACGTAACACTTAATTAACTTATACCCGTCATATTTGACGAGAAATTACGCCAGTAAGATAAGAGTTTGTCTCTGTTAGTTCCACTTCGTCTATCACCGAGGAAAGATCGGACGTGTCAAGTGAAATGCGTCTGTTTGGTGAATCTACTATATAACAGTTCGTCACATTTTAGTTCTTCCACTGTCTGTAATAACTGAATATAAAAACTTTTCTGTGTTTGCTCAATAAGTTATATCTCCTATTATTTATAATGATATTTCTTGTAAATTTTGTTTTTCTAATATGGAAAGCAGGATTTAATTCCTGAGACTTGGGGAGATATCAAATCTGCATTTCCAAACAAGAGAAGTTAGTTTTAATTGTTCTTCGATATTTTCATTCATATATTATATGGCATGTTAAATTTTAAAGTTTTATTCAAATAACATTGCTGCCATGATAGTGATTTTTGAATCAATCCTTACTAATGTAGATAAGCCTAGATATGAGGTTATTTTCAAATCCTGAATTTACAGGCAAAATACATTTTCCCTTTTCGCTATTTACATGAATAACGAAAGTTTTTGCTCTAAATTTTATGACGTTTTAATAATATATAATTGCAAATCATTTTTTTCTCTCTCCTAAGAATATCCGTGAAAATACGATTATATTTTGAAATGTCCTGCTTAATTTTCGGATGTCCTACTTAAATTTTGTAAATGTCCTACTTAGCTGTCGCGAAGAGTTGGCAACCCTACCTCCTGAAGACCCATCTGCGAAACGGATGAAGGAAAGACGGAAATCCCCAGGGCTCCAGAGAGGGCCAGGGGAAAAATCCCCGGGGCCTCTGAAATACTATTAAGACATTTGGTTTTTCTATCGCAATATGCGGGTGCAAGGTACGCGGGCAACCGACACCAACGGGCGGCGTTTTATCCCTTCCCCATTTCTCATATGTCTATTATGCGGGTCTGCCACCTCTACCCACTGCATGTTAGAGCGTCCCGCACGGGCCGGGTAATATGTACAAAGTAAGCGAGTCACACTGGTCCTCCGTAATGAATGGGTTCGAGCAAAAATGTAGCACGGGTTATTTTTTAGGTAAACTAATCAAGGGATAGTGAAGTACGAGTCTGACTCGCCCTCCGTGCTGAATTGGTTAATGTATACTTTTTGCCTGTAACATTATATTTGCGTATTTTTATAATGATTTGTCACGTTTGTTGGCATCCAAGGCATGCTTGTTGGTAGGGACCACGCAAACGAGTATTTAATATACAGAAATAGTCGAAAAATCTGCAAGAGACGAAGCGCGTAAGGAATTTGACGCCTACCGATCCACGACAATCTCGGATTCACTCAAAGACGACTCGCAAGAATTTTGGTCGTACGTGCCAGAAATTCGAGGTCAGTCCACAGTACCTCTTCTACGTACAGACAACGGTGAAAGTGTACACGATTCATTTACTAAGGCTAGTATGTTAAATCGGTTCTTTGAAAATTGCTTCACAATAGACAGCGGTGATTTCATTGATTTCCCTACTCGTATGGTGTCAAGATTGGAAAATCGAAGTTAATCACAGCAAATGTTCCCTATTGAGTTTCTGGAAGAGGAAGAACAATGAATTAGACTCGGAGTACCGTATTGATAGATTGAATATCCAATCTGCAGAGTACGTTAAATATTTAGGAGTCACCATTTGTCGTGATCTATCATGGAATATGCATATTCGCAGGATCGTAGGCGCAGCTAATAAGAAATTGGGCTTCGTAGGCAGAATAGTAATAAGTAGCACAGAAAAGGTACGAGAAACGTGTTATTTATCATTGGTCAGATCTCAGGTCGAATACGCTTTAGGCATATGGGATCCGTACGAAAAGGGACAAATACTTGAGTTAGAAAGAATCAAACGCAGAGCAGCCAGATTCGTAAAGCAAAAATATGAGCAAAAATTCAGCGTCACATCACTCTTGAAGGAGTTGAATTGGATATCGCTAGAGGATCGCAGAATTAGCGCTAGGTTAAGGCTTCTGGAGAAATTTAGGTCGGATGTTCTCTTAAGAGGAGGTCTCAGGAATATTAGAGGCACCTACGTACATGGGCAGGCACCATCACGAGAATAAAATACGTGAGATCGACTGTAGGACCGAGCGATATCGGAGCTCGTTTTTCCCAAGGACCATACGGGATCATAACAGGAGAGTGATTCCCACGAGGGACGTTATTGGGTAGGTTTTGGTGTGCTGCACCCGCTGCCACCCACCAGTCTGGTGATTTACAGGGTATCATGTAGATGTAGATGTATAGACTCAAATATGAGCGACATAGAAATATCCGAAAGCGGTATCGTCAAATTACTATGTCTGGTCCACAAAAGAAAATCGCCAGTGCCTGAAGTTATACCTGCATTCATTATAAACTCCTTAGCAAACGAATTAGCTCCGTACCTTAAGATAGTATTCACAGAATCTTTAGATGAGGGTGTAGTTCCTTTGATATGGAAAACAGCCCACGTTACACCAATACATAAAACGGGAAGTAAATCAAAAGTGGAAAACTACCGCCCTATATCGTTGACGTCAATCTTCTGTAAGGTTTTCGAGCACATTATCGGTAGCTCAATAATGCGATTTCTCGAAAGCAAAGAAGCGCTTAACAGTAGCCCGCATGGTTTCCGGAGAGGCAGGTCATGCGAGACTCAGTTAGCTCTACTCACACAAGATATTGTGAAAGCATCGGATAAAGGAATAGGAGTTGATGCAGTATTTTTAGACTTTAGGAAAGCCTTCGACACCGTTTCTCACGTGAAAATAGTGCAAAAATTAAGGGCTTATTCAATTAACGAGAAAATTGTAAATTGGATCGCCTCGTTTCTTTCCGATAGAACCAAGAGAGTAGTCCTCGATGGAGTTGCATCAGACGTCGTCAAAGTGACTTCCGGCGTGCCTCAGGGAAGTGTAATCGGACCTCTGTTATTCTTGATATAAATAAATGATTTAGCGGATAATATAAAGTGTAAAGTTAGACTCTTCGCGGATGACACACTTGTGTATGGAGAAATCAACACAATACACGATCAGGAGAATTTGCAAAAGGACCTTCAGGCTATTACGAAATGGTGTAAAGATTGGCAACTCGATCTGAATATAAAGAAATGCGCCGCAATGAACTTCACGCGCTCCACGAATTTCAACCGTTACCCGTACCAAATATCTGAACTAAAGCTAAAATACGTCAATAGCTACAAATACCTAGGAGTAATTCTCAGTAGCAATTTGTCTAGTAGAGAGCATATCAAAACCGTTATAGCATCGGCAAACAGAATTCAAGGGCTTTCCTCTAGAGTCCTGCGGGGATGCCCCTCGAATGTGAAGGAAATCGTATTCTTTTCCCTAATACGACCCGTCGTGGAATACCGCAGCGCCGTCTGGGACCCTTTCGAGGAGTGCCTAAGTAGGGAGCTCGAAATGGTTCAGCGTAGAGCGGCTAGATTTGTAAAAGGAGAATATCGGTATGATGCGAGTGTATCAGAGTTATTGAGAGATCTGAAATGGCAGACGTTGAAGAGTAGAAGAATTGAATACAAAAGGAAACTATTTGAAAATTTTGAAAGTTCCGAATTCGTTGAAGATGTACGCGGCATAGTCGTCCCCATCGGTGTTAGTGAACGTAATGTTAGATCACAGTGCAGAAGAAAATATCTCGAAATTACCGCTAGAACAGAGAAATACTACCGATCCTTTTTCCCAGACGCGATAAGACAATCCAACAGAGGAATTAGCTAGACTTCACTTGGTGTTGTGACACCCCCTGCCAAACGCTTCTAGCGGCTTGCAGGGTATTGATGTAAATGTAAATGCATGCAAATATGTGGATTTAAAAAATCCCTTTCAAATCATTGTACAGCACAGACGTTTGGTAGAAAATTTGAAAACAATAATTATATTTTTCGAGTGGAAGGACTTTAAATGGCCTGTAAGCAGGGCCGGTTTGTTTCCATTCGTTTCGTCGCTTCTTTTTACTTTCTCCATACGTAGTAATGGGAAATTATTGTGATCACGAAAAAAATCGACTTCTAGGTTTCAACGGAAATACGCGTTTTGAGGTCCCTAGAACACGTTTAGACTATTTTCGGAATGATGTGTGTGTGTGTGTGTGTGTGTGATTGTGGGCGCTCTAAATCAAAAAGTACTTGTCATATCATTACCAAACTTCATATATAACACTTTAGCATGAGCACAAAGAATTGATTTGTTGTTGGACAATAACGGGTAACCGGAAGTCGAGGTTTATTCGAAACCTGATTCGGTTTTTTCGATATTTCTCCGTTAAAACATCATTATTGTATATACAATTCTATACAAAGCTTATAGAGAATGTAATTTCCTACAACTTTCATTTGAAAATTTCTATAGCCGTTACTATTTAGGAATTATTTACAAATAACAGGTTTTTCGGTTTCCGTCAAATATCTTCTTAAAAACATCGTTATTGGTAATCTTCGTGAGGACCAAAGTTGTAGAGAATAATATTTCTTCCAAGTTTTGTTTTAAGCAAATTTTCGTAGAACCATCCATTTCGGAGATATTCAACATTTTTCGTAATTTTCCGTATACAGCGCCAATACCATGTAGCGGTGAATTTTGTAAACACATTCAAAATACACGTAATTTACGGCAATAAGGACGAGTCTTCTTTTACGATACGAAATTATTATTTTGCCTTATAATGCTTTCATAATAATTTAAATATCTATAGCCCAAATATGGAGAAAGTCATGTGTTGGCCACATCAGATTTTTTCCCTGCGTCCTTCCTTTGGAGCATTCACAGACTTCCAAGTGCTTTTTGCAGTCAAGAATCAATTTATTTACATTTACACGAATACCCTGCAAGCCACCAGAAGCGTTTGGCAGGGGGTGTTACACCACCAAAAGAAATCTAACTAACGCCTCTGTTGGACTATCTTATCGCATCTGTGAAAAAATCTGATGTGGCCAACACATGACTTTCTCCATATTTGGGGTATAGATATTTAAATTCTTTTTATGAATAGCATTATAAGGCAAAACTATTACTTCGTATCGCAAATGAATACAGTAGTCCTTATTCCCGTAAATTATATTTTGAATATGATTACAGAATTCACCGCGAATGGTGGTGGCGCTGTATACTGAAAATTTACGAATTAGCAAAATATCTCCGAGATGGATGGCTCTACAACAATTTGTTTGAAACATAGCTTGGAAGAAATATTATTCTCTACAACTTTGGTCCTTACGAAGATGTACAATTACAAAGTTTTAAGGACATATTTGACGGAAACCAAAAAACCGATTATTTATAAATAATTCCTAAACAATAACTGCTATGGAAAATTCTTTCAAATGAAAGTTGTAGGAAATTACGTTCTCTATAACTTTTGTATAGAATTGTAAATACAATAATGATGTTTTAACGAAGAAATATCGCAAAAACCGGATCGGGTTTCGAATAAACCTCGACTTCCGGTTAACCGTTATTGTCCAAAAACTAATCAGTTCTTTGTGCTCATGTTAAAGTGTTATATATGAAGTTTGGTAACGATATGGCATGTACTTTTTGAGTTAGAGCGCCCACAATCACATACACACACACACAGGCATCATTCCGAAAATAGTCTAAACGTGTTCTACGGACCTCAAAATGTGTATTACCGTTGAAACCTAGAAGTCGATTTTTTTCGTGATCACAATAATTTCCCATTACTACTAATTTCCTTTTGTACTCAAGGGGGGGGGGGGGGGATGGCGAGCGTGAGCGAGCAGGGGGCTTGTTCCCCAGTGTATAAATACAAAAGTTATACCAAATTTTATATTCAACAACTTTTGTTCTAATTTTTACTTTCTCCATACGTAGTAATGGGAAAGTACTGTGATCACGAAAAAAAATCGACGTTTTGAGATCCCTAGAACACGTTTAGACTATTTTCGGAATGACGTCTGTGTGTTTCTGTGTGCGTGTATGTGATTGTGGGCGCTCTAACTCAAAAAGTACTCGCCATATCGTTACCAAACTTTATATATAACACTTTAGCATGACAATAACGGTTAACCGGAAGTCGAGGTTTATTCGAAACCCGATTCGGTTTTTGCGACATTTCTCCGTTAAAACATCATTATTGTATATACAATTCTATACAAAACTTATAGAGAATGTAATTTCCTACAGTTTTCATTTGAAAGAATTTTCAATAGCAGTTATTGTTTAGGAATTATTTATAAATAATAGTTTATTTCGGTTTCCGTCAAATATCTCCTTAAAAACGTAATCTTCGTGAGGGCCAAAGTTGTAGAGAATAATATTTCTTCCAAGTTTTGTTCGAAACAAATTTTCCTAGAACCATCCATTTCGGAGATATTTAACTTATTCGTAATTTCCAGTATACAGCGCCACCACCATGTAGCGGTGAATTCTGTAAGCATATCTATATCTATAATAGCCGACCGTCAGTCCGTCCGTCCCATATGGTCCGTCCGTCCCACCCTGTATCTCAAAAGCCGTTCGTCGTAGAGATATGCGGTAAACTGCGTTTTGTTTCTACAAGCTAGGAAGGCCCCTAGAAACTATCGATTGTTTACTTAGCGTCAGTGGGTTAGTTGAAGAATTTCTTCTGCTGTATTTAGCCGACGAAGTTTTTTACGTTTCTTCTGATTTCGTTCTTTATTTCCGTTTCTTTGCCGTTCGTTTTCCTTTGGTTTTACTTTTCTTTGCTGGTTTCAACGGCCACTTTTATCCTTTTTATTTCACCTTTCCTTTCCTTGCTGCAATCGTTGTATGTTGGTTGTCGTTTTTATTATAACATTTGATCGTTCCCGCCTTGTATGTTATTAATCATCTTTGCCGTTTTTAACAACGTTGAACTTTTATTGTTTGTTTGACAGTCCGTCGTTTGCTTATGGCTGTCCTTTCTTTGCTTTTCCGTCCGCATTTGCACTTTGACCCACTTCTTGTTATCTTACGTTCGTTTGCTGAATTTTCCTTTTTATTTCCATCCGTACATAAATTTCGACACTGAAATGAAAGCTAAAAAGAAATCTGTTAACCAAAAAACAAGGAGAATAAGGAATATATTTAATGAGCGGTAGAAAAAGAAGCAATGTTCACTAAACTGTTTAAATATATTTATTCATATATATAATTAAGAGTTTATGAAATGATAATGTATATATCTGGTAAAATAATTGTTCTCAGAGGCCCTGCTAATATTTGAAAATGGTTTAAACGATCTCCAATCTTGATATTTAATAAGACACTGATGTTTATAAGGAAACTGATATGCATAGAGCACTGTTCGTATTTCTGTGGTAGTTATAGTAGGGATATGAAATTAATAATGTAGTGTAATTCCCTAATCTTGATATCTTCAGCATTATAGAATATAAAATATCCTAGTCAAAAGTATTATTTAAAAACAAGAATACCAAAAGTATGGAGAAGGTCATGCGGTGGCCACAACAGATTTCTTTTAATTCGACATGATTCAATCTGGTTCCGGCGTGAGTTAACATAAGCTGTTATTTCCCAGAATTATTTCATTGTTTGGCGTTGTGGCCTTTAATAGCAATGATAAGAGTTTATCTCAGAGTGTCGAGTGGTGATAAACAGGAAAATGAAGAAGAGTAACAGGAAGTTTATTGCCATGGCGACCTTCTTAACCGGAAGAGAGCATCGTGTTTCTCTAACGTCAGCTTCAACTCTGAAATTGCACAATTTTTACTCTCTTAATATACGCCGAATTTATTCGAGAAATTCGATTTTATAGATTGGAGGCATTTGGCAGACAATTAGTTATTAAAATAAAAAACTCTTATGTGTCCAGCACATGACTTTTTCCATACAGAGTTTATTTACATGAATATTGCAATGGCCGTGCCCGAGTCAGGGCCCGGGAGAGGAATTCCGGGCCCCGGTGCTTTTCCCGCTCCCTGGCCCCCTTTAAGGTATTGTGATCACCTGAGAGCGGGCCCCCCTTAAGCCCGGGCCCCCGGTTAACTGCCCCCCCTCCCCCATTAAAGGGGCCCTTCTCTGTCTAAAAATATTTGTTAATCTTATAAAGTATACGAATTTAAAAAATGGGGAAAATGTCGAACAGTGTCTCACGTGAGAGAGGTTGTTTATTCATTAATATTTTATTTTAAAAAATGACGCGAAGGGGCCCCCTGCGCGCCCACTTACATAGTACCGTAACCCGCTAATTTCGTAACCTTATCTGGCAATACGGCTGAAAAGCTGCTTTCGAAATCGCTAATCACACTCGTGAATAATTTTTGAAGACTGGACTTTCGACAATGGAAAATACTTTTCACATTGAAAAACAATAGGTAAAAAAATAGTTTTTTGTTGTTATGGGTGACAAAATAATGATCATCATTAGTGTCACTATAAGAAATTGAAAGCTTTACATCTTCTACATCTACATAATACCCTGAAAATCACCGGAATGGTGGGTGGCAGGGGGTGCAGCGCACCAAAGCCTACCTAATAACTTCTCTCGCAAGTATCACTCTCCTGTTATGGTCTCGTATGGTCCTTGGGAAAAAGGAACCCTGATATCGCTCGGTCCTACAATCGATCTCTCGTATTTTATTCTCGTGATCGTGCCTGCCCATGTACGTAGGTACCTCTAATATTCCTGAAACCTCCTCTTTGAGAGAACTTCCGACCAAAATTTCTCCAGAAGCCTTAACCTAGCGCTAATTCTGCGATCCTCTAGCGATATCCAATTCAGCTCCTTCAAGAGTGATGTGACGCTTAAGTTTTGCTTTACGAATCTGGCTACTCTGCGTTGGATTCTTTCTAACTCAAGTATCTGTCCCTTTTCGTACGGATCCCATATGCTGGAAGCGTATTCAACCTGAGATCTGATCAATGATAAATAACACGTTTCTCGTACCTGTTCTGTGCTAGTTCTTACTATTCTGCCTACGAAGCCCAATTTCTTATATGGTTATTCCTAAATATTTAACGTATTCCGCAGATTGGACATTCGATCTATCAATTCTGTACTCCGAGTCTAATTCATTGTTCTTGCCCTTCCAGAAACTCAAAAGGGAACATTTTCCGTGATTAATTTCGATTTGCCAATCTTGACACCGTGCTGAAAGGGCGTTTAAATATTCCTCGAGCGATTTTTGATCATCCTGTTATCATATAGTACCGTCCTAACTTCTCCACCTGTTATATTTCCTCACATTTTTCTTTTATCCAAATTTCCCTAGCTTTATCTGTTACCCTTCTCAACTCATTGTTTATTTTTCCATTTTCTTCTCTCGTCCATCTTCTCCAGCATTTCCTTAGTGATCCACGGTTTTCTGATTTTCTTCTCTTTTTTCCCAATCTCTTTATTCAAGGTATCTTCAATACTGGCTTTAATTTCCTCCCGTTCTGTATCCACGGTCTTCGGTTTGTTTTTCAAATTTCTAAGCGATCTTCCAACTTCGTGCTTAATGCATCTTTCCTTTCTTTCAGTTTTTCTAGGTCCCAAGTCTGTCTATCTCTTCTCGTTTTCCTTATTTGTTTCAGCTTTGTAGTTACATCGACTATTAGAAGCTCCTGGTGGTGTCTTAGAATTTTTTATGCTGTTCCTGAATCTTTGTTTTACTAGGATGTAATCTATTTGGCATATCATTCTATCTCCTGGGCTTTTCCATGTTCACAGGTTTCGTTTATGATTTTTGAACAATGTATTAGTCATTACTATACCCGTTTTCTACTATTATGAAGCTTGACCTTGAAAATCCTAGTTGTACGCTTACTGCTGCAGCCAATAAAAGCTCGAGAGACTGTCGATGGGGAGGGGAGAAAGTCAGTCTGTCTCTCACCATCATGCTGTTCACATCGCTCCGAGCTCGACTGTGTTGCCAGATCTACCGCGTTTACACCTTAGGCTATGTCCTAGCTGCAAGCGACTGGCGGATAAGCGCGTACACGCGCTACTCAATTCTTCCACAGCGACCGTCCTATATGCTAGCGACCACGTGAAGAATCATCTGCAGAGATGTCATCTCACAGTGCACGTCTATATGCTCGCTTTGGAGAATAGCAGTTTAAAATTAGTTTTTCGAATGATAGGGAAGACAAACACGAGTTGTTTAAGAAACGTAATGAATATGGAGAATTTCATCACCTATACATTGATCTGAGAAGAGATGAAAACAAGTTTACGGAATGTTTAAGAATGAAACCACGAACAATCGACTATATCTTGGAATCCACCAAAAATGTACGTACTACTTATTCCTAATGTGTCGGCGACCTCCTTCCACTCATTACCCATGACATCTCTGTTGTGGTACCGCTTCTGCCTGCTATCCCAAATAGCACTTCTTTTAAAAACTTCGGAAATCAGTGCATCAGACATCTTTATCAAGCAGTCAACGCGCGACTGAGGTAGCAGCGATCAAACTTCCTTGGAATCCGCTTCTCAGGAAGCGCGTTCGGCGCTACCAGCGCGTGGAAGCACGACCAAAGTCGCTGCCACACCGGACAGTTACATTGTTTACTTTGTACTTGTATGCGTGAGCGAAGAAGCGCATGCACGCGCTTGCGGTTAGGCGCTCCCACTTAGGACACGGCCTTAGCGTTCGCATGCGACTTTCTTCAAGAGCGGATATCGGGCAAGAGCGTACTACTTTCCCGCGCCTCTCGAAAACTTCAAATGGTGGTGGAAGGGGAAAACGCCCTGATTGGCTATTCGCTGCGCCACGGTCAAGCTTCATAAGAGTAGAAAACGGGCATAGGTCGTTATTAACACAAAATTCTACCAGTTTTTCTCCTCCTCGGTTTCTTTTCCCAAGTCCGTATTGACCGACAACATTTTCTTCTTGTCCTTCATCAACGATGCTGTTCCAATCTCCCATTATTATGCAGTTTACCTTTCCTCTTCCGTCTTCTTCGTAAATCTCGTTAATTTGTTCATACATCTCGATTTATTCTTCTTCATGAGTGGAAGCTGGAATATATACCTGGATTATCAACATGTCCACTGGGACTGCTTTTAGCTTTATTGCCATCAGCCTATCGGTTGTATGCTGTTATTTTTTTGTCACGGTCTTCATCATATCTTTCCTAAGTACCAGAGCTACTCCCCTTTCCCCACTATTTCCTCCTGAGTAAACTACTGTGAATTCTTCCGAGGCGAACTGTCCTTCTTCCAATTTAGATTCGCTCAGCTCTATGATGTCAATTCTATTTCTTCTCATATTTTCCAGCCATATAATCATTACTAGGGAATTTTAATATGGTAGTTTCCCTCATGCTTTCCACATCGTAGTACTGTAGCCGTTCAAATCGTCCCGATCACGCCTACAGCTCTATTGGATATAAACCCACTCAACATCATTTAGTACTTCTGCTTACTGTCAGGCACCGATGATATTTTATTAAATTTGTGAAAAATCTCCTTTTGCGGGGATAGAACCCCGGAACTGTGTAACGGGATGCCGACATGCTAACACTACACCATTCATGAAAACGTTAATGCAGGACCGCTCCGTAGGTCATTGCCGCCTTCGTACACGCAATTTTCGCGGCATCTCATGTTTTTAAAAAAATCTTTCTGCTACCGCCTTCCGTGTTTGCTGGCTCCCAAGAGTTGCTTTCCGGGTGCTTTGCACCCCTTGCACCATGGGTCCGGTCTTAAGGGTGCTTTTGCCACTTTGAGCGTAAAATCTCTCCAACGGTACGCCAACGAAATAGTAAAACAGCTTGTGGAAAGGCGGGGAAGCGTCAACTAATATGCAAGAGAAAATCTCCGTTTTTCACATTCATTTCAGTTTTCGCCAGCGCCAGAACGAACTTCAAGTTACACCCTAGCCCATCTAATAAGTATTAATCTGAGTGCAGGGTTGTAATTAAGTTCAGTGGTTTGATAAATATTTTATTTTTTCTTGTTTAACTCTTTATAGGCGCGTTTCGCTTCCAGCGTGAGCGCCTATTATCGTCGGTCCGTCTGTCCGTCCGTCCGCATGTTCGTTCTCGGCTTCTACCAAACGAATTTTCATGAAATTTTATATTGAGGACTGACAATCTAAGATAATAAGAAAATCGCAAAAATGAATCACGTACGCTAATCAGGGGTACCACTTTCCTGGTAACAAAAAATTAAATTTTCGTCATATCTCGTAAAGTATTGCTCATAAAATATTTTTGAAATAAAAGTTGTAGAACTAGTAAATTTGAGTATTTCCTTTCCCATACATTTTAATCGTAGGAGTAGCCGTTATCGATAAAATCAAACAAAAATGTCTTACTTCGAGTTGAACTTGGAAAATTTCTTGCATGGTTACTTTTTCATTGTTGCTAACAAACGTTTAATTTACTTAAGTACACTTACGTATGCATGCAATATTTTTAAACAGAAAGAAAATGGATTAATTATGATGAAGAAAAGAACTTTAAAACGCTATTTCCCTTACGTACAAGTATATAATTTCTTTCTAATACTCCATTGCACGAAACGCGCCCATTTGTGATACGTTGTAGACTTTCCTAGCTTGTTTAAAAAATACTATGACATCTAAACGTAGCAGTACAAGTGGAAGTGATGCATTAGCTAAGAGACAGTTTAAAGTTGTCATTGAGTGAAAAGTTTCGCCTCCGCTAGGAGATGAGACGGAATGAACGAATCGACTATTCGTTCTATAAAAAAAAACGAAGAAAAAATTCGAGTTAGTGTTATGGCTGCTACTCTCCGTCTAGTGCTAAATTTTCTTTTGTGAGTAGACTGGAAAAACTCTTGAGTGTGTGTATAGAAGAAAAAACACAGAAAAATGCTCCCCTTAGTTCGCAATTACATAATAATAAGAAATAAAGTGTTAAGTCTATATGAACATTTAAAGAGTGGAACTTAAGGCGATGATGAAGAGAGCAATTCTTCAATCGGTTTTCCAGCAAGTAAGGACTGGTTTGAAAATTTAAAGAAGCGTCTATTCTCGCATTGCATTAAGCTATCGGGGGGGGAGAGGGCGGGGGGGGAGGGGGGGGGGGGGAAGGTGCATCTGCTGCATCAACAAGGAGCAAAGAAATTCCCGAATGAATTTTTGAAGCTCGTCGAGACGACATCTTATAAGCCAGAACAAGTTTTCAATGTGGATGAAACTAGCTTATATTGGAAAAATGCCTAATAGAACCTTTATTTCTAAGGAGAAACATACTGCTCCGAGGTTTAAGGTTGCAAAAGACTACTTAACTCTGATATTATGTGGAAATGCTTCGGGAGATTAAATTCAAATTAAAGCCGATGCTAATTTACCGATCCGAAAATCCTCGCGCACTTAAAGGGAAGATTAAATCAGATCTACCTGTCTTCTGGAGATAAGAAGTCATGGATTATGAGTAAACTTTCCGAAGACTGGTTTGCCAACTGCTTCATCCAGCAAGTTAAGAACCACCTGAAGCGAAAAGATTTGCCATTTAAAGGCCTTCTCATGTTGGACAACGCTCCTGGGCACCCCGACATCGAAGTTGTATGCTTGCCGCCAAACACCACTACACCCTTACAACCGACGGATCAAATCGTATTATATCCGCCGAATTTTTGACCATAATTTAAAGCAAATGGACACAAGTCCTTCCATGTCCACAATGAATTCCTGTTGGCAGAAACTTCGGCCTGAATCTGTTCATTACAATGACTATCCCAGCATTCGCGGAGAAGTGGCTAGAAATGTATGTGGAGTGGGTTTCGAAGATATAAAAGAGGAAGAAATGGAAGATTTACTCAACCTCCAGCAAGAAGAATTGGCCAATGCGGAACTTGAAGAAGTCGCGCAATCCAGTGAAAATGAAGATGATGTAGAGCCTAAGAAACAAGATGTCTCGGCGAAGACATTAGCGGAAATCTTGAAAATGCCTGACGAGTTGAAAGAGAAAGGTGATTCTTTTATGGAAAGAAGTATCGATTCAAAGAGTATAATTAACGTGGCACTATCTCCCTATGAGGAAATTTATAAAAATTTAAAAACAAAAGGAAATAAACTTCAAATCACAGAACTCGTAAAGCCTACTTCCTCCTCCATCCTCCTTTCTGAACCACCTCCATCACCAGCTTCGTATGTTACCTGCTGCAGTCAACAAATCTTCTTTTTTCCTTCGTTTTTTCTCAATCTTCACGCTCTTTCTTTTAAATTCATATTTTAGCCCACTATTTGTTTCCATGTCCTACGGTCACTAATAAAGTAAAAAAATTAGACTTAAGACTGTTCTAGCAGACGTGGGACCCGGACCCCCTTTTCTCCATTACTATATGCACTTGCCGATCGCGGTTTTACGGTTCGCGGGCTCTCAGGGAACGTAACTCCCGCGAACGGCGAGGGATACATGTATTTCCTTTTTCTGTATTAAAATATACGTGAATGGCTACACTTTTAAATAGTCTCCATTCCTGATTACCCCTCCCCTTCCCCGTGGATGAAACCTTGATCTGCCCTTGATCGACTCGACCAAAAAGCAAGTCAAAACATACGAGTCGTAGCGAGGCCAAGGTCGAAAGGAGAGCACACGAAATGCAGGAAAAGTGAGGCCGCGAAAGTCGTCTCTCTCTCTCTCTCCCCCTCCCCAGCTAACCTCTCTCTCTCCCACTGCAGCGCTTAGGGGCGGCGATTCCAGCAAGTATAATATTTTAATTCAGAAACACGGAACAAGAACTACCCGAATGGGTAAAACAACGTCGGAAGCGGAAGGCGTTTTCAATCGGAATCCGAGGTTAACCTAGAGATTAGAAGTTTGGCACAGATACAGGATTTTGATCACAACCGAAGGAAAAAATTCGAAGTTACTGAAATTCCATTTTCGAGGGGCCCATACGAACATCTAAATTATAAGTTACTTCTAGAGGTGCTAGAGACTTAAATTTTAGCAGGATTATTAGGTATTTGGTCACAACAAATGGGAAAAATCCGAAATTGTAAAAATTCCATTTGCTAGAGGCTGTTTAACACCATTATTGCCCCATACGAACATCAGAGGGAGGGAGGGAGAAGGGGGGTGGGAGGGAGAAGGGGGGTGGGAGGGAGAAGGGGGGTGGGAGGGAGAAGGGGGGTGGGAGGGAGAAGGGGGGTGGGAGGGAGAAGGGGGGTGGGAGGGAGAAGGGGGGTGGGAGGGAGAAGGGGGGTGGGAGAAGGGGGGAGGGAGAAGGGGGAGGGAGAAGGGGGGTGGGAGAAGGGGGTGGGAGAAGGGGGAGGGAGAAGGGGGGAGGGAGAAGGGGGGAGGGAGAAGGGGGAGGGAGAAGGGGGAGGGAGAAGGGGGGAGGGAGAAGGGGGGTGGGAGAAGGGGGGAGGGAGAAGGGGGGAGGGAGAAGGGGGGAGGGAGAAGGGGGGAGGGAGAAGGGGGAGGGAGAAGGGGGGAGGGAGAAGGGGGGAGGGAGAAGGGGGAGGGAGAAGGAGGGAGGGAGAAGGGGGGAGGGAGAAGGGGGAGGGAGAAGGGGGAGGGAGAAGGGGGGTGGGAGAAGGGGGAGGGAGAAGGGGGGAGGGAGAAGGGGGAGGGAGAAGGGGGAGGGAGAAGGGGGGTGGGAGAAGGGGGGAGGGAGAAGGGGGAGGGAGAAGGGGGAGGGAGAAGGAGGGAGGGAGGAATTTTGTTGCGGAGAAGCTTTGAATGTTTGGAAAATATTGAGGAAGGAAATGCGCCGTAGATTTTGAAAAGTCATCCAAGCGCATGCGCTTTAATGACGTGTGCGCGCGCGTATGATGGGGTGGGAGTGCGTGGGACAGTTCGCACGGGTGATACTGTGGCAGACGACGTAGACTTTTTCTCGGAAGAGAACTACTCAAATATATTCCCGGCTTTATATCTGTATTCTCATTGTTAATTAACGCGAAATAACACAAATTATGAATAATGGAAAAGCTTTCATCAAGTGTCTGTAAGTCTTTTTTACGATTTGAATCCACAGCCAACACCGGCTCGAGGTACCGACGAACCGGGCGGCTGCCCGGGGCGCCATCATCTTGGAGGCGCTATTTCGACCAACTATCGATGCATTACTTGCGATTTAACAAATATTGGATACCGATTTATATCGCCGAACAGACAGGAATCTTTATGGAACTCATTCTGTTTCTTTCTTTATCTATAATCTTTACAGAGCGATGAATTAATTAACACGTACTTCGTAATAATCGCAACAAACATTTACAGAGGGGGGAGCGATAGAATGCTATTTCGCCCGGGGCGCCAAAATCCCACAGGCCGCCCCTGTCCACAGCTTTTGATAATCTTTTTACGCCCCTTATCATCAGACCCAGAATAACTTTATAATCGCGCCTTCAACGACCACCAGTCTCTTTTTGCGCGACATCGCATTAAATGAATATTTTTACTTCGCCGGGTCGCGGTTCTTATACGACGCATAATACCCTCCGCCGTTACAGAGAGAGAAAGAGATAGAGAGTTACACAGAGAATGATAGAAAACAAACAGACTAACAATAAGATGGAGAAAAAGAAAAATTTCTTATTTAACTCGCCATGCATCCATCGATGATGGCTGTTAAAAATATCCCAAAATTGATGAGGCGATTTTAAAATCGTTTGGACGAAGCTATTGTTATTAGTTTTGCTTTAGTGCCGCTGTAATCTGTAAGTTTGACTTTAATTTAAATAAACTTTCAATACACAGTGATCTGCCAGTGGTTTTCATGAAATTGCTGCATCCTTCCACAAATAGATCCATTCCGATACATCGAATTCTTTTTTATTTGCCTTGACATGGCAATTATCTCCAGGGGCGAAATGGACAGAATGAACCATTTTTTCGATATGTTAGGCTCAGTGGTGTAGCGGAATCATTCTGACCCCCCTCCCTCCCCTCCCCTCCCTCCCTCCCCTCCCCCACCTCGCCACGGACGACAAGTAGGAACAATACATTTTAATCATACAGTATAAATTAGGCGCTTTTCGTATCCTTCGGTATATTATTTTAAATTTAATGAATAAAACTTAGAAAATAAACATAGCTACACTTTTAAAGGTAATTATATAAAAAAATACATGAAAATCTTTTTATTTTTTCATTCTCACGTGAAAAAAAATTGAACACAATTTATAGCAGTTTAAGAAATTCCATCTCTATAGTAGGTATTTTTTATCCTGTAGAAGTTTTTTCATAATAATAATCTACATCGAAAGATCTATCGTTTTTCCGTCTTTCGGAAAGGGCCCGTTCGGTTTGCAGGATCAATAGCACAAAAAAATTGTTTTAAATTTGGAATCTATCTATAGTCTATAGCTATCTATAAAGTAGTGTTTGTATGTCTTTTATAGCTTAGCAACTACAGCACGTAGAAACAAGAGGAAGGTGTCATTTTAAGCGGAATAAAGAGTTAAGTAGTGTAGTCAGGTTTTTAAACCGATTTGATTGACCTTTCCAATTTAAAAGAATATTTTCTTTTTTCATTTTCTCCATTTGAATAACATAGGGATGAGTTTAGCTTATTTTTCATTTGGATTTTAAAATTACTTATTGTTAGAAACATGGTACGAACTTTGGACTTGAATAGTCCTATGCAGGAAAGAACAGTTTATTTTTATTGAAGACAGAATCCGAATCATGATCGAATTAGCGTAAAAATGCGTTTAGAATCAGAAAAATACGTGATTTTATCAGTTTTATGACAATACCAATTATAAGCTACCATGACAACACCCATTGTCGCCGGAAAATTTTAACGTAATATCGTTTTTCAATATCTGTACGATTTTGCTTTGTTTACATGGCAACCAATTATTTGTTGATTTTAATATAAATATTACTATTAAATGTTTTTAGTGATATTTTTATATTGCGTCGAGTTCTCCAAAGCAAGCTGTTTTTAAAAATACGTAATTAAACTTAAATAAGTAGATGTAGATTTTCCACAAATTGTGATTTGATAAATCGTTACTTTGGCTCTAAAGTATTGTTGATATAAACAATTTTCTCGTAACAGAACACATTCATTAGAGAATCGAGCTAATAGTCGGAGGATAATATTCACTCTGTTATTTTTAAACGTTCTCTATTTAATTTTTTCTTTCATTAAAATAATTAATTTCGTTTGTTCCTTTGTTCATCCATTTTCTGTAGATTATTCTTGCTGGTTTTGCTTACAGTTTTCGTTTTGAAGATATCGTCACGAAACTTCGCATAGGTATAAAATTTTACCATGCATGTATCGTAGGCTATATGACGATAAAAAATTTGGGGGGAGGGAGAGCTTAATTCAATAATTACTTTCCCATAAGTGAACGCGTAATTTTATATATTTCACAGAGCAAGATTTTCTTCATTCATCTAAATAGGTAAATAATTTTGCTTTATTGGACGGTTAAAACTGTGTACTATGTAATTCTTGCGATGTTTAAGATTCACTAAATCCGTTGAAATTCAACGGGCACTCCAGGTAGTAAACAATATTTTTAGAAAACTTTCCTCTATCCGAAGGATATACTGGAAAACCGATTTATCAAAATCTAAGTAACAAACACCTCGCTTCTGAAAATTCATCACTCTCTACGATTAAATCAACGTTTTCACGGTGAATACTACTATACCTATTACACTGTTCGACAGCATTTTTGTTTCCTGAACTTTGAAGGGTGATTCTTTATGATTTCGGCACGCTGAAAACAAATCCGCAATCCGTTTTTTTTCATCACCCTCCATTTTTTTTTAAATTGCAAAAATCTATTTTTTCAGTCGATTTTTTCTCGAAAATTCTCAGATGGCAACAAAAAATGATAACGCAATCTGATTTGCGACTTATTACTCCAAAAGGTTGCTACTATGTATTAAAAAAATGCATCAGTTCAAAAATAAATTACTGTAGAAGCCACAAGCACAAAACTGACATTTTTGTGAAAAAACGGGAAAAAACGGAAATTTTTTAAATTGAAAATGACATAACTCTCCGAAAATAAATCGTAAAAAATTTTGGTAAGCGTAAATTTGAAGCTTACTTTCCCTACTTTAAAGTATTTTTTCAAGAACTGAATTACGATTATTTGTTAAAACGTTATTAGCATTTGAAGCACCGAGATGCGCATGGCTCTAAGAGTCCACGGTTAGATTCGTCGCCGCTATAACCACCGCTAGGCTGCGACGCAATCTATCCGTAGTCTTCTCAGCTCACGCATTGTGCCGCATCAAATGCAATAACTTTTTAACAAATAATCAAAAATAAGTGTTTTTCTGTTGTCCAGTGAATTATTCTTCATCAAATATTCTTTTAAGTTTTAAAATTATTTTTGCACATTGAAAACAAAAGTAGATTTTTATTCCTCAAAGAAATGTAATAGGTATAGACGATATTTATTGCCAGGATAATTATATAAACTGCATCATTGAGTTCGATAACGACAATTCTATAAAATATAATAAAGGTTAATATTCTAACATCGAAAATATTTCAATATTATAACGTAGAATAAAATAAGCTAAATCTCTCTAGTAGAATCATAATCTTACACCGATATATCTTACTTTGATTAAAAGAGCGATGTCGCGTTCGCGACTGTTTCTTTGCTTTCTTAATCGAAAAATATTTCCATGTCATACGCGTAAAAATAACACTGTCAAACACAATTTTTGTTCCCTTAAAAATCTTAGGTGATTCTGAGCTTTTTTATGCTGAATCCGAATCTACTTTAAAAATTTTTGTATCACGTATAGATTTCGAGAAATGAGAGTAGTTGTATTTACTCCGTGATGATGGTGAAATTGTGCCTAATCTCGCATCAGCTATTCGACCAGTTCCACATTCTGTTGACTTACCAGTGCCAAGACCACCAACAAATTCAGATTTGGAGAGCAGAGATGAAGAGCCGATGTTTGTAGAAAAAAATAGTTATGATACAGATTTTGAAGCTGATGATTCAAAAAGCCCCCATTTAGTTACTCAATCAGAGTTAAACGATCTTGTCATAGATCTCAATCTATCAAAAATTCAGGCAGAGCTTTTAGCCTCTCGCCTTCAAGGATGGAATCTTCTTGAAAAGGAAACCAAAGTAACTGCTTTTCGGAACCGCCAAAAAGACCAAATTAACGTTTTCTCAGAATGCGGCGAACTAACTTTCTGTAACGATGTAAATGGATTAATGAAATGCCTGGGACAAGATCATAAACCAGAAGAATGGCGACTTTTCATTGACTCATCAAAAATAAGTTTGAAAGCTGGACTTCTTCACAATGGTAACACTAAGCCATCCATCCCACTTGCACATTCAGTCAATATGAAAGAAACTTATAAAGATATGCAGTCCCTCTTAGAAAAAATTAATTATGATAAGTATAAATGGAATATATGTGGTGATCTTAAGGTAATAGGAATTCTTCTTGGATTAAAAAGTGGATATACAAAATACTGTCGTTTTCTCTGTGAATGGGATAGTAGAGCGAAAAAGGATCATTACGTGAATGTTTAACGCCAGGAGAAAAAAATATTTAAAATAAACCATTGGTGAACCCACAAAAAGTGTACTTGCCACCATTACACATAAAGCTTGGACTTATGAAAAACTTCGTGAAGGCAATGAATCGTGATGGTCCAGGTTTTCAGTACCTCCATAGTAAATTTCCAAAGATTAGCGAGTCCAAACTGAAAGAAGGCATTTTTATTGGCCCTCAAATTAGGCAACTACTTTCAGACACAAAATTTGAGGAATCTTTAAACCAGAAGGAACGTGCTGCCTGGACTGGATTTAAGCAGGTTACAGAAAATATTTTGGGAAAAGTGAAGTCTTCAAATTACGAAAATATTGTGGCAGCAATGCTACAGGCATATCATAATTTAGTTTGTAATGTGTCCCTTAAATTACATTATCTGGATTCCCATCTGCATTTTATTCCTGCCAATTTGGGCGAGGTCAGTGACGAACATGGAGAAAGGTTCCACCAAGATATTTCCACCATGGAACAATGATATAAAGGAAAGTGGAGTTCTTCCATGTTAGCTGATTATTGTTGGTGTCTCATCCGAGAAATTCCACAGTCATCCTACAAGACGAAGTTATCAGCCAAAACATTTTAGGTAAGAGAAGGCATATTTCACTTTTCTTATCGTAAACACAACTATGTTCATTTCTCAAAAAGTATACGTGATACAAAACTTTTAAAAACAGATTAGTATTCAGCACAAAAATGTCTATAAGAAACAACTATTTTAGCAAAGGAAACAAAAAAAAACTTTTCATTTGTTGGACTGTGTTATTATTAAACTAGTTTCATCACTACACTGTATGTACATTACCCAGAAGAGTCTTGCATCTTTAGTGTCACTGTGATGTTTTATTCCCGAAGACAATCTAGAGATGGTCGCTGGCGGTGTTTTTTGTTTGAAAAACTTCTCAATAATTTCGCATTCTTTTGAAGAGAACGTTCAAATCCTCGTTTAAATTTACGTTTTTGAGCACTACTTAGCTGAGTTGACTTAGACATCTTAAAATATGAGTCATCAAATTTTATATTTTAATATAAAACGGAAAATATTTCACTAAAACACGCTTTAATTAATCCACAGCACACAATTACACTTCTTAACTTAGGAGAAAGAATGAGAAAATCACAAATCAATACAGACACTAACTTTTTCTTTTTTGTTGACACTTTGGTAACGCTCAAATTCGCCTAAATGTAACTGCTAGAATAAAAGGGCAGCGAAGTCCGAAACAAGCACCCTCACACATAACATTGGTCAAGATCTTTCATCGTTAATATATTTGGGAATGTTGTTTGTAAACTTATATTACGTATACGACCTTCTGCTTCCTATGACTTCAAATTTACGGATCCAGCTAATAATTTTGGTATTACCGCCTAAGGTTTCTACGCATTCAAAATCGTGCAGCCTTTGTCATATTTTCTTGGCAGATTTTCGTTCAAAATTTGTCTCCTTCTCAACTCACTTGTAAATGGAAGTACATAATATGCTTCGTCTTGTATTGTTCTCATAGTTGCCAAAAATAGGTTTTAAAAAGCCTCTTTTCCTCGGTTATTCATCGCAAATGAGGAAAATGCAAATATGCGAGCGAATGAGGTTACGGCGCAAATTTGCGAACTGTTATCATTTTGCAAGCGAAATATTCTTCTCCCGAAGGACACTACGAGTTTAAAAAAAGGTCGCATTCGTGACCTTGAGCGCAGCCGAACGGTCCTTTTAACGGTATTCGAGCCATTATGTCGCTAATGTTTTCTATATATATTCTTCGATCGAGTTTTTGAGTTTTTTCCCTCGTTTCCAACGTACGAGATGTGGAATCACCGGCTCCCGCGCAAATAACTGCGAGACTCGAATATTCCAAAATAGAATCGTGTAAATGACATCATTTGGTCGAGATAGAAACCCCGTCTATCGTTTCCAAGAGAAACCACATCGCCAATACAATTCCCAAGTGATGCTTAGTGAAGCAATCGATGGAATGCACACTGCGAAGGTCTTCCTTCGGTATCATTTGAAATGTTTCTCCGCACTCATAAAATTCATTAATCTTAGATTCTTTCGTCGGACAAATATCAACTTTGGAAGACTTTTCAGTCGCACCTGTTTATCGAAACATTAAACAACAACCGTTAGATACGGTGGCATGATCACCTCGTTTCATAATATTGTTTAATACTGGCGTCCTCAAGGCCAAAAGACTTTAGGTAGTGAACCGACTATAACAGCAGCCAATAGGAGACGGTTTGTTTGGGAAGGTAGTGGGGAGGAAGCCAGTCTCACTCTTCCGCCGTCCAAAGCACGGATCAAAAAGAAGGATGGGAAGTATTTTATTTAGAAATTGCGTAGTATATCAGCTGAAGGCGAAAATCCGCAACGCGAACCGGTATATGCTCTCCCGCACGAAAGTTGTGAGGGGCGATGGAAGGGGAAACGTTCGTGATTGGCTACTTGCTCTAAGAAGGCCAAGAGACTTCAGCTAGTGAACAGACTATAACTGGCCAAGAGACTTTAGGTAGTGAACCGACTATAGGATTTTCAAGGTCAAGTTTCATAAGAGTAGAAAACGCGTATAAGTAAGCCAGAGGTTGCCGACCTGATGCTAGCGAGCACCGCTGTGCTCTTCGGCGGCGCTTAAAATCACGTTTCTTTTAAATAATAATTTAATATCCTCGGCTTATTTCTTTCTAAACGTATCTAAAAAAACAAAGAATAAATCTGACGGTTTAATTTTACTATTTCTTCAGAAGCATATCTCGCTTTATATACCAAAGCATACAACTCGGTGATCGCCACATCGAAAAGTTTGCCAACCCACGAACTAAGCAAACGTAATAATGCTCTAATTACGATTCTATTCAGTTAAATTTAAGCGCTGTTTTTTAAGGAAAACGCTTCGGGACAGAAAAGCGGAGAATGTGCAACTTATCGTTGATAGGACCAACCCGCGATGGGTGAAACCGAAACTCCGTGCCTTGCTCAAGAAACAAAGACGGCATCACGCGCGCATAAAGCACCTTAAACAAGTTGGTAGGGATCACGCGAACGAGTATTTAATATACAGAAATAGTCGTAAATCAGCAAGAGATGAAGCACCTAAGGAATTTGACGCCTACCGATCCACGACACTCTCGGATTCGTAAGAATTTTGGTCGTACGTGCCAGAAATTCGAGGTCAGTCTACAGTACCTCTTCCACGTACAGACAACGGTGAAAGTGTACACGATTCTTTTACTAAGGCTAGTATGTTAAATCGGTTCTTCGAAAATTGCTTCACAATCGACAGCGTTGATTTCATTGACTTCCCTACTCGTATAGACTCAAATATACAAAATAGAAATATCTGAAAGCGGTATCGTTAAATTACTAAGTCAGGTCCATAAAAGAAAATCGCCAGGGCCGGAAGCCATCCCTGCATTCATTATAAACTCGTTAGCGAACGAATTAGCTCCGTACCTTAAGATAGTATTCAGAAAATCTTTAGATGAGGGTGTAGCTCCTTTGATATGGAAAACAGCCCACGTTACACCAATACATAAAACGGGAAGTAAATCAAAAGTGGAAAACTACCGCCCTATATCGTTGACGTCAATCTTCTGTAAGGTTTTCGAGCACATTATCGGTAGCTCAATAATGCGATTTCTCGAAAGCAAAGATGCGCTTAATAGAAACCAGCATGGTTTCCGGAAGGGCAGGTCATGCGAGACTCAGTTAGCTCTACTCACACAAGATAATGTAAAAGCAGCGGATAAAGGAACAGGAGTTGATGTAGTATTTTTAGACTTTAGGAAAGTCTTCGACACCGTTTCTCATGTGAAAATAGTGCAAAAATTAAGGTCTTATTTAATTAACGAGAAAATTGTAAATTGGATCGCCTCGTTTCTTTCCGACAGAACCCAGAGAGTAGTTCTCGATGGAGTTGCAAGTAACTTACGGCGTGCCTCAGGGAAGTGTAATCGGACCTCTGTTATTCTTGACATATATAAACGATTTAGCGGATAATATAAAGTGTAAAGTTAGACTCTTCGCGGATGACACACTTGTGTATGGAAAAATCAACACAATACACGATCAGGAGAATTTGCAAAAGGACCTTCTGGCTATTACGAAATGGTGTAAAGATTGGCAGCTCGACCTGAATATAAAGAAATGCGCCGCAATGAACTTCACGCGCTCCACGAATTTCAACCGTTACCCGTACCAAATATCTGAACTAAAGCTAAAATACGTCAATAGCTACAAATACCTAGGAGTAACTCTCAGTAGCAAATTGTCTAGTAGAGAGCATATCAAAACCGTTATAGCATCGGCAAACAGAATTCAAGGGCTTTCCTCTAGAGTCCTGCGGGGATGCCCCTCGAATGTGAAGGAAATCGCATATTTTTCCCTAATACGACCCATCGTGGAATACTGTTGCGCCGTCTGGGACCCTTTCGAGGAGGGCCTAACTAGAGAGCTCGAAATGGTTCAGCGTAGAGCGGCTAGATTTGTAAAAGGAGAATATCGGTATGATGCGAGTGTATCAGAGTTATTGAGAGATCTGAAATGGCAGACGTTGAAGAGTAGAAGAATTGAATACAAAAGGAAACTATGTGAAAAGTTTAAAAGCTCCGAATTCGTTGAAGACGTACGCGGCATAGTCGTCCCCATCGGTGTTAGTGAACGTAATGTTAGATCAGAGTGCAGGAGAAAATATGTCGAAACAATCGCTAGAACAGAGAAATACTACAGATCCTTTTTCCCAGACGCGATAAGACAGTCCAACAGAGGAGTTTGTTAGAGTTCACTTGTTGTTGTGACACCCCCTGCCAAACGCGTCTTGCGGCTTGCAGGGTGTTAATGTAAATGTAAATGTACACGGCATCTTGCTATCATGCGTCGAAATGAAAAAATGAAAGGGTCGATTTCGATCGCTTAGAAATTTCTAAATGATATGATTTTGTTTACTATGTATATGACATTCGAGTGAATTGGGATTGAAGTGGCACAACAAATGGGGGAAGGGTCTATTTAATTGAAGTAGAAATAATAAATTTTCCCCGAGTGGCCCGTGGTGAAATTTCGGAGTTTATTGTTTCCTAGCCGAAAAAGCTTTGTCCTTGCTCTGCCTGAGGGAGGGTTGCCAACCTTTTCGACGTGCCGAGCACCGAGTTGTATCCTAGAATATCGAAAAAGCACCACTACCTTTCCGCAAGAGTAGTAATTATAATGAATAAAATCAAACCAAGCAATCAAAGTTATTCTTAACGATCTTGAATATTACGTTTACAAATAAATCAACCGAGCAAATTAAATTATTGGTCCTAATAAATGGAATATTAAGCACCGTAGAAGACAACAAGAAGGCTGCACCAAAGAGCACCATCAGGCTTCCAAAGAGCACAGTGGTGCTCGCGATCACCCCTGTCCTAAGGCGTCGACTGAAACATTCTGTCTTTCCGCGTCCAAAGCAGAGCCGGCAAAAGTGGGAGGCCCTCGAATAATGGGGGCCCAAAAGTGGGACGCCCTCGAATAATGGGGGCCCCAGAAGTCCTCAATTATTCGAGTATAGAGTGTCAAATTTGAAAAAATCATTACTGAAAAATCACTTACAAACTGAGAACCAAATAAATAAATCTAACTATATATTAACATCTGTAGACATTTGTGTACAATTTATATCGGCGTATTTCTCGAGAACCGTTCGTCTTAAAGATATGCGGTAAACGGCGTTTTGTTTCTACTGGCTATGAGATCTCTGGAAAAATATTGTCATTTTAATAAAGTACCGGGTTCAAATCCAGGAGACAGTTATATGTTTCCATAAGTTTACACGGGATTTTCGATTTTTCAGAGTGCAAGGTTTTTTTCCTTCAAACACCAAAATACGTAAATATCGACCGATTTTCTTCGTTTTTGCTTTATTGGACGGCTAAAACTCTATACTATCTTATTTTTGCGATGTTTACATGTTACACGGTCGAATCATTCACAAATACACAATTGTTTTCGAATTTTTACGGATTGTTCGTACTCTTTCCGGGCGTTGCCAAGGCGACCGTCATTGTTGCCTCCGATTCAATTACTATCAATTATACCTTCAAATAGGTGAATGAATAGCGTTATTCGCTTCGCACTTTTGTCTAAGCATCGAAATTAATGAAGCATAGCAACGTAAACATTTACGGATAATTATTCTGTTGACTGCGTATGGGAAGCGTTTCTACCTGTGTCAATAACATGTGTATAACAAACAAGCTCCCAGCGTATTGAGTTTTATTTTAAATTGTGCAATTAATTTGTTTTTTGTTTTCTTTCGTCGTTTAAATGCTGGAATCTTACCATTTTGTAAGTAGAACCATCATATTATACATCTGTAGTCCTTATTAACGCAAATAGGCTCACGCATCAATTAAAAATTAGATAAGAATAGGGACGCACGTTACTTTGTAAACACATTATATGGTTATATTCTCTGCATTGATAATCTAAATAAACGGTTGCATTGACGTCGCCTTTATATTAGGTCCTGTAAGAAGTTAAAAGCAGTCGTTGATAGACACTTGAAGTAAAGCAATTGTTTGTGAGTTCGTCTATAAGGGTGCAACGATAACCATTGGAACTAAGGTAAGGTAGAGCTATCAGCCCAGCTACAGCTGCCAGAGAAAGGAAGAGGAGCCAGAGATCAAACGAAGAGTATTGTAGGAAAGAGATGCGGAAGCTCATAGGATTGCTCGTGTAGATGAGGAGCGGAGAGTACAAGAAAGACAAAGAAATTGGGAAACACGTCAAATGAATAGGAAACAAAGAAGATCTAACCTAGGGCCGAAATATTTAGATTATTTGCATTTCATTTATTTCATTAATTATTCAGTCAAAATTATTTCTACATCTACATCTACATGATACCCTGCAAATCACCAGACTGGTGGGTGGCAGGGGGTGCAGCACACCAAAACCTACCTAATAACGTCTCTCGTGGGAATCACTCTCCTGTTATGATCCCGTATGGTCCTTGGGAAAAACGAGCTCTGATATCGCTCGGTCCTACAGTGGATCTCTCGTATTTTATCCTCGTGATCGTGCCTGATCATGTACGTAGGTGCCTCTAATATTCCTGAGACCTCCTCTAAGAGAACTTCCGACCTAAATTTCTCCAGAAGCCTTAACCTAGCGCTAATTCTGTGATCCTCTAGCGATATCCATTTCAACTCCTTCAAGAGTGATGTGACGCTTAATTTTTGCTCATATTTTTGCTTAACGAATCTGGCTGCTCTGCGTTGGATTCTTTCTAACTCAAGTATTTGATTCTCTACCTGGCTGCTGGAGAGAGCGGACGTGCCTTTCACTTCCTTCAGTGGAGCCCAACGGAGACTTACGAGCGACCATTGTAGCAGTAGCATTAGAGTAGAAGTAGACGTAGTGTTAAGTAGAACTAACTTTTCTTTTATATTACTTGTTAACCGTTCCTATAGCTTATTTACTTATAGTAGTAGTTATCTTAACTAATAACCTCCTTGTCATTTTTTTTTTAATCGTAATACTTATTAGTCGTATACCGTAGTGTAGTAATTTTTCTAACACCATTTGCGCTTGCTTTTTTTACACCGATATTTATATCGTAATTGTTGTTATTTTCTTCTCCTAAATCTCTGATAATAAGTGCTTAAGCTCTACTAACACCTACTATAGGGATAATTTATTTTATTTAACATTCACTAGTATTATTTTCTTTCTCGTATATGTAATATTTAGTTTTAACTAACAGATATCATTCCCGTGCATAAAATTTAGTAAAGCAAAGACTTTATATTTCCACTTGTGTATTTCGGAACCCTCCTTTCACTTCCTATTCTTATAGTCGACCTTGACTCAAGGCTTGCAGGTCGATACTAACGTTGTTTGTGTAGTGAATCACCCCCTCCCTTTCACTTTTTACCTGCGTTAAGCCTAAATTACAGCGCTTGTCAGCCAACGAATAAGTTAGCCCAGTATTTTAAGTTATATTTTAAAAAACATTTAGGTAGTTCAGATTAGTTTAGAGTTTAGGATGGCTACCCCAAGGACTCCCGTTTCCTCCTTTTTGCGCGACGCTGGTTTGGAGGCCATGAGGTCTCGAATCACGGAGCTTGAGAGGGTGGTTGCGGACCTCCTTCAGAGGGTGGAAAAGTCCGAGGCGGCTTTGGTGCGTGTGAGGGGTGCGGGGTCATCCCTGAAAGCAAACCGCGCCAAATTGGCGGCTCGGGCTAGCCTGGGTGCGGAAGCCGGTAGAGCGATCGGGGTTGTCCGTCACTCCTTATCGCGGGCTGAGGGTGTTCGGGCCGGGAAACCCGATGAGTGGAGAGTGGTGTCCACTCGGGGGGATCGTGGGGTGGTGCTGTGGAGGCAGGGAGCTGGGAACACCTCGGTGGACCCTCTTCCTGTTCGTAATAGGTTTGCGGTGTTGTCGGAGGACGACTCCGAAGCCGTTGCGCCCGCACCCACTCCCGTCTCCTCGGTGGGGACCGGGCCCAAGGGGAGCTCGGGGGGAAAGAGGGGGCTGTTAGTGTTAGGGAGCTCCAATGTCCGGCGTGTGGTGGCGCCTTTACTGTCATGGGCCCGCCGGGAGGGTGTTCATGAGCGGGTGTTCTCCAGGTGTATACCAGGAGGTACGGTGCCCCAGGTGACGAAGGAGGTCAGGGCGTCGGTTTTGGGCAAGGGTTGCTCCTCGTTGCGGGTGGTGGCCCATGTTGGCTCCGAGGAGGTTTTAAGTTCTTTTAAGAACTTGGCCGCTGAGGTTGCTCGTGTCCGAGAGGAGTCGGGTTCTGATGTGCGGCTTACTATCTGCAGCATTGTCCCTCGGACGGACTGCGGGTCTATGGTTTGGAGCCGCGTGGTGGGCTTGAACCGTAGGCTGTGGGACTTCTGTAGGGGCAATGGAGTGGACTTCGTTGACCTGAGGCCGGTGCTGGACTCATGTAGGGTACCCCTAAACGGTTCTGGTGTCCACTGCACGGCCGAGGCAGCGGATGCGGTAGCGCGTAGGGTTTTTGAACACGCTAGGGTTTTTTTAGGTTAGACGAGGATAACACAAATATATCTGTTAGAAAAGAGTCCGCCAACATTAACCGTAGGGAGTCCAAGAATAGCGGTAGAGTGAGAAGTAGAAAAATAAAATTGTTAGATCAAGTGGCGGGGAAATCCAGAACGAAAATATCCGTAGAAAACACAATAAAAATTATTATTATGAACTGCCGAAGCATTCGAAGGAAACAGGCTGATTTTTGCCACTTAGTTAAAAGCCATCGTGCAGACGTTGTATTGGGAACTGAGAGCTGGCTATCGGGCGACATTAATTCTAAGGAGATTTTCCCACCAGATTACGTGGTGTATCGCAAAGACAGGAGGGAAAGAGTCGGAGGCGGAGTTTTCATCGCCGTCAGAAAGAGTATATCAAGCCAATTAGAGGAGATTAACGTCAGCGAACACTGCGAAACGATATGGTGCTCCCTTCGTACGAGAAATGGTAAAAAATTATTTTTTTGCTCATTTTACCGCCCACCTGACTCGGGAGTCGAGAACATTAGAGAACTCAGTCGTACATTGCAGGTGATAGCTAGGAGAAAGAACGATCCAGTAATCATTCTTGGAGGAGACTTTAATCTTCCATCGATCGATTGGAAATCCGTAACCTATGTTAGTGGTGGAAAAAATAGAGAAGCTTGTCGTGAATTAATTGAAGCATTCACTCTAAACTCGCTAGAGCAAATCGTCAACGAGCCGACGCGATATGACAACAACGGAAACGGAAACATATTAGATCTGCTAGCCACTACCCACCCACTATCGACTAGAAACCTACAAATCGACGACGGCATAGGTGATCATAAAATAGTAATTGCCGACTTCAAATACACCCCTGCGACAATATATAAGCCAACGCGATTCGTCTATATCTTCAGTAAAGCAGATCTCCCAGGCTTAAAAAATTATGTTACAAACCAAATAGCGACATTTATCAATTTTGCGAATAGTAACAGCGTAGATGACTCTTGGACGGAAATTTTGCGAATCATTCGAGAAGGGCTAAAAACGTTTGTCCCAACTAAAGCAATTCGTGATCGGAAGGACCCGCGGTGGGTGAAACCGAAACTCCGTGCCTTGCTCAAGAAACAAAGACGGCATCACGCGCACATAAAGCACCTTAAAGAAGTTGGTAGGGACCACGCAAACGAGTATTTAATATACAGAAATATTCGTAAATCTGCAAGAGACGAAGCGCGTAAGGAATTTGACGTCTACCGATCCACGACACTGTCGGACTCACTCAAAAACGACTCGAAAGAATTTTGGTCGTACGTGCGAGAAATGCGAGGAGGACAGTCCACAGTACCTCTTCTACGTACAGACAACGGTGAAAGTGTAAACGATTCATTTACTAAGGCTAGTATGTTAAATCGGTTCTTCGAAAATTGCTTCACAATAGACAGCGGTGATTTCATTGATTTCCCTACTCGTATAGACTCAAATATGAGCGACATAGAAATATCCGAAAGCGGTATCGTCAAATTACTAAGTCAGGTCCACAAAAGAAAATCGCCAGGGCCTGAAGCCATACCTGCATTCATTATAAACTCGTTAGCAAACGAATTAGCTCCGTACCTTAAGCTTCTATTCAGAAAATCTTTAGATGAGGGTGTAGTTCCTTTGATATGGAAAACAGCCCACGTTACACCAATGCATAAAACGGGAAGTAAATCAAAAGTGGAAAACTACCGCCCTATATCGTTGACGTCAATCTTCTGTAAGGTTTTCGAGCACATTATCGGTAGCTCAATAATGCGATTTCTCGAAAGTAAAGAAGCGCTTAACAGTAGCCCGCATGGTTTCCGGAGAGGCAGGTCATGCGAGACTCAGTTAGCTCTACTCACACAAGATATTGTGAAAGCAACGGATAAAGGAATAGGAGTTGACGCAGTATTTTTAGACTTTAGGAAAGCCTTCGACACCGTTTCTCACGTGAAAATAGTGCAAAAATTAAGGGCTTATTCAATTAACGAGAAAATTGTAAATTGGATCGCCTCGTTTCTTTCCGATAGAACCCAGAGAGTAGTTCTCGATGGAGTTGCAAGTAACTTACGGCGTGCCTCAGGGAAGTGTAATCGGACCTCTGTTATTCTTGACATATATAAACGATTTAGCGGATAATATAAAGTGTAAAGTTAGACTCTTCGCGGATGACACACTTGTGTATGGAGAAATCAACACAATACACGATCAGGAATATTTGCTAAAGGACCTTCAGGCTATCACGAAATGGTGTAAAGATTGGCAACTCGATCTGAATATAAAGAAATGCGCCGCAATGAACTTCACGCGCTCCACGAATTTCAACCGTTACCCGTACCAAATATCTGAACTAAAGCTAAAATACGTCAATAGCTACAAATAACTAGGAGTAATTCTCAGTAGCAATTTGTCTAGTAGAGAGCATATCAAATCCGTTATAGCATCGACAAACAGAATTCAAGGGCTTTCCTCTAGAGTCCTGCGGGGATGCCCCTCGAATGTGAAGGAAATCGCATACTTTTCCCTAATACGACCCATCGTGGAATACTGTTGCGCCGTCTGGGACCCTTTCGAGGAGGGCCTAACTAGAGAGCTCGAAATGGTTCAGCGTAGAGCGGCTAGATTTGTAAAAGGAGAATATCGGTATGATGCGAGTGTATCAGAGTTATTGAGAGATCTGAAATGGCAGACGTTGAAGAGTAGAAGAATTGAATACAAGAGGAAACTATTTGAAAAATTTGAAAGTTCCGAATTCGTTGAAGACGTACGCGGCATAGTCGTCCCCATCGGTGTTAGTGAACGTAATGTTAGATCACAGTGCAGGAGAAAATATCTCGAAATTACCGCTAGAACAGAGAAATACTACCGATCCTTTTTCCCAGACGCGATAAGACAATCCAACAGAGGAATTAGCTAGACTTCACTTGGTGTTGTGACACCCCCTGCCAAACGCTTCTAGCGGCTTGCAGGGTATTTATGTAAATGTAAATGTATTTGTCCCTTTTCGTACGGATCCCATATGCTGGAAGCGTATTCGACCTGAGATCTGACCAATGATAAATAACACGTTTCTCGTACCTGTTCTGTGCTACTTCTTACTATTCTGCCTACGAAGCCCAATTTATTATTAGCTGCGCCTACGATCCTTCGAATATGCATATTCCACGATAGATCAGTTTATTTAAATCGCGTTGAGGATCGGAGATCCGGGGCTGCCCTACTAGTATACTCTGTAAAAGTTATAATATTAAACTGGGGTATATAGTTCGTTATTAGTATAAATATTAATATCTTGGGGTCCCAACTGACATTCGCATCCGGGCCCCCTTCAGTGCTCTGGCCCAAAGCAGAGTCCGAAGTAGAACTGAAGAACACATCGTCAAAGAAAATGGATGTGACACGAAAGAATTGACTATTGATGAAAAAAACAGTTTTGACTGGGAACTCTACATTCACCAAAGCAGTGTTAACTGTTTAAAGTTTGCGTTTAAACAATTATAATATCATTATGGCGTGAATAAAGCGAATCTTGTAGGAGGATTAACAGTGTTTGTGGAACGCGTCTCTATCTTTTGCATATAAATAGGGGTTCTTTTTATTCGAATTCGTTTTATACGCTCTTAAGGGAAATCCGATATCATTTGAGCGCTATGTTTGCCTTGAATGAAATCCCAATGCGGCGTTATTCGCATTTTTTTTCTAACCGAAAAAGCGTTACTATTCAACCGCATTTCTTCCAGGAAAATATTTCTACATTTTTAATATTTCGTCGGAAATTTTTCGGCGCATATCAACCGCGTTCTTTTTTTGCTATCGTAATGCGGAAACCGATTTTTCGTCAAGTCACCGTTACCAACAAGGTTATGTTATCTATATAGCAAGGGCTGACAATCGGACAAAGAGAGAGAGAGAGAAAGTCACTTCCCTTTACGCATTCCAAGTCCAAGTATCAGCAAAAAAGTGGATATGGCCATCATACACTGACAAGATTCGAGAAATTGATTGTGGGACCGAAAGGGATCATTCTTTCCTGATAGGGTAACAGAGCATAACAAGAGAATAATATGGTAGGTCGGAGATAATCTCCCCCTGCCACACACCAATTTCAGTGGCTTGCAGGGTATGTATGTATTCATATTCGGATAATACAGCCGAGGTATTAAATGGCCACTTTTTCAATTGCATAACAAACAGGGTCCATAAAATTATTAACATATATGTAGTAAAGGAACTAAAATAACAAGTATATCTATGAATATGGATACAATTATCGCGTATTTTATTTTTCATATGGTTATAACGCCAACTCTTAGCAACAAGTTCCCGGCGTGTTTCAAATTTGATACATATACATCTACATCTACATGATACCCTGCAAATCACCAGACTGGTGGGTGGCAGGGGGTGCAGCACACCAAAACATACCTAATAACGTCCCTCGTGGGAATCACTCTCCTGTTATGATCCCGTATGGTCCTTGGGAAAAACGAGCTCTGATATCGCTCGGTCATACAGTCGATCTCTCGTATTTTATTCTCGTGATCGTGCCTGCCCATGTACGTAGGTGCCTCTAATATTCCTGAGACCTCCTCTAAGAGAACTTCCGACCTAAATTTCTCCAGAAGCCTTAACCTAGCGCTAATTCTGCGATCCTCTAGCGATATCCAATTCAACTCCTTCAAGAGTGATGTGACGCTTAATTTTTGCTCATATTTTTGCTTAACGAATCTGGCTGCTCTGCGTTGGATTCTTTCTAACTCTAGTATTTGTCCCTTTTCGTACGGATCCCATATGCTGGAAGCGTATTCGACCTGAGATCTGACCAATGATAAATAACACGTTTCTCGTACCTGTTCTGTGCTACTTCTTACTATTCTGCCTACGAAGCCCAATTTCTTATTAGCTGCGCCTACGATCCTTCGAATATGCATATTCCACGATAGATCACGACAAATGGTGACTCCTAAATATTTAACGTACTCTGCAGATTGGATATTCAATCTATCAATTCTGTACTCCGAGTCTAATTCATTGTTCTTACTCTTCCAGAAACTCAATAGGGAACATTTGCTGTGATTAACTTCGATTTTCCAATCTTGACACCATGCTGAAAGGGCGTTTAAATCTTCCTGGAGCGATTTTTGGTCATCCTGACTCGTTATCTCCTTATATAAAACGGTGTCATCTGCGAAAAGTCTTATTTTGCAGCGAACTACCGAGCAGATATCGTTTATATATATCAGGAATAGTAGTGGGCCTATGACACTTCCCTGTGGAACACCTGATACAATTCGGGCCATTAATACATAATAAGCACAGAGCGCGGTGCTTATTTAAGTTTTCCCAATCCGGAGATTTTAAAAAACTTTCCGCGGCACACGGAGGCACTGCGAATCCATTCTAAAACGTGACTACAACGCCCGTGTGTTCTCAATCTCCTCAGAGTCTCGTTGAAACAGAAAAGGTTTACTTGGTAATTCCACAAAAAAAATTATTTAAAAAAACGTCCAAGGTTTCCTTGCTGTGCACCTAGGTCGTTTTTTTAAACACACTTTTTGTTTTTGTTTACCAAGTAAACCTTTTTTATTTGGACAATATGAACAAATTCCACCTGAGACTGTTAAGACTCTTCAAGAGTCTGCTTGCAACCCCAAACGATTCTGGTCTATAACAAATCCTCGCCGCAAGAATTCCCGAGCACATATTATCCCACGGTGATGAAGATGGATCCCGTCGTCGCGAAATGCTCAATTATTTTCTTACTTCAAACTTCTCTGCACCTTCAATTCCTTGTTGATCAAGTCTACTGTAATTGGCTCTGTGCTGTAGGTGGATTCCTTCATAATAAATACAGAAATAAATATTCAGTCACTTTGTTTCATAACGGGGATACCATGCGAGTCCGTCTGTCTGTCTGTCACGGTACTTTTGGACATTTTACGATGGAATTAACCTTTTCACCCCAATGAGGTAATGCCTAGAAAAATCAAACATCCCTGAAAAAGTCCTAGGTTCGATTCCAGAAGATTATATTTTCTCATATGTTTACACGGGATTTTCGATTTTTCAGAGTGCAAGGTTTTCTTCTTTCATCCATCTAAATAGGTAATTATACACCGATTTCCTTCGTTTTTGCTTCATTCGAAGGATTGAATTGTACACTATCTTATTCTTGCAATATTTACATATTATACGGTCAACATTTTCTGAAATATGCAATTGTTATCAAATTTTGCGGATATTTCGTACTCTTTCCGGCGTTGCCAAGGCGACCATCATTATTGTCTCCGATTCAATTACTGTCAAATAAATCTTCCAATAGGCGAAAGAATAGCGTTATTCGCTTCGCACTTTTGTTTAGGCATCGAAATTATTGCTGCAGAAACGTCAAATTTTATACATAGCAAAGTAAATATTTACGGATAATTATTCTGTTAAAAGCTTATGGGAAGCGTTTCTGACGATTTAATTCATCGTTTGAATGCTGGAATCTTACCTTTTTGTAAGTAGAATAATTGTATTATACATCTGTAATGCTTATTAACGCAATAAGGCTCATTTTTTAACACATTAGATGGTTATCTTCACTTGTTTGATAATCTAAACATACGCGGTTGCATTGAAACGCGCTCATTTGTGATACGCTGAACACTTTCCTGACTTGTTTGGATAACTCCAGAATGACATTTGAGTTTAGAACGCAATCAATTTTGTATTAAGATTGTGGGCCTCTCTCTAATCTAATCTGCAATGTATTCAAAATTCAAACTTTTCAAGAATAAGTGGCATAACTGTGTAAATGCACACTCAAACATTTAGCTTTCCAAATTATTTCAAACATACCTCACTTAATCTTGACGTTCTTCAAGTTCATCCCTTCATCTTAAATTCCTTTTCCACTTAGGAAGCGCTTGGTGCGCCCCAAAGGATAATTAACGTACTATATAAGTTCATTTCTTCTTCGTAGACAAATCATTTCCTTTCATTTATTATGCTCTCACGAAATTCATTTTTTACGTATTTGAAGTTCGCTTCAGTTGCTAGAAATATTGCTTTCGTTCACAACAATTGATGAATCCGCGTAAGAAATCTTTCAAGTTCAAAATGAATTACGACTTTCATGTTAGGTTTTCCTCTAACTTTTAACCCTTTGGCTGCCATGAGGATCGCCGGTGACCCTCACCCTCGCTTTACTAAGGTGCCGAACACATTTGTTACTCACTCAATCACAACGCTTTTCAATCTTATTCTCCTTTTGATAGCTTCTCATTCGTGCATCGACTCAATGTCAGCGGCTTTTAAAAGATGCATTCTTTATGTTTACGTGATTCTTTTTCACCAGTTAGACTTATGAATCGTAAATTCGACACCTCCTTATCGAAACAATGTCAGCCACTTTTGTTTACATTTCGAACGCTTACCGGGGAATATAACAGAAACAAGGAAAAGGTGTGCAGACCTCAAGCTATCTGTGAATATAACGAAGGAAAAGATGGAATAGATAAATCTGATTTTACATTTACATTTACATAAATACCCTGCAAGCCGCTAGAAGCGTTTGGCAGGGGGTGTCACAACACCAAGTGAAGTCTAGCTAATTCCTCTGTTGGATTGTCTTATCGCGTCTGGGAAAAAGGATCGGTAGTATTTCTCTGTTCTAGCGGTAATTTCGAGATATTTTCTCCTGCACTGTGATCTAACATTACGTTCACTAACACCGATGGGGACGACTATGCCGCGTACGTCTTCAACGAATTCGGAACTTTCAAATTTTTCAAATAGTTTCCTCTTGTATTCAATTCTTCTACTCTTCAACGTCTGCCATTTCAGATCTCTCAATAACTCTGATACACTCGCATCATACCGATATTCTCCTTTTACAAATCTAGCCGCTCTACGCTGAACCATTTCGAGCTCTCTAGTTAGGCCCTCCTCGAAAGGGTCCCAGACGGCGCAACAGTATTCCACGATGGGTCGTATTAGGGAAAAGTATGCGATTTCCTTCACATTCGAGGGGCATCCCCGCAGGACTCTAGAGGAAAGCCCTTGAATTCTGTTTGCCGATGCTATAACGGTTTTGATATGCTCTCTACTAGACAAATTGCTACTGAGAATTACTCCTAGGTATTTGTAGCTATTGACGTATTTTAGCTTTAGTTCGGATATTTGGTACGGGTAACGGTTGAAATTCGTGGAGCGCGTGAAGTTCATTGCGGCGCATTTCTTTATATTCAGATCGAGTTGCCAATCTTTACACCATTTCGTGATAGCCTGAAGGTCCTTTTGCAAATTCTCCTGATCGTGTATTGTGTTGATTTCTCCATACACAAGTGTGTCATCCGCGAAGAGTCTAACTTTACACTTTATATTATCCGCTAAATCATTTATATATATCAAGAATAACAAAGGTCCGATTACACTTCCCTGAGGCACGCCGGAAGTCACTTTGACGACGTCTGATGCAACTCCATCGAGGACTACTCTCTGGGTTCTATCGGAAAGAAACGAGGCGATCCAATTTACAATTTTCTCGTTAATTGAATAAGCCCTTAATTTTTGCACTATTTTCACGTGAGAAACGGTGTCGAAGGCTTTCCTAAAGTCTAAAAATACTGCATCGACTCCTATTCCTTTATCCGTTGCTTTCACAATATCTTGTGTGAGTAGAGCTAACTGAGTCTCGCATGACCTGCCTCTCCGGAAACCATGCTGGCTACTGTTAAGCGCTTCTTTGCTTTCGAGAAATCGCATTATTGAGCTACCGATAATGTGCTCAAAAACCTTACAGAAGATTGACGTCAACGATATAGGGCGGTAGTTTTCCACTTTTAATTTACTTCCCGTTTTATGTATTGGTGTAACGTGGGCTGTTTTCCATATCAAAGGAACTACACCCTCATCCAAAGATTTTCTGAATATAAGCTTAAGGTACGGAGCAAATTCGTTTGCTAACGAGTTTATAATGAATGCAGGTATGGCTTCAGGCCCTGGCGATTTTCTTTTGTGGACCTGACTTAGTAATTTGACGATACCGCTTTCGGATATTTCTATGTCGCTCATATTTGAGTCTATACGAGTAGGGAAATCAATGAAATCACCGCTGTCTATTGTGAAGCAATTTTCAAAGAACCGATTTAACATACTAGCCTTAGTAAATGAATCGTGTACACTTTCACCGTTGTCTGTACGTAGAAGAGGTACTGTGGACTGTCCTCCTCGCATTTCTCGCACGTACGACCAAAATTCTTTCGAGTCGTTTTTGAGTGAGTCCGACAGTGTCGTGGATCGGTAGACGTCAAATTCCTTACGCGCTTCGTCTCTTGCAGATTTACGAATATTTCTGTATATTAAATACTCGTTTGCGTGGTCCCTACCAACTTCTTTAAGGTGCTTTATGCGCGCGTGATGCCGTCTTTGTTTCTTGAGCAAGGCACGGAGTTTCGGTTTCACCCACCGCGGATCCTTGCGATCACGAATTGCTTTAGTTGGGACAAACGTTTTTAGCCCTTCTCGAATGATTCACAAAATTTCCGTCCAAGAGTCATCTACGCTGTTACTATTCTCAAAATTGATAAATGTCGCTATTTGGTTGGTAACATAATTTTTTAAACCTGGGAGATCTACTTTACTGAAGATATAGACTAATCGCGTTGGCTTATATATTGTCGCAGGGGTGTATTTGAAGTCGGCAATTACTATTTTATGATCACCTATGCCGTCGTCGATTTGTAGGTTTCTAGTCAATAGTGGGTGGGTAGTGACTAGCAGATCTAATATGTTTCCGTTTCCGTTATTGTCATAACGCGTCGGCTCGTTGACGATTTGCTCTAGCGAGTTTAGAGTGAATGCTTCAATTAATTCACGACAAACTTCTCTATTTTTTCCACCACTAACATAGGTTACGGATTTCCAATCGATCGATGGAAGATTAAAGTCAGACGACAAGTTATTTTTCCCCTCTGCGCAACTCTATTCGCTGGTATCATAAAGCTGTATTTGAACTACCGCTGAATACAGAGGTGGTAAATGCTTCTGTTGTTATCTGTCACCATAGGACTCGATCAGTGATTCTCAACAGGTGGGACTTGGTCGGTGGCGGATTAAGGTATCCGTACCTTAAGCTTCTATTCAGAAAATCTTTAGATGAGGGTGTAGTTCCCTTGATATGGAAAACAGCCCACGTTACACCAATACATAAAACGGGAAGTAAATTAAAAGTGGAAAACTACCGCCCTATATCGTTGACGTCAATCTTCTGTAAGGTTTTTGAGCACATTATCGGTAGCTCAATAATGCGATTTCTCGAAAGCAAAGAAGCGCTTAACAGTAGCCAGCATGGTTTCCGGAGAGGCAGGTCATGCGAGACTCAGTTAGCTCTACTCACACAAGATATTGTGAAAGCAACGGATAAAGGAATAGGAGTTGACGCAGTATTTTTAGACTTTAGGAAAGCCTTCGACACCGTTTCTCACGTGAAAATAGTGCAAAAATTAAGGGCTTATTCAATTAACGAGAAAATTGTAAATTGGATCGCCTCGTTTCTTTCCGATAGAACCCAGAGAGTAGTTCTCGATGGAGTTGCAAGTAACTTACGGCGTGCCTCAGGGAAGTGTAATCGGACCTCTGTTATTCTTGACATATATAAACGATTTAGCGGATAATATAAAGTGTAAAGTTAGACTCTTCGCGGATGACACACTTGTGTATGGAGAAATCAACACAATACACGATCAGGAATATTTGCTAAAGGACCTTCAGGCTATCACGAAATGGTGTAAAGATTGGCAACTCGATCTGAATATAAAGAAATGCGCCGCAATGAACTTCACGCGCTCCACGAATTTCAACCGTTACCCGTACCAAATATCTGAACTAAAGCTAAAATACGTCAATAGCTACAAATACCTAGGAGTAATTCTCAGTAGCAATTTGTCTAGTAGAGAGCATATCAAATCCGTTATAGCATCGGCAAACAGAATTCAAGGGCTTTCCTCTAGAGTCCTGCGGGGATGCCCCTCGAATGTGAAGGAAATCGTATTCTTTTCCCTAATACGACCCGTCGTGGAATACTGTTGCGCCGTCTGGGACCCTTTCGAGGAGGGCCTAACTAGAGAGCTCGAAATGGTTCAGCGTAGAGCGGCTAGATTTGTAAAAGGAGAATATCGGTATGATGCGAGTGTATCAGAGTTATTGAGAGATCTGAAATGGCAGACGTTGAAGAGTAGAAGAATTGAATACAAGAGGAAACTATTTGAAAAATTTGAAAGTTCCGAATTCGTTGAAGACGTACGCGGCATAGTCGTCCCCATCGGTGTTAGTGAACGTAATGTTAGATCACAGTGCAGGAGAAAATATCTCGAAATTACCGCTAGAACAGAGAAATACTACCGATCCTTTTTCCCAGACGCGATAAGACAATCCAACAGAGGAATTAGCTAGACTTCACTTGGTGTTGTGACACCCCCTGCCAAACGCTTCTAGCGGCTTGCAGGGTATTTATGTAAATGTAAATGTAAGGCGCCAAAAATTCGAGAGGCCCCCAACTGACCGGGAGGGATAGGGATACTCAATCTACAAAAACCTTTACAATTTACAAATGGAAAAAATGTATGCAGCAGGTGAAATAAATTGAATTACAGAAATGCATAATTAGAAAATTTCATATTTATTATATAAACTTGCGCATATGGAAAAATAAACAAAACAATTATAACTGTGAGATGTGTTTTCGAATGACGTAAGGGATGTTACATTGTAATAAACCTAAGTAAAAACATGGGATGTGTACGTAAGTAGTAGATTATACTGATTGTGAAATATTTTGCTAAATAAAATATAAGTGAACGGTCTGTCGTGCTGTCTCGACGTTTGACTTTGTTACATTTTGTTCGTTCTTCGTGTTGTCAAGGGGGGGGCGATCGCCCCTCCACCTATCGAATCCGCCCATGCCAACTGCCCTATATTTTGACAAACCCTATCAGAATCCTTCTTTCCCTTGCTATACAGACCTAATCTGCGGCGTATAATTGAGGATTTTTGCGCGGAATGAATTTAAGAAAGCGCCCAGTGGAGTGCAATGGGGTTATCCAAGGAGGGGGCGATCGCCCCTCCCCCCTTGGATCCGCCACTGGTTCCGAGGAATATGGATAGTAGAATATTGCTGCGATTGGTTAAAATGTACACTTCTTTTTTATTTCATTGTCAACAGGTGCGATTCAAGGTATTTTGACGCCTTTTAGATCTAAAAGGGGTACTTAGAAAATAACACTTTCTAAATTTAATAGAAAATACTATATTTAGATTGATATTGTATCAATAAATTCAACTTGCATATGTTTACATTTTACATTTACATGAATACCCTGTAGGCCGCCAGGAGTGTTTGACAGGATGTGTCACTCACCAAATTAACGCTAACCAAATCTCATTTGTAAGTACGATTGTACGATCCCCCCTGCCATCCACCAGTAAGGTGATCAGCAGGGGATTATGTAGATGTAGGTTCCGTGAAAGCAGCCGAGGGTAATTTATTGAAAAAATCCGTTTGCGGTTATGACATTTCAATTTCTTATAAACGCATTAAGTCAATCTCTACTATAAATATTTTGAAGGTGTGTGTTGTGTGTTTGTGCATAACGATCCACTTTTGTTAACAGTTTACATTTACTATGAATATCCTGCAAGTCGCCGCCTTTGGCAGGGGGTTTGTTCCAATGACACCAATTGTTAAGTTTTATTGCAAAGAGATTTCAGACAGCAAACAACGAATGTAATTTCCAGAAGACGAGAAAATTTCCCAGGAATTTATTCACAGAGCCGTTGATAAGAAGAAGTGCTTCCTGACAGCGCGAGAGAGAGAAATTGTGGCTGGGATAACCCAGAACTGACGTCACGACTCCCCGCCTCTTCCCGATGGTCAATGGGAAGGAGGCGCGCGTTCGTGCCGCTGTCAGTGTTAAATAGGACGCTGTGAGGTGAACAGGCGAACAAAGAGCGGAGAAGGAAGAGAAAGAGATCCTGCGAAAACAGTGAGACAGAGCACTATTATCTGACGCCATGGTGAGTTGTGAACCTTCTTCTCAGAGTTACTATTTGTGTCGCATCGAGATGTAGGCTGCGTTTCCCTCTCGACGGATCAAAAATCTGATTTGCAAAAATTAACCGAAACGATCATTTTAAGTTGCGTTTCTCGAAACAGTCGATCAATTGCGAACTATTCCTATTTATTAATTTGTAACTTTTCAAAGCTTAAAATAATCTTACAAATCTATCTCCACAGAGACATGGCATTTTTGTTTCGAGAATGTTACTCGTTTAATTGTAAAATTAAATAATCTTTTACTTTCTTTCATTGAACACATTGTATTTCATACGTGCTGAAGTTAAATAGTACACTACAATTTATTAGCCATAATAGGAGGCTATCGTATCCTATTTTTAAGTTTTCTAAGGATTATTCTTTTGTGTTACTTGATTGAAGCTTTCGCGGGTGCTTGTCATGCCGAGGTTATATTTGTTTTTCGGGTTGTCCCGCGTAAATGTTAGCGTTCAACGCCGTTTCTTCTCTGGCGGAGACTCCTCCAGGGTCTCCGGCAAAGGAGAAGAAACGTTGGCGTTATATGTTATTTAGAGGGAAGCAGTTTCAAGGCTAAAAAAATCCTCTTTGCTTAATTGCAATAGCCATTTATATCGGAATTCATTTCAACCTATGCATAGTTAACGCCTTTTCGAAGCTTATTCTCACTCGCGAAAGCGGAAGCTGATTTCTCGGAGAAACCATCGAAATTTGGAACGTAATTTCTTCGACGCCAGGTGCCGCGTTTTCAGCAATTGCGAAGTTGCAAATTTCCTAATCTGTGTTAAATTTCGCTGTTCAATTATGTTTTCGATTTTACATAAAGTTTTGCTTTCATATTTCACTGCAAGTTAAAAGTTGACGCTTCGTTTTTAACATTCATTTAAACTCGCATCTTTCCTCAGAGAACGCTGTTCCTCGCCTTCGCCGTAGCGCTCGTAGCTATGATGCCTGCAAGTGGTCAGCGTTCCCCGTACGTTCCTCTGCCGTGGAACTACCCCGGCCTGCTGCCTCGTTTCGGCGAACAAGAAGGAGACAACTCGGCCGTCTCTTCGACCACCACGACTACCACCACATCGCGCCCGCCGCTCCGCCCCTCGAGGCCGTCTGGTGGTGGCGGAGGCGAAGATTTGGGCACTCGCATCGGCTCGAGGCCTTCTAGGATCAACCCAGATAGGGCCCCCTGCGTCGACTGCCTCGTTTACATAACCAAGTCGGGAGAAGTGCTGCGGATCGCGAGGGACCGCTCTCCAGTTGACGACAACCGCTTCTCCTAAAAATATATCTTTAAAAAAACTGGACTTACCCCCTAGAAGAGAGCATTTTAATGACGCCGCATCACGCCTTTGAAATACTAATTCTTTTAACCTCGAGACGATTTGTACCGTTCCGCGGCCATATGCACCAAGTTGAGAGGTGTTACCTGTTTTCGTGAAGATAAAATGGGATTTTTAATTGTATTTCATGCGAGAAAGCTTCTTTTCACCTGAATGGATATACATGCTTCATAACGATATATATATATATATATATATATATATATATATATATTCATTTACTCTTATTGTGTCATGCTAGCTGATGTAAAAACTACAATAATACATTTGACGATAATCATAACTTGAATAATAAAAAGATTCACTTAATAAAAGACGCGTTTCTGGTAATGTCTTTATTTAATTCCACATAACGTTTTGTTTTCCTTTCAGGAAGTTTCTCCAAATGGAGTATAAATTTATAAATAAATGTTTTTCGGTGGTAAGAGTTTCTACGAAGTCATAATCAAACCCAAAGAATTTTCTAACTTTGTTAACGATATTGACATTTTCTTTGTTTTTTTTCAAATGCTTGGTAAATAAACTTGGATACTTGGGTTTAATAGCTTTCGAGCATAAAAGGAACATAAGCACATTTACCTAATTCTATAATTGAGCTCTAATTTTATTTCGGAATAGGGGAAATAACAGAAATGAAATAATGAAGTATGAACTTCAAATTCTGTTATTTCATTATCTTGAATTACTACCGATTGTCAGATGTCTCTATGGATAAATTCCCATAAAATATACGTTTCTAGGAGTCATACTACTGAGAATGCACCCTCCTAAGGAGAGTTTCCCATTCTCTTGACAATGTCGAACAAGCATCGTTCCCTATTTGCGTTCTTAGATTCCTCCTGATATTTTTCCAACATGGCAACTTTTTCCTTCAATAATATTAAAATATACATTTGTTTGTATATTATAATAGCGTAGCATTAAGTTTGTTATTCAATGGTCGCAATTTCGTAAAGGTAAAAATAAAATTTAGTTCCCCATTAATTTCCGGATAAGTGATTATGACATTTACTATAAATTATAGAATAGCTCACACGAAGTATGTCTTATATTTATGCTTCTTTAGTAAAGTTTAATTCGATGAAATTCATCGTCGTGCCAGCTTTATATGCGATAGATATTAAGTGTACTTGTCTTTCAACATTATAAAATATGGTCAATAAAAAAAAGCTACCATATCTATAAATAAAATTGAGAGTAAACAACACAGTTCTGTACAAGTGACCTTACGAGGACGAGTTGTTGGGGGCCCAAAGAAGGCATTTCCGTGAGGGAAGAAAAGTGCTAATGGGTGATAGAAAAGCAGTTGCCCTAATTCATATGGCCTAATGCCACATGACCCATTACCCACTTGCCCTAATCCCAAATGCCATATTACCCACTTTCCCAAATGCACACATTCGGAGTAGGAGGTCGAGAGAGGAGGAAAGTAAATGGAAAAGAGATAAAACGCCGCCCGTTGATTTCCGTTGCCCGCGTACCTTGCACCCGCATATTGCGATATGAAAGCCTAATTACCGCCTCCTAATAGCACCTACCTCCTCTGAGGCCCATGGGATTTTGCCCCGGCCTTCTCGGTGGCCCTGGGGATTTCCGTTTCTCCTTCATCCATTTCGCAGATGGGTCTCCAAATTCAGAAATACCATTCTACCATTCGGAGAGTTTACACGGTTATAAACATTTATCTGCAGCCACAATTTAACAGATTTTCGCCCTGTAACAAAGAGAAAACTGTTTTAGAGTGCGCGGGACCTAAGATTCGTAGCCATATAAAACATTTAAAAATTTTCTTAAACATTCCATCCAAGTTTCGCGGACCGGCAAACAATCGGCCGCGTAACGATACTGCTCCGCGGCCTGGCGGTTGAAAAACATTCATTTTAAACGATAAATATGATCGACTTCGAATGGACGGAAAGATTCGACGATATAAAAATAAGTAACTTTATTCACTCTTATATAAAACGGTACGAAATTTCTTTTAATTTTAATTTGCGAAAAAATGAAAAACCGGACGTCGAAAAATCGCTTTCGTGTTATCTTACCCGAAATAAATTACATCCCGGAGTCGAACCCGGGTCTTTATTCGGGGCTTTCTTTTTCGTCATTGACTGATAATGCGCGATCGAAGCATTCCTACCAAATTTCATTCTTATGCTTAGTCTGGAAGTATGTTAAAACACGTTCCATGTAAAACGTTTAAATTTTACTAATTTACTTTTTCAGAACAAAATGAATTAGCGCTAGGTTAAGGCTTCTGGAGAAATTTAGGTCGGATGTTCTCTTAGAGGAGGTCTCAGGAATATTAGAGGCACCTACGTACATGAGCAGGCACGATCACGAGGATAAAATACGAGAGATCCACTGTAGGACCGAGCGATATCAGAGCTCGTTTTTCCCAAGGACCATACGGGATCATAACAGGAGAGTGATTCCCACGAGGGACGTTATTAGGTAGGTTTTGGTGTGCTGCACCCCCTGCCACCCACCAGTCTGGTGATTTGCAGGGTATCATGTAGATGAATGCAATTATAATAATGCATCTGGCTCGTTTTGGACATTAGTATATCTGAGGGAGAATAAATAATACATATTCTGTTGAGATCCTACCTTGTGTTCGAGATATTTTGTCCGAGGATATTGTCCGTGGGGGCTCATTATGACCTACATTGAGTTGGAAGACATATTGTCCGTTATGCCCTACACACACCAAAGTGCTCATATGTCCTTCTTCGACGACGAAGAACTAGCTACGACAAAACTCGAATGAGAGAGAAATCCCTTAGCAACCTATTTATTTATCTTCAATATTTTATCTTTTCCTATCGTGTTTCTTATGTTAATGCCTCTCTAAATATAGGATAATGTGATGTAGAAAGAATATTTTGACATCAATTACTCACTTTGGGCAAAGAAACCTTTTCGGAAGAATGATAAATGGCAACATGGGACATTTTAAACTGGATGGGGAAGTGCAGATCGACCAAAGGGGAAAACAAGTTTATAGCCTTTGAAATTTAAATCTTTCGCTCGAAATTCGTAGGGTTTCCACGGGAAAACGTTCCCACGTGCGTCAACGTAATTAAGGACATTTGGAAATTCCTACTTTTAGGTTCGCATAGGCAGATTTTGAGGGTCCCCACGAAGGCCTTTCTCATACGCTGGCCGTATCTCGAAAACGAGAGTAAAATCTCGATGCAACAATAAACCGGTTTTTCTGCGAGGACTCCCGCGTGGCGTCACCGCGTTGGGAATCCGAAATGGATTGCACCTGAAAGATAGATTGGTTTAAAGCAGTGGATGCCTACGAGAAAGATATGACAGCGACCTCTCCACCGGGCGTAATCTTCTGCAGTTATGCTATTTTAAAAGTACATAGTTGGACGAAATGGCGCTTCGAAGGACTGCTACTGCCAACTGGTGCGCGAAAGGAAATTTCGTCCGTTCGCTTGGGTATTTCGTTTTTAATTTTAATTGGTAAACTTTTTTCTATATGAACTTTAAACATTCGTTATAGATTACTTAAAACTAGCTGCACTCGCCCAATATTTGCGCCGATTTTTTTCAATCAATTTATTAATAATAATGTGAATCAATTAATGGTGCAAATGATATCCCAAATAGAAAACTATTCTATTAAAGACGTATTTTACTACATTCTCGCATCAATTGAAGCATCTCCCTCCCCTCTTTCTCTCTCTGCTTTTCCCTCTCTCCCTTCCACCTCTCTCTTTTCCCCCTCTCTCCTTTTCCCTCTCTTCATTTAAGCCGCTTATAAAACACGTTAATTTTACTCTCGTAAGCTATAATACGGTTTTACAACAATAGGACTTAAAACACGGCAATGACCGTCTTCAAGGAATTTAGCGTTAAGATGGCAAATTTAGTGCAAAATACGTTCATTAAACTTAAAATGCTGGCGATTTACAGGCGCAAACGATAAAAGACAATAAGAATAAGAATCTTTGATCATTTTTCTTTAAAACGATCCAGGTCCGAAGCTCGTATGTCGATATTTCGAATTTATATGAGCAAATGAATGAAAATCTGCACGTCGAAAAGTCGCTTTTTACGTGTTATCTTATGGAAAATATAAATGATTCCTAAAATTCGAACTCGAGACTTTATGAAAATAGTTTTCCAGGAACCTCCTAGTTAGTAGACACAAAACGCAGTTTACGATAGGTGACTACTTTCCCTTTCAAATAATTTTATAGTTATTAGAAGGGTTTTCCACTCTTTATTTATTTAAACTATTAAATGCGAGGTTGAGTGTACACATCCCCTTCTTCCACCTAACCGTAGACAGTTTTCAGACAAGTGTCTACAAGAAGTTGTTGTTGTTGAAACACATTTTGCTTTTCTTCTAACATATGACCGTTTCCACACTGGCGGGACAGATAATATGTCCACTGATTTATGTCCACTTCCCTTGTGTCCGCAGCCTTTAAGTCCACCGTTATATATGTCCACTGCTTTTCTTGTCCACTTTTATATATGTCCATAGTGAATATGTCCACAGATTTTATGTCCAGTTAAGGGAATTGGTGGTGGTGGGGGAAAGGAGGGGGGGCGTAAAAGGGAGGGAGGGCGTAAAAGGGGGGAGGGCGTAAAAGGGGGGGAGGGCGTAAAAGGGGGGGAGGGCGTAAAAGGGAGGGGAGGGCGTAAAAGGGAGGGGGGGCGTAAAAGGGAGGGAGGGTAGAAGAAATCCAAAGGAAGCACAGTGGACATTGGTATCAATCGACTGAGTTTTATAACAATAACGAATATGCATTATGAAGTTAAATGGAGGGTATATAAATTTAATAAATGATGATCATACAAAAATTTATTGCATTCATATTTGCAAATTAATATTATTTGCAAGCGCTCTGTCCCAAATGTTCATACACCAAACACTGGGACTCAGACAAAATGTCCCCGGACATAACGTACCCAAACATAATGTCCCTGGTCTAAATAGGACATAATGTTCCTGCCAACCAGTTTATTTCTTATCAGTGTGCCTCAATTTTTCAACACGATTAAAGGAAAAGTAAAACATAATTAACTCCAATATACTTTTGATAAGAAACAATATAAAATATCGAGAGTAAATAAGAAAATGATTAAATATGTTCCATGATGTTACAGCTTCCCTAATTCAAAAGTAATACATTTCAAGGGGTAAATGTATACACATATGTATTATATTTTATTTTGATGTGCATTTGTGATTATATATTGTAGAGTTATCTTGCATGACAACTTACAAAGGAAATGTAATAGACGCGTATTTCCACAGCTATTGAAGTTATAAGAAGCTGTTACTTAAGTTATTTTTAAATTTAAATTTTCCATTTTTTTGTTGATTTGGTAAATACAATATCAAAATTATTAGGATCTAAATAAAATATCCACCAAAATCGGAAAAATATTTACTAGGTATAAACTACTAAAATGTTGAGCAATTATATCAGTTTTCATTATTAAATTTTTCCGCTCTATTTGTAATTAATCAGTGTGAAAAAATCTGTGTATGTAAATATGTTTAAAAACCATATAGAATATCGTATTCAATTGCAAAATGAAGTAATCGAACTTGTGAATTTGTGTATTCTGCCTTAACTTCAGTCCCGACATTAATAAAGTAAGAAATCCTACGATAAGTTACTTAAGTTGTACTGGTAATTAAAGTTAAAGTTTATTGCTGGTATTTACACAATGCTCATCATAATGGGAAGCTTCTATACAAGAATGTCTGCACCTTGATTTACTGAATAAGATTTACTTAAGAGACATAAGTGACATATATTATACTTCATGTAAAACCTATCAATAAAGATTATTATTATTATTAAAACGGTTGAAAAAAAGCTATTTTGAAAATATGGACATATGGTTTTGAGGGGGGATATAAGTCAGCCATTGCACATAAATGTTTAGTTGTATTCTTTTGAGTTGTAACTGTTGTTTTAGACCTTTTTTCTTTGTATACTAATATGATTACAATAATACATGCTCAAAAGCTCAATTATTTTAGGTAATTGCTTACACTTTTTCACATATAATGTAAAACAACTTCATTAACTTTATAATATAAACATTCCATCAAGGGATTCATTACTTTTGTGCTTGCTTTGAAGCCAAAGACATTTCTATTTGAATTGCAGAATGACCTAATCAAAAGATACATTGCATATAAAAAAATGTGTAGTGTTTACAATATAAGTTATGAGGAACAAATTAAGATTTTTTTAAATTGATGAATTGTTTACTTAACAGTCTTCTTTTAACTAATGTAAACATCTTATGTATTTAGACTAACTCTGCAACCCAAGAAGCCAAATTTTTAGTACAGCAAAATGTAATTTGAAGGATATAAGGGACAAAGTGTATTATATCTCCCCCCCCCCCCTTATTTTTCGAATGGAATTACAATAAAAGGTCATTTAATTCTAACAACAATGCAGGGACCCAGGAATTCGAACAAACCCATGACTTATTAAAGTTCTTTTCTTAGTCAAAACTAATGCATTTTCTTCCTATTTAAAAATATTGCATGCACACATGAGGGAATTAAACGTTTGTTTGTGAGATTATGTTAACAACAATGATGAAGTAACCATGCAAGAAATTTTCTAAGTTCAACTCGAATTAAGACATGTTTGTTTGATTATTACTCTTCTTTACTAATTCTACAACTTTTATTTGAAAAATATTTTGATATGAGCAATACTTTACGAGATATGACGAAAATTTAATTTTTTGTCACCAGTAAAGTGGTACCCCTGATTGGAGTACGTGATTCATTTGTGCGATTTTCTTATTATATTTGATTGTAAGTCCTTAATATCAAATTTTATGAAAATCCGTTCCGTATAAGCCAAGAATGAGCATGCGGACGGACAGACAGCCGGGCAGACCGACGATAATAGGCGCTCACGATGGAAGCGAAATGCACCTAAAAATGAGAAGCAATAAACCAGTAAATTAAGCTGAAAAAAGATTCACATACCTTTTGCAACCATAACAGGTGAAGGAAGAATATAAGTTATGTAGTTCTTCAAAACAACTTCCCAACAGATGATCCTATATCCATAAAATTTCTACATACAGCTTTACCACAAAATTGGCTTCTCGGGTTGCAGTATTCCAGAGGCAGTCTAATACATAGGGATTTTTTCTTGGATTAAAAAACTGCTAAGCAAACAGTTTATCAAGCTAAAAAATCTTTATCTATCCCTTGTAAAAACTACAAATTTTCTTAGTTGCAATCTATCTTTTGATTAACTCGTTTTGTAATTCAAGTGGAAATATGCAGTTGATTTCAAAGCATATACAAAAGCAACTAATTCCTTGATGAAATGTTCATATTATAAAATTAAATTGCCGGCCAGGTTAGACTGGTAGGTAGTGTGCCTGCCTTCTAATCCAAAGGTCGCGGGTTCGAATCCCACTTCGGGCATGGATGTTGTGATTCGTCTTGGGGTTTTTCCCCTACCTGCAGACAAGCCTAAAATTGGCTTTGCAGGGAATGCATCATTAAAAAAATATATATATATAGTTAATTACATGTGAAAATGATTTAGTAATTAAATAGATTTTTTTGCATGTATTATTGTAATCCTAATAGTTGTAAAATAAAACGGAACAGGTCTGTTATTAGTCACCCATCATTAAAACACAAGGTTGCCACTAGAAACCCGTTTTTATTTACCTAGAAAAAAGACGTTTGGGAGAAGAAGGAACGCCGTCAAGATTGTTTTTCTAAAATATATAACAGTGAAAGGATATATTGATGAGCCTTCGGCTCACTTTGTTTTAATGGGTAGTCATCTCCAGGCGCTACCGTGCCCTTCGCCTCGGCTGGAACGAAACTATCCCTCCCCATTGTCAGGTGATTGGGTTTGTAAATGTCGCAATGGGCCGATCAGTCATGGGTTAGCAAGCTTTAAATTAACTCAAGTCAAGCGAGACTGTAGACTGCATATCCTTGGTTACTAGGCAAATTAAAAACATGATCAGTAAACAATTAGTTGTGGGTGACTAATCAGACCTACACCAATAAAACATATAAACAATAGTTAAAACTATATCTACTTTGTTTCCTTTGGATTTCTTCTGCCCCCTGTTTTACCTCTCCCTTCCTTCCCCCCTCCATTTCCCTTAACTGGACGTAAAATCTGTGGACATATTCACTATGGACATATATAAAAGTGGGCATAAAGGCAGTGACCATAGGTACATAAAAGTGGACATAAAGACTGTGGACATATATAATGGTGGAGGTAAAGACTGTGGACATAAAGGCTGTGGACCGACAGGTAGAATGTATTGAAATTGATAGGAAATTGAGATTAGTTATTCTATATATAGTTTCTGCAATCTGTACGTTTGTTCGTTTGTTTGTCTGATGTAACGCTACACCCGCTGGCTAGAAAACATCAAACATTATTATTTATTTTTATATGCCCTCAACAAGATTCGAACCTGTGACCCTAGAATTGGGAGCTAGGAATCCTAACCATCCTTCTACCAATAACTCGATAAAGAGTCGAGATAGAATCTTTTAATTTGGCAGGAATGCTCAATTAGCATATTTTAAGGTGATGGTGAAAAAAGTCCTGGGTTCGGCTCTAAGGAAGACATTTCCAATTCCCTTAAAATAACAGGTAAGAATCAACTTTTTGACGTGCAGGCTTTCACTCTTTTTAGATTAAAATTAGAAAGAATTAACCTACGATCCTTGGATATGAACCATTTTGAAGAAAAAATTATAAAGTTTCTTATAATGTTCATCTTTTTCTGCATAAATTCGAAATTGCTCAATTTAAATGTTTAATTCACATATTTTGGGGAAATCTTGCCATTCTAATGGGAAGTTGTCTTGCCTACTAATTATATTGTTAGACATCAAAATCCTATTGTTATTTCAATCCTTATGGGTGTAAACGTGCATTGAAAAGTTATAATAAGAGAGAAAGAAGGAAAGCGAGGGAAATTATTTTCATACAACCAAAGTAAACAACATTCGTATATTGTTATATTGAATATGCATCCATCCTCTTTCATGGAAGAATATACGTAGCTGTTTAATTGAAGAAAGCCCGTCATATACAACTCAATGAATACTCCACAGATAGTTCACCTCACTTCAAGCATTAAATTCAGAAAAAAAAAGAACTGAAAATGTATTATTGTACAGAATAATATTATCTTTTGAAATTTCCATAATTGAGATATTATTGATGGGCTATTACCTAGTTTAACCAAAGCGCTCATTATTTATATTTTTATTTGAAGGAAAATTGAATTTTGATAATACAGGAATCCATTAATGAATTTAACATAATATCTTATGGAAAAGTTAAATCAACTTACGAACATTCAGCTTACGAACACATTTCAAGGAACGCATAACGTTCATAAGTTGGGGTTCTCCTGTACATATATACCATTTTCATTGGTTATTCACATTTGAATTTTCACTGTACATGAGCTAAATTCTTTTATTTGTTAAGAGGGATACATATATTGTTTTACTACATATATGGATGTGGTTGTTCTATCAGGGGTACATTTTCTCATTACCAAATAGGGAGGAATACAAAAATACAGTGGTACGATATAAAGAGGTTTGCCTATACCGTTACATGCAATTTGGGCGGGACCACAAGGATATTATGAAATATGGAGTTTTATGTTATACAGAGGTTCACTATATAGAGGATTTACTGTATATGAGAAAGGAAGTGTATTATACCCCCCCCCCCCCCCCCCCTTCAAAATGGCAGCACTAGATAATATATATTTCTTGGAAATATCATGACAACCATAAATACAACATTGTAGTGGTTGTTATTTAGGTAAGTATAATTATTTTTGAATTCATTCTATATAACATTGAAAGGATATATTGGCGAGCCTTCGGCTCACTTTGTTTTAATGGGTAGTCGTCTCCGGGCGCTACCATGCCCTTCGCCTCGCTGGAACCAAACTAACCCTCCCCATTGTCCAGAGATTGGGTTGGTAATTGTCGAGACAAGCCAATAATCATAAGTAATAAAATCTTCAAAATAGGAATTTTGAATCGGCAAAGAAGGTATTCACATGAAGAGAGACTTCACTTTGACAACTCTTCTTGGAACAAGGATAAGTTTGTCTTGATAGCTGCAATTCCATCACATTTTTGAAATCTCTGAATGTTTTCAATGATATTGTGATCAATCAAGAATTGCAAACACATTTCTTCATTACCAAACGTAAACATAAATTCCTCAAGAGTTGGAATCATGTTGGAACAGTATATTATCATCAATTGTTAAACTAACGAATGAAATAAAAAGGTAAACAACAACATAGTAACTGGAGAAAGGAAAACATGAAATAATAAACAAAAACATAGTAACCTTGAGGGGAGGGATATAATACACTTTGGCCTGAGAAAGTAAAAATCAAGAATTCCTGATAGTATGAAGCGAAGAATGAAAAAGAAATTTAAAATATGTTATTCCTCGAGGAAAACTGTTAGCAGGAGAATAATACATATAAAAACGCTGATCTGTGATGCAAGATGGCCAACAGCAAAATTTAATTAGACCACTTGAAAATATGTTTTGTCAGTTATCTAATACCGAACGCATTCTATCACAATATATTTTTGGTAGTTGTTAATATTTGAGTGGCACATTTCTTTGTTAATGTCAATATCATACCCACCTATGAAGAAAATAGCATAAATATTAAAAAATAACCATGCTATCAGAAATACGTGACGATAAACGACAAGGTGCCGTTCTAATTATTAGATGAAACAAAATTGCAAATGATGTACAGATCATATTTATACTTCTTAATATTAAATTTGGTTGATATCGGTTAAATGGTTCTCAAAATAACTATGTAGTATTGTAAAATTCATGTAGATCTTCATGTAAAGTGGTCGTCAATCTGATTACACGATACCACAGGGTTGCCAGATTAAAATTTTGATTTAAAGCCAAACAATACTAGAAAAAAGCCAGAAAAAAGCCCAACAAATTTAAACATATTTTTCATACTCCCATCACATGAAAAGCTCTAGATCCTGTTCATTACTGTCATCCTCACTGGAACAAGTGGAACCTACAGCATAAACCTTGTCAGATGTAAAGTCTTTTAGCATTTTTGCAGATGGAGTGAAGTCCTTACAACATTTGTTTGAAAGCAATAGTTCTGCCCTGATTCTCACAATAGCATCAAGAAAATTCAGTTGCATTTTGTTTCTTGCTTTTGTTTTAACTGAGGTTACAAGAGAGAATATCCTCTCAACTACGGCATTACTAACTGGAGTTATTAGACAAGTAAGGGCAAAAGTGGCGAGCTCTTTAAATGCCTGATGTTGAAGTACGCCAATCCAAAACTGTTCACTGTCTGTAGGGAGTCCATCTTTCTTAAATGGAGCTTCTTCTTTCCAATCGACAAAAAGCATTTTTCTGTATTGTTCTTCAATAGTGCTGATATTGTTTTCTGCAAGGTGTATAAAGGGTAACTCTGAAAACATGGTCCTTGAGACTTGATTTAAAGTGACCATAGGGCTCAATTTTGATAGATTTTGAAATATATGTCTCGCTGAGGGAAGTCTACATGTAACTTGACTGAGAGCTTCTTCTAGCATACACATACATCTTTCTTTGACATTTTTTATTTCTAGATGAGCCTCAGTACTGTTGTTCTTCTGTAGTAACTTACTACATTCTGTTAAGAATTTGATACCAAAATCAACTTGATGATTATTTTTTTTCTGCCCATTGACATCATACAGTCTGTTCTGAAGACTTTTCTGGTGTAAGAATAATTCTTGGTACAATTCATGAGGCTCAGCTTTGGTTTGCTGAAAAAGGCTGTTCAGTCTTTCAAATTCATGTACAACAGGTGTCGCAAACACAAAGAACAAGTAATTTTTGCAGTCTGACATCATTTCCTTTAACAGTCTTGCTTTGAATTTTGTGTCAAACTTTGATTGGGCTAATTCAGCACTAGTGAAATAAGCCTTTAGCTCTTTCCAATTCATCAAAATATTAAACATAACCTTTCTACGCACAAGCCACCGAGTAGATGAAGGTTTTTCAAAGGGAAGGGGGGCAGTTCGGGTTGATTCAAATTCCATAGATGTGTTCATCACTCTAAACAATTCTTTGTAGGTTTCTCATCTTAAATCACTATGGCGAAACCATTGAGGTATTTCTGAGAGCAAAAATCCAATATTTGATGGCAGCTTGGCTACTGCATAATAAATGCAAAGTGCCAGTGAATGACAAATACATTTGAGCTGTACATGGGAAGGAGATACATCTTTCAGTCTAGACCACACAGAGTTCTTGCACCCCACCATGTTTGATGCACCATCTGACCCAATGCAATTTGTAAGACTCTGGCCACATCTTTTGATTTCCTCGTCAATCAAATTGAATATGTTTTCTCCCGTAGCCTCTTGCATGGGAATTAAACCAAGAAATCCAGTTAAAATTTCCTTTTTCCTATCACTTAAAAAATGAACTAAAATACACAAGTGCTTTTGTGTGGAAACGTCAGTAGATTCATCTATAATGATGGCATATTTCTTGTTCTGAAAGTCATCAGTGAGATCAGTTTTCAGTGCAGGCGATATGATGTTTTTTATTAAGCATGAACATTTAGTTCTATGTAACTTTATGTGTCCCAGTGTACTTCCCTGACCATGTGCTATCATGATTTCACTCAGATGGTCAATTGTACGTATTGCACAATGGCAGGTCATGCTTACAGCAATTTGCAGCTCTACTGCTTTAACTTTATCTTTATTTTGCCTAGGACTCTTTGTTACATTAAGTTGTGTCTGGCTTTTTGATGGAGTTTTCATCTTGTGTTTTTCGGATTTTTCATGATTTGAGAGGTTGCTAATTCTTGGTACAATAGTGCAGTGGCAAAGTTTACAATATGCTGCCTCTGATCCATCAGAAGCCTTTTTGAGCCATACGTATGTTTTTTACCAATTACTATTGTACTTACAATTGCTATCATAAGAAACTTTCCATTTCTTTGATGACATGGCCATGGGTGAAAATAATAAATTATTTATAAAATCACACAGTGTCACCGCATTAACTTTGGAAAGTACACTTCACAAGTTCACGCCAAGTTAGACCTAGGCCTATATGATTATGAATCACAATCACATCCAAACACATTGGAAGTTCGAGTCAACTGTCAATCAAAGTTTAAACTGCGTGGATTCTGATTTCTGGCAACTCTGTCGTTGAGGTGTTGCCATTTTGGAGCAAAAATAACCTTTTTAAGGGAAAATTATTTTAAAAGAGAATGGTATGTAATTTTCATGCAACTAATGTAAAAAAGCCAGGAAAAAGCCAAACAAGCCAAATCAATTCTCTGACGCCAACTAAACTGAAAAAAAGCCAGATTTTGGGAATTTGGCATCAAAAAAGCCAATCTGGCAACCCTGCGATACCACATCTCAGTTTCGATGATCACTGCACCTCAAACATTAATTTTATACTAACGTAATTTCACCTACATTTCTTTCAGCGAAAACAATGGGAATCGTTATAATAAAAAGCAATTCTCTGTCTATAACACTAACTTTTCTCTGTCTATAACGCGAACTTAAATGCTAATAACTCGAGAAGTAATGAAGATAGAAACTCAAAATTTGGCAGGGATGCTTGATTAACACTTTTTCAGGTGATGACGAATCTAAATCGCGAAAAAATTCCTTGGTTTGACTCCAATGGAGGCATTTCCCATTACTTAACATGTAAAACATGATTTATCGACGTGCAGGCTTTTATTCATTTGGAAATTAAAATTAGAAGGAATTAACCTACGACCTTCGGATTTGAACCATTTTTTAGAAAAAATTATAGTTTCTTATTCTGTTAATTTTTTTTTTCATAGTTCGAAATATCCCATGTTAAACGTTTAATTTACATATTTTATGGAAATCTTGCCATTTTAACGGAATGTTGCCATGTTGACTAATTATATTGATAGACTTCAAAATCCTATTGTTAAATCAATCCTTATGGGTGTAAGCGTGCTTTGAATGTAGGAGAGAGAATGAGGGAGAGGGATTGTAACGCAGGGGGAGAGAGGGAGGGAGAGAGAGGGAGGGAGAGAGAGGGAGGGACGGAGAGGGAGGGAGGGAGAGGGAGAGAGAGGGGGAGAGAGAGGGGGACAGAGAGTGAGGGAGGGAGAGAGAGAGAGGGCGGTAAGGTTAACTAAAGATATCCCGTCATATTGAGGGGCAATTACGCTATGTGGGTATAAACGTGCTTTGAATTATTTTAACACAAGAGAGGGGGGAGCAAGAGGGAGGGGAAGGAGGGGGGGAGGGAGAGAGAGGGAAGGAGGGGGGGGAGGGAGAGAGAGGGAAGTAGAGGGGGAGGGGGAATGAGGGACGGAAAGAGAGGCAACTATTTTAAGTTTAACTAAAGATAGCCCGTCAACAACATAATATTCACTAGAAATGTTGTACATGGCAAAATATTTCATATGTAAAAGTGTGATATTAATTATTTTAAATGAAAATAATAATAATATATCCATCTATAATTCTTCTGTTGATATTTCAACGGGCATTACACTAGTTATATAATAAACACTTATGTTTATGTAACAGTTTCTACAATAAACAATTTTTTTTTCAATAAGGATCTCCAATACAACGATCCATTCAATCGTCAAGGGAACAGTTTACAATGTTGAAATAAATTGGTGATTTGTTTTTGATCAGATAGTATTCAAAGAAATTATTCCGCTGATTGATTAATTAGTTAGTTTTTAATTTTAATCTTTTAAAGTTTTATTTACATAACAATGGAGAACATTGTTGAGGATATGAGTAAGCTTTCTTTCTTCGTAAGTACAGAATACAATTTTAAAACAATCATAATGTTAAGTGTACGAAATTTAATTATTTTCCCAACATTATACATATTATTTCCCTGACTTTGCACACCGACAATTATATGTAGCATTGACGATAACAAGGTGGGAGAAGAATATCAAATTTCATAGCTGAAAATAAAAACCAAAGGCATTTACTAAACAACAGAATATTCACTAGAAATATATGACGAAATATTTCATATGTAATAGTGTGCTATTAATTATTTTAAATGCAAATATTCATAATCAATCTATATATAATTCTTACGTTGATATTTCAACGGGCATTACACTAGTAGTAAATATTTTCCAAAGCAAGTCATTATTTAGGCATACGTGCTATCAGGGCCGTCCCTAGGGGGTGCAGGGCAATCAGCATTTGCAATCTAAAATTGTCAAGGTATAATTTGCGCACTAAAAAATAATTGTAAAAATATTTCATATTTTTAGATATTTATTTTGTATAATTTAAATATACATAGTGTTTTTAAATGAGTAATTGCTTCAGAAGTTCAAAGAACAAAAAAAAGTCCTTAATTAGGAAAACCAACAATAAGATGATCATTTATGCCTGATTCATAATGATCTATGCTCATTATTCTGTCGCAAATGGCTCTGGAAAACTGCATGTATACCTGCAATTTGGATATGAATACATATAAACATACAGAAATCTCAATTGAATGGCAAGCAACTTTAAGTAAAGAGTTCCTGATATTACTACTCGACATTCCCACCACGTTTCTGGCAATGGTTCGGGAGTCAAAGAGGGATCATTCGTTTTCAGCATTTCCCATCTGTGAGTGGAAGCAGAAAATATATTACGAATTCGCTGTACAACACCAAAGAATGCTTTTGAGTTGCTCTTGGCCATATCTCCTAAAACCAGATTTAAATTGTGGCAACCACACGGAGTGAAAAAGGTTCGGCTATTCTTCTGAAGGATGTGCACCTGCACACTTTCATATTTGCCCCATTTCATATCCTTGTACCCTACAACCTTTAAAATGTAAGCCATTTCCATTCAGGGCAAATATGAGAGATTCTGATACCACTTGTGTCCTGAACTGGCAGAAAGTTAATGAAGTTCTCCTTGACTTTGACTTCTTCTGAAGTCATTTCAACATAGCATAGCACAAGAGACATCTGCTCTTGGTGACTCAGATCAGGAGTACAGTCAAGAATAACGGAAAAGTATTTCGCATTCTTAACGGCTTCAAGGATTTTTTTCTTCACCTGCAATGCCATCATCGAGATTAGCTCATTTTGAATGCGAGGTCCAAGACAGTGGTTAATGGATTTTGTCAATTTTAATACGTCGGACATCTTCTTGCATTGTAGGGTTGAATTTAGCTATCATTTCAATTAATCCCAGAAAATTACCATTGTCAACTTCATAAAGTCTCGCATGCGTTCCACTAAATGCCAAACTGTGTTCAGCAAAGTACTGGACAACTGAAATAATAAGTATCATCACTGATTGCCAATGTTCCTTCTCCTTGTTTATTTCTCGTTGATTGAACTCATCTATTGTCGTCATTGATAACAATCTTCTTTTAATTTCTATCCATTTTGTCGAGTTCAATATATGCTCATTGGATGACTCATGAGATCATAGTCTCTCGTTCAAATGCTTCCAGTCATTACAACCTTTCTTGATTAAGTTTCCTGCTTTATTTGTGCCAAACAATTTACAACAGAAGGAAAAGGTTGCATTGACTTTTTTGGAGTATACAAGCCATTCTCTTCCGTACTTTTCTCTATTCGGCAATCTTATCGTATAAAAATCTTCCGAAAAGTATCAATTATCACTATTCATGGGAAATATATAGTCATTACCAGATACCTTAACAGGCCCTCTTTCCACCAAAAGATCTATTGTGTTATATAAATCCTCATTGGCATTAGCAATGACGGTGTTGTCAATTTCAAAAGCCTGAGCAAATCTTTCACTATTGTCCTCATCCACAGTTGCTGTACAACCAACACTAGAGTCACCACCAAAGTCATTAGATTCCATTAAAGAACAATTTGTATCAGTTTTAAAAATAAATTTCTATAGAGAACCCTTCATTGTCTTCACTTTCTTCTCTCTTCCTTTTATTTTGCTTTTTCTCTGCACCCGAGCTATTTTTTCTGACTTTATCTCTGTCCCTGCTAGTACTAGCCATGGGCTACTAAAAATGAAAGAAAAAATGCCGTGAGAAAATAATTCAAAAAGTGTACTTGACTCGCCAATTCGCTTTCCCTGATTATGAATTAGTAACCGTTCAATAAAAAATGAATGAGCTGTGGTTATAAAATACAATCAAACGCACTCATTAATATTTGAAATAAAATGTACTAACCTGTTCAGTAACAAGCGACGATGAATATTGAAAAATAGCCTTGGGTAGAAACAAGGAACGATCCTCCCTACACAAAATTGCATAAAAACGCACACACAGATCACAGTCACACGACCGACTAACAGCTGAAGACTGAACTGGGAAATTTGAGAGAAAACCTGAGCAAAATACTATACACAAACATGTCCTAGTCCCCTGCCTTTTTACAAGAACCAATAAACATTCGTCATAGGCTGGGTAAATAAAGGAAGTCTGTTTACGTCTGCAATGTAAGCAAAAGTTGTTTATTAGGAGCTTTAGAAGGGTAGACATCAGATACTTTTAGTGGAGTGGGTGGGATTAAATCATGAGATAAAGGCAGATTTTGGGCCACCATGAGTGTCGTCCACGCTTATCAGCAATCTTCATTTTGCTGATTAGTGCTAGGCCCCTTTTGACGCGGGGCCTGGGGCGACCGCCCCAATTTGCCGTACCCTCGGGACGGCCCTGAGTGCTATCCAAGTGGGACGATGTTTAGCACTGCAGGAAATAATGTCACCCTGAGGTGAGATAACCTGCTAGAAGAGCATGTCCAAAAACTTCCATTCCTACATGGAAGAAATAAATGTAATTAAGGATATAAAAACCTAACAAGTATGGACATTTTATTTTCTTATTTGTTATGATTTCCATAAAATGTTATAAACATACTGAAAATTGCTTGAAATACTTCATTCTTGTAATGAAAATTAAAGATTATTTATTTAATACTATCAGGGCCGGCCCGAGGTACGGGCGAGCCAGGCGACTACCTAATTGTTGGGGGCGCTATCCCGATCATCTTCTATGCATTACAGGCAGGGGGGGGGGGGGGGGTTCCGCGGATGCCTAGCATCCGGGCCCCCATTTTGTGGGGGCCTCCCAAATTTAAAAAAGTAACGATTTTTTACTTTACGCGCAAAAAAAGTATTACCTGTAATACGTATGGCGGCATATGCATAAACAAAGGAGCGATTCAAATTTCCAATTGTCATAATTGTCTGTAACATCATTTCAAGTACACGTTTAGTAGTATCTAGTATAAGGATGGCAAATACGTGGCACATGTGCCAAACTTGGCAAGTCAAAAAATTTTATCGGCACACGGAAAAACATAGACCGTCGTTCTGGAATCCGTCTTCCACTACAAGATGCGCTCTTACACACATTCAGTACAAATCATCTCAAATGTGTGACTCAAATTAGTTGTTTCTTAGAATGCGAAATGGAAATCCTTGTTGAGCAAACGATACAGTAGTATCACAGTATGCACATTGAGATGTAAGGGGAGTAACCATACGATTTTGCTGGACTGAACAGCGTCTCATTGGCAGTGAAGAATTTCGCGTGCAAGGTAGAAGTAGCAGTTAAGAAAGTAAGTACTTTCAGTTTAATTCCGTATGAATAGATTCTTTTCGTTGTTATTACGTGTATTGGTGATATTACTATTGTTTCTGAAGAAAATATACAATATTAATTGGATTATTATTATTTTTTAGAATGAATAGCCCGAATGAATATTATTGGCGTCCGATTTGGCCCACAATGTTATATGTATTTTACACCTCTGACCTAGTATGTACAACAGCGAATTTAGCGTGTTGAAAATAATATGTTACTTAACGTAGGTAAGATTAAAAGGTATAATTACACCGTTCTGCATTTTAAAACATATTTCTTGAGAACCATTCGTCGTAAAGATATGTGTTTTGTTTCTACTGGCTATGAGGTCCCTGGAAAAATATTTTCATTTGCTAAAGTGTCCCGGGTTCGAATCCAGGAGACAGTTATTTTTTCCCATAAGTTTACACGGGATTTTCGATTTTTCAGAGTGCAAGGTTTTTTTCCTTCATTCGTTAAAATACATAAATATGGGCAGATTTTCTTCTTTTTTGCTTTATTCGACGGCTAAAGCTCTATACTATCTTATTCTTGCGATGTTTACACATTACACGGTTAGTCAAATTCGTCGAAAACGAATTCGTTGAAAGCAAATTCGTCAAACGATCAATTCATCAAAAAGCAAGTTTATCGAAAATGGTTAGTCAAATTCATCGAAAACGAATTCATTGAAAGCAAATTCATTGAACGATAAATTCTTCGGAAAGCAAGTTTGTCAAAAATGACGTGTTCGTCAAAAATCATTTTAAATGATGAATGATAATAATGAATGAAAATTTTAAAACTCACATTTTATATTTTACATAGTAAAAATATGTTAATGATACAATCAAAGTAAAAGAAGAAATAGGAAAAATATTAGGATTTGCGAAATATATATAAATTATAATGATGTGTTATGGAACACAAATGAAATACAGTAATTGAGAATTGATATTATCGAATAATCATGAAACAGAGGTATAATAACTACTAAAGGTTAAAGAGAGTTGTTGCTAGTTGGCAACAAAACCAAGACATCCTTGACTACCTGAGATCTATTGCCCATAACATTGGATTTTGATCTAGGTAATAAATTTATTATTTATTTCATGATTTCATTATCACAAGTTTTAAAAATTAACTAAAAAAAGATAGCTAAAGATCCAAAAATCATTTTACTTATTGTACTTCATTTATATTTTCAAGTAACGCTTATTTCGAGATTTTATAATTTCTGATAATATTTTCCTGTTTATTTATTTTCATTTAACTTTTAAATATTATTATTACTTTTCTCTTGCAGATGTCTACACCAGTCCATACAAATTTGCTCACCCTTTCTCTCGAAATTCCGCTAGTATGTCTTCTCTTCACAGTTAATGTGAAAACTCTTTGAAAATTGTACTATGTAAAATTATTACAAATTTTACAAAGTAGTTCATACATTTTTCTGCTTTCATTCTAATAACAGTTCTTATATTTCTGTTTATTTCTTATTTATCCGTCTTTATTGACAGCATTTCCTTTTTTGTCTTCATAGGAAACCATAACTTTTTTATATATTTCACATTTGTTGATATTTTTCTTTTGTATTCCTTTTATTTTGTAACTGTTTAATGAAAGTGTTTTTACAATGTAAGGTGGTTTGTATGAAATTACATTTTTTATGGATCACAAAATTTTTATCATACCATTATGAATAATTTTCTATTTTCATTATTACTGTAATAATTTTATGATTTTAATAAAGCCTATTAATAAAAAGAACCTATTGAAGCACAATGTAATAGTATAGTTTATTTATAGAAATTTCATTATCTTAAACGCATTTTGCAAGAGTATAAAATACAATTAATATCAACTTATTAAAAGTAAACAATTACTTAGTAATAATGTATTTTAATTTTCCATAGATGTAAATTATTTTGTTTCGCTCGACTGTATTAAAAAGTAAAATGATTTTCGACGAACTCGTCATTTTCGATAAACTTGCTTTTCAATGAATTGATCGTTCAACGAATTTGCTTTCGACGAATTTGTTTTCAACGAATTTGACTGTTCCCACATTACACGGTCAAATTATTCAGAAATACGCATTCTTTTTCGAAATTTTGCGATTTTTCGTACTCATTCCGGGCGTTGCCAAGGAGACTCATTGTTGCCTCAGATTCATTTAAGGCCAATTAAACCTTCAAATAGACGAAAGAAAAGTGTTATTGTTATCTTCTCTTCATTGACAATCTAAATAAACGCTTGCATTGACGTCACCTTTATAGTAGGTCCTGTAAGAAGTTAAAAGCAGTCGTTGATAGATACTTGAAGGAAAGCGACTGTTTGTGAGTTCGTCTATAAGGGTGCAACGATAATCACTGGAACTAAGGTAAGGCAGAATTAAAAAATTTTTCCCTTTGAATATAACGCGATGTTAAACTAGCATTGAGTAACTCTGTGACATTGTTATCACGTAAATGCTCTAATATATTGCTGTAAAATCGCCGAAAATTTTAAAACGCCAAGGGGTAGACCAGTGAAAAGTAGAGCTATTATCCCAGCTACAGCTGCCAGAGAAAGGAAGAGGAGCCAGAGATCAAACGAAGAGTATTGTAGGAAAGAGAGAGAAAGAGGTGCGGCCGCTCATAGAACTGCCCGTGAAGATGAGGAGCGGAGAGTACAAGAAAGACAAAGAAATAGGGTAACACGTCAAATGAATAGGAAACAAAGAAGATCTAACCTAGGGCCAAACTATTTAGGTTATTTGCAAGTGTAACTGCAACGGGATGCTAGTTATTATTATTATTTCCGAAGTAAAGATACAATATTAATTTAATTACTATTATTTTTTAGAATGCATGGCCCGAATGAATTTTATTGGCATCCGATTTGGCCCACAATGTTAAATGTATTTTACACCTGTACAACAGCAAATTTCACGTTGCTGCGAATTTAACGTGTTGGAAATAATATATTACTTAACGTAGGTATGATTAAAAGATATAATTACACCATTCAGCATTTTAAAACGTTTTGCTTGGAATAGAACAATACTAATTTTTTAATCTATAAATTATTTTAAAGTATAATTTAAAAAGGTGCACATTCCCAATTAAGTTTATATTTAAATAATTTAGAATATTAATTATTTTAAATATTATTTTGAAAGGTTACAAATGCCAAGGAAATATTTATCTGGAAGTCAGAAACGTAATATAGGGAGGGGCCCCCAGGTGGAAATTTGCATCGGGGCCCCCTTAGACAGATGGCCGGCCCTGATTACAGGCTAGAATCATGATGAAATTCCTATTATTTAATCATTATCAATAAGTTTTACAGAGCGTTGAACAAAATAACCTATATTCTGTAAATATGTCAACAAACATTTATGGAGGGGGGCGCTGGGGTGTTATCTCACCTGGGGTGCCTCGTGCCGCCCCTGAATACTATAATAGCCCAGGTATGTTGGTTGGTTGGTCACTCTTTCACGACGGCCAATATAGAGCGTTTTAACAAACTTCCCGAATAGGTAGAAGAATGAAATTTGGCAAGGATGCTTGATTCACATATTTTAAGGTAATGACGAAAATAAATCTCCAAAAAAGTCCTGGATTCGACTCCAAGGAAAACATTTCCATTTTCCGTAAGGTAACATGTAAAAATCAATTTTTTGATGTGCAGGCTTTTATTGTTTTGGAAATTAAAATTAGAAGGAATTAACCTACAATCTTCGGATATAAACCATTTTGAAGAAAACATTATAAAGTTTCTTATTCTGTTCATCTTTTTCCGCCTACAGTTCGACATTTCTCAATTTCTCACAGTTTGAGGAAATCTTGCCATTTTAACGGGATGTTGCCATGCCAACCAATCCCATTGTTAGACCTCTATATCATATTGTTAATTCAATCCTTATGGGTATAAACGTGCTTTGAATGCTTTTAATATGAGAGAGAGGGGGAGTGGAGAAAAGTAGAGGGGAGAGAGAGAGGGAGGGGGAAGTAGAGGGGGAGGGGAGAGAGGGGGAGGGGAGAGAGGGTGTGAGAGGGGTGGGGAGAGGGACGGAAAGAGAGGCAACTATTTTAAGTTTAACTAAAGATGGCCCGTCAACAACAGAATATTCACTAGAAATGTTGTATATGGCAAAATATCTCATATGTAAAAGTGTGATATTAATTATTTTAAATGATGAAAATATTAATTATCTATCTATCTATAATTCTTCCGTTGATATTTCAACGGGCATTACACTAGTTTTAGGATTATTCTCATTGTCATTTCACGTTTCGATCTTGCTTGAACTGAAAAAATTTGTTCTCTGGTAAATAAGGTTCTCTAAGAAGAATAATAACTTTTTTACTATTAAAAAAACTGCAACATTCCCTCTTTGGTTTTCCATTTTTATTGTGCCACATGACTGACTCATTAACAACATACTGCTTAATAACAATTTCAGTACTAACACCACTTTAATTTTGTCTGTAATGAATATCTTTTTAGTTTTTAACATCGCCTTTTGCTATTTCTATGTGATGTTTTCATGATCATTTAACTAAACTGGTTGCACAGTTCATTCTCTCACTTGTATTTAAAAAATCTGTTCATAATAATGGGATTTTATGCAAAAGATTCCTTTGAATTAATGAAACAAACTTTACGTGAATCATCAGTTGGTGTGAGAACTGTTTCAAATTAGATCACAATTTGTGAATTTTCAAGGATCTGTGAATGGCAACATTTGATCACAGTAAATTAATCATAAGTAATCAAAACCATTAACAACAAGGGCTTACTGTATTTTGTGGCCCAGACATTAGGGCCCCTTAGACGTACGTTCTTTCCCTCGCACTGTCAAGAACACGCACCTGCCATGTACGCTCGAGGAATGTGGCCTAAAAAAATTAACACGCTCTGATTGCGCGTGCTTTGCACATGCAACCAGCTGCACAGGAGAGACTCGCCCGTGTCAAGACGAAAAATGTGCATTTTCATTCGCGACTGGCGTGGCTTGTGGAGTGTTTGCAATTTTAGAAGGATTGGAGTGTGTAGTTTGTTCTCTGGTGCTGTTAGGTGTGCTTTTTATCGTGCTTCTTGAGTTAAAAATGTACAGTACAGTTCAAAAGAAGTATCGAATAATAATGGGACTTGCAGTACATATGTATTTATCAACGAACAACAGAAAAGAATGTTCTGTTTGGGTCAAGAGGTGAAAAAAAGATTGATCAAAATTTGGACATATGGAACTTACTAAGGAACGTCACAGAAACAATCCAGACGATTACAGAAATTACCTTAGAATCGATATGGCAGCATTTGATTATTTGTTGAATTTGGTGGCACCCCTAATACGGAAACAGAATACGTGATGAGAACCAGTATTACTTGTGTGGAATGATTAATAGTTACCCTCAGATTTTTAGCAACTGGCAGGTCATATGAAGATTTAAAATTTAGTGCTTGCATTTCAACCTCAAGCTAATCAGTTATTATCCCAGAAACATGTAGAGCCATATACAGAGTTCTAAGGAAGGATTTCCTGAAGGTGAGTAAAAAATATCTACTTAATATATAATCATGTACATACTTTATTGGAAACTATATTGAAAAGATTATAGTATATATTATTTTATATTCATACTAGCAGAATTTCCCGTTGAATTTCAATGGATTTAGTGAAACTACTACGGCACAACATACAAACTCTTTAAAATATATAGTAGATACTTTTTCATTTACTATTAGCTTTTCTTAACATTTAATCATATTTGCTTGTAAAAATCCATTTCTGAGCCTACTGCATTCAAATATAACGATAATTGTATTTCCTATCATATTACTTTCGCCAAATCCAGCTTCATTTCTTGTGTAATTATGCCTCGCTGAAATATTTATTTTTATGTCTTGTAAGCAAGAAACCCGTGAAAAAGCAACATACAGTTGTCCATGATTGAACACCGACTTCCATGGGCGTTGGCAGGGGGGGGGGCAGGGGGGGGGGCAAGGGGGGGGCAGTTGCCCCCCCTGGAAATGTGTAAAAACCTAAATATTATATTAGACACCAGCGGAAGTGCCCGTTGAATTTCAACGGATTTAGTGATTTCGAGTGTAAAACATCTAAACATCAAAAGAATAAAATAAAACATAGTTGTAACCTCACGGCCACCCGTGTGCAAGTCTCATTTACCGTCATTTTTAGGTGTTCTTTACAAAAATAAAAAAACGCCTTATGGTTTGATAAATTTCCGTAGCCAATAAAAACGAAAGAATATACGGCATATTATAAAATAACCCGCATTACTGTTAAAAATACTATATGTGTCTGACGATAAATCGGCTGCCCACGTTGTTTGACCACCCGTGTGCATCGCACAGTCGCACATATGGACGGTTGTAACCGTCGAATAAAGCAAAAATGAAGAAAATTGATCCATAATCATGTATTTCGATGAATGAAGGAAAAAAACTTGCACTCTGAAAAATCGAAAATTACGTGTAAACTTATAGGAAATAATTATTGAATTAAGCACCCCTTCCCCAAAATTTTTTCTTGCCATATATCTTACGTTACTCGCAGGGTAAAATTATATACCTATGCTAAGTTTTGGACGAAACCTTCAACGGTGTGGACTTCTATAGCAGACAAAAAACAGAATTTCACTTTTATATAGATAGATCATATCACTTTCGCCAAATCCAGCTTCATTTCTTGTGTAATTATGCCTTTCTGAAATGTTCACTTTTATGTCTTGTAAGCAAGAGCACCTGTGAACATATATTTGTCTATGACTGAACACTGACCCTGATAAATGTACACCAGATGCGTGGGCCTATTTACGTTAATAAACATTTTAAATGTAGAATATAATGATTTTACTTATGAAAAAGGTAAGATTCCTATATTCAATAGACGAAATAAGGTTCAGTTACTTTGGTCAATCATTATAAACGCTTCCCACAGGATGTTTCCTGAATAATTATCAGTCTATTTACATCTCTATGTATAAAGATGAATGTCCTGCTTTCTATCAGCCACAAAAGTACAATAGGATGAGTTTAACAATTAAAGGACACAATGTAACATAAAAAGAGAATAGAAAATTAAAAAACAATATATTTTGTTTACCTCTCTAATTCCATAATGGATAAATAACAAATCCTTAATTTCCTTAAGTCGTTCTTAACCTCTATTTTCGACGGTGTGGCCCGCGAAGACGGCAGAATTGAGCTATGTAGCCCGCGATGTTTGCAGAAATGGATCATGTGGCCTTCGGGCCGAAAAGTTTGAGCACCACTGATATACACAGTCGTTGGTAATATCAGCCCAGTACAGCAGGTTGGCTGTCCTTACGCTTCGGGATTTAATGGGAAAACCCTCATGATTGCAGAACTAATCAGCGAATCGGTAGCCAGGTATTCAGTAAAGAATTGCGAGTGAAGGCAATAAGGTCTCTTTTGGCAGTGTCAGGAAGATGCAGTAGCAGTTAATAAGCATGTAATCTCTTTATATATTTTCCTATTCCCTGGGCGAAAAGAAGGGGCATATTGTTTGATTCAAACACAACTTTAACTTTGTAGCTCTGATACTTAGCCACTGTTGCGCATTAGGTTTTAACTTTTCCTTTGGAAATGCCATTAGAGTTTGGTAGCACTTTCTTCTTCAGCAGTACTGCATTTTGTCGTAATAGGGCTCATTTCTGTGATTCCCTATGGCTTGTTCGTTACCAGCTGTCAGTAGTGGAATTCTGATGTATGCTTGGTTTTTAATAAAATAGTTTGATGGGATATTGACAAGTGCTCTCATGTAACTTTCCAGTGATTTATTATTTTGTGAACATATAAGGTGTGGTAATAATTTTAAAAATTTTAAATCTTTTTAAAATTAAGTTGTAAGTTCAATGAACTTTTGGCGAAAGATTTTCCTTTTTCGTAAAACACTAAAATAGAAGATACTGTTAGGTTGCGATGAATGTAACAGTGAGTTTTCTGTCTCCCATGGTGGCAGATATGATATCACAAAACTTTTAGCAACAGAAAAGCATACGAGAGCCTTATGTAATGCCGCTTCCTGCTCTAACTTAGAGGATTTCTTCCGAGAAACTGATTTCGCTGAAAAGGAAAGACAATTAGCAACAGCAGAAGGACTACTTTCATTCCATGTAATTAACAATAATCAAAGTTTTAGGTCAATGGATTGTACATCCAAAATCATCCAAAGACTGTTAAAAAAAAGTTTTCATGTGCCAGAACATTCGTTCTCGTTTGTTCAAGACGGATATTTTAAATCTACTATAATATATTTTGAAGCGTGTGTTTGTGTATTTAGTAGTAGTTCCATGAACAAACACACTTCAAAATATATTACAGTAAATAGATAACATGTGTCAGTTACAACATGTGGACATTTGAAAAAGTTTGAGCAGAATGCTCATAATATTATGTAAGGTTACAGTCTTCAGCAGTAGTAGTGCTGGAAGTAGACGAGTGGGTTGGTGAAACCGTGTTCTGACTCCATTCACTCAAATCTGTGTTTGCAGTCAACGATTTCAGCAAACCTCTACCTAAAACTTTATTTATCAACATTTCAGCATCCACAGATTGAGTCGGATCCATCCTTATCAGTTTAGCTGCGACACTTATGCCAACAGCGTCGAACTCATTTACTTCATTTGTGTTTTTTAAAGCGTCTGTGCATGCTTGTAGAAGTTCAATGTTATTTCGTTCAGCAGCGGACGTTTTCTTTGATCTCTTTGGTTGGGGTCCGGCTGGTTTTGCAAAGTACGGTGAATTCGGTCTTGTACTCATTTGATTCTTCCTGAACAATAAAATAAAATGCAACATAAATACATATTTACTGCCCAGTATTTAGACATAGGAATGTCATCTTTCAATTTTAACAAGCACACATTCATTGTTGTGTTTCAGTGCCCTTCAAGCTATGAAGACTGGAAGAAGATAGCTCACAATTTTGCAACTAAATGGCAATTCATAAATTGTGGTGGTGCTTTTGATGGAAAGCATATCAGAATTGTCAATCCTCCAAAAACGGGAGCACAGTATTATAATTATAAGGGATTTTATAGTATTGTATTAATGGTCTAGTAATTAGCAATTATGAATTTATTGATGTGGATGTTGGAAAAAAATGGAAGAATGTCTGACGGAGGAGGTATTGAGTATTCTGAATTTTTTCGCATGTTGGAGACAAAAAAATTACATCTACCAGGTAACGACGAAACGGCACTAAATTTGAACTATGTATTTCTTGGTGATGCAGCATTTCCCCTAGAAGAACATTTACTTAAGCGGTATCCTGAAAATGGGTTAACCTATGAAAAGCGCGTATTTAATTATAGGCTATCCGGGGCGAGGAACTGTGCTGAAAATCCTTTTGGGTTGATTTCTTCTAAATTTTGGGTGTTACACACTGCAGTACATTTATCAGCAAAAAAAGCTACTTATGTTGTACTTGCTATTGTGCATTGCATAATTATTTAAGGAATCATTGCAAAACGTATGTTACATCTTCAACTTTTGACAGGGAAGATAGCATGTAATTAATAATGATTTGACTGGTACAAGCAAGGTGACGAACTAGTAGGTCTTCAACATCATCGCAGAAATATCTCTGCACAAGCTAAGGCTAATAGAGAAAATTACACTAGGCTCTTCAACAATGAAGGAGCAGTATATTGGCAAGAGGAAATGGTTAGACGGGGGGAAGCTTAATCATAATAATATCTACTACCGGCTGAACGTGGCTCTCTTTTCCGTAAATAGTATTGTTTTTAAGTACTTATAAGTTTAGTCCTTACATGTATAACTTATAGTATAACTTACATGTACCAACTATCTCGAAATGTATCAAAGAATAAAATTAATACAGGCAGTCCCCGTTTTTCATCGGTCCACTTTTTGTCGTTTCACTCATACGTCAGATGCAATATGACACCACTGATTCATTCTTCCATCCTTGTGATCCGCTTATTCGTCGCATTAATGTTTTTCGTCATTCCGATTTTTTTTGTTACGATTCAAATGAAAGTGCCTAAATGAAAACATAGTTTCATTCTTCCATCCCTGGGATCTGTTTACTATGTATGCCCAAATTACTCAATTGTTTGAGATTTCGTCATTCCGATTTATCTATCGGACAAATTTGTGGTGATACCATCTAGCGTCTAGCGGCCAAATTATGAACTTTTTAGGGAAAATTTTGTGTTTCGCCTATCTCTGGAAGTTCATCCTGTCAGTTTTTAAAATCCTAACTTAAACTGCAATAGTATTTGAAATGGGTATTTCCGGGAATCTTTTACTCTAGTGTTCTTGGTCAGGTACTAAAATGCTCATTAAAAAAAAATGGGGCATGCATCGAGCAGTGTGATAGCAGTGATGCAACGTACGTACGTAGATCAAACTGAATGGTCCTACAAGTGGAGGGAAAAGATGTGATGACGATGTCATTAAAAATGCGTAATTTGCTTTTTATGTTTGATTATGATGCATTACATTGATATGCTTATTTTCAAATTATTAAAAGTTTTAAGTGGAAAATTACAATTATAATTTCATGGTATATTTTTAAATAGAAATATTTCACATCGTTACCCCAGGAACATTGAACTTTATCCCTCAATTTAATGTTGTGTCTATGGAAAAGAGTGATCCGCTTTTCGTCGCAGTTTTCAGGTTCATAACCTGACATATAAGCGGGGATTGCCAGTACACATACCTCCTGGTCTTGTTTGTTTTGAACTCCATGTTCTATTGAAGAAAAATTGGAGGAGTTATCGTCAATGGATGAAAATACGTCATTCTCCTCGTCGTCCAAGTTGCTCATACGTTCTGTAGGTATTTCCTGCTCTTTTGTGAACAGAAGTAGTTCGTAATACCATAACGCTGGCTCATAAACATCGTCGGATGACATGCCACTTCGTTTTGAATCCATTACATTTTTTAACTCTTTTTGAAATGAGCCTCTCAAGCTTTGAATTTTTTTAACAACAAAATCCCTATTAGCAGAGGGATTGACAGTTTAGCAAAGCTTTACAAGCTGTTTGTAGGCAGCAGCTTTCAAGTTCTTGTTTGTGTACTGCTTGTCCTTAATTTTCCACAGACACGGATAGTTCTTATACATTTCAATAAACGCGCTCAGAAATTCACGTGTCCAATACCGAGTGTCACACATTTTCAAAAAAAGCTTGAGCACCACACTCCAAACCTGTCCTAAAAGTGCACACGTATAAAAGTAACAACGTTCTAAATGCAAGTGACAGTCATGGACAGGAATCAACACGTTCCAAGCATGCCCAGTTGAATTTCCTCTACACAGACACACTTGTCACTCGCGACTGGCACATCCGCTCCAATCGCAAGCAAAAGAACGTACGTCTAAAGGGCCCTATTGATAAAAATTAACTGGGAAGGATTGAGATTGGCCAAAGCCAGTTCATGTGACTTATTTAGCAGCTTACCAAATTTATATACAAACATTAATATTTGAATCATCCAGGTAAGCGGAGTTCAGATTACATGTGACCACCCACTTAACGTGGAGGATGCATTCCTGACAACTCCGGCCGGGTTAGACTGGTAGGTAGTGTGCCTGCCTTCTAATCCAAAGGTTGCGGGTTCGAATCCCACTTCGAGCATGGATGTTGTGATTCATCTCGGGGTTTTTCCCCTACCTGCAGACAAGCCTAAAATTGGCTTTGCAGGGAATGCATCATTAAAAAAAAAAGTGACAAACCTCATTCGTTGGGGTACACTATAACCCTTAAGTGCCCAAAAGGAAACAATTTTACAAACGGTACTTTTGGGCCCACATTCAATAGAAACATATTACCACCAGATTTTATAGTCATTTATAAGAGAAACAATAAAATTACATGGTAAACAATATGACAAAAAAGATTATTTATTTTCAATAGCTCGTAAACCACATCTAAGCACAAGGTCGACTGCTTGACTTTTTTCTTCTTATTACACAGTATTTATCGGTAACATTTAAGTATTGCATCGCAGCCCCTCTTCACGGCACTCACTTGTGTGAAGTCTTGTCGTGCTCTTCCAACAAAGCCATACACCGACTGTGTAGTGAAAGTGCCTCTTCAATGACTTTATCGAGGGCAAGGGACTCGCCATGGGAGATTATCCGACATCCGTGCCAACTTCTTTTCTCTAGATATAAACGTACGGGTGGCATTCGCTTCCAGAAAAGCCCCGTTTTGTCCACATTAAAAATTAAATTTGCTGGAAAATACCCCTTTTCACAATTGCACGGAACTCTCTGTGATAATTTTCTGCCCCCTTTATGTACAGACTAGCCGATTCACATATTATTCTAAGGTTGTGCAAATTAGATTGCCTTCTGAAGCGAACCCACCACCCTGCACTAGCTTTAAAAATATCCTCAGATGATCCACCACCATGCTGGGCTACGATCACACTGTGCACAAGACATTAGGCTGCATTTGCACTATGCATATGATATTTTTATATATATAAGTTTTGCTTTTTAATTTATTGATAATTTGGCAAAACCACAATCTGCATTGGCCAGGGCATGTTAAGTGGAGGTCAGCTGTACTTGCAATTGTAAAGGATTTGGAGAAGGTAGGCAAATGCCCAGCTCTCCCCATGTATTTTAACCAATAAACATGACATGGCCTGCCACTGCAGTAGGGGTTTTCAGCCATCAGCCTCATAAAGAAAGAATTGAAAAGCAAGCAAAATTATAATAATTAAAGTAATAGTTGAAATGCATGTGAATTTTATTAACTTCATAAACATTGAAAATAAAATTTTAAATGGTTAAATTAGATACAATCTCTGCATTTATTCTCTGCATTTATATAAGCCTTTTCATTATTTTACTGTGCCTACTTGAATGATACTTCTCCCAAAAAAATTTTATATTTCTTAAATGTTAACACATTTCATAACTTTCAAAAGTACATTATAAAAACTCCTACAAAAATAGAATAATTAGTTTCACCTGAATATCTTCAGAAAATTCTACCATTGCAATGAATTAACAACTGCCAAACAGTTTTTGACAGAAAATTAGAAAAGGCCTTCAATTTCTTCCGTTTCAGAATCAATATCCATATCAAATATGGTTGGCCTGGTAGGGAGTCCAGGCATTTTAGATATCTGTAATTGAAAAATTATGCAAAAATTTATTTGCTTTTTCACAAATTTATGATACCACAATTTTTCAACTTAAAGCTTACCTCTCCTGCAACTGGCACAATAAATCCAGCACCAACAGAAACAATTATGTCTCTTATGGGCACAGTAAAACCTGATGGTACTCCTTTCAAGGAAGGGTCAGCACTCAACGATAAGTGGGTCTTAGCCATGCATACAGGCAATTTATCGTATCCCTGAAATCATCTTTATAATGTCAATGCATACATACAAACATTTAAATTAAAAAGTGAATCAATATCAATAAAAAACAAAACACGAATAAAAATTAAATGAAACTGAAGTAATTCAGGAATTTTTCAAACTACAACTGACTTTGATGAGGAAGTCCTAAGATTCGACATCTATGGCAGGGGTTCTTGACTTGGGTACATGATATACTTGATCTAATGTATTTTTTAGGTGAAAAGTCCTTTATTTGTGACTTTATAACCCTGCAATACTCATGTAAATTTTTTGAATGTCAGTACCTGACACCTCACACGCATTTTTGTTAAAAAAGAAATTTATCGTCAGTACAGGTAGCCCTCGATTTGCGCCAGTCCAATTTGCGCCGATTCAAAATAACGCCAATTTTGAAACCAGAAGTTCAAAAAGCGAAAAAAATATATTTTACTATAATTTATAACGTTTTACAATTTTTCTCGTACTGCTTCTCATACTAAATCGTAATTCTTACATCGCTGATTTTTAATAAAAATTATAAACCGACATCATCCCACGACAGTCACGTGAGCATTGGTCACTCGTCACGGTGAGTCATTCCCCTTCTGCCTGGAAAAGAAGTAAAGACAGAACTCATTGAGAAGGTTTGTTTTGGTTCCCTTTCCACTCGCTCCTCGAGATGGTTTTCCCATTTGGGTGTCTGGCATGGAAAGGAGTGGAAGGAGGGTAAGAAGAATTGGCTGCACAACTGGGCAAAAAGGAAGAGGAGGAAAGAGAGGAAGAAGAACTTTCTCTATGAGAAATGAAGACAAGCGATCTCCTGCACATCCTCTCAGACATAGATAAACTCACTGATGAGCTCTGCGAGATTGACCACGACTGGGAGCGAAGTGCTACAGCAAAGAGGAGCGTTATGGCATCCATGAGGCCTTATCATAAAATTTTGAAAGAAGGAAAGAAGAAATCACGACAGTCCACACTGCACTCTTTCTTTAAAAAACGTGACGATCTTCAACTAGGGACTTCGTCAGAGAGCTAACGCCGCTTCATTACGTCATTGCCGGTTGTAAGTGTACAAAATATATTTTTTTAATTCCCTTTATTATATTTACGCTATTTCAGAGCTTTAAATGTAATGCCATTATATTACTCGCCAATTTTTGGATGCCGGAAATGCATCATTGACTTCCAATTGATTTACATTATAAAATTGTTTCAATTTACGCCGATTCCGATTACGCCGGTCCGTCCAGGAACGCATCCCCGGCGTAAATCGAGGGCTACCTGTAATTGATAAATTTTTATTAGGTATGTTTTTTTACTGTTTGTGATTATTTATGATTTAGGAATATAAAGACATTTTGTAAGAAAAAGAATTCAAGTATATTCTTATGAACCTTTTCAGATGTCAATAGGTGAAGTTACAGTTGATAGATGTTAAGAATATATTCATAATAACGTCGATGCTGTAAATAAAACCAGGAATTCCACAAAAGAGCAAGAATATTTTGCACAAATGAGAAATCGCTGTTTCCTGCAACACGCCCCAACAAACTTTACTTGCACTAGATGTTTTTGACCCCTCAAAGACAATTTTGACTATTTTCATTCATTTTTGTTTTATTTCCTTCTCATTATAATTAGTGTTCATTCAATTTTACTGATAACATATATTTGTAAAGACTAGCAGCCCGTTGCAGCTATGCTAATCTAAATAGTTCGGCCCTAGGTTAGATTTTCTTTGTTTCCTATTCATTTGACGTGTTCCCCTATTTCTTTGTCTTTCTCTCAGCTCCTCATCTTCATGGACAATCCTGTGTGCATCCACATCCCTCTCTCTTTCTTGCCTTCTCTGCATTTTTTTTTCTTCAATTAATTTATAAAAAATTAAGAAGTGTGTGAAATAATTTGATCTCAATAATTCACATTTAACTCTAATAATGCTATTCCCTGGTGTAGGATTTTAATGTATTTGGCTCCCAATGTAAGGTTCGCAGGTTCAACAATCTTGGGGCCCCCACGCACTGCGTGGACCTGAGCTCCCCAAGTTACGTGCCTGGGTTTGCCATATTTGGGAAATTAGGTCCTGCATGTTAGGCAACCACCATTCAATGTTCTTGATACTACTACAGAACTTAAATAAGACTAGTTGTCTGTAGAGCTCTGCTAGAGTACTATAGTAGGAAGGCCCTCTGCTACCAGACCTGTGAAGCCCCGATGCCCACCAGCACGCACACTGAGGCTCGCGAAGCCCTATTCCAGCTACCCACCACACCCCTCCCTCGCATCTTCTTTCCCTCCGCTTCCCCTCAAGAGTGGCTGAGTGAAAGTGGAGGGGAAGCTTTGCTTCAGGTTGTGACTGACATAGGCCTTACCCTTACTCAATATATATGTTGATTTTATTTTCTGATACTTTTTTGTGTTCTTTTATGTCCTTTAAGTTTCTCTTTCATTGACCTTCATTTTTCTGTCTCTTTCTCCATTTTTCTGTGGTCACCAATACAGAGGACAAATGATTCGTTCTTGCTGGGATGGGACCCAAACCCTGGGTTCTTATGGGAATTGTTGATTTGTTTAACGTAGTTTCGTTCAACGTCGTGAATTTCAAGAACGAATTAACAACGTCAATGAAGGACACATTATACTATAAATGAAAATCGCAGCATAAAAAACATTAATTTTTTAAAATTTGAAGGGCGATATAAAATTATGTAAAACAACAACACAATAAAATGTGAATAATGTCTGAACAAAGGAAAAAACACTGATATTCGCAACACAAACCGGCACACTATCACAGAAAAAACATCTGAGCTCAAGAAATAAAAGCAAGACACTAAGAATTTTTACTGGAAAAGGCTAAAAACTTGAGATTCCAGCTACTGAAAAAGAGGGGTCATAAAGGGCAATACGAAAGTAATCCTGCCATAAAACATATGGCTGGGATGTCCACAACACCCAGCGTGAGTACTGCTGGGTTAACAACTTTTTTATTAACTTACCGCAATATATATGTAGGTAGGTATGTTTTAAGACACCACAAATAATGTCTAATAAATCAAGAACGGCTGCATGTATTTATTAAGCCATTCTTTCAATTTTAAAGAGTGACACACTTATAAAAGACTTTATGTGCAATCACCATGCAAAATAACGACCAGAGTTCAATTCCAGGGACGTTTTATTCCCCCATATCATGGGTGGGACCTTCTTGAATATTTATCTCCTAAACTATAAGTCGCAATTATATTCTATCACGGAGTTTTTTGTTTAGAATGTTATCCTCTAGAAGACTAAATTTATTAATCGATACCTTACAGATCATATTAGGGCAAGGGAGACAAAAATATGGATTTCTCATTGTTGGCTTGACGGAAATTGTGTCTCTTGACTGTGGCGCTACAAATGACAATGGCCACATATTGAACTACGTCCTACTATCAACCCTTAAAAATGATTCCGACTCTGGAAGAATCTACGCGAATGTTTGGAAACGAAGAAAAGATCGTACATTTTTTAATTGACAATAAAATCATCGAATCAAACCATTGGGTTGGTGTTTATAAAAGTTGTTTAAATTAAAAAAGTTGTTTTTATATATAATTCTGCCAAATTTACTACTGTGAATAGGACCGCTGTGCATGGAAATCTGAACCAGTTTGAAGGTTGACTCACACAAAGTGCATATACAGGGTGTCTCAAAAAAATGTATACACACTTTGATGATTAATAACTTGCGTGTTTATTAATAAATTTTAATATAATAATTGCATAACATAGAGTATATGTTTGAATAAAGATAAAATGACAAACATTACATGTTAGATATTTCAATGTTTCATTATTCTTACAATTATGCAATATTTTTGTACAGCATTGTTGTTTTTATTGTTTCAATTGTTTTTATTATTGCATTAGAAATGGATAACAAAAGACTAACGTTTGAACAATGCAAATTTGTACTGAAATGGTACTGGGAGTCTGAAATGTAAAGGAAGTCCAAAGACAGTGGAGACGTGAATTTCAAACAGAACCTCCCACCCGAAGTACGATTTCACGTATTCGCGACAAATTTGAAACTGACGGTACCGTTCAAAATGTGCATAAACAAAGATCTGGAAGACTTCGGACATCCACAAGCCCTAGGAAGTCAGAAGAGGTGCTGCAAAGATTTTCACTTTCACCAAAGAAATCCGTCAGACTATGTTCTCGAGAAACACAAATCAGCAGGTCAAGTGTTCATCGCATTTTAAAGAAGGCGAAATGGAAAAGTTACATCCCAAGATTAGTGCATGCACTGAATGAAGATGATTCTGATCGCCGAGTTGAATTTTCTGAATGGTTTCGTTCAAAAATAGCGGAATCATTTGCCAACAAAATTGTTTGGTCTGATGAAGCAACATTCAAGTTGAATGGTACAATTAATCGTCACAATTGCACGTATTGGTCCACAGAGAATCCACATGTTACTGTGGAAAGGCATGTAAATTTACCGGGGATCGCAGTGTGGTGTGGTTTATCATCCAAAGGTTTGATTGGACCATTCTTTTTTGATGCAACAGTTTCTGGTATTGTGTACCTCAACATTCTTCAGAGATCAATTGTACCACAAATTCGTCAGCTGTATGGGGATGAGGAAGACTTTTATTTTCAACAAGGTGGGGCATCCTCCCATTTTCTTCGTGATGTCAGAAGTTACCTTGATGAAACATTTCCAAACAGGTGGATCGGACAAAGAGGCAGTGTTGAGTATCCTCCACGTTCACCAGACTTAACACCACTTGATTTTTATTTATGGGGTTACCTTAAAGATAAAGTTTATGCCACTAAACCTACAACACCTGCACAGTTAAGGCAAGCAATCGAAGATACGTGTCGCACAATTACAACAGAAATGTTAATTGACGTTTGCAATTCAGTTATTCAACGATGTCAGCAGTGTGTTGACCAGAATGGAAAACTATTTGAACTGTTGAGATAATGCAACATCGAAACATCTAACATGTAATGTTTGTCATTTTATCTTTATTCGAACATATACTCCATGTTATGCAATTATTATATTAAAATTTATTAATAAACACAAGTTATTAATCATCAAAGTGTGTATACATTTTTTTGAGACACCCTGTATATAGTATTAATGTAAGCCAGGGGTGCCCATTACGTCATCCTTTAGGAATATTGGAGTCATCTGCAGAGGCAGCCAGGTGCTGGAAAAATCAAAAACTGAATTCGAAGAATGTTTTCTGGATTTTAAAGAACTTGGCCTCATTGTAGGATATTTTCATTTCCTTTCACCAAAACTGAATAGCAAAGTATAAGTTCAACATGGATGCAATAGATCTGTGAAAATGAAATTATTATGTTGCAAAGTGATAAGAGTTGAAAGAAAGATGCAGCAATTACAGTTTTTGGAAACTGGTTTATTCTGAAAAATTTTCAAATGTAAAAAAGCTGCATTTGTTTGGAAATCTTATTTTCCTTCCAATTATTTATGTGAATCAATATTTTTTAAATAGTATAAGCCTAATTAAATCGAAAACAAGAAATGCACTCACAAATGAACACTTTGAAGATTGTTTACGCCTCTTGGTTTCGAGTTACAAGCCCAATTACCAATCACTGGCTGAAGATATACCATGAAAATTCACCCATAATCATTTAAATAAAGAATACATTTTAATAAATTCATCAATTATTTTGACAATTTTCATAAATGGCGTATAATTAATGCTTTCTTTATTTTTTATTATTTTTGTGTTTAACTTGTAGTTACAATACACTATGTAAATGTTTAAAAAAATTGGTAGCCTGCAAGAGAGTTTACAGAATGAAAGTAGCCCTTGACATAAAAAAGTTTGGGCACCTCTGATGTAAGCAGTGACATTATCGTATAGACTAGAAGTTTATGGAAATGAGAAAGTTTGTGCAATGCATTTGAAATACAGCAGAAACTATGTAGACCTGAAATAATTTAAAACTTTTAACTTACCAGTCTATCATATCCTTGAATGATTTTAGCTGCCTCTGGTGATAACTCAACCTTCGTTGCTCCATAAATTTCTTGTGCAATAATGTTGAGCTTTTGTAATATTGGCAAATTTAAATCGTATAGGAACCTATAAATAAAATAGTACACAAATAAAAATTAGCAAAATTCAGGTCACAAGGATAAATGATCTTGTATATACGTGGTATGTATGTATAGTAAAAAAGTTCCCAGACTGGCCATACACTGCTGCATTCAATAAATGCAGTGTGATTAGCGGTTGTTAGTTTGTAAGTTTCAACCTGAATCTACACTTAGATATAGGTTTGTTAATCATTCAGTAAGTGTTTCATTGCTGTGTGCTTTTGAAGTGTAATCAGTTTCTCCAATTCTCTGAGTACGAAAAATGTCAATGTTGAAACATTGTGCAAACATCAAATTTTGCCAATGCTTAGGCAAATCTGTTCTGAAACATTGGAAATGATGAGGCAATTCAGCAATAGGGTCCATAACCACGGGTGAATTATAATAATTCAATAATAATAATTCAGACAATTTATAATAAATATTGTAATAATATTATAGATATTATAATAATATATGCAGTGATTTACAATAAATATTTGGTGCTATAAAGAGATGTGAAACAGCCATGATGTGATGTGATAAACAGAGTTATTGCTTTGAAGTGGTAATGAAATTAATGTAAATTATGGCTGTGTCGAGTTTATGGTAATGTGTTCACAGAATGTTTTTAAGTGATGTTCGTTAATGTGTTCTGGTGATGTGATGCAGTTAGGTATGATGGTAGTGTGCTGTAATGATATATGATAAGATATATTGTTGCTCCTATAATCGAAAGGAACATAAACTTGGACATTGGCAGACAAATCATAATACATGAGTTGAAAGATGTATTGGAGTTGAAAGGAGGTAAAGTTGTCAATTACTAAGATGTATGGATACATTACCGTAATGTTTATGTTAAGAAGGGATATGTGATGCATATGCTATGTATGTTGTACATATTTTATTGACTTGATTGTGACATTGTGGTAAACAATGGTAAACATTATCATTGGGAATAATTTATTATGACGAAAGTATCCATTATACTGGAATGTTTAATAATTATGCATTATGTAATGAGTGTGATCTGACTCTAATATTAGTGAGGTGATGAAAGACAGCCACTATATATAATATAACCTTGGCACCTGCAGACGAGCCTTATGTGCTCTGCAGGACCAGACTGAGTTTATCCTTGTGATGTGTGAGTGGAGGTTAGTGGATGGGCCAATTCCAAGCTTGTGGTACCCATCTGCGACCCTCTTATCCTGCCCCCAATGGTCTTCACTGTTTTATTATCCTATTCATGATAATTATGGCACAAATTTGTATCTTGTAACAAATTATTATTAAATATAACATCATAAATATAATAATAATAATAAATATTACAATGACTAATAATTCAAAAGATCACGCAAGATGCGGAATACTCTTTGTTAACTCTGGTCAGGAGCATGCTGCCCGTATGTGCGATATGTGCGGGTGGCCAAACAATGGGGTGGCCGATTTATCGTCAGACAGTATTTTTACATGTAATGCAGATTGTATTATAATATGCTCTATATTATTACATATTTATTGGCTACGGAAATTTATCAAACCATAAGGCGTTTTTTTAAGTTTTGTAAAGAACGCCTAAAAAAGGGCAGCAAATGAGAGACTTGCACACAGGTGGCCAATGAGAGGATTGCACACAGGTGGCCAATGAGAGACTTGCACACAGGTGGCTGTGAGGCATGGCACACCCCTGACTCTGGTAAATACACCAGAAGGCGTTGTATTTTATGCAATAATAAACCCTGAAGGCTGAGGTGGTGCCATGACAACAATACATAATTACTGACTGGCATAACATTCACGTAGATAGGAAGTTAAAATTCAATCTGCCGCAAAGTGGCACCACTCAACTTGTTGCAATACTTTTGGAAATGACTGTACATAGATGTTGTTTAAGAAAAATCCATACAATTTCAAAAGTTCATATTATTTAGATTAAATAGAAAGATCTCTTAACTGGAATTGATAACAACATTTCTTGCAAACCCAACAAATATGATCGGTGAATTTGTGGGTGTCAGCCATGAAACAACTATATTTGTCAGTAAGAATTTTATTGCTAAGACGTGGAGATCGATTTAAACTTATACTGATTTAGATGTTTCCCTCACTCACCTTCAGTTTCTTTTGCCAAACGTCGTGATTGTTTTCTCCTAGCTTAACTAAACGTGCTTCTCATTGTTCTTTTGTTTCTTTTTGTAAATGAAATTCATAATTTACTTTCAACTTTTCTACTCTTTCCAGTCGCTTATTTTTACTTTAATTTTCCCTTCCTCTACTGTTAAGCCTTCTTTTTCATTCATACCAGTCTATTCTATTCTTTTCTTGTAATATCCTTTTTGCCTCATTTGCCTTTTCACCTCCATTTCATGGATAGTTTTTCTTTTCATGTCTAGGGTTTATACGAATTTCAAACTATAATTACAATAATTACGATCTCAAAATCAATCACAATATGGCATTGTTTGTTTTCAAACGTATTGCATTTTCTTACCACTCGGTATCATTAGGTGCATGGAAAGTACATCAATTGACCTGTTCTTAAATTTAAAAATAAAATGAAAATACCAAAAATGTGAAAACTGTTTAAATATTTTTAAATGTGGGATGCCCTAATACTTTTTATCATGTACAACTTTTGATTCAAATGTATTAACATACATTTATATTTTGGATTTGAATACATGAATATATTTGAGAGAAGTCAATAAAAAAGTATAAAAAGAAACATCGTCATGGTAAAAGAAGATTTTGCAAATGAAGTACCTCTTCTTTTCTTAACCGATTCTGGAATTCGACTAGCAACTTAAAATGTTGCTTTAAAAATTCTCAAACTTCAATTTGAAATCTTAAAATTGTTTCAACCTGTACTGCCTACCAATTAACTCATTATACCATAAATCCAATGTCACATTACTAAATTCTTCATTGGCACACCTTGCTTATTACAGTAACTTTCTGTTTGAAACAATTTAGTAACTACTTTGAGGTCTACGATAAATAAAGATTATTTTACTTGGCTATTATAACAATCTGAATTGCTGTTTTTGTCCCTATAAACTGTTAAGAGTAAATAGATGCATAGAAATTTTTGTTGAACATTTTGCTTTAAATCTAGATGTTATCTATCTGCCAGTGCATCTAACTGGCTGTCAAATATGTTATATTAATTTGAGGTCTTAATCTATAATATATTTTGAAGCATGTGTTTGTGTGTTTGTTCATGGAACTCCTCCTAAACGATAAAAGCTAGAATAACCAAATTTGGTACGATTCTTCCTTACATCCTAACTTAGTGAATGGTCAAGGTTTGATCAACCGGGATTAATCAGTGCTGCCAATATAGGGGATTAACATTTTTCCATAACATAACACTTATGAATCCATTTCTTGACTTGCAAGGTATTCTTCCTTCAAGCATTAACATACGTAAATATGGACAAATTTTTTTCGTTTTTGCTTTATTCAACGAATAAAACTCTATACTATCTTATTTCTGCAAAGTTTACATGTTACACGGTCGAAGTTTTCAGAAATACCCTATTTGTTTCGAAATTTTGTGGATTTTTCGTACCCCTCCCAGGCGTTGCCAATGAGTCTTTCATTGTTACCTCCGATTCAGTTAGCTTCACTGAAGCTTACAAATAGACGAAAGTTTAGAGTTATTCGATTTTCACTTTTGTTTAAGCAACGAAACGATCGATGTTTATGGATAGCAACGTAAATAGATACTGATTATTATTCAGGAAGCGCTTATAACGATTGATGAAAGTAATTGAACCTTCTTTCGCCTACTGAATACTGAAATCTTACATTTTTTGTAAGTAAAACCATTATATTCTACATTATAATGTTTATTAACCCCTCAAGCCCAGAAGAGATTTATGAAAACCTACCTTATTCGCCGAATGAGGTTTTTTTAAAATACAGGTAAAGGTGAGAAAATTTGCAAAAATTTTCAAAAATTCATAACTTCTGACGTTTTATTGTTATTTTGATGAATTTTTTTGGGAATATACATAAAAGATGAAACTTTTAAACAGTATCATTTAAAATATCATATGTCGCACACAAACAATGCTGCAGTAGAAGCGAATAAACACCAATCGCTTAATTTTCCGGTGTGCGCTCACGGTTTATATTAACTTTCGAAATCGCGAGAACTATGAAATGTATTGACACGAAATATTATGCAAAATATATGGGTACTAATGCGTCCTTTAGTTATCTTTAGAAAATGAAAATCATATGAGCCTGTTTTTAGAAAATACAATTTTTGCTAAAGTTGCACAAGAATAAACTAGCCTTATATTCATTCATTGAGAAAAATGAAATACGTAGTATTATTTTAGATGTATACTCAAGTAACTGTACGAAATTTGATCAAAATCGTTAGAGCCGTTTTTGAGAAAATGAAATTATTGTTAAAGTTGCCCAGAATAAACTAGCCTTATATTCATTTTTTGAGAAATATGAACTATATAGTATTATTGTAGACGTAAACTCAAGTAACTGTACGAAATTTGATCAAAATCGTTAGAGCCGTTTTTGAGAAAATCGGATTGTTGTTAAAAATGCGTGGAATAAACTACTCTTAATTATTGATCAATGCAAACCATTTCTATGTATACTCCGCTCAGTATGATAAAATGCCTAAGTACGAGATTTCATTCATTTTCGCTGTACCGTCTAGGCTCCAGCGCCAGTAACAGACAGACAGACGGCATTGCGAAAACCACTTTTTCGGATTCAGCGACACCTAAAACGTATATTTCCGTAAAAATCTCGAGGTCGAATTTTTTCGCGAAAACAATACTTTCTCGATACTTCGTATGAGAAAGTAAAAAAATCGGTACAACATACATTGTACAAACTTTCTCATATACGTACTAATGCGTCGTTTAGTTATCTTTAGAAAATGAAAATCGTATGAGCCTGTTTTTAGAAAATCCAATTTTTGTTAAAGTTGCCCAAGAATAAACTAGCCTTATAGTCATTCGTTGGGAAAAATGAAATACGTAGTATTATTGAAGACGTATACTCAAGTAACTGTACGAAATTTGATCAAAATCGTTAGAGCCGTTTCTGAGAAAATGAAATTATTGTTAAAGTTGCCTAGAATAAACTTGCCTTATATTAATTTTTTGAGAAATATGAACTATACAGTATTATTGAGGATGTAAACTTAAGTAACTGTATGAAATTTGATCAAAATCGTTACAGCCGTTTTTGAGAAAATCGAATTGTTGTTAAAGTTGCCTAGAATAAACTAGCCTTATATTCATTTTTTGAGAAATACGAACTATACAGTATTATTGAAGATGTAAACTCAAGTGGCTGTGCGAAATTTGATCAAAATCGTTAGAGCCGTTTTCGAGAAAATCAGATTGTTGTTAAAAATGCGTAGAATAAACTACTCTTAATTATTGATCAATGTCAACCATTTCTATGTATACTCTGCTCAGTATGATTAAATGCCTAAGTACGAGATTTCATTCATTTTCGTTTGACCGTCTGGGCTCCAGTGCCAGTAACAGACAGACAGACAGATGGCATTGCGAAAACCACTTTTTCGGATTCAGCGACACCTAAAACGTATATTTCCGTAAAAATCTCGAGGTCGAATTTTTTTGCGAAAACAATACTTTCTCGATACTTTGTATGAGAAAGTAAAAACATTTAAACATTACTGAACATTTATTCGCTGAATGTACCTATCTAAACCAATTAGGTCATGGTATTAGTAGACAAGCCACTTGTTTTTCAAATTTCAATTGCAAATATCTCGAAAATGCGGGCTCATTAGACGCCTTTCCGAAAATACGTGTCTAATTATTTTTCGTTTTCTTTCATCCTGTGAAGTTTGGTCGTGATCCGCCACTTACACTTGGGTGCCTTTCTTTTGTGTTGTATTTATGATTTTTTAAAAGACGTTTTATAAATAATATAAACGTTTTAGTTATGCAGTCATCATTCTTAATCATTACAGAAGTCACAGAAAAAATGGTAACATTTCGTTTATTGAAGCAGAGATATGAAGTTGTATTTATCATGAATGATTTTAGACACAGAATACGTAAAACTTTTAAAAGTTACATATTAGCTCAGAAGTCCTTTCCCGATTGTTTTAGAAAATGTACACATGCATAATTGAATTCAGCATGAAATTTACCGTATAAACACTCAAAACATATGTATCTATAAGCTTCTTTGTAAGCTTCTAGTAAGCTTTCTCGGTCACGCCCAGCTTCCAAGTGCTGACGCATATGGCTCGCAGTATCATAAACAAAAGATTCCTTCTTTCGGCCGAGGAAAGGGAGCCCGTTGTTTTGTAGGTCATTCGTTCTTTATGGGTCAAGTTGAGAAACTGAAAGAAACTGGTGTGGTTTTGATCTATGAGGTGTTTGGCAAAATGGGATGATGGGTCATTCTTTAGGTAGCACTTGCAATGTTCTTCAGCACGTATTGTGAAATTTCTTCCTGTTTGACCTATATATTTGGCATTGCAGTCGTTATATTCCAGTAGATAGACCCCAGATTTCTTGGAATTTTCTATTTTGTCTTTACCGTTGATGAGACATTTGCCGATAGTGTGGGGGATTGTAGAAGGCAGCTTTGTATTCTTCCTTCGGGAGAAGATTGACCAGTTTGTGTGAAAGAGTGCCAATGAAAGGGAGTTTGCACCATTTGGGAGATATTTTCCTGGTTTGTTTGGGGAGAAGGCCAGCGAATAAATAATAGTTGCATATGTCATGAATTTCCACTCACTGCGAAGGAGGCAAAGGAAAGGAGGTTGGGGGAGACGCTTTCCTTTTCTGTGATGAAGTGTAAGAATTGTCGTGGAAGGGACCTTGAAGGGACAAAAAAGCAAATGCTCCTCAACTTAGTTCATGAACTGCATCGGAAAAATCTCTAGTAGGCTATGTGTAAACATTTACAAGAACTTTTCTTTCGTGAGTCAAGCAAAGGAAGAGCTTTCTCAAAAACCCCACAAAAAACAGATGTGGCAGGAAAAATATCTTACTTCTTTGACAAAATAAACATTCCCTTTACCTCACTTCAAAGGCCAAGGAAAGCATTTCTAGTGCATTGAAAAGAGATTCTTAGAACGAGAACCAACGTATTTGTGTGGCAAAAATGAAAAATCCAGCACAAATTTTATCGTACATTATAAAATCCTAAACCACAATGAAAAATACAGGACATGCATTATTACAAAGGACAAAGCTTCCTCTTTCACAATATGTAAAGGTTATTTAGATACAGTAAAACCTCGATTAACCGGCCTATATAGGGCAGAGGGTCGGCCAGATAATCCGAGAATCCAGATAACCTGGGGAAAATCGATATTGACCGCCTTAATGGAAATGACACCAAAAAGTTTGTTATTTTAAGCTGGAATGATTATTTAATAATTACGATGACTTTATCAGCTTATTTGCTAGTGTTACTTCAACATAACGCATACATCTGATTCCTTTTCACATAAAATTCGTAATTTTTTACGTATAAACTGCTGATTATTTGCCGCAATCAACATTTCATTTTCTAACTCCGTGAAACTTTCAAGACAGCAATAGGGAAAATTATCAATTCAGCCATCAAAATATTCATTCTTGAGACAAAGTCATTGTAAATATGAAAAAACCGTTGATTTTCCGATTCCGTAATAGAAGGCAATGTTTGCAGCTGAAACACCGGATTCTAATTTCAATATGATCTCTAATTTAGCCTTAATGCTGAGCACTGTACGCTTTCTTTTTGTTTTGACTCTCTTCGGAGGCATTGTGATCGATTGCCACGGCGTCAAACTACACACGTGTCGACAATGTTCGGCTACGTAATAATAAAACCACAACCGATCACAATAAAACACTCGTGAGGACAGAGGAGAAGAGCAGCCACACCACGAGCCCACTTTCAACGCGAGTAGTCAGTTTTATGAGTGATCGTCTTCGCCACCCTGAGGCAGCTATGTTGCGAACTACGCAATTTGGCAACAAGGCCATATCACCTTTCATCAGATAAACATAAGAGGATAAACAGCACCTCTCGGACCGATTCATCACTTTGACTGGGAGCGTAAGCAACATTGTAGCAATGAAACACAACAAATCTCGGTGGGCGTATTCATTTTCGCTGCTATATTGTCGTTTTCTTCTCAGATATCCCATTACGACTCCAAATTAAAATGAGTGACAGATTCGCAAATTAAAATGAGTAACAGATTCATCGGATTTCATGCCTCCTTACTACTAATGCGCCATACATTTACGAAAATTGTCTTACCGGAAGCTTTATTGACACAAATGTAGTCTAAAATTCAGTTACCATTTTTAAAAATTACATATAATACCAGAAGGTAAAATGTTTAATTCCGATTATTTTCAAATTTTCCGGAAAAAATAACACAACGGGGCGCCGTTGATGAAAACGTCATCACAGCCAACCGGCCAGTTAAAGCGGGGTCTGGTTAATTGAGGGCCGGATAATCGAGGTTTTACTATATATGAAACTTCCTTGCGCCAAAAGGCGATGAAATGTGGTGGCACACCATAAATTTGTGGCAAAAATGAAAAATCGAGTGCAAACTTTATCGTACATTATAAAATCCTAAAACACACTGAAAAATATAAGACATGAATTAGTACAAAGGCCAAAGCTTCCTCTTTCGAAATATATAAAGCTTATTTATATTTGCAAAACTCCATTACGCCAAAAGGCGATGAAAGGTGGGGCACGGTAATTTTGTGAAAAATCGAGCGCAAAATTTATCATACATTATAAATTATAAAAACACAATAAAAAAATACAAGACATGCATTATTAGAAAGGCCAAAGCTTCCTCTTTCAAAATATATAAAGATTATTCAGATTTAAGTATGTCCCTTGCGCCAAAAGACAATTAAAATTAGTGCTGACGCACCGTAATTTCGTGGCAAAAATGAAAATTTCATTGCAAAATTTAACGTAGAATATAAAATACAAAAACACTATTAAAATTACAAAACATGCACTACTAGAAAGGCCAAAGCTTCCTCTTTGTAAATATATAAAGTTTATTTAGATATAAGAATGTCTCTTGCGTCAAAAGACAATTAAATGTAGTGCTGAAGGAGGACGTAATAGTACATATGACGGCAAATTAGACAGTTTTCAGAGGACGTAATAGTACGTATGATGGCGTCTATGGGTTAACGTAAATAGGCTAACATATCTGGTGTACATTTACCAGTCAGTGTTCAATCATGGACAACTGTACGTTGCTTTTTCACAGGTTTCTTGCTTACATGAAATGTAAACATTTCATAGGCATAATTACACAAGAAATGAAGCTAGATTTAGCAAAAGTGATATATATGACAGGAAATACAATTATCGTTATATTTGAATGCAGTAGGCTCGGAAACAGTAAGCAAATACGATTAAATGTTAAGAAAAGCTAATTATAATTTAAAAAGTAACTACTATATAGGTATTTTAAAGAGTTTGTATGTTGTGCTGTAGTAGCTTCACTAAATCCGTTGAAATTCAACGGGAAAATCTGCTAGTTATGAATATTTTAAGCTATTGAATATTAATACTTCACTTAAACTTTGATGGCACTTCACAAGCAGCAATAACAGCCTCGGCCAATTCAGAGGCACCTACTCCTCCATTAGACCAATGATTACAAATTGCAACCTTGAAAGCCCCAAATTCAATGCTTGCATTTCTGATCAAATCCAGCTCAGCCTGCGTATCAGACCTATTTAAAAAAAAAATTAGTTATATTGCCTGTAAAACATAGCAACCTAGTCCCATGATGAAAGACAAGCTTACGTGAAGGCATTGATGGCAACCACAATAGGAATTCCAAATTTTTTTCCATTGCTTATATGCTTTTGTAGGTTTGGTAATCCTTTCCGGAGAAGTACAAGGTTCTCCTTTAGAAAAAAGCAACCACACAAAAATTAGACTCAATCAATGGTCATAACTCTTTCCTTTCTTCAAAACATGAATTGTATTTTCTTCTTACTATCATTATATCTATAAAAACTTATACTAAAACTTTGGCTCAAATGCATAATCTACCCATATGAGAGAATGCATGTGCAATCTACAACAAAAACGGCAAAAAGTATACAATATTATCCAGTGCTTTTTTTGTAACAAAAAATAGGTGCCAGTACTCCCCTCCACCTCTTCCTGCACCCTCTTCCCCCTTCTCTATTGAATTTTTGATGAACTTTTAATAACAAAGTTGATAATTAAAATCAAAATGTTTAACATTTATAGAATCCATTTATTACTTTAAGTTTTAAAGAATAAAAATAATTAAAATGTGCCGAAATTATACAGGTGTCAACATCGCTCTGAAAAAAGGTGCTGGTACGCCGTAACAGCGTACAAAAAAAGCACTTATATTATAACATCTATACATTATTACTATACATGGACACATTACACACATATTCTATTACATTATACAAGCAGCCATCCTATTGAATAAGGAATAAATTCTGAAGATTTAGTGTGCAATGTGAATTTGAGTATTGTAAAGCCAACTTTCCTTAGTGAAACTGGGGTTGCATTCATTACCTCTTCGGACAAATGACTTTCTTAAGAAGCAAATTGAGACCATTTAGTGCTGCCATCTTACAATCAACTCTTCAGACAGCCTCTTCCAGCTCCAACCCCAACCTCTCTTTGTATAAATAGAGTACTGATTCCAGTTAAATAAGATCATAAACAAATTATTCGAGCACTCAGACTCAGATATCCCACATCCAAGCAAACCACGTTAATGTTAACCATTATGTGTTATAAGAGTTTTTGGTACTAAAAACAAACTGTGTTGTAGGGTATATATGTTATAGAGAGAATATGTGTATAATGACATTTTAATTATCACCTTACATATGTTTAATCCATTTTTAATCGAAAATTTTATTTGTTGTAGAATTAATCCAATAACAGTAACCTCAGTTACTTTTGCAAGTTGCATTTGATAAAGTAGAGAAAATAATGTCTAATAACTCTACAACGGCTGCATGTATTTTAGCCATTCTTTCAATTTTAAAGAGTGCCACACGCATAAAGACTCTTATGTGTAATCACCATGCAAAATAATGACCTGAGTTCGATTCCCCCAATTGGATAACATGGGCGGGACCTTCTCGAATTTTTATCTCCTAAACTATAAGTCGCAATTATATATGCTCTTGCAGACTTTTTTGTTGCAAATGTTTTACTCTATCCAATTAAATTTATTAACCGATACCCAGATCATATAAGGGCAAGGGAGAGTAAAATATGGATTTGTTATTGTTGGATTAATGGAAATGGCTGACGTCATTTTCATTTAAACGAATGTAAATGTAAACAATATAATTTATAACAAAGGAAATATACAGAATAATTTTATTAGGATATAGGACAACATTGCAACAAAAACATCCACGAGAGCCTATAATTACAATCTGTGGTCCAGTAGGGTAAGTTTGAATCACTTGGTATCCATCTAATTTTTAATAATTTTGAAATTGTTTATTTTATAGTATTAGTTACTTGAGAACTAATATAGAGTACTTTAAAACAATTTTTAAAATTTGAAATAACAAATGTTAAGTAATGAATGTTTTTATAAATATTTTTTTAAATACTTGATATAAAATTACTTTCTAAAAGTTGTTTAAATTAAATGGTTGTTTTTTATAGAATGATGATCAATTTGAAATGGATACACATTTGTGTACCTTTAAAAAGTTTACTATGTTATTAATATGTAACTTTAGATGATATGTTAAATGTGATTATCAAAATATGTAAAAATGGAAAACAAGGTATCCAGTATAAGAATAATAAATTTACTACATTATTAATTGTTTAATAAAATATAATTTTATTTACTGAGACTAAAAAGTAAAAAATAGAATGATAATAAAAACTTTTTTTAGTAACATATTTTGCACTAAAAAGTAAAAAATAATTTTGATTTATTAACAATTTAGATTTACTAAAAGTTTTAATTTACTAGACTTGATTTAGAACCTTTGTAAAAGTTATATGGCTTTTAATCTTTTAACCAAAAGGATATTACAAAATACGGAGGTTTACGATATAGGGAGGATCACTATATAAGAGGCTTTACTGTGCAAACAGATAATTTGGTCGTGGGACTCTATGATCGAGTATTTAAATCGGGTGGATAAAGGTTAAAAAAATTTCTCATTTTTCCTTGCCTTCGCACTTTTCTCTCTGTTAAGCTTAATTATGTTGTCTTTGTTACTCTTTCTGCTAGTAATGCACTATTATCAGTACTGTAAAAATATCACACTATGGTAAATTTCCTAAATGTGTGGGGAAAATCCCATTTTCCACAGCACTTCATTTACCTGCAGTTTCACAGCTGACAGAGTCCTACAGGAACATAATGCTGGAATTCTGTAATCCAAAAAGGCAAGCGACTTCTCTTCTAAAAACATTAAATTACCTCAATATATTCTTTGGGCAATGGCGCTCCTGGCATTACAGCAGGACCACCACCATGCATTTTCAAGGCCCTCACAGTGGTCACTAACACCGCAGCATCAGGAACTTTGTTTGAATAGCGAGACTTGATGTTACAAAATTTTTCCATTCCTAGAAAAAAAAGTATTCAAGAAAATTATTGATCACATATAAAACACAATCTGATGTGTCCAGCATATGACTTTCTCCTTACAAAGTAATGAATATGTTTGCTCTAGACATAAGCATCCACAAGAATATCAGCAATTACGGTTGTGAATGTTTTTTAAACACTGAATAAGGATCACTCATACTTAATTTAATCAAAACCTCCACTTCCAGTTGACCAATTTCAGCCATAACCTTTCTAGAACTTAAATTACTGATAAAAATCCTAATTATAAAGCTTTGTGCTGATATGATTTTTAGTTACAGCCATGAGAATACCTTTTTGTAGTTGGTACTACAATGTGATGGAATGCAATGTCACATGAAAACTGGGGATTTGAAGCAAATTTTCCTCAACACACAAATGAGATGTTCATATTTGAATTTTATTCAAAGATTTGACTAGCTGCCCATTCAGCTCTGAAATCGGAGCTCTGCTGGGACTGCGTCGCAGTGTTAGCTGCCTGTAAAGCTTTGAGAGACTGGACCTGTGTGAGTATTATAGCAAGCAGGCCCTCTGCTGCACAACCCGCATGCCCCCAACACTACTCACTGCCCTGCGCTTCTGCCACCTCGCATTGATGCACCAAGCAAAGAAATTATCGTTTATAACTAACCCATAATCTCCTTATGATATTACACAACAGGCATTTTGAATGTAAACCGGATCCGTGGGGCTATTTCCTTTAATAAACACAAAAAATGTAGAATAAAATTATTTTACTTATGAAATAGTATTCAAATGATGAAAGAAGATTCAAATAACTATTTACATTGCTATGTATAAAGATTGATGTTGTTACAACAATAATTTCTATGCTTAAACAAAAGTGCATAGTGAATAACGCTATTCTTTCATCTATTTGAAGGCTTAATCGACACTAATTACTGTATTTTCCCATCGATAATGCGCACCTAATAGATACCACACACCTTGTAATTTTTAATGCTCGTGAAAATGTATAGATAACGCTCAGTCAATTTCTTGTCTCCTTGAAAAAAGGCGGTTTTCGGACAAATGAATAATGGAATAATACGATTTGCTATGGCTGTATCTATTACAAATGAATAGCAAAATTAACCAGAGTCACCATAAGTGAACGTGATGGTCATATTGAGTACATAATTTCTAATATTGTCGAGATAAAGATATCGGGATGATTTTAACGTTTGTGGATACCGTGTTTTCTTTATTCATTTTTAAATAAAATTTTAATGGTATAATAATTTAACATGTACTTAATAACTTCATGTTACTGTTTTATTGCCCATTTGTGACATGAAATACTTGTAGTAATACGAACAGCACCATTCTCTATAATAAAAACGTTGTTCTGTAAGGAACGCAAGATGGCCGACAGCGAAATGTAGTTCTCATTCTGCCTGATAGGTCGGCGCCACATGTACGTCAACAACTCTCCTTTCTTTCGGCGAAAACGACGGGAATATATAATAAACACTTGTTTGTTTATGTAACGGTTTCTACGATAAACAATTAGTTTATTTTTTTGTCAATAAGGATCTCCAATACAACGACCCATTCAATCGTCAAGAGAACAGTTTACAATGTTGAAATAAATTGGTGATTTGTTTTTGATCAGATAGTAATCAAAGAAATTATTCCAGATTGATTAATTAGTTAGTTTTTAATTTAAATCTTTTAAAGAGTTTCATTTACATAACGACAGAGAACATTGTTGAGGATTCGAGTAAGCTTTCTTTCTTCGTAAGTACAGAGTACAATTTTAAAACAATCATAATGTTAAGTGCACGAAATTTAATTATTTTCCCTATGTTATATATGTATACATATAATTATTTCCCTGACTTTGCACACCGACAATTATATGTAGCATTGACGAGAACAAGGTGGGAGAAGAATATCAGAATTATATAACAGAAAATAAAAACCAAAGGCATTTACTAAACGACAACAGAATATACACTAGAAATATAATATATGACGAAATATTTCATATGTAACAATGTGCTATTAATTATTTTAAATGCAAATATTAATAATCAATCTATAATTCTTCTGTTGATATTTCAACGGGAATTACACTAGTTATCAATATAAACAACGAGGTAATGAAATGTGATTCTGAAAATGTGGTTTCAGGCTAGATTCTTTTGATGATGTTTTCTGTTTGAAATTAACGCATACTTTAATAAACTGCAGTAATTTGCAATTATTTTCTCGTTTTACATTGTATAATGTGCACCGTTATTTTTCTTTGCTGACTGAACTTTTTTGTATAGATAACACACGCAGTATCTATGGGAAAATATGGTAAATTGGAGGCAACAATGAGAGTCGCCTTAACAACAGTCGGAAAGAGTACGAAAAACCCATAAGATTTCGAAAAAGGTGTATTTCTGAAAACTTTGATTATAACATGTAAACACTGCAAGAATAAGACAGTATAGAGTTTTAGCTGTTGAATAAAGCAAAAACAAAGAATTTACCCATATTTACATATTTTGATGAATGAAGGACAAAATCTTGCTCTTTATGTGTGATGGACATTAATTAATGTATAAGTCGATTGTATGATTCCTGAATTTCATATGAAAAATATATTTTTAAATTACTTTTAATGTAAAAGAATAAGATCAATTTATACAGCCATTATATCCCTAAATATGAATATTCAAGCAGAAAAATCAAGGTTGGCTGATATGTGGGGTCGACTTATACACCACAATATGTGGTAATTATAAATAAGCCAAATGTAAATTACTGAGGCAATCTCTTATCAGGCATAAGACTATTAAAGCACGTTAAAACCAACATCATTGTTCTACTAAAAAATTTTCTATTGCTGGAAGCCACTGACTTTGCAAATACATACTGGCTTGAGATGTTAATTATTGTGTAGAAAACTTACCTATATCCGAACCAAAGCCAGCTTCAGTGACAACATAGCCATTTTCACCAACAAGTTTCAGAGCAATCAAATCTGCTATGATGGAAGAGCAACCATGAGCAATGTTAGCAAAAGGACCAGCGTGAACAAGAACAGGAGTTCCTTCTAAAGTTTGCATCAGGTTAGGTTTGATTGCGTCCTTCAGCAGAATGGCCAAGGCACCTGAAGCACCCTGCAATAACATAATATTATACTTGGTAGCTTCAAAAAGTTACTGGAATTATTTTATTTTGTGATAACACATAACAATAAGATTGTCTACATTACAATTCCTTCAAAATAATGTCCTTGGGCAGTTACACACTCCTGGAAGCCATTTTGTCCAACCCTGCACAGTGCATCCATTGCACCATGAATGACATCATCTGCATCGGTGAAATGTCATCCTTTCAAGGCACGTTTCATCCTGTCCTGTCAGAACCTTTTGCCTCGGGGTGATACTGGTGATTTCCACTAGGAAGATTGCCACTTTGTTCGGGGGATTGTACAAAAAGTACCATGTCTCGTCTCCCGTGATAATGTTGTCCAAAAAATTGCCATATCAATGAGGTCACCTGCCAAAAGCATGCGTGTTTCCTGCTGGTTTTTTGTCAACATTCGAGGGACCACGTGTTGACAAACATGATGCATGTTCAAGTAATCGTGCAGAATGCTGTGGCAACTGCCAACTGATATCCCAACTTTTGAGGTGATTTCCTCTACAGTTTGGCGTCTGCAACTTCTCACTATCTCTTGCACATACCTCAATGTTTACATTGTCTGTTGACGTTGATAGGTGACCACTGCGTAGATCATCACTGATGCTTTCACGGCCCTCACGGAAACACTTGTGCCACTTGTACACTTGGCTGTGTTTCACCGCTATGTCACCGTATGCTTCCTGCAGCATTGCTAATGTCTCTAACGGGGTTTCTGAAGCAACACACAAAATTTGATCTGCTCAATCTCGGACATTTCGCTCTGCGATGTAATGCAACACACGCTCCAACACAAACTAGCGCTATGAGTCACTCGTCTGCTTCAGACCTGTTGGGACTTGCATGCAACATCCTAGCAAGTGCTGCCAACATGTGCTCCCATGGTTTCCTACCCAAGGTCATTCAGCTGTTTTGTACGATTCAATTCCAGGACCTATTTGAAGCTACCAGGTGAAGTCTGCCCTTGTAATTATCATTTTCTTTTATCATTTGAAAATAAATTATTTATTTGGGTAACTTAAAATATATTGAATTAAAATGGGTTATCTGCACCACAGAATAAAAATATATAAAAACATTTTCAAGTTATACTCTTTTTATAAAACACACTGAACAATATAAAATAAATTTTTGGGTTCAAGAAAATATCTGGACCTTAAGGAAAATTTTTATTGTATCTGATCATTAACTCTTTAAAAAAAGACGTATGGCATATGTTGATTAAATTATTCACTGCCATATAAATAGTCTGTAAATTCTTGAATTATTAAGGACATCGCTCAAGAGCTGTTAGCTCATGATTTTTTCCAGCTGTTAACAGTCATGACTTGCAAAAGAAAGTGCTGTTACGCCTCGACAATGCCATTTTTATATCATACTTTTATTACGAGTGTATTAACTTAAATGTGTTCCTTTGATTTGGTTACAAAATTAAAGTGAAAAATTACAATTGGTTGAAACCTATAATCTACACGTATCTATGCATTTGAATTTTCTTATAAAATGCAGCATAATGATACAGGTACACAAAGGTTAGGAGACCATTCCAACTTCAAGAATATTTAAACCATTTTCCAATATTACAAGTACTCATTAGAACAAGCATTACTCTGAATTTTATAAATTCTTGTCTTTACCCACACATAAGCTGAAGTTTTATACCAAATTTGTCTCAAGGGCTCAAAAATGTGGCTTATTATGAAAGAAAAAAATAGGAAAAATCTGAAAATATAAGATAAATTGTTAAAATTCACTAGGAATTAGAAAAATGGCTGTGAGTGATTCAAGATGCAGGATATAAAAATATAATCAAAGCATAAAGTAGAAAAGGTGATCTGTCCAGCATATGCCTTTCTCTATACATACAGAGTAATGAATATGATTGCTCTAAACATCAGAGTTCTCAGAAATAATTATCGGCAATTGCACTTGTGAATATTTTTTTAAACACTGAATAATTTTCATAATGAAAAATACATTGAATCACTTTTCACATGAAAAAGCACCAAGTAAATGAAATTGTTTGCTAGGATGAAAAAATTATCAATGTGCAATTAAAATTACCCTTGGCAGCATAGACATTGCTATCAACAATTAGAAAATTTTATCACAGCAATGGAAACAATTGTACCACAAAATAAGCTCACAAGAATAATTGAAATATTTTGTTCACAAACTGTTTTATGAAAAGACGAAACTTGTAAAAAATGTAATTTTCTACAACTTGAACAATAGCCTTTATTTACTTAAATTCTAAATGAGTTACTAGTTGGAAAAACCAGAAATATGACCAGAATAAACCTCTTACTTCTGGTTGAATTGTTTCAGCCAAAACCTCTTCACATCTTGAATTTATAATAAAAAACTTACATACAGGTAATCTCCTATTTACGTCGTTCCGATTTACGTTGTTTTGATATAACGTCGTTTACAAATAAGGGAAAGTTTCACAGTTTTACATCGTTCGTCGTTTCTATTTCCGATATAACGTCATTTTAAATCTTGATCTCGTGAAGAGCGTGAAATGCAGGGCAAAAGGTAAAACTTAACAGAACCAACCAAAGAGACTACTGTAATTTTTCGTATATAATACTCATTTTTCAGGCAAAATTGATCTAAAAGTTGGGGCGCTCATTATACATGGTAAAAAATTCAAACATTTTATTCCAGACAGTCAATAACAGTTATATGTATCTGTATGCATTGTCGCTGATAAAGCATAGTTTTTATTAATGTTCTGTATCGATGGCATTTCTTTTCAAATTTTTGTTTGAAAAGCAAAAATGAGACCTTTTTCTATTATCCACTGATAGAGATAAAACGTCAAATTTCCTTGTAATTAACGTATAAATCTGTTTAAAAAAACGTTCGGAGTCGGTACATTATTACAGAAGATATCGCCCTCATCCCTAGGGCCCTAACTCGGACTAACGGAAAATGATTGCTATCCGAAAAGCGAGCCGCTACAATGCATCGAATGCTTCTCCTTCTTTCAATCGCTATGCAGATGGACGATTAGACTTAATCATTTAATTAGTTTATCTCCTTTATAACATATAAATATACGAGAAAAACATGTCCGATTTATGTCGTTTCAATATACGTCGCCGGCTCTAGGAACACATCCCGACGTCAATCGGAGATTACCTGTATAAACTTTTGTGCTGATCTGATAATTAGTTTTTGAGTTAGAGCGCACATAAAATTCCTATCACGGACATGCAGACATCATTGAAAAAAGTAGTCCAAACATATTTAGGGGACCTCAAAACGTCTATTTTCATTGAAATCTTGAATTCGATTTTTTAATGAATATACCTAATGCTTTCTCCTATACTACATATGGAGAAAGTAAAAAATGAAAGAAAATTGTATAATTAGTGACAGAGTTACAAACCACATTTTGCAGGCAATTGCTACGGTAATGACTGCGGCCTGCAAGAAAAATGCAGTAGTCTGGCATATATCAAGGAAGTTTAGTCACATATTCTGATACTTCTATTGTGAGAAATATTTTGGTAGTTTCTTTTGATTTGAAAGCCATTGAGACTTTCCATCGCCTTCCACATGCAGCATGTTTGGGTAAAAAGCTGTATATTCAAAGATTTTTGGTAATATTATCCTTTGTAGGAAATGAATACATTGCTGATCAGATACAAATAATTCACTGAAACTTCAGCATGAATACCAATGTTTTGAGTAGCATGTACTTCAAAGAAAACTTCCCTCTATACCAAAAGCAGTGCTGTGAGAATTTTAAAAGTGTGCATATCTAAATTTTAAGTAAAATATCTTATCAGCATTTAAATGCTTGTTGTATAAGATGCATCAAGATTTTAGTACACATTTTTGGGACAAAAAAGTGTATCGTATACACCAAGAAATACATTATATATTTCAAGTTCTCACGATGCTGCCACCCAGAGACTTTGATTAAAAAGGTTATGCATCACTGTAATAGCTACCGTATCTGCCCGAATACAAGCCGATGTTTTTTGTCAAAATCTATCATGAAAAAATCACTCCTCAGCATAAATGTGAGTCCGAGGAAAATTTGGGTTATGGTTAAATCTCGTAGTCACCCACAGATGGCAGCATGTCTCTCATTTCCGTTGCGTTCAAATGATAGTACTATATTTTTTGTAAAGTAAATATTTGACCTACAATGAATATTAACCCTGTCACAACCAGCCACCCAAACAATACGCTTTCAAATTTACCTCCGAAAACTGCGACTTTCACTTTTCCTCATGGAAGTGACGTCGTATACCATAAAGACACGAGACGTAGCGTGTGTTTGGTGTACTTTTTCGAAGTGTGTACGAATTTGCTTTCCGAACTTTCAATCCGAGTTTTTTATTTTTTTTGGTATAAAAACCACCCTAAATGCCGATAGTAATTCTTTTACTTCCGACTATGATGTAAATTATAGTACAGGTAGTGAATTTTTCGGATTTGATGTAGAAGACAAAGTTTTCCCGAGAACGAATTCTTCTGCAGAACCTCGTAGTTGTTTACAATACATGTCAGATATTGATATTAGCAACAATTCGGATGACGAAGTTACTATGTCTGGGGTCGATGCTGAAAATGTTTTTTGGATGAAGAAACAGAAGAAAATATCCAGCTGAGTGATTCATTGGAGTTCGTAAAAACAACATTATTTCTCAATAAATATCTTTAAATTGTGAATGTATAACTATTTTACTTAATGTTTCCCACAATTGGAGGCCATCTTGGATTATTTCAGACTTTTGGAATCAGCAGCGTGCGGCATCTTTGGTCGTGAGAGGGTTAATGAATAAATAATAAAGGCTAGAATATTGAATTTAGCACTACTTGTGCTTTGTTACCATTTAAGACTGGGTTTTTCACATTATTTGAGTGGTCACATTATTTGCATAGATTGACTATGCAGACGATTACGCAAAATGCGTTGACTGCTTTGTATGATCAACTGTTTGAACTTCAGTAAAACTTTACATGGAACATGTATAATTATAAAAATGCAATTTCTTAAGGCAATGTAAATGCTAATTTCATTGGAAATAGACTTGGATGAAAAATTATCTTGGCGAGATCACTGTTACTATATTTGACCTTTTGTGAAAATGAAGATGAATGAAATTATTGTCGCAGAATGTGGAACATTATTCAACAATGCAAAATTATTAATTGGAGTAATATTTCAATATGTCAACAAATAAACCATTTCCCACACATTTCTTCCATCTCGAATAATGTAGTCTAAGCCGTGCATGAATGCCCAGCACCAGAGGCGTATCCTGAGTTCAAGACGTGGGCTATCTCACCCTAACCCTTTTTAAAAACTGAAATAGCAAACTTTCTGAGTTGTTAAGTAATAAAATAATATTTTAGGTGCATGCTAACATAACAACATAATTTAGCGTATTATAGCAGCCTACCTACTAATTCACTACGACTAAGCACTCATTATGCAGCACACATAATATCACTCATTTTAATTCAATACGACGCAATAAATACACACAGGCTACAATTAAAATAACTCGCGCAGAATTTGTATTTACCCTCGCGGAAGTAAGCCACCACACAAGTCTATCTCAACGCTCAGCGAAGACTTTGGAACGTATGACTCTGCCCCCCTTCTCCATCACCTCCTTTCCCTTTGCAGTGGGAACGCAACGGTGGTGCCTCTGGTGAGGGAAGCTTCACCATCACTCAGCGAAGATATGGTTGAGCAGGTTGCGTCAGCGGCCCTGGAGGAGCCGTTGTTTGCGAGACTTAATTCTCTTACAATTAGTCAGAGTGAATGAATTCACACACATTCCTAAATATATTTATTTGTTTGAATTCTCTGGGCTTCGCAGCTAGTCTAGAATATACGCCACTGCCCAGCACACTTCAGCATGAAATCTACGAAATTTACATTTTTGCCAAAAAATTGTGGAAATTTTTGGAGGGTCGTCTTAAATCCAGGGTCGGCTTCTATTCGGGCAGATATGGTAGTTATCAGGCCCATCTAAATTACTCCACATTTGGAAAAATATCCTTAGAACAGAGAAAATATTATGTAAATTATGGGTAATTTCATTATCAAACAGTTTGTTTGAAACGATTAAGAGGTAGCAAAATATAATAGTACAAACTGCAGGACAACATTAATTCTCAAAAAATAAATATGAGATTCATGAAAAAAGAATTTAGTGCCAAGGCAACTAATTGCTGGTAGAATCATTTTAACTTTGTTTAGCATTATTCACAAAATAAATTTGCTGCACTGTTAATAAAACTGAAGAATTACAACAGGTACTCAAAAAATAGGCTTGTCAAAATAGTTTTTAAGGTTCAAATGTAAAAAAAATTCAATAGTTAGTAAACCACTTTTTACCTTCCAAAATGCTATATAAAATTATTTCAAGATTACATGCAAATAACTACTTAAAAATTGATTTTTCTAATATTGTCACCGAATTAATGCTAAAAGAATAACTACTATATCCCAAGGAGCAAGGCTTGTTTCTCACCAAATCATCAGCAGTAACTGGTTCACCTCTTTGGTCCAATGCCACCACTATTTTTCTTAAACGTTTCTTCATATCCGCTAAGCCAGTTGATAAGGCTAAAATGGCCATGATTTCACTTGCTACTGATATATCAAAAGATGTTTCACGGGTTTGGCCTTTTTCAGTGCTTGACTGTCCAATTGTAATTTTTCTAAGAAACCTGTCACTAGTATCAACCACTGGAAAATAAAGTTTCAATAAAACCTTGGCAATTTCAAAAAACAGAAAATTGATTTTTTGATTTAAAACTGGAAAAAAAAATTCACTCACCCCTTCGCCAAGTTATTGTTTCAGGGTTTATGTCCAACCTCACAAACCGATGAATTTCATCTGCAGACAAACTATCAGGATCTGTGTTATCGATTCCAAGCTTTTGCAACCTTCTTAGCTGGAAAATATTACAAACAAAACAAAAAAATTATATGAGTGATAGCATCTATTAATATTAAGGCTAATATCTAACCTCCAAGTCAAAGTTTTTGAAAGTTTTGTTGCATCCGATCAAAGTAAAAGCATTCAGAACAAATCCTTATGAAGGATGCAAGCAAAAAATTTTACCAAAACAAAATATTTATAAATTTATTAATTCATTTATTTAAACTAATGTAGAGCAAACCAAATGGGCCAATCAGCATAAAATTTATCCATCACAGAACCTTAAATAGCTCCAAAATATATCTAAAACAACAAATTTGTGTTAACTATGCAGCACACCATGATAACATATGCCAATACTGTAGTGGATCATCAGGTGAGCAATTTTAACAATTTTTAACTTACAACTTAACAAGGAAGGAGAATAACCAGAGAATGTACAAGTTTTCAATTTTGTAAATAAAATATAATTGAATAAATCAAAGAGTCTATACTTTAAATTAAAAAAATGTAAAAATATTAATAATAATTTATTCATTTTTAAGGGAACCATTCCAGAACAGTTCTGGATCCAAAATTTTGACAGCACTGTTCGGGAAACAAAACTTTCCCAGCTCTGGTTCTGAGGTATCGATTTCGTCCATTCCCTATATATTTTCTTGTGATATCACATCCATGCACCTCATTCTAATTCACCCAGTGGCGGATCCACAGGGGGGGATAACCCCATTGCACTCCACTGGGTGCCTTCTTAAATTCATTCCGTCCGTGCAGAATTCCTCAATTATATGCCACAGATTAGGTCTGTATATCAGGAGGAAAGAAAGATTCTGAGAGGGGTAGGGATTTTCAAAATATAGGGCCATTGGCAGGGGTGGTGTTTTGATAGGTGGAGGGGCGATCATCCCCCCCCCCTTGAGAAGTTTCTGGATCCGCCCTTAAATCCACCCAATTAAAACACTTGTTATTCACTTGAGAAACAACAGCCAACAAGAACTTGCATGTAAGCGATGACGATAGATTCAGATGAGCATTTTAAGTACAATAATAATCCAACAAATACACTTTGCGATGGAGACAGCTGCAAGAGTAATCATTGATCATGATCCATTCTCTCATTTGAATGTTCCCAACAAGAGATGGTAATTCAAAGGGAGTGGGGAGATAGTTAGGCATGCCTCGTGTGGCCTTACAGCAATGCTGCTTTTGCGCTGAGACAATCCAGCTACAGCAAATGTGTAGGATTTTTTTTGTTTTCATTAAAATTTCATTGCGTGGTGGAGGATTAAATTTTGGGGACCAGGTTCAGCCTTCTCTCTATGGAAGTTTCGTAGTTATGGAGGTTTGTTTGTTATAGGGAGGCTACTTATATTCATTTTAAGTTCTGGGGGCGGGACAGAGATGAGAGTTCATTATACAGAGGTTTTACTGTATCTATAAACTTCAACGCATTAGACTTTGTTTCTGTTCTTTAACACAGAAAATGTAAATACCGTATCTGCCCGAATAGTAGCCGACCACGGATTTAAGCCGACCCCCCCAAAAATTTCCATAATTTTTTGGCAAAAATGTAAATTTTGTAGATTTTATGCTGAAGTGTGCCAGACATTCATGCACATCTTAGAATACATTATTCGAGATTGAAGAAATGTGTGGGAAATGGTTTAGTCGTTGACATTTTGAAATATTACTCCAATTAATAACTTTGGGTTGCTGAATAATGTTCCATATTCAGTGACAATAATTTCATTCATCTTCATTTTCACAAAAGGTCAAATATAGTAACAGCGATCCCGCCAAGATATTTTTTCATCCAAGTCTATTTCCAATGAAATTGGCATATATATTGCCTTAAGAAACTGCATTTTTATAATTATACACGCTCCATGTAAATTTTTACCGAAATTCAAACAGTTGAGCGTTCAAAGTTGTCAACGCATTTTGCGTAATCGTCAATTTATGCAAGCGATCTCACCAAGATATTTTTATATATATTCATCATAGGTCAAATATTTACTTTACGAAAAATATAGTACTATCATTTGAACGCGAAGGCAATGAAAGACTTCGAGATTTAACCATAACCCAAATTTTCCTCGGACTCACATTTAAGCCAAGGGGTGATTTTTTCATGATAAATTTTGACAAAAAACATCGGCTTGTATTTGGGCAGATATGGTGTATAGGATTTCTCTACCAGTGATTTGCAAATATACATCAGTTTGATGAATAAATTTGTTTTAAACATGAAACTTTTATTTTTTAGATGTGTAGAAGTGTAAATATAGCATCTTCTTCCTTCTTGAGCCATATATTGTTTAATTTTCAACAGGATGATCAATAGTTTTGTTTCATATGAAATTACTCCAATGAAATTAATTCTTATAAGTTGTTACGTTATATTACATTTTAAAATTTCATAACTAAGGATAAGTTTACTAATCAACAAAAATAATAAAATTAATATGGCTGCGATACTGTTTCTTTATCAGGTCATAAATAAACAACTTTTAATTATGTTTACCGAACAAATCACTACGCATCGGTTGCTACAAACCCATACGTTTGGCCATGGACTACTAACTAGTAGGTTGGTAATCCATGCCGAAAATTGTGGTTTCAAAAACATCCCCGGCTGATACAAAACCCCATGGTCCAATATTTTCCTTATGCCGTTCATACTGCTTTCAATAGTTATGCATTTTGGTAAAATTGTAGTAAGACTGCTTTAATTTTAACTGTTCCATTGCATTAAATATGAATGGATATCAAATCTTTTATTTCATTCTTAATTTAGATTGCAGTATGTGTGTACATAGTGATGACATGAGATGATAGAATGGCACCCTAACTATCCATCAATGTTGGTTTTTTAAACACTTGTTAATCATCGCGAAATGTGAAAAAGCAAAATCTTTTAATGATTGTAAAAAGGGAGCCTAGGATTTAATAAAAAAACCTTAAAGGCAAATGAGGAAAAGAGGAAGTGAGAAATTAACATAAAAAAAAATAACGAAATTCCTGAAATGCAGAAGTAAACAATCAAGACCAAAAAAGTCATCTCCAGCGAAGCCAAAAGAAAGACAAGGTAAGGGCATGTTGAGTAGGGTGGGCCGAAAAAAGGAAAAGTTTTCAGATCGAAGCGTAATAGTGTGGAAAAGTTACCTTTGGTGAATAGAAGACAATGCAGTCGAACCTCATCTGTGAATTTGAAGATGAAGTAGATAGTGTTGGTGGGACGTACGTTTTATCTGTACCCTTTTCTGTTTCTGGTATGGTGGATTCCTCTTTGAAATTTGACGATGGGTGGATATCATCAAAAAGAACAATGTCCTTAGAGTCATCGAGTGTTTGAGACCTACTGTTACACTCTGAACTGGCAGATGTGCAGCAAACAAGCCCTCGTTCTTTCCTGAGAATTGTATTGGTAAGTTTTTCAGTTTCCTGCATATCTACTTGACCAATTCTGCCAATTCTTTGGTTTCTTTGATCATACATAAATCTCTGCTCAATTACAGGAATCTTCTTTGATTTCTCACAGATGCAGGTCATAGAAATTGGGCATTTACTTTTACAACTGTCAGATCTTTTTTCACAGACACAAGTCAGAGTCATAGGGCACTTGCAGGCAGCTACGTCAAAAAGTTTAGCAGCTTCCTGCTTGAATTTTTCCAGCTTGCTCTGATAATTGTGTTTATCTTTGTCCCTATTGTATGACTTTCTCAGATTGTAGTATGTTTTATGATATTCATTAATCATCTGTAAAATTCTTTGCTCAGAAACTGTGGGAATAGATGCTTTATCAAACAAACCTTTGACTTTTTTGGCCACTACACCTGCTACAACAGAAAAGTTGACTGCCGTGTAGTTGGCCTCCAAAGCTAACTTGAACCTTTCTTCAAAACAACATTGCAGAACTTCCTCATATGAAGGAAGTTTAGATGAAAGCGAATCTTTTGGATGAACAAATATAGGACAGGCAAATGACTTCTTTTTGAAATGCTTCCGTGGCTCCTCCATGGAGAAGCAATGCCACTAAACAACAGACAAAATAGGACTGGTAATTGGTAAACCAACCTGATGGATGACTCCTAGCCTATCAGTCAAACCAAGAGGCAAAGCGAAGAAAGCAGAGCGAAAGAGAACCTCAAACGAATGATCGAGAGCGACAAGACAGAACTTGCGTCTGCACTCGCTGAGAGTTGAACTAACAATGACGTGGAAACTCGCGGAGATGCTCTTTCACAAGTCGTGTCCTGTCATTCAGCAGCGGGAGGGCGTGGAGTGTGGAGGTGAGGCCCAATGTATCCTTTCGTTGGAGACGCTATGTTCTGAACGTTCCGTCCGTGACAACTGAAAATGACCTTTTAGTGCCAAAACATCATATATTGACACCATATAGCAAAATATTCCTGTCAGGAATAATTTTTAAAAATTACAGAAATAAGGGTAGAAATGTTCAAATTCTCGAAACTTTGAATGCGATGCGCGAGGGTCAAATATTGACCGATTTGAAAAAATATTTTTGCACTCATCTTCTATTCACCAAAGGCAACTTTTTCGCACTATTATGCTTCGATCTGAAAACTTTTTCTTTTTTTGGCCCACCCTAATGTTGAGTAATTGATTGTACTATCATATATAATATCGAAGAAAAATTATAATAAGTCCAAATAAGTACCGTATATGCCCAAATATAAGGCGACCCCCCATTTTCCTGAGAAAATCCAAGAAAAAGCTTTTGGCCAGTTTGAACATATAAACTTTTTATTATATTTAAAAGTTTTTAAAATTTTTTTTATCAATAACATACTTTATTTAGAAAACCAAAACTCATTAAGTGACAATTTTATTCAAACCTTTTACATGCATCTTCGACATCAGTGTCTTCGTCATCAGTAGAGAATTTAAAAAAGTATAACATTGATATTACCTACTTACCATCAAAAAGGATTTCAAGAAGAGAAATTTTCAGATGTTGGACTTATCGTAGGTGGAAACGTGGACTACTCTTTGGACTTGGGAAGTTTGTGTAACACTGATGAATTACCGACTAAACTTTCTATTAAATAGTGCGAAAAGGAATAGACACCTCTTGGATTTGTACAATGGTCAAAACACATTAATGTTATGGACAAAGTATCTAAAAAGTTTGATTAGACTACTTTGTTGTTCAAAACAAAGTGATTGAGAGAGCACCCTGTAATATGAGAGACTTTGTTGAGAGAGCTCCCCGTAATATGAGAGACTTTGTAAAGACTCGAATATAAGGCGACCCCCTTTTTTCTGAGTGACTATTTTGGGAAAAAACCTCGCCTTATATTCGGGCATATACGGTAACATTCAAGGTAAAATTTTGTACGTCTTGCACGCATCATCCCCTTATATATGGGAAAAACGGTTTTGATTTATGTTGATTGGTATATTGCTGTACCTCAAATCAGGCTCATTCAAGAAAAAGATATGTTGTGTCTTCCAAAAATAATTAGAAAAGAGACCATTTATTGTTGCAAGCAATGAGAGTTTCCATTGTATGTAATACTGTTTTGAGATTTATCATACAAAAAAAATTATTGAAATGGTCATATTAATGTGTAATTTGCTTTCATATTATGTAATTAATAAAAAATAAACCATTAATCCCTCCATTTTTTCATGAAATTCCTAATTTGTGTGAAGATTTAAAATTTTAATTTTCTAAGCAAGTGCTCAACGAGTGGAAATATAATCTGTGTTTAAGGCACCAAATAAGGGGAGGGTAGAAATTTTTAGTTGAACAGAGACAGACAATCTGGTCATGGCGTTTCTCACTTTATTGGTATGCATTCGTTCAAATTATATCGTTTAGGTTAAGAAACGCACAAAATGTGTCTATATGTAATACACCGCACAACTTCCTGAGAGAATCAATAGATGAGTAACAAACTGAGTGGGCAAAAAAACATTTACTAAATCTCACCTGAATTTTGGAAAATGAGCGTTTCCCCTTGTGCTTAGGCACTAATCTATTGTAAAGTGCTGAATCTGATTGTGTGGCCTCATGAAAGATCCTGGTGTCCAACTGGGCAGCCAACAAGTTGTTTGCAGCAGATACTGCATGAATATCTCCTGTCAAATGGAGATTAAAATCCTCCATTGGGATCACCTGTGAGTAACCACCACCAGCTGCTCCACCTAAAAATGCAAAAAATTCAAGAGTTAATTTTATTTACTGGTAGATGCTCTGAAATATACCGTATCTGCCTGAATAGAAGCAGACCCCGGATTTAAGCTGACCCCCCTAAAATTTCCACATTTTTTTGGCAAAAATGTAAATTTCGTAGATTTTATGCTGAAGTGTGCCGGGCATTCATGCACATCTTAGAATACATTATTCAAGATCGAAGAAATGTGTGGGAAATGGTTTAGTTGTTGACATTTTGAAATATTACCCCAATTAATAATTTTGCATTGTTGAATAATGTTCCACATTCTGCGACAATAATTTCATTCATCTTTATATTCACAAAAGGTCAAATGTAGTAACAGCGATCTCGCCAAGATATTTTTTCATCCAAGTCTATTTCCAATGAAATTAGCATTTACGTTGCCTTAAGAAATTGCATTTTTATAATTATACACGTTCCATGTAAAGTTTTACTGAAATTCAAACAGTTGAGCATTCAAAGCCGTCAATGCATTTTGCATAATCGTCAATTTTTGCAAGTGATCTTGCCAAGATATATATATATATATTCATCGTAGGTAAATATTTACTTTACGAAAAATATAGTACTATCATTTGAACGTGAAGGCAATGAGAGACTTCAAGATTTAACCATAACCCAAATTTTCCTCGGACTCGCATTTAAGCTGAGGGGTGATTTTTTCATGATAGATTTTGACAAAAAACATCGGCTTGTATTCGGGCAGATACGGTATTTTGTAGTTACCAAATCAGAAAAGAATGGAAATGAAAATACAATATGAAATTACACTATGTTACAGTTATTGGTTTGCATATTAACCATGCTATCCAGCAGTGGATTTGCAGTAAGGCCAAAGTAGACAACGGCCTAGGGGCAGCGGGATTCCAGTGCCGCAGATTTCGGGGCGGTCTGATTTAGAAACAGAAATGAATACAGGATTTCATGACGGGAATCAAAAAGAGTATTACTGAGACTTTTGATGGAAAAATCATCACAATTAACTATTTAGATCGAATAATTAATAAATACAAAAAGGGTCTTTGTGCCTGGGCCTTTTGCTTGGCTCATCATTTCTGATGGTAAATATAGTTTAAGTGAGAGAGCAAAAGGTATCAGTGTGCAGTTATTTGAGATAATAGCACAAACAAGCCCATTGAAAGCTGCTTACCAAGCTATCACTTGACCAAGCAAATGAGAAATGTTCTCATGCTTCAATCTCCCGAAAATATTTTGACATTGAAAATCTCAGGGGGCAGTGATATGACAATGCAAGAAACATGTCTGGAGCTTATTCAGGACTTCAAGCTCCAATCAAAAATTTAAATAAGTACACAGCTTATGTTCCTTGTTGTGCACATTCTTTGAATTTGATCAGAACATGTGCAGCAGAATCACGTAGGGAAGCTTCATCATTTTTCAATTTCTTACAATTGTTAAACAACTTTTTTTATTTTCAACAAGTAGGTTAACCCATTCAACGCGGCATGACTGGAATTCCAGTCATCGTGGTTCAATCGGCTGGCGGCATGACTGGAATTCCAGTCAAAGCGCTACATCTGTTTCTAGCGGTCTGGGTAAAGGACCGCCGGCGGAATGAGTTTCCTATGCGTCTCCAGCCATCAGTTTGACCCTAACCAGCGCTTGAGAAAAGTCCGTTTTGCAATTGGTAGATTTTCTTCGGATTTTCGACTTTTTCTTTTTTGGGTACGTATTCACTCTGATTTTCCTATAGTGATTGAGAATTAGTTTTATTATGAATTAAAGGTTATTTTATTTTCTTTCCAATTCCTTTTTATATTATAAGAAAATTCATTTGTACATCGTTAATTTTTTCGACGATTTGCGTGTTTTTCCTCTAATAATTTTTCGGTAAGTACTCGATTCAAATTACCGTCAGTGAATGAAAATTAGTCGTTTTATTATCGATTAAAGGTTGTTTTCTTTTCTTTCCAGGTCCTTTTTATATTATAGGAAAATTCATTTTTATATTATTACTTTTTTTCGACGATTTGCGTATTTTTTCTGTAATAACTCGTTGTATCGGTAAGTATTTCAAAAAATCGTTAAAAATCTATTTTTGCGTATTTTCGTTAAATTTTTTCATATCTGCATTTCTTGCACTAAATTCTACTGGAAATGAAAGGAAACTGGATTCAGCCACCGGCAAGAACTCGGATTTTCCGTGCCGCGTTGAATGGGTTAATGTTGACAAATTGTTTGAAGAAAGGAACGGTCTTAAAAATAATAAGTGATACCTGTTGGGCATGCTGAATTGACACATGTAAAGCTTTAGCTAACAATTGGGAGGAAATATTTCAAGTCTTGGGGGAAACTGAAACAAACGATACAATGCAACCTCAAGTAAGACGTCAATCTACCAATATTCGCAAACAAATGGAACGTTTAGAGTTTTCTTTCATGGCAGTATGTTGGAGAGCAATGCTTGAAAGACACAACGCAGTGAGTTTGCAATTGCAATCGGTCAATATTAATATCTCGATTGTTATTGATTTATATAAATCTTTAATATTATTTGTTGAATCGACGTCTGATATGTTTGATTTATATGAATCAAGAGTATTAGAGATATCAACAGTTAAGGAATATGAGAAGAAAAAATGAAGAACAGGAACTTCATTTCGATGGTGACAGTCTCGCTGAAAACAGCAATGAGCAATTGGGTAAACAATATTTTAAAAGCAAAACATTTGATTGATGACATTTTCTAATGTCGATCCATTATAAAATGTATCCTGGCAAATATATACCCTCGTATAAGAGGCACCCTGCTTTCTAGCCAAAGTTTTTAGGGAAAAAAGTGCGTGTTATACGTGGGTATATACGGTAGTTCAGAAACCAAAAGTTCGCAAATTGGGAGAGATTTTCCCATTAATGCAATGTTAAAATCATGTGATATGTTCGAAAACCAATTTTTCCTCTTACACGTGTAAGAAAAAGGAGAACGAAACAAATTATAATAGATTTTAACAAATTCAATTTAATCAAAACTTATTTATTAGTTGAATATGGCATCATTTTCCACATTAAATGGAAGTTTGGGATAGTTCTTAAGGGTGTGAGGTTAGATTAGCAGGCATTATGATGATGTGGAAGAAGAAGGTGCACAACTTTCAACATTTATATCAGAAGAGTGCTGCTGCAAAGGAATGAAAAATCCAAGGAAGTCTGATGCGAATTTCAGACACAAAGCAATGAAAAATCTTTTAAGTGCCCTTGAAAGGGTCCAGAAAAATTTATTTATGTATGTCAGAAACAAATGTTACTTTTTCGTACGTTTTAAAATTATGGTAGTAATTGGAGTTGACTGAATTCAAGCTCATATGATCGAATTTTGAGGTCATAAGTCAAATATGTGGTGTAAAAATTCTTGTTCATATGATCAAAAGTTTGTAAACCAAATGTTGTAAATCGGGAGTTTATTGTATAATAATAACAATATAACTGATAAGGTACATTACATATATTACACTGCATGATGACAATGAGCCATGGATTTTTTTCACTTACTTTGCTATTGTGAATGAATGCTTACCTAAGGCCTACATAATTAACTCTTTAATGTTTAATATTTCATTCATCTACCATGTTTGATTGGCAATTACACTAGTTACACACCGGTTGTTAATTTTTTTGAAAATATGAAAATTTATTAATTTCTATTCTTTCAAATATATTTTGCCCTATCTGACAATTTCTGACAGTGCTTGGAATGGAATGTTATGAACTGAACACTAATTAAGTTAGCGAAATTGTGATGAAACAGAACTATGTATATGTGACTAAACTCATCCCCTGGCAGATATGTTTCTCCCTCACCCACATCCACATTACCTTGACCTTTTATTTTCAAGAGCTGCTTCTTAATTTTTTCAGCCCATCACTGGTTTTGAAGAACTGACATAATCCACAAAAGTAAGAAAGAGTCAGTTAAAAAATTTTGATGTAAATTGGAACATAATAATTACCTTTAATGCCAAATGTTGGTCCTTGAGAAGGTTGTCTCACACAAGCAAATGCATTTTTATTTTTATGGGCTGATAAAGCTTGAACAAGACCTATAGTAGTTGTACTCTTTCCTTCCCCTAAAGGAGTTGGAGTAATGCTGGTAAAAATATAGAATATACGTATCATTCATACCATTCCAGAATTTAAGACAATACAAATATATTCTGCCTCAAAAAAATGGTACTTACCCAGCAACAACAACATATTTTCCACTTTTCTGATTTGACAATCTTCTTAACACAGAAAGATCAACCTTAGCAATTTTACTTCCATATGGAATAATTTCTCTAGCATACAAGCCAATCTCCTGAGCAAGTTTGCAAATGTCCTTTGACACCTGAGAGCGGGCAATCGCAATATCACTGGAATAAAATCAACTCTATTATTATTAGCACTACATAAATATTAAATAAATTATTCAAGCAAACAAGTCTTGCTTTGCACAAGATTAGTTAAAAATTTTGTTGAGTAAACCTTCTGAAATAATGAGCCATCTAATTCCATCACATTCAGCTTTGTGCAACTCTACTGGCATAAAACCTACGAATGCAAACACACACAGACACATATTCGTATATACAATGAAACTTTGGGTTTTTCCTCAGTTTTACACAAAATTTCATGTTGACACGTTGTTCCATTTTGGGGTTTCTGACGGCGCAGTAATACACGATGCACAAAACACGTCCATACGAAACAGCAACACAATCCCATCTGGTCACAGCTAGCAGGACTGCCAACGTCACACTTCAGTGCGTCTCTAGGAGCTTGTTGCAGAACTATAATCATACTGGATACTTTTATTTTATTTCAGTCTCATTACTTTCTTGCCACACTGTGTATTTATGCAAATATCTTAGCCTTCCTGTAAAGTCTGCAGGAAGTATAACTAATTGCCCATGGTTTTGTGTGTTTCTATCAGTATTTAGGCAACACAAATCGACACTATATTAGGGGAGAATTATACCGTAGTTCCTGTGGCTTCTGTCCAATGGCACTAGCATCGAGCATAGCATCACACATAGTGAGCTTATAATATAGAGAGAGAATATCACTGCATCACCTATGATACATATATTGTACCACCCAGTGTTTATTGGTTAATAAAAAATTACTTATAATGCAAATGAACTATTCCTAAAAACAAAGTACAGTAAAAGCCCATTCTACTGGCACCCACGGGACCTAAGGCATGCTGCTAAAATGAATGTGACGCTATAACGAATGGTGCCGCAAAATCACATTCCAATTACTTTGAGAGCATATTTGGTATCTTTTAACGTTCTTCTTCCCTATAAGATATTGTATATGTTGTTCTTCGTTATCTAATTTACTATTTTTTGCCATAATTATTACGGTGTAATAAATCTATCTCACTATATATTAATTTTACGTTGACGTCTGTCGACATTTGTGTATAATTTATATCGCCGTATTTCTCGAGAACCAACCGTTCGTCATAAAGATATGTGGTAAACGGCGTTTTGTTTCTACTAGCTATGAGGTCCCTGGAAAAATATTTTTGTTTGCTAAAGTGTCCCGGTTCAAATCCAGGAGACAATTATATTTTCCCATACATTTACACGGGATTTTTGATTTTTCAGAGTGCAAGGTTTTTTTCCTTCGTTCACCAAAATACGTAAATATTGACCGATTTTCTTAATTTTGGCATTATTCGTCGGCTAAAACTCTATACTATTTATTCTTGCGATGTTTACACGTTACACGGTCGATGTTTTCAGAAATACGCTTTCATTTTTGAAATTTTGCGGATTTTTCGTACTTATTCCAGGCGTTGCCAAGAAGACTCTCATTGCTGCCTCCGATTCATTTAATGCCAATGAAACCTTCAAATAGACAAAAGAAAACTGTTATTCGCATCGACCTGTTGTTTGAGCATTGAAATTAATGAAGCATAGCAACGTAAATATTTAAGGACAATTATTCTGTTGACTGCGTGTTGCTGTGTATGGGAAGCATTTCTAACGATTTAGTCGAAGCAATTGAATCTTCCTTTCATCGTTTGAATGCTGGAATCTTACTTTTTTGTAAGTAGAACCGTCATATTACAAATCTGTAATCCTAATTAACGCAAATAGGCTCATACATAAATTAAAAAGTAGATAAGAACAGGGACGCACGTTATTTTGTAAACATATTATACGATTATCTTCTCTTCATTGATAATCTAAATAAACGGTTGCATTGACGTTGCCTTTATAGTAGGTCCTGTAAGAAGTTAGCAGTTGAAGGAAAGCAACTGTTATTAAAATTTTTTCCCCTTTGAATATACTGCAATATTAAACTAGCATTGAGTAACTCTGTGACATTTTGATCAAGTAATTGCTCCAATATACTGCTGTAAAATCGCAGAAAATTAAAAAACGCCAAGGGGTAGACCAGTGAAAAGGAGAGCTATTAGCCCAGCTACAGCTGCCAGAGAAAGGAAGAGGAGCCAGAGATCAAAGGAAGAGTATTGTATGAAAGAGAGAGAAAGAGATGCGGAAGCTCATAGGATTTCCCCTGTAGATGAGGAGCGGAGAGTACAAAAAAGACAAAGAAATAGGGAAACACGTCAAATGAATAGGGAACAAAGAAGATCTAACCTAAGGCCAAACTATTTAGATTATTTGCATTTCATTTATTTCATTAAGTATTCAATAAAAATTATTTCACTAAACCTTCAGTTTATTTAAAACGCGTTGAGGATTGGAGATCCGGGGCTGCCCTAGTAATTTTATTAATTTTTGTAATGCTCATTCTGGAAACCAAAAGGGTCCATCGAAAATAAAATTATTACAACCGTCATTTATTATTCACAATTAACAGATTTTGCTTTTTTCATAAATATGAACAATTCGTATATTCACGAATGTGCAGCCTCACTATGAAGTTCAACCGAGACATCCAGTTTTCATATCCCGTGACGATGTTTAAAATGAGATAGCCACCCATCAGACAAAATACATAGCTGATAAAAGTATTTTGCCTTTTCAATTAATAGTGGATCTGTGATTGGGAAACCTTCAGAACGTTTCACTTTAAACCACTTGTATAATATTGCATCCAACTGTTCTAGCTTTGGCTAGGGTTTCTTTAAATGTTTATAAAATGAGGTTAATAACAAATAAAATTATTACGCAGTACGTCACGACTGTTAACACCTTGAAACAAGAGGAACTACTCGCAATATGTGGTTAAGCTTACGGAGATCGGTCATGACTGTGGCGACATCTATTAGACAATTGTAAAATGTACATTCACCGAAGATGCAGTTAGAGCGAGTTTGCTGCTAGAATGGGTGCCGTTAAGACGAGCTTTTACTGTACAATAAAAACTAAGAAGTTCTTATTTCACATATTGTCAGAAATTTTAAAGAAATAAGTTCTATAATTACCTAGGAACAGGAGACTCCACCTTCAACGGAAGATTTTTAAGGCTCCAACATGTAGTCATTAGCCTTGTAGCAGCCTTCTTGCCAGATAAAACAGTATTTTTCATCAACATAGCAACAGTCATTGGACCAACACCCCCAGGAACAGGTGTAATGAAAGAAGCCACTTCTTTTGCTGCCTGGAAATCTACATCACCAACAAGCCTTTGACCGGACTTCTTCGAAGGATCTGAAAATAATATACAAACAAAACATAAAATCACTTTAACCATGAAAATAAAGTTGTCATTCATAATGTCCAGCATCTGCAAAACAAATTAATATCTTACATTATACTTTTATATAGAACATAAAAAATAATAGCCATAAATTCTTGGCTTTCCGTTAAGTCTCTCAATCTTAAGGCTAACCTTAACTGTTTTGCTGCATTTGTGCACCACCATACACATGCTGTACCATGCATATGTCACAATAATGCGACATGGATATTCAGTTCACTGTGGATGTCGCATTTTCGTGCCAATCTGTTTGTAAAAATGGTGAACTGCAGTGACATCTCTTAGGCAGAGAATGAGTGATGTAACCTTACCTGAAAGCATGTAGCTTATCCAGAAATTAATATTGCAAATACAGTCGCCACCCCAACTAAAGGGTTCCAGGACAAATTGTCCAATAAATTTCGTCCAGTGACATTTCATCCAAAACTTTTTTCGTCCGAAGACATTTTGTCCAAGCACTTTTGTCCAATACTGCATTGTCCAGAAGTTTTTTTGTCTGATTTGATTTTTGTCCAAGCATTTTTGTGCAACACTGTGTTGTCCAGCAGTTTTTTTTGTCCAATACAATTTTATCCATTATCATTCACGTGTGGTTTAGATTTCAGAATTATTTAAATTTTAACAAACAGTTAACCATTACTAAGGTTAAATTTACTAAGGAAAACTACAATTATTGTTAGACAGCAACATAAGTGTTTAAATTATTAAATATTCAATTCCGAAGAAGTTTGGAGCAAAAAGATTATAGTTCACTGATATTTTAATCCCCAAAATTTTATACAGAGAGTAAAGGAAGAATGGCAAAATTAATCAAATCAACAAAAGGTAAATATTTGCTGGAGTATGAGAAGTTTTTATACAACAACCATTCCCAGAACAAGCAGCATACAAGAAAATGTTGGCAGTGTGAAGAAAGGGACATCTGCAACGCTAGGCATATAACAAATTTCGACACACACACACCAAAATTACTGTCTTAAAAGTAGGAAATCACACCCATGAGAGTGATAGGATGGAGGTTGAAGTCAGAAAAGTTGTCTGAGGGTTTAAGCGGAGAGCAGAACAAAATCCAAACCTGCCATCTACTGCAGTGTTTCGTGAAGAAATTATTATGAAACTACCAGAGTGTAATAATATTTTGAGAATTAATAGACATCAAAACAAGAGCCGTCCTCAGGTACCGAGAACAATCGGTGATATTGAGATCGTACTACCAAACACTTAGTAATGAAAGATTGTTACAATTTGATTTGGGAATAGATAACCCCAAAAGACTTTTAATATTTTATACCCAACGGTCGCTATAACAGCTATCAAATAGCAAACAATCTTTTGCGATGGGACATTCAAAACTGTTCCTAACAAATTCCACCAATTGTACACAATACATTGTGTGATTTTTGTGTTTTCCCAATTATTTATATTTTGGCTGCAAGAAAAGAAGAGCAAACCTATTTTTAATCATTTAAAAACCCAGACAGAAACAAGAACATTTAGAAATTAACTCTCAAACCATTTTAACAAATTTTGAGCTAGCTACTATGAACGCAGTACGAGAAGTTTTTCCTGAAGCCCATGTTCAGGGCTGTCTGTTCCACTTTTCTCAATCAATCTGGCGATATGCTGTAATCCAATGCAAGTTAAAATTACCCTTCTCTACAAACCAAGAAATAAGGGACTCCATACGGCTACTTCTGGCCCTACCTTTCATCCTTTTAAATGACGTAGAACAAGTTTTTGACGATTTATTTACAATTCTTCATGATGACGTCGTGGAGCTTGCAACTTACATTGAAACTATATATATATATATAAAAATTATATTTAAATTTAATATTTAGTTTCAATGTAAGTTGCAAGCTCCACGACGTCATCATGAAGAATTGTAAGTAAATCGTCAAAAACTTGTTCTATGTCATTTAAAAGGATGAAAGGTAGGGCCAGAAGTAGCCGTATGGAGTCCCTTATTTCTTGGTTTGTAGACAAGGGTAATTTTAACTTGCATTGGATTACAGCATATCACCAGATATATATATAATAATTCCCCCCCAATATTATTAATCAGAGAAAAACTATACATTTATCATTAATCTCCAAAATTAATATTTTATTTAAACTATTCTCTGCATCAGACAAATTTTATACAATTTTAGCTACCTTAAATAGTTTATTATTTACTAAAATGACCCATCCAATAAATATAGGTATTATTCTTTTAATTCAAACCTTATTAATATGCTTAATAACTGGTTGTATATCACAAACTGCTTGATTTTCATATATTTTATTCTTAGTATTTCTAGGAGGTATATTAGTTTTATTTATTTATATAACCAGTATTGCTTCTAATGAAATTTTCCAAAAAAGAAGCTATTTATTATTAATTACCTCATTTATAGTCATTTTTTTCATTATAATTTTAATTATATTATTCTCAGATCATATACTTATATCATTTAATAGAACTGGAGAAAATCTACCATTGATAGATCTAATTAATAATTATGAAAAGCATATTATAATAAATTTATACAATATACCCAGAGCTGTAATTACAATATTTATAGTTTTATATCTATTTTTAACTTTAATTGTAATTGTATCAATTACAAAATCTTATCAAGGTCCTTTACGACCAATAAGCTAATGAATAAACCATTACGATTAAGACACCCTCTATTTAAAATTGCCAATAATGCGATATATATATATATATATATATATATATATATATATATATATATAAGGGTTTGTTCGGCTAAAGGCTAAACCATGCTGTGAAGTCTTTCTGCAATATCTCCGACCAAAGTGAAAGAGGTACTCACCAACCCGCTCTGGGCCAGCGTGGTGTTTTAAGGCCCATAATCCCCCCATGACATGTACACCCATAAAAAACGGCCCTCATTCTCCGGAGGCTGGATTGCCTCTGACCGTGGCAGTGGTCAGGAACAAGGCAGGAAGGCAGAGGGTGCTAAGAATCCCCGGAGGTTAAACGCCCACTGCCACACTTTCTCATCCTTACCCAATTCCTTTAACCTCAACCTAACTACCTTTAACTGCCGGACTTTGTCCAGTGAAGATAAACTTCAAGAGCTCCAAGAACAACTGGAGAAGATCAAGTGGGACATTTTAGGACTTAGTGAGGTGAGAAGAAAAGGTGAAGGCCTATTGGAGTTGAAGAGTGGACATATTTTTTATTACAGGGGAACTGACACAGGAAGAACAGGAGGTGTTGGATTCATCATCAACAAAAAATTGAAGAATAATATCGTGGAAATGGAAAGTTCATCCGAGCGGGCAGCTAGAATAGTGCTTCAAATAAATAAAAGATATCAACCTCAAATAGTCCAAGTTTATGCGCCAATGTCATCATACTCGGATGAGGAAGTGGAAGATTTCTACCAAGAAGTTGGAGAACTGCACGACAAAGGAAGCTGCCATCTAAAAGTGGTCATGGGTGATATCAATGCCAAGGTAGGAGAACAAAAGGAAGACGACAGCACAATTGGAAAATGGGGCTATGGAGACAGAAATGAACGAGGGGACCGACTTGTAGACTTTGCTGAATGTACTAGTCTATATATAATGAACACTTTCTTCAAAAAGAATCCCAATAGAAAATGGACCTGGAAAGGACCCAATGGTACCAAAAACGAAATTGACTACATACTAGTCAATAAGAAGCAATTGGCTGAAGACTGTTATGTCCTCAACCAGTTTGAAACTGGAAGCGACCATCGCTTGGTAAGATGCAGAATAAAATTCAACTCAAAGTTAGAAAGACAGAAGCTTTTAAAGAAGCCTATGTCTATTATCAACACGCAGGTGCTAAAACAACGAAAAGAAGAATTTCAGCTCCAACTGAAAAATCGATTCAGTGCACTGGAAGACCAAGAAGCTGAATCCCAATTTATAGAGATACTCAAGGAAACTGCTGAAGAAATAGGAGGAACAGTTAAAACAAAGCCAGAGAAAAAGTTTACTGAAAAAACAAGACTGCTGATGGAAAAAAGAAGGAAAATGTTAATTACTAATGATCCTAAAGAAATGATCCATTTTGCAGAACTAAACAAAACTATAAGGAAGTGCATCAAGGAAGATGTGAAAAAATATAATTATGAGCTAATCGAGAAAGCCATAGAAAACAATCGAAGTTACAAGAAAATGAAGTAACATCTCTCGATCGGAAAGAGACAGCTGATGGCCTTGATGCTAGAAGACGGCTCCATAACCCATAGTAGGAAACTGATCCTGAAACGGGTACAAGAATTTTACACCAAGCTGTATGAGGATCCTCTAGGAAATGATGAAGTAAATGATGATGCAAACATGCCCACCGAAGAGGTCCCAGGTATCCTTCCGGAAGAGGTGGGACATGCAATCACAAGTATGAAGAATGGAAAAGCATCTGGAATGGATGGTATCACAGCAGAAGTATTCAAAGCAATGGGTAATCATACGGAAACAATTCTCGCAAAGATTTTTAATTCCTGTCTGAGGAAGAAAAAGATACCAGAAACATGGAACCACGCATGTATTATCCTTCTGCACAAGAAAGGTTCCAAAGAAGACTTGAATAACTACAGACCGATCAGCCTACTCCCAACAGTCTACAAAATATTCACCAAAATACTCACTATGAGCCTTCAAAACCATCTTGATTCTGCCCAACCCAGAGAGCAAGCTGGATTTCGCAGTGGGTATAGCACGATGGACCACATCCAAGTCGTGAGAGAGGTAATCAGTCGGACTAACGAGTATGAATTACCTCTATGTATGTGCTTTATCGACTACAAGAAAGGATTAGACTCTGTCCGAACTTCGTCTGTGTTAAGTGCACTAAAGAAACAAGGAGTAGAAGAAACGTACATAACCTTGATCAAGAATATCTATGAAAATGCGACAACATCTGTCCAGCTGCATGAAGAGACGAGTGCCTTTAAGGCCGAAAAGGGAGTGAGACAAGGAGATACTATGTCCCCTAAGTTATATACAGCAGCTCTAGAGGAAGTATTCAAAAGGCTAGACTGGGAGGAAAAAGGCATAAAGGTAAATGGAGAATATCTGAGTCACCTGCGCTTTGCAGATGATATCATACTGTTCGCAGGAAGCCCAGAAGAGCTCCTTAGAAGAACTGAAGAGCTTGAGCAAGCAAGCCGAGAAGCTGGACTTAAGATGAATCTTAATAAAACAAAGGTTATGTACAACTCCTTCACAAATTCTGAGAAGATACATATCAACGGAGCAGAACTCGGAGAAGTAACCAGCTATGTTTACTTAGGTCAACTCATCACTACTGATGGTTCGCTTCTTGGAGAAATCAACCGGAGAGTGAAGATGGCATGGAGTGCTTTTGGCAAGAATGCGAACATCTTTAAATCAAATATTCTAGTCTTCCTAAAAAGGAGACTGTATGACCAATGTGTTCTGCCTGTTCTGACATATGATTGTGAAACATGGACCATGAATGCCAGAATGATACAGCGCCTGCAAACAACACAGAGGGGCATGGAGAGATGCATGTTAGGGATCACCTGAAGAGACCGCAAGAGGAACGACTGGGTAAGAAAGAAGACGGAATCTGTGACGTGATTAGAAGAGTGAAGGTGTTAAAATGGCAGTGGGCGGGCCACATTGCTAGAAGAAATGACCAGCATTGGACGTCCAGTGTCATCGAATGGATCCCAAGAAACATCAAGAGACCGAAAAGAAGACCGAAAGTCAGGTGGGACAGAGAGCTTGTTAAGTTCTTGAGGCAAACTTGGAGGAGGGAGGCAGTTGACAGGGAAAACTGGAAGAGTCTGGGGGAGGCCTTCGTCCGTCAGTGGACTGAAAAAGGCTGATGATGAGATATATATATATATATATATATTTAGTGGGCAAACAAAGACTTGGACCAAAATAGATAGGACGAAATATTAGTGGACTAATAAACAGATGGACTTAATGCAACCTGGACAAAATGTCTACTGGACAAAATTATATTTTGGACGAAAAGACTTTGGACAAAATGTCTGGGCACTGTTTAAAATGTGTCAGTCAGCTGTCTAAGGCTGGTGATACCACAGTAGACAAACTTTAACAGGCAAATTACTTAAACATTTTTTCAAATACTTTTATAAAATCCATTATCTTTTGAAAGAATTGACTTTTTAGAAAATGTTTAGAAGGTTCAAAAAGATAATACAGAACTATAACAAGAAATGATAGAATGCTGGCTCACAAGCTTTTAATACATTACCAAATAAAAGAGATGTCAGAAATATATATAACTTATTTGATTTTAAAATAACTTGTGAGCTAGGCCTTCTTTCTGATATAAAACCTCCACATCAAAGAAAACTTCAAATTTTATTTCAAATTAAAATACAACCAATACATACTATAGCTAAAACTGAAAGTGAAAAAAATCACCTGGAATAGAATTAATGCCACAGTCGATAACAACGGCTCCTGGTTTTATCCAGCTGCCTTTCACCATTTCGGCACGACCGATTCCAACGACAAGAATGTCAGCTTGAGCAGCCTTTTAAAAAACATACAAACAGCAATCACTAGCATTTATCCATAATTTTCTTTAATGAGTCACATGATCACTCTATATTTCTGGCAACACTATTATTTTAGATTCAAAGGATTTTAAACTTAAAACAAACAGGATGTTATGACCTTCAAGTCACCAATTTTGATGAAATGCAATAAGCCGAGTCTACATAAAAAATATGGAGACACTAGCATAATTGCCTGTAAAATAGATGAATTAAGTATCACGTTAAAATAAAATAAAAATTAATGACACCAACTTTTACGTTAAATTAAAATAAAATTCACATAACCGAATGTTTCACAAAGTAATAATAGTCATGGGCATATAAAATTTATTCGGCAAAGATATATGATAATGAAGATTTATTCATTAAACGTACTGTGATTTTGTTACACAACTATAAATGACCCAATCCACAATAATTGTTATTCAGATTGCAAGAATTCATATTCTTGTTTTCTTGCATCTATAAATCTGTTGATTGACAATCGATTTACTGTTGCTTCTGGTGACTCATTAGCTCTATGCCTCGCTTTTCATTTGTTCTAATTGTTCAATCTCTTCTGTATATATCCTGTTCCGTTTCTCTTCTCCTAGCTTCAGCAATTATTACCATTTGGCGAGATCTCCAGTGAGTTTGTGCTCCTCTGTCAAGTCTTCTTTTCCTTTCATTTTGAGTTTCATTACTTTTTGTGTTATCAACTCTATTAATTAAAGGATAAAGATTTAAAAAATTTATTTATGGCTATTGTTGTTCAGAATTGGTTTCATATATTAGAATACCTGTGATTATACATGCTTAATGTTTAAAACTGTTAAGCCCATGTGTTGGCAGCACCGATGGAAGTATGCTTTTGGCACTGTAGATTTCTCGAGAAATTGCTAATTTTTACTGGTATTCCTACTGACTCTAGGGGAAAGTTTCGTTTTCCCCATTAGAAAACTCGTATAAATCAACTTTTTTTGACGTGCACACATTATTTCAGTAACATTTAAAAATATCTCAAAAATACGATTTTGACACCTAACTTATGCAGTCATGTGGAGAAAATTATAAAGAATCATTGCCACATCACAGAAATTCAAATATCATCCGAAAATCTCGAAAACGTGTCTAATGCAATTTTATTACGTTTCTTACGCATTAGGATTGAGCCAACAATAGACTTTGACAATTGCAGTTGCCATGGCGATTAACTGAATAAAGGCGTAAAATTCATGAAAAAATTGTGGTAAAAATAACTTTTGGCCATTCTTGAATGAGATTTGATTTTCTACGATACGCAAATTCCTTTCCATAGTTTTCTCGGCATAACTGTGAAAATCCTGCAACTACATCTAATTTTTAAGAAGCTAAAGAAAAAAGGCTTACTCGCATTGTTTCATCTCTGCCAATGATATTTAAAAAGTCAATTTCTTTAATTTAAAAAACTTTTAGGAATTGTATAGAGTGAAGATGAAACACCAACCCAACCCAACGATTTGATTCAATGATTTTATTGTCAATTAAAAATTGTACGATCTTTTCTTCATCTCCAAATATTCGCATACATTCTTCAAGAGTCGGACGTACGTACGTAGGACGTAGTTCGGTATGTGGCCGTTGCCATTTGCGGCACCACAGTCAAGAGAAGCCATTTCTGTCGAGCCAACAATGAGAAATCCATATTTTACTCTCCCTTGCCCTTATATGATCTGTAAGGTATCGATTGATAAATTTAGTCGTATAGAGGACAACATTCAAAACAAAAAACTCCGTGAGGAAATATAATTACAACTTATAGTTTACGAGATAAATATTCGAGAAGGTCTCCCACCCATGTTATCCAATTGGGGGAATTAAACGTCCCTGGAATCGAACTCGGGTTGTTATTTTGCATGGTGATTGCACATAAAGTCTTTTATAAGTGTGTCACTCTTTAAATTGAAAGAATGGCTTAATAAATACATGCAGCCGTTCTCGACTTATTAGACATTATTTGTGGTGTCTTAAAACTTACCTACATACACAAAAGTTCATATAAAAGTTATTAAAAAGGTATGCTCATGGAGTCAAACCCAGGACTGATATGTACACTGCGAGCAGTTTCAAATTGAAAAGGCAAATGATTCCTGAAAGTTTGATTGAAAAAGATTGAAAAGCTTTTTCATTATGGGCGGTTTTCCTTATTCTCCCATATAACTCCATAGAGCGTTCCGATGGGCAGACAGATGGACCAAAAAATAAGGATATTATGTGTCTCTGGGTTTTTGTAAACCTTATGAGAAATCAGCATTGAAAATATGCAAAAACAGCATATGCAGTTTAATAGGCTTGAAAGTGGAATTTTTGCTGTAGTCTTGAGTAAGCAGTTTGTGTACATACCACCTAGTCTATAATATATTTTGAAGCGTGTGTTTGTTGGTTTGTTCATGGAACTCCTCCTAAACGATAAAAGCTAGAATAACCAAATTTGGTACGATTCTTCCTTACATCCTAACTTAGTGAATGGTCAAGGTTAGGTCAACCTACATTCATCAGTGCTGCCAATATAGGGGATTAACATTTTTCCATAACATAACACTTATGAATCCATTTCTTGACTTGCAAGGTATTCTTCCTTCAAGCATCAAAATACATAAATATGGACCGATCTTTTTTCGTTTTTGCTTTATTCGACGAATAAAACTCTACACTATCTTATTCCTGCAAAGTTTACATGTTACACGGTCAAAGTTTTCAGAAATATGCTATTTGATTCGAAATTTTGTGGATTTTTCGTACTCTTTCCGGACGTTGCCAAAGAGTCTTTCATTGTTGTTTCCGATTCAATTAGTGCCAATTAAACATTCAAATAGACGAAAGTTTAGCGTTATTCGATTCACACATTTCTTTAAGCAACGAAACGATCGACGTTTATGGATAGCAACGTAAATAGATATTGATTATTATTCAGGAAGCGTTTACTGATGAAAGTAATTGAACCTTCTTTCGTCTATTGAATACTGGAATCTTACATTTTTTGTAAGTGAAATAATTATATTCTACATTATAATGTTTATTAACGTAAATAGGCTCACGTATCTGGTGTACATTTACCAGTCAGTGTTCAATCATGGACAACTGTACGTTGCTTTTTCACGGGTTTCTTGCTTACAAGACATAATGTAAACATTTCATAGGCATAATTACACAAGAATGAAGCTAGATTTAGCGAAAGTGATATGATAGGAAATACAATTATCGTTATATTTGAATGCAGTAGGCTCGGAAACAGATTGTTACAAGCAAATACGATTAAATGTTAAGAAAAGTAACTACTATATAGGTATTTTAAAGAGTTTGTATGTTGTGCTGTAGTAGCTTCACTAAATCCGTTGAAATTCAACGGGAAATTCTGCTAGTAAGATATATGCCAAGGATCAACCCAAGTTATTTCCATTTTTTTTACAATCACTATTAAGAAAGTAGTATTCTACACTAATTTCATGCTGTGTAATTTTTATTTGAAGGTAATAAATGCAGAATCATATAATAATGGGAATTTCAAATAGAAATTAGGAATCTTATAAATACATTTCATTCTTGCATCTACCTGCTCATCGCTTCTTTCTCCCTCCCATGTCTCTTGCTTATAACACTTGCAATTTGTTTAATTTGTTCAAATTATAATATGTATTTACCTTTCATCCTCCTAGAAAGTCAGCATTCAGGAAAGTTGCTTATTTTCAAGAAAAAAAACATTTGGGAAAATCAAGTAATGCAGGAATTTAAAATTCATATCTCGAGTGCATGAAAGGGCTAAAAAAAAGTGCATTCCAGAGTGAAGTTTTATAGAGTGCATAGTGTTGCTAACCTAATATTGTGTAAGTCAAGCATAAGATACTACATGTTAGGTGACACTACAAATGTGAGAAAAAGACATCTATATCTTACGATAACAAACAAAAAATACCTTCTTATCTAAATCTTGAGTTTTTGAGTGACAAACGGTAACTGTTGCATGGTGCCATTTTAATAACTCGGACACAGGTGTTCCAACAATTTTGCTGCGTCCAAGCACAACAGCATTACTGCCAGGTATCTTTATACCACTCCTGACAAACATAAGAAAATATATTAGTTAGAATGGATAATGCAAAATATCTTAAACAAAAGTAAAACTCCTAGTTTAAACATACTCGTTGCATTCCATAAATTAAAACTGAATTTTATGAAATGCACTATGATTGGCTAAAACTCTGAAAGAGTGGCAGAGCAAACTTTTTAGGTGCCCCACTTCAAATTCATTTGCCAACTGTCATTTTCGACCAATTTGCCCTTCTATGAATTGATCGTTCGACCAATTTGTTTTCCACGAATTTATCTTTTCCCCTATAAAAGTACAAAAATCAACCAATCTGTACAAGAATATTTTGTTGACAATAACTAAAATTCATTGTTTTTCATCTTCTGAAGACGTTCTTTACGCTTTTTCTCTGCCAACTCTTGCCTATTTTTTTATTTTAAAAATAGAAACTTTTCAATTAAGCATTTTCTTTCTTATTTAATTTTCCATTATATTACGAATGAATTTTAGAAACATTTCTTGTTACAAAGTACATTTTAGGCCAATTATTAGCACATAAAATAGCACGCAAGTGAAATATTTGAAAAACTAAAAAGAAGAAATAAACAAAAAATAGATAAGTATGGTTAGTTTTTTCTTTGTGCCTTTGTTTCTTTAAATGCTGTCATCGAGTGCCTAGAATTTTCCCAAAAATCTTGGGAAAAGTACCAAGCAATTTTAGGCAAAAATGAAGGAAGTCAGGAAAATTTCAATAACTTGCAAACTATTGGTAGCATTTGTTTAGTTTTTTCGCAGAATGTATTTAATATATAGCATTACTGTTTTCTAAAGTTACAGATTAGTATGTAAAATAAAACATACATAAAAACTTTTAAAAATAAATAAAAAACTGAAAACTAAAACTAAAATTACTGTATTAATCTTAAATATATCAACAAATAATTTATAGTATAAGATAAAACAGAATAACAATGATTAATTACAACTATTTTTACAAAGACTTTTTATAGAACAGAATTTGAAAGAGGTCCAATAATTTCATTCTGAATTTCTGGACATGTAATTCTTGCATTAAGCAGGTGAACATTTGCTATGGAGCATCACGTGTGGCTAATAGATTTATTTTCCTCACAAAATTACCTCGACGCAATTACTCCCGACTATCTCTATGACCCTTAAATGCTAAATTATTATTTATTATTCAATTACTGCATTTGGTCTACTCAACCATTTCATAGATGCTTCCTTACCCACATCATATGTTCAATAAATGTCACAAGATGAGCTTTATAAACTATTTTTCATTTTTGAAAGAACTTGCATATCTAGAGATTTCCAAATAGTAAAAATTAATAGCACTTATTACAACCACATAAAATCGAACCAAAATTTTATTTTAAAGAAAAATGCTACTTTCCTACGAGTTGAAGAGAAAATGCTTTGTTTACCTTTTAATTAAATACATGCACCCATTAGGAGTGCAAGGCAAAAAGCCACTCTCAAGATCTCCTATGGCCACCTTCCCTTCATTAATTGTGTGAAGTCTGGAAATGAAACACAGAATAGCATTTAACACATTACAGATTTTCAATATATGTATATACATATATAAACAATCTTTGTTTGCATACCCATCAACATCTTTATCGGGTGACACAGAATCAGTGATTAAATGAGAATCAATTGGGTTATCAGAATCCAAAGGCATTTGCACAATAATTCCATGTGTATAGGGGTCATCGTTAAGTTCCTCTATCTTCCGTAACAGCTGAAAAACAGAAGCGTACTTCAGCGAAAAAAAAACAAAAACTATTTTTTAAAATATGATTTAATCAATTATTAATGGAAACAAAAGTAATCTACCATTTTTAGTGGATTTCTATGCATAATAGTTAATTCCAGCATAATATTTCTGTTTCTTAAACAAGGGGGTCATAACAGTGGTGGATCCAGGCTTCATCAATGGGAGGGTATGAACAAATAAACTATTTGAAAATATTGTAATTCACGTATATTTTAATACAGTAAAAGGAAGACCTTGATAACCGTCGCCACCAATGACCATTGTTTCGATCAATCATCATTTGTTGCCAAGTGGTACAAAAAATGAAAAAGTTCCGTCGCCATTTTTGAATGAAGTAGACAAATGAATAAGATGACCATTGCACTGTGACTGACAATGAGAGAAAGATTGCTATCGCAGTGGTGCGCAACCTTTTCTGCATGGTGGGCTGCATTGGCCAATGGATTTAATTGTAAGTTACCTAAAGATTCATAGGCACCATATGCGTGGCAATCAAGTTAGAATTACCTTTTTAGAGTTAATATTTCAATATTAAAATTCATGATGGAATTCAATCTTAGAAATATCTTTGAGAAAAAATCAAAAACAGCATTAAAAAGAACTTTCTTGATTTAAGAAATATTTATTCAACGTTATATATCTTAACAGATTTTGCTACATGGAAAATAATATTTGGTAGTAATTAAAATACCTTAAATAATTGATTGCAGCATGACCTTTCTTTACTTTTTAACCTTCTTAAAAATTGTCAATCGGTTTATAATCAGGTCTTAAAAATCAGTAAACGAAAATGTAATCAATGGATTAATGTTTGTAGTTACATTATAACTCCAGATACAAGTGTATTAATGAATAAGTAAACAATCTGCTTTAAATATATGTAATGAGAATCACAAACTCAATAGGAATAAATAAATGTTTCCATACATTCACTCCCGAGCCATCTTTTTTTATATTCATATGTAATAAAGGACTAGAGAAAAAGGACGAAGAAATGCTAGGGGAAGATCAATTCAGCTTCAGAAAAGGACGAGGAACCAGAGATGCTCTCGGTGTAGTGAGAATCATATCAGAAAGGACAATAGAGTACAGCCAAGATTGCTGCGTAGACTTCGTCGACAGGCAGAAGGCCTTTGATAGAGTAAATTGGTTACTGCTGATGAGGATATTAAAGGATATAGATGCAGACTAGAAAGACAGGAGACTGATCAGGAATCTATATGTGAATCAAGTTGTAAAGGTCAGGTTGGAGAATGCGGACACCAGCGGAGTACATATCGGTAGAGGAGTAAGACAGGGCTGCTGTCTATCGCCGATTCTATTCAATATATACATGGAGAGAGGCTAATGCAGGAAGCGTTAGAAGGCACAGGAGATTTCAAAATCGGAGGAAGGATTATAAGAACAGTGAAATACGAGGATGATCAAGTACTTCTAGCAAGAAAGGAAAAGGAACTCCAGAAAATGACAAATCGACTAGTGATAACAGGTAGAAAACACAGTATGGAAATTAATACAGAAAAATCCAAGGTTATGCGAATATCAAGTAACGCAGAAGAAAATTTGAACATAAGTATTGGAGGAAAGCCATTAGAACAAGTTTACACTATAAATACCTTGGAAGCATCACAACAAGAGAAGCAAAATGTACCGATGAAATCAGGACTAGAATAACAAAAGCAAAAGCCGCTTTCAGAAGAAAGAAACTCCTACTAATGGGAAATATAAAGCAGGAAATCCACAAGAGGTTGATAAAATGCTACGTATGGAGTATAGATTTGTATGAAGCAGAAACATGGATGCTAAGGAAAAATGTTATTAAATACTTGGAAAGTTTTGAAATGTGGACATGGAGAAGAATGCTGAAGATAAAATGGACAGATAGGGTGAAAAATGAGGAAGTACTACGAAGAATAAGAGAGAAGCGAACGATTATACAGACTATCAGAAAGAGGAAGGCGAACTGGATTGGGCATTACCTGAGAGGAGAGAGTGCATGATTAAAGAAGTGTTAGAAGGAAAACTGGATGGAAAAAGAGAAAGAGGTAGGAAAACGTTCCAGCTGGTAGACGACTTGAAAGGGAAAGAGAGCTATCAAGACATGAAGAAAACTGCGGAAAATAGGAGTATATGGAGAACCAAGTTTAACCATGAATAATCACGGACCTGTCAACGGACAGACTGCCTATGATGATGATGATGATGTAACTATCATAATTTATACTTCCTTTTTTAAAATGCTATTCAAAATGAACTGTTGACACTTGGATAAAATATAGATGGATATATTAATTCATAAAATGACAGTCTTTTTATAGATCTCACACCCTCATCCTGACTTTTTCACATCTTTTACATGTCCCGTATTTTAATACTTTCTTTACGTTTATATGGCAATTCTAGCTGTACCACTAAAATAGATTCGTATTACCTGAGCTTCTGTTGTGCTTTTTGGTAACTTAACATGATTCGCTTCAATTCCAATTTCGCTGGCTGCCTTTATCTTCATGCGGATGTAAACATTTGAGTCTTCTCGGCCTCCAACCTGTACAATTGCAAGACCAGGGGTGAAACCAGGTAGTTGCTTCTTCAACTTAGTAATTTCTTCTGTTAATTGGTTCCTTATTTCCCTATTAGCAGATATATGAAGAACAAACTATAAGGCAGTCGCTGAAATGTAACCCTTTCGTTGTAAAAATATTAATATAGGTATAAGTCTCATTGAAATAACGTGAAAGTTATTCCGTTACCTGTGTCAGCTAAACCCAGTTTCATTTTTTTCAACAATCATTGCTTAAGGTAAATTGTTATACAAAGTTATGATAAAACTGAACTTGAATGAGAAACATACGTAAGAGATACTCATCCGGAGTTATACATTTCTACTTCATTTCTTTATCTTAGAGATAATTTACGTTTTTACTTTAAAAAGCAATTTTATGTGTAAAACATACGGAATAAACTTTTATAAATGCACCAAATAATTTTAGACACGTGGGCGGCATTCCAACAAATGAGTAATTAATTTTTGCATTTGATACACATGCGAAATGAACTAAATCAAACACTTTCGACATATGAAAGATTCTAAACTAATAATTACTTTGCTGCTTCAGTTCCAGAGAGAAGCTGTCCAGTATTTTCGGACATTTCAGCTAAGGCCATTATCTGTCTTTTGGTCCGCAAGATTAATTTATCTGGAGTAAAATGTAAAATAAGTTAAAATAGCAAAAACAATTCATAGAGACTTCATTCATTATCACGCTTTACAAAGAAAAACATAATCTACATGTCAAAACCAATAGTTTAGTTAGCATGACTAAAAATAACAAATGGAGTATTTAAACGAGAAAATAGGAATGAATTGTACACAGGTTTTGTTGTAACAATGTGAACTTACGAAGTATAACTTGATACCAGGGTTACAGCCGGCAAGAAACAATCAAACTTGTATTTACGACGGGCCAACCACTTGTTGATTGAACCGTAACAGCGCAGCCGCAGAAGCAACGAGATCAATGTTGTCAACTTTCGTGGGTATTTTGTTAACTTACCTCCGTTAACTCGAAATTCAAATATATCGACTAATATGTGACGAGATACTTCGTCGTAGCTATCCTCCGCTTTAACCTATTGCCCGTATTCCGCAATATTTCTGACGAACATGCATTGCTTCCAAATCAACCCATGACCCACACTTAGTATGCAAGGCCAAAGAACTGATAACCTTATTGACTACATTCTATTTTATTAAGACTTTATCATCGATGAATTACACATAACACGAGAAAGAATTTTTGTTTATTTTCAAGCTCCTAAGAGGAATTAATCGTTTTATGTAAAAGATGCAATAATTACTATATTTAAACTTTCCATAATAGTTTATATTTAATTCAATTTATTCAATACTATACACCTTGAAAGTATATGTACGAAAGCATCAATATATTCGAAACATGGCAAATTGTAAAAGCAGTTGACATTTAGCGTAAAGTGACCAGAGATACAGCATTTGCTTCTCCTGCACAGCAAAACGTACAGCATTTTAAAAATTTGCCCGCCAAAATCGATAATAATTGCAATAATTTGTTTTTATTATTTATGTCAGCAATATAAAGAAGTACTTAAACGCAGAAAAATAATGTTTTCCGTGGTGTGGTTGTAGCTTTATATGTGCTCTAAACTTTATGGTTTAGTTTGACTACTACATCCATGGTTTTTTGTCAAAATGAATGTATCACTCATACCACTAGAAAAATCTATGGTTGTAGCTGGTTTCTGTGGTTTTAGCGTTCCGCAAAGCACCTGCAAAGTTTTATAGTTTTCTCAAGTCATCGTCACAAGTTTCGAAGTAAGTAGTAGTGAAGTAATTGGAAAATTGAATTAATTTATGTTACAGTTAATTACATGACTTGTTCCAATTTTATTTTGTATTTGTTTGTTTTAAGAAAAACATCAAACGCATCGCGAGGAGGGTATGACTTTGGAGAATGTATATGATTAATAAAAAAATTGGATTTTATCTTCGTTAAAATTGTTTTTCATAATTCAATATTGACGTATTATCGAATTGTTTTTATTTTGTTAAAGATACGGATTCAAAACTACCTATTGTAATTTGTATGTTTTTTTCATTTTGTACAGCATTGAGCTTTTGGAAATCTGGTCACTTTAATTTAGTGCCAAGTTTTTCTAGGCGACTTGTAATGCCTACCGATGTTTCTAGACAATTTACTGTGAAAAACTGCTACAGTAAAGGTATTTATAGTAGGGCAATATAATTTTAATACGGATATTAGATGAAGTTATATATCCATCAATCATGGAACCATGCACATGGAAGAATAATAGGAAGCGCAGCTCCCATAAGGCCAATGGTAATACAATTTTCAGTGCTGCGCTCTGGTGGCCAATTTGTTTCGTTGGCGGCAATTCAAATCTCAGTGTGCTTTCCTGCTTCATACAAACCAATCACTTGAATCCTCATTAACGCAATTCTCCATTCATGATTGTCAAATTTATGGTCGAATATGACGCTAATTGAATTTTCCCAATTTTTAAGGGTTAAAAAAATCTTGAAAAGTCGATTCGAGTTAAAAGATATTTTATTCACTAACATGATTAAAAGCAATATAAATACAACATGCAATTGAGTATACCTCAATTGTAATCTCTGAAAACAGTATAAATTATGGATCAAAGTATGAAATACACCATTTTATTAACTACAACGAAGAAAAATTAAAGCAACAAAATAGGATGATTTAAATTACAAAAAACTGGACCGTACATTACTACATATAAAAACGCACGAAATATAGAAAAACACGTAAAAACCAAAGACCATAGATTTGAACATCTATGTGCTTTTACGTAATAATATACGTAGAGCTTACATATAGCAACTTTTACTCAAATTAAAATATAGATACAAAAAACATATTTACAAGATAAACCGTTTTAGGCATGGTTGTTTGTGGACAATTTGCCATAAAATTCTCCTTTTCTGCCCTGGAGCTCTCTGTTTTTATTTTATCACTAAATCTATGCTGCCTTGATCTAAACAAGGCCAATTTTTTGCGGTATGACACCAGCCGCTTAGCAGTCCTTGGTGTAGGTCTGCTCCGATTACACCTTGGTGTTGAACTCAAGTTTGCTGTAACAAACATTTCATTGATAAGGAATCTTTCTGAAAATATTCACAAGTCTATAAATGCAAAACCTTTGTTGCATAAACTTACTCATTCCATTCCTCTTTGCTGGGGTGGTAGGAGTACTTGGAGCATTCAAGAATTCATCTGAACTCTGCTGAATGACTGTAATAACAGTAGTAGTAGGACATTATCAATCACCAAGGATACACACTTTTTAACACTTTACAGAATACATTATTCTCACTAATTTGAGTGTATCCCAAAAAAAGAAATGCCTAAATTGGTATATGTAGTTTACAAAGCAACCTCTAAGAATTTGAGCTATTTCTAATAAAACACAAAACTTACTCATTCCTTCTTCAGTTCTCCTGTCAAATGATTTTTCTCTTTCCACCTCTTTAACACTAGGTGCATCAATCACCTCCTCCACATTTTCGTTATCAGCTAATAGATAATGAAAAGTACATTAATACTAGAGCAAGGCATTAATACACGTAAGTTATAGGAATGCGTAATTGAATAATCAGAAATAATTTTCATATACGTACCGTGTTGAGAGCATGCTGCGGCCTCAGTCACGCTGGGGATTGCGTCTTGCTTCAGTAGTGTGCGAGGATGCCTACATTTAAAATCATCATCTTTAAAATGATCGCTACATAAGCGAAGGTTTTTTATTTCGGAGACAAACCGTTCTTCTCGGAGTGAAAATTTTAACCATTCATGGGCTCTAAAAATAAATTTCATGTAAGCACATGGCGCCAAACTATCAGTAACATCCTATTGAATAAAATAAAGCATCATAAAATACCTCTTTTGATCCTTAGGAAAGTAAAAAAAGGATATCGGCATATCTGTCCTACATCCAAAGAAGTTCCCGCACCATGAAGCCGCACAATAAACACTGCGTTTGCGTTTATTGTTAACGCAGTATTTCTCGCTGTCCGTCATGGCGGCTATACCCAAAAAACTCGCTCTAAGCAAAACGACTCTACCTTTCTTCCAGGATACCAGGGAGCAGCCCTGTGCATCTTACTCTTGTGGGAAATAGGTTCAAGTTACGACTACATTTGTTCATAGATGGCACCACCGTCGCACCAAGCGCGCGCGTTTAAAATATTAGGTTATTTATTCCTCGTAAAATGCTTAATATATATGATCGCAAAATTTAAAATAGAAATATAAAATTGAAAAAACAACAAAATTATTGTACGTTATTGATATTGCTTTATTTAAGCTTCGTTAGATGTACACATAACAAGTAAATGCCGTATTTTAAGTGAGAAACAATTCTGTAGCATTTCAGCTGAGATTGCAATAAGGTTTTTGCAAACATCACAAATTATTTGCGATATACACTCAGAAAGATGGCACAGTTACATTACAAAGTAGTACCAGATAAAACAAACAGTTGCCAAATCTCAATTCAAACATTAGCAATTCAACAGAGATCACACATGGAAAAGTACAAAATATGTGGAAATGTATCCTCAACTGGTATTACACAAACAGAAAAAAGTGAGACTAAGTATAAGAAAATCTTAACATACACGAAGTACTATAGACAATACTGTAAACCATGAAAATATGCAATTGAACATAGACAAAAAATGTAATATGAACATAATGAACAATGAATTAACAAAAAAGATGTATGCAGGTACATACTAAAACATAAAAGGTCGCACATTATCTGAATTGTCAGTTCATGCCACAAAATGCATATAGAATCATACTTTCTCTCAAAGCTAATGAGAGCATTGATATTAGATAATTTGAAATCACAGGAAGGTAAAAGTATGTACATACTGCAACATCTCAAATGTGTTAATTCATGCAAGCATATAAACAGTTCACCCTTCACATGACATATATACAAGTTCATAATATCATATCAAGGTAACCAAATAAACAGTATAAAAATGAACATATATACACTAAGCAGTGCCTACAACACACAGAAACCATCCAAATATGTACTCTAACATTAAGAGGCATGATGTAATACCTGTTCCCAAACCTAATGAGGGCAATGATATTAGGCAGATAATTTTAAATCATAAGAAGTGAAAATGTGTACATACTGCAACATAAAAGGTCGCACAATATCTGAATTATGTTAATTTCCCCAACAAAAAGCATATAGAAATTAAAAGATTGAATAATGAATATGTACATATATATATATATTTACAAAATTTAAAGCCTATACCCTACAATAACATATATTAACAAAGAAATGTAAAACCTATACCCTAAAATAAAACATTGACAAAGAAATGTAAAACCTATACCCTAAAATAAAACAATGACAAAGAAATGTGAAACCTATACACTAAAATAAAATATATTTACTAAGACGTGAAAATTATACCCTAAAATAAAAAAATTACAAAATTTTAAACCATCTTGTGGACCACCGCTCGCACACCCCCACGCTCATACATGTCACGAACCTGCCAGTTTTGGCAAAATGAAAGCCATTCCAAGCACCTGCACATAAAGACATTAATTGGTATGAATAATCATAGATTACCAGAAAGATAAAAAAACCTGCAAGGTTCACAAAATTTCTTAAAGAATTGGAAAACCGTCTCATTTAAGAAGCATTGGAAATTGTACCATCGAACAAATAGTGCCATTATACCCCCACATTAAGTTAGTTATTCTTAACATAATTGCAAAGGTGCACTCGGTTTTATATAAAAGGTAATCACGAACATTTTATTAATTTCTTTATAAAAGGTCAAGGAATAATAATACAAAAATATTTCACACTGGAAATTATAAATGCAAATTAATCACATTACGACAATTAGCAGGAATAAATGCATTTTAGGAATTGCTGTCATATTTGGAGTTAAATTAATGCTTTGAAACATACCACATTTGTTTGTACATGAAATTTTCAGTTTCCTTTTATCTCATATAAGAATGTTGCAAATGTCAATATACACATTACCTGCCGTTTGTATTCTATCATATGCTGTAAAAGTTTCTATTAAATTAAAGATAGTTTCTCACAGTTTGAGAGGTTAATAGTAAGTGCAAAAAGACTAGAAGAATCGACATAGTTTTTTAAAAACAAATACGGAAAGAATGATTTAATTCCTACGTCCTAAAGAGTATGTAAGGAACGAATCTCCAAAAGCATACAATAATTCACATTGAAGCTGAAATCATGTAATTTATAATTTACAAAACGTAATAATTTAGGCAGCAACTTTTCCACTAGATTTAATTGACGAAACTCATGTATATTTCAAACAAACCACCTATACATATTTAACAAATGGAGAGACCAATGACACATATATGTTCGCCTTACAAATCCCTTCATTTAGTTAAACGTACTTCCTCAAAGCGGAGTGAATAAATAAAATTCTAAATTTCGCTTATAAATGACAATCTTCGCACTGAAAACAACCGTTGTATCTATTTATAAACTACACTTATAACTTGCAGAAACACTTCAGCATTCACAAGAAAAATATTCATTAATATAAATTAACTTACACTTTTTCCGTCCTCGGGAAATAAAAAAATTTTCTTGTCCCATCGCTGCATCCCTCACACCCACTCACGGAACACACCTTCCTTCTCACTTTAAAATCTTTTGACATTTTATCTTTGTTGCCACTCTCTGACATAATGGCCACGCTCAGACCTGCTTTGTTTTTACGATTATAACCTACAGATACAAAGTCACAAAGTTCTTTCAAGGTTTCTGTTCTGGCCGTGAATACAGAAAAACGATTATAAATTGTAACCAAATTTGATTCAATATCAATTAGCCAGGAATCCCTTGCATGCTGAACACAATTATGTAAGATATACGGGCAGGGCATTTTATTCCAAGTAATTCCCCAACTTCCGCAGACAAGAGTACATAAACATTGCTCTGTCCATTTCCATCAACATAACCAAAATTGGAGTTGCAGTTATCCCCTCCAAATGCGATACACTCTTCTGGCCAATCATATGTTTTTAAAACAAGGTGACTTATAGTCCCCTCTGATTCATTTTAAACATTTCAATTCAACTAGCTTGTGTGAGTCCTTAAACATGACGATCAAAATACTGTACGAGTATTCGAAAAATTTTTCGTGATAAATTATTGCTACCATCAGTGGAGATCCTGATGTACATATTCAAGTTTAATTTTTATTAAAGGTAGAGAATGTGGAGCTAATACCTTGTCAACTATTGCTTATGTCTTAGCTGTGGCTGGTGAAATTTTAGTAGCCATCTTTGAATCCGCAAATAATCTTATTTGTGCAAATCACTGATCGATAACTCAAAGTGATGTCAAACTGAATGAAAGCCTAAAGTTACAAGCAGAAACAATTTCAGCCTACTTTCTATTTTTAGTAATAGCATCATTTGTAATTTTTCCTCATGTAGTGCCAGAATTACTGTTTCTCATATGCTTGGCTGAATTTAAATGCTACTCCAAACCTAATTTTCCCTTTTCCACTACATATATTGATTTTACAAGTATTGCTTTTGTCACCATCTTTGTGAATCGGTGTAATGTAAGCAATTTTAAAGAGGTCAGAAAAAACGCCACTGCTAAAAGATTTTTAAATAGTATAAACAGTGGGTAAACCAGTGATTGACTGCACTTTTTAAATAAAAAAGGGAGAGAGTTCATCTGGGCCAGTACACTTTGTAACATTTGTAGACAATAATTTCCATAGTACATCCTCAGTTGAAACTGTCATTTTGCCAAAGGAAAACGTGTAATTTATGTCAAAGGCAGGCTTTGTGTCACGTATCACAGTACTGTGGACCTTAGAAAAGTTCCTTACAAAGAGGTTTGAAATATCGTGGTCATTATTTGCAACATGTTCTTCATAATAATACATTATGCTTGGTATTCTATCCAATTTTTGATGATTTTTAACATGTCTCCAGAAATACTTTAAGTTATAGGGAATATTTGTTTCCATGTTATTTATATTGTTTTTGCAACATGAACCAGAATGTTTTTTGCATTCACCTCGGATTTTAGAAAAATTATGATAATCATCATTACTCCCAGTAATTTTGAAAATTTTATGGTAATGTTTCTTGAGTTTGATACATTCCTTTAATTCAACACTAAACCATTTAGGATAAGATGATGTTTTGATTGTTAAGGTAGGAGTACACAGTTCTATAGCTTCATAAAGAATAGAGTAGAAAATTGATATCTCCAAATTGCACAATATTCCTAGCCAGTTTAAAGTATCTAAGTAGTTAGTCAATGTAGTATAATGACAGTTTCTATAATCATAAATAGTAAATTGATAATTGTTATAATCTAGTTCTTTGACCAACTTTACACTGTAATGAATATCAAGGTGATGATTAACACATTTTTAAATAGGATATGGATCCTTTTCGGAAGTTACTTGCCCTGAATTAGAAAAAGCTAGATCTAATAGTAAACTGTACAAATAGTACTCATCTGCTTAAGACCCAGTAATGTAAAACTTTCATTTATAATTCTTGCTTGAGTGGTGAAAGACATGCTATCACAGTCAGTGTTCCAACAGGGATCAAGTAAATTGTAGTCCCCAGTACAATAATATCAAAAAATTGTTATTATTCACAATATCTTCAACCACTTCACAATGAGATAAGTACTTATCAATGGCAGAGGCTGGGGGGATATACACTGCCCCAATTAAAACCTTTGCCTCTTGACTACAAATGTTTACAAAAATGTTCTACATTAATAATTTGGCTTATAACCTTTACAGATTGCAATTTTGTTTTAATAGCAATTAAAACCCCACCACTACGAACTTTATTAGAAGTAATTACACTGCGATCATGTCTATAAATGTCTAAATGAGGTAAGTCCAATTCAGAGTTATGTCTTCACTGAGCCTAGTCTCAGTGAGTACGATAACGTCATAGTCAGCGGTAGAAATAGCTAGTTTAAGTTGCTCTAATTTTGTCCTTAATCCCCTTACGTTCTGATAATAGATTGAAAGCGTTGTTAAGGACATAAGTCTTTTGACACTTTTTGCTTTTTTACTATGTTAGGAGTGACAATACTACTTGATATGCTACTCCTTTACATTCAAAGGAGGAATAGTGGCCTTATGTTTTTATATAAATTGTTAAATAACCATATTAAAAGCCCAGAATTACTTAATTTAATAAACCTCAGAGTGCCTTTAATGTATACAAGGTTAGATATGACTTTTCATATACCATATATGGACAAATTATATGTGCATTTTACCTTTGTATACTATGATGAGAGACTACAACCTTATAAGTCATAAAGTTGATATATTCAATGAATCACTGCAATCATTTAAAACTAAGCTGCAATGCCTAACTTAAATGTGGTAGAAATTTATGCCAACTTATGTCTATTTTAATTCAGGTAAATTTTTATTAAGTACCATGAATCTGATATAATTTTACTTTATGCCTTAGAATATTTATTTATTTATCATTTTTAAAGTTTACCCAACAAAATAATTACAGGATAAACTGATTTACATTTTAATAAATACACTTGATTCTAATTATCTTGATATCAAGATGGCAAATTATATATGTAACGAAAAAGCAATACAAAAGCATATACATTCACAAGCATAAAATATTCATTATTCAATACAATGATATATATATATATATTACCATACACGACCTATGAACTGTTTATAAATAAGGCAAGTAACAATGGTAGTTATACAATTGTAGTTATGTATTACCAATAACAACGAATGAAATATATTTATAAAAGAAGTGAGGCAGATAACAATCATATATTCCTTCATTTTCAAGATATGTACATAATTTCAAACAATGGTGAAATTATAAATTCATACATATCTTTTATTGAGTACCCCAATAAAGCCGATAATTATGTTATATACTCAGACTTTCTGATAAAAATGTCTAGATTAGAGAAGTACTTATTATAACTAGCACATATCCTCGTTAATGTTGAGTTCATACAAAGGTTTGTACGATATTGTTATATTGTCAGATGGATTTTGAGTATAATTTTTATAGGATTTGTGATTTTTATGTGCGATAGTATAATTTTTCTTACTCTTGTGCTTTAATGGTTTATATTGTATTAGAACGCACGTTTAAATATTTTGGCTTATTTTTAATACATTTCTGATTGTATTTTTAGGAAAAGGCCTTGTCCCGTAAATAGAGTATTATTATTATCAGTGTAAAATTCATAATAGAGAGGAGTTTACCTTTATAAAATATACGATAATATTACAATAATAAAATTTTATAAATTTCTATAAATTGATGCAAAGGATGATTCGAATATACTTATGTGACAGGCATTAGCTGTAATAATGGGAGATACAAATGGAGAAAGACGGTCGGACAATTGTAAAATTAGATAAAGGATTTGTTGGAAATTGACGCACGAATGCTTTTTTTGAAAATATATTACGTGAGTTTTTGGATTTCAAATAGGAAATGAGGTGGAAGTTTACCGTGAAGAAGGAATCACCCGAGTTTTTTATGGTTCTTAAGTTCTTATGAAGGCTAATTCACTTACTAAATAGAGTATCTTAGTTAGGACAATTACAAGTGTATTTTTCTACCTGTTCCGGACATCTGTGTTTGTAAATCAGTAGGTTCCTACGGTAGGTACCTACATTTCAAATTTATACGAATATTTTATCGGTATCAATTGAATATACCACAGGTTTCCAAAGTACATGGATAAGATAAAAACCTGAAAGTATTTTCCGGAGTATAATTGCTATTGTTATAATTACACTCGTGAATAGTTTTTAATAACTAATAATTGTTTCCGCATAATTTGTAAATGCCGCCGAAACTACCCATGTAATTGTTTATGAAGACGTCCTACAGAAAAATAAATGTTACAAAAAAACGCATACGTATTTGGACCAAAAATTCGTTATTAATTAATTAATTACATTGTCGGTTATTAAGCAATGTGAAAATATATTATAATGCCTTATTTTTACCCCTCTCCATGACGAATCCAAATTTAGGTTTGCAAAGCAAAAGTTTAATGCCAATAAATTTGATTTACTGCAAGTAATTTATAACATTTAAGCAAATTTTATCGATGCTACAATAAGTTATAATTGTGTTCCTACTAAAATGAGAAATCAAGATATAAAAAGGAATTGTTTATTTTTTGTGGTTTTTTTGTCGAAATTGTAAATATCCAGGTTTATAAGGGGAAATGTTGGTTAGCCTGCGCGCCTGCGCGTTACTTCTGGTTACTTCGTAGAAATCTTAAAATGGCTGACGGGGTTGTCTGTTATGTGCGTAATACAGTTCGAAATTTATTTTGTTTCCATCAGACATTTTTAGAAGGAAAAAACTAGACCTTTTTATTGTATTCGAAATTTAATGTTGATAGTTATGATCGTCATATATGTTTGGCCGTGTGTTCTTCGAAAACTGGTCCACGTGATAATCATTTTGACAGCAGAGTTTTAATACTTTTGGTTATTTTATGTGTTTACACCAGAACTTTTTACAAGTAAAAAACTAATCCTTTTTATTGTATTCGAAATTTAATGTCGATAGTTTTGATCTTGACAAAATTTTGGCCGTTTATTCTTCGAAAACAGTGGTGCATGTGACGCATTTTGACATCAGTTTTTAATTATGTACTTTTAGTTTGATTTGTGTACGTTTTAAGACACTTTAAGTGAAGTGAAGTATTATCTAAAGTTTTTTATAGTTTCAATGTGTGTAATCTTCACATTGCTTACTGGACATTAATTAACTTCTCTTAATAGTACTATTTCTTATTTTATAATACAATGATATGTGAATTTGTATATGTAATTATTCAGTATGCCCTGCTTTGCCACTTAATTGTAATTTATGGTGATGTTTTGATGTATTATTGTTTTTCGTTAGTCCACTCGTGCTGTTATATTGTTTTACTTTGTATTTTCTTTTGTGATTGAGTTTGTCTTATTGATTTGCCATGTAACTTTGATCTTCTGGAAAATAAATGTACTGTTATTATTGTCTGATACAGCTGTCCTGGTCAATCTCCTCGAGGATTTATATCTACAAAGGTAAGGAAATCTTAAATAACTTCTCTGTTCATCTTTGATTTATAGTTGAAATATCTTTACCGTATATATATGTATATAGGAAATGTTATATTTATCATATTTATGTATAATGGAGTAATTATTTTTATAAATTAGTCCTTATGTATAACATTTTGTTACTGCATAACATGTTTAATGAGTGATTTTATCGTTGTAAAGTATCATTTTCTGTGAAGAGTTGGTAAAATTTTTTGCAAGGACGGATTTGTTTATGGGCAAATATAGCCAAGATATGGCGTTACACTCTTAACGTAGGATTAATTAAGGGTTTGTTATCAATATATATTGTGTTTTGAACGTAAAAATTATAGTTTACCTCGTAAAATGAGAATCTGTGTTTTTAAAAACGTATGAATAATACATTATTAGCCGGTTTCCATTACTTTATAAACTTCAAATCAAAAGTTATTGTTAAGGTTTTGTAGAATTTTTATCCTTTGGATGCGAGATTTCTGAGTTGGTTCTGTCGTTGTTTCAGATGTGAGCCTCCGAAGAATGAAGTCTGAAAACGCAGCCAGCATGGTAGATCTTCCACAGGCCAGCTCTGCTTTGCGATGTCAAGAAAGAAGATGGGTGAGTGTGATTGATTTTGCATTTCAAATTAGAACTAATGAGCTTCCCGCTTTAAATATATATTTCATGTCCTGGCATGTGCAGAAACTACATTAGTCTTACGTATTTTTACACATAGGGGTATTTTCTCTCTACGGCAGTTTTAATATATCTGGAAGCTGCGGAAGTGCTCTTATCGTACCAGCATCTGTTATGCTTTTCTCAGTTATTAAAAAACAAAGCTCTACGATATTGACATTCTTTATTAATTTTTCCTAAATGTGAATCATCTCGTCGAGTAGCTAATCCGTTTCCTATTGCTGAGTTTAAATTTGTGTCGTTTCTTCGTCTTCCGCCGTTGGCTGCATCGATTCTGTTTTGGCTTCTTCTTATATTACTCCCTTCTTCAGTTTGTTCGTTTCTTCTTTGTTACCTGATTTCGTTTATGGTCTCTCTCGCTGTTTGCCTTTGCTCATCTGTCCGTATTTTATCTTCTCACTCTTTCTCTTCTACGTCGTTCTTCTTTATCTTCTTCTGTCTCTATAATATTTATTTATTTATTCATTTAGTCACATGGTGGCTGGATGTGCCAGGTGGCGACAAGTAACATAAAATGACACAATAAAGTACGTTTGAATCAGATTTACATTAAAATTTTCGAAAGAATCAATTTAGATTCACGTCATTGGTACATAAGTAAAAATTACACAGATTCAAAGGCCTCGTTATCTTCTTCTTTCTTCCATTTGATGAATTAATGGGCTATTATTGCCTTAAACTTTAATTAAAAGTTATATTTGTAGTAATTAAAATGCTGATAGTAACAACAACCTGGGAAATTGCAATTGATAGTGCTTTACCGTCAGAGGTAATAATGAGTAAAAGCGTTGTTATGTAAACTAAACAAACAAAATTATAAGTTCTATTTGATGAATTAACGGAGTACTAGCTGTACCCACACAGTGTTTTCACTGTTTTTTCAATTAATTTATAAAAAATTAAGAATTGTGTAGAATAAGTTGATCTCAATATTTCACGTTTAACTCAATAATTCGCATTTAACTCTGATAATGCATTTCCCCAGTATAGGTAAGGTTAGCGGGTAGAAATCTCGCTGAGGGCGAGGCTGTGTGTGCATATTGACAATTAATTATGCAAAGTCAGTAAGAAATCTGTATTTTAAAAGTCAAATTAGAGAGGAAATTAATGCTACACAGTAATTGATTGCAAACTTTTATGTTTTTAATTTTCTTTGTTTCTTTTTATTGAAGTATACGTCCTTTTTTTCATATATCAATCAATGCAACCGTTTATTTAGATTAACAATGAAGAGAAGATAAGTTTCGGCGAGTTCTAGGTTATCAATCTAAAAGAAATGTTTTCATGCTGCTCCTGAATAAACGTAGCCCGTCGCCTAACATTCTTTGTCATTTAGATTATCTACGAAGGTGACATAACCATATAACTTTCAATTTGTTAAAAAATAATGTACGTCCCTATTCTCATCTGATTTTAAATTTACGCATGAGACAATTTGCCTTAATAAGCATTATAGATGTTTAATAGTTTTACTTACTGAAAAAGTAAGATTCCAGCATCCGAATGATTTTAAATAAGATCAATTGCTTTGATTAAATTGCTAGAAATGCTTCCCATACACAGTTATTAACTGGATAATTATCCGTAAATATTTGTGTTGCTATCTATAAAGTTTGACATTGCTACAGCATTAATTTCGATGCTTAAAGTGTGAAGCGAATAACACTATTCTTTCACTTATTTGAAGGTTTAATTGGCACTAATTGAATTGGAGGCAATGCCAGGAATCTTTCTCTCTCGGTCACAGTGCAATCATCATTCATTTGTCTGCTTCATTCAAAACTGGCATCGGAACTTTTTAATTTTTTTGTACCATTTGGCGACAAATGAGGGTTGATCAAAACAACGATTATCAATGGTGATGTTTATAGAGGTCCAACTGTATTTCAAATGTTTATATAAACTCAGATAGCGCTTGCAATTGGGAGCTTTTAGAATAACAAAAGATTGTTTCATTTTTAACTCTTTTTAAGTACTAAGTTAAGATTCCATTATAAGCACCTGTTGGCATAGGTTTGTAAAAGTTTGAAAGGATTGAAAATATACGTTGGATTCGTTATAACTATTTTAAATTTTATTATTCCATTTATTATATACTTGATACGTTTTCGTGTATGGTATATTCCAAAACGTGGTATTGTACACAGTCCGACATCGCATTCTTTACATACGTACAGTGAAGCCTCGATATATTGGACTAAAAGGAGGGGAAGGCCTGTCTGTTATATCCGAAACATCCGAAGGAAACGTATGTGTTGCCTTAAATTGTTAAAATGCGCATGTTATGAAAGACAGTGTTTTACTCTGCTATATATTTATACAAATTGTTAAGAGCGCATGAAATAATAGCACAGAGTTTTCTAATTAATTTAGGAAAATAGGAATCATATTAATTTTTATATTTTACTAGTAAAAGGTGCTTGCAGTGTGCTAGCAGGAGCATACTTTTATAAGAACATAATTAAGAATGAAATAAATTATAGTGACCATAAGAAAAATTGATTTTCCCTTGCGTTCTTATTTGAAACGGAATTATTCTTAGGAATGGAACTTGGGATACTTTTTCGAGATTTTAGATTTTTCCGGACCCTGGTGGAAATTGGCAGAAAGTAACAGTGAATACAAAGAATGTTTTAAGACAAACAAACCCCATAAGTAATGCAAGTCAGTCAATTTCAACCAGTCACAAAGGTCAAACGGAGGAACAATTAATTTTTGCGGATTTGCTACACCAATAAATTATACATTGTATCTACCATATATACTCGTGTATAACGCGCTGTTTGAAGACCAAATTTTCAGGTCATAAAGTAGGGTGCACGTTATACACAGGTAACACTTCTCTGCACTTAAAATGGGATCCTACCTCGCACCAGATTCACGCTTTTTGGGTTAATTAATGGGAAAAGCACAATAATTATTGATACTCCAGGTTATACATACATAATTATATGTATAGAACACCTAATTACTTCTATACATTTATAATTCCATCCTCTCTAATTATTCCGCATTTCACTAGCTCATCAGCTGATTGCTGTAATTTTTGCAAAATCACAAGATAAGTCTTCCTGCAAAACACATATCAAAAACAAAAAAACATAGAATAAGCAAATTGAAATAATTTTATTTAGTAAATGATTCTAGTGTCTACGATTGACAACGTAAGTAATTTAAAACCCATAGAATCTCGTGTGTGAACTTAATCATACCTGTCGCGTTTCCTGTTTCCAGATTTGTTTGTTAAATTTTTACGTTATTCCTTCTCTTAAACAGTTTTAGAATGAGATAGGAAAGAGAGAACCAACGTCCACTTTAAATCAAAACTAATTTATAGATCCCTTTTTGTCTGATTTAAAAGGATTGGCAACAGTGGCGCTGCAGTTTTCTACACGGCATCACTTTGCCCAACTTACCATGTGAGATTGCTGCCATCTCAACTCAGTCGCTTTTATTATTGACGATGTCTCTCTTAGACATAATATGGAGCTTATTGAACGTAATACACTTATGGACAAGTCCAAACGTTTTAAAATTCATATACCTCCCAAAAATCAAGGATGTGTGTCATACACGTGGTATCAGAAAAAGTCGGTATTTTTTGGAATAAAGTACGAGTGCGCATTATACACGGCAGTTATACACTGGGACGCATCATACACGAGTATATACAGTAATTATATACATTATAATATGTATATATATATCCATATATTGCGATGTATAAGTCGACCTTGAATTTTCAACTTGAAAATACTAGATTAGGTATATGTTCGCAGTATAAGTCGACCCCCTTTGTTTCACTTAAAAATACTTCTCATGAAATCATCGCCAGGCAAAATCAAGGTCCTGTACGATCCAAGTTTTAACAAGATACAGAAATAAACATAGTAATAAAAAAATATAGGAATATTTTTTCGAGTCCGTGCTATTCTTCTTGAACCTTCCACTTGACAGGTGTTTTAATTTCAACCAATAAGAAACTGCTATTCTCAGAGGGCTTGACCAACTAAATAATGGTTCCTATGATTTGATTGATGTCGGCTGTTAATGATGCTATCAAAATTAACTGCACCTAGTTATCGCAATCAATATCTACGGTGGTGAAATTCAATAAAGTATCGCATGTTGCCAGGCGTGAGGATGGTTCTGATAATTACATTATTCCCCTTTTCAAAAAAGGAAATGTTTTTTCCGCATATTTTTTGATTATTTTTTTTTGTCTTCTTTCATGTACTTTTTTGTACTTGATTTATTTGCATATTCTACATATAATTATAACTTGCAATTAGTATGGTTAATTCCGATTGAAGTGTACCTCTTCTATCTCACTTACTTCTACAGCATTACAATACTTTGGATGATACAATTAAAAAAACAAGGTAATTGTCCGTAATAAACATTTCATAAATGTCGTATTAAAGAATTGATATTTTAATAAACAATCAAGTAATGATTATAACATTCTAAATTTTATTATTTATTTATAATTATAATATCATAATTATATGTGGAAGGTGCAAATAAATTAAGTACAAAAAGGTACGTGAAAAAGACAAAAAAAATAATCACAAAAAATTGAGGAAAAAAACAAAAATACAAAAAAGACATAATAATAATACAATTTTACTAGTTAAAATATATGTACAGACCACTTCTGAAAGAAAAAAATGCTGGCTGCTGGGAGCGAACCCCAGCCCATCCGATACTAGACATTCATTCTACCCATTCAGCTATCGCTGCTTCTGTTTGTAACCTTAAGGTTAATGGTATATGTTGCATCCGTGCTTACACCTGAATTTAAATTGTTAAGATCTTTTAAACAAGGGCCTATTGGCAAAAACGCAGAGAGATATAGGTGATGTTTTGGTTCTAGTTTCACCTCCTAAAAGGGTATTACGAATTTCAATATTAATGTTATGGCCTCCCCTTGTTGGTAAATATCGATGTTATTCATCTGTAATTTAAGGTTCACAATTTTATATTTGTCGTATAAGTCGACTTTAAGTTTTAGGAAAATTTTTTTAAGCTTCAAAGGTCGACTTATACGCCGTGATATACGTTAGTTATAATGTTGCGATGTATTCATTAGGCCTTCCAAATAACGCACATGTGATAGGTCCGCATGAGACACAATGTAGTAGTGGCGTCATTTAACTGTTTTGCATCGCCGGACATTCTGTCCATTATATCCTAAGTACGTTCCATCAAGGTCCAGTATGCAGAGGGTTCAATGTACTGTGGATTTCTTCCTTTTCATTGGCTTCGTGGTACTTTTGTTTCGGATGATACACTTCCTCATGGCTAATCTCATCACAATTTACCGAAAGAAGTGAATAATATCAGTCAGTCTCTCTTTTACAGTAAGCACCGCCTCGAAATATTCCAATTCATTTACATCGGAATCAAACCATTATCAGTTTTGTCTTTTCATTGGGAATCAGTGGTCTAATGAAGTTTATTCTAATGAGTACTTGAAGTTGTTTTATTTATTTAACTAGTTTATAATTTTTACTTTGCAAAAGCCATAAATAATGACTTGAAACGCTTACAGAATGCAAGTACCTTCTACTTGTATATTGAACAAATAAGTAACATATCATTCTTGTCATTAAAGACAATTTTTAGTAATGTATGTGTATCTGTAAATGTAATTACATGCAAGGTTATTTGTCAGGTGCGTTTCGCTTCCAGCATAAGCGCCTATTAGTATTAGTCTCCATCTGGTCTGTCCGCATGTTCGTTATCTGCTTCTACCAAGCAGATTTTCATGAAATTTGATATTAAGGACTTACGGTCAAAGATAATAAGAAAATCACATAAATGAGTCACGTAAGCCAATCAGGGGTACCACTTTACTGGTGATAAAATATGAACTTTCCCTCATATCTCGTAAAGTATCGGTCATATCAAAATATTTATCAAGTAAAACTTGTGCAACTAATAAAGCAGGGTATTTCTTTTCCTCTACATTTTTATCGTAGGAGTCGCCGTTTGCGAGAAAATCGAACAAGAGTCGTAATTTGAGTTGAACTTTGAAATTTTCTAGCATGGTTACTTCTTCATTGTTGCTAACGTAAACAATCTCACGGAAATATGTTTAATTTCCTTACATATGCATGTAATATTTTTAAATGGAAAGAAAATGAATTATTTATGATGAAGAAAAGAACTTTATAATGCTATTTCCCTTCCAAACACGTAAATAATTTCTTTCAAATACTCCAATGCACAAAACGCACCCATTTGTGTTACGTTGTACACTTTCCTAACTTGTTTATATCTTAAAATCTCATTATAAATATTAGTGTTATTTTAAACTCTTGTACTAATTTTTAAACGAAGTAATCAACTGATATTTTATAATTATACAGTTTGCGTAAGCACAACATTAAATTACCATAACTTTAATGTATGTTAACAACAAATTGTTGACAGCATATTTGTAGTGATTCTGAGATAAATACAGAGTTCATAAAATTATTTCTAACGAAGAATGTAAATTAAACTACAAAATATCCTTCTAAGATTTAGTCACATTAAACGTTTATTAGGAAAATTACACTGTAATCGTTTTTGTGCATCAAATCTTGGAGTAATTATTGGAATTTATTTTACAATGCTACACAAACATCTTTATATAGTTCTCTGGTGAATAAATTAAATTAAAATGGTATTGTAAAGTTCTTTGCTTATAAATAACTAGCAAATTTACCCAGCGTTGCTCAGGTTATGTTTTAAATCATCGTGACTTCAAATTATGGCAATAATTATGAACAAAAAATTATATCTATGCTTGAATTAAGTTTTATTTGGGAAAATTTTTCATATTTTAATTGATATAAATGAAAGAGTTGGAAAATATTTTGAGGATTCGTAATTAAAATTGACAATCAACGCAGTCGATTCATTTTGTGAGGTGATGCTTTTTGCCAGGTGGAGTTCGTTCTCTAAGCTTCCGGTAGAGAACGTGCATGTAGAGTACAGGTAGTTCCGCCTAATGTAGCAATTTAAAATTACTAGAAGTTACCTTACGCCTCAGTGATCGGAGGTAATATGTAGAGTGGAGGGGAACGAATTCCATTAGAATAGAGGGGCATTGAAGGTGAGCGCGCTTCCTAGAAGGGAAATCCCCTTGCACGCAGAGTAGAGAGGTGACTTCTTAAGTCAGTTACCATACGGTAGCTTTGCTTTACGCATGGACAGTTATATGCAGGATGCTCAGGAGTTCAAAATAAACATTCTTTAAAAATTCAGATAATACCAGGTTCCTAGAAAGGAGCGTCTGTCTCACACAACATTGTACGAGGGTTTCCCAGAAAGTAATGCACCACATGTTTTGAAATTACTCACATTTAACGAATATGTGACAGATTTTGACTTTTATCGATAAGTTTCCTGGACAACGAATGTCATTGTTGAGACTCGAGATTCATATTATTGCCTAGCGAGGGATAAGGGGGGGAACAGCAGAGGGAGGGAGGGGGATAAGGCATTGTCGAGTACAATTTGTAACGTGTTAACAAAGGTATTGCCCACTTATTGTAACAAAGTATTATTCACTTGACATAAATTTATTTTAACAAAACTCTTTGCTTAGAGAATCGTTCTAAGAGTCAGAGCATTGAATTCCTGTGTGATTTTAATTCTCTTTTCTACTGTTTTTGTTTTTCGTTGCATTAATTCTTTTTGTTTGTTTGTCGTGTTGTATTAACCAAACCACATCCAACACAGTGTAATGTGAGCAAATAAAGTAAGTGGTAAATGTTTTCACTTGTATAAATTGTGTAGTATCGAAAGTAAGATTGCATAACCCGGCCGCTGTATGGGTTTGTTGTCTAACTAAGTAGGCTGTTATGAAGGTTGGCGTTGTAATAGTGTCTCATCGCACCGTCAAATGTCATGGATGTCTGTGTTGACCAGCATCATAGCTAATCCTAATATACAATAAACTTTGAAGCTTCTTTATTTATTGTAAAAAATTCTGTCAACATTTCAAATTTGAAATGCAGGCATCTCTAGTGGAATTGTAAAATGTTATATTCCCCTATATTATTATTATTATAGCACTGACTATAATTAACCAATTGACCAAACCTTTTATACATTCATCAAGTTAAGATGTTAATAATAATTGTACCAAATTTGTTATTCGTGTCTTATAGTTTATGGCATGCATAATGAGACACGCAAACAAACTTTTGCAAATATATATAGATTGTGGGAAGCTCATTCAGTTCTATTTGGTATAATAATTATAGGATATTTATTTTGTTTCTCAATTTTGTAGTTATTCTTTTGATTCTCAGGTTGGTCTCTATGTAAATATTAACGTTGTCTCTTGTTGGTTGAGTTATATTTTAGATTACTTAACAATTTCATGGCTGTTGTTTAAAATATCTTCATTAAGTTATCGTAACGATAATTTTGGTAAACTCCATATGAGATTTTGACTTATTCTAACATAAGCGTTACTGAAAAGGAATTCTTTAAATTTATTAACATAAATAACTCAATTGTATACAAATATTTAATGAAATACTTTAGTTTTTCGTGCACTCAATACTTTCATAAATTACAATCTGAAAATTCTTCAAATATAAGTTTTTAAATAAATGTTTTGTAATGATAATGTATTGCTACTTACAATTTGCACATTTATAATGTTAAAAAATATAATTATTGATAAATTTTTAATGATTTGATTTGCTGATTTTCCTTTTAAATTTGACAAATTGGCCATGAAAGTGTTAAGCTATCGATAAGGAGCACTGTGATTTGTTAACGATAGTGAGTTGAGTCACGCAATGCAATTACTACTTAAATTTAAAGTAAATTAACCTCAAGTCGTTAAATTTTACGCACTTACTGTACATTACCTGGAAATATAAGACAAACTTTGAGAATATGCTATATTTTTTCATAAATAGGGTGTTTGCTTTGATTAAATCAGTTATATTTTGCATAATAGCTTTGAATCTGAACTTTACATTAGAACAAATATGTTTTTGATGTTGTAAATATAATCTCACCTTGATTAATCAGTTATATTTTTAAATGCAAGATAATTTTTAAAGACAAAATGTATTTAGTTCAATCTTTGCTGTTATAAAAATTAAATTGCTATCAGAAGTAAATCTTTGTTTATATTATGCTATTAATCTTTTTCAAAAAACAGTAATACGTCTAATTAGGTAATATAATTTGTGCATTTATACAATAATTAATTTGGCAAATATAAAGGTTTAATTTTATTAACATTTGAAATAGGTATGACATGAAATTTTAATATTGCATTTTTGAAGTTTATTTCTGACTTGGAATAGTTTATAAAAATGTTATCCTGGCATTTAAGTAATTCCAATTAAGCATTGCTTTGCGAGATTCATTATTTTTTCGTCATTTATGCAAACATTGCTCCCATTTGGAATCAGTTGCGTGCATTCAATTTTACGTATTTCTTGACCAATAAGAGACATTGTTAATTGTAATTAAGGTCATTGATAATGTGAAATGTTTCTTTTTTAAGTTTCCAGAACAAGTACTTTGAAAGATTGCTTGCCTCAGATAAAAATAGCTGCGACAGAGTAGTGAAAAAATTAATACATGCATTTCGACTTCAGAGCAGTTGTCGTCAGTGGCATTTCGCCACTGATGACGGCTGTTCTGTAGTCTAAATGCTTGTATTAATTTTTCCACAGCTCAGTCGCAGTTATTTTTATCAGAGGCAAGTAACTTCTTCAAGTGCTTGTTCAATAATTTATTTCAGCTGCAAAATGTGTTTGATGGTTTATTTTTTCATGTTATATATGTATTTATGTCAGCTGTTGAACAACAGTTGAAAATATTGTGTTATATGTAATATGTCAGTTGTTGAATAGTTGAAATGCAGATAAATTGTCATAATGTTGAATAATTTGTTCAATAATCAGCAAAATTTGGCTGAATTGGTGGTCAAAAATGTCATTTTTAGGTTAAATATGTGTTAAATTTAGCAAAAATATACCTAAAAAAACCCCTTAAGTCCAACGATACCTAAAAGAGGCTCCGAGAAAAAGAAATTATTCCTATCTAAAAGGAGTCAACAGGTTTTGATCATAATAAAATGTCTTTATTGCAATTAAAATGTACAGTGTATACATACAAGTTCAATAAAAATTTTACAATCTGAAATAATACATTTTGTCTACTTATTTTATCCTGCACCTGAAAATAAAAATTATACTGGACTTAAAAGAATTTTTGACTTGGGAAAAAAAATTGATTTGTTTACAATTTGTACTTAGAAAAACTTTTGAAAAAGTCCCAATTCCAGAAATCTTTCAAGTCTTAAGAGTTAAAAACTATTGTCCAATTTGTAAAGTAATTTGTTTACAATCTGGACAATAATTTTTAACGCTAGACTTGAAAGATTTCTGAAATTAGAACTTGAAAAAAATTAATTTGTTTACATTTTGGACACAATAATATCTGACTTAAAAAGATCTGAATATTAGCACAAATCAAAATTGCCATTTAAAAATATTCATGAACTGCAGAAATTTTTTTAAATATAACAAGCACTAGAATAAAAGTTGGACATTTTTACAAAGTACTTTGCCAAGGATAATATTTCTTTAATCATTTCTATTGGTGAGAAAGTAGAGAGGAAAAATAGCATGGCTTAGAAAAAAATATGAAATGAGAGACGATAAATATATACCCAAAAGCGCTGCTAATTCTGGTTTGTTCAGATTTAAAAAAATGGCAATAATTATACAGAATGGAAAAGCAATAGCTTATATACATTTAGACAAAAGAATTTGCAATTGTTCTGAATAATATATAAATAACACAACACTTTGGAAACGTATTTACAAATAAATAACATCTAGCAAATTGGATATTGATGGAATTATTAAAAGAACTTTTTTCTGGACATTGACTTTAATTAAGAATAAAATAACCTGCACAATTTTTCTTAATTAAGAAATTTAACTCTCCACAAAGTTAAATCTTTTTCTAAATATCGTCTAGAATCAAGAACAATTAAACTACCATTTCCGATGCATGGCTTAATAATTGGAGAATATAAACTTTTCACAATGAAAATACTTTACATAGTCTGGATTTTCAATCAAAACTCTCAAAACTAACTGAAATTTCATTTGCATTTTATCTCTTTATCTGATTTTGATAACTTGAATAATGAACTGAATTTGTATTGCCTCAGAATTTTTTCTGCCTTGAATAAACAACAATAAAAACCCCAAAGAATATTTTCTGAATTAATTCAAGCAGATCCTACATCTCCAAATTTCTTTAAATTATTAAATTAAATCTGGAATTATTTAACCACAACAAACCCTCTTGGTAAAATATTAAATGTAGAACACCAAAAATCCCGATACAAATAATCTTTTTTAATGGCTGCTCCTATTTTAAGATTAAATTTAATTAATTACTTTCCAACATCCAATTTGCGGAACGATATTCACATGACAAGTCTGCAAACATGAGCAAATACAGTGCTGTCTCAGAAGTCAATACGAAAACTTGGCATTTTATAAGTTTTCTAAAGTTTTTAAATTCAACATCTTCGGAAATTCGTAAATAACTTGTTACTACATTTGATTCTTATTAACGGAAGTGAATTTAACAAAAATTTAAAATTTATAGAAGTACGCTAATAAACCTTTACAAACAAAATGGAATATTCTTTATAAAATCAAATTAAAGAAAGTTCAAACTGAAAACCAACACCTTATATTCTTGTAAATTTATAATAAAAAATTAAATGCATTTTATAAAAAAGTTGAGTTATCAGAAAGTTTTTAAGTTCAAACAGAAAATTGATGCCCTACATTCTCAGAAATAAAATACTCTTACGGACGATATCAGATAAAACTTTTTTTTCAGACATAGCACTATATTTTCCATTTACTTACTTTTAGTGTAAGTTGATTAAACAATATTTTTAAAAGAAATCAAATTCTTGGGGAATCGTTTAATCCTATCGTAAATTTCTGCTCATTCTGAATGACAGGAGAAAAACCTCCTAAAAATTGGAATTCTTATTGTATTGTATTTATTTTCATTGGTTGTGAGCATAAAGCTATAATAATGCCAAATTTGAAGCGTTTAGCTCATCTGAAAGGGACTTATAATTTACAATCTCTCCTACATCCTCCGTAAGATGCAGCTACATATTATACAAGATATTTATCGCCTGACATATTGAACAAACCAGAATATAGCAACATATAGGTATAAAAACCTTCTCTCATCCCATATGTATAGCCTCCAGCTCAGATTCCTCTATACTCTCGCACCCAGGTGTATCAATTGTCGTCTCAGCAAAGCAGTACTCTTCGATTCATGGTTCCTCGACGCCTCAAACCATCGCATTTTCACTCAGCATCAACTGTGAATGCCTACAATGAAGAGGAAAAATGGTTGTGGTGAATTCAATAAAGAAATATTAACTAAAAAATCTAAATATAAAAGATTAATTTGCTTAAACAACATGAAAGAGCACATTCACTTATCAAGGTCTACTTAGAATCTTAAAATTTTAAATTCTTTACGAGTTTATTCAAATTATTATGTGAAAGATTCGTTTGACAATTAGTTTTAAAATTTTAACCTTCCATAAGGTGTAGTGCTTAGCGTGTCAGCTTCCCATTACAAAGCTGCGGGGTGCGATCCCCGCAAATGGAGGTTTTTTTCACAAAAAAATTAATTACTTAATTAATAATAAAAAACTATCATTGGTGTCTGGCAGTAGGCAGCAGTACTGTCGGTACGGTATAGAGATGAAAACAAATGATGTTGGTTGGGTATATATTCAATAGAACAGTAGGCATGATTTGATCGGCTACAGTACTGCGATGTGGAAAGCAAGAGGGAAACTACCACATTACATTTCCCTAATAATGATTATATTATATAATATTCCGGAGGTAAAATAGTCCCCCATTCAGATCTCCGGGCATGGACTGCCTTGAGGAAAGCAACTGTCGAAGGTAACTTATGCAAAGATACTTGGAATTTAAAAACCACGAGGAAGGCAGAAAAGCTAGAGAACCTGAAAAATGAAATAGGATTGACGTCATAGGGCTGAGCGAAGTCAGATGGGAAGGAGAAGGGCAGATCCGCTCGGAAGAATTCACGGTAGTTTACACCGGAGGAAATAGTGAGGCAAGGGGAGTAGCTCTGGTACTTAAAAGATATGATGAATAGCGTGACAAAAATAACAGCAACGAACGATAGGTTGATGGCAATAAAGCTAAAAGTTGTCCCAGTTAACATGTTGATAATCCAGGTATATATGCCAACAACCGCTATTGAAGAAGAATAAATCAGGGAGATGTATGAGCAAAAGAATGACATTTATGAAGTAGAACTGCACAATAATGGGAGATTGGAACAACACAGTTGGAAAAGCCCAGGAGATAAAATGAGATGCCAAATAGATTACATCCTAGTAAAACAAAGATTCAGGAACAGCATAAAAAATACTAAGACATTACCAGGAGCAAACATTGATTCAGATCACATCCTTCTAATACTCGATGTAACCACAAAGCTGAAACAAATAAGGAAAACGAGAAGAGAAAGACAGACTTGGGACCTAAAAAAACTGAAAGAAAGGCAGAATGCTTTCAGCATGAAGTCGGAAGGTCGCCTTAGAAATTTGGAAAACAAACCAGAGACCGTGAATACAGAATGGGAAGAAATTAAAGCCAGCATCAAAGACACCTTGAATAAAGAGATTGGGAAACAAGAGAAGAAAATCAGAAACCCATGGATCACTAAGGAAATGCTGGAGATAATGGATGAGAGAAAAAAATGGAAAAAAATGTTAACAGTGAAGAAGGTAGAGCCAACTATAGATGCACAAACAATGAGTCGAGAAGGGTAACAGATAAAGCTAGGGAAATTTGAATAAAAGGAAAATGTGAGGAAATACAACTGAGAAGTTAGGACGGTATGATATGATGTATGCTAGGGCACTGGAGTTAGAAGATTAGAAGTCTAATGGGATTTGTGGTAAAGCAATTATGAACGCAGATGGAAAAATAGTCGCAGAACCAAAGGATGTAGCACAGGTATGAGAAGTATACATTAAGGAACTATACAGCAAGCAGGCAGGATCAGCACAAATAGAACGGAAGAAGAGGATAACATTGAAGAAGACAAACTTGGGAACAAGTAATATGGAAAGCGAAGTACAAAAGGCAATTCTGGAACTGGGTAAAGGGAAAGCTACAGGCAGCGATGGAATACAGGCAGAGGTACTTAAAGTCATGGGATCGGAAGGACTAAAAGTGATTACGAAACTAATTAACAAGCTTTACAACTCGGGAAAGAGGCCTCAGGATTTCTTAGATGTGACAATGATCCCTCTAAAGAAGAAGCCAAAGGCAATGCAGTGTAAGGACTACAGAACGATATCCCTACTGTCACACACTTCGAAGATCATCACGAGGATTCTTAATAAAAGACTAGAGAAAAATGCCGAAGAAATGCTAGGGGAAGATCAATTCGGCTTCAGAAAAGGACGAGGAACCAGAGATGCTATCGGTGTAGTGAGAATCATCAGAAAGGGCAATAGAATACAGTCAAGATTGCTGTGTATGTTTCCTCGACTGGCAGAAGGCCTTTGATAAGAGTAAATTGGGTACTGCTGATGAGGATATTAAAGGATATAGGTGTAGACTGGAAAGACAGGAGACTGATCGGTAATCTATACGTAAATCAACTGGTAAAAGTCAGGTTGGAGAATGCGGATACCAGCGGAGTACATATCGGTAGAGAAGTAAGACAGGGCTGCTGTCTATCGCCGATTCTATTCAATATATATGGAGAGAGGCTAATGCAGGAACCGTTAGAAGGCATGGGAGATTTCTAAATCAGAGGAAGGATTATAAGAACAGTGAAATACGAGGACGATCAAGTACTCCAGAAAATGATAAATAGACTAGTGATAACAGGTAGGAAATATGGAAATTAATACAGAGGTTTAACTACTGACAAGTATTAAATATTATCTGTTAATAATTTCAAGTAGTAACAGCAATATTCATTCTAATTTATGCTATAAAATCAACTAATTTGATCAATTAACTTTATAAAAATCATTCCATGTACTCTTAATTGGAAATTATTGACAAATCACAGCATTTATTATAATGTCTATATCTATAATACAACCTAAAACCATTGTCATATTGGATAAAATTACAGTTTGTTTTTACCTTTAAAAACGATCAAAGAACATGAATTCAGAATTGAATTTTAAGCCAAAGAATAGTAAGAAAATATTTCTAATCTTCCTAAAGCTTGCATTGTGACAAGACTGCACTTAAGGTGGTTCCACCGTGACTGAAGGGTTTTAGGAGAAGGAAAATACTTTTTTATTAATTTTACGAACATGTGCAAAAAAATTACTTCAACTTTTCTAGTACATAGAATATTAAATTTATTTGTGAATGTATTAACAAACAATATAATATTAATTACGTGTAATTATTGGTTAGCATAATAATTTTCGCAAAGACTGAATTTTGACTCATATTTCTCCAAGCCATGATGACGAAAAAATTAGTTTTTCTTAAAAATAAATGATTCCATAAGTGTAATTAACTATATAAATATAAAATATTGTTATTACATATCTATTTTTAGTTTGAAAATATGTATTTTCTTTTATAATAAAAGTATAGCAGCAGGCGAAATCCTTAAATTTGGCAACATCATATACAAAGATTGTATACAGCATCAACTTCCGGTTTCCGTGAGCGTCAGTAGTGGTTATTAGCGTTGGGAGTTTACTGCGATTACTGTGTTTACTGTATCTTGTTCTTTGAGCAATATATAGTAATTTCTGCGTGAGGATTGTGTTTTCCCCCGTTCCCTGTGCATTTTACGGCATTGGGGTTTTTATTTTCTTTTTAATTTTTATAGTGATTTCTGTTTTCGTATACGTGGTGTAGAAAATGTCACGATACACTCGTTCGAAGTCAGGCAAGTTCATGAAGAAGAGCGCAAAAGAGAAGCTTGATAAAGCTTTGGCATCTAAACGAGAGAAGTTGAAGGATACTTCGTCAGCGCCTAACGTTTGCAGTGGTAGACGCATAGTCGAAGTAAATCACTTGGCACAAGAGCTATGGTGTTCCTTATGTGATATTCCTCTATCATTAAGGGATATAGAAGAGGAGCAGAGGAAAGGCTTAATTTCTGTGTTGAAGATACAGTGTCGGTCCTGCCAGGCGATGAAATTAATTTCTACTGGGAGACGAAGTTTGGTGGAGGGGACCAACGCATACGATACTAACATCAAAGCTTCTATTGGTAAGTGACGTGATATATATTCAATTTAAAACTTATACATGTACATCGTAATATATTATTTCCAGTTGTTTAATTGAGTCCTGCATTTTTTACACAATTTTATTTTGTATAAATTTATACACATGAAGAAAATATATGTAAGTTTTTAAGATATTAATGTACTCATACTAACTTCATGCTAATATTATTTCTAAAATATAGGTTTGCTTGATGCTGGAATAGGTCCGTATCAATTCCATACTCTGCTCTCTGCTCTAAATATACCTACTGCATCGGAAGGGCTATGGAAAAGGCATGAAAGACTTGTAGGTCCTATGATGGAGGAATTGGCTGAAGAGAGCTGCAAGGAAGCTGTAGCTTTGGAGAGATCTCTTACATTATCATCTCCAATGTAAGTTCGGAAATAGTAAATAATAATGAAATTATATGGTATAGTTTGTATAGTATAGTATAGTAATTATGATGGTGTATTTGGATTTACAATGACTTGTATGAAAAATTGTAAGATGTATTTCTTTCATTGGTGAAGAAATGTATATCTGATTCATTCATTCGTTACAGCTCAAGGATTAATACTCCTGGGGAATCTTCATTGAATGAGATGAGGACATCAACTCCTTTGGTTGGGATTGCTGCCTCATATGATATGGGGTGGCAAAAAAGAGGGAATGGAAGATCATATGATAGTATGACTGGTATGTATTTCCTAAGTAATTCCTTCATTTTGTTTATTTAGTTGCATTTGAATTGCACCTGTCTTCAGTATATTACAACTTTTGAATTTATATGTTATTTATTCCATAGGTCATGCTTCTTTGATAGGTTTGAAATCAAAAAAGATTTTGAACTATGGAGTTAGGTCTAAGACCTGTAGAAGGTGTAATGCCGGCAATTCCAAAAAGGACCATGACTGCCGTAAGAACTTCAGTGGGAGTGCTAAATCCATGGAGTCTGATTTAGCAGTAGAGTTGGTAAATGCACCAACATTAACAGAGTCTAATGTTCAATTGGCTGTCCTTATTGGTGATGATGACAGCTCAACAATGTCAGCATTAAAAAAATCATGCAATTCAGACATTGAGAAATGGTCTGATATAAATCATGCGAAGAAGAGCTTGGTAAGAATGCTGTATGGTTTGCAAAAATCTCACAAAGAGATAAATTCAAATGTAATTGCTTACCTGAAACGTTGTTTCAGTTATGCTCTTGAGCAGAACAGGTATGATATTGAGAGAACAAAACTGGCTGTGAACCAAAAGAATTTAGGGGTGACATACTTGGCCAAATTACATGACAAAATGGGTTTATCTCCAGGAAGCCATGGTCAGAAACAAAGGAAGAGAATGGAGTTAAAACGTATGCAGAAAAGTATAAATAATGCAAAGTTATGCATGAAAAGGAGGCGTTTATTTTTGAAAAAGGAAAAAGCAAAGGTAAACAGTACTAATGAAGGCAAAGAAAGTATGGCATATGAATCAGGCATGGGACTAATGTCAAGTTTTTCAGTGCCCATGAAATCCTCTATTCCTAGGAGCTCGAAATTTGTTTACCTTGATACTGAAACTTCAGGGTTTGGGAAATCAGCAGAAATCTGCCAGATAGCAGCCAAGTGTGAAAATACATTATTATCTTTGTATGTTCTGCCAGAAAAGGGCATAAATGTTCATGCTTCACAGGTGACTGGTCTAACCATAGTAGGCAATATTATGTATTGTAATAATATTCCTGTGAAGACATTTTCTTTGAAGGAAGCTTTAGAAAAATTTCTCAATTTTTTAAGTGACATTGAGTTTCCAGTCATTTTGTTGGGTCACAATTTGATCAAGTTTGATTTGTTTTATTTAATTAGGGATATTAAAAAATATTCTTTATGTAAGTATTTTGAAAATGTAGTTTGTGGGTTTGTGGACACATTGCCGCTTTTAAAAAAAATGTTTCCTGGACAGGTGTCATATAAACAGAGTAACTTGGTCAAACAATTTACGAATGATGATTGTGAAAATGCACACAATGCATTATATGATGTACAATCGTTAAATAAATTGCTAGATACATTGAAAGTAGATCAGGAGGCAATTTTATCTAATGCTGTATCATATGAGGATTACATTAATTTAAAGAGTAACAAAATGAAAATTTTAGAAGCTAAAAAGACCCTCCAGCCATTGAAAGGTAATATTATATCTGCTACTATGGTCAATAAAATTGCATCATTTTTCATAACTCTTGATGATATCATAAAAATATATAATGAAGGTGGAGAGGAGGGTCTCAAACTACTTTTCTGTGAAGATGTTGGTGGTAAACCTAGAATTACAAAAAATAAAAAAATTTTATCCTCTATTTTCAGTTTTTAAAAAAATTTGTAATCTGTATTGTAAACATACTCTTTCGTTATGCATTTAGTACACATGCAATGTAATGCATTATAGTTGCCTTTATATCAATAAATATCTTGAATCTGATTGTTGACAGTTATTAATACACTGGTGTTTATAATTTTGATCCCCTTTCAAATGTAGTGGTGTCGCCATTTATGCCAAATCTGGTATTATTTTATCTGACCTAAATTTGAATGCGTCTTCTGAAAAGGTTTTTGAGTGTTGTGCTGCCATTTTAAAGTCAAATAGTGTAAGATATGCTTTACTTTGTGTTTATCGCTTTCCAAGTGGTTCCTCTAGTGATTTTCTCTCTGCTTTCAACGAAGCTGTTCAATATATACTTGGTAAAAAGGTGGACAAATTTATAATCTGTGCTGATCTCAATGTAAATCAGCTTAACAATACAAAAGAAAAAAATGATTTACTTAATATGTTATCCAGTATTGGCCTCTTATGTTCCTTAACCTATTCGCGTTTCCTTGCAATCCTGTTCTTTTATTGATTTGATAATATCAAACTTGTCAGGAATGATATCTCCTGTAAAACTATATATACTGAATTTTGGAATCTGGTAATACATTATATATTTTCTTCCCATTTAAACATTAAATTCCTCAAATAAGAATGAATTTCTTTTATGACAATGAATTTTGGAACTTTACTAGTTGATTTGCCTTGGGTGCAAAATTTGTATGGTTTCAATAGGAGAGTGGTTAGAGAAGGGAGGTAGCAAATTAAATAGAAAAAATAAACAAAGTAAAGAATATAAAGGATGTGGAATATAAAAAGTAAATATACCTAATTGAAATAGAGGTATGGAATTGGGCAGAGTTGAAATTGACGAAATGTAGATAGGGGTAAAGAGAAATTAAAAGAATGGAGAATAATTAATTAAATAAAGGAAACAAATTACAAATATTATAAAAGTGATAAAATGATGACAAATTAAAGGGAGATTAAATTTTTACCATTTTGTTTATTGATATTTTGAGTTTCATTTCGAACATTGTTCAAGAACTAATTTGTTATATTATGGGTAAGTTCTGCCGTCCTTCTCATTTTATAACACTTAAAACAAAATGAGCAATAATAATGTTTTGTAATTAGTGTCTAAATGAAAACTAATACATGCGAAGCAGATAACTAGCTCTCTAACAATTTCTAATGCTTTCCTTTTCGTATAAACGAGAATTTCTACATGCGACGTATATGTCACGTTAGACAGAAAGAGATTAAAATTAAAACTTTTATTTCGTTTTTGAAATTCATGAGTATCACGATAGTGAAGATAAGTTCTTCAAGAAACACGTTATTAAGCAGCAAAAGTACATTTAGCAGACTAAAATTCTAGCCGGAAATATTGCTACAGCATAGTTGCAACATTTATTTGAGCAAAGGCGCCATTTTAAGCAAATGGCGAGAATTTTGAAATAAACTGAATTTCAGGCAATGATATCTCAAAAACGAGTTCGGGTAGAAGCGTGTATTTTTCCATAAAACAAATTAAATAGCACTGATTATTTTAATGAAGTATTTTTAAAGGCGGCGTTGGATTCCCTTCACCCTCAAATAAATATTTTTATACTTGTCGGTGAGGAACTACTCATAAGGGGCCATGTTAAATATGTCATTTTTAAGGACGATTTACAGAAAATTTAGCTCGGTAAGATCAGGTTTTTTTTAATGCAATGGATAAACTGAGCGTTCAGGAATGCATAACGTGATTTTCAGAATTTTCTTGGATAATCGACTTTATGGAGGAACCACCTTAAAGAGGTAAAAACAGACATTATCGCTTCTGACTTGATCTCACTTCTTTATTCATTGTCTTTAATACTTTGTAAATAACAGGCTAATAAGATAAAAATCGTTATGTTAATGCTATGAAATATGTTTCACATTTTAAAAAGCATTGGACCTCTTGTCGCACACCAGTTCAACCAAAAATAAAATCCTCTGTCATAGTAATAAATGGCATAACACATGACATACACCCCGCAAACATCAGCCTTCTATCTCTTACAGTTAAATTTCTGTTTTGATTTGATTGATTGAACATTTATAAAATAAAATGCACTAAAATAGTATTTGAATAAATTTTCTACAATTTTTTGATGCTCAACTGATGATTAGCCAACCACCGATGGAAATAAGCATAATAAAAACCAACTGTCACGATAAACTTCCATTAGCATAGCAACTTTCCAAAAATTTGCATGTACTCCAAGAATTCGACTAACTTTGACTAATAAATCTTTTTCCTTAAAATATTTCCTTGATTGTGTCAACAATTTCCGTTCAGACACCTTTTCCAAAGTATTTTAATCACTTTCAACTGTCTGAAAATGTCTCCATAATTTCAACATTAAATAGTTTACACATCACCAAAGAGTAAATCCAATAAACATTTCACATTACACTGTCGCTACAAAACTAATATTTTTGTTTCTATGAAATTCTCATATTTTTAATTGATTTACGTTGAATTGGAAGTCAGTAGACTGAAAAGTAAAAGTTCTCCAGCTCAAAGTATTTCATAAAATATGCCAAAAATTGAAGCGTTGATAACACTTATGTTAACGATAATTAGCAAATCTTTGAAGGTCTAAATTATAAAATCAATTTTATTCTATCAACAAAATATCCACTTAAAAGATGTTGAGATTTATCACTTTCCGATATACGCTGAAGTTACTACATTTTCACCGTTAATAGATGAATAACTAGCACAATAAGTATTGAACATATAGTAAAAAAACAAATGCATGGTTACACGACTAAATTCCTCCTAGCTATTCATTCAAATAGGTCGATAATTCTCACTGGGAACTTCTTGAGGTAACAGCCAACAAAAGTATCACAAAACAACCAATATGTCAAATGCAATAGGCAAACTACTTAAAAGAAACACACGGAATATACTCACTGTTATTATTTCTTGTTATCACACAGGAGAATATAACAGCTCAGTCCTGTGATGTCTGCTGCAAACATTCCTATGAAACGAGAATAAAATCTTAAAATATATACTGTAATTTCATGCTGAATAATATTCCAGATTACATTATGTAATGTCTCTCGTGCTAAATCACTGAGGTAACATTGGAATCTTTTCTATTGTAACTCAAATTCAAAGATTTGTAATGAAATTAAAGACTTATATTACTTAAGTGGCTTGGTTAAGCTCAATACTTATTTCAAAACCACCTGACTACCATATATTGATTACGGAAATGAATATCAACTAAATAAATCATTGATTTGAATGAATTTTTCGGTAAAGGGTTTCCAACATTTAATAAGTCTAGACAGGAGTTTGCCCGAAAATTGAATACATACTTGGGAAGAAACCTTGTCAATATATTTTCAATTATTCATTAAAATAAAATCCTTCGTCATAGTAATAAATGGCATAACCACATTTCAGCCTTCTATCTCTTACAGTTTAATTGCTATTTTGATTTGATTGACTGAATATTTATAAAATAAAATGCACTAAAATAGTATCTGAATAAATCCTGTACAATTTTTGCATGATCAACTGATGATTAGCCAACCACCGGTGGAAATAAACAGAATAAAAACCAATTGTCACGATAAACTTTCATTAGCATAAACTTTTCCAAAATTTGCATGTATTCCAAGAATTCGACTAACTTTGACTAAGAAATCCCTTTCCTCAAAATATTTCATTGATTGCTTTAGCAATTTCCATATAGATAGCCTTTTCCAAGCAAAATATTTTAATTACTTTCCTCAAAATGTCTCCATAATTTCAACATTAGTTTACACCTCACCAAAGAGTTAAAAGTCAATGAACATTTCACGTTACACTGTCACTACAAAGTAATAATTTTGTTTCTATGAAATCATCTCGTGTTTATAGAGCATACTTAATTGATTTATGCTGAAATGGATGTCAGTAGATTGAAAAGTAAAATTTCCCAGGTACAAAGTATTTCATAAAATATGCCAAAAATTGAAGCATTGATAACACTTATGTTAACGATAATTAACAAACCTTTCAAAGTCGAAATTATAAAATCAATTTTATTCTCTCAATGAAATATTCACTTAAAATAAATTGAGATTTATCACTTTCCAATGTAAGCTTAAGTTACTACACTTTCACCATTAATAGATGGAAAAATTAGTACAATAAGTACTGCACATATATAGACGCAATTAAAACACATGCGTGGTTACACGACTAAATTTATCCTATCTATTCAGTAAAATACGTCGATAATTCTCACTGGAAACTTCAAGTAACAGCCAATACAAATGCAATTGGCAAACTACTTAAAAGATTGTACTCACCGTTAATATGTATTTCTTGATATCACACAAGGGAACATGACAGCTGTTCTGTGACGTCTTCTGCAAACATTCCTCTGAAACAAGAGAATGAAATCTTAAAATATGTACCTACTGTATTTTAATTCTGAATATTATTTCTGATAACCTGATTACATTATGTAGTGTCTCTCGTGCTAAATCACTCCGATAATATTCGAAAATATTGTATTGTAACTCAAATTCCAAGATTTGTAAAATATAAGACTTATATTCCTTAAGTTGCTAAGTTAACCTTAATACTTACTTCAAAACCATGACACTAGTATGTATTGATTACGTAATTAATATCATTTCAATAAACGAAATACAGCATTGCTTTGAATGAATTTCTCGATAATGGTTGCCAAAATCAAATACAGCTGCACACGGAGAATTCTGTCTGAAAACTGAATAATTAGGAGAAAACCTTATCAATATATTTTCAGTTGCGCATTAAAATATTATTATTTTACCAAACATACGCTTTAACGAGATTAAAATACACGAAAATGAGATGGATTACCTCAGAAACTCATATCAAACTCCCACCGTTGGCCAATCCGATCATAGGCTAACACCGTATACATATATCATTTCTAAAAATCAAAGTTGATAGAAAACGAACCTTTACCTTCAAACTATACGCTTACACAACCACTCGACAAATTAATAACCATATTCATGTCTCAACTTGACTCAGTTCACCCAAAATACACGTGATTAACTTTCAACAAGGAAAATAATTGCATAGATCCACATATATCTTATGTAAAGGTCTCTCCTAATTAATGTAAATATTATGCCGACATAAAATTCAGTGAAGAGATCAACCATTTCGTTTAATTAAGAAATAATTTCACAAAAGCTATGAACTAAGGATCAGAAGAAATAATGACCTTGAGACAAAATTGAACGGTAATATTAATGCGATGATGCTACCCCGATGCGGCGTTCCGACAATTAAATTTTCGCTTAATTCTAACTAAAGCATTTAAAACCGACAATCAATCACAGTAACACGAGGTCGACGTAAATCTCTTGCGAATTACGAACGGAAAGTTACTTACCCGTTCACGACCCTACTCTTCCTGGACGTAGAATTACACCCAGACCCATCCCCTCCCCCACTTTCATTTTGAAGCGCACCCAGTGACACCTATCAACAAAGATGAGCGTAACTTGAAACTCTGAAAACCGTTGAGTTACCAGGGGCTGCCAGGGAGAAACTGACAATGCCAAATTGACGTACAGATGTCGTTGCGATTGCGGTGTCGTGAGACATCTACTGTGGTACGAAAGAACGTAGAAGCTTCGCTTCCTATTATTCTTCCATGCCATGCATTCTTATAAACAGGGCTGCCAACCGACTAGTTTTTGACCGTCCTGGTCGTTTTTTTACCACAGATACTAGTTTCATCTTCAAACCGGCTCTATAAAAGATCGGTTTTTATTAACTTTTATATTAAGATCACTGCAGGTATATATATATATATATATGTGTCGGATTGTATTAGGCCTCATAAAAATCGTCAAATAACTCGTTAACGGCTGCATGCATTTTATCCATTCTTTCAATTTTAAAGAGACTGCAGAGGCTTTCTTGGATTGGTTTCATAATTGTTTTGTGAATGAAGTGGAGCGCTGCATGGAAGGAAAAAACCCTCTCATTTAAGATCTTTTTGATGAAATTAATAGACAAGGCCGAGACTCCGTGGAATTTCATGATAAAAGGATGGGATGTGTATTGCTAATGCATATAACAGCAAAAATTTATTGTTACTTCTACAGGTTCCATGTATTTGAAAAAACACGACCAGTTTCGGTGAATGATCTTTTAGTCAACAGGGACCAGTTCCTCTCCTATTCCGCTTTACTTTACTTCCCTCTCCTCCCGCAACCACAATCCCTTATTCCTCCCACCCCCCTCCCTATTGGCATATAAGCCTTTCTTATAATTACTTGGTACCTGATGATGGTTATCATTCGCTGAAACCGGTCGTGTTTTTCCAAATATGTAGAATCTATAGAAGTAACAATAAATTTGTACTGGTATATGCATTATTCATATTAACAATACATTGCATCCATCTTTTTGATGCTAGATATTGTGCCAAACCATCTAATAAACCTTCAACTTCTGCATCCAAATGTGCATGTGGTCTTCCTGTTTCCCAATGTTACACCAAATTCTCCAACCATTTGTCCAGGGTATCATAGCAACCTTTAAGCATAATACTCTCATAGCCATGACTTCCATCACATCTTAATTGCAGTGCAAAATGATCCTAATTTGACAGCAAGCTAGTGCTGGAAAAACTAGACTATCATGGAATATGTTAGTAATATAGTAGAATTGCTGAAAGAAATGAAGCCACCCACAATTGGAAAAATTAATGGAGGCGGCAGTGATTGATTTTCTTAGTTTCCCAGCAGCGTGAGACAAGGTGGAGAAGACGGCAGAGATTGGTCGTTGTTTTAGAGGGGATGGATTTGACAATCCCCAGGCAAAAAAAGGGAAAGGAGATACTAGCATCTCATTTACACTGATTTTAACGAAGAAGAGCCAAGAGGAGATGATTCAGTCAGCCACTGATGACAATAAAACTGAAAACTAGGTGATGGTGACTATGAAACCAAAACTGATAATATAGACCCCGAACAAAGGTTTTCACTTTTTTTCCATCAACTGTTGAAATCCTCCTTCTGCAGTCCTCTCTACACAAATCCATTCCTTCAGTTTCTAACTGCAGCCAGAACTCCATTTGTTTCCTGCGTGCCCATTATGTTACAGGTAAAAATACCTTTCGAGAGCACCATCTACACACACAGAGGCATACCTAGGTGATATGGCACCTATGGCAAAGTTTTAGGAAACACCTTGGTTATGTAGGATATAATTTTTTGTTTTAATAAAGAATAATAGCATTTCTATTAAATATAAATTAATGTTTGAGTATTACAATGATATTTAATTATGGGAAAATGAACTTTTGGCACTTTTTTCGGGAATGTTTGGCACCTTTTGCAAGCAGTACCACCTTTTCCATACCTCCCTAGTTACGACACCGCACACACGCACACTGGATTTGCCAACCTCAAAGAACTGAGCTGCAGAATGATTTCCATATACCTCAGCATAGCTTATAATGTTTTCCATACTATTGGCATAATTATATTTTTTGATAAAGGATGCCTTTATTACTAAAATTAAGGAAAAATTTATGAAATTTCTATTTTACAGTTTTGTTCATAAATATACAGAAAATGGGCTGTCTGTGATGCGTGTCATACACAAGACTTTAGGGTACTTATATCAAATAAGTCTTCAAACAGAATTACTAGAACTAGTCAAATAGAATAGGTTTTGTTCAATACATTTTTATCAAATCCATTTTATAGAAAATCAAACAAGAAAGTCACAATTACATAATAGTTGACGAAGAAAATAATCTTCGAAATAACTGAAGTAAACAAAATTTACTATATATGCATTTCATTTCCTTTCATGGAAATGGATTATCTATAATGAAGAAATTAACTTAAATTTTTGTTTTCCTTGCATATACAACACACAAGCTTTTGTAAGTGAAAAGGAGTAATTCATGACAAAGAAATAAACATAAAGACTTCTATTACTCATTTTAAATAATTTTCAATGGATTTATTAATTACTAATGATTATTTAAAAAAATCAGTAAATCACAAATTCAATATTTCTTTGGCATTGCTTCCTATATATATCGTTTTGCAGTGCTTAGACATTAGACTAAGCCATTAATGTTTATCTTTTTTTGACATGGTAACATAAAGAGTAAAGATGCCTTTGGAAATACTGTGTATTTCAACAGGGTCAGCACGCTGAAAAATGCGAATGAGATAATTGCCGCCTCCAAAAATAATAATTAAGGGAAAAAAAGTGAAAAATGCTGCCTGAAGCTGTCGCCTCTCTGGATCACCCCTGGCACCAGCCCTGTACTTCAACATGTAATACAATTTTTCCATTCTTGTAGATAATCATAATATTTGGATGACAAATATAAAGTTCAAATACAAAATGGCACCTTTTAGAAAATCATTCTTTGATATATGCCTCAAAATATTTGCTAATGCTTCATTTATATTTAGAGAAAGACATATACACTCCAAATAAAAGTTATGCTTAATCAGAATTATTTAAGATATTAAGACAAACCTAAAAGAGAAATAATGAAACAAGAGAATACTATAAGAAAGACACCAAAATATCTTCTGATGTTAAGCTTGTAATTTAAATACCTAAATAATTTTGTAAAGTTAAATAAGAAACTAATGTTTTGGAAATAAGATAAAAATTATTTCAGAACAGAAAAGGTCAGAAATAAATGATTTCAGATATTGTATTATTTTTTACAAGTTGATAATTCTTTTTACTGCATAAGATACAAACAAAAATAACAATGTTATGAGGCATTAAGCTCATACAAGAAATCTGTAGTTTTAATATAACTCTCACAAAATAACTCCCTTATTCATTTAAAATATTTTCATGATAATTACATTGTCAATGCTATAATAAATGACACAACTATTTGTACAAGTATACCTCTTAGCCAAAAAATTTACATTAAAATAACAACACCTTCAATAAAAATATTTAAAATACAAACTTAAATAGCAATTCCATTCAATTGAAAACTGGATTGTTATTTAATATGTATGTATGAAGGAAGAGTATTACACAAGATAATTATAAAATGAGTAGAGAAGAACTTTTTTCTTATTCATTACAATAAGTACTGAAAGAAACTATCTGAAATGATAAAAACAGTAAATAACTCATATTACATAAAGAATGAAAAACATTTATTTCAAATATAAGATATCATTGAAGTAAAATAATTATTGTTACGAAAAAATTATTTTACAAAACAAAGAAGACTCACAGTAAATGCTGAAAGTGATGGCTGTGATGACTGACTTCTTTGAAGACAATAATTTGCATTTTACATTTACCACTATGATCCAGCCGTATTTGTTATTCTCCAGGTAAACTGCACCATTTAAGGGACGACTTTGTGTAAAAATAAGAATTTTGACAGGTGCATTTGATGGAGATATTTTGAACATTATACAATTATCCCAATAGAAGGCAAATGGTTATATACTCTCACCACAAATAACAAAAAATTAAATATCTATAAAACATGAGTACAGCAAAAACAAAGCATTAGAATTAAGTTTTCAAAGCACGCTCCCAACATCACAAGTGTACTAAAAAAAATTAATAATAGGGAATAACTGTGCTATCTATCTATTCAGGTAAGTTAGGGTACACGATTTGGTGTATTTCAACTGCTATCAGTATTATAATTTCCTGTAGCTTCAAACCAGAATAAACACCTACCAAAATATCAATTACTTTACGTCCTTCACCAAGAATTCTTCTCTGTTTCCCAGCCACACAAGTTCTATACATCAACATATCAGAAGATACAGCCATAAGAACTAATACAAGTGTAAAAGTGGATAATAAAATTTAAAGAATATATATATAATTACTACAAATTGCTCTCATTCCATTGGTACATCGGGGATCTCAAGAGCGGTGAGCAGGTCACGGCCTTGCAATAGACTCAAAGAAGAGCCTAATGGAGCATTCACTTCACAATCCTGTCTGCTAAGATCAACTAAAGACGGAATTGCTGTGCTCTCTGGATCAAGCAGTGAAAATGAATTTTTTCGAAATGATGCTTTCTGGATATCCTCCTTGGAAGTTGTCAATTCTGTGTACTGCACTTGGTTGGAAACTACTGGCAATGTTGCACCACATCCTGATTCCAATGGATTCAGCTTCCTGGAAACGGCACCCTGCGATAAAAAAAGATATTATCAGGGGATTGGAAAAATAACTAATACATTGAAATTTATATCATTGGGTGGATTGATAAGTTTAAGAGTTAATTTAGAAGCATAAAAACAACTGAATTTAAACAACAGCTATTCAATAGAAATATAAGAGAGATTGTTTCTGAAAAACTATGAGTTGAAATCATCATTCACTAATATTTCCTCCAAACTATCGTTATTACGCATTAGTACATATAATCACAGTCATTAATTTATGAAAGTATTCTGTAAGAATTTATACATACGTTAACAATGAAGAGAGGGATGGAGGCATATTTTATATTAATTTTTTAAACTTGTCCTTTGAAGAATAAATTAAGTCAGTATAAAATTTACAGCAGTGTTATCAAGTGAAATTGAATATTTTTTTAAACAGGCAAGTATAAAAAATACAATGGTAAATAATCATTATTTGAAGTTTAAGTAAAATTTCATTCTAGCAATAACCATAACATGCAAATATGTTGTTGATGTATAAATGTAATTTATGTCATCGTTATTTAATAAAATTACTAGATTTTTATGTTTTACAAAAGTTTTAAATTATCGTCATCATTGGAAAATTAAAATTTTAAATTTTACCACAGATTTTAAAATAATATTAAAAAGTAATAACTGATAATATAACGAATATCACCACGTAAATACCACATATGTAACACAGTAAAAATTTTCTAATAAGATTAGCAACACAGATACTTCATAAGTTAGAAGAGAATTTGTTTCATGGCTGCTTCAATCAATCTGTTAAACCAATAAAAATAATGAGACAGTATGATATACAAAAGTTCATAATAATGGACATAGGAATGTCTCTCTCATAAAAGAATAGAATATTTAAAGTTGCCAGTTGTGCCAGTTGACCAGAATTTACCTCTTTCTAATTTTGATTCGAAAGAAATATTCAAAATTTAAAGAAATAAGTACTTAAAAATCTTCCCTTGGAGTAAAATATTTAAAAATAATTTAAAATGTGCATATTTAAACATCTTCATAACAGAAAAAAGTAATGGGTTTATCATATTATCCATTCTCAAGTTTTTTTAAACTTTAAAAACAATTTCTTTGTTTCCCAAATTATTTTTTATGGAAAGTTAACATAAAATATAGTAAATTGCTTCTGAAATGAATCATGATAAAATAGTGGATTTCAACTTCAAATAAACAATGTGGCTTCACGATGTGTTTTCTTTCAGCTTATAGTGTTGTAATGATCCCTTTGTAGAATTAGGATATTTTTATGCAAAGATATCTTTAAATATTGAAAGCTACAAATTCCAGTTTAAGACTCTTAGTAACCTGATACATACTAAAAATGGCAAAGGAAAATTTTTACTGGCTGAAAGAATAAAACGTCAATTTGACCAATGTTCTCAATAATTTGGTCAATTATTTTTGACACTCATTTCTATATAAATTCATATAAATTTCAAAAACTATAATTACTTCGTTAATGTTGAATTTATTTTTTTCATGATAGTTAATTGGTTTAAGTTAAAATAAAATATACAAGGGAGAGCTTCGTGAACTTTTTTCAATCAAGTAAATCAATGAGAACATCAAGTGATAGTTTCTTTTATTAATTTTTCAGAAAACTGACATTTCTGCATTCCAAACTCTGAGCAAGTATGGCTTTTATAACAAGTTGCACTAAATATTTCTCCTAAAAGCACTTTTAGATCTATTTTTTAAACAGGTACAGTCGACAATTTTTTCATCTTCACTCTCAAAAACACATACAGGCGTTAGGTTACAAGCATGATTTTCATTAAAGAGAGCTCAGTTGTACTATTTCATTTCCTTAACAATCCTATTTTCTGAATGCCTCGTCCTATCATTTTTGCTATTTATTTTCTCTAATTTTTAAAGGGGTTTTATTCTATTCTCAAATTGATTTTGTAGGCATTTCGTAAGTAAATACTTACATATATATCTTCAGAAAATGCTTCACAAATTTTCTGAATAACACTTTTTATTTTTATTCATATTGCTCATTAAAAATCTGTCAACATTTTCTAAACATTATCAACACAATAATTCTTTTTACAATTTCCCACAGGAAAAAAACCCAAATTGTACAAAAAATTACAACTTTGTCATTCATACACCATACAGTATCTATCATATACTTTTAGGCCTTCCAAAAATTACCTGTCTTAACAATAGCTCATGATGAAATTGCAACAGCATTTAACAACAATCCATTTCCATCAGTATATGAATAGTTACACAATTAATATGCATTCCAAGGGAAGATTTCAGGCAGTTTTATTCAACAATTTCAAAATAAAGTCTTTATTTTCCAGTAAAATTAAACATCTCCTTTTTTAGGCATTGGACTGATAAACTAGGTTCGACTGGTCACACTGACACTTTTACTGCGCCCTAACTTACTCGGGCCCCAACAAATATAACCAGCACTCACGTCACACCCACTAACCAGTAAATTCATCAGGACACTGTCCTTCATATTTGGCGGCAGTTGTTGCTGAGACATGGAGGTAGACGAATTGTCGATAGGATTTCTTATGATGGCCTGAGCTGCTTTTGATGATGCCAGCTTCTGAAGCTGCGCCGAATTTTTGGACTTCCCATCAATTAATCCAACCATTCCCTTACAACCACTATTTGTGATCCAACCAGAATTCTCTTCTGATGGTTTACTTTTCCCTATCGACTCTCCTTTCGGACTGTGAATACCTATCAACTGTTGCAGTAACTGCGAATTCAGTTTATTTGTATCTCCCGCAATGGGAGGCGATTCTTCAGCTCCTCCTTTCGGTCTTTTGCACAAAGATCCCACAGACACCACCGCAGGACTTGTGGATGGCGATGCGTTGTCTGCAGGACGGCGCTTATTTGTGTGCCTCGGGTGAGTTTCCCCTCCGCTTCGACTGTTCTTCTTGTTGTTCGCAGCTGTTGACATGCTGCCACTTGACGTCCAATGCATACTCTTCTCTGAAGTGCCTTGATATAATAGAAACAAATCTTTCATAGCATTTAATTACTAAAGAGAAACAAAACTTTCACTTAATTTTAAATTCGCCTGAGATGACGATGATCATTAGAAGGACGAAAATTCTGCAATTAAAAAATTTGACATATATAATTAAATAAATTTACACTTACAGTTGCGAGTGTAAACCTGGTCTAATATCTCACTTGGATCAACCAGGCCCCCACCGTGGTCATTCATCCTGTTTCCCACCTTTGCCACAATTACATGGTCCTCATTCATAGGCAAAGTTTTGACCTTTTGCAAACCCGAAGACACTAAAGTAGTTTCTGTTTGTAATAATTGGGCAAGGCTCGAGGTACTGAGGGGAGGGTTTTTTTCTTCTGAAGATGCAGTTAACCTTCATAAAAAAATTGAGTATTTATATCCAAAATTCTGAAAATCAAATCTAATGTTTAAGGTAAAAGAAAAATATTGCGATGTACCAATAATTTCATATCACAGATTTGGCAAGAAGCTAGACACATCTATCGGCTTAGAAATAGAAGATACAGCAAAATTTAGCTTACATAAAAAACAAAGTAAGTTCAATCACTATAAAAACCTATTAAAATATTTCAATAACTATTTTGCCTTTCAAAAGAGAGGATATACAATTGTTTCATAGATTAGTTTGACATGTAATGAATGTTACACATACCAAAAGTCTTTATTGATTATTTTTTCTTTAGCGGATACTCCCGAGGACCCAATATTGGCACCTACTCTCGTTATCACATCCCTGCTGTCCCGATTAGCCAACATGTCTCTATTAATCACATTCCCTGTCTTTTCCTCAGTATCTCCAGCAACTAGCTGATCGGACGACCCTCCCCACATGAGATCAGACGTCACCAACAGTGGCAGGTCTTCTCCTATCGGAGGTATGTATGGCGCACGGATGATCATTTCCTCATCGCTGGAATCTACCATGCCCATATTTAGACTTCCCGTTAACCCACCGAGTGAGTCTTCATCTTCATCCTTCACTCCTCCTACTAAAGACCCACCACCACTCAACTCTGAAGTGCACAAAGACTGGACACTTGATGGCTTGATGGCACTGGAACACTAAAGGAAGAACATTTTACATTTCCGTCATAATCAAGGCATGTGTTTCATGGACCTTGAATAATATTTTCAGTGGTGCATTTCCCCAGATCAAATTAAATTTAAGAAAAATTAAATTTAAAATTACATATCATTAATATAGAGGTTTATCATTTCAATTATTCATTTCTCATTTACTATTAATTAATTAATATTAACATAATAGATGGCAGCATGTAAGTCATGAGCCAGATGGGATCCAATATATGACCGACTGGAAAATGACTAAGTCGGATGTTGTCCGACAGATGGCCAGAAAGGATGAAAATAAATGATTTCCCTAAAGTTTCAAGACAAGCTTCCAAAATAAACGTTTTTGCAATGATGAGGTGAAAAGATGAAATTCTGAGGGATATTTTTGCAACTTGTACATTGGCATAAAATTAGTATAGTTATCTCATTCCAATTTGAGCAAAAAAGAAAGAACGTGATTTTCATAAATATTAAAAAATCTCAAATTCTCTCCAAATATTATTAACTCACTTCTATAATTATGCCCCACACATAGCTTTTGACTTTTCCATTGCACCTGCGATATGTATCAACAAGCAATATGAAATGAACACAACTTGTATGAGGTGTACCTCAGAGGCGGAAAGGGGAGAAGCAGAAATGAATTGCTCGCTCGGAGAACAAGACGTTGATCCTGACGAGTCCTCTCTATAGGCAAGGAAGTGGTTATCCTCCTCTTTCCCGATAGCTACATCCCTAACATTCGGATCCACCATCCCCACGGTATCTGAGTCCTCGTCTTCGGGTACGGGCACCATGGACAGTGGGACGCAGTAATCATCCGAGAGCATTATGTCATCAAACATGGAGTCCTCGAGAAAGGGGGCGCCACCCAATGGGACGCACACATCCCCGGCGGTGGGTGCCAGGTGGGTCAGGTCCTCGGGCTCCTCCTTCAGCACTGTGGAAAGATATTCATCAGAGTGTGTGTGCGAGAGAGAAATGAGGCAAAACCTCAAACCGAAAGGGCAGTTTGAGACTCACTGGTGAGGCCTGGCTCGTCGTCTGAGAACATCAAGAATCCTTTGTTCATCTCCTCCGTTCTGGGCACAAATATTTTGGAGGTGGTGGCTTGAGGCCTCGGGAAAAACAGCGGAGGTGGCAGTGGAGACTGCGCCTGTACCTCCTCTATCTCCTCCTCCTCCGGCGTCACGCCGGACTTGAAACACGGCGTGCCACGAGCATTTGCCTGCAAATTAGCCGCCGTGGATTTGGCAACTGGCAGCTGGTCTTTCGAAGACACAGAAGATGCCGGAGATGGCAGTCCTTTAATGTCTTCTTCCTTCTCCTCCTTAACGGAAGAGGCCTCCTCCGACTTCTCGACGACGGCCTCTGTTTTGTCCACCTTTCGTGCAGCTGGTGGCTGGTCGTCTGCTATTAGCTGACTGCAGGAGAACACCTCATTTTCACACTCGATTCCACTGTAAGACAAAACCATTGGCTCTTGAGAGACTATGGATGGGGAAAATGGGTTATGCTTCAAGAAGGTATACATGATAAATGGCAGACTAGATTCAAGAACTTGAGAACTAACACCTTTAGGTTCAACTTTATTGTATTTCTCCATATCAAATGTGGAAAGAAACAAATTACTTTGAAATAAATTTAATTAAAAAAATACACTTTAATAAGAACTAGGTTTCATTGCATATATATATGCCGGCCCCGGTGGTGCAAGGGCTAGCGCATTGGCCTACCATCACTAAGGTCGCGGGTTCGAATCCCGCCAAGGGCATGGATGTTGTGTCGTTTTCATAATTTCATATTTCATCAATCATGTGTGTGTCTGATGTGGAAGGCAACGGGAAACCACCACATCATATGTGTTTATTCCCTAGTCATTTCAAACCAATCTTAGGATGGATATATATATATATATATATAAGCTCCAATAACTTCTACAAATGTGTCTCTCCAACACCCCAGCGGCTCTCCTTCCAGTAAGTGCTCACTGGGTTTCCTTCAACACCTAGTTGCCCTAAATATCCTCATTTACCTTTCCTCTTCCGTAAGTTATATATATATATATATATATATATATATATATATATATATATATATATATATATATATATATATATATATATATATATATATATATATATATATATATTGGAAGCCCAGTGGACACTTACCTAGATTGAAGAGCCGCTGGGGGTGCTGAGGAGACACGAAAAACACAAAAGAACAAAAACGACACAAAAATGGAGCTTTCAGGCTGACGCCCTTCTTCAGCGACGGAGAGACATATTATAGTGTTAGAAGTGCCACATTGGGGAGGATATAGGGAGGGGTAATGAGAGGAGTTCTTGGATAGGAGGAGGCGGGGAGAGGGGATGGGGGGACGGCCAATAGGGTTATCGGAGGTTAAGACCAGGTGGGGAGAAAGAGTCAAGGAGAAAGATGGGAGTTAGCCTACATCTTTCTCCTTGACTCTTTCTCCCCACCTGGTCTTAACCTCCGATAACCCTATTGGCCGTCCCTCCTACCCGCCTCCTTCTATCCTAGAACTTCTCTCATTACCCCTCTCCCCCTCCCCATATCCCCCCCAGTGTGTCACTTTAAACAGTATATGTCTTTCTGTCACTGAAGAAGGGCGTTAGCCCAAAAGCTCCATTTTTGTGTCGTTTTTGTTCTTTTGTGTTTTTCGTGTCTCCTCAGCACCCCCAGCGGCTCTTCAATCTAGGTAAGTGTCCACTGGGCTTCCTCCAACACCTTGTTGCTACCTTTATATATATATATAAATACTACGGAAGAGGAAGTTAAGGATATTTAGGGCAACTATAGGTGTTGAAGGAAACACAGTGAACACTTACCGGAAGTAGAGCCGCTGGGGTGTTGGAAAGACACATTTGTAGAGGTTAGAGCTTTCGGGATGATCCCTTCGTCAGCACAAGAGAGACACAACACCTAGTTGCCCTATCTATATATATATAAGATTGCAACTAATAGTTGAGAGGGGTTGTTTCTATGTGGGAGGAGTGTGAAGGAAGGGAAACACATTAAAATTCAGTTAATGATATCATTTCCCTGCACCTTGAATTTCCACTCATTTTCCATTTTTCCCTGTACATACATACACATACAGGGTCTACCAATACATCAGGAGACCTCCCATTATATGCTAAACATAAAATTTATAGTTGCAAAATGACACAATCAAAATGCTAATACATAAATTGATGGAAAGGATGATCCGAAGATCCTTATGCGACAGGCATAAGCTGAAATGATGGAAAATATGGAAACAGGTGAAAAAATCTGCTATGACCGGGAATCGAACCCAGGTCTTCCACTTGCCAGGCAGATATTCTACCACTGAACTACTGTTGCAGACATTCTCCTGTTTCAGAACAGGTAGGTTAGGTGATTTCTTTGATGTATCTCCTTGAGGACACCCAAGAAAATATTCTCATTCTGAAATGGGAGAATTACTCTGCCATGGTAGTTCAGTGGTAGAATATCCGCCTGGCAAGTGGAAGACCTGGGTTCGATTCCCGGTCATAGCAGATGACGGGAAGAGATGGAGGGGGGGTGGAGGGGGAGAGGTGGGGAGGGTAGCCTTTTCATTCTGCTCTCCCAACTCCTCACTCGAACTCAAATAAGGTGTCGGTGGATTGTATGTTGTACTTCTTCCAGTAATTCACTCGCTGGAACGTAGTCGACGCGATTATTGCGCGAAAGATATTTATGGCGAAACTATAGCATAGATTTCAATTCTCCTAATCTTCAATTTTTACATAAAACAGCTCTTTCGAATATCATTTTCTCGAAAATGAATGAATGAAACATTTTACAGAAATTCGATGAAAGATTGATTTTTACAAGCTCATATTCAACTACCGGAACTTATTTATGAAAATTACAAGAACGTACTTCTTATAAACTGGCTGACCGGCTTAAGAACAATTTTCAGTAGTGGTGGGTATGAACAGCGAACCATCAAACCCCGAACGGCGATGGTGAATCCAACCGTCGCTATCGAGTCCACAACCAGCGACCACCGCGCAATATAAGCTCTGAAGAGATAGACATTTAAAAAAAAAACCATTGCCAATAAAATTGCTGTTTTGAAACTCAGTCCCAAACCTCACATATCGACAAACTAAGATTAGAAAATCGAACCACACAACCGAAAATAAATACAACTTATTTCTCATTCGCAAATTAGTCTTTCCATTCAGAAAACGCAAATAAAATTCACAGCCGAGCGGCAAAAAATATGCGAGTCCCACGTGATTTGGTCGTCGAAGACGATTCATATTCGACTACGTACGTAATTGTCCTATAGGAGTCGTGTAAAGAGGCATTAGTTAGAGTTCATTTGGTGCAATGGCACCCTCTGCCAAACGCTTCTGGCCGCTAGCAGGGTGTTCATGTAGATATAAAAGAGAGCGGGACGAGGCCTCTTAAGGTGAGTCGGATGAAACGGTTCGGCCAATCACATGCCCTCTGCACGCCAACTTGGATGGCCACGGGTAAGTGGTCCGTGTACTTGCACGTTTCGAAACGGACGTAAACATCTTATTTCCGTAGAGCGATCAAGGAAAGACAAATCCCATGGGAGCGAGAGGATTTCCAAGAAAATTAAGAACATACTTCTCTTCTTGGGAAATGTTAGATATGCCCTCGAATAAAAACTCGACTATGGAGCAGCCTACGGTACGCCATTTGGCCTTACCGGTTTTTCTAAAGCAGGAATTTTCAACGGGTGGTACGCGTTACACTAGAAGGGCTACGTCAAAAGTTTTGAAGGGGTACTCGAACGTGTTTTAAATATTACGATTTGTCTTCTTACTCTGTCTTTCGTGCATTACTTCGGAATCAAAATGTGCGAAGTGACGACTAAGAATATCGCCATAAAACATCAAATTAGACCAAAACTGTGAATTTTAACGTTATAAACAAGAGTTATCTATATTAATAACTTTCATTTCATTATCACTTTAAATGTACTTGGGGATACGCAAACTACTCTAATGGGTACGCGAGTAAAAAAATCGGTACAACATACACTGTACAAACTTTCTCATATACTAATGCGTCGTTTAGTTATCTTTAGAAAATGAAAATCGTATGAGCCTGTTTTTAGAAAATCCAATTTTTGTTAAAGTTGCCCAAGAATAAACTAGCCTTACATTCATTCCTTGAGAAAAATGAAATACGTAGTACTATTGTAGATTTATACTCAAGTAACTGTACGAAATTTGATCAAAAACGTTAAGAGCCGTTTTTGAGAAAATCGAGTTGTTGTTCAAGTTGCCTAGAATAAACTAGCCTTATATTCATTTTTTGAGAAATATGAACTATACAGTATTATTGAAGACGTAAACTCAAGTAACTGTACGAAATTTGATCAAAATCGTTAAGAGCCGTTTTTGAGAAAATCGGATTGTTGATAAAAATGCGTAGAATAAACTACTCTTAATTACTGAGCAATGTGAACCATTTCTATGTATACTCTGCTCAGTAAGATAAAATGCTTAAGTACGAGATTTCATTCATTTTCGCTCTACCGTCTAGGCTCCAGATCCAGTAACAGACAGACAGACGGCATTGCGAAAACCACTTTTTCGGATTCAGCGACACCTAAAACGTATATTTCCGTAAAAATCTCGAGGTCGAATTTTTTCGCGATAACAATACTTTCTCGATACTTCGTAGGAGAAAGTGAAAAGGTTGAGAAATCCTATTATAGACGATTCATCGTTTACGCACGCCTACCTTCAGCTCATGAAGTTAGACGTGCAGTCTAACCGACCAGTACGTAAAACAATGAAAATTCACAAAAAACACATGCGCGGAATCCGGGAAGATATCCTTTAATGCAGTGGTGCCCAAACTTTACGGCCACATAACCCATTGCTGCAGTAATAACGGGCTACATATAGCTCATTTGCGAGAAGAGTCACACAAGTCAAAAAACGTCATTTTTGAGATAACAGGAAAAACTTGCTCGAAAAATGGTATATTTTTATCGAAAAGAGTGACACCACAAGCGTAACTCTACCACTAGACGCAGGAGAGCAGAAGTGTCTCATTCCCCACTCCTACACTAAAGCGAAATTTTCAAACTCTTCTCCTGCAAAAAGACGATTTTTGACTTGTGTCACTCTTCTCGCAAATGAGCGATATGTAGCTCAATTCCGCCTTCTTCGTGGGCCACACCCAGTCAAGAATATAGTTTAAGAAGTATTTAAGTAAATTAAGGATTTAGTCGTAAGTCGAAATTACCCGATTTGTATCGAATGCATTTATCTATTATGATTAGAGAAGTAAACAAAATATATTGTTCTTATAATTTCAAATTTTCCTTTTACGCTACATTAATTATCAAACTCATGGCGGGCCGGATGTGGCCCACGGACCGTAATTCGGGCAACACTGCTTTAAAGAAAGGCAATTTTTTTCAAACCTACGAGATTCAGGACGTAATTGAAATAAAAAGCTCTTACCCCGGCAAGGCTAAGACCCTCGAACGGACGGATGGCACGCGGAAATCCATATTTGGCTTATATGTACTGTTTGAGGCCTTTTAAAAATCTGTCTTGATTTGGCGACGAGTAAGTAGCAATCCTCTCAAATTTTAACACCTTTTCGGTTCATCCAGTCTTAAATTCCTTTCGAAGCCACGAATAATCGGGAACGTAATGGAACTCAGTCGACCACAAAAATGACACTCTTCTGAGAAATTAGATATGCTCAGGGGCCGGACCGAGGTACTGCCCCTAAGTGTTGGGGGCGCTATCCAGATCGTCTATCTATGCATTACTCGCAGGTGAGTAACTATGGGATACCAAGTTATACCGTGAAACCGGCTGGGATCATGATGAAATTCCTTTTATTTATTCATTATCTGTAAGTTTACAGCGCGATGAACAAATTAATCTATATTTTGTAAATATCTCAAAATACATTTGCGGAGTGCTATCTCGCTCTGGGCGCCAAAATTCCTCGTGCCGCCCCTGGAAGTGGTGAAATATTTAGAATACATGCTAAAACTCTACCTTAATAATTAAAATTAAAACCCGGTATTAATTAATTCTGCATACATAAATTAATACCCAGCTTGTTAGAATGTCTACTTTCTGTCCGATGATAAGGAGTCCATTACAGCTCTTACGCTGTCAACACAGTAACAGTAATTTATTATCAGTTATGCTTATCAATTATAAGTCAAATCATCAATTGAATTTCTGATAAGACTCGTTATATCATGTAATGAGCAGGGATGATAACAAATATAAATACATAAATCCTAAGACAAAAAGTGATTCGGTTTTTTAACATAAACTTTAAATCAAGGAGTTCCCAACCCGTTGCTCACGAGCACACCTGTGCTCTTTGGCAGCCTGACAGAGCTCTTCTACCATGTTTAAACGTTATTGTTAAAATTTCTTCATCGTAGGGTGAATAAAAATACATTAACATTTCTCTTTGGTGTAAAGAAAATAAATTAATGTTCCTAATACTAAAATAGTCGGAAAATTATCCTTTACGTGGTCAATATGAAACAGAAACGCTTCGTCCTAAAAATATGATTTTTAAAGAGTTAAGCATCTTTAGTGAAGCTATAATATTTATTTGGATAGGGGTAGTGAAGAAGGAATCTGAATTTGAATAAATACCATGCAAGTCACCGCAATCGGTGTATGGCAGGGGGAGATTGTCTCCGACCTATCACATTATTCTCCTATTGTGCTCTCTCTTATCGTCACGGGGAAGAATGATCTGTTTATCAGTCCTACAATCAATTTCTCGAATCTTGTCAGTGTGGTCGTGCAGAACTACATAAGTTGGGCTCTTAATTAGTCCTGATAATGCATCATTAAAGTCTTCTGATCTAAATCTCTGTAATAGCCGATGCCTAGCATTTCGCTGAATTTTTCCCAACTCGTGAATAAGGCCTATCTCATAGGGTCCCATACGCTACACGCATACTTAATTAGCGGTCCAACTAGGGAGATTTCAAAATCGGAGGAAGGATTATAAGAACAGTGAAATACGAGGATGATCAAGTACTTCTAGCAAGAAAGGAAAAGGAACTCCAGAAAATGACAAATCGACTAGTGATAACAGGTAGAAAATACGGTATGGAAATTAACACAGAAAAATCCAAGGTTATGCGAATATCAAGTAACAAAGAAGAAAATTTGAACATAAGTATTGGAGGAAAGCCATTAGAACAAGTTTACACTATAAATACCTTGGAAGCATCACAACGAGAGAAGCAAAATGTACCGATGAAATCAGGACTAGAATAACAAAAGTAAAATCCGCTTTCAGAAGAAAGAAACTCCTACTAACGGGAAATATAAAGCAGGAAATCCGCAAGAGGTTGATAAAATGCTTTGTATGGGGCAGAATCATGGATGCTAAGGAAAAATTATATAAAATACTTGGACAGCTTCGAAATGTGGACATGGAGAAGAATGCTGAAGATAAAATGGACAGATAGAGTGAAAAATGAGGAAGTACTACGAAGAATAGGAGAGAAGCGAACGATTATACAGACTATCAGAAAGAGGAAGGCGAACTGGATTGGGCATTACCTGAGAGGAGAGAGTGCATGATTAAAGAAGTGCTAGAAGGAAAACTGGATGGAAAAAGAGAAAGAGGTAGGAAAAGGTTTCAGCTGGTAGACGACTTGAAAGGGAAAGAGAGCTATCAAGACATGAAGAAAACTGCGGAAAATAGGAGTACTATATGGAAAACCAAGTTTAACCTAGAATAATCACGGACCTGTCAACGGACAGACTACCTATGATGATGATGATGATATATTAGAAAAAAGCGTGGCCAAGACATCCCTGGGGAACGCCGGATGTGTCATTCACCGGATCTGAACGATGTCCATCGATTACTACCATCTGCTCTCTGTCGCAGAGATACGGTTTTATCATCTCACATCTTCCTCGTTGATCCCGTACCATTTAAACTTTCTAATAAGCTTATGATGAGGAACTTTGTCAAAAGGTTTTCTAAAATCTAAAAGTATGGCGTCTTACTTGGTTAACCGAAATTTAAAATATCTTTGTGTGAAGAGCGCTAGTTGGGTCTCGCACGACTTGCCATTTCTAAAACCATGTTTATTGTTACCTATTAAACTATATCTATATAGATGACGCATCCGTGAGCTAAATATAATATGCTCTAAAACCTTACACTATATAGATGTCAGCGATATAGGGCGGTAATTCTCAGGGTTATCATCCTTATATTAACCCTTGAAAACAGGTGTGGCATACCCGACCTTAGATAGGTAGGTAGAGGAGAGTATAAAGATAGGGAGTTAGTATCAAGCTAGCATAAAGGGAAGCAGTAGGTGGGGGGGGGGGGGTAGGTTGTAGGTGTAGGGGAGAGTAGGTGGAGGCGGTGTTTAAAGAGGGGATTGTTTGGTGTAGGGAGATATGGTGTAGTGACAAGTATATAGAGTTGGGGGAGTAGATGGTAGAGGATAGGAGCCATTCATTCACCGGTCCGAGGCAGTTAAAACTACTCTCACAAGCCAGAGAAACAGTGTTGAAAGTGATCTGTCAAAATTAATTAATACGGATAATTTAATTCCCTTTTCTTAAAATCATTCCCAGAAAATAAGTCAAACTAAAATACGAAGTGTTTTCACGATGAAATATCGCAGAAAGTCTAAAATATCTTCCGATGTGAACTGAAATGGCGGAAGCCTTCGATACTGAAAGAGTGAGACAGAGAGTTGCATAAAGAGACGGACGAAGGAAAGTGGATGGAGCGAGGTGGATGGGGAGATGGAGGGAGAGAGGGGATAGGGGGAGAGAGGGGAAGAGGGAGAGAGGGGAAGAGGGAGAGAGGGGAAGAGGGAGAGAGGGGAAATGGCATTCGAGTGGTGATCGGGAAGGGTGTCGCGTCTTCCATTGCCAAGGTCTCGGGTCTATTTGGGGACGCCCTCCTCTCGTCTTTGCCCCGCCGAGAGGCTAACGTAAGATATGCTGGGCGAAATGCACGAGGGGCGCGTCTCAAAAGACGAGTTTCAATGCATTTTGCAGCGACTGAAGGAGTTGATATCGTATAAAGACTGGTAGACACGAGAAGCGGATGAGGAGATTCGCCTTCGAGAGAGGATAAAGCGGTGAGGATCGTCTCGAGAAAGATAAAATCCGAGAGAGGGGAGGGAGAGAGGGGAGGTGAGGGAGGGAGGTGAGGGAGAGAGAGGAGGGAAAGAAAGGAGGGGCGAAGGAGAGGTACTAGGGGCGTGGCGGATCTACGGGTATGTTTTTTTTTAATAGAAGGCGAAGCGCGGTATCATAAGCTTCAGCAGAAATGTCTCTCATTCACGAAGGCGGTGCGGATAGGTCGAGATGGAATCCCGCGCTCCGCTCTCGCACAGCGACTAAACACGGAATCCCTAACACGGAGGAGGACGAGCCACTGAGAAAGGAGAGCGTCCACGCATTTGGTCACGCACCGAGAGAGAGGCTCCTACACCCGGAAAGGCAAAGTGAAAAGGGTGCAAGTAAAGAGAGGGAGGAGGGGGTAGGAAAGAGGAGGGGGGGAGGAAAGAGGGTGGGGGGAGGAAAGAGGAGGGGGGAGGAAAGAGGAGGGGGGAGGAAAGAGGAGGGGGAGGAAAGAGGAGGGGGGACGAAAGAGGAGGGGGGAAGAAAGAGGAGGGGGGAGGAAAGAGGAGGGGGGGAGGAAAGAGGGTGGGGGGAGGAAAGAGGAGGGGGGGTAGGAAAGAGGAGGGGGGGAGGAAAGAGGGTGGGGGGAGGAAAGAGGAGGGGGGAGGAAAGAGGAGGGGGTAGGAAAGAGGAGGGGGGGAGGAAAGAGGGTGGGGGGAGGAAAGAGGAGGGGGGAGGAAAGAGGGGGGGAGGAAAGAGGAGGGGGGAGGAAAGAGGAGGGGGGAAGAAAGAGGTAGTTGAAAAACTGAAGTTAAACCAAGTCCTAGAAATACGTGCAATGTGGATTCGAGTCTTAAGTATTTTACGGCAGGCCATCGCTTCAAGTTTAAAGGATATACATAACGCGAATTTCGGATTCACGCTCGATATAAATGGCAACGGGTTTTTTCGACGCATCCCGTCGTTATAGCGTCAGAATGTTAGGATGCTTCGCTATCAAAGTCCAACGATGCAACTAATACACAGGCTGATAATTACAGAAATTACGCTCGGCTAGATATGGGATTACACCAATCGCACACGAATTATTAAGCATTCTCTACTTCAAAACGAAACAATTATATTCACCTTGCTTTTAAGTGGACACGTGATCTCTGCACCACTACATAATACTCAGCAAGTCACCTTGTTGGCGGATGGCAGGGGGTGCAGCGCGTTACCTTTCCCTGTTATATTCTCTTATCGTCCTATGGGGGGGAACTATCTTCTATATCAGGGTCGGCAACCTTTTCTATGTGGTGGGCCACATTCGTTGTTGTGAATGCTACGGAGGGCCGCATTGGAAATCACGAGAGCTTCGGCGGGCAGGATGGGCGTTTAAATCAGAAGTTACCTGAAGATTTTGTGGCCTCATATTAGTGAATTCTAATTCTAATTTGAGACCATAATTTTACTGAAACGTATAGCATTGACTGTGTTAAATTATACCGATCACTTTTTCACCATGGCTTCGCGGGCCGCATAAAATGCTCTCGGGGGCCGCACGAGGCCCGCGGGCCGTAGGTTGCCGACCCCTGATCTACGTATATCGTTCCGTTCTACGATCTATCGCACGTCCGTATCTCTGATCGCCGTCCTGCCTTCTCAGATATGTCGGACTTCTGATAATATCATCTACTATCTCATCCGCTACTCCCCCTCTACTTCCTAGCAGTTTAAATCTAACAAAGCCCATTTCAGATTTTATATTAATGACGTTGCGCTTTGTTTACTATCGTACTTTGGCGTCAAAACGTATTTGTGTACAGAATCAACTCGCATTCGAAAATCTACGCCAGGAAAAACAAATTTTCATACTTTTTGGTGATCTTTGGCTCGAGTTCCGAGTTTGCACGATAATTATAATTAATTTTGAAATGGCAAAGAAAAAAGACTTCTACGCTACGTTTATGTTGTCGAAACCGAGAGATGAAACGCTCTTGGGATTCGAACCCGGGTCTTTTTCGGGATTTTTGGTCGTCGTTTAATGCGCGATTGAAGTACTTCCAAATTTCAATCTTCTAAGCTAGCGGGAAGTTCGTTTAAAGACGCTCAAAAAGCGTCATACACAAAGTGACATTCGTACCATATGTAGTACGAGTTAAGTCTATTCGAAACCTTTTTTATTGTTTTATTCTCTAAGAGGTCACTTTGTTCAATGGGTCCGACGACGTCAAATCTGGAAGAATCCACAGTTTCACAATACGTGCCAAATCCAAAAAACTCTCTCGAGAGAGAGAGAGAGAGTGAGAGAGAAAGGGAGAGAGCTCTCCTCTTCCAACTCTCGATAGCGCACTTAAAAATAGAAATACGCCGACGGAGGTTTCCATATTCTTCCCGCATCTCATATTATCCTCGAAGCGTGGACTAATTGATATGAGTGAAATGATGGAAATTTACCTTACATGCGTGAGACTGGACACAAATGCAAAGATAGAGAAGAAGAAGAATTCCGAACTAGACCGGGACTCGAACTTAAAGTTGTTAAAGCGCCTACCCGGCAAGTGGGAGACCCGGGTTCCAGTCTCGGTCAAGTTCGTAATTTTTTTCCATCTCCATCTTCGCATTTGTGGACTAATGGCTTTCGCCATCCTAAACATACAGTAAAGTAATAAACGTTTCCTCGCGAGCAGCCTCACCTGCAGATTCGCCGAAATCCACGAATTCTTAGGAGTTAAAAGGAAACATTTTTCCCAGTTGACCTCGACGCAAATCGTAGACGTGATGGAACGAGCAAGTCCTTGGAGGTGCCATTTTTTATTGCCGTCCGTTGCATGTGGACGGAGATCACGCTTTCCCTCGCCAACCTAACAGTTTTATCATCTGCGCTAGGATTTACAGATGATTTTTAAATGCGTTTACGGAAAAATGGCACAACTTTACTTGCCTTCCGACTTACAATCTTTTGAAAGGAATTCACAATCCACAGAGGTGTCACGATGAACGCGACATTAAACACCACTATATTAGAGAACTCACTGTCTCTCTGACGACATCTACGGTACGCTCATACAACACTATACTCTTCGAATTACTATTTTGCCTGTTATTATTATTACAGTTCCCCAGAAAGGAAATTAAATATTCTGAAACGATCAATATCTCTTAGCAGGGAGCAAAGGGCGATTGTGGAACGCCTGAATTTTTCCTCCACTTGCTAATTCGGTAACGCAACCTCAAGATATAGTAGCCCGGTCCAATTTACGGATGGACGACTTTTCAATATAACGGAAATCCTTATCGAAAAGGAGTAATGTTGATTTGGAAAAGCGCAGGAGGCCAACTCAATCCCTTGCTGAAACGAGTTTTAGAAACTCTTTGCGAGTTCGAAAGGTAGCCTTGGGTCGAGGGGGAAATATACGTACTTGGAATATAGGACAGTAATGCAAGAGGCCAAATGATTATGCAATTATAGCACAAGAATGTTCATTATTTATATATCTGAGACATACCTAAAGTCCAATAATGTACCCTTTAAGGTTAAAAATAACTGTGTTATACTTTTAAAAATAGAAATATTCACCACAATACCTAGATTTTCTATGGGAAACCAACCCTTTCATTCAGACAACTTTGGTCAAACCAACGCTTCCGTGAAATTCCTGACTACCACATCCCGTTTTACAGTTTTTTATCTTGCCTCTTTCTTGTAAATAACAGTTTAACAATACACTTTTATAGTAATATAAAATAAACCGATAACGCTGGTCGAAACAACTCGCACGGACGCCAACTAAATATTTCGGATATTTCATCCAGTCTCTATATTTCCCCAACTTTCTGGAAATTAAAATTTTCCTCTTCTCGAAACAGACCTTCGATATCCTCCAGCAAACGTTCTCCGAAACTGTGAGTGGGGTGGAGGGGCGTATGCAAGGAGAATTCCTTCGGAGGAGATATCTATTAAACATTCAAATATCTCAACGAAGAATGGAACACTCTCTCTCTCTCGAACAGAGGAGGAAAGTAACGATCTCACATTCTAACTAGTATTGGGGTTGACGTAATTTTGAGAGAGCGAAAACGATCCGCCGTAAAGATGCTGGTTGAAAATCCATCGGACCTTTTTAAATTGCGTCTAGCGCCATGTTAACCCAATACCAAATGATGCGGCTGCGACACTTTTGCCCACCGATGCTTTGTAAACGCCAATAAGTTGTCAAAATACCCGTTATCGTTTAAATTATCCACTTCCAGAAGGGACATTAACAATTTCAACGATGTTAGAGGAAGCGTTCGCTGTTCATCCATCTGACGCGGCTGCGCTTTGTCGATGGAATGGTGTCGTAATGACGATGACGGAGTAAGGAAGGAAACGGAATAAATATTCGCCCTTTGGCCTCAATGGCAGCGAACGTACTCCTCCCGCGGAGTTCTCTCCACTCACCACACACGCACACACACAAATGGGCGAGGCGACGATTAATCTCACTTGATTACGAGTGACCGCAGATTCAAAAATGAAATTAGTTAAACTCACGAAATACGAAATTAAACTTCATGTGATGAATAAACATTCCGCTAACGTCGAAAGCAAATCGGATGACTGCGGAGTGTGGCAAAATATCGATTCGAGAAAACAACAGAGACTATAATAGAGACTACCGACGATCGCCTCTCGTTTTTAACCAATTTTTTTTACTCTTAAAGGATTATAAGTACGATGAGCGAGTCAACATTTTATCGAAGATTTATTGGACAGTATAACACTTTGACCCCAATATTCATATGAATTTTTTCTTTATTTATTGCTCACGAAAGTGGCTCATCATTAGTAGTTGTGTTGGAGGCCACAACGCTACGCAAGTGGCCAGCGGGCCACGGACCCTCTCCCTAGATAATTTAAGGAATATATTTTTTGTAGTCGTGGAAAAATCAGTGAGGAAGCTCATCTGTGGCAGTGGTGTACAGAGAGCTGTCTTTTCAATTAAAAGTTTTGCATTTTTAAAGACATTTAAAAACTGACTTTTGATCCAACTAGCAATCGATTCAAGTTTTCTAGACTATAAATTAACATTCTGTTCAATTCCAGAGTTCGTACCGGGATTTTAGATAATTTAACAATGCGGTAAAAAAAATATGCTACACATTCCCGTGCTGATAATTTAAAAAAAATTTCGAATCGAACCGAGACCACTTTTGACCGAGAGACGAAAACTTATATAAGATTACACACAGCGGAAACCATTTTGACGAGTGCGCTATGCCGTTCCTAGTGTATTCATTAGAGGTTACAAAATGGACATTTACGGCTTAAAAACGATTCCAGAGATAACGTGGCTCAGCCATAGCAACCACTAAAAGGCATCAAACGTTATAGAGATACAAATAACAGATTAATACACTCCAGGATCATTTGCATAAAAGCGACGCCATCTACCGCAATAAGAAAAATCATTCCATACCCCAAATGCGTTTACTGAAAGCTTTACCTTAGCAAAGATATCCGATAAACAATTCGTGAAGGAAATTCGGGAAAATGGCGTTAGAACGAAATAAAAACACGCCAACGATTGCGGACAAATACACAAAAGAAAATCCAAGCAACAAACAACTTTTACTATTGCAAAACACACCGAAAATATCATCAAAGAAATTCTCCTCAAAATGGAAACCAACGTTGACACAATCGCAATCAAAACCATTTCCCCGAGGCCCTAGTGATTAGAGGCAAATGTATTAAAAGCTGCATAGAGGCAAATGTATTAAAAGCGCGTAGTAATTAGAGAACAATCTCAAGAGAGAGACACGCAAAATCCGTGCGACAACCAACCCAACCCGAAAAAACAATTACAGAAAAACATATGAACGCATCGATGCGAAAAACTACGCTACAAGATAGAAAGCGATGTCACTGGCGTGGCACACACACACACACAAGTTATTTGGGAACGTCGACTAGAAAAGCATTGTTAACATAGGGAATACAAAAAAGCCAAAAGAGACGCCGCACGAAATTCCCAGTCAAAACTAAACAACGGAAGCAGAAAAATAAAATAAAAACCGATAGTGTGGATAATAACATAAGGCAGTGCCGTTCAAACATATTTCGCATTTACCCTTCGGAAAATATCAATGGCTACTTGGTATCGCCACATTTTTTCTTAAAAAATAATTTCCCTGATAAAATGTCATCAAAACCATCGCGTCCAAGTGGAAATCTGCACAGATGCCAAATTGTATATTTAAGCAATTTAATAACAGAGTGAAAGGTGAAGTAGATTGTGGTGTGTTAACTAAGGTAACACCAACATTTGGCTGGCACCGCCTTCACAGATTCTTCTGGTACCACTTTGGGTAATAACACCACACTTTGAATACCGCCGAAGAAGTAAGCGATAATAATGAAGACGAACACAATAAGAGCGATCAAGGCAATCAATATCTCTCGTGCCGCCTATATAACAAGAGGATCGAAGGGGACGGCGCTAAGGGTCGAACCGGACGGAGGTCAACGCCGACCCAAGCGGACGTCCTTAGCCTAACAGCAGCAGCACCACTCTTTCCAATCTCGGAGCGGACGTGGAAACGAGGGCACAAATAGGCCAGCGGTGAGAGCATTTTTATCAGAACGGAAGGAAATCCAGCACACGAAAGGGAGTTTTGCAACACACAAAACCTTCCCAATTAGGCAAAAAATACGCCGAGGAGAGGAAAAGAGGGGCGGCCACCCAGCGACTTATTTGCGAGTATGGAAAGGGAACGGCGCGAAAATTCCGTTGCCCGAAAATTTTCCATTTGTCCAAGCGCCGACATGGTTTTTTCCATGTCGTCGAATTATGTGCGAGAGCAAGAAAGTGGCACTGTCCTTTTGCGTCTGTGCCGCATGCCGTCCGCTGAGTTATGACCCATTGAGCCCTCTCCGCGAGGGCTGATATTCTATGATGCTTCTATCCCGCTGACATGGGTTTTTTCCGAATTGTTCTATCCTTCTCGGATGTTGGAGACGTCATGGCTCTTGTAAACAAAGGACTTATCTTTCGGTTCCCTTATAAATGTCAATGGCACCAAACGGAACAGTAGGACAATGGCGAACACGCATCGCTACCCTTTACACCCCGGGTTGCAGATTTTTGCAGTGATTAGCGGAAGAGGCTAGGTTTCCTTTTCAGAGGAGGTATTTCTCCTTTATCTCGGTTCTAGTGCAGACGCCTCTGTGGAGCTGCGCATTCTTTGAAAGGTAACGTCCATCGTCTCCGCGATTTCGGAACGAGTTTTCCCTAAAATAACTGAAAGTTCCTCTCACTCCTCCTATACGACATTTTTGATACTTTCCGCCAGTCTTTCATTGTCAGTTGTGGAAGAATTATCTCAATATTTTTGTGCTCTGGACGATTTTCTTCACTCACTGAATTACAGGTTGGTTTCTTATCATTTTACTATTTATATATATACCAGCAGCTCTCGATTTACGCCCATTTCATTATGCGTTTTCGGAATAACGCGGAAGTGATATTACTACTATTTTCAAATTTATCCGGTGTCATTAGTTTAGAATGACGTGGGTAAAATTACGTACCAAAAAAAGGAATCTTCTTCTGTTCTCGCGCAACTGTTGTCGTAGTGTGAGTGATATTTTTTCTCTTGTGATTATTCGTGTGGTTTTAGTTTGTTGTGAACTTTCTGCCCATATTATGACTGGAAAACGCCCATCTACATCGCATCGAAAATTGTTTGATTTACGCGGCCATTTTCAAGAATGCAACCACCGCGTCAATCGAGAGCTGGGTGTATTGTATATAACAAGATTACGAAAAGTGCAATATTTATATATATGTATGTAATTTGGTAAGCTATTTCTGAAAAAGCGATTGGCAGAAACCTTTCATATTTTTTAAATCATAACATAAGGAATAATTCGTTGTTGGCATATACAACAATCAAATAATTTTGCCGGCCTGTATTAGAAGCGTATTTCTACGAAATGAGGAAACTACTGATCATCCAATGCGGAAGAAGTAAATCTCATTCTTATCTAATAGGTGTCAAGTTAATTTTATGATCTTTAGTCCAACGCAAAGTTAGTTACTACTATTATGTACTTCGCTAACCAAGAGTTTCCTTCCAAGAAAACAGCGCTATCGGGAAAATTTAGTAAAATACTAACATAATATATTAGAGAATTCCTTTATTAGGGGCGGCCAAATAAATTCTTGCCCACACTCGTAAAAAGGCACTGAGTGGAACCCTCTCATTCGCCGCTCCAGATCGCCAAGTCCACCGATCCCGGGACGGTCAGAGAGACAGAGGGCGCAAAATACGAAGGACTTTTCGATTTGCGACAGCAAATTAAAAAAGCAGAGAGGAATGGAAACCGTGTCGTAGGGAGCGTGATTCCGAAGACCCTCGATTTGCTTACAAATCAAACGGAATCGGAAATAATGGCCTCAATGGAAGAGCGAGCGCTCGTTGAGAAAACGTGGTCTAGTGAGGTGTTTGTGAACCGGTGGGTGGGACGCTGGTGGGCCTTGAAAGCCGTCTAGGTGGGACATTTTGGCACCCCAATCGATTAGGCTTTTTGGCACCTTCTCCATTATATAGTTAACTTGATGGAATTTCTTCATATTGTCGAAACAAAAAAGATTTACTTGGTAATTCCACAAAAATTATTATTTAAAAAAAATAAATTTGTGGAATTACCAAGTAAATCTTATTTATTTCGGCCTTCTCCTTTTTGTCTACCAATTATTAATGTACTACATATATGCTTATAAACGTAGATATACGTTTACTAGAAAAAGTGAGGTTTTCTTTATATCATGGTGGGGCCAGGGTTTCTTGGAAAGGTGGGACGCAAGGGGCAAAAGGTTGAGAACCGCTGACCTAGCACATGGCGAAAATCGATCGCGCCGCGGTTGGTACATACATACACTCCCCGGTAAGAGAGTGGACGACGAGGCGGGGACTACGAGAGGGAGGAAGGGCAATGGGAACGACCTCCCGCGCGATGACCCCGCTTGCTGCCATTACAAAACGAAAATAAATTAAGAAAATCTGATGTGGCCAACACATGACTTTCTCCATATTTGGGGTATAGATATTTAAATTATTATGAATAGCATTATAAGGCGAAATTATCATTTCGTATCGTAAAAGAATACAGTCGTTCTTATTGCCGTAAATTATATTTTGAATATGTTTACAGAATTCACCGCTACATGGTGTTGGCGCTGTATACTGAAAATTACGAAAAAAGTTGAATATCTCCTAAGTGGATGGTTCTACAAAAATTTGTTTCAAACAAAACTTGGATGAAATATTATTCTCTACAACTTTGGTCCTCACGAAGATGACCAATAACGATGTTTTTAAGGAGATATTTGACGGAAACCGAAAAAACCGATTATTTTTTATAAATAATTCCTAAACGGTAAATGCTATGGAAAATTGTTTCAAATGAAAGTTGTAGGAAATTACATTCTCTATAACTTTTGTATAGAATTGTATATAAAATAATGATGTTTTAACGGAGAAATATCGCAAAAACCGAATCGGGTTTCGAACAAACCTCGACTTCCGGTTAACTGTTATTGTCCGAAAACTAATCAGTTCTTTGTGCTCATGCTAAAGTGTTATATATGAAATTTGGTATTGACATGACAAGTACTTTTTGAGTTAGAGCGCCCACAATCACATACATACGCACGCACACACACACAGGCATCATTCCGAAAATAGTCTAAACGTGTTCTAGGGACATCAAAACGTGTATTTCCGTTGAAATTTCGAAGTCGATTTTTTTCGTGATCACAATACTTTCCCATTACTTCGTATGGAGAAAGTAAAAAGACGGACTCGAGGTGAAAATTTTCAAAACTCACCAACGAAGGAACTATATGGAATTACCACGTGCGTTGTTCCATCGGAATCGCATTCTCACGAAAGGAGGACAAAAACCCAGATCAGAGACGCAGTATTAAAGGTGGTTGCCGCCCCTGGGCAGATTTCCCCGTCCTCGCTTAATTATTATATTCTACACAAGTTAGTTGAATGAAATCAATAATTCTGTTTGAACAAATTACATTACAGTTTCGTAAAGCAAAAAAGTAGCAATATAGGTAATAAAAATAAACTAATTAAACCGAAAACAAATTGTCCGATTTAAACGCCGTCTCTCGAATTAGCCGCTCCGGGCAGCTGCCCGGTTTGCCCTTCCGTAAATACGTCACTGGACCCGATCGTTCACCACCGAATCGAATTATTCGAGAAAAAAGTTAACTTTGCGAACCGCGAGGCAAAACATTTTTACCGGCGCGAATAAAAGTGAAAGTGCGCGGGGAAAGCAGAATGGGGCAGCGACCCAAGTAGGTAAGTACCCGCTTAGAGAGAACGTCGGAAAGGGATACGCGGGAAACTATCTCCGTAGTCTGCGCCGAAGTTTCGGAAATGAAGATTCGAATCCATTAATTAAGGACAGAAGAGAAGCGAAGAGGCGACTCGCCTTCGAGGAGGACAAGTTTCTCTGGGGAAGAAAAGAAAAATGAGTTTCCCGAACGGCGAAATCCTTCCGATGCCGATTGAGCGTCGGGATTCGAACCTAGAGAAGGAAGATGCTGCATCCACCTCACGGGAGAGGGCGAAAAAACAAACGAGGAACGCCTCGAGATCAGGCAACAGAGAGACGGCACGCGAAAAGTATTCTAACTCCCAAGTATATGACGTGTGCACCAAGGGCATACATGAGGTCCGTGACGTTAAAAGCAAGCAACCTGGTTCCTGACATTCGGCGTTAGCAACGACCGGCCATTTCGTCCGCCCTCTCAGGCATTTTAATATGGGATTCTTTCCGTAAGAGAAGTTCTCCTTCGGCGGAACAAAGATAAATGCGAAGGAGATAAGCGAAGGCGAAATGCAATAGGAGGAAGAGATTAAGGTAGTTCCCAGATGAACATGTACATCGCCGAAAATGGCCCTTTGTAGGCAGTCGGAAAGACCTGCTATTGAAATGGCGGCAGGGGGGATTGGTTAGGGGGGGGAAAAAGTGGGGTTAGGGAGGAGAGCCTGTGCCTCTTCGCGACCGTTGGACGAACGGCGATGAATGAAGTCCAAAAACGTTCGATCCAATAACGTACCTGGTGAACATCCTAAAAAATGAATTCCATTTTCCAAATTGACATTGGATGATTGCTACGAAATTACAACAAGAACGTTAAAGTTGGAAAACTCTATAGTTAATTTACTAAGCTTACCAGTACAAAGGGATAAAAAAGCGAAAAGTCTACAATAATATATTTCTTTGGAGCACAATTTAAAAAAATCACGATACGGGAAATTTTCGATCAGATTGGACCAAGTCCACCTTTAGAAATGCGTTGACGTGAAATGCGAAAGACGTCATTTCGTTTGATTCGGAATCTGAAACGAACGCACATCCAGTTAATCAGTTCTGTTATCGTGATTTTCGCCCCTTTCGGGAGAGCAGATAAATAAAAAGCCGTCGCTAAGGTCAAAGGTGAACCGGCAAAGCGACGTCGCCTATTCGGTATCATGGAGCGAGCAGACGTCGACAAATCGATCCTTCGAGTTAAAGACATTTTGCACTCCGGTGAATGTTAAAATCGCCACAGCGGAATCCTTATTCCAATCGATCATAATTGCCATAAGGTTTCAGAGGATGCAAATAGAAATCCGGAGTTACCGCGAAGAATTGCACGACGACCGCGTACAAGTTGGATTGAGGGCCAATCGACCGAAGCTACCAACAACTAGCGTCCTCATTTCAGAATAAACAAATGACATCCGAGGAGCAAAAGAGAGAGAGATAAAGCGCCATCGAAGCACAATATATGACAACACTCGACCCAAGAGGAGTACTACACGCCTTCCTGCGGCTTCGAACCGTGGACCTTCGCATGCGTGGGTTGACTTCGATCGCTCCTGCACCGCTGGGTTCGATTCGACCGAAAACAATTGACATCAGCTGACACTGACACGAACGTTTTGTCGTCAACATCCCAGTTCCCAGATGAGATATCGATTTCGTAGCGACCGCTCCGAAGATCCATCAAAATAAGTGAACTTCGTGGAACGAAGAGTCGGCAACGCAAGCACACACACACGCACGCACGCAAGCGGGAAAATCGGAGAGACGACCAGTGATTAACGGCGGATGAAAGAGGTTACCTTCCATTAAGAAAGAAACACGTTCCCTACGCACTCGTACAGCAGCAAACCATCGAGAGAACAAATCTGCAAAACCCTAATTGGACCGACTTAAACTACTACCCAAATCCTTAAGTCGCATTCTTTCAAATGAAAGGGAAAACTTCCCTTCACCATCGATCGACATCGGCGGCACCAAGGGTTCCTCGCGAAACGGCTCCGCGGGTGTCATTTTTCGCGGTTTCTACCTTGGTCGCGACCGTGCGTCGACTGTTTATCGCAAGTAGCGGTATGGAATGGGAGAGCGCGATCCCGACGAGTGAGTGGGATTTCGAAATGGGGGTCAGTCAGCCAGTGGCGAAGGGCGGCAGGGGGGGGGGGGGGGATGGAGAGGGGGGGGAGAGGGGGGGACAAGGAGGGAAAGGCGGGCGAAAGTGAAAGTGGAGCGGGGAGGGCGAGATGTAGAGTATTGATCCGCTCTCTCTCTCTCCTCCGGTGAGCTCCCACGTGATGGCAGGCAAGGACGCGGCCTTCGGGTGTAAACGCACTCGGACACGAGCCCCACACCCCCGGCGCACGCACGCACCCCCTCCGAGACATCCCACACGACACACACGGCCCTCGGGGGTGGCCAAAACGAAACACTTCCATTGCCCTCCCGCGACGCCCTCGAGGACGCGCCCCGTTCCGAAGGACCTAGGTCCAAAGACCAAAGTCCTCCGCCGGTATCTGCACCTGCTGTCCTCGCTCTTCGGCGAACCGGGTTCACGCTCCCCCGAATAAGGCGACGACCAGGAGGAGGCAGACGATGGTGGTGAGGAGGAAGAGCCGGCACAGCAGCGATGACAGAGGACGACGGTCTGGCCGATGCGTGCGCCTCTGGCCTCGCGAGAAAGGCGAGTGAGAGTGAGAGTGGCGAAGCGGAGGAAGGAGGAGGAGGAGAGGGAGGAGGAGGAGAGGGAGGAGGAGGAGAAGGAGGAGAGGGAGGAGGGGAGGGGAGGATAAATGCAATGGGTTGTAGGAAGGAGAGGTGGGAGAAGAAGGGTATTCTCGAGAGCGAGGATGGCCGTTTGCCGAGAGAGAGAGGAGAGAGAGGAGAAAGAGAGGAGAGAGAGAAGGAGAGAGAGAGAGGAGAGAGCGATGGATGAACGGAAGTTGCGTGCTCCCGAATTCGTCATCGTTCCCGTGACGTACGCTCCTTGTGTTAGCAGGTGAACGAGAGTAACGGGAAAGGGGAAGAATTCTCAAGTCTTGGGGTATGTAAGCGCAGAGCGGAAGCGGCGTGCGGTTGGGTTGGGTTGGGTTGGTGTCGAATTGCGAGGCTTGTTATCTCTCTTTCTTGATTTTGGGGGGAATTCGAGTTAACCGCGGATGCGATAAGATAATAATGGCGAATATATTTTTGTATGGAAAGAAGATTCGTAGAATTATTATAAATCAAGCCGTAATAAGGGTTATTTTTATAACATTAATTATTCGTCGCATTAAACATCGAAGAATCATAATTAAAATAACGAGTAAATTACAAGCAATAATAAAATAAACGTAAAAAAATACAAAGCATTAAAACAGCCTGAAATTATAGGAATGCTACTAAAATGCTTGATGCATCCATTATTTCTTAAATTTGGGGACAATTAGCCGAGGGCCGTTTCTTTTATTGGAAACAATTTAGAATATAATTATTTCTGTTGTGCGTCAATACGGATAAACCCGAAGTTGCAGGACAAATTTTGTGAGTATGATACGGAGGCAGCATAATATATTAATTGTTCAAACGAGTAGTCATAACTGCTTTCAATACAATCACGTCCAAAAACTATTAATAGGTTGGTATTCCTGGGCGTCAAGATTAGATGTGGGCGCTAATATCTTTTTATTTGTAGTAGTAGAATTACGTTTAAAAGACGCTCTTAATCAACGCATTCGCCCGAATTTGATGCTTGAGTCACTATCTCACTAAGTTAACAACACAAAATAGTTTAATTGCAAAAGACGTGGTCGGCTATAAGTGCTGTTAGGGTGCAGGAACGTGAGCTCGGATTTGGTTGGGCCTTGGGTCTCGAAGCTCGAGCTCCTAATCCGAGTTAATGAGAGTCCCTAAAGAGGTCAGTTTTGGAGATGGTCCCAGCTGTGCATCACGAGCCAACAATTTTCTTTAATTATTGTTTTTTCAGTGTAAGGATTACTGAAATGGTTTAAAAATTATTCACGAGGGTAACTGCTGATAATTATTCCTAAGGACGTTGACGTCGAGAGAAATCATATGCATTGCTCTGTGTATGGAGAAAGTTGTGTGTTGGCCACATAAGTTTTTTAACAATGGAAAATATGAACTACCATGGCAACGAGTACAATGTCTTCAAACGGAAATTGATGATATTTATTTTAACAGCATCGATTTAATCCTTTTAATGAGAATCAGAGGACGGTGTGATAATACCACTAGGTAAGTTCCCGTTGAATTTCAACGGATTCAGTGAATCTGCTACATTACAACATAAAACACAGTAATCCCTCGGTTTACGAGCTTAATTTGTTCCTCGAAAATTGCTCGTAAGGTGAAAACTAGTAAAACGAAAATTAATTTCCCAATACATCCCATGTTATAAATTTTATAAACAATAGTTACATCATTAAAGTTGGGATGCCGTGACGTTCTGCGCATTCGAGAAGATTCGGGAACCGACGAAAGCCGAGAATAGGTGCCGGGAAAAACGATCGGTTTGCGAGAGGAAGGAGATCGTATTATAAGCGAAAATTGGCTCGTAAATTGAAAAACAGGTATTAATTTGTGCATCTCATATAAGCGAAAACTCGTAAACCGATTGCACGAATACCGAGGGATTACTGTACTGATTAATTTTATTTCGTGCCATATCATTTACGCAAAATCCAGCTTTGGCAACAATGCTCAGCCCCAAATGGATGTAAATTTTGCCTCTTGCACTTGTAATAATACTAAAAGCAATAATGTTTTACTGTTAATAGGAAGCATGAACATACACGCTATATGTTTTATTATTTCGACATACGCGTTTGTGTTCGCAATATTATTTGTGTGGTTTGGCGGAACTAATTGAACAATGCATAAAATCTAACCAAACAAGCGTATATCTATATTATAAAAAGGCGTAGTAGGATTCTTTCTTGTCTGTTTGTTTTCTCATCTACACTCTTTTGCAGCCACTCTTTAGACGCGATTTAAGATAATTTCCGATTTGGTACGAGTTTGAAATTTGGCAGGAATGCACGAATCGCGCATTAAAAGGCAACGACGAAACAAAATCCCGAAAAAAGACCCGGGTTCGACTCCAGGAGAACATTTCTGTTTCCCGTAAGATAACACGTAAAATACGACATTTCGACGTGCAGGTTTTCACTCTTTTGCAAATTAAAATTATAAAACATTGACCCACAATCGCCGTAAGTTTTATAAGAGGATCCGCCGCGCTCTCCAAGAAATATTTGTCGTACTTATAAATTTTTGAAAAAAATATCGATTTGTCATTGTGAGAGAGATTGCTTTAGTTATTGTAATTTACTATTAAAATGTTTTGACGCGTAAGAGGTTTCGCGCCCACACTCTGCACCGGGCCCCGCGATTTTCCTAGCTGCTTTTAACGAATATGTGACAGATTTTTACCAAATATCGCGCTTTTATCGATAAGTTTCCTGGACAACGAATGTCATTGTTGAGACTCGAGATTCCTATTATTGCCTCAATATTCATACGTCATACAATAGAAATACGAAGCATTTACGCAGATGTATCGAGCGAGGGGGAGGCAGAGGGAGTGAGAGGGAGGAGGGAGGAGGGGAGGGAGGGAGGGGGATACGGCACTATATAATTTTCTTTCCCGTCTAATTGACGGGCATTTACGCTAAGTATTTAAGTATTGTAGAGATATGAAATTTAAAAAAATAACATTCAATAAACTTTCGAGCTTCTCCGTGTTTATTATTAAAAATGCTGGCAACATTTCAAATTTAAAATGCAGACTTCTCTAGTTTATAAGAAAGTACAAAATGCTCTGTTACAGAATATTATATTTTAATTACTTGTGTTTTTATCTCACCCACCGAAAAAAAACACTGACAGAATAGGAAAGTTTTGGTTTTACATTAACTGTCGCGATGACAGCGGTTGGAGAGACGCCATACATATGAAACCCGCATCACGTGATCAAACAAATACGCGAGTCTGAATTATTTGGCAACAGGTGTTTAAACGTGCTTCGTCGGCCGCGGTCATTTTAATAGCGCTAGCTGGGTTTTTGCTGCTCGTTATTCCGTGCCAGTCTAATTTCGCATCGCATTTGGAGCAGAAAAGATTTCGACTGAATTAAAATATACCGACCGACGCCCGCAATTGGGAGTTTAGCAAGGGTTTTATGTCAAGTTAGGATTATACGACACGCGTCAAAGTTTCCATAAAACAGAACTGGACACCTCGGTTTCTTAAGTTTTTTATAGGATTTAGATTGAAATTTAAGCTCTGCTATTCGGCATTTCGCTTTTGAGAATGGTTTCATACGAATAATCCCATAAAATTCCCTACCTTGTTGGCATACACTATTTTCGCTGTGCGACGCGTGACAACGGACCTTATTTTCGAACTTTACCAGTTAGCTACAATTCGATTATCTTTCGTGAACCGCGAAACTACAGCACTGCCGGGGTTTTAAGAGACCTACGTTAAATAAAAAACGAAAAATGTTCGCTCAAATTGCAATCGTTTCCCAATGGATTGAAAAGGGACAAAAAAAAGTGACTCAAAATTTCTAACTGTGGAACTGAGGAAAATGGAAATATAATACGAATCAGGGAATAACAATCGTTTCATCGTGAGTCATAGCTCAGGAGGAGGGAAATGGCGGCTGCTCAAATACGTGACCCCACAGGCGTATGTTATGTATGTATGTACGTTAGATGAGAGGAGTCGAAGGCCGTTCGAGGAAGAATTTCGATCTGCGGAGAGCAGTATAGCAGGCCTCGGCGTCGGCGGGGAAGAGAGAGAGAGAAGGGGGGCGTGCAGCAGTAGCAGATGGCCTACGTGCAGTACACCACGCCACGCGATCTACTACAGGTTGAAATGAGCGATCCTCTTCTCGATCCAATCATTTACTGGGAAATCAGAACGAATTCGTGGGTGCTTTCGTTTGCAGTATCTGGAGATGTTCAAGCTACTGTCAAGTATGTACCTAAACGAGTTTTGGGAATAGAGTCTCACAATTCCACACCTAACTTCGGCCCCCCTGCCCTGGTTTAGGGAGAGGCTTCCATTCAAGCGACGTTGTTTTTACTTTCTATGTTTCATAAATACGATTAAATAATATTTCCGGTATTTTAACCTAGCGATATAGAACCAAGAAACCAACACAGTCACTTCCTTTATAGTTTTTAATGGAAAAAGTGGTAATTTTTCTGGGTCCCAACAATGGGCTGCCGTGGCAACGAGCTCAATGCTTTCATATGGGCAGATAAGCTTTTAATGGGAATCAGAGGCTTATTTTATATAATAATGCCATTAATATTAAACTACGACCAATGAAATATATCCGATATTGATATACTCCCCATATTTGCCCCAGTATTGCCCCATACGAGGAAAAAATTATGAGGCAGTACCATATGAGCTACAGACTTGAAATTTGGCACTACAGTAATCCCTCGCCAACCGCGGGGGTTACGTTCCTGAAAAGTGCCGCGGTTGGCAAGACCAAAGTTCCATAGAAAATCGGGGTTAGGGGAATGACAATAAAAATGGCATTAAATACGTGTATAAAAACAAAGTAAACTTTATTTTCTGTTTAATCCGCGATAAAATTACTAAAACCGATTGTAAGGTTGACAAAACAATATGAAAAAAATTTAAGAACAAGGTGATAGAACAAGATTTACTTATCCCCAAAAAAGTAGACTATCATTCTAGTTCGCGTCTTCATTTAGTACGACGATATCTTGGTTAGCTTGAGCATCACCTCGACCAGGCACCTTTATACATAATGGCATACTGAAATGGAAGATGCTATCATTATAGATAGCGTTTGTATATAAAAAGTCTCTGAATAAGCATAATCAACCAGAAATTCAGAGTAGGGATCAAATGTGAGGTCAGTAGGCAGAGACGAACCGAAAATGAAAACTAAGCACCAATACTTCTCTGGCTCTGCCGTGTCTGATGACGTGAAAGACTATGTACATACATGTAGTAATATTGCAAAACTATTAAATTACTTGTGTTCCTATTGTTAGTTAAAATACGTCAAGATTACGTAAGTCAGACTTAAGAAAAACAATTTCGGAAAAATAAAAATATGCACCTCAAACCGCGTATACTCGAGACCTCATACCGCGTTTGGTAAAACTGTATACATTTCACAAAACGCGTATACTCAAAACCGCGGTTGGCGAGGGATTACTGTATTAGAGGTTTTCGGTTAAAACCGATGGATAAAATTCGATATTATGTTAATCCCAATGAGGATAAATATTATATGGCACTTCCAGAAAAGATATAGACTTGAAATTTGGCAAGATATAGATTATTTGTCACAGCCGATGGAAAAAATCTGATAATACGATAATTCCAATTTTTAGGGTCTGTTTTGCACCATATTGCCCCATACGAGGATAAATATTATAAGCCACTTTCAGAAGAGATATAGACTTGAAATTTGGCACTATTATAGGATTTAGGTCATAAGAAATGGGAAAAATCCGACATCATTAAAATTCTAACACTTGGGTGTTGTTTTGTATTTTTCATTATAATTTAAAGTAGACTGAAGAAATGCTTGCAGAACACAATCAGCGTCTACTACTATATGGTAGAGAATGGAGTCGGCAAGAGCGGCCCTGGGCGTATTCGCTAGCAGCCGCCAGGTGGCAAGGTCGGATCGATGACCCCTCGAGAAGAGACACTTTCCCTGCTTTGCACACAGGATGCGTCCTTGGGAAATCACCTACTATAGGTGGTACAGAGTGTACATAATCGTGCAAAGTAGGACTAACGGCTAATGGGAGAAATATAGACAACCCTCTCCTGCCAAACTACTCCATTTTTCTCTTCTCCGCCACATAAATACGTGTATTGCACGCAGCGAATATGCGCGGGCGCCCAGCACTTTGCCAGGAGCCGCTCACTACACTTTTAAAGGCGTGCACATACACACGCCTCTGATATTTTTATCGACACTTGATTACATGTCGCATAAAAGAAGGATTACACGTTTTAATGTCTACTTTTGCGCTTCAAAATATTAACCATTAATATTGAATTTTGTGCGCTTTTGTAAACCGCTTATGTATTCGGGTTTTTCGGTCCGACTCTAATGGCAACAGTATTTCTGGTATCCTTCAATCTGGAGAAGCCAATTTTTCAGGATAGGTTGGTCTATAATAGAGCTTGTCATAGCAAGAATTCGCCATCCACACACTTGGTTTAATTTTTGAAAAATGTGGGCTTTCTAGCGTGTTTCATTCTAGATTTGCGAAATTTTCAAATCTACCTTGTCGAAAGTGAGAAATGTGTTATTTGAAGCGCGGTTTGTAGTCGTGTTTTCACCCTATATAACCCTTTGACAGTTTAACGTTTTTATGTTACTTTTGGTCACCTCGTTCATTAATAAATACTATCTTCGTCGAATAGCTTTTCTTTCATTTTTATAGCTTAATAAAAATATAAACTTAACGATGGACTTCATAGACGTGTTTTAAAGGAAGAAATAAGAAGGCAAAAAAAATGTGGCAAAGGGTTCGCGAGCCGGGTTGCACCGTGTAACTGGAAGAAGGCTGGGGATTCCCCATCTACTATATCGAAAAACCTTGTGTCTGTTCAGCACATGACTTTCTCCATACATACAAAGTAATGAATGTTATTGCTCTCGACATCAGAGTCGTCAACATTAATTATCGGCAATTACATTCACGAATCGTTTTTAAACACTTTGAATAATTTTCACAGTGAGAAATACTCGGAATCACTTTTCACATTGCAGAAACAAAATTGTTAGCTGTTGCCATGGACAACAAAATAACGATCCAAAATTAAAACGATCCCTTGGAGCGTAGGCAGCACTACCAACAACTAGAAGTTTTATCAGAGCAACGGAAACTAAAGAATCACAATTAGTGACGTAGTTTGCATAGATTCCGACAAAAAATCGAAATATTTCTCAAACGACCGGTTTTATGCAAAATTGTTTCAAACAAAACTTGTAAAAATTTTATTTTCTATAGCTATGATAACGACATATGCTTGCATAAATCGAGTTCTAAAAGAGATATCGAAAAAAAAAACAGAAAAGTGAATAGATACAGTAAACCTCTACTTACGGCTGACCAGTCTCAGCCAAAACTTTTTCAGACCTTGAATTACTAATAAAAATCTTAAGTAAAGTTTTGCGCTGATCCGATAATGAGTTTTTGAGTTAGAGCGCCCACAAAAGACCATTGCACACACACACACTGACATCACCGACAAAATGCCTTATTTACTCGCGTAACTACCCCACTTTTTCGCACAACTTTTGGTACATTTAAAACATGGGTGGGGCAATTACGCGGGTCATATAAGAATCAAGTCTAGCATTTATGAAATTTTAAAAAATTTACTGGTATTTTGTCATTCTATTGAGATGGGGTGGGAAATTAAAAGAGATACTGAACGTGAACAATACAAAGTTAAGTAGTATATATATCGTTGGCTCAAATAGCTTTTAAATGCAAAGTTGGGCAAATGCTATTATTTTCACGGAATCGGATCAATCCATCAATCTGCTTCTGGGAATGAGAGTGGAAGCAAAAGAGACAGACAGACAGCGGAAACAACGATAACCATCGTGTCAAAGTAAGGAAATTGTGCTACAAACATAATCTTTTATATTCTCCTCCAAAATGGGGGTGTGGCAATTACGCGAGTAAATAAGGTTTGCGAACCACTGATTTAAGGAAATTCATAATATCGCGTACTTAACCTACGAGATAGGAAGGAGTTTAGATAATTTCTGAAGCTTCGTCATCCTCTACTTCCGATTTCTCAAGAAGTTTTATTCAGAATTCTCATTATTATTTGTACTTTTAAACCTTTTAATATGAAGTTTATTGTCACTGACTTGGCTGCTCTACGATGGACTTTTTCAGACGCCTCCTCACTTGGCTTCGGTTCGATATGTGCCCTAACGCCGAGGTAAGTAACACGTTCCTCACGCTTTTCGGCGCCATACACCGCAGCACTACCACCTCAGATATGAAGGCCAATTTTGTTCAATCAGCTGACGCATATGCGCGTATCTCAGGAGAAATTAATCTCAACATGTTTAAGAGACTCGTTTCCATGGATTGCACGTATGAAATCAAACCTCGAGAAGTTAACAACGAAGAGTTTATATCGTAGATGTTCTCTCCACAGCGAGTAAATAGCTTCGAGATAATTCTACATGGACAGATCGCTCTGTTCCCCGTTTAAAACTACAAAACACCAATCATACGCATCGTTTATGTTAATCTACATATGACGACACTTACCACTGGTATACAACGTAACATTCATGAGATCTGAGAACTTTTTGCCGATAACTAAGGTCTCTTCTCTACTTGTGAGAAAATCTATGACACGAATAACTTTCGAGTTAATGCCGTATATTCTTACTTTGGCAATTGATTTATGGCGATGCACTATGCCAAAAGTCATACTACATTTATTTGCTGTCAGAAATCTCGCCATAAAGATCTATTAATTTCTATTTACATTTCCTAGGTGTAAATTCTCAACGTGTCAGACATTTCTTATAAGACAGCATCTCATATTCTTACATTAGTATTTTTTGGAAGACATTAGATACAATTATATTAAAAATTTTTAATTACTTCCCAAATCGAAGCAAATATGGCGGATTTGCGAAAAAGAACAATCGGTTTAGCCTTTCCGTTTTCCTCTTTCATACAGCGAGAGCATTTTGAGGCCTCGGGGAGACATCCTGCGTGCCGCGGACACAGGGCCGCGCCAAGGGTGCAAAATAATTCTGCGGCGCCCCCCTCCCCAAAAGTGACTACTACAGTCAGTCCTGATAAAAAAAGACTGTCCCCTACGTAAATGTTAGCGAAGATATCTTATTCGTATTACGGACAGTCTCTAATTTAAAAATAATTTTTCGATAATGTTTACAGTTACGCTTTGCTAAGTTTGTTTTAATATTGGCTTTAAATTGCCAATCGAGCGAATTGCTCGGCTTTCTTTCATTTCGAAGAATGGTCAAACCTTTAAACGGACGACAAAAACAAACACAGAAACATCTTGATGGGAAGGCGCCCCCGACTAGTTGGCGCCCGGGTGCCGTGCACCCCTTGCACCCCGGAATGGCGCGGCGAACACGGATATTCGATCAATTCGGACGTCACTGCTCCCACCGCTCGCCTTCAACGCCCGCTCTACATCATTCGTTACATATTTGGAATATAGGTTCGTTCTCGGAGCATTTCCATCGCAACTACGCGACTCGTGAAAGAATGCTGTTTACTGTCTGGACAGGAGAGCTCCTGTCTCCATGGTTATTTCACTCGATCTAATTCTACGTATTCGTTTCGACCACATCTCCATAGAAGATATATATAAAAAATCTGATGTGGCCAACACATGACTTTCTCCATATTTGGGGTATAGTTATTTAAATTATTATGAATAAAATTATAAGGCAAAATTATTATTTCGTATCGTAAAATAATATTCCTTATTGCCGTAAATTAGTTATATTTTCAATATGTTTACAGAATTCACCGCTAAATGGTGGTGGCGCTGTATACTAGAAAAAGCAATATATCTCCGAAATGGATGGTTCTACGAAAATTTGTTTCAAACAAAACTTGGAAGAAGTATTATTCTCTATAACTTTGGTCCTCACGAAGATTACCAATAACGATGTTTTTAAGGAGAAATTTGACGAAACCGAAAGACCTGTTATTTATAAATAATTCCTAAACAATAACTGCTATGGAAAATTGTTTCAAATGAAAGTTGTTGGAAATTATATTCTCTATAACCTTTGTATAGAATTGTATATAAAATAATGATGTTTTAACGGAGGAATATCGCAAAAACCGAATCGGGTTTCGAATAAACCTCGACTTCCGGTTAACTGTTATTGTCCAAAAACCAATCAGTCCTTTGTGCTCATGCTAAAGTGTTATATACACACACACGCACACATAAACATCATTCCGAAAATAGTCCAAACGTGTTCTAGGGACCTCAAAACGTGTATTTCCGTTGAAATCTCGAAGTAGATTTTTTTCATGATCACAATACTTTCCCGTTACTTCGTACGGAGAAAGTAACAAGGTCCATCTATCGTCTTCGCATCGCATTCGGAAAACGTAATCTCACTCGGCTGTAGAGCCTCTTAAAAATTATCTCGCTTTCTTAGTTGCTGACATCCCTCGTTAAACTAATTCATTTTATCCGCAAAGGGGTCGCCACTTCACAAACAAATGCAATCTCTACTATGGTAAACTCCATAAAAGTTCATTATCACGACTGATAATAGACGCAATGATGAAAACTGTGCGTACCCTGTGTAACATACGCCGATCAAGAATATCTTAACGGTTCTTAATTAAACATTCAGGCATTTTTTAACTTACATTTTTTAATCAAAGTTTTCCCTAAAGACACAATTGTCAATACCTGGGTTCTTTCCTGACACTACAGTAAGTGAATCAAACGATCTGACTCTCGATAGAGCAACATGACTAAAAACAGCCTTAAGGTTGTCGCACACTGAGACGAAACGAAGTGCAAAGAGGCGAACCGAATCGAAGAGAAAAACGCGAGCGTCCGCACACACAGACGAAGCGAATCGAGCCCCCTCTCCCTCCACCTGAATCCGCCCATGCTGTACATATATACACGCGTAGCACGTACTACAATAGGCGAAGGGAAGCCATCGTGGGCGAGAATGACCGAACGAGACCGAAATCAGCCGACTAAATTCGCTTGCGAAAACTCGGCCGGAATTCTACCCCGACGAATCTGGACGAGGTTGCGCCTGGTCGCGTGCGAAATATCGCCTGAATGCACGCGCTCCTATACAAAATGCATTGATTCATTCCCCGCCGAATTCTTCGTTTCGCTTAATTGAATTCCTCGTTTCGCTTAATTGCGCTTCGCTTCGTCTCAGTGTGCGACGACCTTTAGGTAGGTAAAGGCATTTTATCAAATGTTTGGCCTTGTGACTTATTGACTGTCATTGAAAAAGCCAACCGTATGGGGAATTGTTTTCGTTTGAAACCGAATGGTAAATTTGTGTCTGATGGAATGAGTGAGATTCTTGGGATAAGTATGTGCTGTGTCTGAGTTTGCTGCACCGATCACTTTTGCTTTGATATTATGTGTGTTTGTATTCGAGTAACAGTAAGTCTTTTACCATTACATAGTCCTCTCAATGGCATTAGGTTTCTAAGGACCATGATTACGGCCCCTATTTAAGCTTCGGTTCATGAGGAGGCATTCCGGCTGGCGCTGTACCCACGTAATGTTTACACGGATTTATTTAAATTAATTTATTAATAATAATGTGAATCAAGTAATGGTGCAAATGATATCCCCATAGAAAACTATTCTATTAAAGACGTACTAGCAGCCCGTTGCAGCTACGCTTGCAAATAATCTAAATAGTTCGGCCCTATGTTAGATCGTCTTTGTTCCCTATTCATTTGACGTGTTTCCCTATTTCTTTGTCTTTCTAGAACTCTCCGCTCCTCACCTAAACGGGCAATTCTATGAGCTTCCGCATCTCTTTCTCTCTCTTTCCTACGATACTCTTCCTTTGATCTCTGGCTCCTCTTCCTTTCTCTGGCATCTGCAGCTGGGCTAATAGCTCTCCTTTTCACTGGTCTACCCCTTGGCGTTTTTAAATTTTCTGCGATTTTACAGCAATATATTAGAGCAATTACGTGATCACAATGTCACAGAGTTACTCAATGCTAGTTTAATATCGCGTTATAATCAAAGGGGAAAATTTTTTAATTCTGCCTTACCTTAGTTCCAATGATTATCGTTGCACCCTTATAGATGAACTCACAGACAGTTGCCTTCCTTCAAGTGTCTATCAACGACTGCTTTTAACTTCTTACAGGACCTACTATAAAGGCGACGTCAATGCAAGCGTTTATTTAGATTATCAATGAAGAGAAGATAGCAATAACGCTTTTCTTTCGTCTATTTGAAGGTTTAATTGGCCTTAAATGAATCGGAGGCAACAATGAGTCTCCTTGGCAACGCCCGGAATGAGTACGAAAAATCCGAAATATTTCGAAAAAGAATGCGTATTTCTGAAAAATTCGACCGCATAACGTGTAAACATTGCAAGGATAAGATAGTATATAGCTTTGGCCGTCGAATAAAGCAATAAAGAAGAAAATCCATATTTACGTATTTTGGTGAATGAAGGAAAAAAACCTTGCACTCTGAAAAATCGAAAATCCCGTGTAAACTTATGGGAAAATATAATTGTCTCCTGGATTCGAACCCGGGACACTTCAGCAAACGAAAATATTTTTCCAGGGACCTCATAGCCAGTAGAAACAAAACGTCGTTTACCGCATATCTTTACGACGAACGGTTCTCGAGAAATACGCCGATATAATTACGCGAGGCTTCATACGCACTGACGGACGGACTACGCGCATAATATAGTATAGGATTTTACTATATTCTTGCATTATTGATACATCTCCCTCTCTCTCCCTATCCCCTATCTCCCTTCCACCTCTCCCCCCTCTCTCATTTCCCCCCTCCCTTTTACTAGGAGGGCCAAGTCTGGTCTTTCCTAGGTTTTTACCACAATTACTGTCTTTATATAGAAATTTTCCAAACTTGTAATCTGGTGTTTTGCTTGTGTTTTTCTATTTTTTTTATGGTTCTCATTCTCTCATTCTCATTTGTAACTGCTGACGAAGGGTTAAATGTAAGAAGGGACTATATAGTCTCAATTTCGCCCAAATAAAGTCGTTTGTCTGTCTGTCTGTCCCTCACCCTGTCTCCTTTTCCCATTACCCTTTCTATTACTCTTCCCTATTTACCTCCTCCCTCTCTCCCTATCCCTCCCTCTCTCCCTTCTCCACTATCTCCCTTTCACCTCTTTTCCTTTCCCTCCCTCTCTCCTTTTCCCCTTACCCTCTCTTCATTTAAACGGCTCATAAAACACGTTAATTTTACGCTCGTAAGCTATATACATAGATGTTCATACTAATAAAAGGCAAGAATCTTATTAATATTTTAGAGTGTGTGTGTGTGTGTGTGTTTGTGTGTGTATATGTATGTTCTTTATACGTTTTTACACCGTTGAAGATATCAAACTCAAAAGTTTAATGGGCCATCCCATGGACCAAAGGAAGAACTTCGTCTAGGTTTACAGACCGTGGGGTCTCTTATACCCCATGGGGTCAACAAAATACTATTTCCATAAGAATGCATGGGAAATGGTGTGGAGAAACCCCGAAATGCCATGCAGCCCTTCACTGATGTGGATATAAATATAACTAAATATTAACTTACGATCATGGGAAATGGCTTATTTTACGCACGAAAGACTGAATATTTTAATTCTGTCCATGTTTTGACGTTTTACATGCTAAATCGCTCGAAATTTTCCTTTAATCGCAAAATTTATCGGTTTAGATGACCATTTTCCAGGCGGCAACAAAGCTAGATTTCTTAATTGTTGTCCTCTTCAAAGGGAGATATACACGCAGAGATTAATACAAGGAAAATCCACGCCATGGCGCGCCGTAGAGGAAGAATAGCTAACGCCAAGATAAAGGGTACAAATGGATTCATGCCTAAATAAAATTTATGAATACTTTTTAAGTGAGTCAAATGATTTTTAAGGAATATTAGAACATGGTTATCTTTTACCATTAACATTGAAAGATTTATTGCAACATAAATCGATACATCTACTTACATTTTTCGGTAACCAAGATGTTGTTTATTGTTTACGTTTTGGCTAATAGTATTGACTTAATCCACATAATTTTATTGCTGCTTTAAAGGCTTCGGTGCATCTATCCATGCGTAATTATATTAATGGTACAACTTTACAATATGTACAATACATAAAACAGTAAATTTCAGTGTAAGCATCGCTTGCGTAATTAAGGAATGGGAAACGTTTGCCCCGAGCAATAAAAATCGTTTGCCATTTAAAAGAAAACCCTTTCTCGAGCGAAGCCGGGCATTTCAGCTAATCCCATATAAAAGCTTTGAGTGTTTCCATGGTAGATAAAATTTCCCATTGTTATAAATTTTTAAATTTCTCGTTTTTATGCAGTTAAAATCAAATATTTAAGCTAATTCGGCATGAATACGTATTCTCTTTTTAAAAATAATAATTTTCAGTGTTTTTTCCGTTTAATACTAGTTCGGAGTATGTATCATAGTTTTAAGTAATTTTAAAATGCAATTAACAAATGGGTTGCACCGATTTCAATGCTTTTCTTATGGGGTTTTCTTTTTTTGTCGCGGTTTTACTTTTACTGAGTGTTTTGCATCTCAAGAAGGCGTTTGAACCGGTTTGCACAATTGTTGCAAGTCTGTCTGTCTGTTTGTTTGTTACCACATCACGCAAAAACGGCTGGTCGAATTTTTATGAAACTTGCAGCGTATCTTTAGCCTGGTCCAGCTTAAAATATAGACTTTGTGGTGTATCTCAAAAAAAAATTTAAGTGCGGGTTTGAGGGGGGCATCGATTTGGTTTTTCGACGATAACTCTCGAGTAAATTAACTTAGGAAGTTCAAATTTTATATTTGTCACTTTCAATACAAGTATAAGATCAAGTTTGTAGATGAGCAAAATCAGATCAAGGGGAGAGGGAGTTGTGGGGGAGGGGAGGGGGGGCGGGGCACCCGCAAAACAAATCATAAATAAACGCAAGTTAAAAAATATGAACTACAACAAATGATCAATTTTCAGAATAATAACTGAAGTTTTTCTTTTCTGTACGCAACCTAACTACAAATAGATAAGTTTGTGGGTTACCATCTTTTTGCCTCACACCCCTCAATTATTGTAATTACTGAGCTATCCTGAAAATTATGCAATATTGCTTCAATGCATCATTTACATTTACATTTAGCATTTTTGGATTTAACACCTATCTCCTATATATTTACAAAAGTTTGTTTGTTTGTTTATTTGTGCATCTATACATTTCCACACCGTTAAAGTTAGAGTAATCAAACTTTCAACAGATACTTTCTTCACAAATAGAAAGGCCGTACGCTGCTTCTTAATCCCAAATGTTTTATATAGGTAATTGTACAAAAAGCAAAATAACTTTGTATGCTAATGCTAATGGCAACCCATTATCTGTCGGCTCCTTTATGCACGCCCACAATCAACCGACTCCAACCGAATTTGGTTTATTAGTATTTATATGTCCACTTCATTCAAAATGGCGGTCGATTTAACCATTAAACTACTCGTATTTTCCCGAGTCCTATTATTGATATGTATCAAATTCGGTACGATTGTGTAGGGAGGGCTCCCAGAAGTAATTCATACGTGGTTTTCGTTTCTCTCTGCCCGTCATATTCAAAACGGCGGCCGAGTGAATTCTTAAATACCATGTATAATCTAGAATTCCAATCGGATTTGAACAAAATTTCCCCGGGCAACGTCGGGAATTTCTGCCAGTAAAATAACAGTATTTCATTATCTTTAATGATTTGTGGTTTTACTCATTTCAAATATACACAGGAAACGGAGAATTTATAGTAATGTAAATGTAAAATTTGTTATGTCACAAAGAAAACCATTATACATATATGGAAATTATATGATATCTTTATACTTTGTATTATTTAAAAGGAAAAAGTTAAATTAACGGATCTTTGATGATTTATCGTAAGTTATGATGACATTATATACAAATACACATAGTTAAAACGAAAAAAAACCTTATTAACTAAGCGACAGTTTCGAACCCCGGAACTTACCATCCCACGTCCAATGAGCAAACCATTACACCAACAGGACCGGAAGTCCTATCGGCGCAGTTTAAACTTCCGGTTACGTCGGTGTAATGGTTAGCGTATAGGACGTCGAACGCGAAGTTCATATCTCAAGATACTTTTTAAAGATTTTTTTCCGCTTAAAATGTATATATTTATCTTGAATATTTTCTTAATTAACTTTGCGTATATAATGTCACATTTTCAGTGAAATATTTATCTTTAGGAAATTAATTTTCATTAAGTTGCATAATATGCGTTTAGTAACATATATACATACATACAGACGTGCATACGTACACACAAACACCTTTTTTTATATCTATATATTCCGACTTTTATTTATTTACATTACATTACCTTAAAATATTTCTATTAAATAATAACATTTCATTAACTTTATAAAATATTTTCGTTTGCTAAAGTGTCCCGGGTTCGAATCCAAGGGACAATTTTATTTTTCCATCAGTTTACACGGGATTTTAGATTTTTCAGAGTGCAAGGTTTTCTTCCTTCATTAGTTAAAATACGTAAATATGTACCGGTTTTCTTCTTTATTGCTTTATTCGACGGTTAAAGCTCTATACTATCTTATTCTTGCGATGTTTACACGTTACAC